>OX346240.1:2567486-3851230 GCA_947049295.1 Ligdia adustata | reverse complement strand
CCCGACTGCCCGACTCCCGACTCCGACTCCGAGATAAATAATAATATACGTAATTTCAGGACGCTTATATTTATACCCCTACCATGATTCTAATTAGAATACATTCACAAAGCATACTGCTCAATTAAGAGCCAATCAGAGCAGAATCTAATCAAAATATCTTCCACCAATCACAGCGCTCGATTGAGCGCCAATCAGGACGCTTCAAGCTTAGCCTACACCAATCACAGCGCATAGCTTAATTTAGGTGACTGAAATGGGGATACACCGTACATTTATACACTATCTATAGCTTCTGTGGAAAAGTAGGCGTTCGTTATCATAGGCACGAATTGAACGATGAAGTATTCAATTCAAAACACCTTAACTTCGCGTCGGAACATTGACGTTCCAGGTTCGACAATTGCCTTATTATATTGATATTCGATAGTTAAATTGGTAAAAGTACTGATAACGGAAGCCATTTTAAAGCCAAAGTTAATTTCTTAGTGCAAAAGAACGTATTGCTGAATGACGAAGATTCAGCAACCAGGAACAACACTTGCACAAAATGGCTTTCGTAACAAACATTCCGACCCTGGACCACCATTTCTGGATAAGCCTTTCACATGTAACGTCAAGCTGCATGGCCACTTCTGCACAAGGCCGTTCCCACGTCCCGCTCACAAAAATGGATCTCAGAAAAATCAAGTCCGTGGAGAAACGATCAGCAATTTATAATTAACAGTGCATGGATAGTGGATCGAAGGCTTGCGATAAGCAGTCTGGCAATCTTTTATTTGAATTGTCTCACAATTACAATCACATCGCGCCAAAATGGCAGTTTTGACATAGAATAGCCACAGTGAGTATAAAACAACTCTAAAATCTATTTTTTAAGTGGAAAAGGCCATTTTGGCACAATGCAAATGTAATTCTGAGACAATTCAAGTAACAAACTTGACCACGTTTAAGACAGCATCAGGCGGCGATAAAATAGCATTTAAAGCAGAGAAAATAAAATGCATTCTGTTTGGGCTAAAGAAAAGAAACTCTTGGCAACCGTATTCAATAAGCTTAAACTACTTACTCGTCCTTCGATATCCAACGTTATGAAGTAAAAGGTGTGAAGATATGATACGAGCATCGAAATTAAGGTTGGCTACTTTTGTGTTTAACAAAGTTTTGAAATTACTAGTAATAATATGCTTAGACATCATAAATTGAAAATAAAATCGCCATCTAGGTGCTGCGTCACGCGACCTGGCAAATACACTAATTATACCTTTACAAGCTAGACTTCAGATTGAGAAACTAACGACGTATCCATGTAATTTTTACTATTTAGGCGTTGATAGCAGCGTGTACATGCATGGAAATAATATTAGCAATTTTTGTAAAAGAACCTTCACTGTTTTTCTTATTCAACAATGACCTGCTTAATATTTTGGTTCATAATAATATACGTCAGTAGTTATAAGGCATCATTAATTCTCAATACGTGTACTGAATTCACTTTCGAAAAACAATATTTAATAAATTAGTATGAACCAGTATTAATGTTTAACATCTTCAATAGTTAACGACATACACCTAGTACTAACAACATCCACAGACAAGCATAAACCGCAATCAAAACCACGCCACGCGTTTACAACGGCAAAATTTGGAACTAACGACATCTAAAGACAACCGGAAGCCATGTTCAATTCAGACTATCACAGTGGCGTTTATTGCGGCATACATTGGAACTAAACATACACAGGCAAGCATAAATCACGTTCAAGACAATCCATGTTACTGTAGCGCTTACAGCAGCATAATTTAGAACTAAAGACATCCACAAATAACCAGAATCCATAAACAAACAATAAAAAAAAACATACAAGTCACTCAAGCCACGGGAGCGCCTACAATGGCATAACTTCACTTCGCCATACTTCCTGGTGGCGGCCATTTTGTATTTGAAGTGTATAGTACTGTACAGTATTCTTGGCGGCGGCCATCTTTGACTGATTTTCATAAAATATAGCAAGGAACACACCCGAATAATTATCTTAAACAAGAAAATCTGTTTATCTGACTACAATGCCACAGACAGACACACACATACACAGACACGTAAATATACACAACACATACATATGATGTTACACAATGTTTACCTACTACACTAACATTAAGATATTGATATTGCAATTAAATTAGAAAAGAATCACAACCTCTTACAGAATATTTCTAAAATAAACGGGCAAAAAAATAAATAACAAACACATTTCTATTGGACAAATAACTTGATGCAAATAATAATGCAGTCAGCACTTTAATAGGATAAACTTATCTTTGACATTATTTAGATAGGAAATTCATTCAAAATTAACTAAACAATAAAATAATATGAAGAAAGACTAGACAATAAAAAATTTATTAACAAACATACAAGCAGTAGTACAGAGCACTAACCTTTATGTACTGGTACTGGAAGCATTCTTCGGCTCACACATCACACACTTTCACTTACATAATGTCTTTAACGGCCTAGTAACAAGTAACGAACACTAGGTCGAGTCACACCACTCGCACGACTATCTCACTACATAACAACTCGACCGCACCGCGCCGCTGATTGAATCTAACTGACCGACATCCCACTGACCGCCGACCGCTTCTCTCACGCGCCATCATAACAACAACAACATATCGTGCTATCACACTCACACGCGACTGTTAGCTCCGCGAGCGAGAGAGAGAGAGTGGAACAGTTTAGAGACGACGCAACTAATACTATTGTTCTATTACTACCTGGAATTTAGCAAGAACAAAACCGGTGTCTTTGTTTTATTACCCAGCGCAAACCTCACTGTGTAATCTTATAACATAATATAGAAAGTACAAATAACTCGGATTTTGATTGATTCTTATTATAATTACTTATAAGATATTTCTATCTATTCTATCTATATTGAGTACCTATATAATGTAATAATTGGGTGACACATGTATTTTTCACTCGTCATGGATAATAAATTGATACTCTCGCGCCATCACACCCACGCACAACTCACATAAACTTTACTCTGACAAATAAATTAATCGTATTACGTTATGTCAAGAGAAGACACAAGTAGCGTTTATTACGGCATAATTTGGAACTAGACATTTGCAGCCAATCACACTCAGAGACAATCCGTGATACGTTGGCGCTTACAACGCCATAATTTGGAACTAAAAACATCCATATATATACAAAACTCACATCACAAACAATCTGTACCATAGTCGTTCTAATTAGCGATATAAACTGGAACTAAGAACATAAGAAAAGAAAAATCACACGTGCAAAGAATCTCTCCATATCAACGACTACGAAGTCAGACATTGGAAATAATATAGAGTACAATAGAATTCTCAAACTGCGCTACATTCATAGCGGAAAAAATATATCGTCCATGTTAAATTATTAGATATAAAATGGAGGCGTTCAGTCCACATACTTTTTAAAATAACCCCACGACACAAAATTACCTATGAAATATGTCTTAAAACACTTTGTGCTATTCACAAGAATTCATATAAAGTAAATAATAATAATGCAGTCTGTTTAAAAGATTCTTAAACGGGATATAGATAGAAAAACAATCAAAATCAATTACAAGAAAACATGAAATATGCTAGTAAATAGTAAACAATACATACACAAGTTATTATAGCATACAAAGCACTAACCTTTATGTACTGGTACTGGAAGCCTGCCTCGCCTCGCACATCACACACACAATCACTCACATATCGCCTTTAAACCTTTTAATAGATTTTCAAACGAGATATAGACAGAAAAACACAGTCAAAATCAATTATACGAAAACGTAAGACTAGGCAATGAAGACAGTTACTGGTTCTGGAAGTCTGCCTCGGCTCACACACACATTAAACTATCACTCTCAACATGTCTTCAACGACCCAGTAACAAGTAACGAACACTAGGTCGAGTCACACCACTCACACGACTATCTCACTACATAACAACTCGACCGCACCGCGCCGCTGTTTGAATCTAACTGACATTGTATTCACTGACTATCACAACTACAACACATCGCGCTATCACACTCACACACAACTTGTTAGCTACGCGAGCGAATGAGATAGTAAAACGGTTCGGGGCGACGCAAACAACTATTGTTCTATTACTAGGTACCTGGAATTTAGCAAGAACAAAACCGGTGCCTTTGTTTTATAACCCAGCGCAACAACCCTCAAGTGTATTCTTGTAATTGTCTTAGATTCTAAAACATTTCAATTTTATTCTCATTAAGGATTCGTATTACAGTCACTAATAAGATGTTTCATATAAGACCTATATACTATGATTTTGATTTCCCAATTATTAACGTTATATGCACAATGTTATTAATCGAGAAATGCATTAAATGCTCAATTATAAATATCTTAGAGAAAAAATCTTTTGTATCAAGTTAAAAAATGAAAGAATAGACAATGATGCCTTCTTCGCCACCACATAATTGTTCCTGTAATATCTGAGTTACATATATTTTTATAAAAATCAAAAGATCATCATCTAGTAGAGGACGAATCAAGAACGAGTCAAGGGCACCGCACCATGTCCTATCTTCGTATTTTATAATTACAAGTTCAAATCATTGTTAAAACTTATAACTATTTTTAAAGATATTTAATAGAAGTTATGTTGTCCCTTGTTTCGAATTATACTTACAAGTCCAGAATGTACTTAAAATACTTATTACACTTAAAAAATATAAGTTTTATATTGGTAAGGTGTGTGTGCATGGATATATAGGTTATAACATAGGATATAAGGCCAGGCTGGAGGTGGAAAAGATAAATGCAAAGGAACAGATATTCTATTTTGGAGGAGTGTTTGGTAAGGGATGTTTAATTTGTATGATGGGTTGGAGGAATAAGACAAAAGGGAGCCTACATGTTCGTTGGTTTAAGATCAAGAAGACCTTTCTCAAGATAGTGTTAGAAGTTTAAAAACAGATTGAATGATAACAGTAAAACAATACATTGATCTATGAGTTTTATTACAGTAATCGATGTCTAATGAAGAGTACATAACTATACAGCCGGCTATGTGTATGTACATAAGAGAAATAAACGAAAATAAATAAATAAAAAATAATTATATTTATTACATCAAAATAAATTAACATCTGTTTTACTTAGATACTGTAACTCGGTAATCACATTGGGTACTATACATAGCGTGTGGTGTGGAATTCAACTAACATTATACTACGGCCGCTGATGGAATAACCCCGGCCTTACTGGAGACCGACGGACCTAATGTAGGCACCGGCGCATCTCACACCGTAATATCACACTCGTTAATCAAATATCATTTAATATCCGACAATAATTAAAAAAAAATGAGACTGTCGCGTTCTGTAACGCTCGCTGAACCACCTCACTGCCATAACAAAATAATTCCTTTTCTTAATATATTTAGAACAAGGGAATGTAACCAACGGCGGCGTCACATACTTTCAGCGACAGCTCGATACGAACACATGAACTGACAGAGTCTGACTCGACACCATTCCATAGCGACGGCCGATGTACAATGTAACAACGATCAAATGTACACGCGTTCGATGTACGCGAGCGCGTGTACATTTGAGGCGGGTAATGCTAATAATTAAATAAATAACAGTAACTAAGTTCACTTGGCCTTGGCGGCTTCTTCGGCTTCTAGCCGCTTGCGCATCGACTCCGGCATCTCGGCGGGCGGCGGCCGCGGCATCCTCAGCCACACCTGGAACGTACAACGCACTCGCTTACACCTCAGCCTATACTCGACATAATGACTGCACTATTCGAAACAATCTCATACTTTATTGCTTTCCACAAAATATATTCGGTAGGAACAATTGGTTACTTGATAATCATCAATGGTAGGTAGCGGCGTCTTGTTTTAACCCCTGATGCCAAAACAAAGGGTTGTCATAAGTTTGACGTGTCTGTCTATGTATTTCTTTGTATTGACATCGTAGCTCACTAACAGATGAACCGATTAAGGTTTGTTTTTTAGTTTGTTTAATAGGTAACTTAGTCGAGGGCGTTTTTAGCTATGTCTGATGGAAATCGGCTGCCACAAGATTGTAGATTTCACATTTTTGTCGGGGGTTTTCTTAATAATTAATTTAATAATTTTTTTTTTAATAGAAGACAGGCTTGCATGTGATCGCAACTCGCCTCATATGATACGAGGATTAAATGAGACATACTTGCCTAGAAGAAGCCGATTCAGTAGAGACTTGAAGTGACTTGAAAAGACTCTGATTATAGCTATCAAACAGAAATAGAGAAGCCGGCAGCAAGTTCCACTATCTAGCAGTGATCAAACGGCTGAGCGGTTTTGGATGAAATTAAGATCTTAGAATACATTATATCCTGAATTAACACATGTTAATATTGATAACGAAAAAGTGCGGAGTTCCCGTTGTACGAATATAATATTTTCTGTCAACACTTCAAGGTTGGTTAATACTAAAAACTAGACATGGGCTAGTCATTAGCTTGGTGGTTAATTTCTCACACAACAACTTTGAAACATAACAACCCTAATACTGTCACGTATTAGGGTTGTTATGTTACTCGCTAGGAATAAATTGGCCTTTGTTTCTTATAGCTGACTGGACGCTTAACATATAACACACATAGTTTCTATCAAGGGATAAATCATATCTCTGAGATCATTATAGGTCGGTAGCGATGAAGTCAGTGGAAGCTCTGCTCGTCAACCAGCAAAGACATACTGCATCTTGTCAACATCCAGTAACAATAAAATCTTCAGAGATTAGGTTGATAAACAAGCTCTCGGAGGCCTCCATATGGCTATATAAGGCTTATCTAATAGCTAGTCAAAAAATCTGGAGCCTGTTTAATATATTTTTAGTATTTGTTGTTATAGAGCGATAACTGAACTATTAATTATTGCACGGCAATATAAAATGATAGTCGTGCTTTTACACTTTAGGCCATTCCAATTTTAGAGTGAGAAACTTTATTATGAGAATTGAACCCACGACAACCAGGCACCAGTTATACACCTACAAAGTTAGTAATGGCGTAGTAGGTGAATCTCTTGCTTTTCAAGTGAAAGAGTGGAGGTTCAAACCCAGGTTCAGGTGTTTCCTACTGAGTTTTCCACTCGTGTACAGATTATAATTAATTACACTAAATTTAACGGTAAAGGAAAACCTCATGAGATTATGGATAGATACATTCTCTATCTACAAACATTATAATACCTCTGCCGTATGTTTATTCATTTCATAAGTGTTAATAATCAACATATAATTATTTTAATGCAATTTAATTTTGGGACTTTTGTTGAAAACATGGCAGTCCCATGGTATATACAGATATTGGTATACAAAACTAGAATCAAACCATATTTGGTACGCGGTGACTCGAGGTAACTTACATAGTTAAATGAGTCCTTTGAGGCGTCAGAACAGGGTTCTGCCAGGATTATAATTATAATAAACGTACCTTGACGGCGTCGTAGATGAACCATTGCAGCGCGGTGAGGGTACCGATCATCACGATCCTGGGTCCGAGTCCCTTCCACACGCCGGCCATGCCCAGCTTGCCGATGATGGAGCCGACCGTCGCGGTTTTGTCCTGAAACGCGTCATGATAAACATATTAGCCTAACTCTTAGCTTTATTTATACTTGTAGATTTTAAAGAGTACTCATATTACGAATGGTAACTTTCCAAGTACAATGTAAACTTTATTTTAAGTAACTTGATTTAACTCCCGAAAGCGTCGAAAAAGCTTGGTTTATTCTGTAAAAAATTATACATCCACATCTAAACAACGATAACAGTTATGGGAAAAAAACCTTTTTAGTTTCCCAAATTCATAAAAACTTCGCAACTGTATACGTTCTATTGTACTAGACCGACTGTCGGCATCATACATACCGAACTTTCTGAGAAATTCGTTCTTTTGTTTACAAATTGGAACTGCATGCACGTGTAGACTGTTGTAGACAACTAGTGGTTAGAGCGACTTCAAAAAATCATTATGTGAAATCATAACTTGTGCATATTAAACATTTCCTATTCCAAACTCTAATAAAACATATATATTCGTAATCACCGTTAAAATAATATTTTTTTGGTACCACACCATTAAAATATTAAAATTAATTAATTAGTTTAATTTTTTTTTGAGATATAATTTAATCGGCCTGAATTTTGATTTTGTAAATTATGAATAGACAAGGTATAGTTTGGGGCGGGCTTATTTAATCATAACGATCATATACCTATTTGTTACTTCTTGATTTAAGTTAAAAATTAAGTAAAGCACTTAAAATTTACTTATACTTGTTACTACTGATACATTCACTGATTAGTTTATTATAAGTATTTTATATCGTTCAGAGAAAATTGATAGAATTAACTAATACTTTACTACTACTACCAACAAATGACTAATATATTCTTACTTATATTGCACTGATACTTTACGAGCAATATAAAAAGCAACTATAGAATGATATCTAGATAAGATTTGGACTAAGTCGGAACACAAAAAACCCGTCTTACTACAAAAGATTATTGAGTAGATCTTTAGATTTATTTCTGCGATAAAAAATCGCGACTATAATTTGTTTAGAGATTACCACCCCGTTTAAGTCTATGCAAACGCATAACCTTGTTTAACCTGTCCATTAATCACGTGATGTTTTCAACATTTTTAACCACTCCCTCCCCCATGGTGAGGTTTAAGACTACCCCCCACCCCCCACCAAAAATAACGTGTATTTTTAGTACTTACAAAGTAAGTAGCTTCTTAAATTTTTTATTATATTAAGTTTAAGTATTCACTTCATAAATTCTTCTATTGTGGTATATTTTTGTTTCTACATGCTGCTTCTCGGTTTAGAAATCACACCTTTGATGAAAAAATACGTGAAATCTTACTATACTCCCCTCCCCCTTGTGATTCCCCCCCACCCCTCCTCTCCCCTTTCGAACCTCGCGTGATTAATGGACAGCCCCTAATAACAATTTTTACATCCGATTTCTAGTATATCACCCAGAAGGGTGTTGACATTATTGTCATACATTAGCAAAATAATAGTTTTAAATGTTTTTTTGTTCTTATATGACCGATATATTCTTTTGACATAACTACTCGGCTTTAATGAATACTAACGATGATGTGACTAATTATTATTAATTTACGCTGTTTTTGACCATTATCTTAGATAGCGGTGCGCAGAAAAAAATGAATTTAGAATTATATTCATATCATTGATTTTTTGCAAGTAACATGCTGTCGAGTTTGGCGTCCTGATGATAAGTTTTAGGATATCTACATACCTTGAGTAATAAAAATGATAGAATAATAAATCTGTTTAAGAATTATTGAAGCCTATATACAACACACACAAACCAACGGCACAAGAAAAACAACAAAATGACATTTATTACAAAATAAATAAAAACATATACCGGAGCAGGTGATGGTGGGAGTGTTCATTCTCTCTCGGTGTTAGTGGTGAAGCGACGGCCAGGTACCTCGGCCGAGCGGGACCGAGGCCTGGCCCAGTACGGAGTAGGCCCAAACCTATGGGATACTTGCAAAACCCTTCCCAATATCAGTACAGACATTGGCAAATATAAATGGACAGTTCCTCCAATAATAAACAAAATTTCATTGATTGTCCTGTTTTAATAGTTTATCAGACTGTTGAAAAAATTACGATAACTTAGTAAAATTGTAATACAATAGCGAAGTGTTCTTAGAAACGATGTAGCAATGGCATAGAATTATTTATTGATAACTAGTAAGTAAACATACCTTCAACGTCTTTAGGGTTCTGAAGTCTTGTTTCCTGTAGCATTTTGATCAAGTTAACCAACTTTTTTTAGTTAGATATATCTCCATATTGTCTTGCAGAGCAATCTGTGATTTGTTTTGTAAAATTACTACTTACTCACTTTTATGATGCAGCGTTTAATGACTAAATCGGCATTACAAGAAGTTACAGCCGGTCTCGGTCAAGTCATCTAAACGGTTTCAGAATGTATTTGTGTGTGCAGAGCCACTGTATAATAAGATCGATACATAATGATAGAATACCTTTTTACAGGGGCGACCCTTGAATACAACATGAGCAGTACACTGGATTAAATACTCGTAACTTGCCGTGTAATTATGCTACAGTTACATAGTCTCACAAACACACAACAAGATCAACTACTCAATGTCACTTTTCTATAAGACTTAGACATACTGGTGGTTGTTTTCAAAGGAAACATTAAATCGCACTGAAAAGTGCGGTTTGTGTCACTCTGAAAAGAGCGGTTTGTGTCTTGGTGCTGTTGTTCTCTACACTTGAATGTTCTTCAACTTTTACATTATTTTCTTCAATATCTTGTATCTTCATTGAAATATCTTGTTACATCCTTCGCTCTGACAAGTACAGTTTTACGTTTGACTTTAGTGTTGTCCTGTACTAATACTCGTACGTTAGACTTTGGTAAGGTTTGTAATTTGGTAGTGACTTTGTTGGATCTTGTGACTAGCAGTTACAAGATCCAATTTATATAGATAAATAAATAACTATACCATCATTTAATCTACGGTAATTCCTCGCGTCGTTGTCTTGTTATGTATCTGTAGCTTTCATCAGATAATCAAAATTCAAACCTGATGCCTCGGACTGATGTCTTTGTCACGTACCTTATATCGAACCGTTAAGCAACAATAGTCGCGCCGTCGCCTTTTTATACCCGTACTTATCTCTTAAATCGCACCGTCATGCACGCGTCGATTGGTCGCGCCACCGTCGGCGTCGTGTACATACGAGTACACGAAGGTTTCTTCTTCTTTTTCTTCCTTCGTCGTATTAGTTACCACCAATCGCACTGTCAAATATGATGAGTTGCGACGAAGATGAAACGCCAAATGTCGTATAGTATTAAATATATACCTTTCACTCGATGCTGGAAAACAGTCTGCATACCTACAGTCTGCATAACATGGTCTCGTTCCTGATCACATTATCGTGCCGTTGTAATATAACCTGTAGACTAATTTACTAGTTTAATGGTAGAGCACAAGATCCAACATAAATCACTTCTATAATTATTCAGTTAGAAAACGTCAGTGTTGTTTTTAAAGGAAACATAAAATCGCACTGAAAAGTGCGTTTCTGTCGCTCTGAAAAGAGCGTTTGAAATTGGTGCTTATTTCATATATTGATCTTTTGCACTACGATATTTTTCAACTTCGTACTCTTCATTTCTTCAAGCTTCTTCTGTATCTTGGATCTTCTTAGCAACATCTTGTAATATTCATCGCACTGACAAGTACGTTTTTATGTTTGACTTTAGTGTTGTTCTGTGAATACTCATTCATTAGACTTTAGTGAGGTTTGTAATTAGGTAGTGAATATTTGACTTGCCATTTAAATATTTCTTAATTTGTATTAATTCAATAAGATATGATAATAAAACCGCCAAGTACAAAGCGGTAATCTATACAAACTCACATTAAATTAGACCACAGATATGTTTTAAAAGCGACTTTAAAGTTAAAACACCGTTATAATTGACGCCGGAAAACAGGCTTTGCAGTACAATGAGTGATTCCGATTAAATTATATCGTTGTAATAGTATATTATAGAGTAGAGTTTTATACTCGCACAGAAGCGCACAAAATCTAATATCACTTTACTTTTAGACAATTATTTACTCTAAAATGTGTTGTTTTCAAAGGAAACATAAAATCGCACTGAAAAGTGCGGTTTGTGTCGCTCTGAAAAGAGCGGTTTGAAATACGAGGTGCTTGCACTATAACCTTCTTTAATTTCACACTATTCATTTCACTGGAACTATTTACGCTTCTTCTATATCTTAAATCTTCATAGCAATATCTTGTTACATCCTTCGCACTGACAAGTACGGTTTTACGCTTGACTTTAGTGTTGTCCTATGAATATTCTTACGTTAGACTTATGTGAGGTTTGTAACTTGGTAGTGATTTTGTTGGATCTTGCGACTACTAAATTAGTAAATAAAAAAATGATTTATACACCCTAAATTAATCACTAAGTTAAGTAGATTTAATCATCATCATAATGATGTCACATACTAATGTCTTCTTACGTACCTTATATCGAATCGTCAAGCACGAGACGTCACGACCTGTCGTGTCCCTATCAATCGCACCGCAATCGTTATGATGCGTTGCGACGAACATAAATGATAACATCAAAGATTTATGTTTTAGTCATTGACAACAACAAACCTTTTTACTAGATGATAGAAAACAATCTGCGTAGCTAGCAACGTGCGTAGCTATCTCTGTAGAGATTATCATGACGTTACGTTATGAACTATTATACTTATTAGCAGCGCACAAGAACAAATTTGTGTCAAAAGACTTGTTTCGAAAATGCATGGAGCTCCGGCCAGGACAATGTACATGATACCGTAAATACGTGAGGGATTAATAATCTTTAATCTTGCAACCAAATTCAAACTAACGTAACTTATGGCATTGTACAAAATTAACTTCAAATCAAAATATTTAAAAAGGCGATTTTCGCGTTTCTGTTAAGTCAATTTTGGCATTTGTGACGAGTGGTAGAAACCAATGTGGCCGTGGGAATCGTCCTAGGATATAAAAATCTTCCAGAGATGCCAGAATTCTACTACAATTCACAGAAATTAGATATTTTTGTACACAATGAAGTAAGCAACTGATGTAGGTTTAATTAACATATAATATTAACTACATCTTTAGGCATTTTTGGTAGACGTGCACTGCCTTGGCCGAAAATAAACAAATCCTTTGTGTTGAATTTCTAAAATTGTTTAGTAAGAAATATTAGTGGTTGTTTTTATGAAAGGAAATATAAAATCGCACTAAAAACGGCGGTTTGCCATGAGGTAGTGAAATCGCTAGATCTTGCGACTACTACATTTGAAAATTACAGCATAACTTTGCTACCTCACCTTACCTATCAATCTTACCGTCAAACCTGATTAAAGCTTCTAGTCTTCTTGTATTCCTTTGATTAAGAGTACACCGTCAAGCATGATGGGCAACCTCCACCGTCGTGACAAACATTCAATCTCACCGAAAAATATGTTCACTCGGCACGTTCTGTTAATCTCAAATGGCTGATGCAATGTTCCTTCAACTGCACCGCCACAACACCGCGCCGCTGTTATCTTATTAATAATAATTATAAAAAAAATGGCTCACTTTTTTACTCGTTGCTGGAAGACAGTGTGTACACCGCATATCGGCCCACTTCTGATGTGATTATCGTACCGTTCCAATGTACTAATATACTTGTTACATAGTAGCGCACAAGATTTAATTTGTCACTTTTCTATAATGATTTAGTTAGAAATATCAGTGGTTGTTTCAAAGGAAACATTACATCGCACTGAAAAGTGCGGTTTGTATCGCTCTGAGAAGGGCGGTTTGAAATTGGTGCTTGTTTCTGCTGTTGTTCTTTGCACTGCCATAATATTTCACACTCTTCAAGGCACTGTAGCTATTGGCTTCTTCTACACTTTGATATCTTCATTGGAATGTCTTGTCTTTCCTCGAAGTGAACAATACACCAATTATATTTGACTTTAGTGATGTCCTGTGAATACTCGTAGGTTAATCTTTTATTAACTTTTGGCAGTGACTTTGTTAAATCTTGTGACCTACTAAATGTGTAAATTGAACTATTAATATGTACCTTCATTCGTTCTATGACCGTGATAAATGACGCGTCGCGCTGCTGGCGGGCATACGAGTACATGCATTTCATGTTTGTAAAGCAGTTATTTACGATAGTTGTTTTTGAACGCCGAAAAAGCTATCAAATAAATAATACCCACCTCTATCTGTTTTTGATGTCACATTTAACAGTCTCTGATAAACTTGAAAAAGCGGTCTAATATACAACAGGGAATCGAACCCTTTTCCAAAAAGAATGCCATTGACAAACTCCGTTGTCGCTAACTGTGGTTAGTATTCCAATAAAAATGTATACATTAAATTGCCATTGCTACATCGTCTCGATTCAATCGCAAAAGTAAGTTTAAATATTTCACAGCCAAAGTTCCCGTTTACCCTCCTTAAAAAATCCCTGAAATGTTACGTCGAGATTACGATACACTGTACATCGACAAAAGCACATAGAAACAAAATTCAACAAAAACGAGCGAGTCCACACAATAAGAGTTCTACAACGTCTACACTAATAACAATTTAAAATTATGTAAATATAGGTTTTTGCACCTACAAAAAAGAGAGCGCGAATTTGCTCGCTCTGATAAGAGCGGTTTCTGTAACTGATTCCATGTCTGCAACGCCGTTTCACTCTTCGTCTCAGCCAAAGTCCAGCTCCAAAATAGTGACTTGTGAAATTAGCACTGAAAAGTGCTGTTTTAATTGAAATAATGACTAGTGTTGTTTCCAAACGGAAATCATGGCGCACTGAAACGTGCGGTTCTGATGTATAATAGTATTGTTTCTTAAGGGGCGCGTCTGCGTCATAGTTAAATAAGCATTTACGAATTTGGAAAAATTCAAGAAGTTACTAGATTTGTACATTGAACACATTACAAACAATTGACCATTATTAAAATGACTGGTATTCAAAAACGTGTTGAGTTTTTTTAAATGGATTTTTTTTTGACAGAAATTATATTTAGGATGTGTACATTTCGAAGATTTTGACATATTTCTTTTAAACTATTGAATAATGTCTTAAAATATGGCATCCATCTCTTAAATATAGATTTATCTATTCCCTATACTGTATATATTTTTTGTAACGCCATTCAACGTACAGAGGTTTACATATTTTTTAAAATCTGACATATTTCAGCAGACGCGCCCATGAATCGAAATCATGTCAAAAAGGGGCCCTTTTTCTAAATCGTATGAGTTCGTCATTCCCTTAAAAAAACATAGTTTCATTAAAATGGCACTATTTTTTGAACTACTCGAAAACTGAATTGCCATTTTTACAACAATGTTTGAAGTATATAATTTTACATAGAAATAGTTTATTGTTATAGGCTTGAGCTCATTTGAGTCTTGGGCCTAAATAGCTTAATATCGAATTTAAAATATCCAACCCCTTTGAACCAGCTCTCATTGACGTAAAAGTAAGAACGTCGAAAGGAAAGTAAGAATATTATATAACAGTACATGGTTTTTATCATTGTCAAATTTTTATCAATAGAATTCAGATAAGAGTTGTTGACCATTCCATTCATATCGTCAGTAAATGGTACGAATTGCCAAGAATGCAATTTTTTGTATATAGTCACAAGTTATGTCATTAGCGAGTGGTGAATTCATACGAGCGGGTCAAAAATAGGGCCCCAGTGTTATTTCTATAAGAAACTAAATCGCACTGAAAAGTACAGTGTTGTTTCCTTACAGAAAGAAAAGTGCGGTTTTGATGTCAGAGAATAGTGTTGTTTCCTTACAGAAGTCAAGTCGCACTGTTAAGTGCGGTTTTAATGTCAGAGAATAGTGTTGCTTCCTTACAGAAATCAAGTCGCACTGAAAAGTGCGGTTTTGATGTCAGAGAATAGTGTTGTTTCCTTACAGAAATCAAGTCGCACTGAAAAGTGCGGTTTTGATGTCAGAGAATAGTGTTGCTTCCTTACAGAAATCAAGTCGCACTGAAAAGTGCGGTTTTGATGTCAGAGAATAGTGTTGCTTCCTTACAGAAATCAAGTCACTCTGAAAAGTGCGGTTTTGATGTCAGAGAATAGTGTTGCTTCCTTACAGAAATCAAGTCGCACTGAAAAGTGCGGTTTTGATGTCAGAGAATAGTGTTGCTTCCTTACAGAAATCAAGTCACTCTGAAAAGTGCGGTATTGATGTCAGAGAATAGTGTTGCTTCCTTACAGAAATCAAGTCGCACTGAAAAGTGCGGTTTTGATGTCAGAGAATAGTGTTACTTCCTTACAGAAATCAAGTCGCACTAAAAAGTGCGGTTTTGATGTCAGAGAATAGTGTTGCTTCCTTACAGAAATCAAGTCGCACTGAAAAGTGCGGTCTTGATGTCAGAGAATAGTGTTGCTTCCTTACAGAAATCAAGTCGCACTGAAAAGTGCGGTCTTGATGTCAGAGAATAGTGTTGCTTCCTTACAGAAATCAAGTCGCACTGAAAAGTGCGGTCTAGATGTCAGAGAATAGTGTTGCTTCCTTACAGAAATCAAGTCGCACTGAAAAGTGCGGTCTTGATGTCAGAGAATAGTGTTGCTTCCCTACAGAAATCAAGTCGCACTACTCTAGAAAGTACTGACAAAGAACTTTAAGCTGCAAATTCTATTAACAAATTTTTGAGTATAGCCAAGCTTAGACTGATGAGGCAGACTAAAACCAATTTATTTGCAAACTTATTTTTATATTGTGTGGACTCACGAAGAAAAAAACAGCTTATCCTCAAACAAAAACAACAGTAGACAACACAAAGGTTATTTCAATATATTTTTTCCCTGGAATGCAATTCATCCCACCACATCATAAAAAGACGAGAATGCGTGAATAAAAAACAAACAAAAATATAACAAGGATCGACTTACCTTTGATGATTTATCTGAGCGTTAAACGGCCCTGAAGTTATTTATCGGTCACATAGCATGCGTTACCGACGATATTTTAAAAGGTTATAGAGATAGTGAATATTGGTAGTGGAAAGGATAGCTACCATACTCTACTAATTATCAGACAAAAATATATAAACGGCACAAGTCCATGGTCATATTATAGTTTACATCGTAAAGGTTACTTGCCAATAAAGAATTAATGTATTGTTACTTAAAAAATCTGGCAGTCAATTCTAGCTATCAAGAGAATGGGTCAAAAGATCCATTGTACCCGAAAAAGTACAAGTTACTATTTTGTACCCTTGAAACATCTACATTCTAACTTGCTTAGGAATAGAAGGTATAACTACAGATTATTCTGTTGTTTTTGTTTGAAAGCGTGCGCGCTATGTGACCGATATCCTGGTGTGTGGCTGTAAGAGTGTGCATGTGTCGTTACCTGGTTGAGCTTGGAGACGACGGTGTCGGCGGGGTGGGAGACGATGGCGCAGAACACGCCGGCGATATAACCGGCCGCGAACGTCACCACCAGCTGCTCGCCCTTAGAGCATTGCTCACGGGGCTTGGGCACCACAAACTGTAAACATAATGCATCTTTGCTCATCACATTCTTGCTGGTAAAATATTTTAACGCTAATTAGAGGTCATATCTTTGTATACCAATTTTTTTTTAAGGTTTCAAAAGTCCGCCCAAGATCCCTAATACCTGCTAATTAGTACATATCATCATACAATGTGAAGTTCGATCTACCCTTTTTTTAAAGATTAGAATAAGTTTAATAACATCAAACCATGTTTAATCATAAGGTTTTGAAGAGCGATCTTGCCAACAAAACCATTATTTATTATATCTCTATTTTTAATTAAGAAAATCAATCTTATAGGAGTACTTATTATGGTAGTTGCAGAGGTCAATAATGTTGACTGACATTAGTTAGAAGCTCCACTGCTAACTGTGCTCTAATCGATCTCAACTGAATTCTTTCGTAAGTAAAATATAACAATGATAATTAAAAATAGGTTTGTATTTGACCACTACTAACTAGATGTCAAGCGATAATGTTTCACGTATGCATAGAAGAGCTACTCGTAGCATAGGCATTAGATAAAATGAGACAAAACCTTGACTTAGGAATACTTCCAATTTAAATCGTCAATAATCGCGCATCAAAGCAAAGTGCATTTTTGCATGTTGTTTTAAAAAGAAGGTGGTCTCAATTTGTCTGATTCAGTTTTTCGCAATTTCTGTCAGTAACAAACCAATTTTGATTATCATTTTTACATTTGGTAGGTCATACTTCAGTGGTAGTCCCATATAAGTTCTATGAGTCGGTTGAGCAGTTTCGTTTTTCACTTAGTTGTAATGTTGTTGTAATTATGTTTACAGTCCTGCAACTATATTTTTTTATACACAATAGACTTGCTTTTGACCAGCACTTACCTGATGTACAGCGATGATGCGGCCTAGAATTTAATACGCTTGCCTAGAAGAAACTGATTCACTCGCGACTTAAAGAGACCGAGGTTATAGCTATCGGGAAATAGGAAACTCAGCAGCGAATTCCACAACCAAATGCCGTTTTATTATTTCAATGTAGCCATATTCTATTTCGTTTCAATGAACCCTTACCTTATACAGCAGCTCGACGGTCTTCTCGAAGCAGGCGAACTTCATCATGGTGTATGGGATCTGTCGGCCCCACAGCGGCGCCAGGCCCTTGTAGAAGGTGCCGTAGCCTTCGTTCTTCACCATCTTGGGCCACGCCTCGCGGAGCGTGTTCGCGAACCCGGGCATCGTCTGAATGCGCACCTAACACAACCAATAAAGCCTTTGTTACATATTCATTTACAAATTTATACACGGCGTTTTTACTGTGCACCTCATCTACGGTATAGGTTTTAATTTTATTTGTCTTTTCAAATTCAAATCAGTTATTAATAGCTTTAAGTTCGAAATTCTTAAGAAACAGTATTAGTTTTGGTAAATGTATTTGACTGTGTAAAATCTACATAAAAACATTTAATGCTTTAAAAGTAAAAATCCATTAAGTTCATGTGAATAATATTTTAAACTGTGTGTTCGTAAAATAGGTAACTATGTCACTATGAAACTATTTTCAATTTATGTTTTTATGCTCAACACAATTATGCAAACTGTGTTCTAGGTCTACAAATGAAAAACAATGTAGTATCTTAGTTCCAAGCAGATACATTCTGTATAGATAGATTTTGAGTTTTTTTTGGTTTACAATCTTATTTCATTGTTAGTGAAAAGCCCTCAGATCTCATAATCTTGATATCACGGGGCACCAACAACATCAGCAAGACACACAGTACTCGATAGAGCACAGAGCGACAAACACCCATCGCCGTCTTACTTCAGTCGTCCGCCCTCCAGCGCGTTGTTTCGTCATCGGGCAAGTATTAAAATAGATACAATTAAGTCTAGAATAAAATAAATGTTTAACAGTTGCTTTATTTAATGCAGTAAGCATTGTGCGGCTCTGAATAGTAAGTTTGGTTTATATATTTAGCACATAGACATGATTATTTCATCCGAAACACGTTGCATCCCGGTTCCAACGGAAGATCAACGCTGGTTACTACAGCCAGCATTGTATTAGGTGGAGAGTTCAGTCAGTTTGTGACAGAAATCATTGTAGAAGTAAATATTATAATTTGTTTTTTTTTCTTCATAAAATTGTTTTATGTTACAAATAAATATATTTCTATTTCAAAAGTACCTTAACCTACAGTAAAAAGCTTTGTGCCACCAAATTAGAGATATCTTTTCCTTTTGTATGTGCAACAGTAGTTTTTACCTTGGCAGCTTCAAGAGGAGAGAGAGCGATGTCAGCGAAGAACTCAGCAGAGGCCGAGGCAGCGAGGTACACGAAAGTACGGTAGGTGTATGCGGTCTCTTCATCCAGCAGCCCGTTGTATCCAACTTTGAACACTTCATACAGACCGAACTTGCAAAGACCCTGCAAGAGACAAGCGACAAGTCTTTACTGCTAAGCCTTGATAATACTAAAGTGTTTAATGATGTTGAAGTCTCATTATGAAAATCTCAACATAAATGTTCAGTAGGAACAATTGCTTATTAGAGTTTAATCATCGAGTTTTAGTGACCAATTAAAAACATTAGTCTTTTTTACTAAATTTAGTTTATATTTAACACTAATCTATTAAATGCAAGTTTATTTTCCGTATTTTATCCGAGTTGGCAAGCTAATTTAAGACTAAAACCACAGATTGAAGATCCAAGGAAGTAAAAATAACAAACCTGCAGCGAGTATCCAATGAAAGTAGGCGCCCATCCTTTGGCAAGACCACGGAAACCTTCTTCTTTGACTGACACCTTAAATCCGGTGACGACATTCTTGTATTTGTCGGCGTCTACTTGCAGACGACACTTGACCAGATCGAGTGGAACCACGGCCGTGTGAGTGATACCTGTGGGATGAGGGTATCTTGTACTGGGAGCTTGCGCTGTGAGGTCTAGTTATATTGGTTGGATGTCTTCATAATGCTGGGATTGTAGTCCTCATTGAAGATCAGATAATTGAGCACATTTGATCATTAGGTCTTAAGTTGTTGACAATTTATTTTACGTTTTTGCTATATGCAAGCATTATTGTAACTAACACAGCGCAATTAAAACGTGTAAATACATCGTTTGAACGTCTGTCCAACGCGTGCTTCAGAAACCACATGGTTCAGATGTGAACTTTTAAAGGAATAAATTTTAATTAGAGGTGCAATCAGAAATTAAAAATAGCTTTTCTCATCTGTAGTGCAACCAATGAATAAGATCTTAGAGTAAGAACTAGGCTTGTCTATCATTAGCTAGACATGGAGAACTTTTCAATTTTGAACTATACTGCATTTATTTTACCTAGGCCTATTTTTAGGCTATTTTTTTTTATATCGGGCGAGTTGCTGTCAAGCACAAGCTTATCTATACTAATATTATAAAGAGAAACGACTTGTGTTCTTGTATGTAAGGAATAAATTCAAAAACTACTGGACCGATTACAAAAATTCTGTCGCCGCTAGAGAGCTACATCAGTGATAACTGAGTAAAGTAGGCTATAAAAAAGAGATCCGCGGTTAACACCGCACAGTGCACTTACTTAATTATAAAAAAATATTCCTACATTAATTGAATCAAGTTTGAAACTGCGGCTCAAATATGTAACAGTACTTATGAAAACAAGAGAAGGAACCAAAAGTATTTTCATTAATCTATATATTTAAAAGAGTAAGCCCTGACCGACTGATATTTTCTAAGAATCAATGAAGAACCTATACTGCTGAATACAGACACATGAAATTTGTAGGGTGTATTCAGTGAGGGTCTACTAAGAAAGGATTCTTGGATATTCAACTACTAAGAGGTTCAAATGGGGGTTCAAAGTTTCAACTTTTATAAAAGAATACCACATTGTAGCAAGAAACCCAATTTATAACATTTTCATAAATTGATATTATAATCTTTAGATGTGTAGACAAATTATTGTGTTTAAAATAGGCTATTGTGACAACCAATCTTATCTAACCCTGACACTGATTGAAGAGGTACCAGATTCTCTTAAATGATAACAGTGTTGAGAGCTCAATGTGCATTTACGTTGATAACGAGGTAATCCCTAGTAATATCTCAGCTGTCTGGTGTTTATCGCGGATTACGCAATTTACATTGCGCTTTACCACTCTACTATTACTAAACATTCCTGATTTCAATAGATGTTGTATAAATATTTTCTGATTGCATATTTGCAACTGATAACTAACTTGTTTCATGTTGATGTATGTAAATAAAACAGGTAACAATTTGTCAGATTCCTTTCTTATGTTGCTTTACAAAAAATCTGATTAAAAATAAATTGTCATATTTGACCTATTTATAGGTAGTAACAAAAATAAAGGATCTATCGTTAGACTACAATGCTTGCACATGATGTAATTAGAACTTAGTTTTCAAACTAGAGATTATGCAAGTATTAATGAGTAATATAAGTGGATTATTAACTATTAATGTCTCCCTTGTGTGAAGAGTGTGGGCTAGAGATATAAAGACTTCCGTCTTTATATAATATGGTTTTCGTGTTCGCGGGAAATCTCCATAGAAACCCTGGTAATCTTATCTTTAAGAAGCTCAAGTTATGTAGTTATCGTAAGTTACCGCAAGACAGGATGCCTCCAAGTCCGCAGAGGGCGAAGTATTTGGGAGAGGCGAATTCGCATGAGTCACCCAGAGGCGCTGCGGGAACCACGGCGGCTGCGGCCATGCCCTGTAGAACAGCCATACATTGTAATACTGTTGACGATCTTCTAACTCGTATCGGTACATTTATTGTTAAAATGTGTTCACATAGTTTTTAACAGCAAGGATTGTTAAATTAACTATCTATCTATGAACCTCATCACTTTTATCATTTACTTCATCATCAACACTTATTTGATGATCTCATAGGAAAAAGATCTACAGATCTGTAGGAGAGATATGACCTTCAAATTCTATTTTCATAGGACAATGACTTTTACATAATGTTGGGCTAAAATGTAGTAAATATGGAACACTTGAACATTTGCCAAGAAAGATTCTAGATATAAAACACGTCCAAGAACACTTCTTGTAAGGGAATTATAAAATAGCTATGTCAATTATTTTGTTTACTTATTTGATAAATCATCCTTATTCTCAAAAGATTGCCTTTACAATTGAAGTTTGTCATAAGCTACGAAGGTCCTGTGTTGTTCAATGGGTCAGTTTTACAAGTTTACAATTCTGGTAGTGAGGTGAATTCTAGGCTGTAAAATATAACTATTGCTTTTTAACCTTCTTATTTTTTTACAATTGGCCAGAATCTTCTTGTTTCCTCAGCCACTCCTTGACAGATTATGAAAACTCTTTACTATATAACTATTTGCTCCCATATCAAAATCAGTCTAGTTATTTGGTTTGTAAGACTATACAATTGAAAAATCACCTGCAGAAATATAAAAATAATCTTTCACTTTTTAATTTTATTTGCTTTACTTAGTGTTTACTTGTATTATGGTATTTATTGATCACAAACCATGTCGGTGTGTGTGGCGGGAGCCTGGCACTGCGCGGGGGAGAGCGGCCCGCGGAAGGGCGAGCTCTTCGCCGCGTCCAAGAGGGATGAGAACATTATTCTGCAACAAACACAAACTAACAATTAATATCCAACCGAGATACAATCACCGGCAAACAACTTGTTCCGATGACATTGGCTGGAAAAGTGTGACCTGAGTTGTTAATGGAGGGACGATTTTTAGGTCTTTTTTCAGATTGTAGTGTGTGCGCCAAAGTAATCATTGAGCACCGGTGAATTCGTCTAGAGGTCCCAGAGCTCTCAATACAGCACTGAGCCAGGCCAACGAGGAGGTTTTAGTAGCTACATAACCCTAATGTTATAGAAGATTTCCCCCTCGTGATCACAAAAAAGGGTATGTAATTGTCAAGATGGGAGCGGTTATTCATCAATCAGAAGTGCACATACATTTCTAACAGCTTTCTACCACTACATAGCTAGTTGCTCAAGATGATTGATAGACACTATAAAGGTTTTGCCTTTTTTTGGAAATCATATTTATAACCTCATGTTTGTATTTACATGAACATTACTAACAGATTCATGAATCTGAGTCATATTACAAACAATTAAAAGAAATAAAAATATATGTATTTATCGCAGAAACAATTTTACGAACACACAGATTATTATAATTACTGCTCTGTTTTATTAATAAATGTGCCTTAAATTTAAACGTTTCTTGTCTTGTTTTAACCCAAATAATTTGGTTTTTAATCAAAATAAATAATAAAAAATGTTTATTCTAAAGTTTTAGTTCTTCTAGGTAGGCGTGCTCCATGACCAACAGTCATGTTAATAACTAAAAGTTAGTTAGGGGTGTATTGCTGTTGAATAGAACTTGACACTAAATGAATATTAGTGTTAAGTTTTTGTTAAATATTATTTTCTATGTACATATAGCTTTTAAAATTATAAACATGAGCTAAAATATGCTCAGTACATTTCTGCATTATAATAAGTTGGCTTGCATTGCAAGTTATGTATTTCTGTCCAAAGACATATTCATTCAAGCCATGCCAATTGATCATGATGTAATGACATCAAAGTTTCATGACCATATAACAAACAATGTTATAAATTTGTTGGCATGTTCAATTAGTAGGAAGTGATGTACAGACACATTTTTAGGCAATGCAAATATTCTAATCATACTAATTATGCAACATCTGCAATGCAGATATAAGTAGCTATGTGCAGACTGTGCCATTTGTGGACTAAAATGTACATAACAAACAGAAGACATCATGAAGAATTTTTTTTGTGTCTATAGAAACTGGTTAATTACATGAAATTTCATTTAAAATGTCTTGAGATTACATATATTCTTTTTAAAAAACCCTTGGATTACAAATAACTGGTACTCAGTAGGCAAACAATATAAAATCCACTTGGCATAAACAACACACAACAAAAAATATATACATAAATAGATAGGTGTTATGCCAATGATTTTGCCTGCTACATTGGTTTTATAAATTACTATAAAAACAAAGGATTTCTGTACAATTACTACAAAAATTTAGTAGGTATCAATAATCTACATGTATGCATATATATTACTACAGTATGTTAGGTAGGCTAAGTATAAAGCATGCATGTAAGTACTGTTCTCAAGAAAAAAATTGTACAGGAGCCTGTTACGTATGAAAAGAAAACATGCTTGGTTTACGAGCATGGTGAATATAGCTGGCGAAGACTTCGGAAACTGTACCTACAGTAACTAAATGACTATACAACTACAGAATTTACACCAGAATATCATCTCAGCGACAGTCACAGCTAATCGAATTGTAACGCAGCTCTAAATCCTACTTGTCTAGAGTTGCATTCAACTGAACACTGACCTCTCAAACAGGAATAGACGAAAATCAATGCCACTGTCGCGTCAAACTAAGGTTAGGTAACTGAAGTTAACGATTTTCACTTGTTTGTGTAACAAACGCGAGTAAAATGATATTTCGTGATAAAAAAAACACTCTGAGGCCCATGCAAAGGGATGTAAATGTAGAAATATCGATGAAAATTGACAAATGAAGTATAACCCTATAGGATAAAAACTGCCATAAGCCGGCTAGCGGCAACGGGATCTGTCAGAATTTATGAATATTAAAGGAGACCCAACTCCTAGACCACTCGGGGCTAGGTAAAATATATTGAATATGAGTTAATAGGACAAGGTCACGTGAAAACATAATTTCATTAGGTTACGTAAGGAAAATTTCAAGGATAAACTCAGTGTACCATCAGATACAATCATAGTTCATATAATATTAAAATAGAATTTCATATTACAAGTATTTAAGAGAAAATATGGATCACTCACATGTTTTAAATCCGATGGAAAATAAGTAACACACCAAGAACACACCGCACCGCGCCTGACGCACAGTGTTAAAGGAAATGGCTTCGTCGATGACAGCGCCACCACGGATGTTACATAACGTGATCACGTGTGTTTTGCGTGACGATTTTATGACTTTGTACATCAAAAGTTAATTTTAAAACGTATGTAAATGGTAAATACACTATTTAGAATGCCTATATTTGCAAATAATTACATAATCTCATTGAATTCTTAATTATTATGATCTGTGTTGATCAATTCTAGCATTTTGTTTCTTATTTTGCCATCTTTTGGGAAGTAGCAAAACTATTTTGTTTAAAAATTGGTAGTAAGATGGCGCTTAAAGAGTAATAACAATAGTACCTACCTAGATAAAAAATCTCTATGCTTGCACCGGTTCCAGTAGTGTTGCCAGTAATAATAAAATCAACCTTATTAGCGACATCTAGTATTGAGTAGTGACAGTATTTTTTTTCCTCTTTCTTTTAATTTGGCTTCACACATTCTCGTATTTGCCATTATCATTATCATAGATAAAAACGAGCATTCCAATGGATGAAAAGAGAAAGCATGTACTCTATGGATTGGAAATGCTATATAGATTCACTAGCTGTCAAAAAATGAGGGTAGATTTTATTTTACGGATATACTTTTTTACTACAGCCTTCCATTTATCTTAATTCTGGTATTTGCTAAACGTTTGTTAGATCACTGCAGTTATTATTATATGTACGGTTACAGTAAATTATATAAAAGTATTCAGGTAATTTTATGCATAGAGCTGCAGTGATTTTAAGTCGTCATTTCTTGCATAAAAAATCGATATGTACCTAATTATTACATATTACAGGTGCCTAACTGATGATGAATGTCCACATTCCATTGATAGTGAAAGTCTGATTATGTTTGGAGATTTGGCCATATGATTTGCGATTATCTTGAGCTAAGAATTTGAAGAGTATATAGCATAGCAGACTGAACAATCGAGAACGTGTTGAAAATGTAAGTTTTTATACATCTTGCTAAACTAGTTAACTAGCCGGAGACTAATACCTTCCTAATTTCGTCGTAGCCTAATACATAACATTGAACTAAATCGGTTCAACATAATATTGAATGCAATCGAAGCATCTACAGGCAATGGCATCCAATAATAATTTTCCATACCTACAAAGGTTGTCTGGAAGAGATCAATTTTTAGCGATAAGACAATCCCTTGTGTCTTCTTTCAGTTGTATTTATTATCTGATGTTTTTTTCTTGTGGTGATATTAAAGGTTTTTTAATTGTAACATGTAATGACGTGCCAATTTATCAGGAGACGCGCACGATCAGATTTTAGACGGTATTAAAAATTGATTTTATGTGTTACAATTTATTTATTTTAGACAATTTATTTATAATTAATTCTACAAATTTTACATGGTTTTATGATTCTGCAATACTGGTGTTACACCTAACTTCTATAAGTAAGAAGAAATAAAGACCACCCTTCTGCCAAAGAAGGTATTGCTTATATAAGCGATTCCTATTTATTCCATGGGACATGCCGAAATCAAGTTTCAATAAAAAAAGCCAAAAATAAAATATTTGTCTAACAACTCTATGGTACAATAAATATGTCATGAGTTTGACCATCAAAAAGTTTAATTTTTCGCTGTGTCAGTAAATTTGCGTCGGTTAATTTACTCCTGTATTTTGTTTTCAATGTCTTTTCTACCGGATAGTATGCGATAAATTCAATGCATTATGAAATACTTAATGTTTTTTTAAGGGTAAGCACCTAAGTATAACTCTTTGTGACCCCTATACATCCTAAACCGGTGGACTTATATTAATGTGCGAGGTGTCATTCGATATGTCTTTGTCTGCAGATGGTCATATGCTTATATGATCAAACGAACTCAAGACTGAAGTTCGTATAAATATTATATGAGTAAGGTTCATGCGAAGATATAAATAAGGTACTTAGTACTTTTTATCCTACTGACAATACTGCACGACTTTTAAGAGAGAAAAAAATCGTTAATATCTACCTTGTGGGTGGCTATGATCTGACTCTTCATTCTTTAGAGATCAAAGGGAAAGTATCTTAAAATTTTCTTGTACGGGTTGTTGGGTGGGTGGGAGTATATATCTTCGCATGAACCTTACTCATATAATATTGATACGAACTTCACTCTTGAGTTCGTTTGATCATATATTATATTAATCGTAAGGTTCATGCTTCCAGATATAAATAAGGTATATGTTTAGAGTGAAAATTTTGTAATAAATAAAACATCATGTTTTACAAATATCCATGTTTATTTTTAATAATCAGAAAACATTACCCTCATTTACATTACAAACAAAATCTTATAATAAATAGGCAATATTAATTTATAGAATTTCTTAGAACTATGCAATTTTGGCTCAGTTTTACTGGGTTGCAAAATAGAATTTGCTAAAATACTGATGTCTAATATCGGACGATTGTAAAACTTGGCAAATCCAACCAGCCGATTTCCTAATTACATCTAAAGAGACGCGGCGCTCGCCGCTGATGTGGCGGCGTGTCGCGTGCTATGCCCGGTAAACTTATACACATCAATGCCATTTGCACCGAGCACCTTCTTGATCCACCGACCGATGGTTTGGGTTAATGCTGGTTTATGTGGTCGCTTATGAGTCACTATAAGTCGACTCGACGTCGATTGTCTTAATTATTTTGTAATAAACAAATAGTCCTCTATGACTGTAGCGGGACATATGTCCGTGTTTTCACGGAAATAAGGTAGCGCCAACACAGGTTGCTCACGTCCTACTAATGATGTTTTCCGTATTCGTTATACCTAACTCGATAAAAGAAGACCCTATTTTGATATTTTCTATTTTTATGAGAGACAAAGATTGTGCTCTATGCGCTGTGCATAGTGCTAGTGAAGTCACTAATTTTAACGTTATCGTTTCAATTGATAGACTCCTATTGGGTGTCCAGTTTGCTAGGTAATTTAAAACGACCTGTGGATCCCACGTGTATTTCAATTTCAATTTCTTTATTAATAAATAACATAGCTTGACAGTAATGGAAATTAACTAAGACGCTATATTATTAAGAGATTGTACACATTAACACTTATAATAACAAATATACAAAAAAACAAGGAAACATTTAGAAGAAACATTACTAATACTAATCATTTCTATCTAATAAACATATATTTTCACTATAATACTTAGCGCTTTTGATAAATCTTGGCCATTTGTCAGCAAATGTATCGACTTGTACTTGTGACGAGGCAAGCGCATTAAGGTGACGTTGCGCGCGAACTGTCGCGCGATACGCGAGTCAGCCGCTACAATTTGATAAGTGTCACTGTCAACTAAATACCATTCTATTATTGCTTATGGTAACATTGCGATTAGGCGGATAATAAAGGCAGAATGTGGGTATCGGACTGGAAAGCACCGGAGGAGGTACAGGTGATTACCTCCAAGGATATAACCAGCGGAATATGATCTGGTGAGTGCTTATATATCATTTCTAGTTCATTGAGAACCATGGGATGAAATTATGAGGAAGCCTATCATTGTTCGGGTTTCAATTGACTGCGTCCAATAGTTGCGTACAATGTACATGTAGAATCGGAGAAATTGGACAGAGCATTTGCATTATGCGTGCTCACCCCAGAGAGGTACCCGGGTGTACACTCAACTGGGTAGCAGACGATCGGCTATGTAGTTGGAGAATGGGCAGGACTATAGGGGATGGTGGAGGTCTTCGTGGGGCAAAAGCCCCATGTCCAGCGGGTGCCAATAAAGGGATAAGCTGTATCGGCCAGACATCCCAAATGTAAGGGGCACCCGGGCGTAGTTGCTACGCTTTGACTGGAGCCATAGTCGATCGCGGGGTAACTCTGAACTGATCAGGCCCCTGGATAAGAGCCTACAACTAGAAATTCACGGGAAATATTACGTGCAATGAGAATGGCTGACTCATAGTTTCACACCTATGGGACATAGAATGTCGCGTGGTTACCTATTTATAATGAACCTTTGCTCGGATATCTTAAACGAATACGAATAAAGCGCGACACGAACCAACGGTGACTGATCTCTCGCTACGGTGCGGGGGGGCAACGGGGAGAAGAGCGGTACACACCCACTGCGGAATCTTGTGAATTGCTCTGGCACCTTCCACCAGGGTGGGACAGTCAAGGATCCCATTTAAGATTCGGTAAAAATTCAATAATAGATCAACCAGGCGCCGTGCTTCTAGTGAATTAAATCCGAGAGCTCCTAAGATGTAGTTGGACGGGTATAAGAACGGATAGTACTCGTGCATCTTTTTATAAAGAAACCTTAAAAAGCGCCGTTGAACTTTCTCTAGCATGAGAACGAACGTCTTTTCGTATGGACTCCATATAGCTGCACTAGATCCAAGCTTCGATCTGACTAGAGTGGTATATAATAGTTTGAGTGCATTGGCATTTGTAAAGTCACGACAATTTCTACTTATAAAGCCCAATCGCTTGAAGCCTTCAGCTGCTAGTGCTTGTATGTGGACATGAAATGTAAGTTTGGGATCAAATAAAATACCCAAATCTTTTATCAAATTGGTTTTGCTAATAATTTCACCACTAAGACTGTATTCAAAGGCTACAGGACGTATGGATCGGGTGAAGCTCATAACGTGGCACTTAGTAATGTTAAGGGGTAGTTTATTTTTAATGCTCCAGTGCTCTATAGCTTCAAGGTTATTCTGCAAAATGACGCAGTCTCTGGCAGATTTTATTCCTTTATAAACTTTTAAGTCATCAGCATATATTAGACATGCACACCCCTCAAGGTGTTGCTCCAAATCATTTACCATAATAGCGAAAAATAGAGGTCCCAGCGATGATCCCTGGCTTATCCCTGATCGCGTCAAATATGGTTCAGAATCAAAGCACCCCAAGCGCACAAACTGATTTCTATCACGAAGATAGTCTGCAAAAAAAATAGGAGTTTTGGCGCCTACCTATAGCCTCGAGCTTTTGTAGCAATACATCATTATCTACTAAATCAAACGCCTTCTTAAAATCTAAATAAATAACGTCGACTTGTGTGCATTCATCTAGCTTACAAGAAATGAAATCAACCAATGTAAGTTAATTAGTGTTAACTGAACGCCCTTTCTTAAAGGCATGTTGGGCATCACATAAAAATGGTTCAATTTGCCTATATATCTGTGTGTGTAGAAGTCCTTCAAAGAGTTTAACTGTGGAAGATAAGATAGCAATTGGCCTGTAGTTTCGTGCTGTTGATTTGTCCCCTGCCTTATGAATAGGCACGACCCTAGATTTTTTCCACAAGGATGGATAGATGCCAGCTTTGAGTGAGATGTTGAATATATGTGCTAACGGCGTGGACAAATAAGGTTTGAATGCTTTTAATATATATGTCGGGATATTATCAGGGCCAGTGGCACTTTTAGATTTTAATTTATCCATTTGTTGTTCGACATCAGTGGGACTAATTTCAAATATGTTGATTAATCTATTGTTACCTATGGTGTTACTTTGTTTGGGATCGAGTATTGGGGTATTGTCCAAAAATACGCTATTGAAATAATCCGCAAATGCTTGAGCAGCAGCTCCACCTGTATAATTATGGTCGTTACTTATTTGATATGAAGCCACCCTTTGATTTGAGGTCCGAAATATATTTCCAAAAACCATTCGGATTTTTTGCTAAGTCATGCTGGATCTGTATTGTGTAAGATTTGTGTGCTATGTGTACCCTTTTTTTGATATACACGCGTATGCTCCTAAAAAAGCTATAAGCATAGCGATCTTTATTGCGTTTCCATTCTCTATGGAGAATATGTTTGAGTTTAAGATCCGAGATTATGTCTTTAGTGTACCACGTAGGGTATTTCCTACTAAGTTTTGTACTACGTATTACTTAGTATCTTTTTTGGGATACACTGGTTAAAACTTTCATAAATCAAATCATAAAATAGTTGTACAGCAGTGTTGGGATTAGTTTCTTTTAATACCGCTGACCAATTTGAATTAGTAATTAATTCATATAACATCATAAAATCTGTTTTGGGAAAATTCCAGTCAGTGTTACTATCTATGTTGCTAGGTTCCATTAAAGGGTTGCTGATGCGTTTTTCTATACCTATAGTTATTTCTAGAGGCGAACGATAGTTGTCAGTTTTTTCTACTAGTCCCTCGTCAGCCTCACAAACCCTCACCTCACTGACATGCTCAGTCACAAGTACAATATCGAGCTTACTTCCATGCACATTAAAAATACTGTTGCTGTAAGGTGTAGGGGTCTGGTCTTCGAGCAGGTTGGCGGATCAAAAACACACGAATACGGCACTAGAAATGTTTTATTACTTATACACGATTTTAACAGTATATTGAAAGGCAGTACGATAGAAATATTGGCGCGGTACGTCGATGCGCACCCGCTCGCGTTCGTTCGTTTAGGCCGACTGACTTACCTACCCTCAACATACAGAAAAATAAAAAAATAAATTTAAATAATGATAAAAATACAGGTAGATAAAACTAAATTTGAGCGCGTCGCTAACATTCCCCACCCTAGTGCTTGCACTACATATCTAGAGCGATACGAGCGACGCGTGCTGCGGGGCGCTTCCATACGCCTGTCTTAGTTTGCACTTCGACCATTCTGACTCGGTTATCCTTACCTGGATGAGTCCGTTCAATAACTCCTTTCGGCCAAGTGTTGCGCGGGTTGTCTGGGTCTACTATTAAAACTAAGTTACCCACCTGCAGAGGCTCAGTCTCCTCGTTCCATTTCCGCCTCGGAAGCAGGCTCGGTAGAACTTCCTTAACCCATCTGCGCCAATACATATCGGCCAGTAGCTGAGACAAGCGCCATTGTTTCCGTAGGTAAAGATCTGAGTTGTCGAAGGTTCCTATATGAGGCAAGTTTGCCGAGCTGCCTAAAAGGAAATGATTATTAGTCAATGTTTCCACAGAACCCGATTCGACCGACACATACGCCAGCGGGCGACCGTTGACTAGGTTTTCAACCACAGCCATGAACGTGCTCAACACCTCATCCCGCTGCGCACGCTCCTTCAAGACAACACGCAGTGAAGTTTTGACACTTCGTATTAGGCGTTCCCACGCCCCACCCCAATGGGGACTACTCGGGGGAATGAAATACCATTTCATATCGTTGTTGGCTCCGACAGACTTAAGAGCATCCATGTCGAGTCCCTGCATAGCTGCTTTCAGCTCTTTATCAGCTCCTCGCATGTTGGTTCCGTTATCAGAATACAGATGGCGCGGCCAGCCTCGTCGTGCAGCCATGCGGCGTAACGCCATTATCAAAGCGTCCGTCGTGAGAGACCAAACGATTTCTGTGTGAATTGCTCTAACTGTGAGACAGGTGAAAAGAACACCGTATCTCTTCACACGCGACCTTCCTAGCGTCACTTCCATAGGACCGAACAGATCCAGACCGCAGAACGTAAATACCTTCTGATGGTGAGCCAGACGAGAACGAGGTAAGTCTCCAATTCTAGGAACTTCAGGCTTGCATTTTCGAATGCGGCAGAACATACAGCTCGAGACTACATGCTTGACCGTTGGCCTCATTCTAATAACCCAATATTTCTGCTTCAGGTTATTCACCACCGTCTCCTGGTTGCCGTGCGCAGCCTTGTTGTGAAAGTGCCTGATTAAAAGGCGCGTTATTAAATGTCTTCCGTCTAAAATTACAGGTCTCTTTACCTCCAGGTCAACGTCCGCTGCAGCATCGATCCGACCGCCGAGCCTCAGCAAGCCGTTCTCATCGATATACGGTGACAAGGTAAGTAGTCTGCTTTTTCGTGACACTAATTTACCATTTTTTATTGCAGATATCTCGTCGGGAAAGGAGTCAACCTGCGCCCTCTTCAGAAGCAAAACTTCAGCACGAGCCATTGCATCGCGATCTACTTCGCAGGTGAGTCCTTTACATCTGTCGATAAAAGTCAACATGACCGCCGTGGCGCGTAGCAAGCGAACCCAACACGAAAATCGCTGCGGGTCCGGGACGGGTAAGGTAGCTGCGACGGCTTCCAGCACGGCCACACACTCAGCGCTCATCTCGTTCCCATCGGAGCTCACAACGACGTCCACAGGCCACGAAGACTCGTCTTTGTACAAAAATCTAGGACCAGTGAACCACTCACCTTCGAACAACTCTTGGTTGAATTCTTCGCGGGTTCCGAGGTCGGCAATATTCAATTTAGTAGGTACATACTTCCATTCGGTTACGTGCGTCAGTTCATCTAGTTCTCCTAGACGATTAGCTTCGAAAGTTTTATACGATCGTGTGTTATTTCTTATCCACTGTAAAACGGTAGTGGAATCGCTCCAAAAATACCTACGCACGGGCACCATTCTATGTTCCTTGAGTACAGTATCTGCGAGTCGCGCGCTCATGACTGCGGATTGTAATTCCGCGCGAGGCACGGTCAGCGGGCGGACGGGTACTACGCGGCATTTACTAGCTATAAATGCGACGTGCTCGTTCTCCTTCCATCGCCAGTAAGCTACGCTACACATCGCCTTAACAGATGCATCCGAGAACGTATGTAACTGCAAGTCGGTATAGGTATGTAAATTTAATTTACTTGCTTCTGGTATGCCGCGTCCCGTGGTCGTAGCGCATGTAGACGGCCGGCCAGTCTCGTAGCCGCTTCCCGTAGCGACCGCTACGCGGACCGATCCTCGTTCCGTCTCGCTCTCGCGCGTGTTATCAGTGACCTTGTGATAACACCTAGGAATCCGAATACGATTTAATCGTAATAAAAGATCGATCCATTTACACCATTTGTTGCAGACGTAATCGGGTATGACGTCATTCCAGCCTACGTTTATGCGCCAGGTATCCTGTAACATTATCTTACCCTGTATCGTAAACGGAGATAAAAATCCTAGGACATCGAAGATAGACATCACGACTCGCAGCATCACTCTTTTTGTAGGTCTCTCCTTGCCCTGAATAATATTATTCGGTATGCGCTTCAGGGACGTATCAAATCCGAGTAAATCTTCGCCCGGGTACCAAATGAGATCTAGGGTTCGCTCACCTTGATACTGCTGATCGACCTTGAACTGCACCGCGGCAGTACCTAAAGTTTCCTTAGGTACGCTGTTTAACACAGCATTACTATTACTAGTCCAGTTTCGCATCTCAAACCCACCACTTTTGTGTATATTTGAAATATTTCTTACCATGTCGATAGCCGACGCCTCATCGGGTAGGCTATCTATATAATCATCAACACAGTGCGATTTACAAATCGCTTCGACTGCGGCCGGCAGCGATGACTCATATCGCTGCGCGTTTAAATTTTTAATAAACTGCGCCACGAACGGAGAACAGCAAGCTCCGAATATTAACGAAGTCATGACGTATGTGTCGACCGGTTCGGTGGGGCTACCCCGCCAGAGAAATCGTAACGCCTCTTTATCCTCGGGACGGATTTTAACCCTCAAAAACATGTCCTTGATGTCACCTGTTACTGCTATTAAATTTTCCCTAAAGCGCAGCATAATACCAAACAGAGATGGCAACAAGTCCGGTCCGGTGTATAAATAACTATTAAGACTCTTACCATTGACTTCGTCCGCGGCATCGAAAACCAACCTCAACTTCTTTTTGTTCGGGTTGTCGACCCCGAAATGTGGTAGATACCAATTCCTCGGCGCGGGGCCGACTCCCGAGACCTTTTCGGCGTAATTGTTCACTAAAAGATGTTCGATGCGTTCCTTATACCTACCGGCAAATTCTTCGTCACGACTCATCTTACTCTCTATGCTTTTCAATCGAGTAAAAGCATTCGGGAAAGAGTCAGGCATGGCGCCGGGTTCGTCCCTCCACGGCAACCCTACGTGGCAGCGTCCGTCGATAAGCACGGCGGACCTTTCCAGCTGAGCGATGGCGCGTGCATCATAAACATTAACTCGAGGCTTACTCACCGCTATGGAGTCGAGCGCGAAGGAGCGACGTACCTCGGCATCCAGCTGGCGCAGCAAGCGCGCTTCCTCGTGCTGCGCGGGCGCCTCGTCGCGCGCAACCATGAACATAGTCGTGTGCAGCGACCCGCCGCTAGCGGTGGAGGAATGTGAGCGCGCATTCCGCGCCACTCGTATGCTACCATGTAAACACCAACCTAGGGGAGTTAACGTAGCGGACGGCTCATTATTATTACCTAATCTGACCTCGAGCGGTAACAATAAATGAAAATTATCCTGACCGATAAGCAACTCGGGTTTTACATCGCTAGAACATAACATATGTTTTATATTCTTTAAGTTTACATAATTATCACGATTTACTAAAGAACATGACTGTACTGGTAGATCTAATTTATCGACACAACGTAATCTTATATTATGCACCTTATTGTCCAAACCCGAAATGTCCACATTCGCGATAACAGATTCGCAGATCAATTCTTCCTCGGTCCACGCGCCGCGTACGCGCATCATCTCGGGACGACCGCGCACCCCCGCGCGCGCCGCTAGCCCCCGGCTCATTAGAGATACCGTCGACCCGTCGTCGAGTAAAGCGTTCGCGTCAACTATGCCGTTATAGGTATGTATACGCACAGGTACGACTTTTAATAGCACTGTTGAATCACTCGCGTTTATATGCGTAACCGTATGTTTACTGTCTTCAGGTGGCGTCGGAAATATCGTCGGAGTCTTCTCGGGCGGCGACTTCGGTTCCTGGAGCGGCGGTGCTTCGACCCTCGGCTTGTCGAGGTCGTAATGCAGAAGTCGGTGATGTGGCCCGCCACAATTATCCTTATCGCAGGCAGGCGCAGAACATGAGTCACGCGAATGCCGAGATAATAAACATCGATAACAAATCCCGTTACGTTTGACGTGTTGCCATCTAGTCTTGCGTAATGCCTTCTTGAATTGTTTGCAATCGGTTAACTTATGTTTACTGGTGCGACAAAATAAACATTTATCATTATCGTCGCTATGCAATAAAAGAGTATGTGTGCGATTAGTACTGTCATAGTTTTTTATTTTATTTTGGTCAGTGCGAGGGTAAATAGAATAACTATTAGCTGTAGCTGATATCTTTATAGCCTCTTCGTTTAAAAAATCAGCTAGTATTTCTATGCGTGGTCGTTTCTTATCAGCTGTTATGAGCGGGTAGCTATAGTCAGACCATTTAGATAGCAATATCGGTGGGAATTTAGACAATATTATCGATACTATGCTCATACCTTGCAAGTACTCTTCGTGTCCGATCGCTCGCACTGCCTCCGTCAGATTTTGCACTTTTACTGAAAATTGCACAATATTTTTGTGATAATCATGTGACATCGGTTGTAACTTCTTGATATCCTGGATGATTCTGGATATGATATAATCCGGGCTGCCGAATCGTAGTTCCAAGGTCGACATGACCTTGCTCGCAGGTGAATTCGCAGAAACAAATAAGGCCGCGGCAGCATCCTTCGCCGCGCCGCGGAGACACTTCCGTAGTCTCCATAGGTTCTCTTTAGGGCTGAAGTTACATACTTCCGTAGACTCGTCGTATGCCTGCTTGAACTGCAACCATTCTAGTGGATCTCCAGAAAACTCGGGTAAATCCTTCGGCGTGCACAGACGAGTCAAAAGTTTGTCGTTGTTACTCTGCGCACTCGAAGAAGCTAGGTCCTTTAGCGCTCCAGCTATCATTTGAACAGCTTCAGCGACGCCGGAGGATGACGTCAGTGGCGTCGCTAGCTGTGAGTCCGTGGGTAGATGTGGCGCTTCAGGTGGCGGCGGCTCCTCTGATGAGAGCATACAATGTGTCGTCGTGGCCATTGCCAGTCGCTCGCCCGTAGGTATGACATGATCGGGGGGCGGCGGTTCGTGACGACTTCGTTCGAGCCATTGCTCAACTTCCTGCGTGCGATCTTCTAGTGGACTGTATTTATTTTCTTCACCTTCTAGTTCGGCCAGGTCCGCCTTCAACTGTTGATCGATGATGGTCATTTCTAATTGTGCTTTCTTTTTTGCAGCTTCCAGAATAAGTCGTTCTCGACGCGCTTTCACGGATGACGCGTGAGATATTTTAGATTCCGTCTTGATGCTCGAAGCAACTGGCGTCTGGTATTTTTTACTGGTACTCGGTGTTGTGTGATCCATGCTTAGCACTTTTTCCGTTAGTTTTTGTAGTAAATTGCTCGATCGCTCGGTGCGAGACCCGCTCTCGACCGAGTCCGCCATTTTCGCTGGTGTACGTAGCATGATCCGGCTCGAAGGACCACTTTGTAAGGTGTAGGGGTGGTCTTCAAGCAGGTTGGCGGATCAAAAACACACGAATACGGCATTAGAAATGTTTTATTACTTATACACGATTTTAACAGTATATTGAAAGGCAGTACGATAGAAATATTGGCGCGGTACGTCGATGCGCACCCGCTCGCGTTCGTTCGTTTAGGCCGACTGACTTACCTACCCTCAACATACAGAAAAATAAAAAAATAAATTTAAATAATGATAAAAATACAGGTAGATAAAACTAAATTTGAGCGCGTCGCTAACAGTTGCGTTCAGTTAAACAACAAAAATTCAAAAAGTATCCCATATAGTTATTGACATTAACATTAGCACTTTTTAAATTTAAATCGCCTAATATCAATACTGGCGCTTTATGTAGCTTAGAGATAACATTGTCTTCGACTTTACAACACCAATCTAAGTAATTGTCTTCGCAGGCACTTGGTGTAATGTAGACAACGCAAATATAATATTCGCAGCCGTGATGCGTGAATGACGAACAGATATCTTCACCACTTTTAGTTATTTAGGTGAAGCGGGTTTCAACTTGTAAGCCCCTCTAAGGAGTCGCTTCACCTGTTCATCGTTGGTTAGGTTAGGTTAGGATAACGCGGAGGATAACAACAAGGATAACGCGGTGCGGTGGCTGTTCAGAGAGCCGTAAGCCGCGCCCTTATCGAACATCTCGTTTAAAAATCAATAAGAGAGAAGATAAAGAGCCTTGGAAGGGATTTATTTTGTTAATGAGACAGAACTTCCTCCATAATTTGTATGTCCCATTGTACTGAGTTATAGTGTTTCGGGAAAGTGAAGCCATCGTTAAATCTAATGCTTTATTCGGGGTTCCTCTTGCACCGAACGCCACCCTGAGAGCAGAGCTGCACCCAGGGTAAGCTGAGAATGCTGTAGTTGAGTCCTGAAAGAGGATTTTATTTCAGGAGTAAAATATATGATTTCAGATCGAATCAGACTTTTCAGCAGTGGATACCAAAAAGATACCTCTCTTTGTTATTTTCAATTTTTTGTAGGCATTTTAAAATCATTATAAATGGAGGAAATGCGTAGAAAAACAATGGTTTCCAATCTAATGTAAATGCACCAACTGTCATTGCGTCCGGGTCCGGCCTCCAGGAGACGTAAGTTTTGCATTTTGCATTTGTGCGAGAAGCAAACAGATCTATGACGCCGAATTTTTTAACAATATTGGAAAATTGAGTGTCCGAAAGCTGCCATTCAATGTCTGGATTAATTCTCCTAGATTCCTCGTCAGCTTCTACATTATCCTTCGTGTTAATGTAAGATGCATATATGTGAATGTTTCGCTTCTCGCACCACTGCCAGATATTTTTAGTCAACTTGTTTAGATGAGGAATCTGTATTCCTCCCATTCGATTAACATAGCTGAGGGCTGTCGTATTATCAACTCGTAACAATATGTTACTCCCGTGCTTATCGCGAGCGAAACATTTCAAACCGAGAAAAGCTGCGAGTAATTCTAGATAATTTATATGAAATAGCATTTCGCTGTCCGTCCAGCTACCGCCAGTGCGATTATTGTCACAATAAGCAACCCAGCCCGATCGGCTCGCGTCTGTAAAAATTGCGGTATCAAAATTGGGAAGCGCGAGTGTATTTGAGATAGACAGAATATTATTCCTCCACCAGGTTAATTCTGGCAATATTTCAAAGTCGGGTGTGAACTTGGCGTTATAATTATCATCGTTTGAAATAAGGGCTAAATATTTATTCCGCTCGATCTGCTTAGTGTAAAGCCAGCCGTAACGTACGGCCGGGCACGCTGATGTAAGAACACCAGTTAATTGAGCGAACTCGCGTATTGAGCAAGTAGGAAGTAGGCGGTAATTTTTCTACTAGTTGTAGTATATTGTTGCGCTTATTTAATGGCAGAGATATTGTCATATCAATTGAATTGTACATGAAGCCTAAAAATTTACAACACTGTTGGGGTTGTAAGCAACTTTTTTCATAATTTACTATGAAACCTAGACAGTAGTAACGTTTGTCACACAATCAATGTAACTATCACCTAGGCATAATATATCGTCGAGATATAGGACTAATTTAAAACCGCGGCATCTTAAATGGCTAATCACCTTCTTCATAATTTTAGTGAAAGTGCGCGGTGCGTAAGACAAGCCGTACGGCATCGCGTTAAATTCATAAGTGAAAATCTGGGCATTTTCATTTCCGAAATTGAAATCTAAGATACCTATGATGTGAAGAAGTGACCTAGTAAATATGAGGTATTGATGTCTATAGTGGCCATATAACCCCCTTGTGGTATCAACTTGGAAGCCGTTCTGTGATCTTCCATTTAAAACGAATTTGTTTAATTCTTTTAGTTTTAGTATAAATCTATGCCCGCCGCTAGATTTCGGTGCCAGAAAAAAAACTAGATATAAATTGATCATTTTGCGGTTTGCATTCAGTAATAGAGCCTAGTTTTAGTAATTTTTGAATAGCAACGGCCATATTATGTCGGTCTTTGCTTGAAAAATTACTGTAGTGAATTTTATGCTGAACTACGTTGTGAGTGAAAGGAATACGATATCCGTTACGAATCCAATCGAGTACAACTGAACTAGTTATGTTGAGCCAACAATTGTAATTATAATGCAGCCTGCCGGCATGTACCTGCGTTACTTGCAAGTTGGGGCACGCTTCTTGGAGGCCCCTGTCGAGGGCGCAGGCCGAGTGCGCGGCAACGGAGCAGGTGACACTACTGTCGCCGCCGGCGCTGAGCCGCAGCGATAGTTAGACAGCTTCTGATGCTGTGGAACACGCCCTCCCTTGCTCGCTTGCTGCTGGAACCGGGGAGGACCTGACCAGTTTCCCCGTGGCCGAAAGCCCGAAGTGATGGGAGCAGTAATTGGTGTAGGTTTAGGAGGACAAGGTCTCTTCATTTGTTGGCCCTGTTTTTCTACAGGATTTGGAGGCTTTAATTTTTTCCGACAAGGAGCAGTCGAACAACGTCTCATCTCTGTCTTGTTGTTGAAGTGTGGACACTACACTCTTGTCCAATCCAGTTATGATCAGTTTTATTCTCGAGTGAGTCTCGAAATAATTCAAGTTTGTTAACATGCGGCATGCATCAGACAATTTTTTCAGTGCCTGTGCTTTATCGTCGCCGGTTAGTAGCACGATCATGGCTCTATTCAGAGACGTTATAGCGTGACCTAGTTCATCTTGATTAGATTGATGTGTGCTATAGAGAACTCGGTCAGAGCCGCGGCGATCTCTGGATTCAGAGTGGGCGCCTTTAGCAGTCTGCAGTTACCTGGTATTAGATAATCCTTTAATAGCTTTTCTTTTTTCTCCGCTTTTAATCCTTTTTTGAGGATAGGCAGCCAAAATTTGGCTAATTTGCTAGGTATATCATAATGTGAATTTATGTTTAACCATCGGATTGCCCTGAGGCTAATCTCCAGGCGTATTATTTGCTTAACCATCGGATTGCCCTGAGGCTAATTTCCAAGCGGATTTTTTGCTAAACCATCGGATTGCCCTGAGGCTAATTTCCAAGCGGATTTTTTGCTAAAGCATCGGATTGCCCTGGGGCTAATCTCCAGGAGGATTCTTTGCTAAACCATCGTATCAACGTTGCGTTGACGTCCAGGCAAGCTTCGAATGTAAAGCAATAAAACCACTTTTTGAAGGTATGTTGATTTTATGCACATCACATAAGTAAATAGGAAAGTAATCAAAACTAACCCAAATCTTCCTCGGAATCCGATGAGTCCACAATCCTGCGTCGCCATCGACAATTATCTTGTAACTTCCTTATTTTTGGATAATATTTTATTAACTTTTCTTCCGTGTTACGTTTCGATATTTCGGTACGATTAATTAATTGTTTCTAATACCCGTACGAATGGAATGAAGCGCGTGCTCGTTGTCATGCACGAAAAAAGAATGAAGAGTCAGATCATAGCTACCCACAAGGTAAATAATAAACGTTTTTTTTTTCTCTTAAAAGTCGTGCAGTGTTGTCAGTAGGATAAAAGTACTACCTTATTTATATCTGAAGCATGAACCTTACGATTAATATTATTACATCCCACGGTTCACTCGTTGACTGGCCGCACAGTGGCCTAAAGTTCTTGCAGTCGGTTGTTTTTAAACTCATGTATAACCACTTATTTACTGTACTGAAAATTCCATCATTTGCAAAGAATATATCGTCCCCGTAGAACGAAAAGTCATTTATTTAAGATAAGTCATAGTTAGTAATTTCTTTTCATTTCATGATGTGAACCAGCATTTTAAGCAGTTCTTACCCACCGTCCACCTCCTGAGACCACCTGGGTAAACCGTGGAAAGTTTTTTTACAACGGCTCACCTATGTCCACCTGGGTGTTCCTTGGGAAATATTTAGTTTCCACCGTCCACCTTGTTATAAAAACTCTTCAGATTTAAAGTGCATAGATATTATGGTCGTAATTCAATGGCCTGTCTTTCTAACCATCTGACTCTCATTTCTGTAGCTGTTATAGTTTCTGAGTTATGAAAAGTGAAAATTCACTAAGTTACGACAAAGGTGAATATTTTATTAAGAGAAAATTACCTAACTTAGTTACTTTTTCCTTTTAATCGAATCTCAACAATGTAAATTATAAACAATTAGTTACTTTTTTCTTAATTTTATTTTGTATACCTTGCTCTATAATCTATAATCTCTTTAGTTTTTTTATTTGTAGCATTTTAGACCACAAAAAAAAAAACTAACTCGGGTCGAAAACTAACTAACATGAGTTCAGGTTGACAGTCAAGAAGCTCAGGTTGACAGCTAGAATTATTCAGAGAATTTTTAGTTTAATTATCAATTTATGAGAGCAGAATAAAGATTGAAGGGGGCTCCCATACAACTTGAATGTTTTTTGCTCGATATTCATAACGCCAACATGTAGAAACTTCAACTAATGTTGAATAAATTATGGCACGGACCCTTAATGCTCGAGTTCGACTAGCAATTGTCCGATTTTTTAATTCTTATTTCTCAGAGATGTCTTTGAAAATTTATTTCTTTGTTTTAAAAAATTATAACTTTGTATTGATACATATTCATTTTAATTAATGTATGTCCAGTAGCTTTTTTTTAATCACAATAACTTTTACTTTTTGCCGGTCGACTTGAACTCAGTTTTCACTTTTTTGTAGTACCTACAGTCATTTTATAGTACTTTTTATAATTTTTATAGTACCTACAGTCATTTTATAGTAGTTTTTATAGTTTTTATAGTACCTACAGTAATTTTATAGTACTTTTTATAAATTTTATAGTACCTAAAGTCATTTTATAGTACTTTTTATAGTTTTTATAGTACCTACAGTAATTTTATAGTACTTTTTATAAATTTTATAGTACCTAAAGTCATTTTATAGTACTTTTTATAGTTTTTATAGTACCTACAGTCATTTTATAGTACTTTTTATAGTTTTTATAGTACCTACAGTCATTTTATAGTAATTTTTATAGTTTTTATAGTACCTACAGTCATTTTATAGTACTTTTTATAGTTTTTATAGTACCTACAGTCATTTTATAGTAGTTTTTATAGTGTTTTTAGTATATACAGTTAGTCCTTTTTAACAATAAATTTATATAATTTTAAGAATGCAAATCGAAGCACGCCTTACGAGTTTATAGTTTATAGTATACAAATTTATTTGTGAGGGTTCCCCTCCCACGGTAACCCGCACAAATTTGTAGGATAACATTGATTTCAGTTAGTACTTATCTAACAAAAAAAGGTGTTATCGAGTTATAGTATAAAGTACGACTTTCGTCCCCTCCCACGGGAAACTCCGCTTATTTTCGGGATAAAATGTTGATATGATCTTACACCATGGTCCTTAATTATTTATATGCTAAATTATCAAGGACCATGGTGTAAAACTTGGGCATACCATGTTTCATTAGAATCCATTGAGCAGTTTCGGAGTTATGGAAAGTCCAGAAACAGACAGAAATAAATTAAAAATATACATATTTTGTGTTAGTATCGTTAATAATAAACCCTAAAAAGAAAACAAAATATATTCAATGTTTAGAATTCGATCGTTTACAGTTTAGTTATAAGTATTATTATAAGTATATCGACTAACACGTGTCTGATCAATTTCGTACGTGTGGAAACCCGTATTGTTAACGATGTCTTCAACGATATATGTCTGGCATCGTTGAAGACACGAACGACTCATTTCGTCCCTAATTAAGTTAACCGAATGTGACCGAAACTGTGGTTGGACAATACCAACAATCAGATGATCAAATGAATCAAATAAGTGTTAGTTTTCTAAATAAAACTGATTACAATCAATTTTTTTTTTGCCTGGGCTATATTTACATAATCCAGGCAAAAAGAAAATTAAAACGTGCCTTACAAACGTAACTAATCCGTGTTTGTGAAAACAGTTACTTAGTTATTTTGTGTACTAAATATTGTATCTTATTTTCAGATAATCTCAAAGGTGAAAAAAGGGAGATTGCCGCAGAGGAATAACATTATACCATCACACACTTTTCCCGGGATGTCCTTCGGTGACCGGCCAGCAAATATGGAAGGTGCATCGCCCGATTGGAGACAGGTCTCCAGGCGAGATTGTTACGACAAGTCAGCCGCGCAAGCTGCAGGACTGCAGCGAGGATGAAGCTGCCGGTTCTAGGATGTCCATTCCACGAGCAAGCTTCTTGCCTGAACCCCGGCACTAAACCGCCATCGCCGATCTTTGTGAAAGACAAAGAGAAGTGGAACGTCCTTGCCAAGTTTTTAAGCGACCGAGGCATTGACTTGCCCGAAGTACCCAACAGTATGAGGGTGGTAATTAAGTCCAAATATGGTTTCCGAACAATTACTCAGCTTCATGGAGCAGGGGCCCAAGAATTGAATTGTGTCAGAATTACAGTTGCATTACGTCATAACGGCAACCAACTATAAAAAAATAATCAAACGGCTGTACTTTTCATTAGTCATAGCTAATATCACTCTTGATCAAGTCACCTTTCAAATAAATGAAACTAGATCTATACGAGTATCAATTCATCATTGACATAAAATATATTTATAAGTATATAGAATTAACGGTAACAGAATGTCTCTATCAAAAACTACGTGTATTCGTATATATATATATAGATGTGGTAGTCTGTTACCGTTAATTTTGGTACTGATTTCCCATAGTTCTGTGTGTAGTTAGTGTGCTCAAGCCGACTGCTTGTCCTAGCCGCTAACTCCCGACTATCAAGGGGCTTTGTCGCTCACCCCGTGGTCCGGTTGCGTATAGAGTGCGTTACCGCGTTATCTTTGTTGTTCGATCCACTTCAGTAAACCGCAATTTCGTCTTGTCATCACTATTTCGTGACGAAATAGCTGACGACCTACGCCCGCAGTCAAGCGCTGCGGAGGGGATCACCTGCGCCACCCGAGAGCCAGAGCAGCGAGACATGTGCGCCTGCCGCTCCGAGGCTGCAACACGCGGGTGACTCAAAGGCAACATCAAGAGGATGCCTGACGATCCGACCCCGGGCCCGTCCAAAGGCCCTTCTCAGGGCCACCCTTCATCGCCACCGCCGCTCCTGCCGTCATTCACGCTGTCTGACAGCGAAGATGAAGACCCGGAAGCCATGAAGACGCCGCCACGGACCACGCAAGCCCCACCACCGCCCATAGCAGCACTCTCTTCGAAAGGGCAATTCGAGCGTGATATATTCACACTCGCTCGTCTAATGAAGGCCGAGTTGCTCTTGGAGAGGATGCTGCGCTGGATGGCGCTTTTCCTGCGCCTAACGGAGCCGAGATGGAGGGCACGGAGCTCTCCATCGATGACCAGACGGACCTGGAGTTCATCTTACTCGATGTGGAAAAAGCATCACCCTGCCGCCGCCGGCTGTCGCCGATTTCAGGCTACAGGCCGATCACGTTGCTGTGCACAACATCGAAAGTCTTCGAGAGAATCGTACCGTTTCATCTGATGCCACACTTGATTACGAGGGAGGAACAATTCGGGTTTAGGTCCGAACACTGCACTACCTTACAAATCATGAAGATGGTGAACGAGATGGCCACCAGCCACAACAATAAAGAGTACATTATGTCGTTGCAATCTTACTCGATGTGGAAAAAGCATTCGATCGAGTATGGCACGAGGGGCTGCTATACAAGCTGTCACTGACACCGACTCCAAGGCAGATTATCGATGTAATTGCCAGCTTTCTGAAGAACAGAAGTTTCATGGTGGCACTAGAGGATGTCCTGTCCACTGAGAAAACTGTAAGGGCCGGGGTGCCAAGGCAGCTGCATCTTTCCCATATGCTACGCCTGTTACACCAACGATATCCCAGTCGTTGGGCAGGCGAAGCTAGCGCTGTATGCAGACGATGCAGCCTATTACACCTCTCCTATCAAACCAGCCCTCGCAGTTAGCAATCTGCAGCCCACTTTAGACACCCTACTGGAACGTCTGAACAAGTGGGAGCGCCTCCACTTTCTCAGCCGTGAACGTGGCTAAGACCCAGGCCATAATCACCGGGAGCTCAAACCTGCCGGACATACTCAAGCTGTTAGTATCTCGGTGTGACGATCGACCGCAGGCTGACGTTCAGAAAACACGTCGAGCAAGTTGTAGGCATGGCGAAAAACGCCAGCGCAACTCTCTATCCTACACACGAAGCTTCCTATCAGGACCAAAATGATGATTTACAAGACATACTTGAGGACTAGACTGACGTACGCGTCGCCAGCCTGGTAGCCGTACGAACACATAGGAAGCTGCTCCAAGCCTAGGAAAACGTCGCGCTGCGGAGAATCGTCAACGCATCGAGATACGTGAGAAACACCACAATCCAGAGAGACCACCACGAAAACATTGAAGCCTTCGTGAGGAAGCTCACAACAGAGTATAACGTTACCCCTTTTATCCAAAAAAAGGGGCAAGGCTATAATTCATAAAAAAAAGAGAAGTTAGCTACCAGTTAACTTACCTGAACCTACCAGTAGGATCCTAACTTTGGAGGAAAAGAAAGAAGAAAATATATATAAATGAATGTTTAATTTACAAATTACCAACTGTGTATAAAAATGAAAATTAAAAAACTACCTTATAACTAAACGAACTTAAAACTACTTCTATATACACCGAACTGACGAGCGCTACATTTAAACGGCCGGTCACAATACACTGGTGGCAGTTCACAGATTAAGGATTAAGTTCTCAGATGAAGGTGACAGTTTTCAGATGAAGGTGGCAGTTCACAGATGAGGGTGTCAGCTCGAAGATCCGAAGGTGGCAGCTCACAGTATCGGAACGATGAATATAATATTTCAAGTTTGCACCGACCTTAACTTTAAGGAATGTTCTATCCATCCATCAAATGTATTAGTGTCTATGTCACATTATCCATGTCCTAAAATAGGACCTTGGAACTTACGATGTCATGATGAAAAATTCACTTTAAAATAAAACTGGTCGCGTAAACAGAATTCCCAGGCCTGCCTGGCCCGGGTGTGGCCGTAGTACGTAGTTGAAATAAAACAACTCCCCCAGGGAATGCCTCGCGACGTCTTATATAGTCGCGAGCCCGTTTCCTAAAATCTCAGAAGTGAGAAGAACGCCAAAGAAGACGCTACCTCCGACCTCCACGGTATCGTCTGTGATCGGTTCGCTTGGCCTTCCCTGGTTCAACCACGGATCTCACCCGGTAGGCAATGATTGCGCCGTGCCATATGTGGAGTCGAGGGAAACAGCAAGCCTCACAGCAACCCGGAGAACCCAATAGACACGTCCATCGTCATGGGCGAAGACGAGCTAGGGCAAAGAGGGCTATGCCCTGAAAACCCTATTCCCACCCTAGAAGGGGGTGAAGGGGTTGCGCATTCTGTTCTGAGCTTTCTTTCCGATGAGTGCGTGCCGCGAATTTTTTTGTACTCGTACGAGCTACCAAGTGCCACAAGTTTGTTGTCGCCATTTCCTGAGGAAATAGTCGCCGACTAGCGCCCGTAGCTACGTGCTGCGGAGGGGAGCACTTGCGTCTCACGGAGAGCCGGAGCAGCGGGACATGCGCATCAGCCGCTCCGAGGCTGCAACTCGCGGGTGACTTCACAGTCACTAGACTACGATGCCCGAAGACCCGACCCCGTACCCGTCCAAAGGCCCTTCTCAGGGCCACCCAATACCGCCGCCGCCGCCGCCGCCACCGCCGTTCATGTTGGCGCCCGACAGCGAAGCAGAAGACATGAAGACAGACTATTGACATCCGGCAAAAAATTGTACGGCAACCAAGCCCTCCAAGCTGGTTGCCAAGTCCCAGCCCAGCTCTTGCCCGGCGCTTCCCGGCTCTTCTTACCCAACCAGGGACAGATCTCTCGTATCTGACCTTATACCCTCCTTTGCGCGCTCATGCTCACCGTCAGCCTCGGGCCGCTCGCGCTTCCCATCTCCTATACCATCCACTTGCAAGACTCTCCAATGTCCCCTCACCTGCCAATCAGGTAGGTGCCCCTGTTGCCATGGATGACGACGGCTTCATTGTCATCACACGCAAACACCCGGCTGCTTCCGAGCCTCCAAAACCTCTCACCAAGACCGCTTGCCCCGAGGCAGGCACCAACGCCTTTTCACCCTGCCCTATCCCCGGCACTAAGCCTCCCCCACCGATCTTCGTCAAATACAAAGAAAAGTGAAACGCTCTCGCCAAGTCATTCGCTGATAAAGGCAGTGACTTTACCACCCGCAGTACCCAACAGCTTACGGTTTCAAGGTGATCAAGTCCACCTATGGTTACCGTACCATCACTCAATACCTCCTTGACCGGGGCGTGGGTTTTCACACCTTCACCCTGGAAGAGGACAAAATCGACTTCACGTTCTAATACGAGTACGCAATGTCCCTAAACAGATCCCCGCGACTGATGTCAAGAAAGATCTCTTACGTCAAAAACTCCCCGTCCTTAAAATCTACCGCCTCAGTGGCAAAGCCGTCTTCCAGGTGAAGACGGTCTGTGCCCTGTCGGGAATCACAGTTGGGACTCCCCACAAGAGGATAGGCCGCTGCCAATGCTATGAGCAGGCTGCTCACCACTGCAACTCTCGTCCCCGATGCGTCAAGTGCACGGGTGATCACGGGACTTCTGCCAGCACTTTGCAAAAGAACGATCCCACTCCGCCGTCATGCACCCTGTGCGGAACCGGCACACCACGAACTACCGCGGCTGCCCAAATCCCCCGGCTCGATACGGCTTCTGTCACTGGAAGCTTCAGTTTGCCGGATCGCCCTAACTGGCCACCAGCCAATCACACTCGCTTGCTACCAGTCTGGTAGCAGGCTGCGAGTAGTCTGGTAGCAGGCCCTTAGAGAACAGTGACTATGAGAAGCTCTTCGCCTTAGGAGAGTCCGTCATCCTTGCCGGTGACTTCAATAGCAAGACTCCCGAGTGGGGTTGCCACTAGTCGAATCGCTACGGTCCCATCTTTTCTAGGTTAGCGGAGGACATTAATTCCGCCTTCCTCACCAACTTACTTCCCTGACATCCCGACGTACTCGATTTGGCACTACTAAAAGGCACAACACTCCTGTTACGCTCTATAAAAGTAAACGAGTTTCAACCACAAACCAGTGCTCATGCACCTAGGCCCCGACCCGAGTGACAGACCGACCGCAACCAGGACCGTGGTTAACTGTAATCAACTAGGGCCAGCACAAAATGATATCAGCTCACCCGAACTTGAACGCGGATACCGGATGATATTCAATCCCCCCCAGGATGTAGAAAGATATTATCGATCGACTCTCGCAGAACTCGCTCCAACGCACCAGGCTTACTGGCAGCTGGCGCGCAACCTAAGCCGATAAAAGGTCTCCATGCCCCCCTCAACTGCCCCGGTTAGCTACCCGCGTACGATGACGACGAGAAGGCAGAGTGTCTAGCAGAGAGTCTCGAGTCTCAATGCTCTCCGTCGCTCGGTTCGGTCCCCACTGTCGATCTTGTTATGGTTTACAGAGAGACTCGATCTCCCTCGACCCTGTCTTGACTAGGGAATTTGCGCTGGTTATCCATCACCTCTACGTTAGTAGAGCTCCCAGTGCTGATGGCATCAGTAACAAGGTGCTGAAGCACTTTCCCTCCGCAGGATTTGTATGCTTAACCCGGCTGTTCAGAGGAATCCTGCCCCATTACACTGTTGCCGCATCCCGCGAAGCTGTTCGAGCGCCTGTTACTACTAGACTACGTCCGCATCTCACCCTTCGGGAGTCCTGTACGGGTTTCGCACGTATCACTTAACCACGCTACAGCTTACGCGGGTACTCCATTACTGAGCAGAGGAAACCAATCTGGAGCGGCGATCTGTTGCCGTGTTTTTGTTGCGTGCCAAAGGCGTCAGTTTTCATACCTTCGCAATACCTCATATTGCTTATATTTAACTCAAACATGCACGTGAACTTATAAATTTATGTATAAACTTGCTTGTAAGCTTGACACGAAATATTTCTAATTACAAAAGTTGATTTTGCAAAAACAATGTGTAAGATCTTACCTACAGTTATTGTATACTTTAAAAAAATCTACGTCACTGCTGTTAAGCAGATATTTATTTGTATAAATTTACTGTGTACATATTTTCTTTTAATACCGTTGCTCCATTATCCATGTAATTTCTTATTTAGATATCGTTATGAACTTTAATTTACTCTTGTGTTATTTATTATCTAACTATCCGATGTTGTTTAATAAGCTGTATATATTTTTTTACATATTTCTATTGAAACGCTGCTGGATGTCCTTTATGACAAGGTATAATTCAAATTCTTAACAATAATTATTGTGACTTTATATGTATAAATCTTATAGCAAAATATTAAATAGTACTTGTTTTCTTTCTCATCATGTAGGAACTTGCCTACCTTAAAATAAAGACAGTAACCTTTTATGTCCATGAGCATAACACATTAATGAAATCACGTGCTTCAGGTATGGCTATTTTTTCTTTTTTCTGTACAGTTTGTATTTGTGTATGTCTCCTGAAATTCCGTACTCGCGTACAGGTCCCACCTTATTTTCCAACCTTTTTCTTGACGTAACTTGGTGTAAGGTTCTACGATTTTATTAAATTCTTTAGTCATCGGGGATCCTCGATTGGTGGGAATACAGTGCGTCTTTCGGGAAGAGATACGAATCTAAGATGTTGGATGGTTTCCACGTCAACTGGCTGTCTATTATAAACATTATAATATGTTAACTCTGTCTGCTGTTTTTTATATTATTTTTTTCCTGAATAGCTAGGCATTTGAAAACAAGTTCGTACGACCACGGAAGTCAGCGACACTGGTAGCCCTAGATGGAGTATATATATTTTTCATGTTTTGAAGCATTTTTACTATACAGTCTTAGTGGCCTGCTAGGCACTAGTTTTGCAGCTTACAAGTTAGGTACCCCCTCTCATTTAAAATACAACTTCGTTTTTGTTACTTCTTTGGGTAGGACCTCCGAGTGAGCTGCACGTGATGCTGACTCCCACCTTTAATAACTATTTCTTTCATGCATTATTTACTGCTATGGAACGAGCTGCCTTTGACAGTCAGACACGCCATTTTAACTGATATAAAAACGAGGAGGTTCTGAATTACTCCACCTTTTTGGAATGTTCCGCATTTTCGCAGCGACATTCAAGGTCTCAGTTTCAGAATAAAAGTATCCACTACGTACCTGGGTGAATCAACTATTTTACCAACACAATGAGCCGGCCAAATTTTTTTTGATAAAGAATTATATTAACTTTCCTTTATCCTATTTTGATAAGGACATTAGAAATATCATCATCTTTTATAATCAAAAAGGGCAGCGTCTATAATTCATATTTTCATCGTTTTTTTTAGAAACCTGCAACTCAACCTGACAAAAACTGTCACCTGAGTTACGTGCGTTCAATGTTGTATAAATGGTTAATGAAACACCAAAATATTATACGCTCTTACACGCACAATTGAATATTTTGGCAAAATCAGTCTTCGTCTTATTCTTACATTTAAGTACAAAACATACAGACATTGGTCTCTTGCGTTACTTTTGGACAAAGAATTACAACTATTTTCTTGATAAAACTTAATATATAATAATTACATATGAAAATGAATAATTAATAAAAGCTCGCTAATTGTAACAATAAAGTACTGGTAATAATAATGTGTAATAGAAAATGAATTACATATTATGATCGGAAATAAAATGTTAATGTTGAGGACAACAAGTAACTTCAGAGACAAATTTGGGTAACGCCTGAGACATAATACTAAACTATTGCTATATCTAATATTATAGAAAATAATTAACTCTGAGAATAAATAAAAATATTACATAACAAATCAACAATAATCATAATAATTACAGAGAATCTCACGTTTCGAAAACATCTATAGGGCTTTTCAATTTTTTACATCGTCACTTACAACCCGTATTCACATGACGTTCACCTCGCTGTAGGCATCAAAGCTTTACAAACGGAAGAATATATTTTTTATTTGACACAAGGACATGCAGAAAATCACCAGGTGATAACATTGGTGCAGCTTCATGTTTACTCGTCGTAGCCAGCGCTCCTGCCGAATTGTCTTCGTCCAACGATCTATTATTATTTTGTTTGCCATGCTCTTCATCAGACTGTTTGCCATCACTGTCTTCTACATTTTTCTATATCAGCACTTTTAAAGGCTTTTGAAAAGTCCTTTCTCCTTATGGCTTTTCATTCTTTCGTATCGCTTCTAAATCGAACTTGTCAATAGCGTATACTTTTGTTGCTCTTTCAAATATTTAGATTTTCTTTCTTTTATTTTGTGTATATTTAATTTTTTCTTCTATTTCTCACACTTCTTTTTCAACTTCTCATTTTCTCCTAGTAATGTTTTGTTCTCTATCTAAACTTTACTTCTATCCTTTCTCACTTTCTTTCGTTAGCGTTCTAGGGGTGCCATAGATGCCGGAAATACTGGTACTGATTGTAGATGTAGATTGAGTTCGCATACGAGAGTACTAGATGGTGTAGCATCTAAGACTGTTTGTAAATTTTTCCTCTTCTTTTTGTGTTCTCTTTGTCTCAACTTCCAGATAACGTTTGCTTGCTTCTTTTCTTCTGGCGTTAAGTCTGTCGCGAGCCATTTTGCTTTGTGGTAGTGCCTAAGGTGCATTTTTTTTCTCCTTTTCGTATTTTTCTGGGTTCCTTTTGAGTCTTTCCCTAATGTCAGATGTTTTTCAACCGCCGTCAGTTGCGCCATTTTAGGTCAATGAATATTTCTTAAAGTATATTATACGTCTTACATAAATATACAATGAAAATAATCCAACGACAACCAAAACACGAAAAATAATAATAATCATGACCCTGTGAAATCAAATTACCAAAATAATATAACTTATTAACTCAATTAAAGTAGGTACATGTCCAAGTACTAAACAATCAACTAATCAACAATATTCATAAAAAAATTACTTGACAAACTAGATATCCAAATTTAGCTGATATATTATAGGTAGGTAGATAGTAATTGGTACCTGGATAAGTAGATAAGGTAGGTAGGCTTTGAGAAATTAATATAATACCTAGTATCAATTTTACTCTATGTGCTACAATCCAGTCTCAGTAAGTATGTGAATGTCTTAGGAGTTACGGAGAATGTCTATGGAGTTACCGCCATAGTAACTCAGTATACAAGTAACTCCAGAGACAATTGACGTATTTCTATGAATACAGCACACTATAATTTAATTATGGTATTAAACGTAAACTTTAATCGAAAACAAATGATAAGTATTAAGTAAACGTCTGATTATATTAAACGAATCATGAACTTACATCGAGAAATTGCAGTCACTCAGTATACGACACAAAAATACACGCACTCTCAGAACGTTCTCCGCGGGCTGGAGACTTAACTACGCAATTAAAAGACACCGCCGGGTCACAAGAGTAAAAGCAAACACAAATGAAGCTACCTACGGCAAATGGCACCATTTATGTATTTCTGGGTAAAATTTAAGTGTCAGTCAGTATACGGAGGTAAAATCATTCTAGCAAGGGACAGAGTTTAGATATTTTTTAATGGAAAAGTGTTAAGGTGTTTCTCATTTTTATTATGCACAGGATAACTTTTTACTTATTACCTTGTTGTGTATTAAATATAAGCCAACAAACAAACGCTTAAGTTCATTTAAATGAAAGTTAACATGGTGAATGTGGTCTCAGAACAAGCATATTTTGTATGGCGCTAGTTTTTCGTAAACTGATTTACCATAAATTTTCATGGAAATTATACATTTTTGTGTTGGCCCATTCTACGACCAACGCTACCTTTTCGTTAGCTAAGACATAAGGGTAGCTAAATCTAAAGAAATAAAACTGTACTTACATTTCGTATTAACTTCTTTATAATCCAGATTCACAAAATACAATTATCACCAGTTTACAAATATCACTAATTAGTAGGATTCATTTATTTAGAGGTCTTATTCCATCGAAGAGCAAAGCACAACTGAACTGACTGCCCGCGCTCAGATTGTTCGGAGCGGTCCGCCCCTCCAATCAAAGTTGGCGACAGTAGCGCCGGCTGTGATTGGTCGAGTCAAATCAAGTCAGTCGCCCTTTACCACCGAAGTCAAAACACTGCTTTTACAATGATAATAAAGCAGTGTTTTGATATTCGTATAAATCGTTTAATAAATAATAATAATATTTTTAATATTTTATAAAATAGGCAAATAATTACAACAGTCGGCCATCCAAATATCAAAGTGTGACCTCATGCTTTTAATATGAAAAAGAGAACTAAATTAATTATGTTTGAAACTACCATAAATACATAGCAATGCTAAAATTATGTGAAATCTAATTTAGATAAAGGTAGAAACAATTCATTTTGATTGAAACATACATGAATGATCAATTAAATTACTAATCATTAAATGAGATATTAAATTAATTATTTACAAAGGAGTTTTTTTTTTATGAGTACCAACGCCGGACCATGTCCAGAGGGTTTTTGATAAATAGTACCAACCAACGCCAGAACAATGTCTAGAGGGTTTTTATAAAATAGTACCAACGCCAGAACAAGTCTAGAGGGTATTTTTAGATAGATATACCAACGCCAGAACAAGTCTAGAGGGTATAAAGTTTAAGGATATTGTTTTAGTTGAACAAAATCAATGTGATGAATTATAAAAAATATCAGCTTACCAAACGTATTGTTAATTGCTAGCACTATTTAGGTATGACTTACTCAGGTGGTAATCTGGCAGGTGCTAATAGGTAACAGGCTTCATTCACCGTCGCTAGAAGAGGAGTCATGCGGTCTTTTAAAGTTAAGCCACGGCTTAATTTTGTCTACAGCAACAACAGTAGAATACAGCCTGTTACCCTTTTTGGTAAGAGGCGTCTCTTCGATCTGATACCTGTCCAAGTCAAATACCTTTGTAATTCTATAAGGACCTTGATATTTTGGAATAAGTTTCCTGCTACTACCTGTAGCAGGAATGTGCCGCTCAACTCTCACTAAATCACCTACATCATATTTTGGAGCTTGACGATGTTTCTCGTCGTACGCTTTTTTTTGAGCTTCTTGGTACGATTTTACATGATCATTTATTTGTTCTCTTATATCCGGCAAGCCCTCGTCAGAAGAGTTCGTGACATCATCTGCCAACTCCGCTCTGATTCGACTATCGTTCGTGCCATATGGTCTAGTTCCGAATAGCGCTTCGGATGGAGTACGATTTATACCTCTGTTGAAAGTGTTGTTCAACCCTCATTGCACATTGGGCAGGTGTTCATCCCATTTGTTTTCTGCTGAGCCTATGCACTTGGCAGTTAAAGATTCTACAAGGGTCCTGTTGTAACGTTCCACCTGCCCGTTTGCTCTAGGGGTTGAAACAGCATTAAAGACATGTTTGATATTTCGCTCATTAACAAAGTTCTTAAACGATTCACTTGTAAAGGATGTACCGCGGTCAGTAACAATAAAGGTGGCTTTAATTCGATCTAAAGTTTTATCAAGAGCAAAGTGACCTATGTCGTCATGGTTTTGTTTCAAAATCTGCCAGCGGACGCCTTTGGGTACGACCCACCTATCGCCCTCAGGAGTAATTCGAAAAAGCTTATTGTTTTTGACTTTAAAATTAGTTTTTATGTCAACCACATTGTCCATATCAGGGTCTTTTAAAATACCTATAATCCTTTGTATTTCGTCGTCAGCACTCTGAACAGTGCTTAGCCAATCTGCATCAGTAACTGCAAGAACCATATGAGTATCCTGGATCGGATTGCGACTCAAGGCGTCAACATGAGCCATGTGTTGACCTGCCCTGTACTCAATGCTAAAGTTGAATTCCTGCATTTGCTCCCACCACCGAGCCACACGAGGAATCATATCTCTCTTTTGGAATGTAGCACGCAGAGAGTTACAATCCGTGATAACTTTGAATGGGACACCGATGAGGTACACGCGAAATTTTTGCAAGGACGCTACCACAGCAAGAGTTTCCAAGTCATAGGACGTATAATTTTGTTCCTCTGGGGTGGTTTGTCTGCTAAAATAGGCAACTGGCTTAAGAACATCATTATCGTCCTTTTGGAGCAAAATACCGGCTACGCCAATTTTACACGCATCAGTGTGAAGCTCTGTATAGCCCTGAGGGTTATACAACGCCAACGTTGGTCTCTGAGAGAGCAACTTTAGGAGTTGACGGAATGAGTTTTCTTGATCTCTATCCCAGACCCACTTAGAGTCTTTTTTTAACAGATGTGTCAAAGGTTTTGCTATTACCGAAAACTGGGGAACAAATCTGCGGAAGAAACTTGCAAGCCCAAGGAATTGTCGTACGTTGTGCTGGTTTTGGGGTACTGGAAACCGTTCAACGGCCTCTATCTTCTTAGTACCAGGGCGAATGCTCTCAGAAGAGACCTCAAAACCTAAATACTCCACACAAGAACCAAAGAAAACACATTTAGATAATTTCAGTGTAAGACCTGCTTGGGAGAGGAGGACCATTACTGTGTCCAATCTTTCCATTCCTTCGTCAAAAGATGTGCTGGGAATGATAATATCATCAAGGTAAGCCAAAGCTTCCTTGTGTCCTAGTACATCATTCATTATTCTTTGGAATGTGGCTGGTGCGTTCGCAAGACCGAATGGCATACGATTGAATTCGTAGTGTCCATCCGGCGTTACGAACCCAGTCTTAGGCTTATCAGCCTCATTGATCGGTATCTGATAATATCCTGAAGCTAGATCCAAGGTAGTATAGAATTTATTTCCTGAGAGGACATCTAACTGGTCGTCAATAAGTGGCATTGGGTAATTCTCTTTTATGGTTTTCTTATTTAGTGCGCGGTAATCAATACATAGCCTAAGTTCGCCGGTTTTTTTCCTCACAACTACAATGGGACTAGCATAAGGGGAGGTTGATGGACGAATTATGTTATTCTCTAACAGCTCGGATATCATTCCTCTTACCTTTTCTTTCTCAGTGAAGGGAAGACGGTAAGGTCTGTAGACAACAGGCTCATTATCATAGAGATCGATCGACATATTGCCGACCTTCGTACTTCCTAGCTCGGATAACGAGAAAGAGAAACATTTGCGGTGTTTATTTAGCAAACACAGAAGTTTCGCTTTCTGCTCGGTTGTTAGAGTGTTTCCCATACTGACATCGGGTTCGGTTAATTCTTCTATAAGCTTATCATCAGAAATATGCCCCGTTATGGCCATAACTTGCGCTATGCTTTGCTCTTGAGCTACCCGACCACGAGCAATGAGTAGGCCCTCAGGAAGTACTAAAGACTCCGAAGAAGTATTGTTAACAACAATATGTCCCTTGCCTTCATTGTCTAGGTTGAATAATCCAGACAAAACGTGATAACGGACTCCTTTAACATATCTGGCACCTCCTTCTACGTAGATTTCTCCACCAGAAAGCGTGTCAGAGTGAACGTCCACTACAGTGATGCATGCTACCTCAACACTTTTGCTACAAAAAATTCGGACCTTGGAGCTAGTGACAACGTCTAGATTATCAAGCTGAGAGATTTCCAAACTGTCACTGGTTTTTTGTACAACTACGTGCGGTTGTTCTGTAAAAGTTTGCCCAACCAATAACGGCACATGCATAGCATCGTCCGGGACGATCAATAGGTTCAAGTTCGCCTCAACTCCATCGATACTAATTTGAACTATTTGTTTGCCAAGACATTTAACGACAGAATTGCCAAAACCCCGAAGGATTGGAAGATTGTCAACCGCATAGTTAGTGCCGACATTTTTGAATTCAGACTCGCGTATCATAGAGCACTCGCTTCCAAAGTCAACATAAGCCGTAGTTGTGTACCCGTTGATAGTTGCGATTTTATAAAATTTCTGATTAGGCCCTGAGTCAGTGGATGTCATTTTGGGAGGATATGTGGTATAAGAGGAAGACAGAGACGAGTCAGAAGAAAGTTCGTCGTTCAAGCCTACACGCATAACAGTTTTCTCATTTTGCTGAACCTTAGCATAGCATTGTTCTATTTCGTGACCAACCCTATTACACCTAGTACATTTTTTTATTGTTTGGGTGCATTGGGATGTAAAGTGACCGTCTTTCTTGCAATTTGAGCAACGAGGAGTCCTAGATGGTTGGTTAGTCTGTTGTTTTGGGAGTAAACCTTTACGGTCAGACCTACGATCAGAGTTTGGTTTTATATTTCGAGCGTTACGCAAGAATGACAACAACTTATTAGGATCGTCGAATTGAGCAGCTTCGGCTCCCAGTCGTACCGAACGATCGTCAATACCATGCAGGATACATTCAACTGCACGTTTGCCAGAAATGCTACACCTATTGATTAGAGCTAACTTTTCATAATAATATTCCTCCAGCGAGTCTGTAAAGCGAGCTCGCTTTACAAGCATATCACTCAACATTTGTCCGTAATTTTCCTCCGAAGGAAATGCAGCTGAAAGCTTGACTTGCCATTCTGCCCACGTAAACAAGACCGACGGAAGACCTTCATACCAACGCTGAGCAACTCCTGTCAGCTTTGGTAATGCAAAGTGAATAATTTGTTTTTCTGTCCAACCATAGATGGTAGCACATTCGTTGACCTTGTGAATCCACATGGCCATTGTCTGTTCCTTAACAGATGGGTCAAACTCGGGGACAGTATTTTTCATAGAACCTAACCTGTCTAAGCTGTTATTGGACATAGATTTCAGAAGTGTCACAAGATCGGTAAGACATTGGTTGCTATTTTGTGTTGGATTTAGAGGTTTGTGATGAGGCTCGTCCGTTTTAGTGTGTGAAGAGTGAGACGCCTGAGCAACTGGGGAACTATTACGTAGGCACTCACCTTCCCTGCTGCGTTGATGTGGGCTTCGTGATCTGTGACTGCTAACGTGTCTCCTGGCACAACTTCTGGATCGCTGTCTGGCGCGTTGGCTAGTGTAGCTGTTGGTGCGGTGGTTGACATGGCAGTTGGCTCGCTGACAGGAGCGTTGATGGTCGCCGCTGCTGCTATGCGGATTGGCGCACTGGCTGGTGCGGCTGGTAGAGCGTTGATCGCTACGATGGCAGTCACGGCTGGCAGCGCGCTGAGCGCTGCGATGGCTGTCGCGGCTGGCAGCGCGCTGAGCGCAGCGATGGCTGTCTCGGCTGGCAGCGCGCTGAGCGCTGCGATGGCTGTCGTGGCTCGATGCGCGCCGAGCGCTGCGAAGGCTGTCGCGGCTGGAAGCGCGCTGAACGCTGCGATGACTGTTGGGGCTGGCAGCGCGCTGAACGCCGTGTTGACTGGAGCGGCTGGCAGCGCGCTGAACCCTTCGTTGACTGGAGCGGCTGGCATCGCGCCGAGCACTGCGATGGCTGTCGCGGCTCGAAGCGCGCTGAACGCTACAGTGGCTGTCGCGGCTCGAAGCGCGCTGAACGCTGCGATGGTTGTCGCGGCCGGCAGCGCGCTGAGCACTGCGTTGGCTGTCGCGGCTCGAAGCGCGCTGAACGCTGCGATGACTGGAGCGGCTGCGAGAGCGAAGCCTCGGTCTGCCACTTGCAAGCGTTCCCGTGGTGCTACGAGATTGATGCTGAAGCGCGCCTGGACCCGGAAGCGTAGGGCTCATTGGTGGCGTGTGTAATATACGCCCCGATGATCTATTTACTCTTTCCATTATAGCGTTCTGAAAAAATAAAGAAAAGACACACGCACAGATATTTTTTTTTTACACGGGCGAGTATTCCTCTATAGGTAAAATATTAATTTAACCAAGCTTAGGCAAGAAGGAGTTATTGCGCGACATTGGTCATTAGGGAAGGCCTATATCCAGCAGTGGATTAATACAGGCTGATAATGATGTTAAGAACGACACCTATAGATAGATATCTGTCACAAGTGTTAGAACTTCTAGTTTTATTTGTTGTATAAACTGGGCATGCAGTATAATCATGCCTTTTAAACAGCTAAAGGAAATAGAAATGCAGTAAAATCTGCCTTTTCAGAACAATACCCTATATCTGGCCAACGTGATAGGAACTCTAAACAACGTAGGTAACAGTTATTTTTCTTTTTAGTTTTAATAAACATTAGAGAAAAAAAAACTGTCACTTTTCTGAGTTCGAATCCCACTTCTGATGTGTTGGCCCATTCTACGACCAACGCTACCTTTTCGTTAGCTAAGACATAAGGGTAGCTAAATCTAAAGAAATAAAACTGTACTTACATTTCGTATTAACTTCTTTATAATCCAGATTCACAAAATACAATTATCACCAGTTTACAAATATCACTAATTAGTAGGATTCATTTATTTAGAGGTCTTATTCCATCGAAGAGCAAAGCACAACTGAACTGACTGCCCGCGCTCAGATTGTTCGGAGCGGTCCGCCCCTCCAATCAAAGTTGGCGACAGTAGCGCCGGCTGTGATTGGTCGAGTCAAATCAAGTCAGTCGCCCTTTACCACCGAAGTCAAAACACTGCTTTTACAATGATAATAAAGCAGTGTTTTGATATTCGTATAAATCGTTTAATAAATAATAATAATATTTTTAATATTTTATAAAATAGGCAAATAATTACAACATTTGAGAACGTTATTAAGTTTCCCGTCGTGCCTAATAATCTTAGATACCATAGCTATACTCATTACCTATCTGTGATAATGTTATTAATCGCTTATTTTAATAAGTAATGGTCGGGGACAGCAAAGTGTGTGTAAAATACTTAGTTGATTCACCCACCTAGTACTTGACCTAGTACCTAGTACAAGTTATATATAATATATATACTTTTGCTAAACACGAAAAACAAACGCACACAACGAGAGTAGATAGTGGCTCTTACGACCTGTTTAATATATCCCGTCAAAAATATTACATGTGCAAAAATGCACAAGTACCGCAGCGCACTTTTTCTACCGTAAAAAGTTGTGAAATCGAATGTAAACCAAGTCTGTTAATTCAGTATCTGTTTATCTATGGGAGAAGCTTTCCAACTACTCTGTCATAAATAAAACCCCGCTTGTAAGAGAACAAAATTTTTAATATTATATATATTTATTTTTATTTCTTTTATAAGTATTGTCACTGTCACTATCGTAATTGCTTTTGCATTCGCTATCCATAGTTATCGCTATCGTTATTTTCATCTTTATCAGATCACAACTCATCCCTTCTTATCTCATCCAATTCCATCTTAGCCCCTCCCGTTCATTCCCATATCATACTACGTCATCTCTATGTAAGATAGAAAATTGTTCGCGATGATCATAAACCTATTTTGTATTTTTTTTAATTTCAATCTCAACTGTAATTACATATAATCAGATAGGATTTATATAGGATTACCAAGTTACTTTTTCAGATTGTATATCTCGGAACCAGTTAAAAAAATTTACATTGTCCGATTTTTTCCTTGCTATACAGGCTAAACTATCACTGTATTCAAAATTTGGAACTTGTAGGTTTGCTAGAAGTACCTTAGAATTCTGATGATCGATGAGTGAGTGAGTCGGTGACAAAATTAAGGAATTTTTAACTAATTTAATTCTTAAAGTACTGATACAATTTTCATGTAATTTGGAAATATAGATGTATTCCTTCATAAGTCACTAAAATTTGGGTTTCTAGCTTCTGCCACAACGATGCTACAGGGGGGTCGAAAATGGCTCAAACCGCTTCGAGTAAAGGATGGTACGGCTGTGCCTTTGTTTTGCTCGACTTGGCGGGGCACTGTTGTGCCTGCAGATGTATATTATACTAGCTGCGACCTGTGGTGTAAGCGGGGAAATCTTACTATCTCACGGAAACACTTAATTCCATATTCTTTCAGCCGTTAAAAGAAGTTACAAACAAACACAAACTTTCGTCATTATAATATTAATGAGTATAAGTTTTGATTTATGTTTTTACGGATCTCAAATAAAACCATCATGTTATATGTGTCAGAACAATAACCTCGTTTCTTCAGTTTCTTTTACGGAGTTTTCATTACTCTCGGCTAATTTCACAATGCTTTGCCATAATGTCATCACTCTCTCTATCCTCTATATTACTTAAATATTCTACGTCAATGTGATAATGTTTCATTTGAATAAACAGTACTTTTTATAGGATAAAATTAATTGATTCAATGAATAATCGCAAGATGTTTGCCCGAAATGAAAAATGAACATAAAGGAAATTTAACATAAATACTGCATGCCACCAAGAAGATGTCGGTGGAAGAATGCTCACTGGAGCAAGCAAGATTTGCAACCGCGGCCGTGCCTGGACAGCCACCTGTTACCTGCGCAAGGATTGCTGGTGCGCCCTAGAATCTTTATCATGTCCCGACAGAGCGCAACTCCCTGCCAATGCAACATCGTTCCACCGGGGTCAGACGGCTGCAGTTGCCACCAAGACGATAATTGTCTCTGCTGCCCCAACCTTCCCTGTAATAATCAACCGTCAAACCCACCCCACACTAATAACAACGCTGATAAACGACATAATTCTCCCTATGACGTGCCTTCAGCCCCGGTGCTCTTAGGCGTACAGTCTGGAATAAAATCTGAAAGCCAATCACCCACGCTGGCTAACACATATTCCTGCGAAACTTGTAATTATGAAACAACTCAAAAAATCGGCGATGAAATCGAGCCGCGGTGTTCAAGCACAACCTGTTTGAAAGAATGTATGAGTGTTTCACGTCACCCATGCGGAATATGTTTAGATCGACCACCTACGGAGTTGTACACGAAACCTATCGAAGCATTCCGTGGCCGTTCAAACAATAGAACATTAACGACGAATGTACAGACTGATAGAAATTACAGAGCCCCATATGAGACCTATGCTGAGCGAAATACTTCAGCCTCAAATCTGGAACAATATACTACGAACGTAAAGCTTGAGCCTCGCTGTCCAGGCACGGGCACTGACACGTGCCCTTTTAAATCCACAGGAACGTCTTCAACATCTCGTGAGAACTGGCAAGATTTATTAGGAGGTATAGTGAAAGAAAGTTTAAAATCTCTTCTCAACGTAAGCAACGACTGCTCCAAGTCATGTCCAGGTAAAGATGAGTCCGATAATACCAGAAACAAACATTCAAAAGTCGGAGAAAAACTTGACAAAGATCCTACATGGCCATGCTCGATGACTACCGCTGTCCAAACAACAGTAACTAACGCGGTAGACAGTTGTAACGCTACTCAATATTCTAGAAGAGAAAAACCAGAATGGAGTGAACCACGAGACGATACTGCTTGTTCTTCAACCAGGTGTCCCGTTGGAAAAACTTGTAAGTGTGTTTATCCACCTACCTTTAGACAGATCGGATGTACAGGACTAATCACGGGTACTTGTGAATGCGAAAAGGAAAATTAAAACTAAAAAAAAAACGCTAAGTTAAATAAACCGCAGCACGAATGTGTTTTACTTTAAAGAGGGGCACTTAAACTATATAAATAATATAAAAAACAAACCGATGCGTAACATGTGTGTTTATTAAAGTAAAGTGATAATCCGCACTCGTACTGTAAGTGCGAAAGTGTGTTAGTTGGTAAGTTTGTTCGTCTTCTCCTCTGCAACCAAGTGACGGATTTGCTATTTTTTTGCACAGATACATTTTTCTCGGTGAAATATATAACGCGAGCGAAGCCACAGGCAAAAACTAGTTGTATGTAATTCTGAAAATTCTACGCGTCTTCACATATATTATAAATGCTGACACTGAAGTGTATACTGGTTTGGAAGTATATTTTTCTTCTTTTCCTCAGGAACCGAGTAACGGATCAGCTTGATTTTTACATAGAGATAGTTCACAATCCGGAGACTGTCATATATGATATAGCCCGGAAAAATACATGCCATATGTATTTTTCCGGGCCGGCCGAGCTATGACACCTTGCGAGTACTCAAGTAACTTAAGCGAGGCCGTAGGCCGAGCTAATGTTAATATTATAAAGGCGAAATTCTGTATGTCTGTGTGTATGTTTGTTACGTCTTCATGCTCAAACGGCTGAACGGATTTGGATGAAATTTGGTACTAGGATAGCTTACGACCTCGACATACACGACACTTTAATCCAGGAAACATTTAGTGTTGACATGGGATAGTGATATCTCGGCGGGTATGTACGTTACTGCTTCTTGTCTTGATAGAGCTGTTGTAACTGGCTCCAAAAAAAGTTCAATATTCATCTGTATGCTTTTTTTTTGTATGTTCATCAATATTTTAGCCAATTATGACTCTATTGATAAACACTTTTAGTTCTTCAGGATATACTCCCGAGGTGGTCCCATATAAATTTCATCTAAATCGGTCTAGTAGTTTTTTTTATTACGCAATATTATTTTTAATTGTCTAATAGGACATAATACGTATATAACGTAAGTAATAAGTACTCAATATTAAAATTAATTACCACACTCACACGCTTAAACGGTAAAGGAAAACATGGTGAGGAAACCTGCTTTTCGGAGAAGGTTAATAACTTTCAAAGATATGTGAAGTCCCCAACTCGCAATTTGGCCAGCGTGGTGGGCTATGGCATACACCTCCTTCATAGGAGAGACCCGTGGCACCCGAGAGGAGGACCCAGCAGTGAAACGCTGTAGGTTGAAAAGTATTGGAAGGTGGAAGTTGAAAAATATTGGGTTTTCACTTTTTAAAGTATGACTTGCTGTTATTCTCGACTAGATGTGATCACTTTGGACTCGTTCGGGACCGTTAGCGGAAGATCCAGCAGAAGAAGACATTTGATCGGTCAGTCGTCGTGACAGGTCATTCGGAAGGTCACCCCTTCCGTGTGGTCTAGTACCTTCCAGCTATACCTGAACATCGAGACATCTATGTCTATGATCTATGGATTGATTATCAAACCAACCGGATTTAGATTTGTGTTTAATTTAACTTTAAATATAAGAAAACTTAAATTTAACTTTAAATATAACAAATAAAACGATTATATTTAAAGTTAAATTAAAGTTATCGTATCTAATCAGATACGATAACAAACAAAACACGACATTACGCAAAGCTTGTTAAAAGATCCTAAATTGAGCTGTCGACCTCGCGACCACTGCCCCACTATATTATTGCGATTTTATACAAAAACAACCATTACTTCTCCGATTTTTTTATATTCAGGAATCTTAATTAATAATGTTTTTCTGCGTGTTACTTCCAAATATTATTGAAATTGACTAGCAAAATTAATTTCCTCCCTTTTAGGAGAAATAACCCTCATACAAAAATCCCAGACGATGACTAAAAAATTCGTAGAACCCATACACCAAGTTTCTTAAATGTTGGTTTGAAAATTCTATGACCCATACGCAACTACGAAATTTCGATGACGATTGTTGTCGAACAAGGTTTTTGTCGATTGTCGAAAGTTTTGGAAACGTATATATAGAAAGATAGTAACGCGGAAATAATAGAATAGAACAATTGTGATAGGAAAGGATCATGGGAACAGTTATGAAATATAATATAGGTACGATATTTACATAGGTATATTTACATTATTTACAATATTTATAGTTTTATGATATTATATCACGATAAAGAATAAATATATATATATGTACAAAAGTGTTTTATACATTTTTTGTAAAAGGAAGCACGTTAATGTAAAAAAAACTGCAATTCTGCAATTCCATTGAACAACTTTGTGAAGGGTCATCATTATTAATGGAATTAGATTTGTCAAACATATCAAAGATAGAGGCTATGGTGGACGGTATTTTTATATTCGACTGAGTAATGGTATCGATTAGAAGCTGTATTATATCTGTAGATGACATAGTTAATGGATCTCTATTTAAAGCACAGCCGTCTTGTGATGGCGGGATATTATGCTCACTTAAACGTTTTTGATGTTTGACGATTAGTAAAAGTTATCTTTTTTATCGTTATCGTTTGGTGAGAACGCTGAATATTTATGATCTTAGAGGATGTTTGTGACTTAGGTAAATTGATACTGGAAACAGAGTTAACAACTTCAGCATAAGACTTTGATGCCGAGGAAACTAGCTTAGCTGCCTCACCGTAAGATATGCTATTTTCAGCCACGGTTATTTTGATACGTTTTTGTAGCGCAAACTCAGGACCTGACTTGTTGATTGCAAAATGTGGCGCTGAACAAAGGCAACATATAATGTTTTCTTCGTTAGCATTGCAGGTATCACCAGTATGTTTAAGGCCACATCTAAAACATCTAGGTCTCTACCTGCAATGAAGTTTAGTATGACCGCAACAATTGTAACATTGTATAGTAAGATAAATGTAAAGTTCAACAGGGAGAGAGTTGTAGCAAATAAAAATTCTACTAGGTAGCACCTGACCGTCAAAGGTAACTACAATGTTTTGGGTAGGTTTGGAAAACTGGAGAACCTTCAACCATGGTTATAAAATGAAAAATTAAACTAAAATTAAAACCAATATTAACAGATATTTTCTCAATAGCTTCGTCAGGTGACCATTCCGAAGGAACACCTTGAATCAGCCCCATACGAGTGACGTTGAACGATGGAACGAACGCTTTATAATTATTCGGCGATAAAATTCCGCTACTAACAAATGAATTAGCATCGCAAGTTCAAAAATGATAACTAAATTTAATTCCTACCAGTTCTTTTAACTGAACCGTCAATAACATTCTGGATACCGTTATTTTTTAGAAACTTTAGGCTGGATTAATGATAATTCCATCGTCGGATAACTCTACTTCACGTTGCACATCGAGTTATCAGTTGGTTGATACTAGGGCATGTAATATCGGACGATTTTCAATTGCGATACTGATTTTCGATGTAAGATCTCAATATCGGAATTGCAGATATCCGTATAAAGGTAGATTATTTACCGTAATTTTTTTTTTTAAATCGTAATGCGTAGGTACAAGACCTAGTGTGTTATCGCGTATGTTTATTAAATCATAGATTAACACTAATTACCTAAACTTACTCAGAATCAACATTAGTAAACCTCTTATAATTTAAAATATGCATTCACAATTCAAAATTAAAAATAAAATTAGGAACAACAATTATTAGAAACTATTAATTAAATGCATATTTTTCTTGATAATATATTCTCAAAAATAACGGAGCACTAAGTATTTTAGTAGGACAGTGAACTTTGTATTTTATTGGAAAAATACCCAGGCAAGGAAAAAATACGCTCTTTCTCAACACTCGGAGGCAACATCATCGGAGGAGGATCTAAGATATTATGCCTGTTTGCCTTGTACTTGGATTGCATGTGGCACTACGGCTCGAAGGGGTAGAGCCACCATCGCCAACTGCAGTGATATGTGAGTGCACAGTTCGTAAATGTGTGTGCAAGCTGTTAGTAGATCCACCAGTGTTTTTATTTTTTTCAAATATATCTGACAATACGAGATTTGGCCATCAATCGTCTGATATTGGAAAAACAATCTCATAGGTACATTTAATGAACGATTTTATAGAAATTTTGAAAATGTGTCTTTCTTTTTTAATAAGGCTTTGCAAAGATAATGACTGATCGTTTATGTAGTGAAAATATATTTATGATTTGCATGTAAACTTCAACACTAGTATGTTTAATAAGTACAATGTTCTTAGCATAACAATTCGTTTTATAAAAGTGTACTGTTGTCTGTCGCACATTAGCCACTTAAACACCTCTTAATTCACATAGTTCACGAGCGTGATTAATTGACAGGACGTTTTGTTTTGTTCGTGTGTGTTGGTGAATTATGTGTGCACTACAGTTCGCATGCAGGGAAAAAATGAGACAATATTATAGCCATTGTATCATATCATATGCATATCGGGGTAGGTCTGATGCTGCAGGCTTAGTGGTCCGGCAACAGATATACCTACTGCTAAGCGTGCTAATACGCTACAAAACGTATAATAGGTATTTCATCTTTATAGTGCAAGTCGACCATGCCGTGTGGTCAATTGTAACGCTCATAATTTTTTTATTTAAATAAACAAATACTTGGTCTGATTCCGATATTACGATATTGGGCCACTCAGTATCGGAATTAAAATCTTGGATCTCGCGCTCCGAGATTCCGATATTCCAAGATTCCGATATCCATGCCCTAGTTGATACAATGTTCGAGCTATAAGGGAAACGAACTGGGGAGCTTGATTGTCGCTAGGTGGTGGAGGTGATATTTGAGATGGTATTGCAAAAGCTTTTTTAATAGTAGAGTTTTTGTTCGAGTCACTGCTATCCGTAGATCCGTACAAAGACAAACTATTTTGCCATCTATAGCTTGAGCGTGCTTCCCCGTTTTTTTATTGCAATGCTTGCATATTCTCATATTACGACTTCTCTTTCGTTTACGAGCTTGGGAGAAGATGTATCTGTGTCTATTCCAGACTCATTAGAAATAATACCGTGAGTAGCTACTGTGACGAAATGAGTTGCTGGGGGAACCATTCCGCCCCCCGGATCATGCAGGTCGGGCGGCTCGTTCATATCAAAATAATAAAAACCACTCAAATGATCCTTTTTAAGTTAAAAATAATTAAATGAAAATAAATGTGAAAAAATGCACCCGCCTATTTCGATGTTTCCCGCGTTTTCCTCAGTTCAGTTACCACTTTTTAACATTTTTGATTTCGCTACGATCTTCGTCTTCGCATAATTCGTGCTGCACATTTTTAGAACACATTGTGAATCAGGGTGCTAAAAACGAGTTCATAATCGTAAGAATTCGTGATTATTCGTCATGGTCATAATTTTCAGCCTGTATCGATCTACGCTGGATGTATGCTATAAGCCTCCTGTCCATCAAAGTTACATCCAAATGAGTTGTAGTTTTTTTTGATTAGGTACGATTTATTAATTTCTTCAGGCATACTAAGTCACAAAAGTTTAGCGAGGTGCGGATTAATTGCGCCGCCCATCGCAGGTTGCCGCACCGCGCCATGATAAATACGGCATTGTGTAGAGGGTAGCTATGTATGTGCCAGTGCACACAGGAGGACCTAGAGGTAAGGTATTTTTTAGTTTTAGACTTCCGTATCGCTGGCCTTTTGATCACTATGACTTCAACTTCACTTGAAATGCGCTTTTCCTTGGCTAATATTATTGACTTGTCTAGATATTTTAAAATGAATATTTGACATGACACAGGGAAATATGCTTATATGTATGACGCCAGAATTGAAAAGTAAAAGAAAGAATAATTTCTGCTTTCTACCTTATAGCATAAATAAATAATTTGTGAATAATTTCATACACATTTGCTTTGCTGTATTGCTCGTTAAAAATCATAGTGCTTAGTTTAAAAATTTCTGAAAAGTATTCTTCTATATTATTGGTCAGTTCACTAAAGATTTATGCTTTAAAATATTGTCCGTCATGCATGAACTTCCTGATGCATTGAAGCCGATTTCCTGGCTTGCCGGGAGCTGGTCTACAAATAATGGGCGAGGTATCTATCCGAACATACCGGAGTTTACTTATCACGAACAATTGGAATTCGTATGCGTCGGTGAGTATAACTTTTTACATTCGAGTCAACAGTGGTTATATTTAACTTAAACATAGAACTCAACATACAAGAGACAATTAAGTTTAACTCTAGACTGATAGTTATACTTAATTGTATCATAACATTGGTCCAGGCCTACGGGCGTCTAAAATATTCGGCTCTTGGTACAGCCACTGCCTTTATAGAGAAGAAAAAGCTACAAGAGATTCAGTGATGTATGGAGTTATGTTGTAATTCACTATATTCTGGCCTGCAAACACATTCTATACTAACCAATTATTTTTAGTCAGTCAATATTTACCCACTTTTATTTCAGGTCAGCCAATGTTCAACTTCTCATCAATATCTCAACATCCTGAGAAGCAGACACCGATGCATCAAGAGCGGGGTTTCCTGCGAATAAAGCCTGACACTAACTATGTAGCCTTCGTACTCAGTCACAACTTTGGTCTCACTTCTCTAGAAGAAGGGACTCATAATCCAGAAAGAAAAGAAATTGTTCTAGAAACTGTCAATCTTAGCAGAATTTCTTTTGCCAAACCACCTCATGTAAAAAAATTTAAGCGAGTACTGAGACTGATTGGGCCAGATGAGCTTGAAGTTACACTGCATATGGAAACTGAAAATACACCTATGACACAGCACCTGAAAGCCATTTATAAAAGAATCTCCAATTCTGAACTTAGTTAAAAGTAGCATACTGTATAAAAACCAAAAAATCCTTTATCATTGTAACAGAACTATTCCACAGAACAGGTGGGAATAAACACTTTTTACAACCATACTTGGCTGCAGAAAAAAGATAATGCAGAATGATTGTCAGTAGTTCTGATTTTGTGCACACATGTGAAGTTCTTGAATTATAGTCATACAAATTAAATATTTATGTTTAGTTACACTCCATTTGTTCTCAGTTCATAGCTGTTATCTCTTGCATATTTTGTAACAATAATTTATGTACTCAAATAATCAATTTTCTAAAAGATTTTGGTGGGTTTGTTATTAACATAAAAGGTGAACCTAAAATAATTATTATCATTTGAACTTCAATAAACATGCTCACAAATATGAATAGTATGAAGGTAAAGAAATAAAAGATTATAATTAAACTTCTTTTATTGAAATGTGTAATTTTTTATGATTATATTTCAAATTTAATTCATGTTATTTTATTAGGTTATTTAGATTTAACTATGGAATGGTGACAGTCTTTAATTACATCATAAAAGGTCACCAATCAAATATTTTTAACACAAATGTATTTTTTCTATGCAGGAAAACAATGAACCAAACTTATATTAATATTTCAGTTTAAGATATTTGAAATATGTTGATATAATTAAACTTAAATCCTATAACAGTGCTTATTAAAGTCTACACTCAAACAAAATAATGTGGCTTTTTGACAGTGATGCCGTATTCCTGCAATGCTGGTGCTAGATCCTCCATTGTCATTACATACTTCTTTTCTTTGGGGCCTTTCTGGTTTTTAGAGCTCTGTGTGATTTGGCTGGAGGTTCGCATTTTACAGTGCTGTAGTGCATCATTTGCAATATCTGAGAGAAACTTCTGAGATGCCAGGGCTATAAGGCGAATCAATCTGAAAATCAACCAACATGAACCTAATATTTGGTATTTGTCCTGTAAATTAGTGTGTATTAGAATGTGGTAGTTCTCACACTATTAATCAATGTCTTTTCATTTACATATTATTGTTAAAAGATAAGATCAATATTCAAATAACAACCATATGAAGAAGATGATAGCTAAGAGATATATTATATCCATAGCCAAAAGATTTGATTTACCTTGGGTCCTGCGATTCGAAACCAGACATGTTCAAGTAATGTGCGACCACGGAGTCTGGTATAGATGGATTGTAGTTCTCAAGCTGTAAGAGAAAGTCGCTCAGAGCGTGGCCAGCGCCTGTGTCTTCGTCCATTCCAACTGAAGGGGAGCTAATTCGGCTCATATTACATCGCAATAGGTCGCAGCTTTAGTTAATTTGAGATATTTAGTATTGCAATTTATTATTTTATCACATGTAAACAGAGAAAATAGCCCTCAAGTACCTAAACAATTTAACAGATATTTGCAAACTGTAGCGCTACGCCAACGTACTTATGACAACAAATAAAATATTTCGCATTGTCACTGTCGATGGGATGATGTGTCAATTTTTGACTTTGACTAAATATATGTTTGGTAGCTTTAGATTGGTAGCTTTGATAACGTTTCGTTCCTCTGATTTTTCTATAGTCTACCATAAGATATGCTGGCATAAGAAATTCTGAATGATGTTTTTATGTACAACATAACTGGTAGAAATATTATAAGTTTTTACATGAATAAAAATCTTAGTGTGCCCTAATTTTAATAATCAATAATATTGCAATATTGATTTTCTGTAGATAAAACGAAACGCATGCTGCCCACGTCATTCCTGTGTAGCCAGTCTATTAATATTACCCATGATATTTTGTTATATTTTTAGTCATACACGATACGATTTTATAGATAATGATAAATAAGGATAAGACTTTTATGCAACTTAAAAATAATCGTACAGTGTTTAAATAACCGTACATTCGTTTGTGTTTATCACGTTTGAGAAAGGTAAAGTTTTAAAAAGTATTTATAGTGTCGTTTAATTACAATAAGTTATTATGACAAACTGTAATTTTTCATAATAATAAAAAGATCATAAATTAAAATGTAATTTGCTTAGCCCCGCGCGTTTATACAGTATATAAATTAGCTTATATGTCCACGGTCTAAGCTAACACCATACCAAATTTCATCCAAATCAGTTTAGAAGTTTTTAAGTAAATAGCAACATATATCCATACAATGTATGGAACATTCTTACATTCTTATACTTTCGCGTTTATAATATTCTTACGTACTTTCATTTATAATATTAGTAGGATTATTTGAATAATAAATATGTGGTAAGCGTTATAATTGTAAGGGCAACACTGACCTCGTGGTAATTTGCCGTTACGTTGGCAATATCGTCCCCTTCCTGCCTTCTTTTGCGCCGCTCCTCTGTGCAGAACCGTGAGAGAACGTGATCGATCGAATTTCAAAAAAGGCACACACCTACCCCTGTGCTCCCGTGATCACGAAAATACTCCAAATCTCCTGATAAAATATCAGGGGTTCGTGTTTCGTGATTATATCCATTCCGTGTGTGATCCTTTAAATACCTCGCCGCGCGGCGATTACCCAGTGAGGACCCACCTTATCAAACAAAATGTCGAACCTCGCCGATCCGCTCTCGTTCGCGAAGGACTTCATCGCCGGAGGCGTGTCCGCCGCTGTCTCCAAAACCGCTGTCGCGCCCATCGAGCGCGTCAAGCTGCTGCTCCAGGTCCAGCACGTGAGCAAACAGATCGCCGTCGACCAGCGCTACAAGGGTATCGTCGATGCCTTCGTCCGCATTCCCAAGGAGCAGGGTCTGCTCTCCTTCTGGCGTGGTAACTTCGCCAACGTCATCAGGTACTTCCCCACGCAGGCGCTTAACTTCGCCTTCAAGGACAAGTACAAGCAGGTGTTCCTCGGAGGAGTAGACAAGAAGACCCAGTTCTGGCGTTACTTCGCCGGTAACCTCGCGTCCGGTGGTGCCGCCGGAGCCACCTCCCTATGCTTCGTGTACCCCCTTGACTTCGCCCGTACGCGTCTCGCTGCCGACGTCGGCAAGGCCGGCGGCCAGCGCGAGTTCAGCGGTCTCGGCAACTGCCTGTCGAAGGTCTTCAAGTCCGACGGTCTCACCGGCCTGTACAGAGGCTTCGGAGTGTCGGTGCAGGGTATCATTATCTACCGTGCCGCATACTTCGGTTTCTACGACACGGCGCGCGGCATGCTTCCCGACCCCAAGAACACACCTCTCGTGATCAGCTGGGCCATTGCACAGACTGTCACCACTGTAGCGGGTATCATCTCGTATCCCTTCGACACGGTCCGTAGGCGCATGATGATGCAATCTGGCCGTGCCAAGGCCGATATGCTATACAAGGGCACTCTCCACTGCTGGGCCACCATCGCCAAGGTTGAGGGAGGTTCCGCCTTCTTCAAGGGTGCATTCTCGAACGTACTCAGAGGAACCGGTGGTGCCTTCGTGCTCGTCTTATATGACGAGATCAAGAAGGTCCTCTAAATCTTATGTAAGAATTGTTACCATAATTTCAATTGTGATTTGAAATCACCTCAGATAGCCACTCCCCTGAAATCATGTTGTATTATTAGAAGCGAAAAACAATCTAGTAACTTATTTTTAGTTAAATAAATGTTATACAATGATTCCATAACGTTATTGTTTCATTGAAGAAGTGTTACATAATCATTAAAAGTAGTTTTAAGTGAAACAAGTGAATATAGAATATTGAAACTATTGGAACCCATTTTAGTGATCACTCATTCAGCCAGTGTCAGTTATGTAACTATAACCTCATTTCAGTGTAGACTTGAGGCCAAGGTTGGATTAGTGTAAAGTTGATCAAGACCATCCCAAAATAACTTCTATTATCTGCCTTATGATGCTTTGGACATGTTGGTGAATGAAATGATATTTTTTTTCATTAATGATTTGTGAATATTAACATCTTATGTAACATTGGGGAGTTGGGTGGCTCGAACTACATCAAATATTTTATTGTTAAAGACAATGTGAAGTTGTCTAAATTCATGTGATTTTTGAGCTGTTATGTAACATTGCAGGTGTGATTCTGTGAGTGGTGACTTGTAGGCTAATCTTTTAGTTCACTTCTAAAGTGTTTGCTGTAGACCCACACATTGAATATCTCCGTAGCTCTAACCTGTAGGGTGGGTGAAAACCTTTGAATATTGTAACATCCTTACTCGGCGTGTGCTTTTCTTGAGAAAAACCCGCGTGTGGCGAGTGTTCATTTAAAAAAAATAGTAAATAAATGTAATAAAAAATATCACAGTTTTTCATTTTCCACCTTACAGTGCAGTGTGTCAAGTGTACAATAGTTTCTTGGGATAAATGCTACTATAGTGTCATCTCTTACTAAAACAGTTGGCAAAGTGTGGTCTCTAAGAATAACAATTTTGTCAAAATTGGACCATTAGTAAAGCTTGTAAATCAAAATATGTAAAAAATGGTTTTAATTAAGAATGCCCCTAGAAGGTATACATTTTAAAAATAGAAATAACATGTGTACACAGAAGTAGACATTTTACATATATAAAGCTCTGCACCATAACATGTTTTTAACAGACTTCAAAAAGGAAGAGTTTCTTGAAATCAATTTTCCTGTATGTTTATTCCCAGAAAATCTCCAGGCCTCTATAACATAAATTTAAATTATATACATATTGTTCAAAGGAGTACCTATTAGTTGGGACGTAACCATACTAATAATGAAAATCGGTCTACAAGTTAAATCAAAATTTGTCCCGGTAAACAGAAATCAGTTTAGCAGATTTGAAGAATGATTGTAAATTATTGTGAAGTATGGATATTAAGGCAATGTCAGCAAGTCACCATAATGCTATCCAGACTTGGGTATAGTCAGACAGTATCTATATAGTATAGATATTGAGATACTGAGATTCTTGACTATATATAGTATATAGTCAAGAATCTCAGTACCTAGGTAGTCAGAAGTTGTCAAGTTCGTATCGACCTTCACGAGTATCAAAGTTCATAGTATCTAATGGAGATTCCGTCACGATCATATGGTATGACGTCATCTAGAGGACATAAAATCAAATGAAAATATCACGGATTTTCATTTGACTTTACGTTAGAATACCTAGTTCCTTACTCCACTCGTGACATTACGCAACAGCTGTTATCGATCTTTAGTAGCTATGTCGCGAATCCAAATGGCCGCCACGCTGTAGTACCTACTATCATTTATTCTGTGGCCACGCTAACACGACCATGGAATACATAATAGTCGCTGTACTACTGCAGTCATGCCATGATAGATAGATATATACGACACTATAACTCTGAAACAGACTAGTAGGAGAACGCTTTCTGAAACAAGCAACGTTGTAGATGCGACTTGTGGAAGGCGGCTTGCAGAAACTGGATGGACTTGGCGGTATTTAGTAGAGACCTTCGCTTCAGCGTTCGTTCAGCTGTAGACTAACAGAAGTAAAATTTTATAAATCGGTCCATCTGTTTAGAAGTTACAAACAGACACGTAAAGTCGCATGGTTTTCTATTCCTTCTAAACCTTCGTTATCGGGTGCGAACAGGCCTACCTCCACGGTGTTCAAACGGAAGCAACCCCACAATAACCGTTACGTACGGCGCGCGGCGGCTCGTAGCCATGCTCGTAGTAATAATATAGAATAGGTACGTAATTGATTATTTACATCGATGATTGAGCAAAGGCCACATTAAGCAAAGCACCCACAAGAAATCAAGTTAGTCATTAAAGCAGATTCTGGGTAGTAAGTACCATATCCTAAGTAGGTAGGTAAGTATAGAAATGTATCCTCTAAATCTGCAAAGAAATAGGTAGGTACATAAGAGTGCATTAGAACAGACAGTATTAGTTTAGCTCTTTAGTAACACTTGTTTTTTCAACCAGCATTATGTTGAGTTGAGGCCGGTTGTGACAGAAATATACATGTGTATAAAGTGTTAGACACCTAAGATTTTGTAAATTGTTTTTCTGTTGCATATTAATATTTTATTATTTTATAAAAGCATTACTAAGTCTGCCAAAACCTCGTCCAGCAGAGCACGAGTTCAGAGCCCGTCCCAGACAGCGACACTCACAGTTATGTAATGGAATCAATACGACACTGCACTGCAGTGGACCGGATCGGAAAGAAATTCTTGAACGGGCTAAGACTGAGTTATTTACATAGAATTACTAGTCAGACAATGGACTTTTCTTGCGTATGTATAGGTAAGGCAAGTAACTGAAAGAAACAAACAAACAAACATATTATAAACAGATATATGACTTTCTTTTTTAAAATCAATTTTTTTTTATGTTTATAGACCGAGTATTTTTGGCACAGACACAGCACGACAGGCACGCTGCCCTCTGGTTGTGGATTGGAGTATTTGATCTTTAATAGTAATCTTTTTGCTATATATATTTTTTTGTTGTAGTTTTCGTTGTTGGCAATAAATGCACTTGCCCTGTAGTTAGTTACACTCGTACATTTAGTACAGTAATGTGGTTCACATTACGTCTGTTGATAACATGATATTTATTGATATTTAAGGAAACTATAGATCTTATACAACTGATCATTGTACCTGTATTATGGTGTACAATTTAATATTCATTAATGGTCGTACACTAACATCTACAGTATGAAACTAATTGAATTAGATTAGTACTAACAACATTAAATTAAAACATGTCACAATCAATTTCATCATTACGATTCACTAAAAGAAACACATAGGCTGAGATCCCCTGGATCTCAGATATAGGTGAATCAGTTAAACTTGCAAGTAAAATATTCTTTTAGAATGTGAAAAAGGCTGTAAGTGCTTACCCCTCTGCTTAATATATATTTAAAACATATCTGCTAATGGTACGTACCTACTTACGTAACACTTTCTGAGTCATAGGCCAACGACCGTCTATTCAAAGCGGTACCAACTCGACTCACAGCCAGTAACAGATTAGGGGAGAATGGGGTAATGGGAGTCAGCGGGCAATGGTGGTCAATACGATAATAGCAAAAGTCAAACATCGATCAGAGAATATTTGAGAAAACAGTCCGCCATAATACGCACCCCTATCGCTCATTTTGTTCGCTCAGATCAGAGCGTTTGCAGGTAAAGTCAATATCACGTTTTCGCGCAATTTATTTAAAATTTTTCGTTTGTTCTAAAATAGGATGTGAATCGTTCTTTTTAGTAGATTATTATAATTGTTTTTTTTTTATTTTAAACACTGTAAAATATGACACATTTTAGTTATTATTTATTTCGTTATATACTTAGGTATTAGCAGCAGGAGTCAGGAGTCAACTGACTCCTGCTGCTAAAAGAAAAAGCAAAAAGAAAGGAAAATTTTCTAAACTCAAAAAAAAATACTGCTGAAATATGTTCTGCAAGAAAATACCTCATTGTTAGAGCCGAACATGAGACTAACATCATTATGCGATGATGATAAAAACGATGGCGCAGAAGACGTAGGATTAGCTGCTTAATGAGCGGCTTAGAAAAATATACTACAATATTTAATAAATAGAAATATTTGATTAGCGGTGAGTTCGGTCGCAACAATGAGATGTGGTATCGATGCACGTCGCGCAGACAGTGGGCACAGGCCGCAAGGTGCGCAGCGGTTGGCATCCGCCTACAGATTATGTGTGCGTTACTGCTGAAGATCAGTTGACTCTCATTGTACCTACACATCATTACAACACTTTTTTTTATGGGACAACATCCACACAAAGGTCTTCAGGTCCCAAATTAGGCAAAGCCTATGTCTATTAATCAAAGCCTATGTCATATACTATGGTGACCTGATGACTGTAATACATACTTATATACATAAATACATAGTTATATACATAATAAAGACACAGACATAAGTCAAACAGTCATGTTCATGTACACAAATGTTTAACCTGTCCGGGGATCGAACCCGGGACCAGCGGCGCAAAAGGCAGGGGTGCTACCAACTGCGCCAACCAGCCTTCCTCACCTACATCAGGACAATGGTTAAAATTGTTTTTATTGAAGTTTAACTATTACCAAAGTATTCATTACTACGAAACTAATGTAACTATTTGAGACAGATATTTTAATAAGCATAGCATATGCACTAGAATAGTTAGGATAAACTACTGCTTAATTAACTGAAATTTTTATCGATTCTTGCTTAAGTGACTCCCATTACCCCCATTTACCCTAATAACTGTGTGTCAGTTCGCAATTTTGTATTAGAAGGTCAATTTTAAATGACTGTTGTCGAAGCTGGATGTAGCTGGATCTTGCTGGCTCCTGTATCAGGAAATACCTAGGTATGGTTAAATATTAACATATAAATAGTATAGACATTAATGAATATTAGATAAAAGTTAAATACCTTTATTACCAAAAACTAAATGACTAAATACACTAAAAAATATAGCAGATACTTTTAGACCTTTTAAAATCTATAGACAATGCACCACCAGAGGGCAGCGTGAGGAGCATGTTAACCAAATTACCACGCTTAATAGCAATGCTTATACGTTGGGTCAGATATAAACCAGCATTCTCTGTTTTCATCATAGGAATGATTACTCAGATTAATCTATATTTAGTTGAGCAATATGCGAAATGTATGCTCGTCGGGTTCAATTCACGGTAGGGTGAAATAATGTGTGTTGTTAGAGCTTGCACACTTACGGAAAATTACATCACAAAAGCCTATACCTATATATCAACCTGCAGGATTCAAGCCTGCGACTTTCAGGAATAGCCTCTCTTTATTGTTTGAGCTACATTTAAAGTTCGTATAAGTATATATATGGCTATTTCCACGGGAGCATAGTTTGTATTCAATAAAAGCATCACGTGGAGCTAGAAACTTAATGTATATACTTTATATGATTTTAGACTTCTAATTGTGAATAAGAACCTACAATTTGCATGTCATACGACCCATGGTAACGGTCGTTTATGGTATTCCACCGTCACTCATCTACGACATAAGCGCTAACGGCTAGAGTTGGGTATGGAAAAATAGAACCCAATGAACATGGTGAAGGCGCGAACTATCAGAACGATACCAAGTTTGATTGCTCTAGAGTTACCTCTATAGAGCATAATATAACTGTAACGAGCGTCTGCTTAGACAATGCTCAATATGCTTCTTCTAAATACCTATACTTGTGGATTTGCCCATTGTAGCTCTGGTGACAGTATCATCTATCCGATGTACAGACATACGATATAGCTTCTATGCTATTAGCTCAAACTAACCTATATTATACTACACCAGCAGCCTGAGTCAGGTAACGTTTCCGACCGGATTCCATAACTTTGCACCACTTAAAGGCGGCTAAAGCTTACTAAAACTAAAAAAGTTAAAATGCGAGTTCTTTTTCGTATACCTCTATTATCTATTTTTGATTTTATAATAGGCATAGAATCTTCTAACAAGCTTTGGGTCATTCAAGTTGCAAAGTTTTAGAATCCAATCGGACACGTTAACTAATTCAGGCTGCTAATTTTCTTAATTTTATACATACTTAGTTATTATTAATTTCGTAAGTACTAATCTATGACCAATAATTACTGTAAACTTAAAAACTTGCAATAACAAGACTCTAGTAAATGCCAGTCTTATAATAAATTCTTATTCATCTTTAATCCGCGGACTATAAAAAACAACAGCATAACTTTTTAAGGACATTTTAGGTACCTACCTACATAATCAGTCTTCAGTCAGTCATGCTCATAAGACTTCAGACACGGAAAATATAATTCATAGTCTTTTCATGCCAAATTTTAGTATAAGAGCTTGGCACCGAACTTACATTTGCAGCCATTTTACTACCCTATCAGACCGTTTGAAATCCCGAAATTACTTTCAAACTGCGTTTGGAATAAGTTATACATTAAAAAAAGTGTAAAGCGACTTCCATTCGGCGCAAAACTTACTAGTTATATTGAATATAACAATAAATACTGAAACTAAAAAAGGATTTTATTAATCGGTTCACAATTGACGAAAATATTGATAAACATACACAAAATACTTACAGATTTAAGTACTCCTTTTTGGATGTCTGTAAAAAATTAATTAAATTAATATTTGTGTGTGGCTTGTGCAATCCCACGAATGGTCGTAAGACAATTCTATTGTCTGATGATCCAGTCTGTGATTGTAGAGATATTTGTAATGTTTATCTGGCCCAACGTATAATTATTGCCAATCGGCGTGGTAAATTACCGCAAGACCTGCAAGACGCGCTGCGCTCTGGTATTGGGTTCAAGCATTTAGATTATATACATTTATTATCTGGTGATATTAATAAGTGGTCTATTAGTTATCCATCTGCTATTTATTTTTTTGTTGTAGTTAGTCATTAATTTTATCTTAATAAAGGCATTTGCCCGCTTGTAGATTTTGTTAGAATAGTAAATAAGATACCTTTTATTGTACTGCAAGATACCTTTTATTGTACACAGCTCGCACGTCCATGGAAGTCAAGTACACTGCGGCCCTGGATGGAGCATGCCCAATCTGGTAATACACTGGCTGTCACTGCAGGAAAGCAGCCGAAACACATCGGTATCTGTTACTTAGAGACTAGTCAGGCGAGCACTATTCGACTGACGCGAATGGTCCAGTTGTCTAAATAACCTAGAGTTTATGGTTCAGGCCACTCCCAGTATGCCTTGGACGAGTCGACTCATAACTGTAGTTAGAGCCGGGGCTAGGGCAATATTCTGATATATCCCAGTTAGTAACCTGAGTGGCTTAACTGGAGGTATACCTATCGGTTATATATGTCAATTTAACCCAATAAGCTATGGCTACATTGCATAATAAACAAAACCTACCACAGATGTTCGTCTATCGTCACTTGACACATGCCTAATGAAAGCACAACAACCATCAGTTTAAACAGCTGGTTTAAAATATCTCTAGGACAGTCATTAACAGTTTCAGTATGACGGTCAGCTAAAAATAAGCGAGATAGGGACCGTTAACAAACAGCTGATTACGTGAACTCATGTGACGCGATCTGTTACAAGTTTACACATTTTTAGAAATGGTCACTATTATTTTACGAATCAGGATAGGTACATAATAATCTTCATCATCACCATCATGAGCAGCCTTCCTTATCCCATTGTTGCGTATAGGCCTCACTCATTGCATACCATCTGCATTGGTAATTTGCTAATCTTGTCCAGGTTGGACCCGTGACAAATTATATATCGTTAACCCATCTTGCTGGTGGTCGATCGACGTTTCGCTTTCCTATGTAATGTATTTGCAGAATATTTATAAGTCAAATGAGAGAGAGAGAGAGAGAGAGAAAAGTACGTGAGACGAAGAAATCAATAATGCCCTCCTCTCCTATGTGGTGCAACACTCCATAAGTTGTTGGTGTCCAATTAAGTTACATGGTAAACCGGCAAAATATTAAATTTAAGAAAGCCCTAATTTTGTCATTTGTGGCGTTCATCGTGGATTTGAAACATATCATAATTTTCTAATAGTCAGGCCCTTTCATTTGATAAGTACACATATTAAAAGTATTGTAAAAAATTGTTATTCGCCATTTTGTGGAGGTGGCCATCTTGAACCGATATTCATCAAACATAGCACAGAACATAGCATAGAACACTACACTAAATCACATTTCAAACAAATATAATTCTTAAAAAATTGACTACATTCTTCTCTTACGGTTGGCACCAATATAACTTTTTCAGTTATTTCTATTTATAAGCAAACCTTTTCTTAACTAATTTTGATAAAACTGTAATGGGAAAACATGGGATCTATCAACTTTTCAAAAACTTGTCTCCGAGAAATCAGGTTTAAAAACATAAAAAAATACAGTCGTATTTAGTCCTCGTCCTTTTGGAAGTCAGCAAAAAACAAAAGCGGATCGTCCGTTCGGGAGCATTGACCAGAAAAAAAATTTGGTCTCTTACACGTCAAACTTTTAACACCCTTAAATATAATATGTCATACGGCCGATTGATGGATGGCGCAATAACTATTATTTCTTCTATTTGAAGCCTACAAAAAGATCTGTTACATCATAATTGTATTACTTATTTTATAAATAACGCTATTGTGTTCATGAAGTCAATGATAATATTTTAACTACATACGAGTATATAACCTCTATTACTAAATACAATTACGTACCCAGTGAATGGGCGCATGTAGGTCATCGGGTATCGTCAACTAGGCTGTGACCTAGATTTAGCTCCTAGTATAGTAGATATTATAATAGATAAGCAACTACCTAATAAGAAAATTTATAAAGGTACGTACACAGGCTTACGACTAGGAGCAAATATATACGAGTACAGAATACAGAAGATAGCAGGCAGAGGGTGGAGACAAGGAGCCCAGGAGGTTTATGTCCAGCGGTGGGCGAAAGTAAGCTGATGATGATGACATATAGATAGATAGATCAAGTTTTTATTGCAGACACACACACAATTCAATAAAAGAGAAAAATCGTTACAAAATATACAAGTGTCTATAATATCATAAACATTAAGGATATTTTAAAAAATAAATACAATGTTTCCAGGAGTAGGCTATATTTTGATTTACTGTTAGGCATACTTCACTTCACTAACAAGGATATGATGAAATCTATAGCCGAGGAGGTACGAGTTTAGAAAGAAGTTTCTCAAACTAAGTCATAAGTTCAAAAACATTGAAATAAAACGAAAAACAAAAGCCAAAGACGTTGTTCAGAAAGTATTAGAACTAAAATGGAAATAGCCAGGGCATATAAATAGAGAATTCAATACGAAAGGTGGTCCAAAGCAATAATGAATTGGTATCCACTACATAAAAAGCGCAGATACCTTGCAATAATACCTGGTCTAGAGTCGCTCGGGAACGATAACAGAGGAAAGCAATGACAGAGGTTTTCACCTATCTTTCACCACTACTACCATGAGTAAATAATTCTCACACTTTTTACAATTAACATATAATATAATTATAAGTTAATTGTAGTATATTTTATTATTATTTGTGTGAAAGAATAAAAAGCTTTTCTTTTATTATTATTTTATTTATTATAGGTACGTGCAGCAAGCTATACCTATAGCTAAGATAACCTAGAGTTATTGTAGCACACTTAATAGTTACAGTATTACCCGACTTTACTAACATTACATGCACAAAAATGCACAAGTCTCCCAGTGCTGTTTTTCTGTCGCAAAAAATCACCAAAAATATTTTAGCTTGTAGCTAAAATATTTTTTAAATAAATATATTAGTATTATTACTATTTATTTCTTTTACAAATATAGTGACCACAGCAATGTTATAGACGGGAATGAAAAAAATCTAAACATTCCCATCTGCTTCAGTGCAGTGTGATTTTTTTTGCATAGGCACATTTTCACTTTTGCGCAGGAAACAGAAATAAGGAGCGGATTGTTTTCTACGTTCGTATTCCTTAATATAAATAAAACATTATAGGTATGCTTGCCAAGTACGTATTCTAAATTATACAATAGGTTGACGAATGAAGGTCATCATAGAGAGCCACTAGCGACAAGAAAGCGATGCTAACTGCGCGTGATTTAAATCATCTTATCTAATCAAACTCAATGCCAGCCAATATATCTACAAAATACTCCAGTTTTATTTTCAGCGAGCATAATTTTGTAGGTGAAAAAGTTGGAAAGATCCAACTATAGTTTTGACAACTGACGAACTTCATCAGAAATATAATCATAATCACAATCATTAATGTTGTAATGAAGCATTCATGCCCCCTGTAATAATATAGCTCGTGTAATATACAGAATCTTTAATTTATAATATTCAGTTTTAATGACAAACAAATATGATGTACCTAATACAATTTACTAGTGGCGTTGTATATGTGCAGGGACAGAATTGCCAGGCCCTGTCACCCTCGACCGCCAGCACCTGAGTGTTGGAAAGGTACTTGGGAAAACCCGCGTTTATGAAGCAAAATGGCTCTAATATACGTTAAATTTGCTAGACCCGAGACAATTCGCTTGCCGATCAATTAACTATTTCATTCATTCAACTGGCGCCAACTTGCGTACATTTTGCGAACTAGCCGTAAGCTAGAGGAATGTAAAATACCCAAAACAGTAACGTACTAGTAAAGAGGTACTCAGATATGAAATCATAGTTTCAATGCCGTGTTATCATTCGCCCAGTGATACGCGAGTAAGTCGTGTCGAGACAAGGATGAACTTCACTGATAACAGGTTAGGTAACACTATTTCTTTCACCAAATTATGCAAACGATGGTTTTGTCACGTGTTTTAGAAAATGCAAAGAAAATTATTATTTAATACTAGTAGCATTCACAAGCGGCATTGCCCGCGAAATAAGATAGAATATAAAAAAAGGTTCATCCTTTTAATTTAAATAAAAATAAATAAAATTAAACTTGAATCTCTCAGAGGTTTAATTTAGAAAAATCCTTTTTTAATAATATATTAATAGAATATACACTTTTATAGAACATTGACCAAATATACTCCACTCTCCGAATAATGTGTCTGTAAGATCAGCTGTTTAAGCTCTGCGTTGATTCCTAATAGTATTGGTAATATCAGTCAGTCAGCCAGGACTCTTTTATAAATATATTCTATAAATGTGGTGGTTATAAAAAACTGCTTGTTACCACATGTCGTAAGAGGCGATTAAAATAGGGCCATTACGTTACTTTGCGCTCGAAAGCTCTTCGAGCGAGCATGAGGATGCCTTGTGCTAGGCCGAAACACTTGTCGAGGAAGTCGCATACAGAGAGAAAGAGAAATTATAAGGTGAGGTGTGGAGGTGGTGAGGAAGAACCACACCATAATAAGAAAAATATTTCTCGATTTCTCAAGCTGACATCAAGACAAAGCGGGAAAACACTAGATATTCTTTATATACCATCTTAATAGGGCCTTTGTATCTTAGTAATATTAAACATGATTGAAGTTTTGCGCCGTAAATCATGTCCATAACACCGATGTGCCAAGAAACACAAAAATAGCCCAGCACATCCACATGAACTACGGAATACAGTTATTTTGAGGTGGTATACAAGAAAAAACTACCCTTCTTACATCCAAGTGAACAATAGAGTATGTTACCAGGAACTGCTCTACGATCTGTACGATTTATCGATAAAAATCTGGTTAACACCAGCGAAAAGATAACATGCTGAAGCACCCACAGGCTTAAAGTTATCGCGAGAGCCGAGATCTAAATTTAGGAAAATTTAAAAAAACAAATTATGTTAGTTTTAATCTTCGTGATTTATCATTGCTGAAAGATAGTTATCATGGGAATTATTAACGTCAATTTAAAGTCCGCATTGCGCCAATACTACTCACTACAAGATTTTGAAAAAAGCCTGAAAGGAAATGCAAATTTATACTGACGACACAACCTATGAAGTACCCCATTTCCCAGGAGGTCCCATAAACACATCAAACTAAAATATATTTCTAAAAAATCGGAGAAGATCATAGAAAGATTCCAATTAATATAGATCCTCCTTCTTTAATGAAAATGGTTAAATTAGACGTTGGCTGAACTGAATTTGGTGCTAGTATATGGCTGAAGCTTTTATGAAAATCAAAAATATCGTAGGACGCTTGTCATGACAAGAGCTCCATACGATCACATGAAAAAAAATAAGTACGTTGTGCTTAGTGGAGATTAGGATGTTCATAGTCATAGACTACACAATAATCTAGGTCTCTCAGCATTTGACAATTTATTGGGAGTACCTTTAGAATACTAACCCATATTTGGTTAATTTAGATTACAATACAAAAATAATAAAAATATAAAATAAAACTTTTTAATTTTCTTCACGCATACCTACTTGATTGTTGGAAAAGTCCAACTAAAGTTTCGTATACATTCGGTGAACTCAGGTATAAAATGAGTTGTCCACAACGACGCCACGTCTTGAACACGTGAGTGCCCGTTCAAATTAAACTACGTAGTTATTGCGAGTATATTGGACACATTCTACATTAATGCCTTAATATTAATTTAAGTATCTACCTATTAGTTATCTATACTGATAAAGTAAGTAATGAGTAGTTTACGCAAGTCGGAACGATTCTGTAGTCATGCGCAAACACTGGCGGGCGTCTATTGATTGATGGTCGATAGCTAATTTTAGCACAACAAATAATAATTTCTTCCTATTCATTTGCGTTAAATGGGCATTCGTTTAGTAGGTCAAATGTGACATCATCAGATGATGGAAGAGGGTATCTACTCTATCCATAAACTCGAAGGTTTCTTTTAACCGTAGCAATCTCTCTGTATATCATAGCAGTTTTAATTAAAGACAATAGGTTTTTTAACGTCAAAATCTCAGCGGTGTTTAAGATCTCTACTCTGATTCCCGGTCGAGACAGTAAATCAGATACCTATCTATATCGTAAATTGGATATACTGTTGTCTTTGTGAGTGAGTGAAGCTGTAAGAATGTTTTTTTGACAAAAAAAGGTTGAGCTGTTCATCGAAGGACGTCGATGGTCGCCCTTTGCAGCTATACCGGACGGTTGGCAAGCGTAAATATATGCGAGAGTCTCGTAAGGCTTTTAAAGCTAAGCTTAAATGGTGTAAAGATAATCAAACACAGATCAAAATGGACATCTTAGCAACACACCATGCAGCTAAAGATTTTACAAAGTTTTGGAAGGAAACCAGCAAACTGAATCCGAAGCCGAGTATCCCAGTGAGTATAGAAGGTATTAGTTATCCCGTCATAATTGCCAATCGTTTCAAGGACCATTTTAAAATTTATTCTCCCTTGGGTCCTGCTACTGCGAGTACTGAGGCGGTAGAGTTAGTTTCAGGGAAACCTATTATGCTTATCACGGCGAAGGAGGTCTCACGAGTTTTAAAAGACATGAAAAGAGGAAAATCTCCTGGCCATGACTCCTTAAGCATAGAGCATCTGCAGCATGCAGGAGTTCATCTACCAATGGTGCTTGCCCTGCTTTTTAATTTTTGTTTGAGTCATTCTTACTTACCAGAGCCTATGATGAAGACCATAGTAGTCCCGATAGTTAAAAATAGAACGGGAGATTCATCTAGCCTGAGTAATTATAGGCAACTGTAATCGCTAAAGTACTGGATGGGGTGATTGACATTCAGTTACGGCGACACCTAAAACTTCACGACGCTCAATTAGGATTTAGACCTGGGCTATCAACGGAAACAGCCATTCTGAGTCTCAAGCATACCGTTCAGTACTACACAAACAGAAGTACGCCAGTATATGCTTGCTTCCTAGATTTATCAAAAGCGTTTGATTTGGTAGCATACGATAAGCTATGGCAAAAATTGTCAGGTGATACTGACCTCCCAGTAGAGCTTATCTCCCTCCTGAAGTACTGGTATGGTAGTCAAACCAATTTTGTAAAGTGGTCGGGGTCGCTATCGGACGTGTACAGGTTGGAATGTGGTGTGCGGCAAGGTGGAATAACATCACCGAGCCTTTTTAACCTCTACACGGACCGCCTGATCCGTGAGCTTAGCAGTGCCGGTGTCGGCTGCTCGATTGATGGAGTTTTTATTAACAATATCAGTTATGCAGACGACATGGTGCTGCTGAGTCCATCGATCGGTGCCCTCAGAAAGCTAATTGGCATCTGTGAGCGTTATGCGGTGGCTCATGGACTCAGGTACAATGCCGAGAAAAGCGAACTCATGGTGTTTAAGGCGGATCGAAAACATATGACACTGTTCCAACAGTGTTTCTCAATGGCAGTCTCCTTAAAGGTATCGCAATTCAAATATCTGGGCCACTATATCACTGACACGCTGACAGATGACATTGACATGGAAAGGGAGCGCAGGGCGCTGTCAATCAGGGCCAATATGCAATAAGTTGAAGTGGTTGACAGGACGGAATCCTTTACTCTCCCGTAAACCTGCGATGCAGCTAGCAACGGAACGACACCACTCTGCCGCCTTCAGAGGTAGTTTCCGCTATGCTGCATCAAAGTGTTGGAACAATATTCCGCCACCGATAAGGAATCTGCGTTGTTTGAACAGTTTTAGGAATAAGCTAAAAATATTCATTTATGCTCATCAGCGGGGAGAGGAACAGCTGATCCAAGACACAAGCGCAATTTAAGTTATATATAATTTGTTCATAATATTGTATGCGTTTTATGTATTCGTTATTGTGTGTTAATGTTACATGTTATCCAAACAAATCTTATGTGTAAATTTTTAGGTTATTATTATTTTTTTGTTAATTTGCTTCGTAACTTTGATGATATATATGTATGATGTTTTAAAATGAGTTTAAATTTTATATTGTTTTGTTTTATAGTTACTAATGTTAATTTTGCTGTTTACTGTCAAGTAATGCGTGCGTGAGGTCACTTGCCGGCTCCAGCGGAGGATCAGCGCTGGTTGTTACAACCAGCATTTTGCTGAGTTGGAGTCGGGTTGTGATAAATATTTCATTACTTTTAATTTATTTATTATTATATATAGTTTGGTTGTAATAATATGTGTAATGTTGTAATTATCGCAATTAAATTATTCATTCATTCATTCATTCATATGCTGGCTCGTAGGTTTGCACGATGTACTTTTTCAGTTAAGGCCACGCTGTTCAGGGCGTTTTGCCAGTCTTTTTACACGTGCAGCCTATGGGTTAAGCATACAAAGAAGTCACACACCACCCTGCGCACCCAATATAACAACGCTTTTAGAGTGCTGGTGGGGCTGCCACCTTACTGTAGCGCATCAGGGATGTTTGCTGACGCACATGTAGACGGCTTTGCAGCAATAATGCGCAAGCATGTTGCGTAACTTATGCGGCGCGTGCGTGGCAGCTCCAACAGCTACTTGCAGTTGTTTGCATGCCGGATGGACTTTGATTGTCCGATAATGCAACACTGGACAAAGCTACATATCGAACATTCGGGGTCCAAACCCAAGTACAAACTCAGATAATAGTTGGAATGTTCTATTATTAAATTGTGATATATTTTATTGTATTTTTTATTAATTTGTAAGTTTTTTCAGTTTTGTGTGTCTTATATTATGTGTGATATTTTTTTATTGAAATTAATAATTTGTAAATGTATGGACTAAACTTGTCTGAAATAAATATATTTGAATTGAATTGAATTAATAGTAAATACGCTTGGCGGAGAGATTTGAGGGCAACAAGCACAAGGGTGCCTTAGACGGCACGAACCTCGGCTTGAACCGTGTCGTCCAGAGAGGAACTATCGAATTGCGTTGTGAGCGTGAAATGTTACTAGTGACCTACTCGTATACTTATATTATCTAGGTGCCTACATTACTAACGGAGCAACTCTCCAAATTGGCACTCATTACGAAAAACCATTCCGCGTAAAAAAATGCTGACTGATATCCGAAGGTCGTCGCTATCAAGCGTCGGGCGAGATATTTGGCGCTAGTCGTCGCTTGTCCCCACGTGGACATCATACTTGGCCGGCGGCAGTAGGAAGTACTCGTACCTGATTTAACTACAGGAACTCGCAATTACAACACATTGTGGTGATCAATGCCATGTTTAATGTTTTCTTTGCGGTTAGTTACTTTTTATTTCAGACTTTAAAAAGGAAGGCGAGACACCCAAACCTAATGCATTTAGTTTTCATATCCAGTGACGTAAGAGTATTCTCAACGAGTTACAGTGTGACTGGGTAGGAATTTAATTTATATTTTCTACCGACGCGACCTCCAAAAAGATAAGGCGGTACTCAGTTCGACACTTTAATATGTTCGTTGTCTGATTTCTTGAAGATGGGTAGATCGATTTAATTATTTCTTTTTATATCTCCCATTTGATCACATTATATTTTATTAAAATCCTGCAAAAGGTTTCAATTTATAATCGAAGTAACTGAAATAGAATCATCAGCGCCTGGCTTAGCCACTATTTATAATATTTACAAGTTAAATAAGTGTAAAACGACTTCCATTCGGCACGCAAAACTTACGTAACTTAAATGTTGGTACACTAATATTATTAAAGGCGAAAGTTTGTATGTGTGCGTATGTGTTTGTTTGTTCCTCCATCACGTTCAAACGGCTTAACGAATTTGGATAGAATTCGGCACGATACCACATAGATACTCTGGATTAACACATAGACTACTTTTTATCCCAGAAAATTAACATATTCCCATGGGATTATCAGATATATACCGCAGGTAGAACCGCGGGACGAAGCAAGTATTAAATCAAACAAAAATTATTGGACTAATTTCGATAAAATTTTATAAATGGAACTGTGGTCCCATTGTGGTGGTGTGGTCGGGAGTTACCCTTTTCAATTATTTTTTTATCGGGTCACTATTGACGAAAATATCGATGAACATACACAAAAAATTACATATCGAGGAACATAGTAACTACTCCTCCATTTTGGAACTCGGTAAAAATGCGTGAAAATTGTGTACCGGCGCCTGTCAAACTGGGTTTTGACGGTTTTAATAAAAATAAAACGAATGATAAATCCCGGCTGCTAAATCGTCAAACCTGGGTATCATCCTTTATTTTTAAATTTTGATGTACCCAGTGTCACTCTTACGACTAAGAGGAATCTACTGACACCACTCACATAAAAATACGACAAGCCGTTTAGGCTCTAGGGCGTGCCAAAGAAATATACATACATACAATCGAAAAACATAACCCTCCTTCTTCCGAAGTCGGGTAACAACTACTTTGACACGGAAACTCGACAGCGCTCTAATCCAGTTGCCTGGTATGTCACGCTGTCGCCACATGAAAGTATAATTTAATCTTCTAACTTTTAAAAATGCCATTGAATGTATATATTTATAACTGCCTCCAATAACAATGTCAACAGTGTTATCTTTGCTCCGTACGTAATGTCTCTCTGACCCTGGAGCCGAGGTTGTGAATAGAGTACCTAGGTATGTCTTGTCTGTTGAAATATTCGATTGAAAGGGACAGGGCCAACCTGTAAATGAAAACCTACCAAAACAGCAATCCACCTTGTAATTCATTTTTAACCCCCGACGCATAAACGAACGGGGTGTTAAAAGTTTGATATGTCTGTGTTTTCTTTGTACGAAAAGTGTATTGTATTAGTCGGGAATGTTTAGCTGTGTTTGATGACAATCGGTCCAAGATGGCCGCCGCCACAAAATGGCGATGCACAATTTTTTCCTCAATATGGGTATCAAATGGAAAGGCTCGACTATAGTAACCTAGTAACTATGCACTCAATTTCGGGCGTTTTATCATAATTTTCAGTTTTACTTGTATTATAGGCGATTCCGATTGTATTAACAGTTGTTTCTTTTCTTTTCATTTTCATATTCATTTATTGGGAAAAAATTACACTACAAATTATGTCTCTAAACTTTTCACCATTGAATGCCTGAAAGTTAGACTCCGATTTCCAAGCTTGACAGATAGTCTCAAAATCTATCGTGAGTACCTAGTTAAATTTAGGGAGCACGAAACTTTCTTTTTAAAAACTAAATTAAAATACTTATAGCCGATACTGAGGCTTTAGTAATAACTTAAAATACGTTTAGCCGATATGGAGGCTCTAGAACTAATTAAACTACGTGTAGCCGATTTGAAGGCTCTAAAACTAATGAATTACGCAAAGGATTATATTCTTAACATTAACTTACATACTACTCGGTGGTCCGATAAGAGACACCTTAGTCAGCTTTCCACAGAAGTGTAAGTACTGCTGAGTAAGCCGTCTCTACATCAGAGCAGAAGGGCGAGGGGGATGCATAACTCCTCCCTCCCTAAGTGAGAAATTATCGGAATGTGCGATTTGAGGACCTTTCCGATAATTTCGTAAAAATGGAATTATTTGAAAATTTAAAACATACAGAAAAATTAAAGATAAGCTTAATACTACGAGGCCTTACGCGGAGTAAACTAAAACACTGATGCTGGAGTCTTTTTCTCTTTTAGCAACACTATCAAACACTTCACTATTTTTTAACGCAAACGCCAAATACTTCACGTCGTCCAGACTGATCTTGTGCATGTTAAGTGCGCGTGCACTGGATAGGCTCGCGTTCGTATGGAGCATGGGTGAACACAGCTAGCGGCGTCACGATATCCATCTCAGTGTAGATGTGATGGTGCCGGATCTTGAGATCGTGGATCTCGACGTCACAGGGTTCATCTAACGTGATGACGTAAGTTCCAAATACTGGATATTTAAACATCTCGTCACCACATCGTTTTGTCAGCATCGTATGAAATCTTGTAAAAAGTATCCAATTTTCATCGTCAATTTTCTGCAGTTTTACGTTTTCTACGTAAACAGGATACTACTTTCAGCAGGTGAGATTGTTGTCGTATTTGAGAAGTTGTTCCTCGCCGGTTGGCCCGCTGTACAGGGCTCTGTTGTCATCGTTACAGAGGTGATGGTCTCCAGCGGCGATAGAGCGGCACGGCCTTAAGATCGGTAAGTACTTCATTCCTTTCGCCAATAGGTAAGGGTATTTAGGAAAGATGGCCAGGGTTTGGTTTTCAGGTTGAAGGAAAATAGGTAAAGTGTACATTTTTATGTAGTTATAAGTATAATTATCGGTTAGTGGAATTTCCATAATAAACGTAATCTGTTTTTTTTTATATATGATTTAACAGAAATAGTTTCTTCGATTTTTACTAAATTTAATTCATTAGGTTCGTATACTAAGTTACCAGCTTTAGATATTAATTTCAAATGATGTAATAGCTCGGTAGAGTTAACAACAGACTGGTGTAATACTGAGCTTTTACTTAGGGCTAATGCTGTTTCAATTTCACTTAATTTAATAAATATTGTACGGAAATTGCTTATGAATAGGCTATACAAGCCTAGAATGTAGGCAGATACGGCTACATTGTTTTCTTTACTAATTGTCTCCTTGAGGGACTTTTCGACTTGTTTGAGGCGAGTGTCCATAGTAAGCGAATTTTGATGAATCAGTTCAGTAATATTAACAAAAGCTATCCAGCATTTTGGAGATAACGGTAATTTTCTTTGATATGATTACTTGATCGTGAAAAATCTCTGTAGTTAATTTGTCATATTTAAGTGCGTCATCATTGTCTAGATTTCCTGTTACAATTTTTATAATAGAGCCTAATGGGTTGAGAATACCACGTTTATAACGTTGTGGAATTAATTGTCGGTATTTGTCTACAGTTATATCGCGCAGATGCCCTGCGTGCATTAACATTCCAATAAATTTATGAGGAAACGTTTTATTGTTGGCAATTAATTTCTCGAATTCGGTAAATTGTGAAATTACAAAATTTAAGTCTCCATAAATATTATCCAAATTTATGGTTTTTATAATTATCCAATGATCTATTTGCATGTATGCTTGGCCTTGTTTTACTGGCAGGAGTCCTGGGTTTCCTTTAAGTGATTGCAGATGAAGAGCAACTGCTGGTGTCGCTAGCGTCAGGACGCACCACCTGTGGAGGGCGTTTTATATTTTTAATTGGGGCCTTAGTATTGCCTTTTTCTGTTTCTACTTTAATGGGGGCAACATTCCGATCAATTTTACCTACTACTTTTGCTTTCTTATATCTAGGTTTATCCTTACTCTCTCTTTTATTTATATCTTTCACGTAAACTGTATCTCCTTGTTTAACTTTAATGTCGATCTCTCCACCTCGTTTTTCCTTAACTTTTTCTTTGCCTTCTACTAATCTTTTTGCCATATATTTATATAGAAATTTAGTGCGCTTTGCGTGATCTTATACTAGTTGCTGTGTAAATGCTTTCTCAAACTCTATTCCTAAAGGGTTGTCTGTATCTGTATGCCCAAAAACAACTTCAAATGGTGAAAGGCCTGTTGCTGACAATGGTATGATTGTATGCCATAACTGAGTACATCATAATAGATGCGGCATCTGTGCATTTGTGTTCATTTTTTCCTAGTCTATATATCTCGATAATGGTGGAATGGAATCGCTCAATGAGTCCCATAGAATTTGGGTTATTTACTGTACCTATGTGACGTTCGATTTTGTGGAGGCTAAGGAATTCTTTCATTAATTCGTTGTTGAATTCCATGCCGGGGTCAGAACATATTTTTTTGGAATTCCGTAAAATGAAAAGTATTTCATTAAGGCTCTCACAACTTCCGGTGTTGATTTGTTAGGTATTTCGATGGCCTGTCCTAACTTACATTGAAGCATGCATCGATAAGTGTCAAGTGGTATTTGCCTTCAATAGAAAAAAATCAATAAATACTTCTTGAAACGGTGCATCCTGTGTCTGTGTTAATTGCAAAACAGGTTTAATAGGTTTCCTGTCATATTTCATTTTCATACATGCTTCACAAGCGTTGATGATTTCTGCTACTTTTTCTTCCATTTTATCCCAACAATAGCTTCTACGCAGTCTGACTAGCGATTCTTTGATACCGCGGTGACATGTCTTTCTTTCATGGTATTTTAAAACTATCGCTTTATGTTCGTTTTCATCTTGTACATACACTACTCGTTCTGTGCATTCGTGTAGGTTGATCATGTCCTTTTTAAATTGGGCGATAACTATGTTGCTACATTGTCAGCGATGTTCGTGTTCTTCAAAGTATATAAAATATTTAATTTTGGGTCTTATGTACTCTTTGAGAAATGTTTTTACTAGTTCCGGATTATTTGTCGGTAAGAAAACTTCTAAAATTTTGTGTTTTCCGTGGGAAATGTCTTTAACGTGTAATTCATTTTTAAACCATGAGAACACTAAAATTTGGTTAGGCTTGGTATCTATAGCTTCTTGCAGGATTGGTATTCCGGTTGATTCTAAATCTGCTGCTGAATGAATAGTCTGTGACTTACTACTCTTAGATGCTGATAGTATTACTGGTTGTTCTATAGGAAGCATAGGAAACAGTTCAGTAGTTTCTGATGAATCTGATTATAGTTCCGCTTGTGTCTGAAATGGTAATGGTTGATGAATCTTTTCTTTCAGGTTTATTTCCAGATAACTTCATGATATCCTGTACTACTTTGTCCATTTCTCGCTTTAGTTTCCGTTCTTTTCTATTGTGATTTACAGCCATTGAGTTTCCTTCATCATCCGAATTTAAGGCATTTACCTTAATTCTGCTCAAGGCGTCGGCGTTGGTATTTTTTTTACTGTTTTTATATATTATTGTGTAGTCGAAGTCTTGAAGTCGCAGTCTCCAGCGCGTAAGCTTACTATTTGGATCTTTTAAGGAGTCTAACCAAGCTAATGGCCGATGGTCAGTATATATAAAGAATTTTCATCCATATAAGTATGGGCGGAAGTGTTTTGTCGCCCAGATGATAGCGAGTAACTCTCGTTCTATTGTGCTGTACCGAGTCTCTGTATCGCTCAAGGTACGGCTAGCGTAAGCTACTGGTTTGTCACTACCAACTTGTCCTTGGGAAAGAACTGCTCCTAGAGCTACGTTTGAAGCGTCAGTCGTCAAAATAAATGGTTTGTCATAGTCAGGGTATTGTAGTAGTGGTGCATGAGTCAGAAGTTCCTTGCATCTATTAAATGCGTCTATATATTTTCGGTCAATAATAATTTTGTTTCGTTTCTTTAAACAGGCTGTCAGTGGTTGAGTCACTTTAGAAAAGTCAGGTATGAAGCGTCGGTAATAACCAACGAATCCGAGGAAACTTTTGATTTCAGTCGTAGTCTTTGGAATTGGGAAATTAATCACGGCTTTAATTTTGTTATTATTAGGTCTCAGTCCGTCTTTCGTAATCGTGTGGCCAAGGTACAAAACTTCCTTGCGTAAAAATTCAGATTTGTCAAGTTGTACCTTAAGATTTATCTGTCTAAGTCTGTCAAAAACTAGGCGTAGTTTTTGGATATGTTCTTCGAGGCTCGATGAGTAGATGATGACGTCATCGAGATACACCATACAGTGTAGTCCTTGTAGTCCTCGGAGGACATTGTCCATAGTGCGCTGAAAAGTTGCGGGCGCTGTCTTTAAACCGAACGGCATTCTCAAAAACTCAAAGTGTCCGTTCTGTGTACTAAAAGCGGTCTTTTGTCTGTCTTGTTCTTCCACTTCAATTTGGTGGTATCCGGTAGCTAAGTCAATAGTACTAAAGTAAACGCTTTTACCTAGTTTGTCAAATAAGTCATTTATATTCGGTAGGGGATATTTGTCGTCAATAGTAATGTCGTTAAGTCGTCTGTAGTCAATAACCATTCGAAATTTTTGCTGTCCAGTTGCGTCAATTTTCTTCGGAACTAAATGTACCGGAGCATTCCACGGAGAATGAGATTCTTTAACAACATTGTCATTAAGCATTTTTTCTACTTGACGATTTATTTCTTCAGCTTGAGTCGGGGCCTGTCGGTATGGTTTTACATAAATAGAGTCTTTGTTTTTGGTACGTACTTTATGTTTTACCTGATTTGTAAAAGTCAAAGGTAGTTGGTCACAGTGAAAAATGTCTTTATATTCATTGCACAGTTTTGTAATTTTCTCATATTCTTCGGCATTAGTATGGTCTAGTCTCAGTTTTTGTAGGTTTTCATCAAGTATCCTATCTGTCTGTATACTATTCACATTTGTAGAAAAATTAAGGTTGCACTCTAAGTCTAAATGTTTTGATACTTGCATGGGTCGTTTTATCGTCAGAGTCATTTGTGTGTCGGTAGCATTTTGGATAATTGTTGATGCATATCTATTCACACAGTTAACCAATGCACTTGGCATTCGTACGCCAGGGCTAAACTCTTTGTAGTCAAGTATAGCTTCACCTGAATGTTGGTCTATCGGAAGCTTTACTCTATGTTCAGATCGTGGCTGCAGTTCAATTACGTAGTTCAAATTCGTATTTATAATAGGTATGCAAGTCGTCTTTGTTTTCAGAGTCGAATGTTTAAGGTCAATTACGGCGTCTAGTTGTCTTAATAAGTCGTTGCCAATTAGGCCGTCGTATCGAGAGTCTACGTCATACAAATAAAATTTGTGGAAATCGTCACTTTGAAAAGATGGTAAAAGTGGTATAGTTATAGCTTCGCTATGTCTACTAGAAGCATGCGTACTAACTGTTTCGAAAGGCTCCTAACGAATATGGTTGTAAAAATATTCGTAAGCTTTTCGTGGGCTCAAGAATGATCTTGTGCTGCCAGTATCGATCATCATTTTCGCGTCTATTTCCGGCAAATAAATGTGTGGTAATTTAAGTGTAGGGTCACAATTTAATTCTATGATTTCTTGTCTGTCGGGGCAGCTATACAAAAATTCGGGTCTAATTGCTCTTGCGGTGAGTCTGTATGTTCATACGTCGTCTCGTCATGGTACATATCAGTTTGGTCGTATTTGTATGTTTCATAGTCTTGGTTTAAGTCTTGTTCGTAATTATAGTCAAAGTAGTCTGGTTCGTCATACAATTCGTTGAGCTTAAATCCTTCGCGAGGCACGGGTCGAGCTGTCCGCATAGTTACGTCCGACTCTTGTAACCGTGGCTCTTGAATTTGGGGTGGTTTATACCCAAACTGTTGGGGTCGCATCCCTAAGTTAGGGGATGGTTTAAAGCCTGGATGTTGTGGCTGATTATTTCCAAACTGTGGTCGATATCCTAACTGTGGGCGATATCCTAATTGTGGTTTATATCCGAATTGAGGCGGAGTATATCCGACCTGCGGTGGACGGTACCGAAGCTGTGGGCGAAACCCAAAGTTTTGTTGAGGCTGAGGCATCTTAAATGGTTGAGCGCTGTATATAGGCGTAGTATTTGCATTGCCTAGGTTTTGAGGCAAAATTGGCTTTGGTGCTAGGCTGTTTGATATGCCATACATACGTTTCCGCATATTATATTGTTCGTGAAAGTTAACCTCTTCTAAAACGACACTCAGGGCATCCTCTAATGTCGTAGGAGATTTAAGCCTAACAATGCGCACCATTTCCTCTGGTAGGTTATAGAGAAACACGTTTAATGATGTGCTATTATATATAGTTGTTTTGGCACGTTTTAACTCGGCGTCATTTAACATGTTCACTTTAGATAACAAAACCAAACGAACGCTCTGTATCCTATTGCAAAAATCCAAATAATTTTCTCCTGATTTAATTTTCATAGATTCTAATTCAATTCCTACGCATTGCTCACTACGCGGGTCTCCGAAATGCTGTTTCAGGAGTTCTTTTAATTCACTCCAGGTCGAAATGTCCTCACGTTCTTACAATAACGAGGCTGCCTTATCGTTTAAACGGCTCGTCAAAGATTGGAAGACATAAAGGTCTCGACATAAAGACACATACTCGCATTTCCTTATATATAAGTTTAATTGGGTCTTGTCCCCACCATATATAGGAACAAGAGTTAAAATTTCGCGAGGGATCGGATTAACCTGCTCTACATTCTCCATTATAATAGAGTTATGAAAATTTAGACAAGTAATATAAAAATAATTTGAATCACAAAGGTTAAATCAGAAAAATTGATTTTAAATTTTAAAACAACTAAGAAAAACTTGATCAATAAATCGGTTTGGAATTGTAAAATTAAATTAGACTAATATAATTAATTTTAAATTTACCTAAATTACACTTAAATCACTTATTACTAACAATTCAAATTGATTTTGAAATTCGAATTGACTAAATTACTTTTGGAAAGTAATTTATTTAATTTGTAGAGCGATTCTACGTTTACTTAACTCTATCTTAGGTCCAAGGTTCTTATCGCTACATAGGTAGTCTAAACAGAGTTCTATTTTTAGATACCCGACGTCATAAACGAGAGAAGTCTTATATCGATAATAACAAAATTCGTGGATAGTAAGGATTGGAAAGGATGGCGAAAAGTTTTATTCACCAACCGATCGTTGCCATACTGGGTGTCCCGTTCTAACTTATTTCTTTGGTTCGAAGATTCGCACGCGCACTCGATTCCGCGATTGGGCAAAATTCGATACCCATATACCGACGAAACTATGAAATGCACGACAGCAGCGAATCCTACCGGCTGCGCCAGTTAAATTTAGGGAGCACGAAACTTTCTTTTTAAAAACTAAATTAAAATACTTATAGCCGATACTGAGGCTTTAGTAATAACTTAAAATACGTTTAGCCGATATGGAGGCTCTAGAACTAATTAAACTACGTGTAGCCGATTTGAAGGCTCTAAAACTAATGAATTACGCAAAGGATTATATTCTTAACATTAACTTACATACTACTCGGTGGTCCGATAAGAGACACCTTAGTCAGCTTTCCACAGAAGTGTAAGTACTGCTGAGTAAGCCGTCTCTACATCAGAGCAGAAGGGCGAAGGGATGCATAACTACCTACCTACATATTATAACAATATTTTCTACCAACTTGCAAACATTAGGAGATAAGTACTACTCGTACGTACTTGGTGAATAAAACTTGCAAACATTAGGAGATACGTACTACTCGTACGTACTTGGTGAATAAAACTTGCAAACATTAGGAGATACGTACGAGTAGTACTTATCTCCTAATGTTTGCAAGGTGCAGGTGTGTTTTTTAATATTTGTGATGTTATTTCTCGGTGATGGTTGGATCGGTTAGTAAAATTATTTTTTTGTTTTATTTGTATATTAGATCCTTACATATGAAATTGGCGTTTTGTCGTACTGGCCACTTTGATCTCAAATATCTCTTCTTTGGTTAGGGATTTGAATTTCAAATTTATACAGCTATTTATTCATACATTTGTATTTCGAAAACCGTAATTCATTTGTTTTGTCGTCGTTTGGTTTTTTCTTTGCGTCACGCAGTTTACAAAATGGAAAACTTGAAATATCGCGTTATTTACGAGTACGAGTTCCACAGTGCTGCAGAAACGGCTTGAAGGATTAATGATGTGTATGGCGGCAGTGTCGCAAAAGAAAACACAGTGCGTTTTTGGTTCCAACGTTTTTGTTCTGGAAATTTCGACCTGCAGAACAAGCCCCGTGAACGGCCGGAGACTAAATTTGCTAATGAAGAATTGAAAGCTATTATGGAAGCAGATCCATCGCAAACCACGTCCGAGTTAGCTGCAGGCTGCGGTGTTAGTGATAAAACTGTTTTAATCCACTTGAAGCAAATTGGAAAGGTGAAAAAGCTTGAAAGGTGGGTACCTCATGAATTGAGTGCAGCGAACCGACAAACGCGCGTCAACTGCTGCGTTACATTACTCAACCGGCACAATAATGAAGAGATTTTAAATCGGATCTTTCGGATATATCAAGTTTTTCCATTTTGTAAACTGCGTGAGGCAAAGAAAAAACCAAACGAGAACAAAACAAATGAATTACGGTTTTCGAAATACAAATGTATGAATAAATAGCTGTAAAATTTGAAATTCAAATCCTTAACCAAAGAAGAGATATTTGAGATCAAAGTGGCCAGTACGACAAAACTCCAATTTCATATGTAAGGACCTAATATTTTTTGATTAATTATTTTTTATTTACTCATTAATATTTTATCAATATCTGACAAGAGGTTTGATTTTTAAATCGAAATACATTTTTTTTAATCCTGATCAGCTAAGCATTTGACCACAAGATCGCGCGACCACGGAAGTCAGCGACACTGTAGCCCTAGATGGAGCATGCCTAGTCTGGAATACATTGGCTCTCAAGGAAGGCTGCCGGAACACACCGTTAGGTGCTTGGCGACAGATTTTATAACTTGAGGGTGGTAGCTAGAAACGCCCTACCACCATGCTACCTGAAAAAGTACTACGAAGTACGAATGGAAGTAGGTAGGTAATCACTTTATTTTTTTAAATAACTTGTATTATGATCTGTGGTCATTCACATTTGCTTGCAATTAGCATAATATGCTAAAATAAGCATAAAACGCTTGCCATCTTTCATGAATTAGCAACGCTTTGACACACGTGCCCAAATGAGCAGAACAGATGCGCATTAGTGGGTTGCTTTTGTTATTAGAATTAACATAATAAATATTGTCAGTCATTCTATAAATTCAAAAGGTTTTTTTTTTTACTGACTAACACAGATGCATTCAAAATGGATAGATAGGGCCCATTCACCATAGACCAACAGATGTTTGCTCCAAGAGTATTCGCTAGGGTACCAATACAACGTGGTTATCTCCGCCTCAGGGATGTCAGAGCAGTTCGATGTTCTCTTTCCAGGCCAACCGAAGGCTAAGGTGGCTACACTCGCTGATACACTCCGAACTCTCGCCCCCGTCACACCTTGTGCTTGCTGTACAGCTACGTTTTTTCTAATAGGTATTTCCTTTTGAAAAGAAAGCGATAACCGATTCCATTACGGCAGGCGCCGATAGAAATTTTTCAGTTATTTCAATGAATATTTTTAATCTCTTGATCGATTTAGATGATATTGAATGGGACCTCTCGACAATGTCACGCTGAAAATTAGCGTTGAGGAGCAATCGTCAGCATCATGAGGAGCAATCCCCAGCATCATGAGGAGCAATCCCTAGCATCATGCTGAGCGCTGACGCACGGGACACTGCAACTCGACCTTTTTTACTACTTTTAAATGTTTGTCTTACTTTTACTTGTACTTTTAAGTAATTAGTAGTAGTAGTGTCCGCGTGTACAAAATAAATGAGTTCTTTCTTTCCTTAAAAGCATACCCTTTCAATCATTTTTTTTAGTCAGTACAATGGTCTCCTAAGACGAAAAGACACTATTACTCATTATGTGGGGTCAATAAGATGTTCACAACCATTATAAGGTTAGAAGAAGTATTCGTTCGTTACGCGATGTAAATAATATTTACAACTATCAATGTATGTACATACATAATCTATATAAATGTAAAACAAATCAGCGCAGAGCCTGCAATACTATGTGTATTTTTTAAAAGGTGTAGGTAGGAGCGTACTAAGAAAAGATTTTTTTAAATTTAGCCTTTGAGGTCAATTGCAGGTTCAAAGTTCAAAAAATCTCTAAATTCCATTTTACCTATATCGCGGACAAGCTACTATAGTATTCAATACTTAGTCTAACTTATGTAGGTAGGTACAGCATCAGCTGTAGGTACTCGAGGCTATAAGAAGAAACCACAAAACATTTGAACCTATTCATGACGTAATTGAGAATAAGATTGCATCTAAACCAAAAAAAAAACTCGTCGAAGGACTTAAGTACTAATTTACTAAGTTAATAGGTGTAATTCGGTGTTAGTCTTGGACTTTTATGTTACAGTTATCAGGCCCTCACCTTTTGCTTCCTACATGTGTAGTCATTTCTGAAGGTCTTTGATAAATACTTTTATTTTACCTTTAGCATTGCCATTCAGAGTGGTGCCGCTAGCATACTCGTACTGGGATATCTGTCCTCAGGTGATGGGTTAGAGCATACGAGTACAAAATCGCAAATTTTGAAATGCGATTATTTTCATGTTACGCGTTAAATCCATTCATTCTATTTTTAACTTGCCTTCTACAAGGTTATCGGCTAGGGGTGTACTAAGCCGAGATAGGGTCATTATAGCCCTACCTACCGACGACCTACTGTACCTACACCTTTCACTACGGGACCAACTCTGAATTTGAGAAACAAAATCTGAAACATCTTCAGACATTTCGTCGACAACCGACGGTAAACTTTTCTTGTGGAATAGTAATTATTTTAGTTAGCCCCTTTCGGCTAGTACATTATTTAAAAGATAAGCGTACAAGTATTGCATTTATCGCCCCACTGAGATTAGTACATTGTTACCGGTAGGTACCGCTCATCTCATGTTAGCAACGCTTTATGTCAGCGCGGAATCCCGGTAGATGTCAAGTACGGATCACGAGGTCGCTTATATAAGAAAGGGCAGTCAAATTGTGTCCCATATTAGAACTCGTGCGCGTTTTGGCTCCCGTCCAACATTCTACGCACAGCCAAGGGAACGCAACTGGCGCAAGGTCGCCGACTCTCGGGTCAAATGGTTGATACTCAGGGGTTATGTAATGGTATGGAAGACATGACAATGCGAGTTTTCACGTGTTGCGTAATAATGCAGAAGATTTATTATTGATTTCTATACATTTAATGGAGCGGCTAAATTATAGACATGAAATTTCTGCTGCGTTCACCCACCGTCATATAACTTTACCTAAATATTATATACCTACTTTTTTGCCTGAGATTTTATCTTATTGAATTTATTGCCTGATAAAGCAATACAGGAAATGTGTTCCACGGCAAGCTACAGTTTTATCCACTTTCCAAAACAGGAAGATAAACCTACTAATTTTGACGGATTAAAATAAATTGATATTTTCTTTGATTCAAATCGTTTACGGTAAGACAGATTTGAAAAATTCGTTGGTTGTTTGATACTTCTTGAGTGGTCCCAATTAAATTTTGTTAATATCGGTCCAGAGGTTTGTTTTTTAATCGATTGTAATAACTGAAGTTAATCTATCGGCGCCGCGGCGCCGGTCGTATTAGATTTACTCTCCTTTCCTTCTAGTACCAGGAGTCGAACTCGTACGTATCTTTAAACAAGTACCTACCTAATAAATGCCAAGAATATTAACCCCACGCTAATTCTGTAACATAAAAACTGGCTAAAATTTGTGTTTACGAGCAGTAAATAACAATGGTTGTCGACGTGTCTATTGAGAATCAATACATACTACAATACCACGACAGCACGGGGTTGGATTGAGCAATCCCATTTTTTCCCTATTAAGAGGAAGAAGACACATTAGAAAACTGTTGCCTGAAAGAGGTCGTTTTAGCGTTAGGTAGGTAATGACGCTGCGTGTGCAACTAGATATATAACATTTCCTTTGCATCATAATGTTTTGTTTGAATAGGTACAATATATACTTTAAAATCAGTAAATCCATGAAGTAGTCATTTAACAGCTATTGGGCTGCTTAAAATTAAACTTTCACTCCATGAAATAATTTATACTTGGTTTTCAGGTGGGCGCGGTGCCCCTATGTTGTTGCCCTTTAACTCTTAAATTTATTGGTTGGTCCGGCTCTTGTCTACCCTAGTCATATAATTACAGTTTCGTAGGTTAGATCCACACCCTCGCACCACAGCGCATCCCTAGCGGAAAAGCTGCCTGATCGCCCTATTTTTGGTTGACGAGGGGGAAATGTTCCAAAAACCCTCTCGATGGCCTAAGTAATTGTTGTCCGGAATGTCTAGACGAACTCACCGGTTCAATGCTTCAGCACTTCCCTGGTTGACCACCAGTTTGTTATTTGAATGGTCACAGAATTTCAATCGTATTTTGCCAAAATGACCGTTTCGACATAGAATAAGGCCACAGCTAGTGTGAGACAAAACATAATTTTTAATAGGTACTAACTCTTGATCTATTTTATGTCGGAACCGCCATTTTGGCACAATTCAATTGTATCTAAGACAATTCAAACAACAAACTTGACCAGCTGGACAGCTAGCGGTCTAATCCTTAACGTCAACGCGAGCCACGCGCGTTGACGCCAATTGATGAAACCATTCGCAACAGTGGGGAGTGGGGTAAAGTTGCATAAAATGGGACACGTTGGTTTAGGTACGTTCCCATGCATGAGTGTACCAAAATTAAATCAATCTGACCACGGACACAATAGTTTGTCCAACTGATCTGACCACGGAGGCTTAACGAAGACAAGAGCTTTCGTACCTTGTACTTTTCAGCTTATCAGGAAGAAGAAGAAGAAACAGGTCTTGTACATACGCTATACACTCCATAGGTTTAGGCTTGCAAGTATCCAGCAACAAAACAAATGAACAACACAAACTATGTAACTCACATTAACTTTATTGATATTAAATAATAATCTAATTACACTTTAATACAGTTTATACGCAGCGGCTCTCAACACTAAACGCATTGGGTTGGAATGATTTTACATCGGCACACAAATATTACTAATTATGCCGTTGTTTTAATATTTATTTTAATTTTTAACAACATTTAATCCGATGATTTTAAGCATATTATTAAAAACCAACTAAATCGTTAAAATGAAATATAATATTCATACGTTAGTAGGTAATTTTTCTATTCGTAGTTTCTTTAACATTTTGAACAGCATGGTAGTAAATAATAAATAAATTCATATATATATATGTGTGTGTCAAGTACAACAGCATAGTTTAACAGTTATTGTTAATTAAATAAGTAATTAATTATGTAGTAAATATTTAATTACTTATTTACTATAGATATAGAGTAAGTTCTTCCGACGTCCCCGAGGCCCTTTCGTCAGCGACAGACTCAGACAGCCGTCTTGTTGATAGGATTGCCCTGAAACCAACAAAAATATGTTATTACATTTTAATATCATCGACAAAATTATACGATATTTTTATAATTAATTCCAACCTAAACACAGTAGGTAAACAGGAATTACTCTACACCCACCGGTGGGTGAAGCTAGTGGGTGGATGGGTCACCGACTGACTAATCTTGTTTATACCTAGAAATCTTAATAAATGTACATTATGAAAAAGGTTTTAAGTAGAATATACTACTAGTTTAGTGGTTTTTTGTAGATACGTCGCTAAGCTCTGGTGCTAAAAAAACTGCGGCCCTTATATAAATATTTTGGACCTTCTAGACCTTCTAGACGTCACCTGCCGGCCCTAAGGGTAGATCAGGGCTGGATTATTTGCAACCAGCATTATCCTGAGTTGGAGCCGGTTTGTGACAGACAACTTTGTTACAAATATAATAATTTGCGTTTAATTATTTTCAAGTAATAAAAAAATCTATGGGATTTCTTCCAGTCATCATATTACTTACGATACCTACTAATAAAACTTAAAAAAAAAAAAACGATAACCACTTGAACGATTATTTTATACTCAGGAATATTCATTAGTATAAAATAATCGTATTAATAAAATAATAATATTTTGTATGCACATTTATACCAAATAATTTTGAAAATGGCTATTAAATGTCGCGGTAGTAAACGTCCCCCGATTTTGGGAGAAATATCCATAGTTAAGATTGGTTTTAAACTATGACCTGTGCATGAGTACGAAATTTCTTGCAGACAAACGAAACATCCATACATACAAACGAAAGAACATTTATCCAGACTTTAAGTAGAGATGGTGTGATTTTTTTCCTAGTCTTAATTTTATTAAGTTCAACACGAGCTTTGCTGGTTCGAGGCCACTTAGCTTTGAGGTCCCGGCCACTTGCCCTAAAAGTTTGCTAAAAGCTAGTTGAGTTTACCGAGCAAGAGTTCACTGGCATATGTTTTTCATGTACCAAACAGATGACCTAAGCTCGCCGAACTGAGCTAATTTCCTTTGACATACTGAAACTTGTTTCTGACAGTTATTCGGTGAGCTCGAGTATTCACGTTCATCAGTAGCTACTGGTGTCACGGAATCGGACATAAAATATATGAAGAGTCCACTCTAATAATAATATATTATGAAATAAATAGCTTATTTTTGTTAGCACTACATCGGGCACAGTAACTAGGGTGACATTGTGTCGGTACAGTAATGTAGCGATTAAGGCCATCTATTTGTATTCCCGTTTAAAGTGTTAGAAAGCATTTAATGGTCACACTTCGCCCTTGATCTCAGCCCGTGCGCTTTTAAAAATAACCCCCAATAGGTCGAGAATTGAGATGTATTATTACTATGTAACGTGCCGGCGCGCGCGAGCGCCGCGGACTTACGTCACTTTCATAGTCCGATTTGTTTTTGACTAGCGACACAAAGAAAACCCGGTGTTATAAGGTTGACGTATCAGGATGTGTGTGTCTGTGATATCGTAGATCCCGAACAGACTTTGATTTTGTTTATTTTTATGTTTAAAAGAAGGGGATTATTCGGGAGCGTAGCAATGTCTAATGGAAATAGGTCCAAGATGTGATGTGGCTTGACTAGTAGAATACTAAACTATGACAAATTTCAAACCCAAAATGACCTCCAGCACAAAATGGCGAGGTCAGATAATTCAACATTCAAACAAAAAAATATTATAACATAATCAGTTCATCCGTTCGGGTGATTACAGTGAACGAATTTAAACACAGATGTAGAGTAGCTGTGTTTAAAATACGAAAAACGTAAAGCACCCCGTCGTTTTTGCGTCGGGGGTTAAAAAGAGCATCTCTCTATTGATTGACAGTTGACAATCAACGAAGTTTATACGGCTGAACCTAGAGACGTGAAATTTGGAGGTAGTATTCATCATAATGTGTAGGGGAGTATTAAGGAAATATTTATGGAAATCAAACCACTAAAGTGGTTTAAAGTTTGAAACTTATTTATATTAATAATAAATCTATAGCCACATTTTTGTTAACGAGTTATCCCGTCAAAAACATTAGGTTCATGTACAAAAATGCACAAGTCTCGCAGCACAGTTTTTCTGCCTTAAAAAGTAATGAAATGGAATGTTAACCAAGTCTGTTCATACAATACCTACATATCCATGGGAGTAAATATATAACCACTTTGTCATAAATTGATACCTTCTATACTACTATACTAGCCGATAAAATTTTGTAATAACCTTATAAATGTTACTGTAACAAAATTGGAATTTGTAGGTTAGCTAGAAGTACCTTTGAATTCTGATGATCGGTGAGTCAGTGACAACATTAAGGAACTTTAACTTGCTACATATTCTTAAAGTACTCATCCAAATTTCAAGTAATTTGGAAATATATTTATAAATATAAGCTTTTACTATGTAGTCATAAGAAATTTGAGCTTTTAGCTTCTCTCACAATTAAGTTACAGGGGTCGAAAATCGCTCGAACCGCTTCGAGATAAGGATGGTACGGCCGTGCGGGATTTGGCTGGGGCACGTCCGTGCCTCCAGATTCATAAACAACTACGTCGATATCGATTTATTTTATTCAAGTAGGTACTTCCACAATCAGAAGGCAGTGAAGTGAAATATTTTTTTAATCAATTTAGTTATTAGTGGGTATAAACTTTGGACGACTATTTTTTGTGTTTAACTAAGTAGAATGTATGTTAATGTAAAACTAGTATGTATGTAATCATTCTTCGGTTTTATACAACTTGTTTTGTATTTATCTACGTAATCTAAAATAGGTTGTCTGGAAGGGATCGCTTTTTAGCGATAATACCGCCTTTTGTGCCATGATATTTTTTTATAATCGCTTTTTGGTGAAAATAAAAAATAAATATTGTATTGTAATCAACTTAAGCGTGCGTCTTATTAACAAGAAAAAAATTCATACGTGGTTTCATTTATAATATTTAAAATCTGTTATTGAAGGTCGTTAGTTACCCTAAAAAAATATTATTACATTTGATGTCAGTCAGTCAGTATGTCAGGGTGACAGCTACTGGTATAATAATGCGGGAAGTAAATAAGCAAGCGCTTATTCAACACACCCGCCGCGTAACAATATTTACGTCAGCGACCGTTCATTTCACGTGACTATGTTTAGATATATACTATAATGTACTAGCACTACTGTATGCAGTCTGGGAGTGTGCTTTAGTTTATAATTAGACACGTGTAGCTGTTTCTGTGATAACGTATACATGCGGGAAAACAACGATTGATTATTACTTGATCGCCTCCAACAGGATAAAGCTATATTTTTTTTCCGCTAAATCTCGCCAGTTAGCCCAGTTAATTTTGACGAGGAATCCAACATATTCTTTTAACTTCTTCCAATAAAAGGATGTTTACCTGATTTCTCGGAGACTGCTGGACCGATGTGAAACATTCTCTAGTGGTCACATTTTAACTTTGTCAAAAACTGTCAAGAGGTTTGGTCTATAAATCTACATAACTGAAAGAGTTGTATCGTCGACGCTGGATTGAAGTTAGAGTAGTAGTGTCTTTTAAAAAAATAGTCATATTATATTAGTAGATCGATAAAACTTAAACGAGACCACTCAGGAATCCGTCAAACAAAAAAAGATTTTTTCAATAAGTCCAGCCGTCACCATATATCGCCGTCAAACAGGTAACAAGCATAAATATTCACAGTCAATGTTTTAACACCTGACCATCCATTAGTCGAATCAGTGACTTGGATCTGGAAGTCAGCATACTAGCCAATAGACCATGGCAGTCAGATTAAAAACAGAGATGCAATAAATGTGTACGGGACCGCGGTTTTGAAATTAAAATATAAATTGAATGAATGTATTAACTCTCTATTGCAGACACACAAAAATCAACTGCATTATTAATAAACGCGTCTTAATTTAACAACGTCTTTGTCTTGTTTTAAAGTTAAGAAGCGTTTATTAATAAGACCGTAAATGTACTGGAAAAATCTTACATCTAGTGTCACAAGATGCGGCCTAAGTGGTTAAATACGGACGTTATATCCGATAGTTATACGCAATTACACAAGAAGTCATATTCGTTTAGAATTTTCAGTAAAATCTTACTTACGGTACGTTTAAATTAATAGCATTAATTTTCATTTAAATTAAATATTTAATAAATGTCTTATTAAATAGAGCTTTAATTTTATCTCTATTTTTTTACTACTCTTACTGTCGGCATCTCATCTCGTGGAGGATTTAGCCATTTTTTCTCTTAGTTCGTACTTAACGCATAGAATATTACAAATAACCGAACAACTATTGTGTATGTTATAGTCTGCATCAGTAGCGCCATCTACAGTTACTGTAGTCAGTTAAGAGGTAAGCAGTTTGGTTTCTAAAAACATTTCACAACTACAATCTGTAGGTATACAAATTTAGAACTTCAGATGCATTTAGATTTCATTTATTGGTATAATTAAACATTTGTGAGATGTAACATCTATATATATCTATAAGAGTACTGACTAGCTGACTGACTGAAAGGTCAAAATCAACGCAGATTCTAACTTGCTAAACCTAGAAGCATGAAATTTCGTTGTATTCAATATAGGGTGTACTGAACTTTTGGAAATTCAACCCCTGGGGATGAAAGGAGGAGGTTTTCAGTACGTCAAATGGCAGATTTATGTTATTATTAGAATATATTTTATTGCTGAACCCATATAAATTCTCAATTGAATTTCCACCATCAATCTTGTTTCTTGACAACTACAATCTAGTTATGTCCAAGGTCAGAGTGAATTGTTAATTTTTTAACTGCATGATTTATCTTCGGCCAGAATGTCTACTAACAGAAGATTTCATTGACAAATACAGTCTTTTATAGTAAATTTTTTTTATCAATATTGGTCTAGTGGTTTAGTTTATTAATTCCTACTAATATTATGAATGTAAGTTTGTTTGTTACGCTTTCACGCGAAAACTACTTAAACAATCACGATTAAACTTTGTACAATATTCTATGAAGTATTAGAATTAATATAGGATAAGCTTTATTAAAAAAAATATATTTTTAAAATAAAAATACGCTAATTTTTTTTACTAGAAGAAGCTGCTACCCGTAGCAGCTTCTTCAAGATATATGCATATCTTGTCATATTAAAGTGTTTTTCACTTTTAAAATTATATTAAGGTTTTATTCAGAAAACTAACGCGTGTTTGATTTATATTGTTTAAGTAGATGGGTTCATCCCTGATGGAGTTCACCGAATGTGAACGAAACTATAGTTACCTTTCCAACAATCAGGTACTTGTGAAAACCCGTCTTCTAAAACAATATATTAATGTTCATCTGGACAACTAGCATGTATACATACCCAAGTATGCTGTATCCAGATGAGGGTCTCGTTGTTAAGTCTGGGCCCGATGAGGGGGTTCATTTGCGCCATGTACGCACACAGCCAGCTGAAACATACCAGTCACTTATATAAGTCACGGCAACAAAACACACGCTCACACCTGATACTGCAAAGAATGGTTACTGAGATATCTAGTATCAATAACCTATAGTCAGGTGTTACTTTGCAGAAATACATTTCTTATCAGCGTAATAAAGAGAAAGACTAAGTAGAGGTGCGGAGGTTGCGAAAAATATCTCTATAAATCGTTTTCTCACAGTGTCATCAATCGAAGCAGGTAAACAATAGTTTTTTTTTTAAATATACTTTGGCACTGTGATGGAAGTAATGTTGACCTATTAAGCCAGTCTTCAGCCTACCAAGTGTTTGCCTTCAACTGACAACAGTCAAGTCAGATAGCTATAGCTAACAACTTCATTTAAAGTCAAGGTCCAGTACAAAGTCATCTATATGTTGCTTATAAGTTAAATTGAGGAAAGAGATGTATTTATATATACAGCCATATCACTCAAGTGTTAAGTATTTAGAGAATAATATACACATACACACAATAGAATTATATACCTGAAACTTATTGAGCATATTAGTAGGAAATGTTATTACCAACCATTCTGCAGCTATCTATTTATCTATTATATAAAAATGAATCCCTATATCACTTGGTCATGCCATCAAGTGTGACCAGCTGGACCGATCTTATGAAAGAAAAAATAATAATATATATATAAAAATTAATCTAATAGCTGATTTTAGTCTTAAAATGATTGTCGTACTACAGGGAAGGTTTAAACGGTGAGAAACATACATAACTGTTAGGCGGTACCAAGTTTGGCGGGTCAGCTAGTATATGTATACAAAACAATCATTCCTGCCTGACTGACTGACAGATCACAATCAATGTAGAACCTGTGTGAGTAATTATGGATTGTAGGTATGTACTAAGAAATAATTTTTGGAAATCCATCCCTGAAGGTGGTCAAATAAAATGAATCACCGCGGGTGACAGCTGACAGTAAACAATAAGCCAATATCAGGTATTACATGTACGGTATATATTATAAGATGGAAACATATTTCATTGCTTTCTTACCAAAATAGTAGTGGAGGAAAGCACTTCTTAACAATATGCCTTTATTTAATATACCTAGCTATGAAGTTTGATCATCAACTTGAATATGTGTTATTTTCAAACCAAAGCTAGTTGTAAAAGGTCAAATCATACAAGGTACTGACATAAATTAGTATCAACTTTTCGTACTAAGGAATAAGCATAAAACTACACTTCCATAACAAGGGTGGAAAGTCCAAACAGCATTATAATAAGAAAAAGTTCAAAACAATGCTTGTAGTCACGAGTTTAGGGTAATAATCGCAAATTCAAGGCGTTCCAAACGCATCACTATCTATGACTAAATTAGCGAGTAAAAGTAGATGAACACTTACAAAAGCCAGCACGTAGCTGCAGTCAGTATAAGGACCAGCTGGATTATTCTGAAAAATAAGAGTAACAAATTGGTTTTCTGTCTAAATTTGGCAAACTTTGGAAGACTACAAGTCGGTAAGAACATACCCTCTGTTAGGTCCTTTGGGAGCGAAGAAAGGGCATACAATACCTACGACACCCCACAAAATGGTGAAAACAGCGATGGGAATGGCGGAAGCACCCATTTTGAGATTATATTTAGAAAATAATCCAAATTATATTATCTCAAGTAAACATCAGCTGCAGCAAGATGGAGGATTTATTTTTGTAATGTTGGTACAACTGTATCAATAAGTCATATGACAATTTACGTTTCGATTCTAACAAGACACTGTATTTCGTCAGAATATGAAAAATAAATCTTTATTAACTGGGTACAAAAGTCAGTAGAGTGAACTGATAAACTGTATTTTTGACTACTTGTGCTCGTAAAAGAAACATGAATTCAACTTTAGCCTTTTCGGGTACATAAAAATATTATTGTCGTATTTTTAAATATAAGAGAACAATTTGGCATGGTAAAACAAAACGCAATTATATTTTTCATGACAACATTTTGGCAAGTTATACGACTACTGTTGTTTTTTTTCTGCTACTCGTTAACAGAGGGCAGGGCATGGTACCTACTTCGTCAGTTTTATTTTTTTCTATATAGGTCATCACACTCTATGTATTGTGCCACTACTTCAAAGGATTTCATTTTTGCAAATGACAATGATTTGTAAACAGCCGGTAAATAAATAGATGCAAAATCCCAAAATTTTAATATAATTCAATACCTATAACAAATTCTCACACCACCGCACTAACTATAAAGTGTAGAAAACATCTATATCTTTATTCCGTTAATAATTTACTTGAAATATAAGAAGTCGTGACATGTAATTTATTTAAAATTTTACAATTATACAAATCTATAAAACTGAAAATGCGATACCTACAAAATCGTACCACTGATAAAGGAAACACTGGTAATCGTATCATTCAGAAGAGCAGAAAACAGTCGAAACATGGTTCATGTTTACGAAACGCACGCGGTATTAGGATGGAGAACCTGGTATGCATAAATGAAGCCCTACGCCATCATGTTAGTAAAATAAAATGTTAGTCCTAGTATTGGTAATCGGGGAAATATGAAGATCTCCGCGTAATATAAGTTATAATAGTAGTTAGATTACGGGTATATAAAGATTGTGAGCCGAGTAGTCGGTCATTCGGAAGCTTTAACCGGCAACGGTTTAAGTGCCAAGTGTGAATCGAATTGCTACTACTTATAGCAGAATCAAATACCCCTGAAGGAAAAAGAAGACTCACTTAAAAAACCCTTCAGACCCGCAGTAGGAGCCCTTCCCTGTCGCTTAGGAGCTAGGACAGGAGTGTCTACGTGTGTTCGGGGCGCACCGAAATGAAACAGACATTTCTATCAAGAGCAAGTGAGATCTTGGAGAAACCATCCGTCGGAAAGCAAACGAACATTCGACTTCTCAATGTGTAGGTACACCTAACCTACCCGATATTTTATATGCTGGAGGCAACGATGCTTAACACCATCTCGCAAGACTAGACATTTTATATTTTCTCTGAAGAAAATACTTATTTGGGGACACAGAAGTGCCCCCACCAAGTCGAACAAAACCATGGGATGACCGTATCATCCTTCTCGAACGATTCTCGATCTCGACCCCCTGTAACTTCGTTGTAGAAGCTCATGTTTTTGACGGGATCTTATCTTACCGTTGCACGTTTATGTTAACAGTTAGAAAAGTATCGATCGTGTATCGTTCGAAAATATTTTCGAACGAATTGTGATTTACGGCATCAATATTGATCGACTCGCCACAGTTATATACAATGAAATTAAAAACAAATAATTAAAAATAATTAATCAAATCAAATAATTAAAAAAATATTTATTTCAGAAAGGGTATGAAGGATCTTGGAGGCTTGTGCCAAAAGACTCGTGTGAAGTGTACAAAGATCAGCGCAATAAACGGCAAGAGAGCGGACGGCGCGATCGGCCACCTGCGCGGGCAGACAACGCTCGTGGTATGCGACAAAACAAGCGGAAAAGATCGCATGCAGCCAGCGAGACGAGCGTTTCTGACGATGATAGTCGGTACAGTAGCGTTCCGCCCGAGAAAACAAAGAAAACGATCAAGAAAAAAGTGAAAATCACGACAAAATACCCAAAAGAGTGAGCATTTTCTATTTTATGGCAATTTTGTTTTATTAATAAATACTATACGAAAGTATTTGTGTACACAAATTGTTGCGGCATTGCCCTCAGAAAAATCTGATTTTGCCGAGGCATTGCCCCAAAACTCTTCCAGCATGTTGATTCTGTGTCAGACTAGATTCGGAAGATTTGCTTTTAGAATTGCGTGAACAGACTGAAGATGCTATATCGATTGATGATCTTTAGAAAAAAGAGAATCGCATTTATAGGTTTGAGCGTTTGTACCAAGCTCTACGCAATTCGTGGTGCAGTTTTCGAATCCGGTCGGAAACCTACCAGCACAGCAGTTTTAATCACCCTGCAGGAATCTATACTTCTAAAGTATAGATTCCTTCAGGGTGATTCAGGTGATTCCGTCGTTTTTTTACAGGCGCGCCGAGTCTACTATATCGTCATACACTACGAACAGTGAAACTACCTTATCTACAAGCTACACCACATCTGGAGCGTCTACTGAACATTAGGACTAAACGTTAAAAACAATGATTAGAAATCATATATAATATAAACTTTTTTTAATATATGTTGTTTTTTTAAGTGATCGACCTTTTTAAAACTGGTGCCAAACATTCCAAACAAATCGGAAAGTAACATGAATACCCGCAATCTCATAAATATAAATATAATTCACAAAAGGGCTATGAAAATATGAATTATTCTTATTTATAACGTATATTATGTATTTAGGCGTTATTATTTGTTGTGATTTTTAATAATATGTAGTCCAACCGCGGTCTATTGGTACTTAATCATACGATATTTGCTAGTGCCAAGTATAATTTGAAAATACCAAGTCCTAGTAGGTAAATTTCAGGTTAAAATATATCAGTAGATTCCTGATTTTATAGATAATTTAGAAACCCGGCCTAGTAATTCTAACTTTAAAACACATAGGTACCCACGTTTGTAGATGTTCATAAGATAAGCAAGAATTCACACGAGTTTTGCAAAATACTCGTAGGATAAAACTTTTCTGGCAAATGCAAGAAAAATCCGTCAATATTATGAATCAATTTAACAGCCCTTTTGTAAGAAATACTTTTTGGACTATCGTCTTGACTGTTTGGCTGGAGTTCTTGATGTCTATTGAAGTGTTTGCTATTGTCAGTTAAACTTACTTGTGTGCCAAAATGTGTTATAAACGATAAATTCATAGTAAAATGCGAAAATTTTAGGTAAACTAGCTATAAAAACTAATTCTGTCGAAATATGCAATGTGCAAAGCGTCTCTGATGTCCGGGCAGTTTCAGCCCGAGACAGTGGAGTCCTATACAGTTTTGCTATTCTGGTTCACCGTCTGCTCAATTTACACGACTTTGTTGACGATCACAGCTTTATGTGTTATTTTTATTCTGTAAGTATAATGCGCTTGTTTACATCATTGATGTAGTAGCTCAACTTCTTTCGTGTTGATACTGCATAGGTTACTCACATTATTATAGAGATGGATCTATATCAAGTCTTTGTATATTATTATAGAACCCAGCACCCAATGTTTTGAAGCAAGTATCAGAAAAATAGTTTTATTATACCCTCATATACTTAGTTACTACTTTAAAAACCTCTATAAAAGTTAATTATCAACGATCAGTATCATCATTTATCAACTTATATAATATTCTAGTAAAAGTTATCTGGTCCAACATATAAGCATTGCCATTCAGCGGTTTAACGCCACTAGCACATTGGGTGCATTGACTTCTAGTGGAGCTCAAACCCACCACCGGTACCACCAGAAGGCAGCGTGTCTAGAATGCATTTGATTGTAGATCTTAGTTAATCCAACCGCTATTTTTTTTTGATGTAGTTAGTAAGTTCATTTTTATTAGTAGTAGTCGGGCGGGAATCGCATCTCTTCATCACACTAATATTAAAAAGACGATAGTTTGTAGGCACGTGTGTTTGTGTCGCCCCTTACGCACTATACGATTTAATTCCAGAGTTAGCTATACGTTACGAGGCAACAAAAGGATTGTACTAAATATATATATTAGGTAAATGATGAAGTGGTGCGACTCCTCATAGTGGTTGCATCAAATAGTTTATATTAAATTATACATATTATTATCCTTACATTATATCCTACTGTAGGTTATCTATGTGTATACGTATAGATATACCTAAATGCTACAGGTTCGTGATCATGATCCGTCCGTCCTGGGCAGAGCCCATGTGTTGGGTCAGATCTCCACCGCTGGGTGCTATGCTCCGGCCGTCCTGAGCAAAGCCCGTTTGGGGAAAGTCCCTACCGGAAGCTAGCTCCATCCGTCCTGGGGTAAAACCCCTTTCTACCTATGCACTGTCGGGGTCTTTGCCCCCACGAGGACCTCCACTATCCCCATAGCCCTGCCACGGTTTCTCCAACAATAATCGATCACGCACCTGTGCTTTACACATGCCGATTCTCATGGTAGTTCAAATCTACCATCACACTTGGGGACTGCGCACGATCCCAAGCGCGACGAAACTTACAAAATTGGGACGGTCTTCCCTAAGCGTGTCGCACCTACTACAAACGTCTTCAGATTGTGCCCACCTTATACAGACCACTCTGAATTACCCTCTCCTCCAGCCATATGTAGGTATCACTTCACCACAAAATATCGTAAAACTATTCAAAGACGTCCGTCCCCTCCGTCGATTTGCACAAGAATCCCCCATGGGCATCATATTTACGTGTTTTCATTTATATATTTTGTGACGACTTATTGCTCGTCACGACAGTATGTTTGTTCTTCCCTCACGCTCAAACGGCTTAACGGATTTGGATGAAATTTGGCAACAAGAATGGTTATAAGCTAGCCTATCCCATGGGATGATATCTACTGCGGGTAAAACCGCAGGGCGCAGCTAGTGTCAAAGTAGAGGTTGTCGTGGTCATAATAATATCATAGGGTACGTACCGTATATACTGAAATAGTGGAGCCTTCATTTTCTATGAAGATTTCCCGCAATCGCGGAGACATTTTTTCAGTGCGGAAATGCGAGAAAACTGGCAGTGCTTTGTATATAGTTCTTGTAAATAAACGTCAAACATTTCTTTTGACCTGAAAGCTGGCACAACAAATAAAGTATGACGGAGTGGCCAATTGAAAAAGAAAAATGTCGATATTTTGCGTAGTATGATTGCGTCGCGATTCCTGATTGTGCATGTGCATGGATCTCAGAGAGGCTTGATGCTGACAGGGTTTTCCCGCGTTCGCCGAAATAAAATAATGTTTGTGAGCAAGAGATGTAAACGGTATATTGTGATTTCACGTTGGCGGAAAATCTCCATAGAAATCTTATTTACAACTTAGGCAAGGGTTGACACGCTGTATCTTAACTTTGAAAATTTACTAATTTGATTTCGTCGAGTAACTGAAGAAAATGCGGTATGGCTACAATGACTTTAGCGACTCCAAAGGGGAAATAAATTAACATTTATTTCTGTCAAATACAGCGACTTGACCGTTGTTTTCAAATTTCAAAATTTATTTTCATCGAGCGTTTGTTTACTTGAGTTAGAGACTTGTCTCAGTGAAAGTATTAGTTGGTGATACTTTACTATTATAGTGACAGTAAATATTATGAACATTTTTATTGTGTGTTGTAATTAAAAAATGGATGATACTACGCAAAGCAAGGCATCAGATGCTGTTGCTAGCGCAGCGACGTGAGTTATATTAATTATAAAACATTTATATAAAGCTATCACTCATTCTAGAATTTAAAGCAACCTAGGCTCATATAGGTAAACCTCGATATGATGGATAAGAATAATAAATGGACGTAGGAATAGATTGTAGGTTTTGTAGAGATTATTGTCTTATGGATTAATGCAAATTTGACATAGTTTCTTGTAATGCTAAGTTACTCTTTTTTCAGATTTTATTGCTTCCATTAAGTCATTAGGATGTTAATAGTTCATAAGGTAATCTTACAATGGACCCCATCGAGTGCAGCATATAAGTAGGAGGAGGATATTTTATAAAAACTAAAAATAAGCTCAAAAAATGCTAAGTAATTAAATTTGAATACTAGTATCAGGAATTTCGTTTAAGTATTCGCCGATTGAGTTGTAAGCGTCGTTAATTAGATATTGTTTAAGAGAACGCGTGAATTTAATGTCGTTTTCTATATATTTTATATCATCAGGTAGTTTATTGTATATGTTTATAGCCTTGAGTGCATCTTTAGCCGATACTCGGAGAGCGCTAACAGGTTTCCGGGTTGAGTTATGTTGTTTGAGTCAATTAGTAAATTAGGTTCGGTTTTAAATAAATGGGCATTGTTAAGAACAAATTTACATATTTCAAGTATGTAAAGAGATGTCACTGTAAGGATATTATACTTTATAAAATAAGGTTTACAGCTATCTAATTGATCAATATTTGCAATTATACGTAAAAATTTTCTGAATTGTGAATAGATCAGATGCAGAACTACTACCTCCCCAGAGAATGATCCCATAAGATAGTCTGGAATGGCTGAAAGAAAAATAAGAACATATTGCTGTTTTTATGTCAGTTGTTTTTTAATTTCGTGAAGTGCATAAGTAATTGATAAGAGTTTTGATTTAGTTTTCTTAACATGTGATGGCCAGTTAATATGAGCATCAATATTTATACCCAACAGTGTGACTTCTTTTACAATTTCAATTTCAGTGTCATGGTAAACATATTTAAATTGGAGTGGGGGTTTCTGGTATGGATGGAAAGTCATTATTTTAGTTTTAGCTAAATTAAGTTCAAGATTATGCTTTTGCATCCATTTTGTTGTTAAGTCTAATATCGCGGTGAGTTTTGAATTTATAGCTGAGCTATTTTTTACGGAAATCAGCATAAAAATCATCTGCAAAACATACACATGGATCGGTCATAATTTTCCATAGATTGTTTCTGTAAATTAAAAACAGAAGGCATCCCAAAACAGACCTCTGGGGAATAGATGCTCTTATACTTTTTGTCTCTAGCGAATCTTTACAATTATAATGGACTATTTCTACAAGCCGTTCTCGAACGGCTTGCGTTCTCGATTTTGCAGATATGATTTAAACCATTCATTAGCCACCCCACAAATACCTACTCCGTTTAATTTGTCCAACAGTATTCTAAACTGTACTTTATCATATGCTTTGGACATATCTAAGAGTATACATACTGCATATTTTTTCGCGTCTATTATGTTTAATACTTCTTGTATATATTTATAGACTGCCAGTGTTGTTGACCCTGTTTTTTCGTTTTGGCATTCGTTAAAGATATTATATTTTTCGCAGAAAGAATATACCCGGTTACTCATTGCTTTTTCAAATACTTTAGACGCAGAAGGCGAGAGAGCAATTCGGCGATCATTATTTACGTTAGATTTTGTGTCTTTTTTGTGAATTGGTTTTATTATTGCTTTTTTAAGTTGATTAGAAAAAAATCCGTCTTTAAAAGATAAAATGGTAAAGTTAGCTCATCTGCGCAAATTTTAGTAGACTGGGTGGAATGTCGTCAATACCATAGCTGTTATTATGTTTTAGGGTTTTTATTCATTTTCAAACTGCTGCTTTGTTTTATGTAAAGGTGTCAGATTACAACAAACTTGGTAGGTTGTAGTATTGTTTACAAAAAAAAAAGTTTAATTTATTATATTTTGACTGCATACTATCAGATAATACTAGACAGTGCTTGCTAATAGCAAGATTAAGTTTACATTACACCACAGCAAGGGTGGGGTTAGTATGGGTAGTAAATAAAATAGTTTTAATCCATTTTAGAGCTAGAGATACAAAATTCTAAAACTAAATCTAAACTGTCATCCACTGTGCCTATATACAAGCATTGTTGTGACATTTCAATAGCTGTTTTCTATTTTGTCTCCCTGTCCCCGGGGATAAAAGTTCATGCTAGAGGAGCTAGTTAAGATTTTATAAAAATAATGTTTAAGTCATACATATCACTTATATGTGCATATTTTAATTAATTTTCACTTCTAAGGCGAAAGAAAAGTTCTTGAGGAAACATGCTTGTCAGAGGAGGCTAGAACCTTGCGAAAATAAGTGAAGTCTGCTATGCACATATGGCTGGTCTAGTATATTATGACCAATTTAAGTTGATGCATGCAAACTCTACCCAGAGTTTGCATGCATCAACTTATCATAATCACTGGGGAAAAGGAAAAACAACAAAATAATTTATCAGTAAATACCACATTTGCTTAAAGACTGTTTAATTATAGTTTAAATAAGAAGGTACATATTTGTATTTCAAGTTAGGTCTCTTAAAGGTGAATCAGAACTATTTTATCCAATGCTCATGCTGAGCCTGCTACTATGTTATTACTTTGTATTGTATATGTAGTATTCTTGCAGAAGAAACTACACAGTGACCTTATATACTTAGAGGTTTGTATCTTGCATACTGCTAAGTAAAATAAAAATTATGAAGTCATTGTTTTTGTCAGGAGGGACAAATTCTGCCACGCTACCATAGTATCTCTTAGTGACTCAACTTCAGCCACATTGTCTTGTGATAAGCTGATAATGGTTAAATTAGCATTACCCAAAGTGCAAACGAAATAATAGTACTCTTAAAGGTAGGTAAGATAAAGGAATCAGCTGATTGTTGCTTGTAAACAGTTCTTTAGGCAATGTAGTTATTGAGCAGCAGCATTCGCAAATGGAACTGTGTACATAATGCGATATTCTTGTTTATCATGAGCGAATATTTTATCATTAAAGTTGATATCCTACTAATCCTGTACTGCTGATCTCTGAAAGTACAATCTCATGAGCATTTCTAGCAAATTGCTCTTACAAGCAGAAATCTACTACTACTATTATTTATTAGGCCTTCGGAAAGTTAGATATCCACCCAAAGAACCCGTAACAATGTTGGCTAAAATCCTGACATCCTATCAGAAGTGGAATACACTGTCAGACACATCATAATCAACAGTGTGACAACATTTGGTATTAAAACCCCTATTTGAAATTACTCAAGGCTTAATATATTTATTGCTTAGTTAGATATTTTTTTGCAGATCTTAACATAATGCAATAAGTAGTAATATTTTAGTATTGTTATGTTTTGTGTGTCTACAATAAAGCGTTGATCTATCTATCTATCTATATCAAATATTTGAGTATGACAATATGTTGAGTGAAACACATCAATTTATTTATTTCATTTTAAAGTTTTATCGTTTAAATACTCTTCAACACTATAATAGCACTCATCTATCTATCTATATCTAAGCTAAATCTAATAATAATGATTTTAAAGATTTTTCGGGGTCATTAATATTTATCTCATTTTTTATTTTGATGGCCATTGAACATAATATAGACTGACCAATTAATTATCTTTTGATTGCTGGTAAGTAATAATTGTTGTTTGTCAGCCGCAAGCGTCGCTCGTCCATCCTGAAAAGTCAGCGCGCTCCGCGCACGCCGTTCTGCGAGCTCGAGTTCAATGTGGCAACGCCCACCGACACCAGCAAGAGCCGCCGGGTCAGCTTCTCACGCAAGACTGGCGTCGCGTGAGTTACTGTGCTTTAATAATGTGCCTTTTTGTTGGTGTCAATTTGGTTATTAATTTGTTGGAATATCCTTTTATATATACCTATTTCTTGATTAGCAAAACCAGATTTAAATAAATTTTTTTTGTTTGATACTGTATACTTTTCAGCTGGTCCAATATAAATTATATCTAAATCGGTGTACTAGTTTGGTTAATAAATCAAAATCACGGAATTTTAATAATTTGATTATTTCTTTTTAAATTTGGTAATTAAAGGTAAATTCTCTCAAGCTCATGTTATTTTTTAGCGACCGACTCCAAAAAGGAGTGGTCTAAACTGATTTGAAAAATATATTTTTTTTCTGAAGGTATACTTTTGAGATGATTTCATTAAATTTTTTATTAAATGTCCAGTCCTCTTGTTTATAAATAAAAATAACTATAAAGTTTGTCTGCCAAATCAATGTTAGTTTTTTACTTTTGTTAAAAGTAGTTTGTTATTTTATTTGTTTATTTTTTTAAATATTTTCTAGTAAATTACTGTCAAATACATTATTTGCATATGCATACTGCTTATCCCTGTCCAACTTACTACATAATTATAACTAGATATTCAAATATTAATGAATATACATATTTTAAGATTGATTTACTATATGATTTTGTTATAGTGAATTTGCAACAAATGAAGCTACAACAACATGGAAGAACTTTTATGAAGAGCACAACAGGACACTGGAGTCATCGGGCAATGAATCTGAAATGAACCATGGGAAACAACCTATAGCCCACCTTGGGAAACGAATATTTGATGAACAGTTCCAAGAAGTGGAAGCTGTCGACTACATGGCCACTGTTAATCCCAGAATGAATATGAGCTCGTCGATAAACAACGTTAATTTTGCTCAACTGGAATTCACAGAGACAAAGCTGGTTGCTCCACATACAAACTTCGAATTGTCTGCCTGCACAGAAACACGAAGCAAACTATTCCGCGACGACCTCACTAATACATGCGCAGGCGAAGTGACAGACTGCATTGACGTAAACTTCTCTGCAATCCAGCAAATCGTCGAAAAAGATGACCTTGACGAAATAGAAAAAGATCTGCAACGTCAAAATAATATTGTTGTTTGTCAAGGGCCATTTACTGGACAAAATTTATCCGAGTACATTGAAGTAGATTTGAACATGACGCACGTTGCTATAGCTAACGATGAATCTGATATGTCGATTACAGACACGATCCACAGTCCAAAAGTTCAAGATGTTTCTAAAAGTTGTTCTATAGATAAAAAGGTCAATATAAACGATCAAGACTGGGTGGTAGATAAAGAAAATATTGTAGTAAATCCTTACGTCGCACCTCGAGAATCTCTCAACTTCGCTGTTAATGAAGAAGCAAATAAAATCCTCGTATTCGATGGCAAAAGGTTAATATTGGAGAATGAAAAACCTAAAAAAGAATACCATCAGAAAATATCTCTACCTAATAAACCCGAAACTCTGCCGCAAAGAAAGACAATAGTGATCAACTGTAATGACGATCTACCTAACTTTGTAAATGAATCGCAGGTTTCTAAAAGTACATCATGTTTTATTTCTGAATTAAAAGGTAATGAAACAACAAAACACCGTTTTGATGAAACACTAAATGCGCAAAAAACTATAATGTTTGATAATTTTGATGATATATCTATGACTCAAGCAATTCCTAATGTGATTAAAGATACCGACAAACGACGAACGATAGTATACGATAATGAAAAACAAAATATATCGATCACTCAAGCTTTGCCCTCCAACATACTCGACAAAGACAAAAGGAGAACTCTTCTGTACGAGGATGACAATACTAATATATCTATAACTCAGGCTGTAACAGCGAATATAATCATGCCGTTAGAAAGTAATGATAAAAGGAAGACAATTGTATTCGAAAATGAAGACTGTAATATATCTATGACTCAAGCAATTCCCAATGTAATTAAAGATATCGAAAAACGGCAAACGATAGTATACGATAATAAAATAGGGAATATATCGATCACTCAAGCTTTGCCCTCCAACATACTCGACAATGACAAAAAGAGGACTCTTCTGTACGAAGATGACAATACTAATATTTCTATAACTCAGGCTGTACCAGCGAATATAAACATGCCGTTAGAAAGTAATGATAAAAGGAAGACAATTGTATTCGAAAATGAAGACTGTAATATATCTATGACTCAAGTAATTCCCAATGTAATTAAAGATATCGAAAAACGACGAACGATAGTTTACAATAATGAAAAAGAAAATATATCGATCACTCAAGCTTTGCCCTCCAACATACTTGACAAAGAGAAAAGGAGAACTCTTTTGTACGAGAATGACAATACTAATATTTCTATAACTCAGGCTGTGCCAGCGAATGTGCTCATGCCGTTTGAAAGTAATGACAAAAGGAAGACAATTGTATTCGAAAATGAAGACTGTAATATATCTATGACTCAAGCTATTCCCGCAAACATTATGATTCATAAAATGCCCGTTTCTGAAAGAAGAACTACTGCACTTGAAGATAGTACTACCACCGTATCTTTTTCACGACATGTTCTGGATTGTAAATTAGACAGCAAAAGAAGCCAAACTTCAGTTGTCAAAGACAATAGTGATAAGATTTCTGTTCTTCATCTTAACAACCAGAAAGATTACGATGTAATAACAAACGCAAACAAAAGAAAAAACATAGTTTTTGAAAACGATGACGCTGACATATCCATGACTCAATTTATACCCATGAACCAATTTGTTGATATCGCATTAAAGCAACAGCAAGAAATAGAAGCGATCAAAAAACCCTTACACAAAGATAGCCCCACAAAACACATAACAATGGTTTTTGAAAACGATAATGCTGATATTTCTATGACTCAAGCAGTCCCGATGACTCAAATCATGGAAGCTATAAGCGTTACTTCGAATAAAAGCGAAAAAGAATCAACTAATAAAAGGAGAACAGTTTTATTTGAAAATGATGATGCCGATATATCTGTGACTCAAACTGTCCCTTTAAACAGAGTTATAGATGTAATAAACGGTCAACAACTGAAACATAGTTCTAGTATTCAGATTGCTGCACGTGAAGATTTAACTAACAAACGAAGAACAGTCGTTTTTGAAAATGATGACGCTGATTTATCTATAACGCAAGTAGTACCTATTAACCGAGTTATCGATATGATAAATGAAGAAAAAAATACGTTTAACATAATACACAAAGTATCAAAAGACAGTGAAAGTTACAATTCATATGTTGCTCAAGCAATTGACAAAGATCAAGTCATTGAAGATGTGAATAAAGAACGATTGAATTTTGACTTGACTGCACATAAAGAAGTTATTACTACCAAAAGAAGAAAAGCCGTTTTTGAGGATAGTAAAGCCGACGTATCTATGAGCCAAACAATTGATCATCTATGTCCTGGACAGCACAACGTATCTGGATATCTGGAGATACAAAGTGAACATCAATGTAATTCTATTAAGGACCCGATTTGTTTTGATACAGCTGACGTGACACGAAATGTAGTGTACAACGATAATGCAGGAGATATATCAACGAGCAGTGTTGTTTCCTGTTCCAGTGTCATTGTGCCAGATGAACATGAAAAAAAAGGAACAAGAGTCGTTGAAATCTTGGAATCCCCGTTAGAAAATGTAGAATATTTAATTAATGTAGATAAAGAGGGCGAAATTAATAATAAGGACAACGAAACAAAAAGCAATGATATTTCAATGACAGATGTAACTAATTTAAAATCATCTAGAATTAATTCAAGCATCTCCCAAAAAGATGATGATATGTGTGTTACAAAAGTGAATCTTAAAAATTCCAGTCCAAAAAATAATGACAAGTCTGGTAATATAATGTGGACGGAAACAGCAACGACGCTGTCGAAACCCATACCTACTGGATTAGGCTCAATCCACGAAGAAACTATAATTAAACCTCATTCTAAAAGCATATCTAGATTGAATGACACATTAACGAATGCAAATAATACCAATAGAGATATTTTTGTTTACCAATCGGTCACTGCCAAAACCCAAAATGGTACTAAGGGAAACAAAGATACATGCATATCTGAAGTAGTCATTGATCTAGCAAGAACGAATATTGATGAAACAAAAATTAGGTCTGATAATTATACTGTTGTCAATGATGATGTTAAACGCCAGACCAAAAGCCAATTTGAACCGGAGCCAAACAAACATATCAAAGTCAGTTTCGCTGGACCAGGTACATTTAAACCTAAGAGCTCGATACTACACGACTTGTTGGACATGTCTCAATCGTCGCTAGTTGAAGTGTCGAAAAACGTGGAGCTCGTCTCGAACAGTGTAAGTAACTCTAAGGAAATACAAACAATTTCAGATCAAACTGATATTAGAATCACTGACAAAATGTTTTATATCACAAAAAATTGCGGAGACGACGTTCACGCGGACAAATCTGAGGATTCTTCTAATACACCATCTTACATACAAGAACCGGCAATAATTGACAATGACAACAATGCTCTACATTGTATTGAGTTCAAAAACGATGATGTACCACTAGTACAAGGATTAAAAGAAAATATATCAGTACTCGAAAAGGACAAGAAAGACGATATCTTTTCCCAAGTAAAGCCGATAAAAGAAGATACATCCGAAACGGGATGTAAAATGTCCTTGGACATGTCTAAAAGAAAGAGCGCTATAGGTTTTAAAACTGCTAATGATACTAAGGAGCTATTAGAGATGATCTCCGATTTTACAGACAAGAGGCAATCTAGAATTCCGGCTTTACAAGAAATAGAAGAAAATGAAGACGCTTCGGAACCGGCGGATACAGAAAAGCGTATTTCCTATGATAATAAAATAGAAACTGACAAACTAGAGCCAATGCAGTGTGACCGTAATCTAAAAAGGCAGTCGACGGTATTAAGTCGAGAAGACTATTTGAGAAATTTGTCAATGGCTAGCGCACTACTTCAAAAATCTAGATGCGATTTTAGCGACAGTGATATAGTGGAGACAGACATAGAAACACCTAGCGAAACTCGTAAAAAATCGGTACGATTGAGCTATGACATCGTGAAAAAATTAGAATTTGATGACTCGAACACTGAAAAAAGCATACCAAGTCAAACACTGCTAAAGAAGACTGCCTTCGGTGAGATATCTTATATGACCGATCCTAATCCTAAGGTGAAAGTCATACCAGAATTTATGAAAAACGTTTCCGATGGCATCAAAGAGTTAATGGACGATCTAATTAAGCCTGTATCGGAAGTATTGCCTTTTACCATGACGACTTTAGACAGGAGTGTGAGAAAATACCCGTCGATATGCAGCACGCAGATTCAAGCTAATCTAATTACTTCAAGCCAGATTGATCTGCAGTCGGAACTGTACTCCGATACTAATTCTGGATGCGATTTGAACAAAATAAGTACCGTCGATATTGTAAATGACGCGGTCGACAGATCCGTGTCGACTGTTCGTCAAAGTCCTGTAAAATCAAAAATGGAAATCGTATTGGATGATGTCGAAGATAGATCTGTAACAACAGATGACGAAACAACAGATGTATTTGATAACAAATCCGCTAAAACAGCTATGCCTCAGACGAAAAATTATTACAGCGACAATTCGCCCGACAATGTTTTAGTTTTCGATCACGCTAACCCTTTAAATAACGTGTTACTTGCGGCGCCAGCGCCATACGCTGTAGACATTCATGCATACAACCCCATTCAATCGAAGGACGTAATACTAGAAGAAAAGCCCAGTGAATTGCTCGGAGAAGCCCAAAATCGATCGGAAGACATAGTCACCAAACAGTACCGCGTGGAGGTAGAGCTAGATACGGAGAAACAGGAGATCCTTAATAGAACCGAAACTCAAAGTGTCAGTTCTAACACAAGCAATCCTGTGTCTATGGACCAGTCTACGGAACCTGATATATGTAAAGGCAAAGATATAGAAGTGAACACCGTAATAGCTATGAGGGGAAATAAAGAACTTCTAGACGCGAGCTCGTCGCTCACTCTTGTCGACGACGCGATGTGTCGAAGTAAAACAGCCATAAATGTCGAGTCATTCATCCCAGTGACGGATCTGAAAGACTCCGATAACTCACCAGTAAATACAATTTATCCAGTGGAAGATCGACTAGTACAAATGGAGTCAGATTTTACGTTAACGGACAAAACAGACCAACCTGTAAAGCCGAAAAAACGGGTTTACAGTCCGACGAAACGCGACAAACACTTGCACTGCACGGTTTCGAGCTTAGACGCAACACCAGTTCCTATATCGAAAATGCAGAAGCGATCATTCAGTCCTCAACCCGATGCAACTAGAGTACCCGCTGAGAGGGATCACTCCCCGGAGAGCCGGAAGCTAACTCCGACGCGTCAAAAGTCACCTAAAAAAGTAAAAAACAAAAAGCCGGGCACCGAGATAGTTATTCAGCAACTGGTGCCAGTAGTTCACGTGAAGAGTGTGAAAGCTGCACGGCAGTGGGCCGACTCGAGCATGTCAGAGCTAGCGGTGGACAGCACCAGCTCCGCAGTGACGAGTTGTTACGCGAGTAGTAACAACCTGCGAGCCGACTCTTCCTCGGGATATTCGTGCCCCTTGTCTGCGCACCCATCCCGTGTGGGTGGGTTGCCCAAGACTGCTTCTAATACGGTGATGAGCGCTGACGACTTATCTGAGGACATCGTTGCGATGATCGACGCCATGCCTTTTATGGGGTAAGTGTTCATTTCTTAAATGTTTTGTTCAGTTGGGGGTCGGGATCTTTGGCATGTATTATATAGACTAAATGTTCACTTAGCGATTTTAAGCGCCTGGTGTGAGTACCGGGAACTAAAATGGACATTATGCAATCACTAATTGTTAGTTCCATTGACTCACACTGGACGCACACGCTCCAGCGTCATCAGCGCCAAAATGACGGAAATCAAATGGATTTACTGTCACTTTATTGGCAAGTGTACTTGTAATTTTCAGGTCAGTGCAGTGGTCGGAATGGGATTTCGTTGATCGGGGTGAATAAAAAAGTTAAATCACTATTTTGTCACACGAAATCTTCATTAAGTCGCTTTCAGCTCAAATATTTGCCAAGTATTTTAACGTAGTTGTTATCTTTCGTCGGTAGGAGTAACGAGTGTCAGTGGGAGTGCGCGAGCTCGTCCGGGTGGACGCTGCTGTTGCTGCACGCGCGGCTGCGGCTCACGGTGCGGCTCGCGTCGGCGCCGCGTCTGCGACACGACACGCCCGTGCTCGGCATAGAGCTGGAGACGCTGCGACAAGGTTACTCACACATTTGTTTTTGCTCAGACATGCTAAGTGTCGTAACCGTTATTTTTGACAAGGGAACATACACAATTCACAATGCTTATTTTCTCCCCCACCCCCTCCCCTCATTCCCGTCTAGTTTTCACGTAGTAGTTCATGCGTGTCAGTGTTGCAACCTGTGAGTTTGCTAAACGGCCTGCAACATATTTGAACATAGCGCGAATTTACTTAAGAATATTGACTGCGTGACTAAAACCTAAGGCCCACAAAGGAGCCTAGTGACAAAGCGTGGTATTTTGAAGAGCTCCCTCGTAGTCAAGTTCCCCAATCTTCTTTGAACAAAAACAAAATCGTCGTTACTGCTATACTCCAAAAGACGCTAATATTTTGTTCCCAACTATGTTACTCGTTGTTCCCAGCAAAGTTGGATGATTTTCGTTGCTAACGTTTTTTAGCCGGTATTGTCGAGTTGAGTTTCTGCCCTTACGCCCTTTACCGACGATTTAAGCATAATGTGAAAGCTATTAATTTAAAAACATTTATTTACTTTACTAATGTCCTACAGACAAGAAGAATCCAATAGCGTACCTGTGCGTATCGTTCGCGAGCGAGATAATGCGCTACTACATATCGCGCGGGTGTCGCGAGGCGCGCGAGTTGCCCGCGCTGGTGCGGCAGGTGGCGCGAGTGGCGCGGCTGGCGGAGCAGTGGGCGCGCGTCATGCACTACGCGCACGTGCGGCTCGCCTACACGCTATCCCCGGACGGATGGCTCGCGCTGAAGGTAAGCTGCTCCTATAGTTACCAAACACGTAGGATACGATATACCACGAGTAGAACAATTGCGGGCTACTCGAAGATCGCACATTACGCTACTGAAAAAGCAATGCTTGTTTGGTTTGTGGATGTCTCTTTAATTTTTTTTTTTTGTTAATTGATATTTCCTTGCTTCGCCGACATTTTTTCGAGACGTGTACAGGAAACATCGCGCCGACCTCGTCGACGACCGATCGAATATTTCAATGCAACAGATACCTTTTTTAGCCTAATAAAATACAAAATCTGCTCATTTACTGCTAAGGCGAAAAAAAGTTCGCCGGAATTGTTAGTTTAGATTATTTGTTTAGTGTCGTACTTATAGCCTAAGATCCCGATATACAACGATCTTTACCTAGATGTTTATTTAATAAAACGTATTTTATATTTATTTGATTATGGCAATAAATATATTGCATATTGATTGACTATTAAATTTCAGTCCAGTATATGATTAATTAATAATAAAAAAAATTAAGCTTTCACCAGTTTGTTATTAAATAAAGTCCATACCAATCGAAAGTATGAAGCCCATACAATATGCAAACGTTAGGTTGCCTATTCTTTTCCCGTCACAGCTCTCGGGTAGTCAGGTATAAACACTGTACAATAAACAGGTAAATCAATCAAGCATTTTCACCAGTCTGATTATTAATGATATTCTATGGGCTTCATACTTTCGATTGGTATGGAATTTGTCTAATAATCAAACCGGTGAAAAGTTTTATTTTAAATTATTAATGAATCATATCCTGGACTGAAATTTGACAGCCAACCCATATACAATATATTTGTTGGTATATTAAATTTAATATTAAATTTAATATTAAATTTAATATTAAATGAACATGAAGTGAAGGTCGTTGTTAACGGGATCCTATACTGACTGTACAATAAATGTGTGTGTGTGTGTGTCGAGGTGGTGAACGTGCAGCTGCGCACGGTGTGGGAGGTGAGCATGCGCGTGGAGCTGGTGGTGGAGGCGGCGGGCGGCGCGCCGTGTCCGCGCGCGTGCGACGTGCGCGTGCAACACGTGGTGTCCGCGGAGGGCGCGCCGCACTCGCCGCCTGACGTCACGCGCCTGCTCGCAGACACGCTCACGGACTGGGGACACGCGCCTAGGACTATATGGTATGGGAACTTACATATATTTTATCTATGTTATTATATGTTATATTTTCACTATTTCACATCATAATAATTATAATTTAATATTTTAAAAAATTAATTTTAATTTAATATTTTGGACACTAACTACTTCTTACATATGTACATAGGTAACTGTACTTCTCTGTTGCTCATGCTATCTATTCACAGTTAAGGACAATGGAATCGCCTGTTATTGCTTATAATTATGTTATTTTATAAATGTATTTCTATTGTCTGTTTTGAGTATTGAATAAAATAAAATAAATAATATATGACCGATTCAAGAGGAGGTGGTGAGGGAGTCTTCAATATACCATATTTGATCCCAATCAAGGGTGGTTAAATTTTCGTCATGAAGTTATTGAAAAATTAATTTGTAAATTCGTTCAAGAAAATTACTAATTTTTAGTTATATATGATTATGGCGATCGGCGTTTAATGCTTTCAAAACTCCAAATTTCTGCAATTTTGTCACCACAAATCACCTAGGTGATATCACCCAAGTAACAAACTGGAATATACCGAACTGTATATTTCTGTGGTGACATTAAATATATTTTTTATTGTTTGTATTGTTCCTGTAATTATTTAATAAATGTTTGATTTGTTTATCAGGAAAATATTCCGGTATCTGAAGAACAAGAAGCGAGACGACTCGTCGTTACTACAGCTATAGCAAAATGTCACGCATCACTCTCAACAACATTTGTTGAAACAGAGGGAAGAACATTACTTTTCTAAACAAAACTTTAAATTGTTAAGGTGTTGAAAGTTTAGAAGAAGAAACTGGCTCCGCTGTGCATCATTAGTTATGACGTCATCAACATATACATTTGAAATGAAATAAAAATAACCTTAAAATTCTGATCCCTATTTTTATATAATAAACGCACGAATATATATTGTATAAGAATTATTAAATTAAGAATTATTTTGTATTAAATATAGCCCATGTTACTCAGTGATTGTGTAGCTTACTAACGCAAAATAAATATTTTAAAATCGGTCCAGTAGTTTTTAAGTTAATTATTTTCATACAAAGATACAAATCTTTCCTCTTTATATCATAAAAATAGAGGCACAGAATTTCAATATAAAGGTATCGCAAAATACAAAAAACGCCATTCTACTCGTACATCGTTGATTCTACGGACTTTTGCATCTACTTTTAAATAATTCGCTGTCGAGCTCTCTTCTTTCCAATAGCTATTAATCTGACTTCTAAAATCTAGAGTGGATCGGAGTCTTGTAGGCAGGCGTGCTAACATCCTAGGCCGCATCGTCGCTTGACGTCAGGCTAGATGCAGCCAATCGCAAGCCTTATTTGACATATTTCTAGATAAGACTGTCGTCACATTTTAACGCCTAGGTTAATTTTGATAAATTTAATTGTTGTCCTTTATTTGTTGCAATAAATCTGCTTGTAAGTGTAAAAGGAGCTGTCGATTATTCTAGTTAACACTCATACATGTTCATTAATTGTCCCACTGCTGGGCTTGTGTGACAAAACCTATTTGTAAAAGCTAACTAGTTTGTTGTTCCTTAGTTATTTGCTAAGTTCACTTAAGATAATGTATTTACGAAGCTTTATTTAGTTGTAAAATGTTTTATAGTTTTGGTGCATTCACGAGAAATATACATTTTGTGCATACACATTGGTTTTTATTTCTTCATAAATAGTATCAAATATAATTCATTACCTACTGGAATTTAATACAGGTGATTAACATACAAAAATGTTTAACAATTTATAGGTAGGTACATTGTTGTCATATATTTTTTTTTAAATTATTTCTCGTTTGGCCACCACACTCTGTGTGTTGTGCCAGTTCTTAAGTTCTTATATTTTATATTTGGTTCAATAAGTCGGACGTTTTTTTTTCTTTCTCATTGGCCACCACACTATGTGAATTGTGCTAGTCACAGTTAAATATGATGATGAATTTACACGTCGTTGAAGGTTTGGTTCCCGTCTTGATATACAGACTCCACGGAGTCAACCTGAGGCGGACCGAGGAACTCTGCCGATTCAATCTGCACCACAGGATACGTGCTCAGCGCGTTACCGAATGACGAGATTATATCATACGTGTTACTGGGTCGGACGACCTGGACAATGGGAACGGAAATATATATAGGTTGTACAGGTTACTGCAAAATATACCTACAACGTCAACGCATTCCTATTGAGGTCATTAGTTCAGTGTTAGAACGACTTTTATTGAGTTTGTTTCGTACATTAACTTCCCAGTCCTTCGCAATCATCATAATATACTATAATCACCATACAAAGGTATGAATAAAGTCTTCTTTTATATTCAACGTGTAACAGATAGATGTGACAATACTTATGGGTGTTAGTGTAACCATCAAAGTGAACGCATTGCAAAAATGTTTTACTACAATGGGTTTACTTTGGTACTACACTATTGTCACACCTTTTAGTTACAAGTTATACATGAATCGATTGCTGTTCGTTTGTCTCGCTAAAACTCAAGACTTGCAGTACCGATTTGGTTAATTTTCATTTTGAGATATTCGTGAAAATTCACTAACGGTGTAAACGGCGACAAACATAAATAATAAGCAAAAGAAAGATTATTAAACATTCAATTGCTAGGCGGTACGAAGTTCGCCGGGTCAGCTAGTAAAAAATAAAGAATCCTTACTCTGCCAAAGACCACGTTCTTAAGATCGAACTGCGGCAGTGGCTTGAAGGTGATATTGAAGATACCGCACATCTCATCGTCGCGGGTCATTCGCATCGACACCAGACCTGCAACATGTACGATCAGGAAATATCTAGCTTAGAACAAGATTATTTACCAACGTCGAAACGTGTGATCTTCTCGCCTTCTTGCGAATAAAAATTAGTGTTTGGGAAGACGCTATACCATTACTGTACCTAGATATATGTGCCACACAATATGGCATGATATGATGACAGGGGTTAGGTAGGTACACAGTGTATAGTAAAAGATAAGAAACTAACGAAAATAAGGATTTTTGTAATCGTTCCATATGTATATGCGAAATCTGGAAATAAATATACATAAAATAAAATTATACGTGTTCATACATTACATTCAGTGAGATTTTTTTAAATTTAAATAGGGGTAGTAATATCCAATCCAATAAGAAAAGTATTATGAGAATCTGATTTAGTCTGTAAAAGTTATGCGTGGTCATAATTAAAAAATATATGCGTCAATAGAGATTTCGTTTTTCGTCGGTTATAAATGTGACGTCTCTTCCAATCTTTCCTCATCTTCGCTTCGCTTCTGATTGTACTAATCAATCATTTCCCTCGAAAAAACCTCTATCTAATAAGTTGCCTTAACCTCCATGGTGGGACAGGGAGTGTGCTGAAGCTGTCAAAGCTCGTAAGCTTGCTGAGAAAAACTAGTCGGTGTATGACTCAAGCTAATTTTAATGAACTAAATAGATTATCTGCTATAGCTAAACGTTTGTTTCATTCCAAAAAGCGTGACAGTTAGAATTCATTTTGCTCTACTTTGAGTGCAAGCTCTCCCGCATCTGTTGTTTGGATGAAAATCCGTCGATACAGAAAATCATGGTGTTCACCTTCTCGTTGTTGCAGCCCTTCTCATTCTTGGGCTGAGGCTTTTATTTATAAACTTGCCCCTCAATACTGTCCCCTCCTCTCCGAACTCCCTTCCGTGTCTGTCGCCTCATCTAATGATGCCTTGGACTTACCATTTACGTTCGTTGAAATGCAAAATATTTTAAAATCAGTATAAGATTCAGCTCCAGGTATAGATGGAGTTCCATACTCCGATTTTACTAAAGCTAGTGATAGCTTGCAGGCATATTATTTATCTTTGGTTAACGTTATTTTTTAATCTGGTATCGTGCCTGATAGTTGGAAATCTCAATATATTATTCCCATTCTCAAACCTGGGAAAGATTCGGAAGACCCTAATTCATACCGCTCTATTGCCTTTTCTTCTGTTCTCGCTAAAATTGCTGAACATCTTATTAAGAATCGTCTTGAATGGTTTCTTGAAAGTAATGGACTCCTGGCTAAGTCCCAATATGGTTGTTGCGGACGCCGAGCCCGATACCTGCACAGGGCGACGGAGGGACGCGGCGCGGGGCGAGACGGGGGCGGGGACGCGCAGGTGCGCGCCGAGTGCAAGCGCGGTGTCCTAGTGACTAAGTTAAATAGCGTGCCGACCGTATAAGTAAGTGATTTTTGTAAATAAATGTAGTACGCATCTGGAGCTTGAACTGAACACACGTCTTTTGATTTTGCCTGACCATCCCTAAGAACGAGCCAATATACAGTCCACTAAGAAGATAGAAAAACAGAACATTCCTGAACCGTCGAAGTGCCGGATTTGCAGAGAACCACAATATTTCTGGTCCTTCGACGTCGGATCTGAGGAACAACCACAATATTTCTGGTCTTTCGACGCCGGATCTGAGGAAGAACCATGGTGGTCACAAGATCGGAAGCGGAAAAACTGAGCGCTGAAGAGCTCCGGCGTATCGAGGAAGAGAGGCAGCGGAGGCAAAGCCGATTCCCGCCGGCATCACCTTCAGCAAGAACGGGAGAGGAGATGCTGGATCAAGGCCCATCGACCCGGCCAAGCGGAGCAACGGCTATCACCATCGCCGCCAGGATGGAGGAGCGACCCAGCTCGCCGCAGCCTTCTAACCACTCGCATCGATCGCGGCGTACGACGAACTCGACGCTGCAAGTGCGATTGGCTGAACTAGAAGCTGCTGAGAAACTCGCCGCCATCAAACACAAGCAACTGGAAATAGAAGCGGATCTCGTCAAGAGGAAACTCGCCGCCCAGATCGCCGCGGCCGAAGCCGAAGACGAAGCGGAGAGAAGCTTGAGAGATGAACCTACTACGAACCCAGAAGAACGACGTCAGCGTATCAACGAGTGGTTACGCGTTACCACCATACGGGGGGAGCAAGAGGAACCATCGCGCCTGAACGAACATCGACCATCGCGTCCAGCAGAAGTTCCACAGCGTGAGCGGCGAGAACGATCGATCACTCCCGGTCACACACGCAGCTACGGACCTCAGATCGCGGAAGCATTGGACCGAATGTCGAGACCTCAGTGGCGATATAACTGTGATTTACCTAAGTTTAGTGGCAACCCGTGTGAGTGGATAAGATTCAAGGCAGCAATGAAGGAATCGACAGAACTATTCAGAATCCCGCCCGCCGAGAACGTGTTGCGCCTGCAAGCTGCACTTACCGGAGAAGCACTCGAAGCCGTCGCCTCTCGCCTTATGTCGGACAAGAACCCCGAACAGATCATGAAGGCGCTGGAGCAGAGTTTCGGGTCACCGGAGGTGATAATTGACAAGATAACTGATGACATCAGAAGAGTGCCGAAACTTGGAACATCGGCGAACGAACTCAACAAATTCGCAGTGAAAGTGGACAACGCCGTGGCCGCGCTTCAGTGCATGGATCGTCGTGGTGTTTTGTTCGACCAGTGCCTTATAAGAGAAATCATGTCGAAGCTCACACCGACACTGCGAAATAAGTGGTACGAGTACGCGCATGTGAACGACGGCACCCGTGAAGCGGACATAGTGATGTTGTCGGAGTTCCCGATGCGAGAGGCCACCATCGCGCTTCGTTACGCCTACGAGCAGCGGGCCGTCGGGACTCCGAAAACAGAAGTGAAGCCAAACGCGAGTGCAGTTCCAAAGAGAAGACCAGCCGTCTACAAAACCGAGCAAGAAAACAGTGAACAACTCGACCAGTGTGTGAAGTGCTGTGGACATCATAAGTTACCACAGTGCCCACAATACCGTGCGCTAGTGACCGAGCAGCGGTGGGAGTTTGTGAAAGAAAAAGGACTATGTTTTCGGTGCATCGTGAAAAAGCATCGACGAGCTTTCTGCAAGGGAAAACTGTGCGGCGTCAACAAGTGCAGCCGCCCACATCACCAGACGTTGCATCAAGAGGGACCTGCGCCGGCCTCACCCGAACGTGCCGCGCAGTCGAACGAGTCAGCAAAAACAAGTCACGACGGAGTGGTACTGTCTGTAGCCGCATCAAACGCTACTGCCGGCCCGCGAGAAATACTGCTCAAGGTATGTCCCGTCATTGTCTCTGGTCCCAAGGGCGAAGTGGACTCCTACGCGTTGTTGGATGAAGGCGCTACTATAACTCTGATCGACCACGAGTTAGCTGCGAGCATCGGCGCCGACGGACCAAATCAACCACTGAAAATGAGCGGAGTCAACATGTCTCAACGAGAGCGAGATAGCAAGCTCGTGACCATTCGCCTCAAGGGAAGAAACGAGACGGAGCAATACACAATCAAGGCCCGGACCGTGCGTGATCTGCGACTCCGAGAACAAACGACGCCGCAGTCACTCCTTCAACATCGACATCTGCGAGATCTGGAACACGAAGTCTGCTACGATCGAGCGCGCCCGCTCATCTTAGTTGGTGCCGACTACTGGGAGCTCATCGTGTCCCGAGAGCTACGCATCGGTGCGCCCAACGAACCGGCCGCATCACGGACACAGCTGGGATGGGTGGTGCACGGAACCGCGCCGCGCAGCTTCATATACAAGAACGAGAGTGTGTTACACGTATACGCACCGGACCAGCGTGTACGCGAGAGCGAGACACACGATCAACGGCTTCATGCATTAGTGGAAGACTACTTCAAGATTGAATCCCTGGGCATATCACTCAAACCTCGAGTGAGTGAAGCAGATGAACGAGCACAGGAGATTTTCAAGAACACAATCAAGAAGATCGACGGCGCGTATGAGGTGGGACTACCGTGGCGCAGTGATGACGTCGCCATGCCTGCTAGCTACGGCGCCGCCCTGAACCGTCTGAAGGGGATCGAAAAGAAGATGGACCAAGACCCGAGCTTCGCGGCAGAGTACAGCGCGCAGATCACCAACCTGCTGTCCAAGGGCTACGCGACACTGTGTGACGGCACCGAGACACAGAGCGCCGTCAGCTGGTTCTTGCCTCACTTCGCCGTTAAGAACCCGAACAAGCCCGACAAGCGACATCTAGTGTTCGACGCTGCACACCGAAGCAACAACGTCTGTCTGAACGATCGACTTCTGGAAGGCCCCGATCTACTGCTATCGCTGCCGGGAATCATCTTTCGTTTTCGAGAGAAACCTATTGCTGTGACCGCCGATATTCAAGAGATGTTTCTACGAGTCAAAATACGATCCGACGACCAGCCAGCGCAGCAGTTCCTGTGGCGAGGAGACGACCGAACGAGCCCGCCGCGCGCCTACAAGATGACGAGCATGATCTTCGGCGCAGCTAGCTCTCCCTTCCTCGCGCACAGTGTCCGGAATTACAACGCAAGTGTGCACGCACGAACACACCCGCGAGCACACGCCGCGATAACGAAGAGTCATTATATGGACGACTACGTCGACAGCTACGACGATGAAGATGAAGCTCGCAACACTATTCGAGAAGTGCAAGACGTACACGCCGCGGCAGGCTTCACGCTACGAGGATGGAGTTCGAACGCGCCGGCGGTGATGAGCTGCGTCCCGGACACACTGCGAGCAAACGCGCCTACTCTACTGGGGGGAGCCGCGAGTTACAAAATACTCGGACTCTTCACGAACGCCGAACAGGACGAGCTAGGCTTCAACACGAGCATGCATCGCGTCCAGGAGGAGGTGCGCACTCAAGCCCGCGCGCCGACGAAGCGGGGAATGCGGTTGGACTTCACAATCGTCGTGTCGCAAGTCGCCGGGAAGGCGAAGGTGGCTCCGCGACGAACACAGAGCATCCCTCGACTTGAGCTGCAGGCCGCCGTCATCGGAACGAGACTGGCAGCCATGATCCTGGAACAACATCGCCTGAAGCCCGCACGAACAATCTACTGGACAGATTCAACGACGGTGCTTCACTGGATACGGAATGACCGAAGACGCTACACGCCTTTCGTCGCTCACCGCCTCGGTGAGATCGCTGGTTCCGCGGACCGAGTTTTCTACATACGCCCGAGACTCAATGGCCCGCCGAACGCCTTGGGAACGAAACTGAGGAAGAGGTTCTACACACCACCGAGACCGTCGAGGCGAACTACCACTGGCTGCCCGCACCCGATCGTCATTCACGCTACGAGACGCTAGTACGCACGGTTGGACACGTGCTAGCATTCATCGACATGTGTCGGCGCCGATCTACGCGCCTGGAGCTACGACACATTGAACGAGCAGAGGAACTTTTAGTGCAACAAGCGCACTGTGCCGCCGGCCACGGGAATCGCGAACGTGTCACAAACGATCTGCGACAGCGATACTGGGTGCTTCATCTGCGGCCTACGGTACGAGCAATCGAACATCGATGCAAGATCTGCCACGTGAGAAAAGCAAGACCGAACGCGCCAACGATGGGAGATCTACCACGGGCTCGCCTACAACCCTTTCAACGCGCATTTTCATATTGCGCATGTGACTACTTCGGGCCGGTGACAGTGAAGGTCGGTCGACGCCGTGAGAAGCGCTGGGGGGCGCTTTTCACCTGCTTGACTACGAGGGCGGTACATCTCGAGCTTGTCGCTTCGTTAAGCAGCTGCTCAGCGATCATGGCCCTGCGACGGATGGCGGCGCGACGCGGATGGCCGCGAGAGATGTGGTCGGACAACGCGACTGCATTTCGCGGCGCCGATCAAGAGTTAAAGACAGCCTACAATAAGTGGGTCCCACTCCTGCGCGATGAGGGACTGGTCCACCGCATGCAGTGGAAATACATCGCGCCGGGAGCACCACGACAAGGAGGAGCGTGGGAGCGACTGGTCCGCTCCGTGAAAACGGCGCTGGCAGTCACGCTAAAGGAAAGGGCTCCCACGGAAGAGGTACTGCAGACGCTGCTGGTGGAAGCCGAGTTCGCCATCAACGCGCGCCCACTGACACACGTGAGCGTGGACGCTCGCGATCCAGAGGCCATCACGCCCAATCACTTCTTATTGGGCTCGTCCGGCGGCCTGCCGACGACCGGACCATGCAGCGAAGCCGATCGACGAACGTGGCGCGCCGGACAGGCGCTCGCCGACATCTTTTGGAAGCGATGGGTACGGGAGTACCTGCCGACGCTCACCGCGAGAGGGGAAGCAGCCGGGAACAACAAAAACATCGAGGCCGGAGACGTCGTCGTGGTCGTCGACCGAGCGCTGCCGCGGAACGTGTGGCCGATGGGAATCGTCCAGCGCACTTTCACCGGACCCGATGGCGAAGTACGCATCGCAGACATCCGCACGAAGACGGGAATTTTCCGCCGTCCCTGCTACAAGCTCGCCGTCCTCGAGAGGATTCCCGAGGAGGGCTCCGCGAGCTGCGCCGGGGGGAGGATGTTGCGGACGCCGAGCCCGATACCTGCACAGGGCGACGGAGGGACGCGGCGCGGGGCGAGACGGGGGCGGGGATGCGCAGGTGCGCGCCGAGTGCAAGCGCGGTGTCCTAGTGACTAAGTTAAATAGCGTGCCGATCGTATAAGTATAAGTGATTTTTGTAAATAAATGTCGCCTTAGGGGGATCCGTCATCCTCGCCGGCGACTTCAACGCCAAGACCCTCGAGTGGGGTTGTAACGAAACGAATAGCCACGGCAGCAAACTATTTAGTTTAGCGGATGACATTAATTTTGATGTCATTTCGCCCTCCACGCACACTTACTTCCCTCCTAAGTTAGGCTACCGCTCCGACGTACATAGCACTCCTAAAAGGCGTAACACTCCAGTTGCGCTCTTTAGAAGTGCTCCACGAACTTAACTCCGACCACAGACCAGTGCTCATGCATCTAGGCCCCGACCCGACGGACAGACCGACCGCGACTAGGACAGTAGTGAACTGGCATCATCTAGGGACAGCCCTTAATGACATCAGCTCACCCGAACTCGACCCGATACCGGATGATATCCAATCCCCCCAGGACGTCGAAAGATCGATCGACTCTCTCACTAACCACCTTCGCACCGCCATAGGCAAGTCGTCACGGCAAGTACCAGTCGAAGATTCCCGTCGGCTGGTCTTGCCCGAGGACGCGAGGGAATTACTGAGAGAGAAACACAGAGCCACTAGGGCATTCGGTAGATGCCCCACCGATGAGAACAGAGCTACCTTGCGGCGTTACGAGCGCCTCGTAAAGGCCCGCATTCAGGAGCCCCGGGATCAAAAGTGGGATGACACACTCGCAGATCTCGCGCCTACGCACCAGGCTTACTGGCAGCTGGCGCGCAACCTGAAGTCAGACAAAACGGTCACCATGCCCCCCCTGAACCGCCCCGGTCAGCCCCCCGCGTTCGATGACGACGAGAAGGCAGAGTGCCTAGCAGAGAGTCTCGAGGCTCAATGCGCTCCGTCGCTCAGTTCGGTCCCCGCTTCCCATCTTACTATGGTGGACAGAGAGATCGAACATCGTAGCACCATTCCCCCCTCGATCCCCCTCGACCCTATCACGACTAGGGAAGTTGCGCTTATTATCCACCGCCTCCGCGATAGGAAAGCTCCCGGTGCCGACGGCATCAGTAACAAAGTGCTCAAGCACCTTCCCCCCGCCCTGATCCACCTCCTAGTTAGCATTTTTAATGCTGCCATGAGCAACGGCATGTTTCCATCCGCTTGGAAAACTGCCGATGTCATCGGCATTCACAAACCAGGCAAGAAGGCGTCAGAGCCCTCTAGCTACCGCCCCATTAGTCTCCTTAGTTCCCAGGGTAAAATTTACGAGCGACTTCTACTGAATCGCATGTGGGCCCACGTCACGGCCAACAACCTCCTTCCCAACGAGCAGTTCGGCTTCAGAGCCCGACACTCTTGCGTCCAACAAGTACACCGCCTCACGGAGTACATCCTAGAGGGTTTCAACACGAAACCCAAACACTTTGGCAACCCCCAGGGGACCGTAGCGGTCTTCCTGGACGTGGCCAAAGCCTTCGATAAAGTCTGGCATAACGGGTTGATATACAAGTTGTATCAATTCGGTCTGTCAGACCGTCTTGTCCACATCATCCAGGACTTTCTCCGCGACAGAAGCTTCCGCTTCAAACACGAGGGTGAACGTTCACCTCCACACCCCATCAGAGCGGGGGTCCCCCAGGGCTCAGCCCTGTCCCCGCTGCTCTTTTCACTCTACACGAGCGATATCCCCCGCTACCCGGGGGTAGAGCTCTCCCTTTTCGCCGACGACACCGCCCTCTACGCCAGAGGGTGGCACGTGACTCGACAAATAGCTCTCGTCAACCGAGCGCTCCTCTCCTTGGGTAAATGGTTCCGCATGTGGGCCATTACCGTTAATCCAGAGAAAAGTGCAGCCGTGTACTTCACTCCGCGTAAAAAACTCTCGAATAGGTCCCTACGCCTCCATGGCCAGCCCATCTCTTGGGCCTCCTCGACCAAATACCTAGGTGTTACCCTGGATAATAGGCTCAACTTCGAAAAACACATCACCACGGTGCGTAACCGCGCGGCCTTCTTTCTAGGCCGTCTCTCCCCCCTCCTGTGCGCGAGAAGTAAAATGTCCCTTAGAAATAAGGTGACACTTTACAAGACCGTGATCCGCCCCGTCATGACCTACGCCTCTGTTGTCTTCGCACACGCGCCCTCTTATCAACTGGATAAACTCCAAGTCATTCAAAACCGCTTCATCCGTAGAGCGGTAGACGCGCAATGGTACATGCGCAACTCGGACCTCCACTGCGACCTCGAGCTCCCCTCCATCCGTCAATTTATGAAGGATGCCTCGCGTAGGTACTTCGACTCTGCTCCCCACCACCCGAACCCGCTCGTGGTTCAAGCGGCGGACTATTCGACTGACCCGAACGGTCCGCCCCCCTTGCATAGGCGTCCTAGACACTTCTTGGATGATCCGGACGACCCCATTGCAGCCGTAGTATCGGCCGCCCTGGGGTCGCCCGGCCCACCTGACTCGTCTCCTAACACACACTCCGTTTTTGGTACTGGTCCGGGCCACCAGATTCGACATCCATTCCGACGATACAGAATGCGTCCTCGCCGGCGAGGACGTGGTCTCTTACGACCCTTAGGGTCACCCAGTTGATTGATAGGGCCCTAGGTCTTTCCCCGTCTGGGAGGCCAGGGCAATTCGGTCAAATAATCAAACCAGTTGCCTAAATTAGCTAGGTTTAGGGTCCAGGCCTCTCCCCGGGATGCCATGGACACAAGTCGATCTAATGATAGGGCTCTGGCGCGGGCCAGGGCACCTCTCTCCAAAAAGCGTCGTTCAGATGCCAATCAAGTGTAGGGTCCTCGTGAACTCTGGACTCAGAGCTCCAGGACAATCAGGTCAAATAGTCACTCAGATTCATAGGGCTCATTTGTCCTCCCCCTCAGGGAGGTCGGGGCAAATTCGCTCTAAAAAGTTTTAGCTAGGATGCCACCAGTGGCTAGGGCCCTAGGCACTCCCCGTCTGGGTTGCCAGGGCAGTTCGTTAGTCCAACTCTGGGCGACGGCTCAAGCCGAGGTTCGTGCCGTCTGAGGCGCCCTTGTGCTTGTCGCCCCAAAACCAAAACCGCGGCCCAGCGCACTAGCGCTTGCCAAACGTCCGGTCAAGCTGTCGGAGGTCGTGTTCGACCAGCAGCTCAGTCCTTTCTAAAAAAAAAAAAAAAAATGTAGTACGCATCTGGAGCTTGAACTGAACACACGTCTTTTGATTTTGCCTGACCATCCCTAAGAACGAGCCAATATACAGTCCACTAAGAAGATAGAAAAACAGAACATTCCTGAACCGTCGAAGTGCCGGATTTGCAGAGAACCACAATATTTCTGGTCCTTCGACGTCGGATCTGAGGAACAACCACAATAATGGTTTTAGGAAAGAAAAAAGCACTATGGATATTCTCAGCATCTTTACTACTGATATTAGACTTGCGTTTACCCGTAATGAATCGATTGTGGCTGCCTTTCTTGATATTTCTGCTGCTTATGACAGTGTCCAACTTCCCCTTCTTAAGAATAAACTTCATCTTCTAAAAGTTCCGGTTAAACTGTCTTATTTTATAATGAATCTTCTCTCTGAATTTTTTATTTATCTACGTTGTTCAGATCCGGCTATTTCTCCACATAGGGTTACTTGGCGTGGACTTCCCCAGGGATCTGTTCTCAGCCTTATTCTCTATAGTGTATATACCTCTGATTGAAAAATCGTATGGTCTTTGCCGTATTCTTCAATACGCAGATGATATTCTGTTATACACTTCTCATCCTAATATTGACGTTGCTAGTAACTGCATCTTTCATTCTCTTGTTTTTCTAAATTCCTGGTTTCATCTCAATGGTTTAGACCTTTCTCCTTCTAAAAGTAATATTGTTTTCTCTCTAAGAAAGCGTGACCCACCCGTTTTGGATATTTTATCTAATGGCTTTCGAATTCCTGTTAAGAAATTAATTAAATATCTAGGGTTAATTTTGGATAACAAATTAAATGGCAAATTGCACTTGAGATGCTTATCGGGTATCTGGTGGGGTCACCCATTTTCCTTAAAACTTCTATATAATGCCATAATTAGAAGCCTTTTAGATTATGGTTCTTTTTTACTGGAACCAGCGAATAAAGAGGGATTAAGAAAATTGGACTTGATTCAATCTAAAGCTCTTCGAATTATTATGGGGGCAATTAAATCTTCCCCTATTAATGCTCTTCAAGTAGAGTGTGTTGAAGCTCCCCTCCATCTCCGCCGTCAATACGAGGGCGGAGTGATAAGTCTGGTAAAAAAATATTTTGGAATAAAGTTTTCGCTAATTGCATGAAACCTCCATGTTATTAAACACTCTTTTGAAGGACTAAATTAAAAATTTCAGCCAATACCGCCGGTTATTTTTTTTAACAGACATTAAAGAAAAACAATTGAACGCATTTTCGCAAAGATGGAGAAAACTGAATTTCGTGTGTTAATTAAACATTACTTTTTAAGAAAAAAAACTATAACGGAAGCAAAACAAAAGCTTGATAAATATTACGGCGACTCCGCTCCGTCAATTAAAATGATTCTTACAAGCACAAGTGATGCCGAACGTCCAGGACGCCAGGTTGAGGTCACTACTCCAGAAATTATCGCTAAAATCCATGACATAGTGTTAAACGACCGAAGAGTAAAAGTGCGCGAGATAGTTGAGGTAGTAAGCATCTCAGACGAACGTGTGCGCAATATCTTACACCAACATTTAGATATGAGGAATCACTCCGCGAGATGGGTGCCGCGTTTACTGAATGTTGATCAAAAACGCGTGCGTGTGACCACTTCGGAAGCAGGTTTGGCGTTGTTTCGACGGAATAAGACCGAATTCTTGCGACGTTTTGTAACAGTAGACGAAACATGGATCCATCACCATACACCCGAAACCAAACAACAATCAAAACAGTGGATTGCTGCGGGTGAACCAGCTCCGATGAAGGCCAAAGCAGTTTTATCGGCCAATAAAGTTATGGCTAAAGTTTTCTGGGATGCCCGTGGAGTTATCCATATTGACTACTTAGAGAAGGCTGAAACGATTAATGGCGCTTATTATGCCAATTTATTAGAACAATTTCACAGAATTTTAGCTGAAAAACGACCGCATTTGGCAAAGAAGACAATCCTCTTTCACCAAGACAACACAAGAGTGCACACCTGCGCCAATGGCCATGGCCAAATTTTATGAGTTACGCTATGAGTTGCTTTCTCATCCAGCATATTCGCCAGATTTAGCCCTCTGCGATTATTTTCTGTTTCCGAATTTAAAGAAATGGCTTGGTGGAAAAAGATTTAGCTCCAATGAAGCATGAATGATGCATGAAACCAACGCCTATTTCGAAGGGTTGCCTAAGTCTTATTATATGGAAGGGATCGAAAAGTTAGAGACACGTTGGATGAAGTGCATTTTCCCTCCATCCTTTAGTTCCCAAACTCAACTTACTGTATCGCTTCTCGCTGACTTCTCGGTTTTGGCGTAAAAAACATCCTCATATGTTCCTGAAGAGTTTCGCGTCTTTTACTCGTAAGTCACTAAAAGATCGTGTTGTCCGTTCCCCTTCATTGCCTCTTTTTTTGTCTAGTTTTGATATTGTTATTGCTCGTCCCACTATTGTTTTAGATTTTGAAATTTTATGCTGGTGACACTCATGCCGATGAATATCTTCGCGATCTGTTAAAGAGAGATTGGCTTGGTTGGCATACTGTTTATACGGATGCCTCGAAATTGTATTCCCTTGGTTGTGTTGTGTGCGGAATTTTTCATTCCCAATACAATATTATGCAAAAAGTTAAATTTCCCCCTGAAACCTCTGTGTTTTCGGGTGAGTACTGGGCGATTCTTGAAGCTATCCGGTATATCCTTCTTTTTAAATTACGTCGTTGTCTTATTTTTTCTGATTCTCAGAGTGCCCTTCAATCTCTTCTTTCGAATCCCTTTTCCTCCAAATTACATAATCATATTGTTATTTTAATCAACGAATCTCTCTATGTGTGCCGGTCAAGAGGTAGTGAAGTTGTCCTAATTTGGGTTCCAAGTCATTCTGGTATTCTTGGTAACGAACATGCTGACGAGGTTGCTAAGGATGCGGTTGTATCGGTGAAAAAGTTTCATTTTGCATTTCCCCCCACGATCTTATGTCCCTTCCTAAAAGTCCTCTTCTTCAATTCGTGGCCTTCTTGCTGGAACTCATCTAGCAAATCCAGAGGATCTGCCTTTGCAGCTATTCAGCCATCGATTCCACGTCGACCCTGGTTTGCTAAGTGTCGCTTCAGCAAGAAGCTTACGAGTTCGTTGATCCGTTTAAGATTGGGTCATTGTTGTATCCCTCCTTTATAGAAAAACATAAAAATAAGAGAATTTTCCCTGTGTGAATGTGGCGTTGAAGAGGGAAACCTAAATCATATTTTCTTTGTCTGCTCTCTTCTTTATCACTCTTCCTTTCTTTCGTCTCTTAGTTCTGTTGTTCCTTTTCCTACTTCCATGTCAGTTTTACTTTCATCTAATGTGAAGTATAAAAAAAATGTGAAGTTGTCGCTCTGTCTGAAAAACATACCTACCTAGGCCAGGGATTAAAGACGCTCTACCTACTTCTCATTTCGACGAATATACCTATCAATGGTATATACTTTATGCACCACATGAAGTGGAAATTAAAGTCTCAATTCACCTTAGACTTTTTGCACCTAGGTGGTATCATCCAGGAGATATGTGGCGACAAAAAACGTGTAATTTGTTCACCTTGGAATTAAATCACCTGGGTGAATATGGTTCAATACGTTATATACATGCTGTACCTAATAAATTTGGCATTACATTACCTGGTATGGAGTGCGGATAGTGATAGTTCTCAGCGCCGAGCGGCGCGCGCCGACCGCGCTGCAGGTAGCATCCGAATCCGTTGTCGTGGATCACATCACCCCCGCTCCAGTACAGGTGAGGCACCTTCCTATAACACCAAAAAATATATAACTATAAGGAAAAATAATGAAATAAAATATATTTATTGCTAAAATGTGGTAAGTACAGTTATGGTCAGCGTACCTACTGCAAGCTTCCCAAAGTATGCCACTTGGCCTGGGGTTTTCGTCTCCATAATCAAAAACCTCTGAGAGACAAAACCTGCGTATGATAAGCTAATATAGATACAATCGATAGTTGCCGATTGGAGGTTAGAAGTAGAAGATAGAATGCGAATGGCTTTCTTGGCTCGTTTCAGAAGTCAAGACAATAAACTTGGCCCACAAGGTAAGATTTCTACACTACCATCGAAGTTTTACTGTGTGAAGATTATCGCCTAAAACACGCCTAGCCAAAGTTAGAAAACAAGGAATTTATATTAAGATATGTATGTTCAACAAGTTGCCCCATGCCGTAGTTAATCTTCACGCGAACGATTTTAAACAAAAAATAAAGCGGTTTTTTGAGTCTACCCCAATTTACTCGGTCAAAGAATTTATGAACATGAAGCTGACTGAATCTTCGTTCGTGAGTGAGCAATCATTTTTTTCTTTCTAATAATTTTAATTTAATACTTAACTTATACTTAATTTATATAACATATTGTCAAATCTAACTAAACAATTATAGTCAAAACTCACAAACTAATAATGACATTGAAGTATCTTACTATATAATGACTTTATTAAATTCTACTCACATTAATGTAAACTATTTTAGAAGTATTATTATATCAGTAATATATCTATTAATCTATACTACATAATCTTATTTAAATTTTGTAATTAAGTGAATTGTAAAGTTTTTGACATAGGTACATTTTAAAATTTACTAAATTAAGTATTGTGTGAAATATTGTAATGTGACTTGCCTAGTATAACATAAGTGGTTATAAGGCCAATAAATAATTTCATTTCATTTCATTTCGCCATAAACTAGACAAAACTTTTACTAGTTTTACCAAGCGTAAACACAAATTATAGCATACTTAAAGGATTACTTAGGCAGTAGACAACGTACCTACTTACCTATATATTTGTATTTGTAGTTTAAGAACAAAGACACCGTTATAAACAATAACTTTAATAGCAGGAACCAATAATAAATATCAAAAAATAACATTACTTGCTAAAGCATCAACTACGCAGTCGTCAATTATGCTGCCGTGATGTAGAAGGTTTTGAAGGCGATTGGCCAGGCTGCATCTCAGAGAACTGGTTCACAGCGAGACAGTATTTTTCCGAGTGATAGGTCCTCGATATCTGAGAGAGCAACGGACTGCCATGTGGAGAGTTCAGCCACAATGATGCACTTCCAGTCTGTCCCACCATCGCAATAAACGCGATAAGCATTCTAGTATTTAAGAGACCGCGTTGAATCTGCGGCTGCTTCAGCAGTGTTTGCAGTATCGCCCCATCTGGAAGACCATTGACTAATTCAAAGATACTCGAGCCACGTTCTCCGATCAACCACGACGCAGCTGCTGGCACGTTGCATCCAGTATTTCGCAACGCTTTATCGGCATCTTCGTAAGAGAAGCCCAGATCTTTCAAAGCCGTAATCGCTTCGGGGTTAGGAGGTTCGGCAATCTTTGCTCTCCAAGCTCGGAATTTTTCCAAAAACCTTTGCAAATGTTCGGCTCGTTTAAAAATTTCGCCGCTCTCAGCCGTAGACGTATCGGACACGACCTCAGGTTCTGATTGCTCCTGAGCTGCAAGTCGGGACGCTAAGTCTTCAGGCGTTAAAACTTGGATGACGTTCTGATTCACTCTCCGTGGCTCGTCCAAGGCTGCAGATAGTTGGGCTAAGGTCATTTCATAATTCCTTCCAGACGCAGCCAGACGGGCGCCTGCCTCGATCAAAGAGATCAGAATCTTCCGCAATTCGAATGAAAGTTCGTTTGTCGAAAGTAACGATTGTAAGTTAGGTTGTCGAACTGGATTTTGAGGATTCGGCAGAGATGCTGTCGCGGCAGCTATGGAACTGGGTTGCGGTGCTCGTACGGCTCCTAGATCCCAGAGGTTTCCAGCTTCGGGCAATCGTCTTTCAACCAGAAGAAGCTCTTCTTGCATCACGACCTGCTCTTGGGCCAGGGTTAAAAAGTCGTGCAACGTTGTGGTGTCAAATACGCGTACAACTTTAAACCTGCTCGATCCAGTCTCACCATTGGGATAAAAGAAGTCTAAAGCTCGATTCTTGACTTCTTCGATCAAGGTGTCTTCATGGAAATAGGTTGAAAAGATCTGTCCTTCGGGACTTACAATTTTGACTAGAATATCGGTGGTACCGGGCACCCCGTCAGAAAGTAACATCTTTTAACAACAAAGCGCTGGCCTTCTTTCCTTCTGCAGCGGCTTGCATATAAAACACTATAATAAATAGCGTCAAACTCGTAAATAAAAACAGAATACACAAATATAATTTTAACATAATGTCACATATTTTGACGTTTGTCTTGAACTTCAAGTCAAATTGACGCAAACGAATTTTGGCTAGTTTACAAAAAGGATAGTATAGTGGTTTTAAAACTGTGAAGAGCTTCTGGAGATGCGCATAATGTTACAGGTACGGTTCTATAGAGTTATATTTCAGGTTCTTTTAATATAATTCTTACGCTACCGGCCAAGTGCCTTTGTTAGGTAAGTACCAAAAACAAAATAACTAACTACTACAACAAAAAATATAGCTGAATTACCTATTGACCATTTAAGATCTACAGATAATATATAAATAATAGATTTAACATAATTACAGGGGTCGGCACTCGAAGTGTTACCAATTCAAAATGCTGTAATTTTGACAATTTTGTTTCTTTTTATTTATAAATTTCAATACATAGAAAAAAAAAAAAAAAATTAAAAAGAAAAAAATATTGTTCGATGTGGCCACCTTTAGCGCGGATAACAGCATCGAGTCTGTCCGAGAAGGCTTCACACGCTGCACGAATGTGGTCTGCTGATATTTTGTTCCATTCTCGGCGAAGAGCAATCTTTAAGGCGTCGACTGTCTCATATTTTTTTGCTGACACTTTGGCCTCTAGAATTGACCATATGGAAAAATCCATTGGTCCGGCGAATATGGTGGCCATTGTTGCGAAGAAATGAAGTTCGGTACTTTTTCTTGCAAAAAAATTTGGTTTTCACGGGCTTTGTGGGATGGTGCCGAGTCTTGCTGAAACGTCCAATGGTTTCTACCGAATTTCTTACGTGCCCAAGGTAACAAAGCATCGTTTAAAATCTTTTCACGGTAGATTTGCTGGTTTATCTTTGCACCCTGCTCAATGAAAACGAGAGGTGAACGTCCCGTAGCAGTTACCGCGGCCCAAACCATCACTGTTGCTGGTGCTTGCTTTCGCAGAGCAATTCGTTGGTCTAAATTGTCGTTTGATTTAGACTTTAACCATACGCGATCATTTTGTTTGTTCACATATTGCTGAACCGTAAAAAATTTTTCATCGGAAAATACATACCAAATTTTCAAGCTTGCTATCAACGTGCAACTACTTTAACTCCTTATCTCTTTATAGGCGAACTGCCTTTTGTGCAAGTGTCAAGTCTTGCACTTTTTGTATTTTGTAAGGCTAAGGTTGTAGTTTATTTTACAGCCCACCAAAAAACATTAGTTTTTTCTTAATAAACAAACAAAAGTTGAAATATTTGTATCATTTTGCTATGTGCATTTACCATTTTCAATTAGGTTAAATTACAAGACTTATTTCTTACATATTCAACATAGGTGACATCTGCTGACTACAATAGTTATTTATTATACAAGAGTGCAAAGTTGATTTTTAACCGCGTGCTCAATTTTGATGACCGAGCAAGGGAATTATTGAATCACTCGCTGCGCTCGTGATTCAATTTTAGAATCCTGTGCATTAGAGAGGGAATTAAAAGAGCACAAGGTCAAAAATCTTTGCACTCGAGTGCAACACGTAACTTTTCATACCACCTCAGCGAGGAAATGACTACATACGAAAAATAAAAAATTGAATCACTTCTTTTAGTTTTTTCACGTATTTTTAACATAAGATTTTGATATGACGTGAAAATATAATGGTGCGCGCAAATAAATTAAAAATAAAGTACAGCAAAAAGGTTCCGAGTCTGAGTTTTTAACAAAATAAAAAAGGTTGTATGATGAATTCGGCACCATAGATGTAGAAGTAAATAGGTTGAATTAGGTTTTTAATTCACAAACTTAGTGCACACGATATTTAAATTCAAATTTACTTTATCCTCTAGCGGATAAAAACGGCTTTTGCACTCAGATATCGATCGAATAGCAAAAATACTCTTTCCGAGATGGTGGGATGAAAAATTAATTAAATTAAACTAAATACGAACGTATGTATTATATGTATAACTGTATGTAAAAAATATTTCCCTATTGAACAAAATTTACTCATAGGCGCAACAAAAATTTCTTCTAAACAGATTTACCTGTGGGTAAAAAAAACTTCTTATAAATGAAACCCTTCATTTATAAGAATTATAATTTTTATATAATTAATAATTTTTTATAATTTTAATATTATATAATTTTTAATTGTTGTTAGAACCCTCAGGTTCTAACAACAATTAAATATTCTAATAAACATTACCGGTAGGTGTGAACAAAAAAAAAACTTCTAATAACCACTTAACTATTCCAATCTTAATCTTAAGAATTAATAATAGACAAATTAACTTATCTTAGACAAATTAACATTTAAATCAGTAGCTGTTAGGTATTACTAATTATAGTTCAAAAAACAAATGCAAAGCTTCTCTGATTATTCAGTTAATTGAACAATATACATAACACAAATACTTATTTGTTTGTCATAGGTAGAAGGAAGTTAGATAGGAATCTAATATTCTGACAAAAAAAAATCTAAGGCAAGTTAACAAGCAAGTGTAACTCGAATAGATATTAATTATAGTTTACTATAAGTACAATTCTGAAGTTTATAATAGTTATTATTAGGTAGGTATCTAGTTAAACACAGCTACCACATACTACAAGTTCATAACAATCTTATGATAATGGTCTTATCAGACCAGAACAGTGCTAAGGCAATTATAGAATTTCTTCTATTTATGAAATTGTGCAAGAAATATGCTCATACCCATACCTAAACATGAGTATAAACTATCAGTCTATTTCTTCTTGAAGAGTAGAAATAAACAATCTACAACTACGAGTTTGACTATCGCAGATTGAGATTTATTTTTGTGAGAGGTGACCAACATTAATACATTTATGTGACACAGGGTTAAGAACAAACATGAGTACTTATAAGTTAAATATAAGCTAGTGCAGATTGTTTCTGTTCGAGGAACAGAAACAAACTAGAAATAATATGTACTCAATCTCTAACTGCAAATGAGATATGTAACTCAATCATCAACATTGATAGGAAGTGGACACAACTTCAAGACAGAGAGTCTGTCTACACATACCAAACATTTGTGTATCCGTTGCTTTATAGCACTTTTCATCTTCAGGATCCAATATCTGGAACCCAGATGAGTCAAAGTGAGTTGAACTCCTCCATGTAAATGTAAATTATGGGCGTCATTTACTAGTAGCGGAACTAGATCATTGTCATGTCCAATAATAATTGGGTGCTTATCAGGTTCTGGTAGTTCTGCATTTCTCAGACGTCCGCCCACCCTGAGGATGTTATTAGGATCAAGAAATGGTTCTAGTGTTTTCAATTTACTTGTCTTCTTTACTTGTTTTCCTTGTTGTAGTCTAAATATTTCTTCTGCAAACTCCACTATTTGAACCTTCTTTATTATGATTTCTAATGCTTCTTCAAATTCTTGTGTAGTAATCTCTTTAGCTTATTCTTTTTTAGTTTTTTTTTTGTAGTTTAGAAATCTTCTTGTATATACTCTCTTAAATTCAGTCAATGAGTCAAATTCCTTCAAGTTTATACTCTTCTCTCCTTCATTGATGTCTCCTATATGAAAACCTGTTGCTGCTCGAATTTGTTTCAACAGTCTGGATAAGATCAAAGCTCCCAAGAGTTCGAGCCTTGTTAATGATATTGTTTTCACAGGAGCTACTCTGCTTTTTGCTGCAATGATTCCTGTTTTTATATCTCCATCTTCCGTTTCTACTCTCATGTAAGCCACTGCTGCATATGCTTTCATGTACGCATCTGAAAACCCATGAATGGTTGTGTTTTTTATTCTTGATTGTGTAGTCCACAGCCACCTAGGTATTTTTATTTCATTGAGACTTTCGAACCCCCTGCGTATCTCCAACCATTCCTCCTTCACCTGATCATCAACTTCAGTATCCCATCCAATCCATCCTTTAACCACAGGTCTTGCATAATACTTCTTGCAAGAATTATAGCTGCAGTGAGCCATCCAAGAGGGTCAAATAATCTTTGTAGTTCAGATAGAATAACTCTCTGTGTTATAATTTCAGAAACGGGTGGTTGATTCAGGTGATATTGGAAAGCATCTTGGCCCACATCCCAGGCCACACCGAGGGCACAGTCAAGATTGATTGAAGGTGTACCTCTCATATCTAGATTGATGTGTGTCACATGTGTGATTCTCTCATTGGATTGAAAATGTTGTATAAACTGTAACATTTTAATCAATTGTAACATCTTCTTTGATTGTCTTAGCCGCTGCTGGGTAGTTAGTACCTTCGTCTTCAGAAAGTTGTTGCAGTGTTCTAACAGAGAGATAGAGTGCTGATGCGGTACCAAAGGTTCCTATTAGCGGACGGTAGTCTTGAATATCTTTTTCTTCACTGTCCCGCCATAATATACGCTGGTAATCAGCATCCTCCTTGGTAACAAGTATCTCTCTGTACATGCGTTGGATATCTGTAATGAAACAAACCATTCTCATTCTCCATTTTATAATTAAATTGCGTAGGTCATCCTGAAGCTGCGGTCCCACTAAAAGTTCTTCATACAGTGAAACATTGTTTCTTCCTTTGTTAGATTCATCAAAAACAACTCTAGTTTTAGATGTTTCTTTATCCTCACGCAGCACCACGTGGTTAGGTAGGTACACAGCTGGGTTGGATCTCTCAACATTTGGAACAATTTCCATGTGATTTATATCTAGGTACTCCCTCATGACTTTGATGTATTCTTCTTTCAGTTTGGGCTGTCTCTGGAACTTCCTTTCCAGCTGTTGAAGTCTTCTCAGAGAAATATTCTTGGTCTCTTCCTCAACTGAGAGTGGCTTTAGAGTTTTAAAAGGTAATTACCTTTACATACATACCTGCCCTCATCGTTCCTGGAGTATGTATCTCTATATATTTTCTCACAGAGTTTTACTTCTGCTGTGTATGCTCTTCTCCCTGTTGGTTCTAACTCCCATATACGTTTCAGCATGTCATCCAGGTCCGTGTGAGTGTGCAGTGAATATGTTTCCTCCGCTGTATCTTCTCCAATCCCTCCTAATAAAAACCAACCTAACTTGGTGTTCTGCGCGCAGGGTGTGTTAGGTGAACCTTGAATGACACCAGATTTCAAAATATTACTGTAAACCTTTGAACTCAATAGCAAATCTATTCTGCCTGGTTGATTAAACGTAGGGTCTGCAAGTGGAAGTCCTTCAATCTGGTATCACGCCAGGTACTTGAATCAATATTCTTCTTTGGGCAAAAAGATGTTATCTTACCTGACATAACATATGCGGCAACCCTGAGACTAAATTCATTGTCATGCCTCGATAGTATCTCAAAAGATGTCACATGAGTGACAGATGCTCTCGCAGAACCACTACCTAAAATATGCCCTGTGGTAGGGGTTTTCTCAGACCTTAACATTTGAGCCGCTCGTTCGCTTATTAGAGTCACCTCAGCATCTGTATCTAAAATTCCCCGCAGTATGGTTACATTTCCTAGTCCGTCCCTGACTGGCACTAAAACAGTAGGCAGCAGGCCGGGTGAATCAATACTTGAAAAAAATGATGATATTTGTGCATGTATTCCTATACTGGGTTGCACTTCTTCTACTACTTGTTTCTCTTCCACATCTGTGGGTTGTGACCTTTCTAAATTCTCAGAAGCTTCTTTCTTCAAAAAAGGGTGAAGATGAGAATGGTGTCGACGCCCACAGATTTTACCAGAGGGATCTACCTGCAGCTTAATTTTCGACAGAAGTACACAGGGTGCTTAGGAGAATAACAGTTAAAACATAATCGCTTACCTTTAACAAATTCTGTAATCTCGGGTTGTGTCAACTTACAAAAGAAAACACCGTGTTTAACTCTCTACTAGTCTGCGCTGGAGAAGCTGTGTGTAGAATTCGCTCACGCTGGCTGCCCCTCTGGTTGGTTCGTGATGTCAGCTCCAATGTCTGAATGCGTCTTTCCAAGAATGTTATACAATCATCCAGCTTGGGTAATGCGGCATCATAGGTTCTGCTAACGTGGTCTTCCCATTCTTTGTGAGTGATTTGATCCCTTGTATCACGATTTTCTTGAGTTGTATCCGGCTCGAAGGACCATATGGTGATGTGAATAAGGTTCTTTTTACTATTGAGGAGATTTTAAATAAGACGAACGTGTGCTCACTATACATTTGTATTGACAACTGACTAAGTGTTACAAGGTACGGACTGTATAATGTTTCTAAAATGCACAGACTTTATGCGTTCACAAAATAGGCTTATATTCACGACATATAGTAAAAGTTGTTCTTTAAGATGAGTATAGTGACCCCCTTTCGGCTTAGTATACCCCTAATCGATAACCCTGTACACAAATCATACGATTTTAAAAATGCAGAAATTTTAAGAATTTAATAATGAAGAATCATACGATTTGTATATATTAAAATAAAAAATATATATTTTGTTTCTTATAAGAAACAAAAATAATAAAATATATTTTATTCGGCTAAAACTACGTTCTAATCTATCAACTCGTAAGTAGTGTGACTACAATAAAGTGTTTATCTATGAACAATGGTCGCTACCTGAAGAAGCAGGTGCCGATGTAGGTATGTCCCGCTCCGTCGCCGCGCAGTAGCTCCGAGAACAGCCGGCAAGTGAGTGGACACATGTCTGTGAACAGCTCTATAGTCAGCCAGCCGAGACACGCGCCGCCGACCACGCGCAGGCATATACGAACCCTGACGATTATAGGATCATGCATAGAACAGAGGATTTTGGACTAGAGCTAGGTAAGAGATAGGTACAAAAGTAAGCAAAGTAGGTCTCGTTTTGAAAGTTCGCTTTTTCAAACGAATACATGTTTGGTTTAGTTGTTTTTACTTCTTTCATAGCGCACTCTAGACGATAGCCCTGCAGATAATCTCTGACGAGTAGGTACCGCAATCCCGCTGCTTTTAATAATCTGCTGGATCCCGCACCTCACAAACTTCAAAGCGCGGATTCGAGTACTATCCCGCAAATAAAAAAATTGGCGCTATAAATTTTGCGGTAATCAAAAGTAGCACAAGCGCAATAAGCCGAGAGATATTAGGTCCTTACATATGAAATTGGCGTTTTGTCGTACTATCCACTTTGATCTCAAATATCTCTTCTTTGGTTAGGGATTCCAATTTCAAATTTATACAGCTATTTATTCATACATTTGTATTTTGAATACCGTAATTCATTTGTTTTATCCTCGTTTGGTTTTTTCTTTGCGTCACGCAGTTTACAAAATGAAAAACTTGAAATATCCGAAAGATCCGATTTCAAATCCCTTCATTATTGTGCCGGTTGAGTAATGTAACGCAGCAGTTGAGGCGCGTTTGTCGGTTTGCTGCACTCAATTTATGAGGTACCCACCTTTCAAGCTATTTCACCTTTCCAATTTGCTTCAAGTGGATTAAAACAGTTTTATCACTAACACCGCAGCCTGCAGCTAACTCGGACGTGGTTTGCGATGGATCTGCTTCCACAATAGCTTTCAATTCTTCATTAGCAACTCTAGTCTTCGGCCGTCCACGGGGCTTGTTCTACAGGTCGAAATTCCCAAAACGAAAACGTTGGAACCAAAAACGCACTGTGTTTTCTTTTGCGACACCGCCGCCATACATATCATTAATCCTTCGAGCCGTTTCTGCAGCACTGGTACCACGGTGGAACTCGTATTCGTAAATAACGCGATATTTCAAGTTTCAAAATAACGCGCCATTTTGTAAACTGCGTGACGCAAAGAAAAAACCAAACGAGGATAAAACAAATGAATTACAGTTTTCAAAATACAAATGTATGAATAAATAGCTGTATAAATTTGAAATTGGAATCCCTAACCAAAGAACAGATATTTGAGATCAAAGTGGCCAGTACGACAAAACGCCAATTTCATATGTAAGTACCTAATATATTTACAGTTAGAAGGTGATAAAATAAATGCTATTTGTTTCTAAAGAGCATATTTAAAAAGTTATCACCAGCATGGACGGAACATACTTACATCCATGATCACCATGGGTTAATATCATAGTAATCGCATCTAAGAGAAAATTGTGATTTGATTACTAGTTCTGCGATTTAAGAAATATATAGGTAATTTCATTAAAAATTGTTGTTGTAAATTAAAAGTTATCTATAAAATGAGACCATCTAAAGGAATACTTACGCATCCAGCTAGATGAGTCATTAGTTCTTTCGAAGTCGTAAATGGATACAGTTTACGGTCCCAGGATTCTTGCTAAAACCAAAAAGCTGGTGCAACGAGTTCAGAATGCATGTGCCAGATTCTGCTTTGATATACCTCATAGATCATACGTGACCCCTATTCTAAACAAGAGTCTGTTACTGAAAATGATGCACCGCCGTAAGCTTCACTTGGCGTGTCTCCTTTTCGGAGTCGTTTTCGAGTCTGAGTTGTCTGCACAATTTTAAAAATAAGCTCAAAATATTTATATTTTCGCACCAAAAGGGAGAAGAACAACTAGTGCAGGACAGGACCAGTGCAATTTAAAAATTCTTAAGTTCATCATTATTATTAGTGTATTATTAATGTATGTTCTAATTACCTACTGCGTTTTATTGTTGATATTATTTCTATGTATTTGAATATGTTAATCTGTGGTTCAGTTTCATCTGTAATCCATTTATGTAGAAATCATAATTATTATTATTCATCCAAATTTATCCAGTAGTTCTAATTCAATTGCCCTTCGCATATATTATGATTTATATTGACGTGTTTTTGCTTTCGTTTGTTGATTTCCGTATTTTAAGATAACAAACCTGTGTAATTTATGCACCTACTTCTATTAAATATTTAAATACGGTTTTTTATGTAAGAAGTTTTTGTTAGTAGCTTGTTGCCTACGTCACACGTGCGTAACGTCACTGCCCGGTCCCAGCGTAAGGACCAGCGCTGGCCGCTGCACCAGCTGCAGCTAGGATGTATGCTGAGTTGGGGTCGGGTTCTGACAAACACATTATAACGTTATAGTTTTTCTGTTAAACTGTAGTGTGTGCTTTTTACTGTTTTTGTGTGTTTTGAAGAAATAAACTTTCATTCATTCATTATGTTGTGGTTCTCTGCAAATCCGGCACTTCGACGGTTCAGGAATGTTCTGTTCTTCTATCTTCTTAGTGGACTGTATATTGGCTCGTTCTTAGGGATGGTCAGGCAAAATCAAAAGACGTGTGTTCAGTTCAAGCTCCAATTGCGTACTACATTTATTTACCAAAAATCACTTATATCTATACGGTCGGCACGCTATTTCACTTAGTCACTAAGACACCGCGCTTGCACTCGGCGCGCACCTGCGCGTCCCCGCCCCCGTCTCGCCCCGCACCGCGTCCCTCCGTCGCCCTGTGCAGGTGTCGGGCTCGGCGTCCGCAACATCCTCCCCCCGGCGCAGCTCGCGGAGCCCTCCTCTGGAACCCTCTCGAGGACGGCGAGCTTGTAGCAGGGACGGCGGAAAATTCCCGTCTTCGTGCGGATGTCTGCAACGCGTACTTCGCCATCGGGTCCGGTGAAAGTGCGCTGGACGATTCCCATCGGCCACACGTTCCGCGGCAGCGCTCGGTCGACGACCACGACGACGTCTCCGGCCTCGATGTTTTTGTTGCTCCCGGCTGCTTCTCCTCTCGCGGTGAGCGTCGGCAGGTACTCCCGTACCCATCGCTTCCAAAAGATGTCGGCGAGCGCCTGTCCGGCGCGCCATGTTCGTCGGTCGGCTTCGCTGCATGGTCCGGTCGTCGGCAGGCCGCCGGACGAGTCCGTGGTAGATCGTCGGCGCGTTCGGTCTTGCTTTTCTCACGTGGCAGATCTTGCATCGATGTTCGATTGCTCGTACCGTAAGCCGCAGATGAAGCACCCAGTATCGCTGTCGCAGATCGTTTGTGACACGTTCGCGATTCCCGTGGCCGGCGGCACAGTGCGCTTGTTGCACTAAAAGTTCCTCTGCTCGTTCAATGTGTCGTAGCTCCAGGCGCGTAGATCGGCGCCGACACATGTCGATGAATGCTAGCACGCGTCCCACCGTGCGTGCTAGCGTCTCGTAGCGTGAATGACGATCGGGTGAGGGCAGCCAGTGGTAGTTCGCCTCGACGGTCTCGGTGGTGTGTAGAACCTCTTCCTCAGTTTCGTTCCCAAGGCGTTCGGCGGGCCATTGAGTCTCGGGCGTATGTAGAAAACTCGGTCCGCGGAACCAGCGGTCTTCACAGGCGATGTTGGTGCTCGAATACCTTGTCGCATCGTCGACGGCGTTCTCCGCTGTAGGCACCCATCTCCACTGCGCCTTCTCCGATGTCTCGGCGATCTCACCGAGGCGGTGAGCGACGAAAGGCGTGTAGCGTCTTCGGTCATTTCGTATCCAGTGAAGCACCGTCGTTGAATCTGTCCAGTAGATTGTTCGTGCGGGCTTCAGGCGATGTTCTTCCAGGATCATGGCTGCCAGTCTCGTTCCGATGACGGCGGCCTGCAGCTCGAGTCGAGGGATGCTCTGTGTTCGTCGCGGAGCCACCTTCGCCTTCCCGGCGACTTGCGACACGACGATTGTGCCGTCCAACCGCGTTCCCCGCCAGTAGGCGACGGCCGCGTATGCCTCCTCGCTCGCGTCGCACATGATGTGTAGCTCTAGGTTCCTGCACGTCTCCACCGCGTAGCTGCGTCGTAGTCGCAGGTCCTCTACGTTGCGTAGCTGTCGTAGCCACACGGTGAAGCGTTCGGCGTGCTCGTCGGGTATTTGATCGTCCCACTGGATTCGCTCTTGCCACAGAGCTTGCAGGAGTATGCGCCCTCGGATCGTGTAGATCGCCGCGAGACCGATCGGGTCGTACAGCGACATCACGGCGCTCAGGGCTTCCCGCTTCGTCGGCGCGCGGGCTTGAGTGCGCACCTCCTCCGGGACGCGATGCATGCTCGTGTTGAAGCCTAGCTCGTCCTGTTCGGCGTTCCAGAAGAGTCCGAGTATTTTGTAACTCGCGGCTCCCCCCAGTAGAGTAGGCGCGTTCGCTCGCAGTGTGTCCGGGACGCAGCTCAACACCGCCGGCGCGTTCGAACTCCATCCTCGTAGCGTGAAGCCTGTCGCAGCGTGTACGTCTTGCACTTCTCGAATAGTGTTGCGAGCTTCATCTTCATCGTCGTAGCTGTCGACGTAGTCGTCCATATAATGACTCTTCGTTATCGCGGCGTGTGCCCGCGGGTGTGTTCGTGCGTGCACACTTGCGTTGTAATTCCGGACACTGTGCGCGAGGAAGGGAGAGCTAGCTGCGCCGAAGATCATGCTCGTCATCTTGTAGGCGCGCGGCGGGCTCGTTCGGTCGTCTCCTCGCCACAGGAACTGCTGCGCTGGCTGGTCGTCGGGTCGTATCTTGACTCGTAGAAACATCTCTTGAATATCGGCAGTCACAGCAATAGGTTTCTCTCGAAAACGAAAGATGATTCCTGGCAGCGATAGCAGTAGATCAGGGCCTTCCAGAAGTCGATCGTTCAGACAGACGTTGTTGCTTCGGTGCGCAGCGTCGAACACTAGACGTCGCTTGTCGGGCTTGTTCGGGTTCTTAACGGCGAAGTGAGGTAAGAACCAGCTGACGGCGCTCTGTGTCTCGGTGCCGTCACACGGTGTCGCGTAGCCCTTGGACAGCAGGTTGTTGATCTGCGCGCTGTACTCTGCTGCGAAGCTCGGGTCTTGGTCCATCTTCTTTTCGATCCCCTTCAGACGGTTCAGGGCGGCGCCGTAGCTAGCAGGCATGGCGACGTCATCACTGCGCCACGGTAGTCCCACTTCATACGCGCCGTCGATCTTCTTGATTGTGTTCTTGAAAATCTCCTGTGCTCGTTCATCTGCTTCACTCACTCGAGGTTTGAGTGATATGCCCAGGGATTCAATCTTGAAGTAGTCTTCCACTAATGCATGAAGCCGTTGATCGTGTGTCTCGCTCTCGCGTACACGCTGGTCCGGTGCGTATACGTGTAACACACTCTCGTTCTTGTATATGAAGCTGCGCGGCGCGGTTCCGTGCACCACCCATCCCAGCTGTGTCCGTGATGCGGCCGGTTCGTTGGGCGCACCAATGCGTAGCTCTCGGGACACGATGAGCTCCCAGTAGTCGGCACCAACTAAGATGAGCGGGCGCGCTCGATCGTAGCAGACTTCGTGTTCTAGATCTCGCAGATGTCGATGTTGAAGGAGTGACTGCGGCGTCGTTTGTTCTCGGAGTCGCAGATCACGCACGGTCCGGGCCTTGATTGTGTATTGCTCCGTCTCGTTTCTTCCCTTGAGGCGAATGGTCACGAGCTTGCTGTCTCGCTCTCGTTGAGACATGTTGACTCCGCTCATTTTCAGTGGTTGATTTGGTCCGTCGGCGCCGATGCTCGCAGCTAACTCGTGGTCGATCAGAGTTATAGTAGCGCCTTCATCCAACAACGCGTAGGAGTCCACTTCGCCTTTGGGACCAGAGACAATGACGGGACATACCTTGAGCAGTATTTCTCGCGGGCCGGCAGTAGCGTTTGATGCGGCTACAGACAGTACCACTCCGTCGTGACTTGTTTTTGCTGATTCGTTCGACTGCGCGGCACGTTCGGGTGAGGCCGGCGCAGGTCCCTCTTGATGCAACGTCGGGTGATGTGGGCGGCTGCACTTGTTGACGCCACACAGTTTTCCCTTGCAGAAAGCTCGTCGATGCTTTTTCACGATGCACCGAAAACATAGTCCTTTTTCTTTCACAAACTCCCACCGCCGCTCAGTCACTAGCGCACGGTATTGTGGGCACTGTGGTAACTTGTGATGTCCACTGCACTTCACACACTGGTCGAGTTGTTCACTGTTTTCTTGCTCGGTGTTGTAGACGGCTGGTCTTCTCTTCGGAACTGCACTCGCGTTTGGCTTCACTTCTGTTTTCGGAGTCCCGACGGCCCGCTGCTCGTAGGCATAACGAAGTGCGATAGTGGCCTCTCGCATCAGGAACTCCGACAACATCACTATGTCCGCTTCACGGGTGCCGTCGTTCACATGCGCGTACTCGTACCACTTATTTCGCAGTGTCGGTGTGAGTTTTGACATGATTTCTCTTATAAGGCACTGGTCGAACAAAACACCACGACGATCCATGCACTGAAGCGCGGCCACGGCGTTGTCCACTTTCACTGCGAATTTGTTGAGTTCGTTCGCCGATGTTCCAAGTTTCGGCACTCTTCTGATGTCATCAGTTATCTTGTCAATTATCACCTCCGGTGACCCGAAACTCTGCTCCAGCGCCTTCATGATCTGGTCGGGGTTCTTGTCCGACATAAGGCGAGAGGCAACGGCTTCGAGTGCTTCTCCGGTAAGTGCAGCTTGCAGGCGCAACACGTTCTCGGCGGGCGGGATTCTGAATAGTTCTGTCGATTCCTTCATTGCTGCCTTGAATCGTATCCACTCACACGGGTTGCCACTAAACTTAGGTAAATCACAGTTATATCGCCGCTGAGGTCTCGACATTCGGTCCAATGCTTCCGCGATCTGAGGTCCGTAGCTGCGTGTGTGACCGGGAGTGATCGATCGTTCTCGCCGCTCACGCTGTGGGACTTCGTGCACTGCTGGACGCGATGGTCGATGTTCGTTCAGGCGCGATGGTTCCTCTTGCTCCCCCCGTATAGTGGTAACGCGTAACCACTCGTTGATACGCTGACGTCGTTCTTCTGGGTTCGTAGTAGGTTCATCTCTCAAGCTTCTCTCCGCTTCGTCTTCGGCTTCGGCCGCGGCGATCTGGGCGGCGAGTTTCCTCTTGACGAGATCCGCTTCTATTTCCAGTTGCTTGTGTTTGATGGCGGCGAGTTTCTCAGCAGCTTCTAGTTCAGCCAATCGCACTTGCAGCGTCGAGTTCGTCGTACGCCGCGATCGATGCGAGTGGTTAGAAGGCTGCGGCGAGCTGGGTCGCTCCTCCATCCTGGCGGCGATGGTGATAGCCGTTGCTCCGCTTGGCCGGGTCGGTGGGCCTTGATCCAGCATCTCCTCTCCCGTTCTTGCTGAAGGTGATGCCGGCGGGAATCGGCTTTGCCTCCGCTGCCTCTCTTCCTCGATACGCAAGAGCTCTTCAGCGCTCAGTTTTTCCGCTTCCGATCTTGTGACCACCATGGTTCTTCGTCAGATCCGACGTCGAAGGACCAGAAATGTTGTGGTTGTTCCTCAGATCCGACGTCGAAGGACCAGAAATATTGTGGTTCTCTGCAAATCCGGCACTTCGACGGTTCAGGAATGTTCTGTTCTTCTATCTTCTTAGTGGACTGTATATTGGCTCGTTCTTAGGGATGGTCAGGCAAAATCAAAAGACGTGTGTTCAGTTCAAGCTCCAGATGCGTACTACATTTATTTACCAAAAATCACTTATATCTATACGGTCGGCACGCTATTTCACTTAGTCACTAAGACACCGCGCTTGCACTCGGCGCGCACCTGCGCGTCCCCGCCCCCGTCTCGCCCCGCACCGCGTCCCTCCGTCGCCCTGTGCAGGTGTCGGGCTCGGCGTCCGCAACACATTACTAGTAACTTTGACTGTGTCAAAATTACAAACGTTGTTGTTAGGGGTGAGGGTAACAATTATCCAAAACTTTGACTATTCTTAGTCATCTTTAAATATTTGACATTAAGTAGGTTTAATGTAATAACTGATTACTAATTACGTTATACTTAATTAATAAAAATAAATTAAATATATTGCTTAATGTACCAAAGGTAAAAGCTTATTTTTACACAAAAAGCACAGTTTTGATTTGACTACATATCATACTACTCTCAAAGATGTGGGATACCGCGTGATCCCGCACGGGTTTACTCGTTTGTATACAGAAATTTTCAGTTATTTTTGAGTAACCAAACCGGAATGAATTTGATAAAATTTATGAGACGAATTTTATTCCGTGTATTCTGTTAAACAGAATAAAACAAAATTCAGTTTATTCTATTTAAGAGAAATTCTCAATGAAAGGAAAAGAGACCTCGATGAGAATTCCTTATATTTAGAAAGTCGGTAAAAAAATATACGCCAAAAATATTTGTTTTCGGTGAAGTCTAAGTCCATGAAATCATATTTGTAGGCGTCTGCTTTTGAGTCGTCACGTACGTATATACCTCGGTCGATGCAGGGCGGGCGGTGGCAGGAAGGCTGGGTCGAGTTGCTCGCTCGCTGCCGACGGGAACAGCACGAACGGCAGCGCCGCGCGAGCTACCATCTCCCGCCGGTGATGGCGCCACGACTGCTCTAGACTCGCCGTGGTGGTCACGCGAGCTTTCTGCATTTTTAATATTTCCAAATTTACACTACGCCTCCGCGGTAAAACTCGGAATATGAATTATAATTGAACCGAACCTGAATACATTTATTCTGTCTCTCTCATTCTGGTTACACATCTTTTAGTTCATACTTATATCTACTACACCTCATTCCCACATATCGGACTCTTGGAATTTGCAGATCTGAAATGCATTAGGTGTGTCTATTAGCTAAACCTTTACCATCTTAACAGGTACGCGTGCCCTACCTACTATATAAATAACAAACACTTTGGCACACATAGCTTCCTACTAGGATTGCTGAAATACCCAGACACGAAGGACACGGTGAATTTGATTAACTTTTGTTAATCAAATTCATCATTCGAGTTACCTTACATAGCCGCTAATCACGACTCTACAAAAAAATGTTCGTTCTTTGTCCTAAAGTTTATTCTATTATTTTCCAGTTAGTTTTGCACAAAAACGAAAAGAAAATACCTTTTTTCGGTATAAAGTTTGCTTTTGTGATAGTTATAATAATAATACTCATTTTTATCTATATTATCAAACAGTAGCTATGAACATAATAGAAAAAGTAAAAGTGTGCATTTTTAAGTTATTTTCCACTTTTCTGTAAGCTAATTTGATAGTAAAACTTAATAAAAATAATAAACATTTTTATTTCAATAGTTTTATTTTAATTCAAAAATTAGAATCCGAGATTTTTAAAAATTTCGTTCAATCAGTCTTCTAAGCACAAAAGCAAAGTTTTTCATGCCATATATTTTTTTCCGTCTTATTACGACCTAAACTACCGAAATTTAATGCTTTGCAATCAAAGTCAAATTTCATGTTGACCCGTGATAATCAATCCCTAATCGATCGATCACTAATCCCGAAATCTTATGCATGCATGTGTTCTATACATCATGGAGCTGGCCAAAGACCGGATACTAATACTCACAGTTGAGATAATCCTCTCGTAAATTGCTCTATTATCTGTGGTCACTTGCTTAAAGAAATATTTTCTTTTCTCGTAGGACGTCTTGTCATGTCTCGGCGGCTGATCCCAGTGGTAGTCGACTTTACCCTACAACGAATATTAATGCCAGAAGCAAGTTATCGCCCATGTATTGAAGAATACCTACTCGGAAAAACACTTCCTATTCCCCTATAGGACGTGAGTTGACGAGACGAGATACGGAGAGAAGCTTTGAATCTACTTTCTTTTATTATGCTCACTGCCAAGGTTTCTTTATTCTTGATACCATAATCGAAGCTTTTTCAAGTTGCGACTGGATAATTCTTTTAAGCAAAAAATATTATCTTCTTAGACTGTTGCTTTACATCAGGCGAAACTTTTGGCCCACTAGCTGTAGTCAAACTCGATTTATATCGATCTATATTCGATATAGTTACCTACTATTGAAAATGACTGAAAATCTTCTTTTTAATTATAGTTAAGCGTAAACAACCAGTATTATTTTATCACGGCTAGGCGGACATCCCTAATATAAAGAGGTTTTTTTTGAAAGTCTCGAGTTGTTGTCTAGCTGCAGCCACTACAGAATCATTGGATGTAGTTGGCAAATGCGTGAGCGCTGGATCTAGTTTATGGGTGCAACAAGCCAACTCCTCGCTAAGATATTAAATATCGAACTGCTCTGGCATCCCAGAGCCCTAGCCAATGGTAGAGACTCGTACACCGGGTAGAGGCTTTCGCGAAAAAGTCCCCTATCATCTTTTTAGTTCCACATGTCTTGGTCTTTTCAAGATGCGAGTGAATCGATTTCTTCTAGGCATGCGGGCCTAGGATGTAGCCCGCGATCAGGTGAGTTACGCTTTTATAGATTATGAATGAAACAAAAATGTTTGCCGGACACTATACTAGTTGTTCCACTGTTCTTACCGACCCTTATATGCTGATTCTTAATCTTCATCACCAGCATTATATTCTCTCTCTGGAGCTTAGCGACGAAGCGAGTCCAGTTATTGAAGTAGCGATACAAGCACTCCTGATGAAGGACCGGTGGCGAAGAGTCCACTCTGGCTACCACATGTGGGTACTGGAAGATTTAAGTTACTTGTGACGTGTTCCACACCCATAGCTCTTCACCTACGAATTATCCTGTCTTGAATACAAATTGGCCGGGAATCGAGCCCAAGATCACCGGCACTTGAAGCACGTAAGTATGCTAACCAATAAATAGGAAAGATTTGTCTACGGCACGGCAGACGTCGAAAGATAGCTATAAGTTACCTACTTATTAATAAGGCCATTTTATTCTTTTGTCCTGTTAGTACCTACTACAACTAATCTTGAAGGAAAGGAATGACAGAAAACTAGGTACGCAAGTTCTGCTTGTGTTGTGTGTTTACCCAGACAGAGCAAGTTTGCTACGGTTCCGTATACCGATCCAATTTAATATTATTTGGTAGATAGGTAGGCAATTCATAACTATATAATTACTATATACGACACTACTACATTTGCAGAATTTAGCTACTATAATATTAGCACATACAATAATAACATACATAAAGAAACTAGTTGCTTTAGCCTTGTTTGTTACCTACTTTATAATATTGAAAATAAGTAGCTAATTTTCAAAGTGCTTATACTTTTAGTCATACCACCTGCAAAGTGAACTAATTGATTATACTTACCTACATGGTGAATTTTGTGAACCATTATTTATGCCAATAAACATTTGTATTTGTATATAGGTACAGATATAATGAATATGAATAAAATTCGGTCAGGTCTATACTTCCTAAAGTTGTAAAAATATTGTGGTATAGTCTGAAGTTCCCAGAACTATGTTCTTTCAATATATGTCATTATAGCCAGCCTACACTTACTCTGTCAGGAATTTTCCTCTTTATCTTCCGACTTTGTTTCTCCATAAATGCGTGGTCTATCTCCGGCGGAGGCGATGAATATTTGTTCTTTCGACCGAAACTCAAAGCATCCTTAGACTGAACCTTCTGCAGTATGTGTTCTATGAGAGTCATTTTTTGATTGTTTTAGACTGAATTAGCAATTGGACTAATTAACATTAAATTTCCTATAACTTGAAAAATAACACGAAACTGACAATTTGCGTTGTAAAATTGTAAACAAGCAAATCTATGAAGCCTGTTTCAAACTATTAGGTACTCCGACTTTTTTGTACTATCCAATATCATTGAAGGATGTTCCAAGCCGACATTGAGCCGTTACACGCTGCCGCTGTTTATTATGAAAATCATCCATAATTTGATAAAAATAAGTACTGCTCAGATATTATATACTATTATTATGTATGTTTGTGTAGTTATATTAGCAGTGTAGCCGTAACCCATTGAATTGCACGCGATATAAAATTGAGTATAAATAAGTTTTAAAAGTTTTAGCCCCCATATGAACTTAAGAGGGTCATTGCCAAGAGGTTGAATTCCTAAAAATTATTTCTAAATACACCCTTACACGTTATAATTCGTATTGCTAATGTTTAGCGATGTTATAGACTGCGTTGGATCCTAGCGAATATCAGTCAGTGAGGTGTTATTATTTGATGATACAACTAGCTGCGCCCCGCGGCTTTACCCACAGTAGATATTTGACCCATGGTAACACTTCAATATATAGATAACAAGAAGCCTATGTGTTAATCTAACGTATAAGCTATCTTCGTGTAAAAATTCATACAAATTCTTTAAGCGGTTTGAGCGTGAAGGAGAAACAAACAAACACACATACAAACTTTCGCCTTTCTAACATTAGTGTGATGTCTGTGATGTAAGTTCAATAGCACGGACAACGATTGGTTTTTACTGAAAAAATCAATAGGAAAATTAAAATATCTCGGGCGGTCACTTGCCGTTGGACGGTTTTGTATGAGATATTTATAGTACAGATTACAAGTACATTGGACCCCAATTCGGCCAGTCACACTCAACTAGAAGTTCCTAAAATGATAAACATCTTTTTCTTACTTTTGAAAAAAGGGGAGGAGACAGTTTCATAACTGTCTCTCTGTAGTCTGTAGTGTAGGGGTCATTATCGATGCTCCACCTAAATAATTATGAGTATGTATAGGTGTGGTACTTCCAACTGTAGGAGACCCTACTACATCTTAGGATAAAAAAAAATTATGTGTTTCTTATCTTCTTATGTATGTCTATTTTAAATACCTATTTATTACTTTCCAAAACATTTATAAATATTTATATCATAAATATATATTTACACAATACAAACATAACACTAATTAGTACGCACATCACGAATTATATATTATAACAATATTAATTAAACAGGCATAGCCGCGCGATACACATTGTATCTACGAGGGTGTGTATTGCATTCCAGACTCCTTTGTTAGCCGCCGCCGATGCGTGCGCTCACGCCAGTCGAAACCTACTCATTGCGCCGAATGCATGCTCGTTTGTGCCACTCCGCTGCATCATAAATCGACGCGATCTATTTTGTTATTTAATATTTTATTCGTTTTATTATTGCTTGTCTTTCGTTACGTGTTAACTGTTTCCACTACCTTCTTCGCTTCTGTTCTTCTGTATTCAGCTCATATATAACTGTTTGTGCCTTGCATTAAAAGGGCGATATTTATTGAGACATTCGTTTCAATGGCTACGCCCCGAGGTACCTAATCGAGATACCTCCTCGACTTAGATACATAGCTAAACCAACGGCCACCATTGATATACTAAAATGAATTCAAATAAAATTTCATGTATCAGTAGAAAAAGTTTATTAAATACACATTAATGCACAAGAAAATATTATCACTAAAAGTGTGCAGACTACCATACAATAATACTGAGTCTTAAAATCACTTGGAATGTGACTAGCATTAAATAATTTATGACAAAACATGACATGAGTAAAAACATTGCATAATTAGCCTCGTATAATTCACAAAATGTCCCCCCCCCGGCACCTTATCCAACATGAAGATATACAAAATATTCCGAACCACGAAACTACACCTCGTGCATAGCCAAATAGTAACAAACAATAGTAAACAAAGCAACGCCAGTTAAATGGATGTAGACAGGTAACGTGATTTAATAAAACGTACCTACTCTTAGGTTTCTATGACAACTATAGACTGCTAACTCGGCCCAAACACCGCCCCACTCGGACGTCGCAGGTCCAAGCCTAAAGAAGGGAGGGTCCGCGCTACTCGCCACTAGTCGTCGAGCACCTAGAGAACTGGTCGCACCACTCAAGGCGCTCGCGGCGAAACTAGGCAGCCCTCTTAACAGATGCCCGTAAGCCGCAAACACGTTCTGTCGCCACTATTTCGTGACGAAATAGCTGCCGACCTACGCCCGCAGTCAAGTGCTGCGGAGAGGATTGCCTGCGCCAACAGATAGCCAGAGCAGCGGGACATGTGCGCCTGCCGCTCCGAAACTGCAACACGCGGGTGATTCACAGTCATCATCCAGAGGATGCCCGACGACCCGACCCCGGGCCCGTACAAAGGCCCTTCTGAGGGCCACCCAGTACTGCCACCACCGCTGCCGCCGTCGTTCACACTGACAGACAGCGAAGATGACGAATTGGCAGAAATTAAGACGCCGCCGCGGTCAGCGCAAGCCCCAGCACCACCGATAGCAGCACTCGCTATGCACTATATAGATAGGATAAAACTGTAATAGGTCGAATCATGTGCATTGGATAAATTATGAAAATTTCATTCAGTTGGGATGTAGTTATCGATGCTAAACCTGAATCTGTAACTTTTAAAATTTTTGTCAGTCTGTCTGTATCTTGACCAGGCATTACGCTGAAACTACTGGATGTATTCAAATGAAACTTTGGAGACATACAGATTGTTACGGACGCTGAGCCCGACAACTGCACAGGGCGACGGAGGGACGCGGTGCGGGGCGAGACGGGGGCGGGGACGCGCAGGTGCGCGCCGAGTGCAAGCACGGTGTGTTAGTAACGAAGTGAAGTAGCGTACCGACCGTGTAAATATAGGTGAATTTTGTAAATAAAGGTGGACCGTCGTGTCGCTGCGAGCGGACGTGCTTGAGACGCGCCGAGCGATCTCGCATTTCTGCCGCCGATTCCGATTGTCTACAGCCGTGTTATCCCACCCCGTGGTCGGGAAGAGCCACCCCCTCGCGGTGACGCTCACCCAACCCCCTCGCGGTGACGCTCACCCAACCCCCTCGGGTGCCATTTCACGGCGATTATCATCGCGAGTGCACGTGCGTTACGCAACTCCGTCGGTTGTTGCATCAATCGACGTCGAGTGCGCGACGCGCGCGGACCGCGCCCTTTTCTCAGTGCCGCGCCATTACATGGACGCTTTAGTTATAAGTGTTGTGTTATTGTGAATGTTTTAGAATACAATACCTTCCGATATCGAATCGGAAGGTGCTATATCAGTGCACCGGGAACTTAAAGTGTTTAGTGTGCGTGTACTGTGTCTCGCGTAGTCGAGAACACTTAACCTGTGGTTTTGTTGGCGTTATTAGTGTGCGCGCAGTTAGCCCCTCCGTCATTGGAGACGTGAGGACGGCTGCGCGTGCCTCTTCTTCGTCACGACCACCGTGCTTCGCCCGCTCTCGAGGGTCTACGGACAGTACCGAGCTGCGGACGAGCTCCACGACGTGGAGTAGGCACCTACCGGTGCGACCCGAACTCACTAGTTGTTTCGTGGTGAAACAACAGTGTAGTAGACCTCCTCCGGTAAGCCGTATTTGACTAATAAGTGACACAGTGAGCATTAAGTGCTATATATCGACCAATTTGTATTGGGGTCGCAGATCACGGAGGGCTGGGCCTTGGTCGGTAGCCGACCATCCCACCCGGCCGGCCGGTCGATCGCCCTCAGCGCAGTTGGTCGGTACGCGTATGGCATTAAATTAAATAAACATTAAATGCTCAGTGTTTATCTATTAGGCATAATTATCAAACATTCCATTGTTGTGAAAACTGTGTAGTGATTTTAATCGAGTCGGCCGCCATGTCGGCCGACTCATCATCCGATGAGGATTCTCCTCCCTCACCCGCATCACTTTGTGACAATATTATAGTGATCAGAGACATTATTAATCAAGAGAACACCAAAACCGCGTCGGGACCGTTGCTCGGTTATAGTCGCCAGTCGCACTCTCAACGCGCGGTGAGCTCCGCCGACCTCTCAGCCAGCGATGCTGGTGACCAGGCGGAGTTGACAACCAGCCGCTGCCTCAGCCCCAGCCATGTGAGAAGCCCCAGGGTAAGGCGAAATCCGCCCGCCCTACACCAGCGCCCCCCTCCGCGTCAGGAAGTGGACTGAGGACGCGATCCCCACCTCCAGTGGTATCGCCCCTGCCCGACTGGGTAACCCAGGCGGCACTAGACCAGGGGCTGTCATTACCACCGCTCGAACCCACCGATCTTTCCTCCAACTATGCTCTTCCCTCTAGCGAAGCTCTAGGTCTGGAGGCAGCGCAGACAGCAGGCGCGCAGAAACATTATGTCAAAGGCGCGTCAGCTTCGACCGTCATCCGCGGCTTCTTCCGCCTCATCAGCAGAGGAAGAACTGGAGCAGGTAAGCCTCAGCTCCAAGTATTACCAGGGCTTCCAGCATACTCCGCTGTCCAAGAGGCTGGAAAGGATGACCAGGCAGTGGACCGCCGCTAGTGCTACGCATACTAGCGAGCACTCACCTCTCACCCGTACCTTCGAAGCACCCACCACGCAGCAGCAACTGCCCCTCCCCCCGCCCGCCCAGGCGTCAAGGACAATAGCAAGTCCGATAGAGGGCGCTAGCAGCTTGGCCGCGGCGCAAGAAGTAGGTCCCAGCCACGCCGGGTATCGTGAATATATGGCCATGTTCGACATCCCGGCAACAACCCAGGTGGCGCCACTAGTACCAAGCCAAAGTACTAGCGCCCCTTTTCAGCTGACCACCTCCCCTCCGGAGCTAGGAGGGTCGTTACCGAAGGGTAACGACCGACGTGCCTCTGCGGGGCCAGAGTCTGGATCCACGTCCTACGCAGCATTCCAGTCTGGACCTTCGCAGATGGATACTGCCCCTGAGCCATCGCCCCCTCAACAAACCGCTACTGCCCCAGGTGAGAGTCTCTCCAACGGCGTCGTACGCCCAAATGGCGAGAGTCTCTTTCTCCGCCACGCTCCACCCAGGGACCGGCTTCACCGCAGCCCTCAACCAGCGCAGCAGGCGCCCAGCCTGCCCAGACGAGACCCAAGCAAAAAAGCTACCCGCCGATAGTCGTAGACAGCCTGCCCGACTTTCCCGTACATCTAAAGGCACTGCGTGCCCGCCTGGGCGTAGCAAATGCCCGCCCCCTCGATAAGGTTCAGACCTAAATCGGGGGAGGAATTTAGAATAATACAAAAATATTTTACCGAACTTTCTCAGACAAAACCCATAAGCTGGTGGTGCTACGGCCTCGACGAAGAGAAGCCGGTCAAAGCCGCCCTGTGGGGATTGCCCCAGGGAACAGACGGCGAGCTGATCTGCAAGTCCCTGAGAGAGCTAGGATTTCCGGCCAAGTTCGCAAGAGCTCTCCCCACCAGACCGCGTGCCACCAAAAACACTTACCATGTGCAGTTCGATGCCATGCCCAAGGCCCAGTTGGAGCGGCTCTTCGCCACCGAGGTACTGCTTGATATGCCCCGCATAGTCATAGAGGCTTGGAGGGGCCAAACAACAATGCCGCAGTGCCACCGCTGCCAGGCATTTGGCCATTCATCTACCAATTGCCACCGCCCACAGCGGTGCGTCAAGTGCGGGGGGCCCTCACTTTGGCTCCGAGTGCCCCAACGCGCAGGACGCTCCCCTGTCGTGCGCCAACTGCAAGGGGGCACACGCGGCAAACAGCCGCCAATGCCCGGTGTTCCGTAGGGAAGCGCGGAAAAGGCAAATCCGCCTCCCCGGTGACCCCCCCCCCCTCCTGCAGCGCCCCAGCAACAACAGCAGCCACAGGGAGCGAGGGCCCCACCACCGCCACCTCCCGCATTTATGGCCCACCAGGGCCAGTACCACCCCAACATGGCCCCCCCGCAGGTATGGAGAGTTCCAACTTTAATGCAGGTGCCACAGCCCCCACGGGCCCCTCTACAACCGCAAAGGCCCCCCCAGGCCCCCCCAGCTGCCAACAACGCTCTGCCCACCGGCCAACCGCCCTACGGAGAGGGTAGGACAGCAGAGGGGGAGGGGAAGAACAAGGTCAAGGGGCAGGGGTAGAGGGGCACCTCCGGGAAGGAGACCAACATCTTCTACTCCACTTCCACACCAGCAGGGTGCGCCGCTGTTCGCGTCGTCCTTTGCACCCATCCCGACGCGGATGGCCCCAGCCCTCCCAGCCCAACAGTGCAGTGGACCATGGTGAGTCGAACTCAAACCCAACCAAGGCGGAAACGTAGGGGCAGGCCGAGGAGGAGGGGACGAGAGACCGGCGCCACCCCTGCAGTAGGACCGGGTGCCACGGAAGCACAGGTCCTGGTGGCAGCCGAGCAGAACCAAACTGTTGCCCCACGTACTGGACGTCTGTGTACACAGGGGCATCGCTGCGCCCATTTCAATCGAGGTCCTCTATGACCTCGACGGCCAGCATGGGCCAATCCTAATTACCATAGGGTCACAGACGTCCATTACACTGCCGAGGGGGGTAAGTACTAGGACAGACTGGGACCAGTACCAGCGCGAGCTGCAGTCGCTGTCCGTGGGCAAGATCTCCACTCCAGAGGAGGTGGAGTATAGCACACGAGCGCTGACGGAGGCGATTGTGGCCGCCCAACAGGCCGCGACACGGGAAGTACCCTTTTCAGGTAGACGGGAGAAGCTTCCGCCTGAGCTAAGCCGGCTTCGAGCTCACAAGCGAGACCTGCAAAAGCTCTGGTCCAGGATGAGGTGCCCCAGGACTAAGACCGAGCTGAACGCAGTGAGCCAGAAGCTGGCGGAGAAGGTAAAGATTTGGAGAGGGAACAACTGGGATGAACTAATCAACCGTTGCGGAAATGACCCCACAAATCTTTATCAATTAAACCGACAACTGACCAGAGCCAAGGAGACCGTTTGCCCGCTTGTAGACGCCACCGGCCAACGACACTACACAGCGGCAGCGAGGGCCGAGCTACTGGCAGATCATTTACAAGGTCAGTTTACGCTGCACCCAGTCCCAACAGAGGCCACACGAGAAACCAGAAACCACCACGCGAGAGTTGAGGCGGAAGTGAGGGAATACCTTCATTTCACCGTCGGAGGTAGCCCGAGTTGTGCGGAGTTTGAAGGCGAAGAAAGCGCCGGGTTGAGATAGCATCAAGGTCGCAGCCCTCAAGCAGATGCCCGCGAGAGGGCTGGTATGCTTTTCAACGGGATTCTTCGCACCGGCTACTTCCCCTCGACATGGAAAACTGGCAAGGTGATCGTCCTACACAAACCTGGTAAGGACCGACGATCCCCTGCCAGCTACCGCCCCATTACACTGTTGCCACATCCCGCGAAGCTGTTTGAGCGGTTGATGCTGCGGAGACTGCGCCCCCACCTCACACCACGGGAAGAGCAGTTTGGGTTCCGCAGCCATCACTCGACAACGCTCCAGCTTACGCGGGTAATCCATCACCTAACGCACGAGACCAACCAGGGGCGGCACTCCGCAGTGTTCCTAGACATAGAAAAGGCCTTCGACAGGGTATGGCACGCTGGCCTGATTCATAAGCTGCTACAGACCGAGGCGCAACGTATGCTCGTGAGTACTGTCGCTTCCTTCCTCGCCGATCGCCAGTTCTACGTGTCTGTAGATAGAGCTTGCTCCGGACACAGGCCGATCATGGCGGGGGTACCACAGGGCAGTTGCTTATCACCGGTCTTTTATGCAGCTTACACTAACGACTTACCACTACCGGACGTGACCAGACCAGGAGAGAGGGGAGTTTCCCTAGCCCTCTTCGCCGACGGCAGCGCTTACTTCGCGTCGTCTACCAACGCAACCATCGCCATAGGGAGGGTGCAGAGAGCCCTCGACATCCTCCCCGACTGGCTGGGCAAATGGCGCATGGCGGTCAATGTAGGAAAGACGACTGCGCTAATGACCGGCTCCAATATTACCAGTAAGTTACCCTCACTGCAGCTTAGAGGTGAAAACGTCAAGTGGGAAAACAGCTGTAAGTACCTGGGCGTCACCATTGACCGGAGATTGAGCATGCGCCAGCACGTTGACAAGGTTGTCAACCAGGCGAGAGCTGCGCGCGCTCTCCTCATCCCGGTCCTATATTCTAAGCTGCCACTCCGGACCAAACTGAGCATTTATAAGATGTATATCCGGACGAGGCTGACTTACGCAGCGCCGGCATGGTATGCGCTGTGCTCGGCCACCTCAAAGAAAAGACTACAAACCATCCAAAACGTGTCTTTCAGGATGATCACCGGGGCCCCCAGATACGTCAGGAATGACGTCATCGGGCGAGGCCAGCAGACCGAAACGGTGGAGGAGTTCGTGGTCCGACTGGCGCGCGGGATGTTTAGCCGCGCTGACCACGGCCCACACCCCCACCTGCAGAACATCGCCCCGAACCATGCGCGTCCACCGGAGGAGCGTGTGCTGGCTCTCCCGCGTGATCTCCTCACCGGCCGAGAAGAGGTGGAGGAAGAGGGAAGAGGCTTCCTCGACAACCCCTGGGCGAGACGGAGAAGACCCGTCACCCCAGCCCAGACACAACACCATCAGCGGGGAGGGGGCCATGTGTTAGCTCAGAAGGGCGCATACCCCCTCTCCAGTACCAGACAAGCCTAGGCTGAGACCCTGGCTTACCAGCGGGGAGGGGGTCCTGTGTTAGCTCAGGAGGGCGCACAACCCCTCCCCAGTTCCAGATAGCCCAGGTTGAAACACTGGCCCACCAGCGGTGGGAGGACGCTGCCAGTGGCTGCCCTATGGGAGGCGGCCCGTGTCTTCCCCGCGTCATGGGGAGAGGTCGCAGGACGTAGGGTGCGTCCGCCCCTCCCCAACCGGACAGCGTTTCCCCGGGGGCAACTACCCTCAAGTTGCCTCAACCCTTTTGCGTTGACGTTTCGCTCCATTCGACCCCCATGGACTTGCAAGCAAGCCAAACCGACCAACTAAAACCAACTTAGATTCTAATCAAAACTAAATCAAAACAAATACTAAAAGTTAAATCCATCTATAATCATCAAAAGAAAATTCAAATCAAACAAACCAAATATTATATATAAAATCATTATAAATCAAACAACAAAACCAACCATAAACATCGCATCGCAGCACTGCTCATCACTACAACCATCGAGATACTCGGACCACTCGCGGAGTACCACAGCTGCTGCTGCTACTGCAAGAGGAAAGAGAAAGCTTCAGACAGCGAGTATGGCGAAAAACACTGAGACAATATCGTATCGTGTCCACTGGCGCTCGGCACTGGGGAAAAGGGGGGGCGAGAGGGGGGAGGGAAGGATAATAAAGCATAGACCCCTGGACGGGGTGGGGGGCGGTGGGAAGGGTGCGTAGGTTCAAGAGGCTTAGGCCCCCTTGGTGGGGGAGGGGGGAGGGGAGAGGGGGGGAAGGAAGGGGGGTGAGAAAGGGGAAGGGAGGTGCATAGAACTTTCGCCCGAGCGCCAAGTAAAAAGAAGAGAAGAGAAATTCCCGGGGACCTGAGTGTCCCCGCGTCCAGCCCCAAGATGAGGTGTTACCTCAAACGGCACCCTACTTCTCCCGCATGGGAGGAGAAGAAAACACACGATACGATATAAATAAAGGTAGAGAGTGTGTCGCGCCCGCGATCTAATATATTTATGGCTAAATTCAAAAACAATTCCTTGACCGACTCACCCGCCGCGCCGGCCCGTAGATCACCAGAAAGTATAATCCAAGGATCCTTCAGGGTGTAATTTCAGGCACAGCACGTTAACCACTTTATGGACAGTCCTTGGTACACAGCACTAGGTATTCCGTTAAGTATTTCCCGTTCTTATTAATTAATTTTGAGAGGCGATGTGCTTCGTTGCCGCCATAAGTCGGAGACACACGTTATGACAGCTCGTACGACGTTCGAGTGTCGTGCGTAGATTTTGGCGGGTGATTTGAATATGGTCAAGGGCCCTACATTTCCCCCCACCGAAATCCGACGATTCGGATTTCCCAATTACAATCAGCTGTGTCATTTGTTAAGAAGTGTTAAGCTAATGTTAGTTGTAACTGAGATGTGTTGTCTTGTTAACAAATATGTAACTCAGCGAGGGCTGAGACAGTGGACTGTATAAAGAATAGTGTAGAAAAATATATACCTAACCTAACTTAACTAAACGCTGTGTGAATTTATTAGAAGTTTAAACAAGTAACTAAGCATCCTCGTCAAGAGGAAGAGGACATAGTTTAACTACAGGTCTTATAAATTCACCGTTTCTCGAGCGTACAGTGACAACTCGAGTTACGTTGTCAGGTCCGGTGTGTAATTTAGTAACTCTTCCTAGCGGCCATTGAAGGGGAGGTGCGTCACCGCGGAGCAACACTAGATCTCCGACCTTCAATTCGCGACAACCACTAAACCACTTCTGACGTTCTTGAAGTGTGTGGAGGAAGTTTTTGCGCCACAGATGCCAGAATTGCTGTGCCATCTGTTGCACAGCTTGCCAACGACTTAGCCTACGTACAGGGGTAGTAGACAGGTCGTATTCAGGGACGGATAACAGTGCGCGACCGATAAGGAAATGCGCCGGTGTAAGTACTTCGAATTCGTTAGCGTCGTTCGATAATAATTCGAGTGGACGCGAATTGATCACAGACGATGCGCGTGCGAATAAAGTCGTCAGTTCCTCAAATGTCAAACTCTTATCCGCGACTGTCCGTTTTAAAATGTCTTTACAGGAGCGAATCGCGGCCTCGTACAGGCCTCCAAAGTGACTGCCTGTAGGTGGGTTATGTTTCCACTCAATTTGACGCTTCAGGAATTCAGCATCAATCTCGTCTGCGTTAGCGCGGAGAAACTGCGAGACCTCTGCTAATTGTTTGCCGGCTGAAACGAAGTTAGTACCGTTGTCTGTTATCACAGATTTACATAAACCGTGTCTAGCAGTGAAACGATCGAATGATGCCATGAAGCATTCTGTGCTTAGAGACGTCAGGGCGTCTGCGTAAACAGCGCGCGTTGAACAACATACGTAAATACATAAGTAGGCCTTATGCACGCGGGCATTCCTGAGGGTGGATTCTTTTATTAAGTACGGGCCACCCATGTCTATGCCGACCGTATGGAAAACATGCACGTCTTCTGATCTGAATTTAGGCAATAATCCCATGATAGGCTGTCTAATTGTAGGTCTAACTTTAAAACAAGATATGCATTTTCTGGTGCGTAATCGGATAACATTGCGCGCGGAAACAATCCAGAACTTTTGAGTTAGGATGCCTTGTAGTGTTCGCGGACCTACATGCATATGAGTCACGTGATAATGATCTCTCAAACGGTTAGTGAAGTTACATTTGGTAGGCAGCAGAACTGGATGTTTCGCGTCGAAAGACATCGTTGACAGTGCCAGCCTACCCCCCACCCTCAAGAAACCATTCGCATCAACAAATGGGTTGAGTTTTAGCAATGGTTGCCGAGGTTTTAGTCCTTTAGAGAGAGCGTATATGTCTTCAGCAAAGTGTTGCTGTTGAACTGATTTTATTATTGTGTCACGCGCCTGTCTCAAGTCGCTAAGCGTAAGTTTAGTACGCTCATGTTTAGGCGTGCGACAATTTTGAATGAATTTTAGAACCCACGCTATGAGATTGACTAGTTTAGTGTAACTAGAATGTTTTTCGATAAGTTCATATATGAGATTCGATGGTTCTTTCGTAGAAGCCATCACCTTTGACTCGTTCAAAGGTTTTAACTCCGGTACATTCTCATGTTTGAAATCGTCAATCGATCGAACTGGCCACTGTTCACTCGACAGCCAGCTAGGACCGTGTAGCCACTCTGGCATCGCGAGCAATGTCGAAGGCGACGCGCCACGAGACAGTACATCAGCGCATGGGTTGTGTTCACCATTGACGTGAAAAACTTTTGCGTTAGGAACCGCCTCTAATATTTTAGTAACTCGTGTGGCTACAAAAGTCTTGAGCTTAAAACTCGGCGTATTAAGCCACGCTAGCACAACTGATGAATCAGTAAATAGCAGCTGCTCATTGACACTTATGGATTGATCTAGTAGTATAGGTACTACATATTTTACGAGTTTCGATAGTAGATGAAATGCCATTAGCTCTAGTCGAACGATTGAAATTGAGCGAAGTGGGGCTACTTTTGACTTTGCAATCAGTAGGCTGATCTTGCTTTCGCCTTTATCGTTTCGAGTGTAGAGGTACACTACTCCAGCATAGCCGAGAGAAGATGCATCAGAGAAGCCTAATATGCGACAGTAGGTACACTGAGGCACCGTGACATGTCGCTCATGTTTGAAGTCTGACAGCAGAGGTAGTTCTTGTACGAACGATAGCCATTCTGCTTCCAGATTCGCGGGTAAGCTCTGATCCCAGTCCAACTTCAAAGTCCAAAGTTTCTGCATGAAGCATTTAGCATAAAAAATGCAAGGCGATACGAAACCGAGAGGGTCGAATAAGCGCCCAATCAACGATAGCACCGTTCGCTTAGTTACGTCTTGAGTAGTGGGCTCAACTTTGAAGGTGAAGCAGTCGTTCGCGGGCTGCCATTGGAGACCGAGTACCTTGAGTGATAAGTCGTTATCGAACTCAACAGACGTCTCGCGATAGTCCTCCGGCACGGCCTCTAAGATTTGAGGGCAGTTACTCGACCATTTACGCAAATCAAACCCCGCACTGTCCAGCATGGTACGTAAGTCCTTTTGCAGCTGGAGCGCTTGAAAGACACTAGGCTCGGACCACAAAAGATCGTCCATAAAGAATCCAGTTTTAAGCACTTTCGCTGCATGAGGATACATGTGGGCTTCACTATCTGCTAGAGTGTGAAGCACTTTAATCGCGAGATACGGGCTGCTCGCTACACCGTAAGTTATTGTGTTGAGCTCATAAACCTTGACCGGTTGATCGGTAGAGTCTCGCCACAATATGTGCTGATACGATCGTTGATCTTTGTGTATAAGCGTTTGTCGATAGCACTTACGAATATCGGCCGACACACATACTGCATGCATTCGAAAATTTATGAGGATGACATTAATATCTGCTTGCAGCTTAGGTCCGGCGAGGCACACGTCGTTGAGTGACCTTTGATTTGACGTCTTACTTGAAGCGTCGAAAACGCATCGGTATTTCGTGCTTGTACTAGTAGGCTTAACTATACAAAAATGCGGGATCAAGTACTTGGAATCCACTTCGTGCATTTCACCTAAACACGTCATGTGACCTAGCGATTCGTATTCAGACATGAATTTATAATATTCGAGTTTCAAATGAGGATCGCGCTCGAGTCTCGCCTCTAAGTTCTTTAGCCTGCGCAGCGCCATCTGCCGAGAGTCGCCGAGGCTGTGGTCGGACCGCAAGGGGTACTTGACTATGTACCTACCGGTTTGCGGATCGCGGCTCTGATCGTTTGCGAACATTGATTCAGCTAATAAATCGTCCGGTTTCATCGGTCGCTCAGAAGGTATGTTTTCAATTTCCCAGAACGAATTCATCACCTGGTCTAAATCTAAGGTACTCGAAAACCCGGAAAAGGAAGCACAGCTGAGTTCGTCGACCTCTTCGCGTGGTTGATTCAAGTCAACTTGACCGGTCACTACAAAACCAAAAATTGATTTTAATGCAACAGGCATTCCCAGCTGATCGGGAAATATTTTATTTCCGCAGTAGATATACGGAAATAAATCTCCTGCTAATAACATGTGCACAGGCGCGCAGCGATGAAAAGCAGGGTCAGCTAACTCGAGGTGTTGATATTTATTTAATATCTCAGCAGGTAAAGTCGTCGTAGGTAAGTTACCGGCAATCGTCGTTACTATTACAGCGTCGGTCGATAGTACCGGCTGTGTACCGTGACGCGGCTTTATTTTGCAGGTCGTTAGGCCGAAGTTCTGCACCTGATTACCACCTAGACCGATCGGTCTGAAGTTGCATTTGCGACGAGATAAACCTAACATCTTAGCGCCTTCCTGAGTTATATAGCTCGACATAGCGCCGCTATCAATTAGCGCCCGGACAGAGTGGTATTGACCCCATACGTCTGCGACGTGTATCACAGCCGTACCTAGTAAAACAGTTTGTTCGTTGGTGCAAGTCAGAGCGACCACTTTCTCTTCAGATGCAGGGGCATCTACGTGAATTGAAGAGTGGTGTCGAGCTTTACAAACGACACAAACATATTTTGAGGGACACCCGGTGGACCTAGTGTGCGATTCGCTAGAACTGCTTCGGAGGCAGTTTCTACAGAGGCCGAGCTCATTGACCATTTTAGCGCGGAGCTGCGGTGTAAGTGCGGTGTAAACGCTGCATCTATATATAGCGTGCGGCTTCTGACAACATGGACAAGCATTGGATTTCACACGTTCGACAATGGCGTTCTCCTTACTATCTACCGCTGACGCGAATGTCGGCTTTGTATTATATGTTTTAGTCGTGTCAGTAGTTTTATATGAGTTTAGTTTACTATGTGCAGGCTGCTTGTGAAGCGTCGTAGACGGCTTGACGTATACCGGCTTAGAGTCTGACATTTCAAGGACACGAACTTGCTTTTCGACGAAGTGAAGCAGTTGCTCGATTGTAGGTATATCACCCGGGGACGTAGTTTGTTCAAACTCACGTCGCGTCACCGGGTCGAGATTACGCAACGCAATTTGGAATAGCAAAAAACTGGATAAATTCGATACATTTAAATTTTCTAATGCGGTTATGTTTTCTTGGAATGTTTGTAGAAAACTATTAAGATGCGCCGATGACTCATACGCTAAAGGTTTGTAAGATAAAACCTTGTCAACATAAGCGGAAGCGAGCGCGCGTCTATTATCAAAGCGCTGCAATAATGCATTCCAAATAATAGGATAGTTATCAGCTGTGATCGCCATAGACTTCACGATAACTAACGCGGAACCGGTAACAGACGCGAGTAAATAATAAAACTTCTCGATGTTACTTAATGATGCGTTCGTATGAATCAGACTTAAAAATGTATCGCGGAATGTGACCCAATTCTCAAGTTTACTATCAAATTTAGGTATTTGCAATTCGGGCAATTTCACTCGTCTTTTATTTGCACCACGTTCTTCATTATTCCCGAGATCCGACGCGGCCGGTTGCGCTGGCGCTGGTGCCGGCGACAATCGTTCGGCAACCGCGCGGATTGAGTAATAAAGATCATCAAAGGCATCTACTTCGCTGTACGTAGGGACGTAGTTAGGTATATGCAATTTACTTATGGAATTTATTTCCTTTACACATCGATCGTATTCTATACGCAAAGCGGATAAATCTTGAACCCTAGCCTTGAACCCAGGTACCGTTGAGGGATCGACATTGACCTTGGTAGACATATCAAACAAACATTGAACGCGTAAAAAACACATTTCTTTAGAAGTCAAAAATGGTTGCAGTAATTCGTCAACATTTAATTTAGCATAAGGTTCATCGTCCTCCGTGACACTCTTACTAGGCTTTTCTTTAGGCATATTGAAGAGTAACTAAATATAATACCGAAATAAAATACGTAAGCGATTTAATTCAAGTAAATACAGGTAGAAATAAATTCACACAAATTTTAGTTCCGACCGTGATGACGTGCCCGTGACTAAGCAAAGTAAAATAGACCCTATTTTGTATGTGGCAGGTTCCAACTGACGGACACACATTCGCTCGTCATGCGAAATAATGTGGGTATTAAGCAAAATTAAATAAGTGTACGTGAGATTAATGTTATAAATGGGTGAAATTAGTGTAGTTAGGATTGAATTCTTGTTACGCTGATTGCAAATGAGAGATCCGGCTCGAAGGAAACATGTCGCGCCCGCGATCTAATATATTTATGGCTAAATTCAAAAACAATTCCTTGACCGACTCACCCGCCGCGCCGGCCCGTAGATCACCAGAAAGTATAATCCAAGGATCCTTCAGGGTGTAATTTCAGGCACAGCACGTTAACCACTTTATGGACAGTCCTTGGTACACAGCACTAGGTATTCCGTTAAGTATTTCCCGTTCTTATTAATTAATTTTGAGAGGCGATGTGCTTCGTTGCCGCCATAAGTCGGAGACACACGTTATGACAGCTCGTACGACGTTCGAGTGTCGTGCGTAGATTTTGGCGGGTGATTTGAATATGGTCAAGGGCCCTACAGAGTGCCTTAGCGCGAATTTTATTCTGAAAAAGTGTTGTACGAGCCTACGAAGTCGCCATTGCGTGTTGCCGCTACTTGCTCAGACAAACAGTCGTCGACTTGCACCCGCAGTCACGCGCTGCGGAGGGGATTGCCTGCGCCAACAGAGTGCCGGAGCAGCGGGACATGTGCACCTGCCGCTCCGAGGCTGCAACACGCGGGTGATCTCAAATCACCAACTACAGGATGCCTGACGACCCGACCCCGGGCCCGTCCAAAGGCCCTTCTCAGGGCCGCCCTGCACCGCCGCCGTCGCTTCCGGCGTCTTTCGACCTGACCGACAGCGAAGAAGAAGACCAGGAGATCATGAAGACGCCGCCACGGACCACGCAGGTACCGCCGCCGCCCATATCAGCACTCTCGCCCAAGGGGCAATTCGAGCGTGATGTACTCACGCTCGCTCGGCTGATGAATGCCGAATTGCTCTCGGAGGGGATGCTGCGCTGGATGGCGCTGTTCCTGCGCCTCAGAGAAGCCGAGATGGAGGGCACGGAGCTCTCCATCGATGATCAGACGGCGTTCGCCCAGAGGGCGATCATCACCCTGCCGTCGCCAGCTGTCACCGACTTCAGGCGTCGAGCCCCGCTTCCTGGACTGCCGAAGCCGACCGTGGTTGCGAAGAAGCACACCCGGTCGCTCTCGCCCAGTCCAACCAAAGCGCAAGCCAAGCGCGACTAGCGCACGAAGCCGCTGCCGCCACCACAGCACCCGGCCGTCCCGGTACTACAGAGTCCGGCCGCCCCACAGCGCCCAATCGCGCCCATACCCGGCCCCAGCATCGCTGCACCCAGGCCGCTGCCGCAGCGTGAAAAGAAAGCCACCTTCGCGCAAGCCGCCCAACCAAGAGCGCCGACCGCCCAACCAAGAGCGCCGCCAGCCCAAGGGAGAGTGCCTCCCGCCCAACGGCCACCACCACCACAGGCGTCCACATCGCGGGCCACGCCCCAAGCCCCGCCCCAAGACCAATCGCAGAGAAGAGAAGGGCCGCGTTACCCACCGCTCGTGGTCGAGCGCCTTGACAACTGGCCTCATCACTTCAAGGCGCTCGCCTCAAAAGCCGACCACCCAACGGACGCCCGTATGGCCAGGGGATCCCGTTCTCACCAGAAAACGAAACCGAGTACCGCACAATTCAAGCGTACCTCACGGACTTGGAGAAAGAGGAGAACATCAGCTGGTACTCCTACTCGCTGCCCGCAGAAAGGAGCCTGAAAGTGGCGTTCAGAGGGTTCAGCTGACACCGAGGTAGAAGACATACACGCTGCCTTGACGGAGAAAGGTTTCACGCCGGAGTATGTGAAAAATATTAAAGGGTAACAGGGCCGCCCCGGCAGTATTTTTCATGTACAACTCTAGAAGACGCCGGACCTCACCCCTGCTATCTACGAACTAAACGAGCTCCTCATGATGTCGGGGGGCAAGTTGGGGCATCGTTGTCGAAGCCTGGCGGGGCAAGAAGGGTCCAACCCAGTGTCACCGCTGCCAGAAGTTCCGCTACAGTTCCCACAACTGCCATAGGCAACAGGCCTGCGTGCGCTGCGGTGAAGCGCACCGCGCATTAGAATGTCCCAGACCCAGGGAAGAGCCGCCCACCTGTGCGAACTGTGGCGGACCACACCCCGCCAACTTTAGCCAGCGCCCGGCCTTCAAAAACGAGACCAGAAACAGCGAGGGGGCACGATAGCCGAAACGACTGACCCACCAGCAAGAGGACGCAGAGGCACAGCCCCCGTCGAAAGAACTGCAGTGGAGGAGACAGCCTCCAGTAACCTGATGGCGCCGGCGAACCCGCCGGGAGGAGGAGCCTCGTCATCATCGAGGAAAAAGAGAAAGAAGAAGAAGGGAAAAGAAGCCGAACCCATGGACGCTGGAAGGAGAAACGCCCTTGGCCAGACCATAGATGTCCTAAAAATATCTTAGAAGCGGTCCAGTCTGGAACGGATGCAGAAACCGCCATCCTCATGGGCCTCATGAAAATTCTGAATTCCAATGGGGGGGAGAAATTAGACTCTGCTACTGGAATGCCTCGTCGCTCACGGGGAAGAGGAAACAGCTGACACTCTTTTTCCGCAAGCAAAGAATTGATGTCATGATGATTTGTGAGACACATCTGAACGCAAACGCAGAATTCAAGATTCCAAATTACATCGTGTACAGGAAAGACGAGATCTCCCCCCTGGGCAGAGCTTACCGAGGGCTGGCGGTCCTTGTACACAGAAGACTGGTCCACCAAGAAATCCCGGCAAAAGATTTCACATCGATACAGGCCTTGGGAGTCATCCTGCTAATTACTGGCAAGAAACTAAGACTCTTCGCTATATACAAGCCGCCGAAAGAGAAGACGAGGACGCGACAACTTTGGCCGGAGATCTAAACTCTCAACACACTGCATGGAACTCCGACAAAATCAATAAGAGTCAGATTCCGTCCAACACCTATACGACGTCCTGGGACCGGAAACTTACACGCACTACGAGCCCAGCGGAAGAAGTGCCACCATCATAGACCTGGCGGTAGTAAAAGGGATGAGAACAGCCCCTGTGCTCTTCGTCCTTACGGACCTACCATCGAACCATCGCCCCGTTCTGCTGACGATCAAAGACGTGCTCCCAGCGCAGATAAGGAACCTCATTCGCGAGAAAAAGGAGACGAGGAAGCTGTGGCAGGAGACCAGGTGCTCGAGGCTGAAGACCAAACTCAACGCTATGGTGGAGAAAGTCAAGAAGGCCTTGGACGATCACGCAACCGAGAGCTGGGAGGAACATATCGAGAACATCCGCATTAACGAGCACGTCCCCTCAGTTCATCGGCTCTGCAAGCAGCTGTCGACGGTCCTAAAACCCACCCAAACGCTCCTAGACAAGGACGGAAAGTTGAAGTTCGAAGCCAGAGATAGAGCGGAAATACTAGCTGAAAATCTCGAGCTCCAGTTCCAGCCGAACGAAAACAGAGACGACGACCATATCAAAAAAGTCGAGCAGCACCTGAGGGAGTACTTCTCTGTACAACCGTCACCCCTCTTCCGGTGAAACCGATCAGAGAGAGCTGCCGATATTCGTCAACCCCGTCCATGTCAGAAGACTGATTGAAACTGCCCAGAAGAAAGGCACCTGGCATGGACGGCATTACAAATGAAGCCCTGAAGAATCTGCCGCAGAAGACCGTCGTAGCCATGACGCGCCTCTTCAACGGCATACTCCGCTGTGGCCATTTCCCACACCCATTGAAATTGATGGAGGAAGAAATCCCCTGGCAAGTCAAATATCTCGGTGTGACGATTGACCGCAGATTAACGTTCCAGAAGCACGTTCAGCAAGTTGTCGGGATGGTGAAAGGAGCTTGCGCCAAACTACTCGCCATCCTGCACTCGAAACTTCCTATAAGGACCAAGATGCTATACAAAACATATCTGAGGACCAGACAGACGCATGCGGCACCTGGTACCCGTACGTCAGTCCGATAAATAGGAAGAAGCTGCAAGTCCAAGAAAACATCACGCTGCGGAAAATTGTCGACGCACTGAGATATGTAAGGAACGCCACAATAGCAAGAGACCTCAAACATGAAAACATGAGTCTTTTGTGAGCGATCATGGCCATGCAGGTGTCGACACCTGCACAGACGCGTGTGGCCGCGAGAGATGTGGTCTGATAACGCGACTGCATTCCGCGGCGCCGATCACGAGTTGAAGACAGCCTACAAGGAGTGGGCCCCGCTCCTGCGCGATGAGGGACTGGTCCACCGCATGCAGTGGAAATACATCGCGCCGGGAGCACCGCGACAAGGAGCGGTCCGCTCCGTGAAGACGGCGCTGGCAGTCACACTGAAGGAAAAGGCTCCCACGGAGGAGGTACTGCAGACGCTGCTGGTAGAAGCAGAGTTCGCCATCAACGCGCGCCCACTGACACACTTGAGCGTGGACGCTCGCGACCCGGAGGCCATCACACCCAATCATTTCCTATTGGTCTCGTCCGCCGGCCTGCCGACGACCGGGCCATGCAGCGAAGCCGACCGACGAACGTGGCGTGCCGGACAGGCGCTCGCCGACATCTTCTGGAGGCGATGGGTACGGGAGTACCTGCCGACGCTCACCGCGAGAGGGGAAGCAGCCGGGAGCAACAAAAACATCGAGGCCAGAGACGTCGTCGTGGTCGTCAACCGAGCGCTGCCGCGGAACGTGTGGCCGATGGGAATCGTCCAGCGCACTGACCGGACCCGATGGCAGAGACGAGCCACGACAAAGAGGGCTATGCCCTAAACACCCTATCCCAACCCCAGAAGGGGATGAGAAGAAGCGAAGATTCGATTGGCCAAACCGCAGTGCCTTACCACGTTTTCTATAGTAGGAGCCAACCAAAGTAAGATAAAGTAAGACGCAACCAGTCGCCGATATTTGCTGAGCAAATACTCTGCGACTCGCGCCCGTAGTCTCTCGCTACGAAGGGGATCACCAGCGCACAGTGGAGAGCCGGTGCAGCGGGCCATGCAGCACCTGTAGCTCTCTCAAACACCTACCGCCGAAGACCGTTGTCGCCCTCAGCAAAATATTTTAACGGCATACACCGCAGTGGCTATTTCCCAGACCAATGGAAACTGGGAAAAGTGGCGATACTCCCTAAACCCGGAAAGGATGCCAGGAAACCCGAGAGCTACCGACCGATCACGCTGCTGAGCACGATGTCGAAAGTCTTCGAGTGATGTCTGGCATGCGGGTGATTCAACTCAATCACCATCCAGAGAATGCCCGATGACCCGATTCCGAGCCTGGCAAAAGGCCCTTCTCAGGGCCAACCTACGCTGCCGCTGAAGACGCAGCCTAAGCCACTCCACACGAAGACGCCGCCGCGGTAAGCGCAAGCCCCTGAATTGCCTATGGCAGCACTCTCACCGAAAAGGCAGGTCGAGCGTGATATCCTCACACTCGCTCGGCTCATGAAGGCCGAGCTGCTCTCGGAGGGAATACTGCGCTGGATGGCTATTAGGAAAGATGGATGGAGAGAGAGACGGAAGGCAAGGAGCTCTCCATCGACGATCAAACCGCGCTGGAGTTCGCCCAGCGATAGAGATCCAGCAGAATACCGCAACGATGCCAATCAGCACGGCTGAAGAAGTCGAAGAAGCCACGGAGAACCTTACCACAGCGATCCAGACCTCCCTCACAGCAGCATCGCACACCTCCGCACCGAAGGGGAGGCTAGGGTCCAGGTATCCGGACCCATTACGAGCAGAGCGGGTAAAGTTGCACCACTATTGACCTGGCGGTGACGAACATCCGAACTCTTTGTCTTTACGGACTTATCATACCCCTCCCTACTCAGAATTAATCAGAACGCAAGCTTCCTCCATACAGGGAGCCTCTAGATATAATCCAAGAATCATGAAAACGGATCTACACAGGTCACAAATAACATGTAACAAATTAAACCATAGCAAACAAAGGCGTGACCAGCAATCAAAGTGTCTTGTAATGATTATGTAAACCAACCGTAGTATAAAAAAAAGCTTGGATAAGGTTACCAAAGTAATGTAGAGATCAACAAATAAGTTTTAACTAAAAGTAATTTGGTTACAATTACGTATTAAACAAAACACAATCGTTAAAAAAACAAATCTTTGAATTATACATAAATTTTGTAAAATATAAAAATCCTATGGAATGCCTATGAATATTTTTCCTAAAAGCCTCTATTAGAATGCTGTATTATTTTTAGTCGTTTTTTTCTTTTCATTTTCTATTCATATTAGAATTCACAACTCAAATTCGTACGTGGCTAGTACTGACAAAGCATAATATTATGTGAGACAAAAAAGTTTCATCTAAAGTTATGAAGAATAGAAATGTATCTAAACATCATTCATTAGACAAGGTTGATACCATTACATAATAACACATGAACCTCGAGACAAACGCCCACACCAGGACACCCACCCTCACAAAAACACCATATTATAATGCACTTTGCATATAGTGCTGCATAAGTTGTTGCTGTACAAAAATCTAAAATTGTGTGAAATGTTACTTACAATGTGTATCAATTTAAGAGTATATCAGAAAAATATATCTTTAAAAAAATATGCCGTATTTTCTTTCAAGATATTTTGAAGCTAATTATGATTTAGTCGTGATGTAATTAAATGCCTTCAGAATAGACCATTGTTTTTTAAATTGTATGCATTGAATTTGCATGGGTCCGTGTCCACAGCGGCATCGTCGGCAAAGATGTAGCTGAACGTCTCGCCTTATTGTCTCTGTCTGAGTGCAGTGTGAGGGCGCGGCACGGCGGAGGTGTGCGGGCGAGCGAGACGCGACGCGGGCCGAGGGTTCACGGACGCGTACGATAGGTAGCGGTCGGATAGATCTGGTGGCTCCATCTGAAATTGATATAAATTTTTAATTTTCCCTAATTAATATAGACTCATCCTATATGCCCTACGATAGTTACTAAATATTAACAACCCTATAATCTAACATGACATCCAACCCATGTTCACTCACGGATACCAAATAATGTCACACTGTTAATTGAAGAGCTAACTAGACGTTTCTTATCTTCCATGTTTGGTATTTAATTACCAAACATGGAAGATAAGAAACGTCTAGTACATTAGAATAATTTTAAGTCACTCTTTATTGTAGACACATGAAACATATATATTTTTATCTTACGCCGCAAGCGGCGACCTTATCGCTAGAAGCTAGCTCTTTCAGACAAGCTTTTGACGAAGACAATAAAAATTAGGAAGGGCAGTTCATTATTTTAACACATATTTCACAATAAAGAGCCGCTTGCATGCTATGGTATGGTAGCTATGTTTAGAGTATGCAGCTGTTGTCTAATCTGGTTTTCCACCAGATAGTTCGCAAGCGCATTTGGATATAGGAGTTTTCCCACGTTCACTAACAAAATGGCGTCTCTGTCTGTTTATTTATTGCAAATCTAGTGATTCTTCAAGTTTTAATGTATTATATTGGTGGATTACAAACCATTAATGTCACAAGAGTAGGCAAGCTATATAAAGACGGAATAACATGGTTTTCGAATTCGCAAGAAATCTCTATAGAAACCCTAGTAAAGTCTCCAACATTACGAGGGAACGAGACTTACAGTATGACATAACAAATAACTGTAGACAAGGCGGTACGGCCTCAATGGCTTTAGCCTGTCCTATGTTTTTTTTTATCAGTAGTATTAAAACTACTTACATGCTTATGCTGTGTGTGTGTGGAGGCGCGGTGATGCGGCGCGGCCATGTTGTTCCCGGTATACGCGACGCACTTCACCTGCCACTCGCCGAGCTGCTCGTTCCAGTGCACGTACTGGTCGATCAGCGCCTGCACACAATGCAACTAATGTATTACTCTATTTAATTCTAAAATATAACAAAATAAAGCGTAATGTAAAAATTGTTAGAATAAAGAATTAAAATTGTTTAGAATAAAGAATTAAAATTGGAACAAATGTTCCACAACAAATGTTTAGTTCCAGAAAGGAATGAAGATGAAAATATAATATATTGAAGGAAAGTTTACCCTTGCCAAATAATAATCCTTCCCCTTAATTAAATTTGTGTAGATTCACTTAAATGACAACCAGAGCTCAATTTTTGTTAGGTACTCTCGCAGCTACCTGCATTGTTTGAACGTCAAAATTGAAAAACTCCAAAGGTGTGAGTTGTCACTGGGAAATGTTAATTTAACAAACACATCTTTACTATTGTAGTTACAAAAAGCCATTCAGAGATTGCATGGTGGAAGCAAAAATAACCGAAATGTAGAAAAGCAGCATTTTTTCACCACGGAAGTCAGCGATACTGTAGCCCTAGATGGAGCTAGCCTAGTCTGGAATACACTGGCTCTCAAGGAAGGCTGCCGGATCACACCGTTAGGTGCTTGTTGACAGACTTTACAACTTGAGGGTGGTAGGTAGATAGCTAGGTGAGTGATAGGAAACGCCCTACCACCATGCTATGTTTTCCTTCACCGGTAGCTCAGCCTCATTTTTCATGTTTTGTGGGATCGAAACTCGTACCTTTTTCACGGCAATCGACCCCACTGACCACTCGACCATCATAGCTACGAAATACGCAGAACTGCAGAACAACGAAAAAATTCGTCTCGACTTGACGAGAACTGCAGCGGCATGAGCGAGCTGCTTGCCTACCTGTTCAAAATTGGAAAACAGTATGTAACCTGATACTCCTTAGGTATATAAGCGTCGAGCACCAAGTCAGCCAGCTGTATCTCCCTGCGCAGCGCGCGCACGCTGTCCAGGATGCCTTCCATCTCCCGCTGCTGCTCGCGCTGTTGGTCCGCGAGCTCGGCCTTGGCAGAGTTCAGCAGTTGTACTGCACGTTTCAGTTTGCGCGTCTTGGCTGCGTTCTCCTCTTGTAGGCTCGAGTAGCGCTCTTCTATGTCGACGCGTTCCGCCTCCAATGCAAAAATTACACTAATTATATTTTTGTATATCTGCTATTTATTATTTTTATATAGTTGCTGTCACCAGCGGCGTTAACCTCGACATATAATAGAATTTAAAGAAGTTTCATACTTTAAACCCTTATCAGACCCTTTTAGGGGTTATTTTCTAAAACCTATTCTTATTACACCCTTATAATTATCCAAATTGTATGTCTCTAGGTTCAGCGGTTTAGGCTCTTGATTCCCAGCGAGTATCAGTAAGTCAGTCCGTCATTCTTTTATAAAATTATAAATTTTAATTTTATTATTGTTTAAATTGATTCAATAATTAAATATATATAAATAATTACACAAAATTCGTCAAATAACGAAATAAATATACTTTTTGTCTCTTACTGTCATACGAAAAGTATTTTGAGTTCATACAACAAAATGTTTTCTATCTATGTAGCACTTTGGTTCAGTTCCTACCTCCTTCTTCTGTAGATCTTGTTGCAGCCGCAGCTCGTTCTGTTTCCTCTGCTCGAGCTCGCGCGCGGCTTGTTCCAGCAGCTTCCTCTGAGTGTCCGCCTTGTCTAGAAGGTTCTCGCCGCCGACTAGAACTTTAGACTCTAGCCGTTGGAGCTTCTCTTTCAATTCCTCTTGTTGTTTCCTGTTTGCGAGTGGGAAATATAAGTGTAAGTATTTTGATAAGGACGAGGCAACGACAATATCTATAATCAATGATAAAATTTAATGAAAATTCTAATTCAACAAACATAATGTATTAAATCAAGCTGCTAACTTAATTTTTAGTGATTTTTATATAGGGTTACCAACAGTAGTTAGGAATTCTTATTAAGATGTGAAAAGTGGCTTAATAATCGGAAGGCGCGATCTACATTTTTTATTTGATATCGATTTACAAACCAAACCATAGAACCAATTTTGTTAAAAAAAAAAATAACGTACCTACTGGAAAGTATACAATTTCAAATTATTTATCAAACTTGTCCAGATCATCTTAAAAATCCGGCTAAATACAAATAAAATATAACTCTTAGCTCCATCACATCTCTTTATCGCTGGGTGTCTTTTGGCAGCCGCCGAATTGTTACATTGAGCATTGATGACCTAATTATTTGATATATAATATAACTGCTGTAGATACAAAAGTAGGTGGTAATGAACAAATTCAAAATCTTAAATATAAGGCCCCTCTTTTGAAATTACAGCACTTTTTATGTATGAAAGTATCCAAGTTCGGTGATATTAATATTCCAATTAACTCAAAAAAACCATGCACATATTTGAAGGGTTAAATGAATTCTTTATCTCGGCCACAAAACAACAAATATCAAAAAATAATAAACAATATTAAATAATATATAAGTTTATAGACATTTTGTATTTGTCGGAACCCGACCCTGACTAAGCATATAATTTTTACTAACCCAGCAACATTTTAGACTTGATTTGTGACTGCGATTCATCAGTATGTTTATTAAGGTCCCTGTTAGTGAAAACATTTTATTTAAATTGTGAAAATGTGGTCACAGCACCAAAAAATATCGTTCACGGTATTGATGATTTTCCTCTAATAAATTTGAAATTTACAATTTTTAATAACCACTAGGATTTTTTTATATTTTTCCCTGGTCTATTGTGACCTCTCCTCCCCCTCACTCCGCTTGACGTTCACTTCTGGGACACCCTGCACATATAGTTGTGACAACGCGATTTACTTGATGGTTATCTTACTTGGTCCTCTGCAGCTCAGCCTTCTTCTCCTCAAGCACCTTGCGCGCCTGGTGCGCCTTCTCGAGGTTCATTTTCTCCTGAAATTTTTTCGGGTTATGTTTCTGTCCAATATTACCCAAAGGTTAAAAACGGGACTCTATTCCTAAGACAGCTAGACATCTGAAATATTGAGTGAATTTCTGTAGCCGTTATAACAACAAATACAAAAAACAGGCTAAAATAAATTTTTAAACGCGATTTTTTTGGCATTTTCTGTTTTATATGAATAACAGCAAGATCTCCGAGATATTCAATACAAAACATACCAGCCGTCTCCGAGGGTATGATATCTACCATGGCGCCATTTGATATCAATTTTCTATTATATTTGCCACATATATACTGTTCTCTATCCTAAATAACATTTCTAAATAATAATACAATCCGTCAAGAGGTTGTCGAGATACAACTACAGTTGGTTATGTACGAGTACAGTCAAGGTTCCAGTTTCAAACATAGTACTAATGATATTATAAATACACAAATGATAATTGACAGAGTCAGGCGTTACTTTGCGGAAATCCATTTATAATAAGATGGTATATACATACAAGATATTTAGTGTTTTTCCGCATCGTCTTGATGTCGGCGTGAGAAATCGAAGAATATTTTTGTTTTTATGGTGTGGTTCCTCCTCACCACCTCCACACCTCACTATATTCCTATTTCTCTTTCTCTCAGTATCCGACTTCCTCGACACGTGTTTCGCCCTAGCACAAGGCATCCTCAGGAGATGTTGACTCTTCAAGCGCTCGCTCGAAAGACATTCTAAAACTTTAGATTTCTCACGCTGACATCAAGACGATGCGGAAAAACACTAAATATCTTGTATATACCATCTTATTAATACACAAATGTATATGTACGATTGTTGCACTTTTTCGCAAAAACTGCTGAACGAATTTAGATGAAATTTGGCATCAGTGTTATAACATATAAGCTACTTTTAATTTCAGAAAATTAAGTGCTCTTGTAGGATAGTCAAAGTATAGAAATACCTTTTCTTCGCGCCTCATTTTACGTCGCAGTTTCTTTTCTTCCGGGTCGAGCGAGTCTAAAGACCCAGACAGACCGTCATCCGACAAATCCTCTTCCTCTTCCGATACATCCTCCTCTTCTTCTTCTCCTTCTTCTTCCACTGAGGATATGAAAAAATCAATGTTAAAATCTTTAATTTACCCTTAATATTACTAAAATCTAAAAAGTCTTAGTCTAATAAGCAATTTGACTGTAATACTAATGTCTCTAAGAAGGAAAGTAAGAGTAGGAAGATTTAAGTAGTTACCATTATTGCTGTCCTCCAGTTGCTTCTTGAGCTGATCTATCTCCTGTTGGAATCTGAAATTAACAGAACATTTTATATATCAAATAGGTACCTACCTACTCGTAATAACATTTGAGTGTTCCCAATTTTAAGAAATAGTTTTTGGTAAGAAATATTTTTATTATAATTGTACCTGTCTGAGGATATTGTTTTGTATTTTAAAGTGACCAGTAACAACTATCAATGAACAATATGATGATATATAACAAGTTAAGAACCCCCAACATCACCTTTTTTGTGGTGGCGGCCATCTTGGATTTAAAATGTATCATAGTGTGGTATTCTACTACACAAGCCCTTTAATTTGATATCCATATTGATGGAGCTGTGTGCAATCCGCCATTTTGTGTCAGCAGCCATTATCGACTGATTTTCACTAAACTGTCATAGCTATCAACACTCTCAACTAATTCTCTTTTCTAACAAATTGTGTATGTGAGTCACATACAGACATATCAAACTTATCACGTCATCGTTTTTGCGTGAGATGTTTACAAACAGTATATATTACGGCGAGGAGCCTTGAGTATCATAATGCTAATATCAGTTGTGATAATATTTTTTTACTTCAAATAATGTAATTTTTGAATATTAAATTCCCACGTTATGGAGCTAGAATACTTTAATTTCTATCCTTATATAAACTAACCTAATTGGACAATTCTAAAACAGTCTCCTCTCTTTTTGTTTCCAAATGTGAGAAAAGGACACGACCTTGATAATACATAAATATATACCAAAGCTCAGCATTTAAAGTGAGCAGGACATTTAGAGAGACTGGAGAATAGTAGAGCTGTTAAAACTTCCTCGGGTTGGATACCATAACAAAAGCAGCCACAAGGAAGGCCGAAATAAACTTGGTTGAAGTGTGTGGAGGAACACTTGGGAAGGATAGACAAGCTAGCGAATTGTAGAAAATCAACCAGAGACAAGTGATTAGAAGCAATTTCATAAAAACCCGACTACTAAATCAAATATTTTTTTAATTATGATGTATCCAGTGTCACACTCACTACTAAATCGAATCTACTGACACCACTCACACAAAAATACGACAAGCCGTTTAGGCTCTAGGGCGTGCCAAATATACATACACTCGAAAAATATAACCTTCCTTCTTTCGCAAGACTCATATTGGATTTATCGCCAAAGGAATATAATAATAATATAACATGGGACAACATCCTCACAAAGGTCTTCAGGTCCCAAACTAGACAAAGCCTGTGCCATGGAAACCTGGTGACTGATATACATATGTACTTATATATATAAATACATACTTTTATATAATATATATATGTATAATAAACGACCAGATACAGGTCAAACAGACATGTTCATGCACACAAATGACCTGTCCGGGGATCGAATCCCTGACCAGCGGCGCAGAAGGTAGCGTTGCTACCAACTGCGCTAACCGGCCAGTCAGAAAGTAAGTAACTATGAGTAGTACAATAGACCAACTAAGGCGCAAGTAAAAATTTAGATGTGCATGTAACCTGGTAAGTAGCGCATCTCCCGGCTCACTGTTGACATGTGTCTTGTTCTCAATGTTCTTGGCTCGGTTCGCGTAGCGAAGAGTACTGATCGTCTCCACATAGTTGGTGTCCGCGGGTCCCACTGTTGCTATCTTAAATAATAAAGAGTTAATGGTAACTTCTAATTAGCTAACTAAAATAGGTGGTTTTTAATTACGATGATTGAAGTGTGTGGAAACTTAATTGGTTAAAACTTAGATTGGACATTCTAAAACGATAAAGAGTAAATGTTAACTTCTAAACAGCTGTCTTTTTTGAAAAGGTAAGCTGAATAGATGTAATAGGTAGGTAAGTTCCAAACAGCTAACTGCTTTCTTCAACACGATTAAGTAATCCGAAACAGATGTAATGGGTGTTTTCTCATAGTGCAGTTTTCGAAGTGTGAGAATCCCAATTGGCTACAAAATCTTAGACAGGGACATTTATAAGTTCTTTAAAAATAAGTGATTACAGAGCTCCATTACAGCAGGCGCGGAAATAACTTTACTGATATGTTATATTGATTTGAAAATCAAACCTCAAGACTGATTTTAATAACATTTAAATGAGACCACTCAAGAAGATTAAATTTTATACCCTTTATATAAATAAATAAATAAAACTATTTCGTTCCAGCAGTCTGAGAAATCACGTAACACAGTTAAAAAAACATACTCGTTGAATTGAGTACCCCGTCTCTTTTCGAAGTCTGTAACAGGAGCAGCAGTACTAACAGCTTTATTTGTCACCTGTCGACTTTTTTCACTCTTGCTTTCAGAGAGCGTGCACATATATTGATAGATGAGACTGTTTATGAAAACTTTCTAGAACTATGTATAGATATGTCGTGCTATTTGCATTTTGGTGTCCAAATTTTCAGTCTCATGACTTGAAGGGCTTCTGCGTCCTTGTGTTCTGTTCGTCGTATAACTTTAGTGAAAAACAACTTGTAATTTGCAATACAAACGTTTTCAGGTTAGGTTATTACGTAGTAGTAGCAATACATCAGGGGAAGATAAATACATAGATTAACTGTAAGGTATATTGGCTCTGTTTAGGCAAAAAGGAAAAACAGCAAAGCAAAGCAAAGCAAAGCCGTCAGACATGTGGATAACAGCAGAAATACTCACATGAAGGCATAATCCTATATGACAAAAAACGCACGCTGCGCCGGCCGGTGCCGGCATTCATTCTTATAAGAACGATTAGGTATTTTATTCTTTTCAAAAAACACTTCATTTGTAAACTAGACAATTTTTTCACGGATTTTTTTAGATCATAGGACACGTAACGCTTTTTTGTCGTCTTTTAAATGACGCGACATTGCCGACCATGTTGGCGCCAATGAAATGAAAAGAAACATTGCAAGCCGACTACAAGAAACATGCCGGATACAGCCATTCCGCAAACAACCATAGAGAAAATCATAAACTATTTTGTTTGTTAAATAATTGATCGAAGAATCGAATTGAACTCACATGCAGACCGAGACATCGAACGCACTAACGATTGACTTCTGGAGTTTGCCCGCGTTCTTCGAAAATCTTCGATTGTATTTTTTTGTAATAATAAAATTAATCCGCGTTTATCAAAGTGTCAATGTGTAATAATAGTGGATTATTTACTGATATTATATGGACATTATTTTGAAGATGATATAAAGACGTTAAAACGTGACTTTAGCGTTCGCGTAAAATACGCACCTCAGAATTAGATATTTAATCACCAAAAGTATAGCATGTCCGTTATATAAGGTATGTCAATTACATTGATTGTTATTGTAACATAAATAGTCATAAATTAAATAAATTATCGAATATTAACCTAAGTCAAAAGAAATGCTGGATGTTTAAACTTCAGGATCAATACTAAAAAAAGATTTTTCATATATTTTCACTGTCATAAATTCATTTAGCGTGTAAAAAGCATGCACAATAAAAATGCTATTACTTTTTTCTTGAAATCAGAGTAATATAAATTAGTGATAGGTAGTCATTGGTAATTTATTATACATAATAATTATCTAATAAGGCCCATGATGTTGGGTTTTACGTAGTCTCGTTCTTGGTGTGGACAGCTCAGCAGATTTTCATGTTTAAGATCAAATTTTTGTGTATGTATATCTCTCCTTTTTGTATATTTATCTTTGTCAGTGTGTATTTCTAATAGGCGTTTTTACTTACCATCACAGTCTTGGAGTTTCCTCCGAGGCTGTCCTGCAGCAGTCTAGTCAACTTGCTGTTCCTGTACGGTATGTGTGTAGACTTGCCGTCCACCAGCGCTGAGATCACGTTACCCAACACTGAGAGCGATTGGTTGATTTTAGTCGCTTCTTTGAGCCGGGTGCCGGTGGCGTGAGTCTTGCTTTGACGTTCTGAACCCTGCGGGGAAGAAGATAGAAGTTATATTAGAGTGTGTGATTATGTGGGCAAAGTCGTTATCTTGGTTAGCTCATCATCGTTATTCTGGATTACCAGATAAACGAAAGTCTGGAGAAATGTGCATAAACTTGCCAAGGTTACTGTGTAGGCAGATTCAATTTAGACGTCTGCAAATAGCTTCTTATGTGATTCATCTTCGAGTAGTCCTTACAACTAAGAACGTTATATACACAACTCATAATACGGAAAAAAATAACCTCTACTCTAAATAAATAGTCCGATTTTGACATGCATATTACTTTGGCTCTTTCTTGCTATTTTCCACAGTGACATTTTTATGTTCATCGCCGTGGCTCCAATGTGGCTGTCCTTTTTAATGAAACGACGAATGTACCTCTTACAATATATACACATCAAAATGAGCCTTACCGCTAAATCAACGAGGTGCAGTTTCCCCATCTTGACATGCATCTTGCCGTCAGCTCCCTTCTTGCTACTCTCCACAGTGATCGAGAAGATAGCGTGGGATCTGGAACTTTCTGTGTTCATCGCCGTGGCTCCAATATGGCGGTTCTTGTTACCAACCGCCATTATCTTCTCTAGCTCGTCAGCGTTGTGTACTACGTAACCTGGAACATAAGTAATAATAATAGGTCATTACATATGAAATTGGCGTTTTGTAAAGGAGCAACATAAAGTCTTTTTTTAAAATAATAATATATTTATTTAATCAAAGTATGTACCATTGCTATCTATGCACTTTTGCCATCTCATAGGTAGTTCATTGATCCCTTTACTAAAAAAACCATTAGGACGAGAATCAATGAAATCTTTGAAGGCGCTTTGGACTGCCCCATCGGAGTTGAATTTTTTCCCTTGCAAAAAGTTATGCAAATTTCAAAAAAATAGTAATCTGTTGGAGCCAGGTCCGGGGAGTACGGTGGATGTCTTGACATTCCAATTGAAGCTCCTCTAATATGGCAGCCGTCTGTTGTGCAGTGTGTGGTCTAGCGTTGTCCTGAAGCAGCAGTGGAATAGAGCGATTGACCAACCTCGGTTGTTTATGACAATAGATATCTGCTGTAATTGTCTGGCCAGATTTAAGAAAGCTGTAGTGAACGACACCGGCACTAGTCAACCAAACGCTCACAAGTAACTTTTTTTGAGTCAATTTTCGCTTGGGGCAGGGTTTGGCTGGTTCGCCAGGATTCAGCCATTGCGATGAGCGTTTCCGATTATCGTACAGGATCCACTTTTCATCACAGGTAATGATCCGATTTAAAATCCCTTCATTATTGTGCCGGTTGAGTAATGTAACGCAGCAGTTGACGCGCGTTTGTCGGTTTGCTGCACTCAATTCATGAGGTACCCACCTTTCAAGCTTTTTCACCTTTCCAATTTGCTTCAAGTGGATTAAAACAATTTTATCACTAACACCGCAGCCTGCAGCTAACTCAGACGTGGTTTGCGATGGATCTGCTTCCACAATAGCTTTCAATTCTTCATTAGCAACTTTAGTCTCCGGCCATCCACGGGGCTTGTTCTGCAGGTCGAAATTTCCAGAACGAAAACGTTGGAACCAAAAACGCACTGTGTTTTCTTTTGCGACACCGCCGCCATACACATCATTAATCCTTCGAGCCGTTTCTGCAGCACTGGTACCACGGTGGAACTCGTACTCGTAAATAACGCGATATTTCAAGTTTTCCATTTTGTAAACTGCGTCACGCAAAGAAAAAACCAAACGAGGACAAAACAAATGAATTACGGTTTTCGAAATACAAATGTATGAATAAATAGCTGTATAAATTTGAAATTGGAATCCCTGACCAAAGAAGAGACGTTTGAGATCAAAGTGGCCAGTACGACAAAACGCCAATTTCATATGTAAGGACCTAGTATAATATGGGACAACATCCACAGAAAGGTCTTCAGGTTCCAAACTAGACAAAGCCTGTGCTATGATAACCTGATGACTGATATACGAGTATAAGTGCGGTATAAAATTGACTCCCGAATAAACGGCGACATTGATATAATAAACGGTTAATTGAGGATTTCTTCTTTCCTAGAACTCTAAGGCGAAGTGATAATAATTTAATAGATTATAGGTGATTATATCTGAATATAACACGCACATTGGATTGGATGTAAAGAATGATCGAGAACAAATTTAATTTTAATAGTAATTATGCAGTTAATTTTAAAGGACAGCTTTATGTAGCGGTATACAATACAGTGATAAAAAAAACATTCAATCACTGTTTTTATAACTACGAAATCACATACATTTGTAAAAATGGACAGCATAATTCGATGCGTGATTTTTTTTAGTACATTTTGAGACTCTCTCAATCTCATGAAGATTGTAAGCTCTAAGAATCTGCTACTAAATCTGGGCACGAAGAGTACCGAAGTTTTGCTTTGTTTAAGGGGCGCTGCATCAAAGCTAAATATAAATTATTGAAAATTGGAAAATCTTAAGGTGTAGTGAGTGACACTACAAAAATACAATTGCTAAAATAACTGATCTAAGATAACAATTAATTCAATTCATCAAAAATGTCGAATGAACTTTAAGTGTCTGTTGATTTATCTATTACCTATATATATATGTATATATGTTTCGATACGTCAATCGATGTTACCGAGTCTAATATTTTGTTAGAGTTCTATGACGCGTTCAGCAGACGCGCCAATCAATTAAGCGCATGGTATTTAATTCGTATATACCATACCGGTGAGATCCTTGACGAAGACGCCGATGTCGGGGCGCTCCTTGACCTCCAGACTCTGGTGCGGGTTGTTTCCCAGCAGGTCGCGTACCTCCTCGTTGTAGATCTCCAGGTACGTCACGCACACGAGGAACCTGAATCAAACAAGATAACACTTTATTAAACACCAGCTCAACAATAAATAACTAATAACAAAGAAATACCTACTCATAAGTATATCATACAATACTAGATTTTAATTGGTTCAAAGCATATCTTCCAGGCAACAATGTACAACATGAAAACTACATTATAAGAGTATAATCTATAAATATAAAAAATTAAATCCTGACTGACTGACAGGTCACAAATGGAGGGTATATTGATTTTAGAATATAGTGGTTACTAAAATAGGATTTCCTAACCTAACCGTAGGGATTCAAATGGGGGTTGTAAGTTTGATTTTTTTTTATAGATTCCATTTTATATAGCAGGCAACGCCGCGAGTTACAGCTTCTAGTTATGATATATGAGGATATCTATCACCACTGTAAAGTACCGTTTCATTTCTCGTCACCTCTGCCTCAAATTTTGCGGGCAGCGGGGCAGCGGCGGCGGTGCGGGTAACGTAGACCCGCGCCGCTGTTTTCGAGAACCGGTTCATTTGATTTTACGCATAAGATCCTGCCGCTCCCGCGTCGCTGCCGCTGCCCCTTTAATTCGAGACTGAGGCCTTATGAATTAAAACGTGGCATAAACAGATATAGTAGGAGTTCTTCGCTACTCACTTCTCGTCATCGCTAGCGTCCGCTATGTGAGTGAAGACGTGAGCAAACGAGTTGGGTATGATCCCGCGTAGTTGCGGCGCTGAGTTGCTACCAGCCATGGTGTAAGTCTTTCCAGTTCCTGTCTGTCCGTACGCGAATATGGTGCCGTTGTAGCCTTTGAGCACCTCTTCCACGATGGGGCTGGCCGTTTGAACGTAGATATCCATCTGGAATTATGGCAACGGTTCGCTTTTAATAATCACAAGTTATGTACATGTACACTCAACAGTAGTAGCACATAGTAGATCGCAGAACTACTATGTGCTACTTTACTTTTTGTGTCATGATCACAACATATTCTTGCGGTTACAAAAAAAACAATATATATTCTGAAGAAAGTAAATAACGCTCATTATTTGGAAGATATGCTTCCATGCTTCAAAAATCCTAGACGTCACATAACATCATCCTACGTACGTATCTAAGTGAGTACGAAATTTCAAAACAAGCTACACATACAATCAAACTTACTGACAGAAAAACCCGCCAGAATTGTTGCACGGCCAATATGCCCGTAACGATATAGTATGTTGATTATGAAGTGCCTATGAGTAGGTATTTGATTGTCTTGGAACCAGAACCAGCTGAGTCATCTATCAGGAATTTTACCGACGGCGGCAGCGGCAGATCTAGTTACATTAGGTTGGTACTTAGATGAGTTGATGGCACCAAGTTTGTCACATATATAATCATAGATATACGAGTATCTATAATGGATATGTTGAAGACCAATACGAAACGTGTAAGTAACGTTTAAATGTAAACTGCGCTACGTGTTGTTACCCGCAGATCTCAAATTATTTTTAGCCTACGTTACTCAGTGATAATGTAGCTTTCTAAAGGCGAAATGATTTATTAAATCAGTCCCATAGTTTTAAAGATAACTTTAAAACTACTGAACTGATTTTAAAAATTATACCGTTCCATACAAAAAAATCCTTACGTACATACAAAAATACCAATCTCCTTCTCTTCCTCTAGCATAGAAGTATAATTTCAAGTTCATATTTAAAATTTAATTATGTTTTATAAATTTTTTGGCTTGTAAATGAATGTCAAATATAATTGATTCACATAAAACTTTATTTTCATACTCAACATTTTCAGATGTTTATCAGTTTTTTGAGCTGCGAACAAATTGAATATAGGTAGCGGGCGGTTTCTTATATGGTAAGTATTGGTAAGCGTAGTATTATACTAGGCATTATTTCTGATGTATGACTCTCTATAACTCTGATCCATTACCTATTTAATATCCCTACCGCAACTAACAAAAGAGCTGATGACCCTGAAACGGCTGACTGTAGTTGGTTGTCGAAATCTTGAGGCAACATAGGTATAGGCATCTCTGAAAATCCGATAACATAAAAAATACGGTCGAATTGAGAACTTTTTTAATAAAGTAAGTTATTTAGATTACGTCATCGCAATTCGTTTAATCGTCCAATTGCTCAGTCTGAGAGCATGTTTTCAGCATCAGGTGCATTTAATCAATACCGAGTACCCACATGCGCAGAGAAAACTTGCGCAATGTACTATACTAGGCAGTACATAAGTTCACAACGCTAAACCTACCGAATCCACCTTAGAAACAAAACAAATATCATCATCAACAACAACGGCCTGAAGACTTTCACTGCTGAACATAGGCCTTAGAATGCCATTGCAAACTACAACCTGCCAATGGCATCCACTGGTATTTGTTACGTTTACGTCGGTCCACCTAGTGGACGGCCTACTTACGCTGCGTCTTGGTCGCCAATCAAGAACCTTTCTTCCCCATCGGTTATCGATTCTTCGAGCGTATTACCACTTCAGCTTGCAAATCCTACGAGCTATGCCGGTTACTCTGGTTCTTCGGCGAATATCCTCATTGGGATTTCTATCGCGCAAAGACACTCCAAACTCTTTCCATTACCCACTGAGCAGCTTTTAACTTATCTAACTGGTCAACAGTTAAATAATACGTCTCAGTGCCAAATACGAGTATATTCAGGCAGAACTAGACGAAATGTCAAATAATTTTAACAAACATAAAAATGAGAAGCATCCCAATACATAGAAATATTTATTTTTAACCCTGATTTCTCAAAGATACCTGAACGATATGATAAATTCTTTTATACTTTCAATATAGAAATTTTGACAAATCGACCTATTATACTAAGTTAGTTTATATATTAACTTATAACTATTAAAATTGAAGTCGGATACCGGGAACAATTGAGCACATTAACCTTGATTATTTCCAATAGCAACAAACATCCCCTTTTTTGCAAAAACACCACTCAATACGACGACTAAAAAATTCGAAGGACCACCAAGTTCAATTTATCTACCTTTCTGGTTGAGAACTGCTGTACGGGAGTACCACACATATAGACAAACGTACCTCGTTCGTACGGTCAAAAAAGCGTAATTAGATATTCCTAGCAAATAACAAAGTTTAGATACTGGTATTAATTCTATGAGACGTATCTAGGTTACCCAGGGCGGGGCAGGGCCGCGGTCGATGGTGACTTGCGCAGAGCACGCGTCTAACTGGGCCAGACGCAATGCCGATGTTACGAGCACGAGTGCGAAGTAACATTACAATTTGTTGGTGTTGGTACCCAAAGCCACGAGCTAATGGAAAACAAATGGCCGTCGGAAAGGTTCGATTGGAATCCGGTGGAAAAATATTGACGCTCTCTGACCCAACCGTCTGATGCTTCTAAATTGAGCTACGTATCTGGAAAATATTGAAAATTGGTCTTGTATTTTTTTTCTGTATATAAATTTACTCACTGCTTGTTTCGCAGTAAAGTTGTTGTGTGAATGAGAATCCCGGAGGAACAGTTATTTACATTTTCAAAATGGCGGATGGGCATCGTTTATAAAATGGCGGCTATTCGTGACAACAGACACGAGTGCACGGTTTGTTTTAATAAGGTTTATGATTGCAATTTGAACTGGGTAGAATGGGTTTGGTAAAGAACTTTTGGATCAATTACAATAATATATGATTATATTTGATAAACAGAAGTTTAAGTACAGTAAAACTTTACTGTAATTTCCCCATCCAATATGAGCAACCTATGTCGACTTAGGAGGCGTAGTTCTTTTGCATGTATTTTCAACACTAAGTTGGTTTAGAACGTTTAGTAACTTATTTAGAAGTGCTAAGTTATGAAAGATCGTCAATTTGTATTAGTTAGTAGTAATGTGAACTTTTGACCTTGCGACTACAATATTTTTTTTATATATGATAAACATATACGATGCCAGTTTTAGTTTTTTTTCGTTTTCATTGCCACAGTATCTTAGGAATAAAATCTATAGTTATAGATTGGCCGAGGTTTTACGTTTTAAACGAAACTTCTTCCTTTTTTGGGAAATACCCTTCAAATAGAAAATCCAAGACTAAGAAATTCTATAAATTGGTTGATAAAGTCTAGTATGGATGGTGCGGCTGAAATTATAACGAATGTCGATATGTACAGTGAGATCAATTTATTCAATTAACTATAGATCAATACGGTGTGTACATTGGTTTACTCGAATAGTAATTATAAAGACCTCGTCGACCGTGGCTTAAAGTAAAGTAAAGTAATATTTATTGACCTTTAAATAACGTTCGTTACAGGCAAGTCTTATTACATTTGAATTAATAATTACTTAAAAAATTTAACTTACAAATCTCATTTATATACAAAAATCAAAATCTTTTCCGTTCGGGAGCTATGAGGCCGTAGACTGACGCCTAGATCGGGCCCAACTTATAATCTAACGAACAACCAAAATACTTACGTTAAACAAGTCACGGGTTTTCAGCAAGGAATCTCATTGATTGTTAGAGAATAAGGACCCTGATATATCCTGTTTTCGGGTCTGGATGTGCTCAGCATGCGTTTGTTAATGCTGCATGACGTGTATGAGCTTTAAGTGTGATACTCATTGGTATTTGAACCTTGTACCAGACACTGCAAGTGAATAAAATTGAATTTATGGTTTAGTATGGTAGGTAAATTACCTATGGATTATCGTGACAACCACGTCATCATTCTTGACTGAAATACTATAACGTAGACGCCTTATTGATAAAAGAGGCTCAATATGGAGCGTCTTTTGTCTTGTTTTAGCGTATGACGATCTCTATCGGATAAGACGAGACAAAAATTATGAAAGTTAAAACTCATTTACTAATAATACAGTAGATGATAATTTTATGCTTAGTAATTAGAATACAAGTAAAACTAAAAAAAATAAAAACCCTGACAAAAAATCTGAAACTTTTCTTCAAATATCTAAGAACACTCCTGATTGATTCATCTTTCCAACAAAAAAAAATATCAAATGCTACGATGCCACATACCGACAGACAAACACACACACACACAGGAACGTCAAATTTGAGTAACGATGAGGTGTTATAACACCCTGTCGTTTATTATGTTTTTACGTTACATGTTGAAAATAGTGGTAGTGTAGTTGAATTACTTTTGCCTTTAATCCCTGGTCGTGTCACTGATCTAAGTTTAATAAGTCTCTGAGGGAGATAGATAGATCAACGCAAAACATAAAAAATAAGTATATTTTTTGCCCCAAGTACAAGTATAGTGGATATGTTACATTTCGCTCATATGCGGGTAGTTTAGATTTGGTAACCACGGTCGGAGAACTTGTTTGTTTGTCGGTTTCTGAATCGTTCAATTTCAAGCAGGTGGTGTTCAAAAGCCAGACTTAGTCATTTTAAGAAGGCAAATACGAAAGAGTATAAAAAATTTACTAGCCACGGCTAGCGGGTGCCTCCTACTACACTAGATCAATATATCACAAACTAGACCCCATTTACTTTCATGCTTCTCACAATCATCCTTGGAATAGGTAAAATAAATTAATGGCAACAGATTTCTTTGTTCAATTATCTTCATTCCAAATGATTCCCGCCCCCGCTGGTTCCAGCAGAGCCGCGGCCTAGATCCGATGACCTGGTTCTTGGGTCACGTCACCAGGGATGGACCGCGCGACCCATCTGACCCACTTGCATCGATAACTACCAGTTTTTATGATGAACTAGTTTTGGTAGAAGCTATTGTTGAATCTACGCCGCTTGTAGGATAGTTGGCCCGATATGCTTACATATCTATACATTCTATAAAAGCAATAAAATTCTTTTCATCCCACCATCACGGAAAGAGTATTTTTGCTATTCGATATCTGAGTGCAAAAGCCGTTTTTTATCCGCTAGAAGATAAAGTAAATTTGAATTTAGAATATCGTGTGCACTAAGTTTGTGAATTAAAAACCTCACTCGACCTATTTACTTCTACCTCTATGGTGCCTCAGAATAATTCAAACTCGGAACCTTTTTGCTGTACTTTATTTTATTTGTTTGTGCGATCTTTTCAAGTCATATTGTTAAAACCTTATGTTAAAATTAGTGAAAAAAAAAATAAAATGAGTGATTCATTTTATTTTTTTGTATTTAGTCATTTCCTCGCTGAGAAGGGATGAAAAGTTACGTGTTGCACTCGAGTGCAAAGATTTTTCACCTTATGCTCTTTTAATTCCCTCGCTAACGCTCAGGATTCTAATTTAATATGATTAATCTAATTTGATTTTTGAATATCACTTGCTGCGCTCGTGAGATTCAATTTTAGAATAATGAGCAAAACAGATCATGGTTGATCAGACGAAGTGACTTTCGTTACCTTTTCTTTTTCGGCAAAACGAAAGTTTCAGATTTTACTGAGTGAGTATATCCCTTTCGGTCTCTTAGGTCCAGTTCCTGTTACGTCCAGTTTAATATCAACGGTCGTGGTATGGTTGTTTATTTGCTTGAAAACAATTTAAGAACTGTTTGTCGTAACGCAATGAAAGTAGTTAAGGTGGCGATATCATTTACACCTATCCTTTAATTTCAATTGCTGCAGTTCCAATGCAGCATTTGGGCAATTTCATTCTCGTCTGACATATTTGTGTCACAACTGTGTATTTTATACCAGAAAATTTGGCCCAAATAGATATAAAAAAATCCCAACAAATCTTGGGATAGATGAGAGCGTGGCCTAATATGAGTGAATCGATCTACTAAATCTACTAGGTAGAGATTTTGTCTTCTGTTCCAATTTCGGTCAGAAACAAGAGACTACCTATACCTACTGATAGTTTATTTTATTTTGCTGTATACTGCCCAATCATGAGTGCTTGCGACCACTTCCCGGCCACAGACCTGCGCTTTTTGTTGCAATCACCATTTTGCTCAGTTTGGGTCGATTTGTGTCAAAAATTTATTTTTTTTTAAATTCTTTGTTTATCGAAGTATCGTGTTAGCATATAACGTTGTGTTTTTTCCCAAATGAAAAATTCATTAATTAATTCTTTCATACTCTCATCCTGGTATAAATTGGTTGACTTTTTGAAAGAATGCAGTGTTATTATCGCAAGAGTATCACAATTTCTTAACTATCATAACGTACTATGGGTACCTAATATAATTTTGAAATAAGGTATCGTTGAAACGTGAGCGTTACCTAACTAGGCTGCCATTGAACGATTAAAAACGTCTCGTAGACTCAATGGCAAAACAACGCCATAAAATATGCCGATAAACGTGGTGTCATCGGCATGACGTAAGCGGAATAACTAGAGCCGAGTGTTAAATTTCTTTGTTCTTTTTCAACAACGCAGCCATTTGTGGAATCCACGGACGAATGGTGTTAAACAAAGCGGGGATTTAGGTCACAATTTTAAAATTGCGTTATAATCTACCGCTCTGAATGACAAATTCGTGCGTAGCGATGCTTTGTGCTCGTTATATACTGGATTGAGTACCTATTTTTTGTATCGAAGCCTTACACGTACTCAAGGGTACGCTTAATATGGCTTCAGAATAGGTCTTCAGCTCCTCGGTCTGTTAGTTGCGCTATGGCTATGAATAGTAAGAACTAGAGCTAAAAACCTACTGTGGCAGCAGCATCTATCATATTTAAGAGATCGATGTCTAAAGACGCCATCATTATCATGTTTACGTTCGTTCCTGACAAATTGAAAAGTGTGTAAAATATTTTTTTTAATTTTATTTAATTTAATTATTAGGTAACAAAAAACAATTCTAGCCAATAATAATTATAATAGAATGTAGAGACATCTGTAACTTCTTCCATGAGCTGGGTTCTAGCTCTAAGCATGTGTACTCAGAGATACGGCATAAAACCATACCGAGAATAGTGCAAGGTTTAGAGAGCGCCCAGCTTTTTTAGCATAGACGTTAGACAATTTTTGGTAGGTATATAAAACAAGTAAATAACAGCAAGAACTGTTTAGACATGAGGTTTTAATTTTTACATCGCCCAAGAGTTAATTTAGCTCGGCAGCTTTATTAATAATGTACATCAGTCGGAACTTATCAACATCATAGTGACAGCAATATCGCTCAATCGACAAGATTTTTTTTGTATTGTGCAAGTCAATTTCTATGGAAATGTAAGTGTCGATTGGGCATTATTGATTTTACTTTAATATCGTCCAACCGAGTTGAGTTTCTACATCATTGCATACTTACTCATAAGAGAGCGTATTATAGGACAGGCAGTATTCTAACCTGCATAGTACCTTGACCAAAAGGCCACTCTCGACATGCTGCCAGCCGCAAAAATCATAAACGCTATTTTAAGTTACTATACGTAACGGTTTAACACTTGTAAAAAGAAGTCCTACACCAATGGTCCGACATAATATTGCAGTTTCTTGGCTAATAATGACAGCGAAGCTTAACTTAACTACTAAGTTCTATATTTGAACCTAGATTAGTCGTTGATCCATGTCAGGGCGGCCTTTGTTTCCCCAAAGCCCGTCTCCAAATAGGTCGGGTACAAACGTCACCGTGGTCTAGGCGTGGTCGTTCCAAGTGTGCCAGTGGGGCGGTGGCGCGACCTGAATGCGCGGTGCAGACTATCGATCCGCCCCCGCCTCGCTGCTGCATGTAGCTATGGATGTAGACTCGGGCCCGCCCGGGTCGAGTTAGCGAAGTATTTACGTTCACGATATGAGATGTTGACAAAGGAAATTGTATATTTCGTACAGGCCTTTCTTCTTGGTGTCTTACGTTTCTCTATTAGTTTTTTTTAGAGTCTTCGAAGAAGGACGTGGTTTTCAATTCGTCGCTGAATGTTTTTTATCTGACACTATACTGGAAATCCCCTGATTTTCGAAAGATGCCTGGATCGATACGTAATTTATTTTACTTCACACGTAGTCCTCTATGTGGTTTTAGTTTTATGTGGAGTATAAAATGCAATAAGCTTGCGTTCGATAAATTCTGACGTAATGTTTATTATAGATAGGTACATTATAATAAATATCAGGAACAGACGGCCCTTTGTTTCACAATTCAGCAGTTCTTAAAATAAAACTTGACAGTGCCATGTGCCATGGTGACGTATCTCCACTTGTACTAAGATGTAATAGAAATGTAAGAATCCAATTGTATGGGCCTCTTTTGCAAATTATGCCGCTTGGGGAAGTACCCTCTTGAGTACCTATTCCGTCGCCAAGTTGGTAATGTGTTAAAATTATTGTTCCCATTTCGTTCGCGTCATAAAGTCCCTATGAGTATATCATAGGGACTGTATATTTTGTGTTAGTAAAGTGGACTATGGCATTCTCCAGACCTGTTTCTATTCGCATACAAGACATCAAGTAGTTCTGGAAAAAAAACTGGAATTGCAAATCATATTCGATGCGTCACAAAATCTGAATGATAAACACGGCGAATAACCATAACCCTTTTTATTAATAACTTCATTTTGGTCTAGCTGGACACCTATATTAACAATCCAATTTAAATTTTATTGCAATCCAATAAGATTTCAAATCGATCCTCTGAACTGCTAATCTGTTCACGTAACAGTCGATAGGATTTTAATCTTTGTGACAATGTGATACAGTCGATTTTGTCGATGGCAAGAGTACCCAGACCCCCAATTTGGCAGGCTTTTGTCCGTTACACAATGGCGATAGGGGAGTTCTGAAACAGGTCAGGTATGGTCAGCAGCTATTAATAGATTAAATTCAAATCTATATTAAATTCAGAACTTACACACAGTACAGCAGCTTAGCGCTATTCCAAATATGGTTGTCAAGACATTATTTACCCAAAGTTTATTGTTCTGATGTTCATACTCGCGCAGTTCTATGATATGACATGAAGAAGCTTACCAAGAAGAGAAGACGAACGGTTACCGAGACACATTCAATTTAACTAGATCGGAAGCCTACCATATTATAAGTCGAAGTCCAATAATAAGGCTTTCACGTTCGCTTTTTAAAGGCGATACTAATAAAGATTGCTTGGACGGCAGTGTTGTATACAATCCAGACTGTATAGGCTATTATATCGATGACATGCTAAGTCAGCACCCAGATCTAGATAGCTGGGCGGTGGGCACAATCCACAAGGATCTTGTTTGTCCAACTTTTATTTTACTGTATAATCTTTACACTCAGTGTTTTTTACCCTGCCCAATGGAAAGATAATTAATTTTTCAAGTGTATATTAGTATGTTGTAACTCTTTGTGACCTTCTACAAACAGATTTGATGTGCGAGGTGTCATTAGATTTGTCTTTAGCTGCAGGTAGCTAATGGTAACACTTGTTACATTCGCAGCTTCACTTGTGTACCTACCGCGATCTAAGGTTTTTGTGATTTGTTTTTTTTTTAATTCTCTTCTAACCACTAGCCATCTATTCAGCGTTATCTGATACCTTGGGGCATAAAAAAATTACACATCTACTAGTTCTGTAAACCGTTTACTTGTCGATTACAATATTTTAACAACTTTAAAAGAGGAGGTTCAGACCTGTAAATTACACAACGTATTTATGAAGAAAAACTTTGATAGCGATTATGTTACTGACTGTGCTTATCTCACTGTAAACGAACTTCAGTTCAGCCCTACGGTCGTACCTTCCTATAAACGTTTCGACTAGTTTCGAGAGCACAATCGACCCCCTTTGTGCAATCCCATCATTTGATTATAACGGGATGATGAATAGAATAGGACTCTTTGTTAGACCAAGAGAGTTACTATTGACGTACTCTTATGAAAGGAAATCCCTAAAAAGGACTAGGGTGCTCGTTAATTATATAGTTAAATATAACTTTGATAAGAATTTCAACTTAAGAATATGAACAACTAGCTGCGCCCCGCGGTGTTACCCACGGGCATTTGTCTATCTCTATATAAGACCGGCCGGTTGGCGCAGTTGGTAACCACCCTGCCTTTTACGCCGCTGGTCCCGGGTTCGATCCCCGGACACGTCAAACATTTGTGTGCATGAACATGTCTGTTTGACCTGTGTCTGGGTGTTTATAATATATATGAGTATGTATTTATGTATATAAGTATGTATATCAGTCATCAGGTTACCATAGCACAGGCTTTGTCTACTTTGGGACCTGAAGACTTTGTCTGTGGTCCCATATACACTAGTATATATTGTTATTATCGCACGAGAGCACTACATTTTTCTGAATTAAAAGTATCATATATATTGCTTAGCTCGTAGTCTGTGGCTTCTGCCGAGCTTATGCCTTTTTTTGACGCGCTCGTCACTACAGTGATAGTATAACACTGCTTTCTTTAATTGATGTGTTAATGTCATTATGTATCGTTTGTCTTATATTTGTTATTATTGTTGTAGTATCTTGTGTGTTAATAAACATATTCTTTGTTTCCTACGAGTATATGTTACTACAAGTATTAAGCTATTCTGGTGCCAAATTTCATACAAATCTGTTCAACAGTTTTTGCGTGAAAGAGTACGAGTAAGAGTACAAACATACATACAAACTTTCACTTTTACAATATTAGTAAAACTTTGCAGGGAAATGACCGAGGGAGCTGAATGCTTAATTTTCTTTTATATGTCAGTATGTTAGGTTGCCTGCATGTCACTCGCGTACAGGACGTAACTTTGTATAGATCTGTAGAGTTATCAACGGTGCTACAGATACAGATTTGAGTAAAAATGTATGTACCATCAATGATACTAGTCAATTATAAAGACACTAGCTGACCCGGCGAACTTCGTACCGCCTAACAGTTATGTATCTTTCTCACCGTTTAAACCTTCCCTGGAGTATGACAATCATTTCAAGACTAAAGTGAGCTATATCGGCCCAGCCGTTCTCGAGTGTTAGTGAAGCAAACGGATACATTTTTCTACATATATATATTTTTTTCTGTCTTATGAACCTTCTCCTGAAAAGAACACATCAAAAAATAATGAAATCGGTCCAGCCGTTCACGCGTGATGGCGTGACCAAGGGATATAGGGATTCATTTATATATATATATATAGATTACGGTAATCTCTGTTTTTTATTCTCTCTTGGATACAAAACACTATTTTCTAACAACATCCAAAAAAGATGTGGTACTGAATTCGACGGGTTTTTTCATGTTTCCTTCCTGATTTCTCGGAGACGGCAAGACTTATTAGAATTAGATATTTTGTTGTAGGTACTAATGTAGTGGGTCCCATTTAAATTTTGTCAAAATGCTCAAGAGTTTTGTATTTCAAATCGAAATAACCGAAAAAGTTCTATTGGCGCGCCGTAACGGAAGTAGGTAATCATTTTAAAAAAAACTTTAAATGTAATGCGGCGCGATATTCGTTACACGTTATCATATACTAGCTGCACCCTGTGGTGCTACCTGCGTTAATACAGGATAAAAAGTAGCCTATATGACCCATGTGTTAATCCAGGCCCCGTACCAAATTTCACCCAAATCATGTCAGCAGCTTTTGCGTGAAAGATTAAACATACACCCATACATACATATATTCTTGCAAACTTTCTCGTTTCTTTATATTTGTAGAATTTGTCTAACATGTATCGTAGGTAGGTACGCATGCCAAAGTCCTCGTCCAAAATTTAATTTTGGATTAATGCATGCAAACCAGCGGCCAGCCAGACCCCCATTTCAGCACCCTCGCAGATATATTATACCTACTTGTAGCAGTTATACCTATATAGCACAAGGGTTGCGTGAACTGTGCCGCCTGAATTAAGGAAAATTGAGGCGATGCGACGTTTGTATTTTTATCTATGTAAGGTACTTATTCTGTAAGTAAAGTAATATTTACTGACCTTTAAATAACGTTCGTTACAGACAAGTCTTATTGCATTTATATTAATAATTACTTAAAAAAATAACTTATAAATCTCATTTATATACGATTACTTAATATTAGTTCTTATTTTAATATTTCTCATGACAAATATTTACATTATGATTGCTTTGTTTAGTTATTAGTATTTTTTATATATTTTATTATAGTTGTTCGTTACACAAGAACGATGATTCTACAAGCTGATGATTTTTAAAAAAAAAATTGCTTTCAAAAAAATACTTCAATTTTTGTTTGAATGTAATAAAATTGAGATCCATTAAACTATTGGGTAATTTATTGTACATCAGTATTTTTGTATAAAGCCCCCCTGCTACATTTGGCTAATCTATTTATTGGTAGAATTCGCCCTTTTTTTATTATTACGTGAAATTCTTTTTTCTGGTATTTCCCTGTCCTCGTTCTCGTTTCTGGTATTTCTAATAAACAACTATAAATATAATGTGATATAACTGCCATTATTTTATCTTTTTTGAAGTATATTCTCGCAGGACTACGTTTTTTCACTGTTAATTGTTCTTATAGACAGCTTTTGACATTTTAAGACTTTTATGATATCTAGCATTTCCCAAACAGTAATAGCTTATCTTATAATATAATGCACGTAGGCATAATAGACAGAGATGAGCGACTTTTTATCTAGTAATGGCTTAAGTTCAAATAAAGCATAATTACCACTTGCCATTTTCTTGCAAATTTTATCGATGTGCGCATTATGGCTAATTGTATTATCTATTATATAACCTAGAAATATATTTATTTTACTAATGGAATTCCCGAAAATAAATAACCTTGACTGATACTGCATAGATATGGTTTTATCAGAGTTAAGAGCAATTCCATTTGAGTCAAACCATTCATTTAACAATCCCATAAAGATACTAACTTTATTTTCTAAATTATGTATACATTTGTCTCTGATACCTACATGTGAGCCCAACTTGGCAATGCATTGGTAATATAATTAATATATATCAAAAATAAGACTGGGCCTCAAATGGAGCCCTGTGGTATTCCAATTGACATCCTACTTTCTGTAGTTTGTTCATTAATCGACACAATTTGACTACGGTTCTGTAAGTAAGTTATCATCATATTTAATTCGTGACCTTGAAATCCGTAATATTGCATTTTTAAAATCAATATCGAGCCTCAAAAAATCAAAAGCTTTTGAGAGATCACAAAAGATACTTGCACATTTATTTGACGTATCTAAGGATTCTAGAATGTAATATACTACTCTTCTTATAGCCATTTCTGTTGAGCGGCCTTTTCTGAATCCAAACTGACATTGTAAATAAATTATTTTCTTCAAAATATTTCACAATCCTTAATTTAATAATAGATTCTAAAATTTTTGATAAAGTTGGCAAAATGCAGACTGGTCTATAATTACTAATATCCTCAGTATCCTCTTTTTTAAAAAGTGGGATTACCCTACCTAACATGAGTTTACACAACTTTTACAACAATTAATATTAATTCAAATAAATTATCGTTATTTATTATTAGATTTCGTAAAGTCTTAGTACACATATCATAAATATGTTATGTCGGTTTTTGCCTTATGTTAACTACTACCTTTTAGAGCTCATTATAATCTACTGGTCCGAATGAAATAGATGCCAATGGTTTACTACAGTAATCTAAATAGTTCTTGCAATCATCCGCGTCAATTCCTAGATTACAACTTATGAGCTATGTTGCGAAAAATATACTAAAATTAGTAGCTGCGTCGCGTATTTTGGCCTGCCTGTTCGTTTATAATTTTCCAAGATTCGTTAATATTATGTTTTGATTTTTTAATTCTATCTCTATGTATTTCTTTTGTTACGACCATTGTTTTACGCAATATTTTTCTATTCGGTTTATTGTTTAATTTTCTTGTTCCGCTAGGGTCAACCTCTTGAAGGATTTCCATTTTGGCTAAATTTTTCTTATTAGTTTCTATACCTAAAGTCGACCATTTTTTCTGAACGTTTAGTTCTTGTGTTTTTCATTTTTGGAAAAGCTATGTTATAGTTTTACTATACTATTCAAATCATCGTGTAAAAATTAAAATAATTAAGGTAATTCTTCGAAAATTTTTGAGTTACATAGGCTGTATTTTTCTTATTTACATTTTTGGTATTGAATAATTCCAATTTAATTACATTATGGTTTGAGTTTGCATCCTAAAACTGATCCTCTACAACCACTGAATAACCATCTGTGGTTATTTGTTCTGTGGTAAGAGTAGAAACTAAATCGAATATTTATATACAACATTTAACAGGAAGAACAAAATTTTTAAAATAAATATTAGGTTCTGCATTCAAATATTGATCACGTGATCTGCCATTGTATGGTGGACGCAACAATTATTTATTGACTTTGCTCAACTTTGGGTTCACTTTGATGGTTATACTAACACTGTTCAGTATTGTCACACCTTTCTGTTACACCTTGTATTTACATCTACGAGCACGACTATACTAATATTATAAAGAGGAATTTGTAGTTTTGTATGAAAGGAATAAACTTACAAACTACTCAACGGATTTAAAAAAATCTTTAGCCGCTATAAAGCTACATTTTCATCGAGTAATATAGGCTATAAAAAATAAAGATATGTGGATAACTAACACAGTGTGCAGCTTGTATATTCTGATTAGGAATCAACGTAGAGCCTAGATAACTGAACTTAGAGACAAAATGTGGAAAGTTTATTCATAAATGGGTGTAGGATGATCTAAAAGGGATTTTTAGAAATTCAAACCCAGAAAGGGGGGCAAGACCCAGGGGGTCAAATGGGGGATTCAAATTTCAAAACATTTTTTTGTACTCCATATAATTGCGAGTAATGCCGCGGGTGGCAGCTACTAGTATCTTCTATAAATATAAAAGATTAAGTCCCGACTGATATTTTCTAGGAATCAACGCAAAGCCTAAACCGCTGAACATTTGGACGGTGTATTATACAGGGTATTGGAGTGTACTAAGGAAGGAGTTTGCAAATTCAAACAAATTCTAAAGAAAATGAGTCGAATAAGGGTTCAATATTTGAAACTTCTTTATATTTCAATATTATGTAGCGTGAAACAACGCGGGTGACAGCTACTGCTATAAAGTCGGGCAAAACTCCATACAATTATCTTTGTTCACGCTTTAATAAAGCTAAAACAGTGAGAACTTGCGCAAAAATTCGTAAGTATTTATGTGACAGATGCAAATTAAAAAAAAAATCCGACAGGATATAATAATATGTGGTAGCAGCCATTTTGGGTTTGCAATTTATCTTAGTGAATGTTATTTAACTAATAAAGCCTTTTTATTTATTTGGTACCCATATTGAGGTAGTTGTGAAAAAATATGCGATTCGCCATTTTGTGGCGGCGGCGTTCATCTTGGACCAATTTTCTTCAAACATAGCTAACAAAACTCCCGACTAATTATACTTTCAAACAAAAAAAAAACGAATACGTTTCATCCTTTGCAAGCTACACTGCTGCAAGATAGAAACACACAGACACCTTAAACTTATAGCACCCCGTCGTTTTTGCGTCGGGGGTTAAAAAAAAAAAGTTATAAGCTAATTTAGCTAGGTACAAGGTACAAGGAGTAATTTTCTAGTCTTGACCAAAATAGCACGGCGTCTCTTTTTTCATTAACAAACTAGCCAACGTCTGACAACGATCTCACCTGATGGTAACTGAATATGCGGTCGAAGATGTAGCACGTTTACCTTCTAAAAACATATTCCCCTTGCGTTTGAACACACCAGAGGTGTCGCTTCAAATTTGGCAGTTTTCTTTCCTCTGTTAGTATTTCCGACCGGATCTTAATATTCACCTACATGTCGTGTTATTCCTTTCGGCCGCCTATGTATGTAAGTAACTGATTTTTTTAAGCGGTTACAAATAAGAAGAAAATATATTTTCTCGTAACCAGCTGCAAACTAGTAAATATTACAGACTAAGAAATATTACACCTAAATCTCGATGAAACTTACTATATTCAATTCTATGATATTTTGAAACTCGTCCAGAGATTAAGATTGGTATAAATTTGTTACGGCGCCATTTTCTGTTGATTATAGACACGCAAACATACGGTATTCAACATTAAATAGATAAATCCGTGTAAATTGTCAAGATATTGCACAAGTGTGCTCCTTAGTCATTAAATGTTTGTACGCTTGAATTAACTTTAGACCTGTCTTTCAGTCATCAAAATTATTCATACCTTACAAATGGCCTGTCTATATCTCAAAGAGTAAAAACTGCCGACAAAAAACCTACAATAGAGAGTACCAACCGAAGGCATATATAACTAATCTATTCAGTATACGAGCACAAGGCTGCCAGTATCTGGGTAAAGCAAATGCTCCGAGGCGAACGCGGCAAGGCCGGCTTTCGTCATAGCTCCGGCCGCCCGTTTTAACGCGAGGTCGTTACATATACAACTTTGTTTAAAATATAGATACTCGTGCATAGACGTGGTAAGTACTAGACACAAGGTTGCGTACAAAATGAATGACATACTCAATTTTAATATGGCAGCCATTGGATGTACTCAAGAGCATGTTTGGATGGCTTTGACCAATACCTGCGGGGCGAGCATGAGAATAGTTTTTATTTTCCACTTTTGAGTATTACTTTTTTTTTTAAATTAATTAGTTGTTTTGAGCTTGAACGCAACTGGCATGATGAAAAGCAACGATGCGGCCTATGATGTATCACACTTGCCTAGAAGTAACCGATTCACTCGCAATTTGAAAGCTATCGGGGAACTGAGAACTCGGCGGTGTATTCCACGACCTGGTTGATCGAACAATAAAAGTCGACTCGATGTAGGGTATATCTACTTAAAATATTTTTAACCCTTAATCTAGTATAGATTATAATAATATTTTAAGGTTTTGTCATTTCAAAAAATATAGAATAATGCTAGGACTGCAGTGAAGAAATTTAATTTGATATTCTTATTCTCTTCTTACTTGCGTAAGGGATCCGACTATATCTCATCATTAATACATATTGTATTTCAGTCAACGCACTTCAATTTGTGTTGCGTCTAACCCATAATTGCTTCGAACAAGCGTTTATTATTTACATTAGGCAAAGGCCAAGTTTAAGTATAGAATGCGCTTTTTTAGTTTTGAATCAGAAACATGAATTTTTGCTATTAACAATATACAAATGCCCAGACAAGCCAAAATGTGCAGAGCTATTAAACTTGTGCTATACATAACGTACAATAGACGTCACTGTCGATTGAGAAACTTGCGAATGATTCGAGATTGAAAATTCTACGAACCACCGACAGCCATCTTGGATTTGATATCACCATAATTCTACTAGCAAAGCCTTTTCATTTGATACCCATAACGAAATAGCGAAAAAAATTGTAATCCGCCTTCATGGACCGATTTTTGTGAAACATGGCTTAGTACACTCCCGACTAATACACCTTTCAAACAAAAACAAAATTGGTTCATCCGTTCTACAGCACAGACAGACACACACACACACACACACACACACACACTTCACACTTATAGCACCCCGTCGTTTTTGCATCGGGGGTTAATAGTATTGAACGTTTCTGAGATGATAATAATATGCACTAATTCGCTTTACGACCTTACGCTATTTCATGCGTTTTAAATTTGGCCGCTTTTGTGCGCATTCACTCAGTCTAGTCATATAATTGGTCTATGCAAATTTAGTCGTATGTAGGTAAACGTGCTGGTTTCTTTAGATTTATTTATAGAATATTATATATGTTTTGTAGACTAGTGTTATATTGTTACTTAATGGAAATAGCATACACTTTTTGCTGATCTTGATGAAGATTCTAGCAAAAACAGAAATAGCTAAATCAAATTAGGTGAGCGAAACGGCAAGTTGGTTTTGTTGTATAAATAGACACAAGAGCTAAAACAATGGGTGTTATACGTTTATCGAGTCTAACTGTGACCTGGCTCACAATAGTGTACCTATGAAATATATTTAACTAGCTTTTATTTTTCGTATTAAAAAAATCGTTTCGTGCTTGAACTAAATGAGCTATAAATTCATGTTTTTTTTTTCAGATGGTCAACAAATGTCAGCTATATTATATTAATGTTTATTGATAGTTTTGATTTATATGCAGGTTTTATTGCAAATATTATATAATATTAAGCGTTTTATTGACCACAGACTGCCTTTATAAATTATATTAAGGGTATGAATGAATTTGATGAGGGTATGAATTTATAAATTATATTAAGGGTAATGAATATTGAACCGTTTTTTTTTACCTTGAAATTATAGCTGGGTATAGACGATGCACAGACTTGGTCTGGTCTGTGCATATTTTTGACTACACACAAAAAAAATTTCAAAATCAATTATTTATTTCAGTGCAATAAAAACAATTTAGCTATAATGTAGCAGCACATCAAATAACATTTACTTACAATAATCAAAATACTTACAGTAAATAATAAAATAAGATAAAACGCAAATACTCCTCATGTTTACTATATATTTTAATTAAATATAAAGGCCGACTGTTTAAACACTGGCTATACAAGGTCACGTGTAACACACTCATATACATAACAAAAAACAGTATAATTATGTTCAAACTGCACTCAAAATCGGGCTCACTATGCGCCTATTTACAAATTACATAATTTATTTTTTACTTGGAACGTGGAAGAAGTTATAATACAATACATACGAGATGTTAGTAAGGATGAGTGCACATATTCCTTGCTTGTCCGCATGCAAAATGAACAAAACAATGGCATAGTTAAATTAGTTGCAACTAAGAATATGCCAAAAACTAAGTATGTACTTATCATGAGAATGTTATTCTCGTGATATTTAATTCTAAAATTATCTAATTTTAATACTTTTTTTATGTTTTACTACTGTGTAGACTATTTCTATACAAATGCATTTTCATAATTTTAAGTATAATTTTCTTGTCTTCTTAGTTCGGCAGACTGTTGCTAGATGACGTAACATTCCCGATGCAATGAGCACTAAGTTCAATCTTAATGTCTTGCAGGCGATTTACAACCTACCGCAAGATGCACTAAGAACGTTACGCCATTATTATCTTCGCTTCTTCTTTCTTCTGCTATTCTTGATTCATTTGATAGATTTTTATTGAGAAAACTACCGTGTGTTCGGATCATTTTGATTAACAATACGGATTTTCACGAGTACTTGAACTAGTTTCGTTCACATTTGGTGAACTTCATCTGGGATGCAATGAGTCGTTCGTGTCCACAACGATGGCACATATCGCACATATTGTTAATCAAAATAGAATTTGAATGAATGATTTATTTCGACAAACAACAACTAATAAAGATTATTTAAAATACATATTATGATTATTTGCCGAAACCTGTCTCCAACTCAGCATGAAATGAGCTTCAGAAGCGGCTAGCGCTGCTCTTCCTTTCCCTGGTTTGTCATTAAGTATACGATTTTTTTAAATTTTCAGTTATTTTCTTGTATAAACCAAACTTAATGATCGATTTAAATAAAATGTATATCAGACCATCCGTAAAGTATGCCCTTTGCAAATAAAATAAGAATTTTCCAAATCAGTCTAGGCTTCGCTGAGAAATACACAATAATCATAACAAACATGGTGAAATATACATAAAAACATCTTAACACTTAGGAACAAGTAGTTTTGTTTTCTGTGTAGTTGTGTCTGTACGCGGCACACACCCACCATTCGACAAGACTGATGGTGCAAAGATACACCAGTCAGGACGAATGATGGGTACGGACCACGACTTCTTCTCTTCTTCTCGGTTTCTTCTTCTGCACCAGGGTTATATTGGCTGTGTTTTTTTGTTACATATTGAAGCATGCGGGGCTAGCATGGACAGTGATTTATACACCTTTGAAGGACAAAACGTTGCTCATGAAAGCAAATATTGTTTGCGTGATTTAAAATTAACCGTATTAGTCATTTCTCTTTTCCTTCACCTGGGGATAAAAGACCATGCTAGTCCTGCTGATCATTCAAATATTTGAAGATTTCACTTGCTCATAGTTCAACAAAAATATGGTATGGGTATAGGACAGGACAATGAATGAAATTCTACACACATGCTATATTATATAGGTATATATATATTATTTAAGATGGTCAAAATAACTTATACAAGATGACTCCCCCGATTTTTAATTCAGCGATAAATGATACTAGTGTTCCCATCTGTCTTCATTCGGGGATAGAGGCTCGGGATAAATGGGAATATAAAATAAAGTTAAGATTTTTAAACGCAGTCTGTGTGTCAATAAGAAATACAATCGATATCTTCATATTTTAAAGTCACTTTAAATATAACATACATTATCCGTAACAATTTTGTTTAACGAATATCTAGTGTTTTTCGGCTTCGTTTTGATGACAGCGTGAATCGAAAATTATTATTTGTTTTTTTATGGATCTCCAAGTGACGCCAGACTCCATTGATAACCTACACTAACCGTGTTATTTTTAAATAAATACAAATAGACTACACGAGTTTGGGCTAACGTTTGCCAACGTGTTCATTCGGTTATCAAGGCAACGCAACGAGGAAGCGAGGCGGAGGTCGACGCGATAATGTAGCGCACAAGGTCGATATACCACAACGATAGGATATTCAGCTACATTTTTAACACGCTTTTATTAGCTTGCTATGTATCTATCTATGTAACGGTATCTTTAGACGTGATTTAAACACGATTTAAAACATCAAGTCGTCGCTGTCACGTCGCGTCTTAAATTGTTAAAATTCGTACTGTTGAACTCACAAGTTCTATTAAACACAAGTAATTACCAACTTCCATTGCAGCAAGCGATGATAAAACTTTTTTAGATTTCTTCTCGAGAAGTACACCCTATCAAACATAAAAAATTGGTCCAGTCGTCTCTGAGAAGTCAGGTAATAGACATAAAAAACATAGTCGAATTGAGTACCTCTTTTTCCAAAGTCGGGAGAAAATATCTGAACTTAATTCCATAAGGCTACGTCTTACGTATAAACGATCTTACAAGTCGTCATCATCAGCCTGAAGACGTCCACTGCTGAACATTGGCCCCCTCCTAAGAACGATATTCCGACCGACAAGCTGCGAATTGCGCCAATTTCATTTTAAATACTGCAATTTTACTCATCCAGAACTACAAAAATATACTATCTGAAAACCGCCGCCACGTTTTTGCAAGTCGATAATGAATACATTTAAACCATATTTTATTATTACATCGAAAATAAGCATAATATACAACTTTTTGTCTATTGTCCAAGCACATTTGAGTTGAGTACAAAATGGTGTGGAAATGAGAACATAAAAAACAACATCCAACAAAGAGCTTGCGCATAATTTAATATGTACTGCTTACGTCAGAATTGCGTAGCAACCACGCAATACCAGCGTGCCGGCCAAATGATCCCTGCTGATATTTCGTAACCACAAGCAAATTTAGACCTTACCCAATAGAGTTTAGAGTTTATTGTCGTTAGATGGGTTGGTGAAATTAGTTTCATCAAACGTTTAATTTAGTTTTAGTTGGTAGCGCGCATGTGGGCGGTAATATTCGGCAACGTTCTGTTGAATTCTTGTGTAGTAAGAAACACATTTCACACTCCACGCTATATTAAGATTTTCTATGTCATTTTGTCTTTTCTTCATCTTTTTAGTAGGACTAGCAAGTCAGTTGCAGCATAGGTGAACCCTTTGCCTATCAAGCGAGAATTGCAGATTCGATCCCAGGTTCACGCACGCACTTCAAGAGTTTTTCACTCATGCGCATTCTACAATTAATTACCATAAGCTATAACCGTGAAGGAAAACAGGGAAGAAACAATTCTTTCGCAAAACATCGGGAGCGAAGAGGTCAGCCCCCTTAGCCTTCACAAGATTAAGGCTTTATACCCTAGTAGTGCACGGCAAACATCTGGAGTTCAAAACTACATGGCGTGTACGTGGATCAAAGACGACATCCGCGCCCTACGAGCCGCGAAAGATACCTAAAAAGCGTAGTGACGCTTTTTAGGATGCCTAAATCTGCTAGGATGATTGAAGCTGTCATTAAATACAGTGATCTTGTAAATACCTGGCTAGTGTTGCTATCGAAGACCGCATCGTACGCGTAAACCCGCGGCGGTTCCGCCGGCGTCACGTTGTTCCTGGTCACAGCTATGGTGTTATTGACGGGGTCCACGGACACGCAGTTGTAGGATCCATCGAGCTTCTCCCGCTGGTCCATGGGACGGACGCGGACCACCACGCGGACATTCTCCACGGTGGGCGCAGCCAGCTCCGCGTCCTGAGGAAGAGAGCCAGAGGTTCCCTTTAAATAAGTTATAAAAGGTAACTGTATACCTAACTTAACTGACGAAAGGCGGTATTTTACCGCCTTTCGTCGTGTTATCATTAAAAGTGAAGAAGGGTATCTCGCCTGCATTAAGAAAGCAATATAGTGACAAACAAGAGATGTTGTTAGAGAGTAGAACCAGCAAGAGTTGGGTATTAACAAATGGGTTACACTCTCAACACAACAAGGACTAGGCGTGAATACCTCGCCAGGTATCATCCTCATTTCAACTGGCACATATAATATAACTACGAGGTTCAAGTGCGAGAGCAATTCCTGTTTTATTAGCAAATTATTGCCTAATATACCGGCATGCGCCGATATCAAAACCCGATAGCAACTCTCTGTCGTAACGGTTAGAAATCAAAACATTTAATAGACTAGTTCCCTAGAATAATTTCCCTAAAATACACGAAATGCAAAAGCTGGGGTTGGAAGTGAAGCAACGTAAATGAGCAGTCATTCCACGACTTAAGCAAAAACATTGTACTAATTAGACCAATTAGTATCAATTACACTGATGACGACAAAACAATAAAAAAACGCGCAATCGTCATGTATTAGGTATTGATACGTTGTGTTGCAACAAGAGACATATCTAAGGAGTTAGCTAATACCGATTATGATAATCTAGGTTTGTACGAAGGCAGCTGTCGGAGTAATAAAAGCTCGACAGGACATTTATTAACGATGCTGTTGCTACTGCGAACCCTATATAGGATTATTCAGGCACCAAAGCAAAGTATCTGTCAAAGATGTTTCAGTACTATGAGAATTATGAAGCCAATAAAGCATCCTCATAAAATACAAAAAGCAGATGCGCAATATTTGTGTCAAACGGTACCATCAAAGATAAAAATGGAAGTGTCAACACGTACACCGAAATTGGAAAGGCACGCGCGAGACGCTAACCGAGCCAATGTCTCTTAATTCTTTACAGCGATGAGCATCCAAATGTTATGATAAAATGAACCCTATCGCGACATCTGCGAACGTGGAATTAGGTCACCGAGACCGAACAAAGAAAAGCATCAAATGATGACCGAATAGCCGGATCTATACGTCTCTGTCACACGCGATGACCTATTTTCGAAAATCAATTTTTCGGCTTGGCGGATTCGCGTATTCTGCGAATTTGTATTTGTAATTCAATCCGTTGCGATTTAATTTGAATTAATTCGCAAATTCCTTTGAAACTTCAAAATCTATTAGTCTTTTGGTACAAAATACTCTTTTAAAATTTATGATAAAGAATTACGACAATGGAAAGTGTTAGGAACGGCAGTTTTATTATAACTAACAGAAGGAAACTATCTACTCTTTTATCATATTTGGCTGTTGGCTGACTATGAAGCTAAGTTTGAGCCGCGGCTTTAATTTATATCGAATACCTTTGCTATAAGAACATATTAGCGAATCTGACTCAACTAAACACGTGGTCAACAACTGGCATCAACATTTAGGTTGGACTAGATTCACAGACATTATCATTAACTTACCACGCGCAATAAATTTATGTCACTCAAAATTAGGTAGGTTAGGCGATAAAAATATAAATTGCGTCGTCGTGGATCCTACCCCTAATCCCATAATGAGATCATTCTGTCCCGATATTCCCTTAGGACTTGGTGACAACGATACTACGAGTACATATGCAATGAGTGAGCGTTGCAGAAACAATTGAGCATCATGGAAAAAATAACCAATATGGGAGCTGTCGCAGTGCGTCTGAAATTGCAATATGAAATCTATGCTGCGTAAAGTTAAGTGCCACTTATAGAGTATAATATAGCGTGGCCTCAACCTAAAAGTACACAAAGAAGAGTGGAGTTAGCAATGCTGCCGATTGCAGGGCGGCTAATATTAGCTAACATGCACGCAACACCAGAGCCGCGATGGCCTACTTGGATGATTTATTACTTCTAACATATGCTTTATACGTAAACCGTGCGCACATCGATGACATATATCGATAGCTGTATGTCGGCTTTGATATGATACGACTGCACCGTACATTATCAGCTTACTCATCATAAAACCGCATTTAGCGAACGCATTCCAAAAAAACTACATTATTATCAATCAACGCGACGAACTATCAATGATAAAAATATAGACTTCATGTTTTTAATTTATTTTACATAACAATAAATACAATAATAGCAATGACAAGGTGGCAATTTGATATTATTAAAACGTGGTAGTGAAACACAGGAGCCATTTGCAATATATAAGGAAGCGGTAACGTCAGGCACTGGTAAACTACCTATATAACTATTCAACGTGATATATGAACATTCTTTGAATGTTTTTAACCAAATAATATATCTTTTGAACACGTAGGTTTGAGTCAGTCTATGTATTAACTGCATGAAATCAGGATATCTAACTAGAAGGTGCAAACCTTCTGTCCCATGTGCCAGTGCCTTTGTGTAGATAGTATTATTTAGATGTGTTAATACACACACATTTATCATTTTATCATCATTCATGTGATGTTCAAGAAAACTTTTGTTATATTTACATAAAAATAAGGCGTGACCCAAAATATTTTCAAATAATAATATTGACAACTCTTTTGTTATCACAATCTTCACATCCTTATTTCGCTAAGTCTTACCTTTCCTCAGAATCTTCCATCTTGCACGTGCAATCAATATAGATCACAAACACTAGAACTAACAAAGGGGGACTCGAGCCATGAAACGATTCATCTAACTATCCACATTTTCGTAAGGCTACATACACTAATAAGAATCTAATAAGATCACACCAATAGGTTTAAGATCGGAAAAGGAAATGTTGGCACCAACACTGCACTTGGGAAAGCAACAGTTGGGATGTGGAGAGCTCGAGGCGAGCGTTGCGCTCGCCGCAAGCGCCTTAGTCTGTCTGCCTCCCGGGGCGATACGACTACGTTCGCGCCACGAGGTTGTACGCCCCGCGTCTCTAACCCCCTACCCCCCCTCCGACCCCACCAATCGGTGCAGGTGTGTCAAGGATGGGGTGAGTACTAAGTTTACTCGTATTTGCAATTGATTCCGAGGCTACAACTTTTCAGGGCATATTTAAAAGAGAATTTTAACGAGTTGCCGTCCGCCACGAATTCATTAGAGAGACCGTAAGTTTGAATTCGTGAAATGAGGTTAATAGGATTCTGTTTGCTTTTTTATTTGCATAAAGGGGAGGGGAGACTTGAGGGTGGCAAGAGGGAGATGTCGGAAAGGGATGATCCCTTTTCATCTGGCGTCGCCCACTAGAAATGCAGGTGTGTCAAGGATGGATTAAGTTCGTATTTTTGTTGATACTAGAAGGCTGATTTTATTAAAAATTAAGTACCTACCCCTTTTTCATATTAATATCTTAGCGAACAACATTCGAGAAGTAATCATGCTTGATATTTTTGTTTTAATTAGTTTGCATGTGTGATTATGATTAGGAGAACTTGATCAATTTAAAAATGATACATACTCAATTCGCTGAGGCCAAATGTAAAAAATATGCAGCAGTATGTAAAATACTTACGCATCTTAAGATTGGTTCCATACATCTTAATGTTAGTAAGTGTACATACCTACTATGTAAAGAGTACATACAGAGCAAAACCAAAAAAGGTTTTGTCTCTTGTTACTACTCATAGTAGGTATTTGAAATAAAGGTAGCTAATGATGCCAATATTGCTATATATACTCGATTTTTCTATTCCCTTCTAAAAATTATAAATCTAGTCTTGTATCAAGAAAAAGTGAAGCATATTATCACTATTCACTGTATAACAATCATTACACACATTACACATTAATTTCAAAGAGATACTTTTGAATATGAAGAGAAAAATTCTAAATTCTTTCTTTATTACCATATTTTTGCAAACTGTGTGTATAAAAATTTAAACTTTCCAACCAACCTTACATATATACTGAAACTTTCAGAACGTGGATTACAAAACACAGCGAGTGTTCAGTGGGTTCAATCTAAACAATGATTTTATTATAATTATAGACATAAAGTGCATTAGGTATTCTAATGAAATTCAGAATTGAGCTAATGATGCTTCTGCAATAAACATTAAATACTAATGGCACAAAAAATGATCTTGAGAATTAATAACATTGAGTAAATGTACTCTAACCATGCAACCATGACATAAACATAATAAAACACTTACAAATAATTGCATTATTATCTTTATTATTACTATGGATGGTTTTGCAGAGAAGTTGAATGAACAAAATTAACAGCAAAATTAGATATCAAGTTAGCAAAGCCAGTAAGTAATAATATGGATCTTGGGCTACTCGCAACAGGGATATAACAGTTGCCAAATCTCAAAATAAGCAACACTTGATATTTCAACATCTCGAATCTGATATTTTATGTGTGTTCAGATAGGGAAATGTAAAATATTACTAATCAAATGTCTCTAAAGTATTTAGAGAGCAAATAAGCCTTTATTGAACAGATATTTAAACAGAGTACAAATAGTAATAGACAGTGTGTTATATGAGTGCGCTAGGGCTGTGCTTCAATATTAACAAGAATATGTTTTAAGAACTTCGTCTAAATCAAAAAAGAATAAGTATCTGCATGATTTGATAAAAGGAACATCTAACCATGAGAGATTAATAATAACAATAAGCTATTTAATCTGAAATCTTTTTTCTTCAGGTTTCTGCATTATGTCGCTGATTCCAAAGTGCCTTTTGGCATAGGCCTCCTCCAACTCTTTACACTGTAGTCTATTTAGGACCACCCTTCTCCAGTTAGGTCTATGAGAGATAAATGGCCCTTTTAATTTAACACAATAAGCATATATTTTTCTATATTGCTTATCTCGATATAAATTAAACTGAACAATCATTCCCATGATAAAAACAGTGTTTCTATAATTGTTTTTTCTTCACAGTCAAATTGTATGAATGAATTAATAGTTTAATTGTGACAAACACATTATGGTTTAGTGGCTAGCATGCTTGTTAAGATTCTATAGTGTAGGTTTAGATTCATGGGTGGGTGTTCAAAAGAAGGTATTCAATATAAACTATATTACCCTGCATATAGTTATACAGTTTAAAAAAATGAGACATGATTTAACTACTACCTACCTAAATCATCATAATCGCTTTAAAAAACTGTAAATGGGTAAAAGTATGTTTTAAGTAGGGAAAATTAGTAAAAACAGAACAGCTATGTACATTGTTTTATTACTTCATTATTTATAATCTTTATTTATTATTATTACATTAGGCCTCAGCCTCCTAACCTAATCTGTCCAAGTCTGATTTGCACCAACAAAGGAAACGGGCTGGAGTGAATATATGTAGGTAGATATAAAAAAATACCACAAAGGCTAACTTCTCAGTCGGATTTGCTCCAAAAAAAGGCTCAGGCAGGAGAGGAACAATTTCTTTTGGTCTTAAGTTTCGCTTCTCACATTTCTATATATGGTTAGATTTTATACATTGTCTATGACAATTGAGCTTCGTTTCAAGTACATATTTTAAGATTATTTTATCATAATTAATTGAAAATACATTTCCTCAGTCCACAAATTATGTAAATCGATAAGGGCGGAAGAATAACCATGGACTCACTCCATCATTTAAAATAAGTACCTACTGCATATCAACCCTAAAAGGAGTTCATAAGAATATGTTAAACTAAAGCTATGTTTAAATGAGAAATTCAAATAAGATTCCATCAAGAATGGTCTCATAACTCATGATACCACAGATGGCCGACAACGCCAGAATGTGCTTTTAACGTAGGTAGGTAGATAATGCTAACCTACGTAGCGCACAGCGTTACAAGGCTGACCATGAAACGATTTGACGACTCAATATCCTAAAACTCAAATTAGACCGTTCCAACTAGAAATAAGTTTTAATCAGCTACAATTGAACGCATTACGTAACAAATAATTGTCAACGACATAGAAAATCACGAAATAAGCCAACATATCGAATTTCCAAGTCACATGTGGTTTGCATACTTACAGGCATTTTGCAGTCCCTCCTCAGTCCCGTTGAATCACAGCTATCGTTATTTTCAAGTATACACAAAGCAACGGTGCGTTCTTTGTTTGCTAAAGAGGAATTGAAAATCAATAAATGACAATACGACGACCTACTTTAATTTCGAGATTCTTCACGAGCAAATTCAATGAAAGAAATGAAATCAGAAATGACTTGCGTTGACAAGATGTGACGTACAATACCATAGACAAAATAATGCTGCCAGTTTATTAAATAAACGTGTCTTCCGGTAGTTTTGTCGTCGAGTCTACCACATGAGCATAAGCACTAGGCACTGGCTGAGATAGATTGTATGCTTACTCTATGTACAGAAGTAACAGGAATATTTATTTTTAATCTTGGCTAGTCATAACCTTTTCTTTTGTTAGCTGTCGAGTGTCAACTGTGTCAATATGTCACCAATGTCAAAAACCGATATTCCTACGTCAGACGCTGCTGATGTTTATTTTTTGTAAAAATTGAGTTTATTTGCTATTTTATCGTTTGCGGAAGGAATTAAATACATTCCAATGATATTTCTTGCGATCTATAACCTTAAACACTAATATGTCTGCCGAAGAAGACTTAATTTCGACCTATATTGAAAATGTCGACGTCAATGCAGAGAAAGGATTAAACACAGAAAAACAGAGTGATTCTGGCATCGAGACGTTAGAAGACAGTTCTGAGACGTTTCCTACACCTGCTCACTATGAAACATCGCCCGTAAATCCTAATACGATCGAAGAAATTAGCATTACAAAGTTAGATAGGGGCCATGAAGAAGGCTCAAGATCTGGAACTTTAAACGATTGTTTGTGGTCCAGTCCAGTTTCTACTTCAGCAGACGGTAATTCTGTCCTAGACTCACCAAATCACTATGATCAATGTTCTTCCAAAATAGAAAATCCTGCCAAAGATATTTCTGATGTTACTAGTGAATGTTTTGATGTAGCCACAAGCCTTTCTGTTACCAACATGTATGAAGAAAGCAGTTTAAATACCAATAGTGGTCTGGCTACATCTACAGTGAGCTTAGATGAGCATAATTCTACTCAAAACATTATCTGTAGGACTCCATACAGCAGGAGTGCAGAAAACATACTCACTATAGATAAATCTAGCTTAAACTCGAGTGATAACAACTTGGACAAGGACAAAATTTTATCTGAATTTACTAGTCAAAAAAACAAAGTCACTGCTGTTCAGAAAATACCTCACAGCGGACCTCAAAGTATGAAAACTGATACAAAATGTGCTGATAATATAAGCAATACTGATGGGCGATACCCACGCATTCCTAAAGAAATTCTGTCCCAAGACATTGGCAGTATAGTTAAAAATGTTCACGGTATATTCTCCTCAGTCAGCGGAAGCCTCAAATACGCTTACAACAACCGTACCACTCAAAAACCTGTCAAAAATACAAAACCTGTACCAAATGGTAAAGTTATGAATGACATATTCGAGGATGAAGTTACTGAGGGTGTGCTAACTAAAAAGGAAATGTACCAGCCACCATCAGAGGCAACAGTAAATTCAAAAGTCGAAACTCCATTATTTACTTTGGATAACCATGAAGATTTTAATTCTAAGTCTGAAGGTTTAGAACCAGAATCAAATACAAAGAAAGATGTCTTAAAACTTCAAGTGGAGACTTTAGAAAGGTTGCTTTTGGAACAGAGGAAGGAGAACGCTTCTTTGAGAGATAGAGTCAAGCAGCAAAATGATGATTTGCTGGAAAAGGATCAAACTTTTAAGGATTTGGAGGTTAAATTAGATTTGGTAAATATCCTAAAAATTTTTGTATGTTCCCTCATTTTGTTGCTTTGGAAATTCTAACCATAACAAGGTTTAACATGTCTGTCGCATCTTAGTTCTAATATAAAGATAGAATAACTTTACCTTTTTTGTTATGATGAAAATTCATTGAGCTGTTTTCAATTCTTCATCATATTCAATTTATTATCATTAACTTGTCGTACTCCATCATTTTATATACAATACACAATATTTTGTTTGTCTTAAGTGAAGATGTTCAGACAAACAGAGAAATAGCATTTATTAGATTGATAGTAAAATATTCAATTCATCTATCATCTGGCAATCTCTTCCAGACTAGTAGGAAGTAGTCTTATATTACAATACAAATTTAAAAAATTCTTCCATCAGTAGAACACTACAATATTTGTGATGTACATAGGCTGTATTTCGTCCCACAAATATTCAGTAAGTTAGCTACTTACAAAATAAAATAACTTTTATTAACCTGCATTCCTATGGTGTGTCACGTAAGCACAGTAAAAATACTAAATCTATCTATTATGTTTTCTGTAATACAATTTAATAGTTTCTTATCAAATCTTTTATAATCATCTCCTAATAGATGAGTAAACGCGTGGAGCAAGCAGAACGTGAGAAAGACATGGCAGTGATGCGCTATGCGAGTGTAGAGTGCACCGCGATAGAAGCAAGGCGTGCTGCTGAAGTCGCAGCTGCTGCCGAGACTGCGGCCAAAACTGAGGCTGAGTTACTCAACAATAAGCTTAGAAGTGCACACGCTGAGAAGCATAGAATCATACAGCTCTATGATGATAAGGCGAGTCTAATTTTTATTACATACAGCCATATGAACCCTAAAAACTTCGAAACTAAGAAAACTTTGGTAGGATTCCAAGAAATGTTGTAAAAAGTATGTGTACCGCGAAATCAAAACATTCCGCGAAAGTCACAGGCTTGTACACCACATAATAAAGAAGTATCAATGTAAATGTCACCGTAAATAACGAATGTAAAATAGACACAGAACGGTCTACTATAAAGCCGACCAATCAGTGACAGCCTTCGAACAGTTGACAATTTGACAATTACTGTAATTTGACGGTTTCACTTCGATAGATTACAATCTACCGAATAATAATACGTTAAATTGTAAGCAGTATGTTGAGGTTCACAATCTCGCGAGATAGATTGTAATCAAACGGTATTTACAATTTTACAGTGACATAAACATATCTGTCTAACACTTTTCTTACTAATGTATTGAAAAAAAAAATCAGGCACACATCAGTATTCTAAATTTAACCTTTTTTTAAAGCTAATATGCTTGCGCTTGTGCAGTCACCTGATGTAAAGCGACAATCATATCGATGAATCAAGGCGAAAATCGTAGATGATTATTATTTTTTTATATGAACAGTGTCATGAGTTGCAAGCCAGCGAGCGCGAAGCGGCTAAAGTGCGAGAAGATATTAAGGAGCTGGAGGGACGGCTCAAGTGGACGCAGAGCAAGCTTCGTATGGAGATGGACGCATATAAGGTACGTTCTCAGGGGAGGTTCCAGAGTTTAACTTTTTTGCCGCCTGTTATTACCGCATATTGATTTATTACTTGCCCATACCTCATTATCACTAACCCATAAGTATTAAACTTGATATTTATTGATACTGATATTTTGATTCTTTATATAAAATGAATTGAAAAGTCGAAAGTATTGAATTAAGATCTAGACTTCAGAGATTTTAAAACTTTTACGCGTACTGTACATCTCTAAATACTAATACCTAGATTGTGGGAATGAATGTGATTTATACAACCAACTTTACTGGACTCGGCGAAAAAAAAGGTTTTTTACCACATTTTGACGTATGAATATGTTGTTACCAATTACTCAATAAAATAGTAAAATTAAGCAATATTTATCATGAACGCTAGATTCCGCTACCTGTTCCCTTTAGGCTAGAAACAGTGCTCGACCGACGCGACGGTCAGCGCTGACCGTACGTCCTGACCGTCGGTTGCGAAAATGTATTCAGTGCAACTCTAAGGGTAGGTTCACACGCGCGCGTTCAACTCTACATTCAACGTGCACATTCACATTCACGAGCGTGTAAACGGTACGCCCGAGCCCGTGAACGCGCCTGTGAACGTGAATGCCGCGAATCGGGCAAGTGTCGGTTTTTTGGCAAAGTTCAAAAGATGAATGTGCGGGCGCCCGGTGACTGTTTACACGCGCGCGGGTAGTCAGTTTCTCCCGCGCTTTCGCGACGAGTGGATTCAACGTTGCTAAGAAAGTCGCTACGATCGGAGATTACAACATGGCGGAATGGTCAAACGAGACAATTTTGACAATTTCCTGGAATATTACCAGGAAGAAGAAGTATTATGGAACCCCGGACATAAATTCCATAAGTACAAGAAAAAAATTCACGATGCTTGGACGAAAATTGGTAGATTACTAAATGTGTCAATCAAGGATTTGAAAACAAAAAAGGAGACCCTAATGGGAACCCTAATTTTCTCCGTCGTTCATAATTTTGTTTCTTTTTCCAATTAAAATAAGTTAAGCCAAAGGATATGGCAGCAACAACACCGAGATCCTCACTGCTCGCCATTCTGGCACTGACTACTTCTGATACGACGCCGTGCGTGTGAACAGCTTGAAAGTCCGCCGGCCCGGGACGGGCTGCATGCCGCGCAGCCCGCCAGGCTGCACGGCGCGCGTGTGACCGTAGCATAACGGCGAACTGCGACGCGTGTGTTTTAGCATCACAGTCTATATAAAATACATGCGATAAATTCCATATATTCTAACAGTTTTCAGCCTTATAATATTATTATTTCTAAATTGAGATATCTTAAAATTATGGAATTAAACTAATGTTTATACTGCGCCAAAGTTAAATTTATAAGCTTTCACAAGCGCATGTTACTTAACGATCGGCAAAGTAAACGAAAATGGCTATACGACAATCAACTATCTCTTAAAAACCTTTAAGAGCAATATTGTGCATTGCGTTGGACAATTAATGAATTCAACACAATATGATAGAGGCACATCAGCTTGAAGCTGCTTACCTATTATTATACGACTATAAATAAATAAGGTTAGTCAAAATATCCGCAGGAGAGTTGTGAGCGCGCCGACAGACTAGCGCAGCAAGTGGCAGAGCTCGAAGCGAACAAGGAGGCTGCTCTCGCGACCGCTGCCGACACAGCACGGGCCAAGCAACTTGGTAACTAAACCCATCTAAGACCCATATAGAACCTAATATTCAGAATTGCCGTCTCATTTCATAAATATAAAAGTCCCCAGACAAATATGCAAAGTTCGCCAGATTTAAGAAGTCACTAGATTATCACTAAAGATTTCTGGGCTATAGTTAATAGTAAGTTATTTGATTGTAGTAAATTATTCACTTCGAACTAATCCGAACGCTAGATTACTACCTAAACCTACTTTATACTAGACCTACTTCAATGTGCACAAGTGCACAATTCGCTAAACCGGCATCACTGCTAATATTTTATGGTCGCTTGTCCGCACTTGTGCACATTGAAGAGACATTAATGGTTTATAGTCTACCAATATCTAATGCTAATAAAGCTTGCAAAATCGCTAGTTTTGCAATAAATACTCAGACGAAGACGCCATGTTTCAGCGAACGCGGGATAAACCTCCTTAGATTTTTAATTAAGAATGTCAAGCGTCTGCATGTTGGTTAACATCGAGCAAAACAAAATCTTTTTTTGTATTTCTTTATATGGCGCTAAAAGAAATGCATCATTTGTGAAAATTTCAACTGTCTAGATGTATGCTGTCTTGGTTAGAATTGACCAAAACCTTTACTTTTAAAAAAATTGCAGAAGGGGAATTAAAAGAATGTCGCGCTGCCTTGATTCTCTGTCGACATGAGAAAGAAGAGCTTGATAGGCGGCTCTCTTCTACCACGCATCAGCTAGACACGTGTAAAAGAGAGAAAGACGACGCTTGCACGGCACTCGTCGAAGCTACTATGGAGGTAAAGCTATATATGTTGCTAATGTATCCTTCCCATGTGATCCTATAATAAGTTTATCGTAATCAGTCTAATAGTTTGGTTTTTCGAATCAAAATGTCCGAATAATTTCCTGTACACGCCTGCCAAATTTACAGGTATTTCGACTAAAAAATCGAACTTCTGTACCGAATTTTTTTTAAGCATCTCCGAGAATTCATGTAAGAAACATTTAAAAAATACCGTTGAGTTGAGGACATCTTCCTATTTTTGGGAAGTCAGTAAAACTGGTTCGTACAAAAATCAACATAATAATAAATAGCAATTTGAATGAAATATTTACATATATTTATACTAGTAATAATGACCTACTAGATGTAGACACAGCACGCTTAAAATTAATACACTACTGAACTAGGTTAATTATATATTGTTCCCGCGTACGCCGTAATAATGGCGTCTTCGTTTGTATATTTATTTCTATTCTAATAGTTCAAGTATTGTTGTATGCTCTTAATAATAGTGGACTATTGACTAGTTGTTTTGAACCTGCAGCACATAAACTATAATTTTTATCGTCCAGTTAAGTTTAGAGAGGCGCTTGGCAGAATTGACGTCAATGACCCCGATGCGGACAGGCCAAACTAACCTAATTTGACAAATTGTCTCCTCTCTTTTTATTTCCATAAGTGAGAAAAGGATGGATAAATTTTTAGTTTAGTCAGTATGACTGCCCGAATATACAAGTAAAGATCGAATAACGTGGTTTTCCCGTTCGCGGGAAATCTCCATAGAAACTCTAATAAAGTCGCCACATACCCTAAAAAAGCGTTATCAGAGTAGGTACATGGCGTGAATAATTTGACCTCGATGACTTTTGTCTTGATATTCAACATGAATCACTTCAAAAAACCCCCAAATTGGCGCTGCCAAGTACAGAAATAGTATGGGCTATATGCAAAGAGAACAATCATAATATGAATTGACTGTTTTACGTTTAATTTTTTATGTTGTAGGTCGAGAAGTTGAAGATAAGTAAGTTGCGACTGGAGGAGGAAGCTGCCGAGCTGGCCGCGCTCAGAGCCAAGGCTGCGCTCGCGCACACGCTCAGCACACAGCTGCAGAGGTACCGACACTTACATGGCCATTTCAACCGAGCGTAATTAGCTTCCGTCTGTCAGTACGTTGGTTGAAGGTGGTAGTTAGTTGATCATCAGGAACAATTTGTTGAGAAAAGAATCCTATTACAAGAAATTAAAATCAATTCAAACTTGATGGCCGAGCGGCATACAGTCGGTGAGCGAATTATTACCTGTTTTTTGACAGAAAGTCTGTGAACGGTTATTGTCTTCATTGTCTATATATTTAAGAAATAATATTGTGTATGGTTGTCAATATTTGTCTTGTATATTCCAGGGAGAGCGAGCGAGCGTCGCAGGCGGAGGAGGCGTTGTCAGCTGCACTCGCGCAGGCGGAGACGTGCGCGCGGCGCGAGGCAGCCGCGCTCGAGCACGCCGCCAACCTGACGCAACAACACGTCGCTGCCAGCCACGGCACCAGGCACCACGAGGACAAGGTCACTATACAACCTCCTTGACTGACCTTGTCCTGAGCCGATAGGAGGCTCGCTTTGTGAATTTTCAACAATGTGACTTCTTACGTATCGTCCAAAAGTGTCGTCATTAGCGAGCAATACATTAATACGAGCTGTTCTAGAAAGTCATACGTTGCGTAAAATAGACACCTCAAGACAATAACCTCATTGCATAAGAATGAAGTTTCTTTTAAAAGGAGTCCAACGCTCTTAGTGACCGAATACGTTTCCATTTCAGGCGCAAGCTCTATCAATAGACAACGCGTCGTTGCGCGAACGAATAAGCGCGTTGGAAGCGGAGTGCGTCAACTTACAAGACGCCTTGAACGCGGAGACTGAACGACGGAATAAGGAGAACAGGACGCTCGCTAGGAAAGTAAGTTGCCGGCCGTTCTCTCGTAATCCCTTATCATATTACTAAAATCTATTTTTTTTAATCATGGCACGATAGTGTTGTATATTTTCCAGCGTCAAATTTATCAATTTTCAAGGTATTAATTAATTAATCAAATATTTCAATCAATTTATGTCAAATATCAAGTAATAAATCATTGTGAGCAAGTTACAAGTCATGTACCCTCGTAAAGCGGTGGAGACTTTACCAGGGTTTCTATGGAGGTTTCCCGCTACACGAAAACCACGTTATTCCATCTTTATATCGTTTGCCCACACTTGTGCACATAAACAAGACATTAATGGTTAATAATCCACCAACATTACACATTATAGCTTGCAGAATCACTAGTTTTGCAAATAATACACATTAGACGCTATTTTTTCAGCAAACGCGGAAAAACCCTTAGTCTAATTCAAATGGAGAGCGAAAAACCTGTACCACGAAAATCAGTAAATGCATAAGCGACAGACAAACGATACGTAATTGTATGGATAACGATATAATAATATTGCATCATTTATTGTCGGTGCTCTCGTGGTTACTATTGCGTCATTGTACGTTTTTCGTGGTACAGGGGTATTTTCGCTCTCCATTTGAATCGGATTATATCAGCTGTCACCCGCGGCGCGGCGTTGCCACCTACATGAAATGGAATCTAAAGAAGTTTCAAACTCTGATCCCCTACTCTGAGTACCTAATATTTATTTCTCGAATTTTGCAAAATTTTCTTCTACGCAGGATTCACTTTGATGGGTAAACTGACCCCCTTAAGTATTGTCACAGCTTTATGTTGCACGTTGTATACGTCTTTCTGTTCTATATCGCACGTACAAACAGATTGTTGCATTTTTTTTTGTGTGTGATTCCAGGTAGCAGAGCTGAGCGAGGAGGTGTCGGAAGTGAACAAGAAACTGGAATGGGAGAAGGGAGAGAATGGAGTCCTCAAGAAGAAACATGCGAGTGCCATTAGAGTAAGTTCTGAAATGTTGGGGGCTCCTAACTAAAAAGGAAACAACCTTGTTCACTTTAAATCCGTATGATTAATGAATGTCATTAACTACTTACATCGCTAACTAGCTGTGCCCCGCGGTTTCACCCGCGTTGGATTATCGAGATAATCGGGGACCACTTTTTTTTTTGTAGTTGGTTATAAAGTATCCTAGGTCCGTTCCCGGGGTCCAATCTACCTGTGTACCGAATTTCATCCAGATTGGATAAGTGGTTTTGGCGTGAAAGCGAGACAGACAGACAAACAGATAGACAGACAGAGTTACTTTCGCATTTATAATATTAGTTAGTATTATATCTAAGTGCGCATACATACATACATACAATACTTAAATGCATACAGCTTTGTACTTATACTACACGTCTATACTCTATACCCACACCACAGTTTCTTTGTATTTAGTGGTACAGCGAGGGGAGACCATACTGTAAACTTTAATTTTATTTATATTTTTTGATTGAGGATCAAAATTTGAATTTATTACGTCATTCATTGCAATTATGAGCCAGCGTCGTTGTGACAATTTAATTGAGCCGTGCTCTAAATTGTCTCTGTCTTGTCCCCGGGGATAAACGCTCATGCTAAAGGCGCACCAGAAATTTGTTATACAAGATTAATTATTAGAAGTACTTAATGAAGTGAGTGTTTCTAATAACAATAAAATTAATGCTTCCAGTATGGTTTCCCCTCGCTACTCGCTATACCACTCTCTGAATACTGTGAAAGTGGATTAAGACTATTTTATCCACTACTTTTGCTGGAGTGGACTTTTTTGAAATTATATTACAAATTATTATTATTAAACTTTCGCGTTTATCTTGAAAAAATATATAATAAAATAAAAATTTTGTATTATTATTATTAATTATTTTTAATTATTATTTTTTATCTATTTTTTTGTCTTCCTTTTTACTTTTTGTGTTATTTTAGTTTTTTATTTTTTGTTTTTAGTAGGATTTAATATTTTAAAGTGATTATTTATTTTGTTGTGGTCAGGAAGTGAACCGTGAGCTGCAGCGTGCGTTGAAGCGCTGCGAGCAACTGGAAGCCAAGCTGCCGCCGCCCGACGCGCCCTCCACTAGAACTGGTAAGCGTGATTTCAAAAACCTGCAACAACTTTAGAACTACGTATCTTAACAAGTGTGATCGCGGGATGCATAGCTAGCATAGCCTTTTTTTTTGTTATACGAAGGAGAAATCTTCTACTAGTTACCCGACTGCATTAGGGTGCAGCTGGGTTACGGTGGCCTGCCTCAGTGCTTTATGGAGGGCTCCGGGATTTCTAGATGAACTCACCGGTGCCCTCTTTGCACAATGAATGATTCTGAGCACCTCCCTGGACAGCTAGCTGTCTCGTCCTTAACGTCAACGGGAGCCACGCGCGTTGACGTCTTCCTGGAGCGTGTGAAAAGGGGTGTTCAGAGTCCTAACTCTGATCACCCTCAGGCCCAGGAGGTCCCCTTTTAGTCGCCTCTTACGACAGGCAGGGGATACAGCAGCAGTATTCTTAGACCCCTGCAACAGGGTTTATAGCCTATGACCATCTGCAGGTGAAGACGAATCTATTGACACCGCTCATATAAAAATACGACAAGCAATTTAGGGTTTAGTGCGTGCCAACGAAATATACATACATACTCGGAAAAAAAAATAACCCACGCAGTTGAGTAAAAATAACGTCTTAAACGTAGAGTATTGCGTAGAAACATTTCTTGTTAGTTAATGATGAGTTGTTGTTATTAAGCTTTTCTTGTTATTAGGTTCAATATCGTCTCTGAGCAGCGTGGAGAGCGCACAGACTGAAGACAGATTGCAGAACGGCCACGCCGAGAACCTGCCTGATATACAGGTGTGTTTGGAAACCAAGGCTTCGAAACCAGTTTTATAAAACTGGAGTAGAATATATATATATATATATTCAGGCTCATCTATGTATATAGGGTTATCGGTCAGGAGAGTACTAAGCCGAGTGGATCACCATAACCGTGTTAAGGAACTACTTTCATTATGGGACCAACCTTGAATTCAAGGTCTTTCGGTTTAGTAAACCCCTAAACGACAAAATAGTAAGTCCTTACTGACTGAATGATATTCACTAGGGATCAACACAGAGATATTCACTAGGGATCAACATAGAGATATTCACCAGGGATCAACACAGAGCCTAAACCGCTGAACCTAGAGACATGAAATTTGGATAATGTGTTCATTATAGGATATAGTGGTGTAATAAGAAAGAGTTTTGGAAAATTCAATCCCTAAGGGTGTCTAATGGGGGTTCAAAGTTACGAACTTCTTAATATTTTATTTTAAATTGCGGGCAACACCGCACCCCGCGGAAATCTAACTTTCCCATAGTAAAAAACTTAATTTTTTCGCGGTGTAAAGTATCCTATGTGCTAATTTGGGATATAAGCTATTTGGGTGCCACATTTCATCCAAATCCGTCCAGCCGTTTAAACGTGAAGAAGTAACAAACAAACACACAAATACAAACTTTCACCCTTATAATATTAGTGCGATGTGATGTGATCTGTTCATAACTCTTGAGTTAATTATTTCTATCCGTGATGTCCTATATTTGGTGTATATTTCTTGTCAAATCAGTGTTACATTATTTCATGCTGCCTTAAGGACCGACCTCAAAACTCTACGGTAAGTCAATGATTTGTGTTTGCAGATCAAATGCCCAAGTTTCCTAGGAAAGCTATTTCCCAAGGTACCTACGCAATGCATTTGTAAGAAAAGTATGTCTTTGTAAATCACTCACATTTGTAGCTGTTTGCGATAACATTGCACAAAAGTATCTCGCTTGCCAGTGCAAAAATATATCTTCGTAAAGAAAAGGAATATTACGTTGAACTAAGTTCACAGCGTCAGTTATTTGATAATAATGTATGTATTTAGAATGTACCTAAGATAAACATATAAGCTTTTCATGACAGTTTTAGACTGAATGATAGTTCTATAGTTGGGTGGCTTCCGACGTAAAACTGATCCTACCAAAGTGTGATGGCCATCACGGTTAAGCCACCAATAGGATTAGAAACCTTGGTTTCTCAAAGTAAGTACTCCTTGTAAGTTGATGTTTTTCTGCCAGAGTTAGAATGTCACCTGTCTACGTCTCTCATTACCTAAACTACGAGTAGATAAAACATTCAAAAACCATTAATTAGACAATAAAATCGAGACGATTTTTTTTTAATCGGATTTTTAGAAATATCACATAAAACTTTCTGAACCGGCAGCAACAGACAGATATTAAAAGTGTGTTATTAGATCATTTACGTATTGTAGTTAGACGTGTAAAATAAAAGTACTTAAATAAATAGACTGCTTAAATAGTCTGTAACAGACGGAAAAGTATATGTAATACAATATTAATGTAGTGGAATCTTCATAAGATAGCAGAGTAAAATAGCTAGTATGTTGAAATATTTACATCGAAATATAGCTCTTTATTCCCAGCGACAAATTATGAGAATATAACAGGAATTCATTGTAGTCAGCTGTAGTAACAATAAGCATTAATGTACAATCTTACATTGATTTTTCATTATGATAAACAAGATAGGTATATTGTTTATCATCTTTTGCATAGAAAAGCGTATCTATCATATACTTTTCTACCTTACCAAAGCACAGTAAGTAAATTTCTATATACAGGCAACATGGACAGGGTGTTCAGTTACACGCTGGACGTTTCTTATCATAGGTACAAAAAAAATTCCAACTGTTTGCCGGCGCAAACACGAAGTCGACTCGGTTTGGATCTATAGTCTGTGTCTTTGTTTATTGCAATAACGTAGACTGAGTAAGCGTGGAGAAAACTATGGAGGACGGGTACATGCCTTCTCAGTCACAATGTCCATGAAAATAAAAGTGGCAGGACGACCTATTTTTTAAACCAGGTTTTTTCATTTTTCTTTTGGTGCTAAGAAAACCTTGAGATTAATTAGTTTATTTGCTGTATATAATCTTTAAAATATTAGTAACAATGGTGTTAGGACATGACTAACCTTTTTTTAGAGAATCGTGCGATATAGTTATAGTGCCTGTTACAGCTAAAGTGAAAAATCTCCCGTTGATGTTGTAGTACTTACTTAGCTTATATTAGTAGCCACTAGAGGTACCTAATAGCAATAGTTACTATGAATCTACTGTCCGATTTCGACGACACGCTTAGATAACTGTTTACTGAACTCTGATCAACTCCAGCATTTAGCATCCAGTTGCCAAATGCCAATATACAAAATTAAAAAAAAGTCTTTTTGGGACAAAATATGGCGTGAATTGGCGTGTGCGCGTTCATAAAAACTGAGAAATGGTGGAAATGTAGATAAATCTCGGTAATTACAAATTCAAATGTTATCTGAGGCAGTATTGCATAAAGAAGAGCTCAGGTACTTATTTTGCAAAATGTTTAACAAAAGTTAGCCGTACGTATAGAATGCTCGTTCACCGGCCGGCGGAATCGGCACCACGTTTCGACGGTGAGTGATTTTCCTGAAAAGAGATAATCGGTGCTGTAGTAATCTGTCTCCAGTTCTTTGACTTGTTTTTGCGTTAGGGACAGCCTGGCATAGTTTACCTATAAGTAAGTTTTTTTTGTATTGATTTTTAGGTTATGTAGGTAAGTTATGATAGATGATTTTGGTTCCGTTGTATCGAACAGAACCTTTTATCAATATTTTTCACGTATCAATCATCATCATAGATGAGTTATTATCATTGTTTAATTTTCCTTTTGTTGACCAATACAGAATTTTACCTGATTTTTTAACAATATGAATCTCACGCGTTAGTTTTCTTTAGGTAAGTATATATTACCACTTGTAAAGTTTCCAATTGGAATTAAGACTACATTTAGAAGGGAAATTTGTCGTTTTAGGTCCGGGAACCCGATCGTCAGGCTCTCATCGAGCGAATAGTGTCCTTGCAGCGAGCGGCCGCGCTTCGTGCTGAACGCTGCGAGTTTCTCGAAGAACATTCCAAGCAGTTGACGAACGAGTTGCGCAACAAGTCGCGACTGCTGCGTCACATGTTGAGCTCCATGCCTGCTGGAGCCGTCACATCGGAACACAGAGACGTCAACAAGGTAACATTATTCTTTATACATGCACAGAAAAATTTAACATTTCAGCTTTTAAAATTGTGTGATTTCTTTTGAAATAACACTCGAAGTAGTCATATAAGTATTCAAAGCAATAACCAGTGTCATGCAGAGGGACTGTGGGCATCAAATATAGGAATGTAAATATACTTCTAATGAACAAATTTTTTTCACAATCTTAGTATAAATTCTATTCCGAGTTCTTATGCTTCACCAAAAGCTTCAACTGTGTGAGTGAGATATGTTCTCACTCATAGACATGTTCCTTCTAGACACAACTATTATGTATTGAAATTGATCTTCATCTCGAAAAATTGCTTTAACCTAAATGGTTAAAGCAATTTCAAATAAATGGTTAAAGTTCATCAGTTATTTTCTACCTAAATAAATAAAAGAAATGTTTCACACTCATACCTCCCCACTAAGATTTCTCCTGTGTCGAGGATGGCATGTAACATTCACAAAGACACCCAGACCCGAAGACAATATTCAAGCTCATCATTTCACCTGTCCGGATGGAATTGAACTCGGGACCGTTGGATCTTGAAGCAAGCATGCTAGCCGCTATACCATGGTGGCCGTCTGATGAAGTTATTATGTAAACAATTTCGCCAGTTGTAGTCAATTTCTATGTCCATTAAATTAAATATTAATATTTTAAATTAAATTAATATCTTATGTATTTTGATGAATAAATGTTGTTTTTGCTCATGCTACCTTGCAGCCAACAAAAAGGTTAACGAAGGTAAGATAATGATGATTTCATTATTTGACCAAAGTATTGAAGCAACTCTGGTTCAAGTCTGGCTATATTATTTTGTCTCTTGTAGAAATGTTTGCCTGGAAATTTCGTCATCGGGTACCTACAGGTAGTTTCCAACCAATATTCACAAACCTTGGTATGCAGGGTCTATAAATGTTTAGTAATTAGGGATTGTAGGTTGTGGAGTATTTCTGACACAAACTAAGGAAATATCTGCAGTGCCATTCACTGCAGAATTTTAATAATATTTGGAAGGGATATGTGAAACACAATCTTTAATAAAAGTTCCAAATATGAAAGAAATCAGTTAAGAGTCTTATTATTATAAGAGAGCAACCGACTTACATGTCTGGCATTGCAGCTCCCAAACAGAATGACTGATAATGATTTTGTAATTTTTTTTGTGTGAATGGTGAATAAGTTGGGAGTGTTCTTTAGCTATGTTTGATAAAAATCGGTCCAAAATGGTGGCAGATGCTGCCACAAAATGGCAGATTACATATTATTGCACAACACCTACATTATGGGTATCAAATGAAAGGGCTGGACCAGTAAAATACTCACAGTATTAAATTTGAAATTGAAGATTTTCTTTATTTAGTGTTGGGGTTTTTAAATCTTCAATTATACTTATTGTCACAACAAGCTTGTTATAAATAACATTTGACTCAAATAGCTCCTAGGATTTCTTCTGTATCTGGGAAGCCTTGCAACATTCACAAACACACTCGCAAAGACAACCAGATGTTCAAACTCATCGGGAATTGAACACGGGACTGATGGATCTCCAAGTTACTTAAACAACCACGGATGTTCTTACTCTTATAATTAGTATGTACAGCCAGTGAGTTAGATGTGAATAAACTACTTTATATAATCTATATCTCTATTATCATAATTTTCGTCTGGCTTATTATAAGATTTTGTTTCTTCATTGTTAAGTTTATTTTCGCTAAAAGTGGTCATTTTATTGCAGAAGGAGATAGCCCGGCTGGGCGGAGGCGCCATGGCTGCGGTGTGGGGCGGCGACCCCGGCGGCATGACGCTGGAGCTCTCGCTAGAGATGAATACTCGGCTGCAGGCGCTGCTAGAAGACACTCTGCTCAAGAACATTACTCTCAAGGTAAGCAAATACAACTCCTTGTTAATTTTGTAAATAGTATAAACCTGTTAAACACCTGACTGACTTGAGACGCAGATTAGAATGGTGCACAATATTATATTTTATTGACCGAGCAAGCAAACCATCTCTGATTTGAGTCTCTTCTATCTAGAAATGTTTCTTCTGTCAGCCTGTATTGCTTGTGTATGGATGGACGTCTGTATTCACATATAGGTTGTAGTGTACCAATGTTGTAGAAACATAGGTTGTAATACATAGTACTCATTTTAGTATGACTGGGCTGTGTGAATAATGATGATAATTAATTTTAGTAGGTATATATTAGAAAATTACATGTCAATAGCATCACATATGTCTAGGGAGATTCGTCTTAATTATCATAATAAAAAACATTTATATCATTTGTATAATTCATATCAATAGTATATTATTAAAATCAATAGTAAAATTTTGTTTTTAATTCAATGTTCACAACAGGCAACAAAAATACATTTATAAAATAACACAATTATAACTAATAACAGGCTATTCCATTGTCCAACAACATGGCCAACAGAGAAGTACAGTTTTAAATCATAAATAGTTAAAATTCATAGTCAGTACTATAGTGATGAAGATAAATAATCTTGCAAAGATAGACTTCTTCCATCCACGAAGTATGCCACCTTCTCTATTTCCCTATAACTATAATCTGGAGCTCTATTTTTTTACCGTTCATATGAATTCATCATTTGCTCTTTTTTAGTGATGCGTCTTTTGGCGTATCCTACGTTTGTGACGTCATTAGAGTGTTATGATTTCATATGAGCAGTGCAACGATAGAGAATTGGGTATATGCAAGTCAAATAAATTTTTGTCAAGCATGCTTCATCATCTGTCTACACCATGGCTTCCCATCAGGTAGGTAGTTGCTGTGAAAGGCAAACATAAATAAACTTAACATTATCTTTAAAAAAAATATAACTAACTTTAAAAAAAATTAACATAAAGCTATGAAAAGTTCAGTTCTTTCATATCTTTATTTATTTTAGGAAAACATGGACACGCTGGGAGCGGAAATTTCAAGGCTAAAAGAGAAATATTCTGAAACCAAATGAACTGAACAATGAAGAATTAAAAATGTGTTGAGGTATTATCTTTAGTTAAATTATTATGGTGTATAGTGGGCTAGCAGTTATCAGTTAGAATGTACTAACTAAGCTTTAGAGATGGTCACTGAACATTCAATATGGGCTAAAACAGGAATTCGTAAAAAAATTACACTTTAACAAAAAAGTTTATTGGCTGTCTACTAAATGTATATGTATGGTCTAGACTAATTACCAACTCTGTGCTTTTATATGATTTCCATACTAATTACCAGTTGCCTCCTTTCGGTTTAGTATCTAACGATAATCCTTATAAAAGCTTTAGAACGTAAATCATATTTAGGTTACATAAAAATTTAATGTTATTAGCTAGAAAAACAAAATTATATCTACATTATAAAATATATGTAATATCAAATTAATTATTAGATGCTACGATGATGCCTATAAACATATCTCGAGTTATTGACTTGGGATTCTGAGAGAGAACTAAACAAAATGCGCTGAAACTTTAAACATATTTGTAAGGTGCTTGATTAGTAATTATTACAATTAGTGACGGATCTAAAGAAATTAACAAATATAAACACATCTTAACTTTGAGAATGATTTTCAACATCACAAAAGTTTTGTAATTTGTGTTTGTAATTACAAAAATTACAAAAACAAATAATTCATTATGTTAAGTGGCAAAATTATTTTTCCCTTGTATTTATTAGAAATTGACGCCCTAAAAATTATGAAAAATATCTTTTTAATGTTTATCATTCCAGTTACTATCTGTTAGTAAAGTCTTAAATTTTAAATTTTCTGTCATTGTTATCATATTTGTAAGAGGTCCTTATGTAAGAGCTCTCCCATGGCGATCTCTGAGACCGGATTTACAAAACAAAAGAACAAAACAGAATGGAAAAAATATTATATATTTGAAAATAATATTATGATGCATATTTTGAGTGTTTTTTTAAAGTAAGTGACATTATATATGTGTGTTGTGGGAGGTAGTGGTTATATTTTAATCACAATCACAGATTGGGATGAAGTTCGGTTTTTGTTGAATTTTTTTAGTGAGTTCTAAGATTTCTCGACAGAGCAACGTCTCACGTTGCTGGTTTGGCTAGGAAACTATAATTTTATCCAAATTGTTCTCGTGGTTTGCTTTGTAAATCAAAATATCTTATATTTCTTATAGATGCTTGCCGAATTAAAGTTTGATGTAATTTTTTATGTAACATTAAATTGACTGTATTTGTTGCCTTTGCCTTTGAAAACAAGTTTCAATGCACACTGCTGACAATGCTGATATTTTATAACTTTTTATTTGTGTTTTGGCTTGCTTCCTGCTTCAGCTAGTAGACACCACAGCCAAGCCAACACTCGGTATGTTTAGCTAGTAGACACCACAGCCAAGCCAACACTCGGTATGTTCAGCTAGTAGACACCACAGCCAAGCCAACACTCGGTATGTTCAGCTAGTAGACACCACAGCCAAGCCAACACTCGGTATGTTTAGCTAGTAGACACCACAGCCAAGCCAACACTCGGTATGTTTAGCCGAAGATGTATATAGTATAATATATATAGTATGCAGGAAAGACAACATCTCCCATGTCGTATTTCCTGCATACTATGTGTATAGTTTATTACTTCAGTTTTGCTCTGTACGAAGATTGCAAATAATCTCGTTTTCTTGTCATTATGTAATATGTCTTCGGGCCTATGTTTTTTCGTCTTCGCAGAGTACGACCGGCCTCCTGCGAGGGCTGGTCGGTATGCGAAGTACCAACTTCGCAAGTCTGTAGTTCGATGGTTTGCCTCGACGCTAATCCAACGGAGAGGAATCCGACGCGGACGCGCCCGAAGGATCTTTTCACTTCTGGTAGGTGACGACGATTGTGCCGTCCGACCGCGTACGCCTCCTCGCTCGCGTCGCTCATAATGTGTAGCTCACGGTCCCCGCACGTCTCCATCGCGTAGCTGCGTCGTAGTCGTAGGCCCTCTACGTTGCGTAGCTGTCGTAGCCACATGGTGAAGCGTTCGGCGTGCTCGTCGGGTATTTGTTCATCCCACTTGATTTGATCTTGACACAGTGCTTGTAGTAGTATGCGCCCTCGGATTGTGTAGATCGCCGCGAGATCGATCGGGTCGTACAGCGACATCACGGCGCTCAGGGCTTCCCGCTTCGTCGGCGCGCGGGCTTGACTGCCACCTCCTCCGGGACGCGATGCATGCTCGTATCGTATCGTGGGTCATCTGCTCCCCCCCGCGGGGTGAGTAGGATACCATCTGAGGTAAGTCCTCATATTGGGGCTGGGCGCAGGGTCTCTTGGTCCCCGGGAATCTCTACTTTCGTCATTAGGCGCTCGGGCGGGAGTCTATACGCACCCCTTTCCCCTTTTCTAACCCCCCTTCCTTCTCTCCGCTCCCCTCCCCCCTCCACCACCAAGGGGGCCTAAGCCTCTTGTACCTATGCACCCTTCCCTCCGCCCCCCACCCTGTCCAAGGGTCCCTAACATTGAATTTAATCGCCCCCCCTTTCCCCTAAATCCGAGCGCCTATGGTCACGATACGATACGTTGCTGTTATTCGACACCTTCCGTGTCACGCTGTGATGCCCCAGCAGCAGCAGTGGTCTGTTGTTTGTTGTTAATTTTGGGGTATGTCGGTTTAGGGCCACTTGCAAGTCCCGTGGTTCGAACGAAACGTATGGTATGTATTGGAGTTTTTTCGCTGGGTGAGGGCAGCTTGAGGATAGCTGCCCCCGGGGAAACGCTGTCCGGAAGGGGAGGGGCGGACGCACTCTACGTCCTGCAACCTCTCCCTCTAACGCGGGAAGGACACGGGCCGCCTCCCATAGGGCAGCCACTGGAAGCGTCCTCCCACTGCTGGGGGGCCGGGGTCTAAGCCTGGGCTTTCTGAAACGGGGGAAGGGGGGAGTGCGCCCTCCTGAGCTATCACAGGCCCCCTCCCAGGTGGTCTCGTTCCGTCGTAGTTCTGGTGCTGATGTGGGGGAGCCACTCCTTCTTCGTCTTTTTCATCTTCTTCTTCTCGGCCAGTGGGAAGGAGGTCACGCGGTAGGGCACGTTTACGTTCGTCAGGGGGATGTGTGGTGGTGTGGCGCGATGTTGTGAAGGTGGGGGTGCGGGCCGTGGTCTGCGCGGTCGAACATCCAGCGCGTCAACCGGACCACGATCTCCTCCACCGACTCGGCTTGCACTTCTCGGGCGATTACGTCGTTGCGGACGTATCGGCCGGCTCCGGTGACCATCCTGAAAGAGACATTTTACACCGCTTGGGTCTTTTTCCTACTACTGGCCGAGCACAGCTCGTACTATGCCGGCGCTGCGTAGGTTAGTCTCGTCCGGACATAAGCTTTATAGATACCCAGCTTTGTCCGGAGGGGCAGCTTCCAGGTGAGGACCGGTCTGAGCAATGCGCGCGCGGCCTAGGCCTGGTTGATGGCATTGTCAACGTGCGCACGCATACTCAGTCTTCGGTCGATGGTGACGCCCAGGTACTTACATGTGTTTTCCCACTCGACGTTCACTCCTCGTAAGCCGCAGCGAGTGTAACCTATTGGTGTGTTTGAGGCCGGTTAATAGCGCAGTCGTCTTGCCAACATTGACCGCCATACGCCATTTGTCCAGCTATTCGGGAAGGATGTCGAGGGCTCTCTGTATCCTCCCTATGGCTATGGTTGGGTTGGAAGACGACGCGAAGTACACGCTGTCGTCTGCAAAGAGGGCAAGAGTGACTCCCCTTTTTCCCTGTCTAGTCACGTCCGGTATGGGTATGTCATTTGTATAAGCTGCATACAGTACTGGCGACAGGCAGCTGCCTTGCGGGACCCCCGCCTTGATCAGCCTGTGTCCGGAACTGGCACCTTCTACGGACACGTAGATCCGGCGATCGGCGAGGAAGGACGCAACTATGCTCACTAGCATAGGTTGTGTCGTAGGCCAGCATGCCACACTCAAAGGCCTTCTCTGTGTCCAGGAATACGGCAACGGATTGCCGCCCCAGATTGATCTCCTGTGCAAGATGGTGAAGTACCCGCCGTAAGCTGGAGCGTAGTCGAGTGATGGGCGCGGAACCCGAACTGCTCCTCCCGAGGGGTGAGATGGGGGCGCAGTCTCCGCAGCACCAATCGCTCGAACAGCTTCGCGAGATGTAGCAGCAGGGTGATGGGGCGGTAGCTGGAAGGCAATCGTAGACGATTGCCTTCCAGCTACCGCCTACATAAGCCTGGTAAGGATAGATCCTTACCAGGCTTATGTAGGACGATCACCTTTCCAGTCTTCCAGATCGAGGGGAAATGTCCGATGCGAAGGATTCCGTTAAACAACCGGGTCAGACACACCAGCCCTCTGGCAGGCAGCTGCTTGAGGGCTGTGACTCGGATGTCGTCATAACCCGGTGCCTTCCTCGGCCTCAGGCTCCGCACGACTACTTCCGATGGTGCAATGAAGTCCGCACCACTCAACGGAAGAGGCGAAGCCTGAAGGTACTCCTTCACTTCCTCCTCGATTCTCGCGTGGTGGTTTCTGGTTTCCTGAGAGACCTAGGGTGGGACAGGGTGTGGCATGAACTGGCCTTGGAGGTGGTCGGCGATAACTTCAGCCCTCTCCCCAGCTGGATAGCGTCGCTGCCCCGTGGCGTCGAGCAGGCACACGGTCTCTTTGGCCCTGGTCAGTCGACGGTTCAGCTGGTAGAGGTTTACCTGATTTTCGTCGCACTGGTCGATGTACTCGTCCCAGTTGGACCCCCTCCAGGTCTTTACCTTTTCCGCCAGCTTCTGGCTAATGGCGTTGAGCTCCCTCTTGGTCCTGGGGCACCTCGTCTGGGACCAGAGCTTCTGGAGGTCTCTTTTGCGCGCCCGAAGCTGACGTAGCTCAGGCGGGAACTCCTCACGTTTTCCTGAAAATGGTACCTGTTTGGTCGCGGCCTGTTGGGCGGCTACTATCGCGTCGGTTAGCGATCTCGCGCAGGACTCCACCTCCTCTGGGGTGGACAGTCTGCCTACCAACAGCGACTGTAGCTCGCATTGGTACCTGTCCCAATCCGTCTTGGTACACGCGGGACGCGGCAACCTACTGGACGTCTCTGCACCTATGGTTATCAGTAGTGGCCTATGCTGGCCGTCGAGGTCGTAAAACACCTCGACCGCGATGGGCGCAGCAATGCCCTTATATACATGCAGACGTCCAGTACGTCCGCGCGATGGGATGGATTCTCAGGAGTATGAGACGGTGTGTCGGGACCAAGCTCCAAGGCCGCGATTTTCGGTTTCCTCCCTTCCTTCCCGCCTGATGTGGGTGGATCCCCACGCTGTATGTTTCGCGTTCAGGTCCGCAGCTAGCAGCGTGGGGGTTTGTCCTGTAAAGATCCGTCTGAGATCGCCCGTATTGAATGGACCCCTGTTCGCACTCGGGGGTCTATAGCCCGCGAAGACATTCGTCTCGCGCCCTGCTATCTTGGTTCTGACCCCCACCGTCCTGGTGTCGATAAAATCCAGGCGATCCAACTCCTCGTGTACCACGTCCCTCCTCACGAGGACTGCCGTTCCCCTGTAGGCCCGTCCCGTTGGGGTTGTCTCGTCCCTGCGGTACATGGCGAAGTTGGCCATTTAGAAGTCTCGTTTTGGGTTTAGTTTGGTCTCGCCCAGGAATATAATTTGCACATTTTGTTCCTGGGCAAGGAGACGGATGGAATGCTCCCATCATCGCAGTGATGGGTTCCGCTGGAGCGCCCCGCTGTTGGGGCCCGCTAGAAAGCGGGGGTAATTGTTTGTACTCACCCCCCACCTGTCCAAGGTGTAAACCCAGGTGGGGGCTGCTGGTTCCATTGTTGGTGGTTTTGGGGTTTGTCGAACTGCGGCTGGTACGGCGTGCCCTGGCTGTACATCAGCGGTGCCCCATGTACCGCTCTTACCCCGGTGGTCGCTCTTTTCAGCCGCGGGCTAGTTGAGGTGGTGGTGGTAGTAGTAGTGGTGGCTAAAGGTGTTGATGTTCTCTCTGCCCCGTGTGGCCTCGGCTGAAATTGTACCCTAGGGACTGGGGGTGGGTCTCCCGGGAGCTGGATTTTTCTTTTCCTTATCTCCCTCCGAAAGACTGGGCACTGGCTGCTGTTTGCCGCATGCCCCCCCTTGCAGTTCGCGCACACCAAAGGCGCGTCCTGGTTGTTTGGGCATTCTGAGCCGAAGTGTGGTCCCCCACATTTAACACACTTTCGGGGTCGGTGACAATTCGTGGACGAGTGCCCGAACCCTTGGCACCGATGGCACTGGAGCACGGTAGTCTTCCCCTTCCAGGCTTCTATTACCACCCTGGGCATGTTTATTTGTACCTGGGTGGCGAAGACTGGACCGACGTCCAGTTCCGCCTTCTCCATCGCGTCAAACTGGACATAGTAAGTGTTCTTTGTTGACCCCACTCAGGTCGGCAACGCGCGGGGAAACCTAGCGCGTTTAAGGCCGCGCGGATGCTCTCACCTGGGGTGCCCTGGGGTAGTCCCCACAGGGCCGCCTTGATGGGCCTCTCTTCGTCCAAGCTGTAATAGAACCAGCTAAGCTGTGAGGCCGTTGCCTGGAACTCTACGAGATATTTTTGTATGATCCGGAACTCCTCCCCGGATTTGGGCCTAAACCTCACCCCCTTGTTGAGGGGGCCCGCATTGGGGACGTGACCAAGCTGGTCCGGAGTATCTCGAAATAGCTCGCCCGGCCATTCCTCTACTATAATAGATTTTTGCTTTCTTTGAATTGGCGGGGCACCTACCCCGCTCGTTGATGGTTTGGGTATCGTATCGTGTGTCGTCTTTTCCCCCCCTGTGGGGCGGAGTAGGGTACCATATGAGGTAGCACCTCATCTTGGGGCTGGACGCGGGGACACTCAGGTCCCCGGGAATTTCTCTTCTCTTCTTCTTGCTTGGCGCTCGGGCGGAAGTTCTTCAATGGTGACGCCCAGGTACTTACAGCTGTTTTCCCACTTGACGTTTTCACCTCTAAGCTGCAGTGAGGGTAACTTACTGGTAATATTGGAGCCGGTCATTAGCGCAGTCGTCTTTCCAACATTGACCGCCATGCGCCATTTATCCAGCCAGTCGGGGAGGATGTCGAGGGCTCTCTGCACCCTCCCTATGGCGATGGTTGCGTTGGTAGACGACGCGAAGTAAGCGCTGTCGTCGGCGAAGAGGGCTAGGGAAACTCCCCTCTCTCCTGGTCTGGTCACGTCCGGTAGTGGTAAGTCGTTAGTGTAAGCTGCATACAAGACCGGTGATAAGCAACTGCCCTGTGGTACCCCCGCCATGATCGGCCTGTGTCCGGAGCAAGCTCTATCTACAGACACGTAGAACTGGCGATCGGCGAGGAAGGAAGCGACAGTACTCACGAGCATATGATGCGCCTCGGTCTGTAGCAGCTTATGAATCAGGTTAGCGTGCCACACCCTGTCGAAGGCCTTTTCTATGTCCAGGAACACTGCGACGGAGTGCCGCCCCTGGTTGGTCTCGTGCGTTAGGTGATGGATTACCCGCGTAAGCTGGAGCATTGTCGAGTGATGGCTGCGGAACCCAAACTGCATTTCCCGTGGTTTGAGGTGGGGGCGCAGTCTCCGCAGCATCAACCGCTCAAACAGCTTCGCGGGATGTGGCAACAGTGTAATGGGGCGGTAGCTGGCCAGGGATCGTCGGTCCTTACCAGGTTTATGTAGGACGATCACCTTGCCAGTCTTCCATGTCGAGGGAAAGTGGCCGGTGCGAAGAATCCCGTTGAAAAGCCGGGTGAGGCATACCAGCCCTCTCGCGGGCATCTGCTTGAGGGCTGCGACCTTGATGCCATCACAACCCGGTGCTTTCTTCGCCTTCAAACTCCGCACAACTCGGGCTACCGCCGACGATGAAATGAAGGTGTCGCCACCGAGCGGAGGAGCCGGAGTCTGAAGGTATTCCCTCACTTCCGCCTTAACTCTCGCGTGGTGGTTCCTGGTTTCTCGTGTGGCCTCTATTGGGACTGGGTGCAGCGTAAACTGACCTTGTAAATGATCTGCCAGTAGCTCGGCCCTCGCTGCCGCTGTGTAGTGTCGTTGGCCGGTGGCGTCTACCAGCGGGCAAACGGTCTCCTTGGCTCTGGTCAGTTGTCGGTTTAATTGATAAAGATTTGTGGGGTCATCTCCGCAACGGTCGATTAGTTCATCCCAGTTGTTCCCTCTCCAAATCTTTACCTTCTCCGCCAGCTTCTGGCTCACTGCGTTCAGCTTGGTCTTAGTCCTGGGACACCTCGTCCTGGACCAGAGCTTTTACAGGTCTCGCTTGTGAGCTCGAAGCCGGCTTAGCTCAGGCGGAAGCTTCTCCCATCTACCTGAAAAGAGTACTTCCTTTGTCGCGGCCTGTTGGGCGGCCACAATCGCCTCCGTCAGCGCTCGTGTGCTATACTCCACCTCTTCTGGAGTGGAGATCTTGCCCACGGACAGCGACTGCAGCTCGCGCTGGTACTGGTCCCAGTCTGTCCTAGTACTTACCCCCCTCGGCAGTGTAATGGACGTCTGTGACCCTATGGTAATTAGAATTGGCCTATGCTGGCCGTCGAGGTCATAGAGGACCTCGATTGCAATGGGCACAGCGATGCCCCTGTGTACACAGACGTTCAATACGTCCGCTCTGTGCCTTGGGTTGGTAGGGATATTAGTCGGTGAGTCAGGACCCAGGACCGTGAGGCCGCGATTCTCAGCTCTAATAGCGCCGTGCCCTCCCGCCTGATATGGGTGAACCCCCACACTGTGTGCTTGGCGTTCAAGTCGCTGCCAACAGTGTGGGGGTGTTACCTGAGAAAATTCTCCGAAGGTCTCCTGGATTAAATCGACTCTGGTTCGCGTCGGGGGGTCTGTAGCCTGCGTAGATGTTTGTCTCTCTCCCCGCTTCGATCGTCCAGACCCCCACCGTCCTCGTGTCGATAAAATCCAGGAGTACCAGTTCCTCATGGATTATGTCCCTCCGGACCAGGGCTGCCGTCCCCCTGTAGGCTCGCCCAGCCGGAGATTGCTCGTCCCTCCTGTAAGTTGTAAAACCAGCCATTTGAAAGGGTTTGGAGGGCTTGAGAAATGTTCGCCAAGGAGAACAATGGGGATATTGTGTTCCTGGGCGAGTCTTTCTAGCTCCTGCTTTTGGGGAATTAAGTTACCCCCGCAGTTCCAGTAGAGGATTTTAGTGAGGCCGTTGTCCATATTGGAATTCCTTGATAACGGCCATTCCTCGCATCGCCGCTTCTCAGAGGTCTTCTCCAGCAGCGATGGCAGCAAACAGGTCCATCAGTGCTCCCATCATCGCGCTGATGGGTTCCTGAAAGGCCCCGCTGGTGGGGCCCGCTGGTACGCGGGGGTAGTAATATTGAGGGTGACTCACCTCCCCGCCCATCCATGGCACTATGCCGGGCGGGGGACGCTGGTTGAGCTGTTGGTGGAGCTGGTGGTGATGCAGCTGGTGAGAGCGATTTTGGCTATAAGCCAGAGGTGCCCCGTGCAAAGTCGCCACCCTGGTGCTAGGTCTGATGGGTCTCGGCCTTGTAGTAGTGGTGGTGGTCGTGGTCCCCGTTGTGCTCGCCGCCTCGACCGTTAGGGGCCTGAAGTGGACCCTGGGGTCCAGCCGGCGAGGAGGGGATTCTCTACCTACCCTAGGGTCGCCTCGAAAGCGGTGAGGGGGAGGGAGAAGTTCCTGCACCGCCGTGGTTCTACCCGTTGGGAGAGTAGAAGTAGGTACAGTGGAAGGAGCTGGTGGAGGTGGCGGGGGGGGGGGGGGGGGGGGGGGGCAACAATTGGCCTCTGCTCGGCTGCCACCAGGACCTGTGCTTCCGTGGCACCCGGTCCTTCTGCAGGGGTGGCGCCGGTCTTGGTTTGGGGGATAACCGCGCAGGGCGGGGGATGGCCGGTGCACTTGCCGTTGCGGCGTACGTACGTACCGGGGAAGTCACGGCTGTAGTGCCGCTACCCGCCACCGCGGGAGGGGGGGGGGCGGTGTCTATCTGGGCCGGGCCCGACTCGAACGCCGCGTACGACGTCGACCCTGAATAGGTTGACATACTTTCCTGCATCTCTCCCTCTGGCCCCTGGGCAGCTGCGGGTGTGGTGGGGGGTGTTCGGCATTTCGGGCTCGGTTGAGGTATTCCCGGTACTCCTCATGGCTCATGCCTTCCGGGTACCGCGCCTCGTGTGCTGTCCGCGCGCCCTCTGCCTCCGCGTTAATCACGCGGGGGGAGGGGGTGAGCTTTGGTATAATGGGTGGTCAGGGTAATACTCACCTGAGGGTGTAGTGTCCCCTGCGCCGCGTCGCACGTGTATCAACGGCGTCGATGGTCCTACATCGGCTGCGGGGGTGGAGGTGCGGGTAAGGGGGGCGTTCACACGTCCATCGAGTCTCCTCACTAGTGGGGTGCTCGTGAGCTCCCGGTAGTGCCGCGATACATTACCCGGCTCTTCCTCTTCCGCCGATAGTTCATCTGCTAATGATGATGATGATGATGATGATGACGATCCGTCATCGCCATCATCTCCGCTCAGAGCTCTCGCCTGGGGCCTTTGATGTTCCTAGTAAGCCCCTGGCCTTCCCCGCGGTGCGGGCGGGGAGGGAGAGGCAGGTTTAGTGGGGAGCTGTCCCCGGATGGTCACGGCCGTCAGGGATGACAGGATACCGGGCGTCGCTTGTGAAAAATAGGCTGTTACCGGGGATAATTCCGGCGGGGGCGACCCGGTCCTGAGACTCGGTTGGGCGGTCGGTCGGGCGGGTCTCCCTAGGTGGGCGCTGCTGCTGCGGCTGCGGTGCCTCATCCCCCGGTTTTCCTGCTCTTTTAAGTGTAAGTTTCGGTTTAGGAACCGGTGTGGATATGATTAGGGTGGAGGGGGACATTGAGTCTCCCCTTGGTTTCAGTTTTTTGTCTTCGGGGAGGACTAGTTCCTCCCCGCTACGGTCTGTCTGTTTTCGCCTATGGCGCTGCTCACCTGCACGGGAGGACGAGCCGCCTTTCGGACGACTTGATGGCTCAGGATCACTGTCCGGAAGGACGGCTTAGCTGCCGGCTGGTCGCAACAGCGGTGTGTCGCGCGAGGTAGGGCAGATCGGAAGATCCCGCTTCGTCACCACGTTTCCCCGCACTAGGGTTGCGGACGGTGGCGCGAGTTTCGGGGGGGATTTCTCCCGGTCGTCTGATCGGTCAGACGACATGATTTATAGCACATATACACTAACCGTAATTGTCCGGTCACTGTTGTGGCTTATCGGAGGGTTCCCGCTGCTCTGATTCTTTATCATAAAGAATCTAGGCAGACTGGTCGCACCGATACGTGCTTACTTCACCTGGTGGAGCTCGTCCACAGCTCGGCATTGTCCTAGGACCCTCGAGCGCGGCCGATTCACGGCGGTCGATACGATGAAGAGGCGCGCGCAACCGTACTCACGTCACCAGTGAGGAGGGGCTAATTGCGCTCACACAAACAGCTTCGTGACGACACAAGACACAAAAGGTGTTCTCGAATGTTCGAGACACGGATACACACAAACAACTTAAAACTAAAAGCGTCCTTGTGATTGGCGCACACAGAAAAAGAAGGCGTGGCCTCGCGAACGCGTCACGCACTCGACGTCGAAGCCGTAAACAACCCGACGGAGTTGCGCAATCCGCACTCGCGAACCCAGCGCACAGGGTGTGGTGCTGTGGAGTGGCACCCTGGCGTGGTGGGGGAGCGTCACCGCAAGGGGGTGGCTCTTCTCAACCACGGTGTGGAGACTGCACAGCTGTGAAGACTGTCGATGGCGGCGGTGAAGTGTGAGAACGCACGGGCGACTCGAACACGTCCACTCGCTGCGACGACCGACGGCCTCAAATATACAAAGGCAGTGCGACTACTGACTGCATCAAAAATGTTTACGATGCAGAAAATACCTATCTGTGCCCCTTTCCCACCCATCTTATCTACTATATTCAATTTATTTTCAATAATTTACTTTTTCTTTTAACCCTTAATTCGACGGAATTTTTTTTCTATTAAATTTGTTAAATCGTAACAGTTTTTGGATGTTAGCTGGTAGGAGACACTATAAAAAATACCAAAAAAAATCCACCTGTTTCAGTTTCCTGAAAAACCTACGTTCATTATACTGGACATTATCGAGTACTTAAAAAACTGATGTTCTTAAACTATGTGCAGTATAGTTCCCATTATCGAGGAGAAAGAATAAAAACAATAAGTGGTTCTGTAGGAAATTATTTATAGAATTTGACTCATAATAACATTGGCTTACGCTTAAAACTAATAGGAACTCCAAAAACTTACAACTAAAAAGAACTCACTTATATTATGAACAAATGAATAAAGTATCTATAAAATTCTCATAATAATCAATACTTAGCTTATGCAAATCACAGTCATAATTACACTAATTAACAATCAGTCTTTTACTTATTAAAGTTTTTCGAAAAGGTCCGTCCGCCTTCTTACTTATTGTGGAAATTATAAAAACAATTTCTTTTAGCCACTAAGCACAATCTCTGCTTGCATTTGGAACAATGTATGTTCGTTTTATTGTTCCTGCAAAACTTGCAACGTCCATAGGTTGTATATTGAGGCCAGTGGTTGTTTCCATCATAACGCACAGAAACTGGGGGCCTTGGTGCAGTTGGGGTTTTAATCAGCGCTATTTTCGGTACAGGGTTCGGTGGTTCAGTTTCAATCGATCTTTCCTTTTGCCTCAATTCGACTGCCAACTTATGTCTAAATTTTTTCATATTTATATTTTTCAGGCTCCTTGCGTTGCATTTTCTCCTATAGAGCAGCCAAGCATTATTAACCGCTATATCTAACATTTGACCAAAGATATTCATATACCAACGACGGCTCTTAAAAGAAGTTCTATACAGAGCTATCAACATATCGCACAAATCAACGCCTCCCATATGTTGATTGTAGTGTCGGACTAACTGCGGACATGTGACATTAATTTTCTTTTTCTGTTCTTTGCTCCATCTCTTAATTTCTTGAACTGGGTAAGCATCTGCATAAGAGCAGGCCAAAGTCACAACTTTATTGTCATACCATTTGACAATGGCAACCTTTTTGTCGTTGTCTACAACTTGGCTAAATGAACCTCTACCTCGTTTCTTCAGTTCTTTGTCACTTAACAGTTTTTTGGTGCAACCTTTCAGTCTGTTTTGCCGTATGGTCCCGAGACTGAAAATCCCACAGTGTTCACGTAGATACCAAATCAAATCAAGCGTAGTGAAATAGTTATCGAAGTAAACCGCAGATCCCGGAGTCTGAATTGTCTTGCAAAGGGCTAATACCATTCTGGCACCAAGTGTCATTTGCTCTTCCTCCTCGGTGAAATCAATGTACCGGAAAGTGTCGTCGCCGCCGTACAATAGAAAATCATAGACGATTCCAGACGCACCAGCGCGTACTATGTTCTTAAATCCCCATTTATTAGGTTTCATTGGATTATACTGTTTAAGGTTACCTGCTTTAGTACCCTTATATGGAATAGTCATCTCATCTATGCTAAACTTCGTTTCTTCTTCTGTTGCAAGGCAGTTCTGTCTTATTTTCTCAATAAATGGTCGTATCTTGTAATATCTGTCCTCATCTGAATTGATGTTATCTACAAAATGAATGTTGCGCCGAATCTGCTCGAATCGTTTCAATGGCATGACGTCAGCTACTTGGCCGTACCTGAATTCTGAACGCCAATAGTCTACATAGGAAGGCATGACCACTATACCCATGATGAGAAGAATCATGAGAAAATCTTTAAACTCATAAATGGTCAACTGTATACATTTGCCAGTTCTTTGAGTTGAGTACAAGTTCGTGTTGTTAACGATGTCATCGATTATATCCGGGGAGAAGAACCGATAAAAAAAGTCCAACGGGGAGTCAGTATCTGGTAATTCAAACACAAAATCATCTAATGGAACATCAGCCTTATGTCGGAATTGCTCTTTCTTCCATTTGTAGCTTATAATGAGTGTTTTCTTTGTCTTTTTTGCCCGGACGTTTTGCACAGGTCGTACTGGTAGATTTCTTTTACGCCTGGTCGTTCTTGATGTTGTTGATGTTGTTCCTGGGCTAACAAGGGACGAAGCATTTGGTGACGGAATCGACAATAATGAAGCTACACTTGGTATAGCATTATAATTTACTTCACCAGTTGGTGGTAGCACGTTGTTAAAAATAGGGGTCAACGGAGGTCGATCATAGTTCAAATTTTTTTCTACTTCTAATACAGGGTTGTTCTCACTATCATTGATGTTAGGGTAGACCTGTGTATCAAGATTTTCGTTGACTACCTCCAATACAGTATCAACGTCAACATAAGTCTCATCACTGTCGATTAAAGAATTGTCTTTTGTGTCATTTTCGGAGCTATCTAATAAATTCATGCGCTCTAAAGATGAATCTATTGAAGGGCACGGTGAAGAGGACAATTCTTCAGTTCTATGTGCAATTTCCTCTTCATTGTCAGGTTCAGAACCACTAGTATCTATATCCGAAAGAGCATGTTCAGGCGGCACCAATGCTACTAGGCGATGTCCTCTAGATTTGAAGTTCTGAAAATCAATAATTAATCAGTTAGTAGTAAGTAACGAAACATAAGATTTGTGGATCCCTAAAATATTATTAAAAGAAACTACAAAAGTTTATTTTCTAAATATACGGCAACGAGAAATATACTAGACATATGATTTTTTATTTAGTTCTCTACTACTACGACAAGGGGAAGAATACTAGACATAGCATTTAGCTGTTTCTTTACTAATAATTCGACGACGGGAAGTATACTGGACATACATATTGTGGGCTTCACAAAAACTAAACAAAACACAATAAAACAATCACAGCATTACCAGTGGCTTACCGGGTATTTTATTTATAGAATTCAATGATATCACAAAGAAATAAGCCGTAAAACAAGGAATAAAATGCAACTTACCAAAATCCCGCGCAGCGCGTCCTTCCTTCCCGCCATCTCGCCGGCGACTACTCACGTATCATCGATGTGCACGCGTTGCTGTTTTCTTGCAAGGTACTTGGATAGTTTAGGAAGCAATATAGCACGTAAAACTCTAGTTATACGGTCTTTTTTTGTATGTAGATTTTTTTTTTCATCAACGTGAAGTATAATGCACGGCGTCGAATTAAGGGTTAAATTAACGGAGAAAGTTTTTTCCTCTACCTCGTGGTGTTTCAGTAGCTTATTCTAAGCCCCACGATAGTGAAATATCTTCGCGTCTAGCTGTGCGTTAATGGACCGCTTCCATCATCTGGCACAGAGAGTTCCTTTTCGTCTACTCGACAAGTCTGTTTCGTTTATATAATTTTAGGTTCTTATTAGCTCACGGGTATCATTAGCAATTCATTTACGAGTATGATACTAATTGCTGCCATCAGGTTTGACTTTTTTAAATTTCTCGCGGATAATGCTTCCGGGGCGGCTCTGTCTCGCCTATTTTTTTATATGATATTAGGGGAAACATCTTTTTTCCAGGGCCGCTCTGATCTTGTTCGAGACCTGTCAGACGGATAATAACTTCTAGTTTTCTCTCTACCGAGGATGAATATTGAGAAGCAACTTATTTAATCTCTATTTTCCAGGTAGATACGCCTGATTATGGTTTGAACCTAAATTGTTCTGTATTTCTTTCCTCGCCGTTGTGAAGCGGATTCCCCGTTCGTGGGCATCTATAGTCTATGTGACGATATGCCCAACTTACCCGCTATCACTAATGTAATAAGACCAATTCGACTAGACCTAGTTAAGATGTCAGTTTGGTGCGCCTGTGACCTTGTAGGTCGATGTTGAAAGTTTATTGTTCGCTTAAGAGTTATCGGTTCAGCAATAGTTTTGATATAGGCGCTTTGCGATACGAGCCGTAAAATATTGCAAACTGACTGTTTCACTTGACGTCATTGTGAAAGTATTATTTACATTGTGGGTAAAGAACCTGCCCTAAACTAAACAAAAAAAAATTAATTGCATCAAATGTTGGTATCTCAAAACTTAAAACTAATAAGCGCATCGCACAGTCAGAGATTTAAGTTTTTTCTTGGTAGTGTGCGTTGCTTGTTTCCTACTCTTCTCTTCGTTCTTGAACAATCCAAACTTAAGGCACTTTATTCGATATCTTGCAAGTAACCTGAACAAACGACTTCTGAACTGACTGTAAACAGAAACAGTCACCTTTGATAAGGCATTATACGGTACGATTAAATAAAAAACACTCCATCGTCGGTCGTTCACTATTGTCATGTTATAGAAAAGTACTTATTAACGATTTTTTTAAAAGTGACAACCAGCTTGAATCCGGCAAGCAAATATTTGCAGTTATTTTAACATACAGACCAAGTAGGGACAGTTTTGATAAAATTTTACCACCGGTTAAACCAAAAAAGAACTTTGGAAGTTATTCAGCCGCCGTCGATGAGAAATCGCAGAACATTCAGAAACTGACCTCCTCCGTTTCAGATACTGTTCAAACTAATTGTATAGTACGCGGCAAATAACTTGACCTTGCGCGAGACGTGTTGTACTGTTCACACATACCAAACTAGCCGTGAGAGTGAAAGGGACGAAGCCGCCATCTTGGTTCTAGTTATTTGCCGCGTACTATAACTGACCTTATTTTATGGCAAAGTAGAATCCGTTCGCAAACGTTACCTGAATCAGGCTTCTGATGAAGTTTACCGAAAAAGATCGAAACTATAGTTGGACTTTTCCTAAGGTTGGAAAAGTCGAACTATAGTTTCGATCTTTTAGGTACGTGTGAAAAACCCGTGTTATAAAACAAAATCGATCGTATATACTTAGTTTATTATTAAATATAATTGTGAGCTCTGGATTAACGGTTCATGCCATTACTGTCGTAAGGATAGTGTAGCGATGAAGGATTCTAGCGCTGATAGTTCACGTAATAAAATCTAGTGTTTTAATCTTCATATGACGAGATATGTTCATGTCTATATTAATTGAATCAAAGTGCATATTTATGCACAGATGATAATATCGAAGCGAAAGTATTTTTCATTAGTCAAATGTATAAAATAAATCCTGTCTGTGTGTGAGAACGGAATGTAGGTATCTAATATGTCGGATCGGAATCCTTAGATTTGTTTAGTTAAATAGTACCTAATATTGCAATTTTCTTGACTTCCTTTCCTATGTACTTATGAATATAGATTATGTAAATAAGCACTTGTTTTATCCATGACTTTTATATTTTAGATCAAAATGTTACGTAAATAACAATGTATTATATCATGTATTAATTTTGGGTTATTACAAACGAGTAACACCTCCAATTGTCACTCTGTTACTCGTTAGGAAAACTTAAAAAAAATATATTTCCAACCAGTAACACTGACATTAAATGGGACAACTTTTACTTACTTCTCAACAGTCAAAGTTAGCCAGGGGAAAGACATTCAAACAGCTTTCATGTTTATCATCAATTATAATCATCATAGTAATGTACATAAACATCATAGCTGTATTTTCTATCAATAAATATAGCTAAATAACTACTTTGAAAATGTTATTTGATACGCGAGACAGATGACAGATATGTACCAATAACGATGTAGCATAGCCACTATTGAGAATACGTCATTGTGAAAGTATTAATGAAATGTCTTTGATTTAGAGAGAGCTAACGGTAAAGAGTGTAATTATGCAGGGTTATCGGTTAGAGGTATAATACTAAGCAGAAAGGGATTACTATACTCATCATAATTGTATTGGACCTACACTGAATTAGCAAAAAAAACCTCTGTTCATACATTTTGTCAACCACCGATAAACTTAATCTATACAACTGGTGATATTTCTTGCGAATTCAGGGTTTGGTCAATGACGAAACTCTTTCAGCTTAGTACAACCCTAATAGATAAACCTGTATAACGAAGAGGAGTTAGTATAAACTACGAGTACACGAACAACTTTTACTGCGAGACCAATTAATACAAAACATGCAGTTGTTACTTAAGGTAAAACATATGTTAACAATTTTTTTTTATTTGGGTTGTCCCCAATGTCGAAGTTGTTCAGTTATAAGTATAAAGATAGTTCTTGGCCCACCAAGTGTATGTAAAGTATGTAAACTAGTGTATTATTGTTAAGATTATTAAAGTATTGTTGTGGTGTTCTAAATTCTACGGTGCCGTGGTAATGTTATATCAAAATATATTTTGAGCATTCAGTTTTGAGTTTTCATTTCGTAATTGTTTTCTTATAGGCTTATATTTACTTCAAAGGGTCCCTTATATTGTAGCAAATGTAGGGCGCTTCTACAAAACGATAAAACTAGGCAACTTACCTTTAAAAACTCAATGATACTATAAAGAAGACCTAACAATATTATTGCATAATAGATATATACATACATACGCTGTGATTTTTTTAGGTTTCTGGAACCAAAGGTAAAAACGGAAACCCCATTACTATACTTCGCTGTCCTCATTGCTGACGCTGACTTTGTCTCAAAACTGTGATAGTTAGACAGTTGTAATTTTTACAGATGTATTATTTCTTTGGCGCTATAAAAACAAATAGCTGTCTTAGTAATAGGGTCTCGTTTTTACCAGTTGGTTACGAAACCCTAATAAGATTACTGACTGGTTTGTTATGCCAGACATAATTTTCTTCTACTTCACTAGTCTGTGCGGAAAGATTTTATATGACAGCCACAACCGAGTACATAAAAAATATATAATTAATACTAAATAAGATTTAACTATTTTAATAAACTTATATTAACGCATTAAATAAGTAAATGATTAGGTAAAAAATTAGTTTAGGGAGCCGCGCTATAATGATGTAACAGTGTTGCGAACATAGCAAATACGTTAAATAACCGAAGTGGCGCGCTCATATCTTATGACGTTCTCTTTCCGTACAGACTTATTATGGACGTCATCTGGATGGAGTCATGCCGGCTCCACATTCACGCGTGATTACTCGTAGTCCGTGAAAGCGGTAAACCGCGAATGTGAATTCACGATTAGTGTTAGTGCAAAAAGCTTCACTATGATTAGACAAAATCAAAAATCAGTTACACTATCGAAATTTTAGCAATACTATCGATAGTTTAGAATAATGTTGTTGATTCTATCGATCGAACAAAGATAGGTACTATCTGTAGTATTTTGTACAAAATAATTGATACTATCGCTGACCTATTGTCGCACGTCGACGGTTTTTATTTAAGTTTAAGAATAAGTATTTATTTCTCATAAGATTACATAAAATCACTTACATGAGAAAAGTTTTAGCTTCTATATTAAATTTATAAACAAAAACACAGGTTGATAGCGTAAAGATCCAGTTCGAATAAATTTAGAAATATATATTCAAAACTATCGGGTAAGTAAGTTTTGTCAATCAAAATAATCAAACCAAGCTAGTGGTCACCGAGCGAGCGCCGAGCGCCCGCGCCGACCTGCACCGAGCTGCATGCCTACTTGCACTAGTCGAGCGCGCGTCAAACATCACTAAGAGTTTACGCAACTAGATGTGGCTGGGCGTACTAAGTGATATTCGTGTTTTTTAAGAGCTGTAAAAGATTTATTTGGAAACTTTAGATGTAGACATGTTGTGAACTATATTAATCAAACGTGCGAATAGTTTAGTATTGGTATAGGTAGCTTTATTGTTTTTGTAATAATATAATATTTAAAGTAGGTTTTTGAAAGTGGGCATTGATTTTGTTTCTTTTAAATCTCGTGGTAAGTGATTATATAACTGAGCCCCTTTGAACATAATACTTTTAAGAGCATATCTGGTCCGTGGAAATAATAGATGAATATCATTCACCCGTCTAAGTATCATTTTAAACGATTTTTTAGCTTTGCTGAAAGCAGTATTTGTATGTAGTATTTTTCTTATAAGTACACAAGTATTGTAAATATACAATTGACTGACATTCATGAGTTTCAGTTCCTTATAAAGTGTGTCTGTAGGAGAAAGATAATCGTAATTAAATAGGACTTTTAATAGCTTATTTTGAGAGCAGTTTGCAATATTTTGATATTTGTCTTGGCAGTACTTCTCAAGATTTCTATTAAATAGCCAATATGCGGTTTAACCATGGAATTGTAGATCGTGTATCTTACGTGACGAGGGAAAACGAACACTACCTTTTAAAGCTCCAGTGACTGATGCAATCTTAGTTACCTAGTTAAAAGTTTTATATATATGAGGAACCCACGACAGTTTGCTGTCTAATACTAGGCCTAAATACTTATCTTGGTCTACTCTGTTAATGATCTGTTGATTTATCTGTAGGGGAAATAATTACCAATTGGTTTGTTCTTAGCAGCAAATATAATGTAGTTAGTTTTTGAAGTATTTATAGTGAGGAGATTAGATTGAAACCAGTCAATCAATAAATATAGATCAGACTGAGCTTCTAATTATGTTATTAATTGATTTGCCATAATAGAACAAACACGTGTCGTCAGCGTACAAAGTAAGATCTCCATTTAATGCTAGGCGATGGACACTATTGATATATGGTAAAAACAATAAAGGTCCTAAAATTGATCCTTGGGGTACTCCATAAGATATTGTTTTAGGATTACTCTGAGTTTTACCTATCTTAACTACTTGAGCACGGTTACAGAGATATCTAGATCTAAAGATTATGAGAGCTACTCCGTTTATAACCAAATTTCTGTTAATTTGTCTAATAACAATTCATAACTAACCGTGTCAAATGCTTTTTTGAGGTCAATAAATATGCCTAAAGCTATTTGCTTTTTATCAATGCCAAGTTTAATTTTCATTACAAGATCAATCGTGGCTGACAGCGTGTTAGATTTTGGTCTAAACCCGTATTGTACCTAATACAGAAAATTAAGTGACGAAAGATATGCCTCTAGCCGATTATATAAAACCTTTTCAAAAAATTTGTATAGTACACATAGAACTGAGATAGGCCGATAGTTTCCTGGTTCTGACTTTGGCCCAGATTTATAGACTGGTGTAACCTTAGCTATTTTTAAACTATCAACAAAATATATCTAACGATAAACATTTGTTGATACAGTTTGTAAGCTCATCAACAATCAGATGTTTTATACATTTAATAGATTTTGTGTTTATCCCATCTAGACCCTATCCAGTATTTGACTTAAGGTTATTAATGATTCCAAGAATTTCATCGCTAATTGTACATTTCAGATGATCTAAAACAGAAGACCCGTTTGTTAGAACAGTTTCGATGGTTGAGTTTCTTATACAATGAGATTTAACTTTCAGACCCGCTAGTACTGAGCCAACATTTACAAAGAAATCATTAAAACATTTACATATTTCTCTTTCGTCTGTAATAGTGCCAAGTTGAGTTCGTATTTTTTTGGAATAGATAATTCTGATATTTTGTTTTGTGAGAGGCTATTTATTGTCGTTAAACATTTTCATGCAGTACCTATTTGCTTTTCGTATTTCGGATCAGCTTAGAAACTTTATTTCTTTCTAGTTTAAATTTTTCTTCTAATGTTTTATCTCTTGTTGTTTTCTTGTATTGGTTCCATAATATAATTATAATCCTTATTTCAGTTAGTATTGTTTTATTTATCCAGTTTTGTTTCGGCGGATTGTGTATCTTAATTTTTGTAGTTTTGGCTTGCCCAATACACGACAATAGATTAGCTTCTAGAGATGCGTAAATATAATCTTTATTTGGTTTTCTCTCAGCAACCGTTTAGCAAAGTTTTTCATAAGCTACTGCCTCATATTTAATCTCCTTTAATGGTTCGGGTGCATGTCTTTTAACTTCAAAGTAAATTAAATGATGTTCTGACAGTGGTACATCTATCATAGCAAAATGAAATTTATTTTTGGTAAGGTCAGTACATGGTCAATAATGGTTAGTACATACATGGACAGTATCAATAGTTTTGGTTTAGTTACTATCGACGTATTTTTGATACTAATGACTGAGAAGCAAAACCTAATTGAAATCCCAAATATACGATATTTATGTCTAAAAATTACGACTGACGTTAAATATCTACTATGTAATAAATAACCAGCTATATATGCCTTCTGAGCAAACAATACTATTGTAATATTTTCAACTATCGATACTATGGAAATGATACCATTCATTCTATCGGTAGTATTTACACTAATACTATCGATACTATTGTTATCTGACAATAGTATTATTTATTTAACATTCAATACTATCGATAGTTTTGACAAGAGTCAATAATTTCGATAGCACCATCGATAGTACGACTGATCTATAGGCCACGATTGTGTTACGATACTATCACTATCGCAACAACACTATTCGCGGCTTAGCGTTCGGTGGGTCGCGACTCGCGGCGTTTACCGGTCCAGCCCACTTTGACGGACGCCCTAGAAAGGCTTAAACCTGTGTATACCTAGTATATAAGTAACTTTTAAAAACCCCTCCATTTCAGATGGCGGGCATCTTGGATTTTAAGTTTATCATATTATTCTATTAGTTACGCCCTATCATTTAATACCCAGATTGAGGGAGTTGGGAAGTTTAGGATTCTATAACGTAATTCGTGACAGATCGCAATAATTCGAAAGTTTTCGAATCCGGGCCGAAACGCTACCTGAATCAGGTTAAAAATAAAACTGCGTGTATTAAATAAAGCCATGTATTGAATGTCGTGTTATCTATTCCAGTTCGAATTCTATAATGTCCGCGAGGTCCATGTCGCCGTCGCTGTCGCTGCTGTGGTTCTCTGCCGCCTGCAACATACATACATACATACATACCAACACATACTATGTAACATGTTTTTTATCGACTTCCTAAATTAGGAGCAGGTACTCAAACCGATGGTATTTTTTTACCTGCACCCTTACCATGAGTTTTGATAGTAAAGAAAACTTTTCGTTCTATTTTGGTATCATACATTTCAATAAAGCGCACCTGGCAGAAATATTAAAGAACTAGGTTAAATGTATGAACGAATATGAAAAAAGTTTTTGTTTATTATCAAAACTCGGTGGTACGCCCTCAGTATGATGAGGCGGGTGGTGTATCGGCGAATAGACGAGGTCGGCTGCATCAATTGTTCTACGTAAGTACACTATGGTTTACGCTATGGTATACTATTTTGGGCAAATTCTACGGAAAATGAAACGGCATTTATAGCTCGAAAAAAGTGCATTCGAGCGATTTGTAGACTAAAACAAAGAGACTCCTGTAAGCTATATTTTCATAAGTTAAAGATATTAAGCCTCCTGTCGATATATATTTACGAAACAGCTCTCCTTGTAAAGAATAATATAAATGACTATCAATGTATTAGTAATACGAGATAGATACAAGAACGTGGTATGTGCCCCAAAATGTAGACTTGTTCTTTATAGAGAAAGTACTTACAGAATGAGAGCGGAAATCTATAATAAATCTATAATAACTATAATAAATCTGATTCACTCTAACAAATAGAATGTAAAAATATTTTTTTAAAGTATACTTAAGAAGATCCTAATTGAAAAGGCATATTATTCAGTTAATAAATATTTGGACGACAAAAAATTAAGTAAGGTTAGGTTAAGACTTAATGGACATAAAGTTTAATGACACTAATTTGTAAATACTGAATAATAAAACTAATAATATTTTGTGCGAGTTTTAAATTGTAGTAAGTACTTAACTAGTTTTGTATTAAAAAAAGTACACGCCAGTTGGCTAAAACATGGAGTAGTGTTACCTAATGACACCTCGGAACTATATTGTAAATATTATTGTAATAAATTATTTCATTCGATTTACATAGTGATCAAAATCAAAAATTTCATATTAAGTATGACAGCTTATGTTTGACAGCTGGCAGGCTTTATTTCAACTAGGAGTATAATATCTAACTGTTATTGACCAGTAGACTAACAAAGTTAATGATAATGAAAATGATACAATACAAACATTCTTTACTGTCACTTTATTTTATATCATTATAACATTTTTTTTTTACATTTATATGATAGTAAAAATTTTAATGTGGAATTGTATTTGCATGTGGGTCTTAGTAACCTGAACCAAACAAATTTTAATTCACCCAATTTTAATAACGAAAGTCTTTCGTAATTACAAGTATAGTGGCCCCCAAACAGCTTAGTATACCCCTAACCGATAACCTGTTTATATAACGATATGAAATGTTTCATCTCCATTCTACAATCGGACAAGTAGAGATACTGTGAGGCGCCACCGGTTCATGGTAGACGTTCCATGGACTTGCACAAAACGCTTCGCGTCTACTTTTATTGTGCGGAATATTCAAGTTCAACAAGTTTTCTATTTCCTGATAGCTATAATCTCGGTCCCTTCAAATCCCGAGTGAATCGGTATCTTCTGGGCATGCGCGGTAAGTACATCCTTGACCGCATCGTCACTTTACATCAGGCGAGTACGGTCAAGCGCAAGCCTGGACTATTATTACCTTCTTACTGACATAAAACTTATGAATGTGTATTATTCAATAAAAAGCTAAAATTATGGCCAAATGTTTTTATGACTTAAGAGTTTTTTAATGACAGCTGAGGAGACTATTTATATTTCTTTTATAATGATAGTAATTTATGTGTTCATAGTTTCTGTTCGCACGTCATTTTATATGTAATATATATATATATATATATATATATATTTGTCATTTTGTGATATATTTTGTCATTATTTTGGGCTATTGTCAATAGTTAACTAACTCTTTCATTTAATTCTTCTGTTGTAATTAAGTCTTTCTACAAATGTACGTACACCTACTGCACGCCCGGCGCCGCCGCGGGTCAACTGTTGGAACTATTTATATTTCAACACCTACATTGTACACAGTTATGCAATAAATAAATATTATATACTAATCCTAACAATCCTAACTAATATTATAAATGCGTAAGTAACTCTGTTTGTCTGGCTGTGTGTCTCGCTTTCACGCCAAAACCACTGAACCGATCTGGATGAACTTTGATACACGTAGACCCCGGGAAATGACATAGGATACTTTTTAACCGACTTCAATAAAAGTAATTCCCCATTATCTCGATGATCCAATGTTACGCGGGTGAAACCGCGGGCCACAGCTAATATTCTATAAAAAAAAATATGTACGTACCCGTCGCCTGGTGCGCATCCGACGGGGCGCGCGCCTCGCCTCCGGCTCGTCCTCGTGGGAAGACTCCGCCGAGCTGCCGCCCGAGTTCAGCCCCATCACTGCATTGCGGAGTATTGACACTGCTGTAGTGACGTCAACCATACCATATCAACACAATACACAGGAAGATAGAGTCACCACGACCACGTACAATACACAACGTACATTTATATAGAACACATTATTTATAATAGTAAAAACATTGAATGTTTTACAACTGTTTTAAGCTTACAACGCACTCTATCTTCCCTTTTGTATATAACAATAGAACATAAACTACATAAGTACATAAATATATTCAAATATCGCTCTCTACCCCTTCACCAAGATAGTCACGGTTATATTATTTATTTTACTAGCGGCTAAGATCTTTGTATTTATTTCAATGTTTTGAAATTATAGAATATTCATTGATCCAAACATGTTTTGTAAATGTTGGCGTGATTTAAGCGCCAGCAATTTCCTTTGAAATACCATTATTGTCAAGTTTTGTTAAAAAAAAAGGTTTAATTGTATGCTTACGTCCTTTTACATCAATTCACGTCATGTGACGTCTTTTGAGCAAAGCACTATTGCACTAGCCTTGGTCTTCAGTCACTGCACTGCTGCATACGATAAAACTCGATAATAATTGATTTTCTAAGAAAATTGTTCCAGCAATGAAATTCCATACAACTTTGCTGGCGTCTTTTGGTGTAGCACAGCAACGATCACTTTGCTCAAAAAAGGTTGTTAATATTAATACGAAAATGTTATAAACGTTTGCCGTTGATTACAGAATCTAAACTTTTTAAAATATGTATTAAGTCTGTTTTCCATAGGTTTTTGTTCTGTATGGTAATAGTGTATGGTATCGATAGCATACTGGCATTCACGGTAATGTTATACATAACTGCAAATTTAACTTGTTCTTACCATCGTCGTCGTTATCGGAGCCCGAGTCTGAACCGTCATCGTTCTCTGATCCCGCTGCCAACTCTTCCTCCTCATCTTCTTCCTGTGGAAACATTATACATTCAATGTCTTATTAATACTAATAATAGTCTTATAATAGTTTCAACTTTAAGGATATTTTGTCTCGTTTTATCCGATAAAGAATGTCATGCGCCAAAACTAGACAAAAGACAAATGAATAATATAATATCTTGTCCTTCACACACCGCCGAATATACTATATCGTACAGTGTTTTTCGCAGTGTAGTTCGCACGGAAGTCAGCAACACTGACCCTAGAGCATGTCTAGTCTGGAATACACTGGCTCTTAACGAAGGCTGCCGGATCATATGCCACAAACTTAAATGCTCATTGTAAAGCTTACGTAAGATATCTTTATTAATTTTATATATATATATATATATATATATAGTGAACTTTATCTTTTTATTATCCGCAATGAACATGTTATAATAAGTTAAACCATGTGTTTGTAGAATTAAATGTTTTTATTCTTTGTCTTGCTAGGGTTTCTATGTACACTAGTAATACATTCCATGTATCCTTATTGTTAAAAAAAAATATTTGAAAAATTGACTGACTCTTAAGGAAAGCTGCCGAAACACACCGTTAGGTTAAATAAATAAAGTCCTTTTATTCCCAATTAACTTATGTAACATAATATGTTACCTATTAGCATATGTATTAAAATATTTATTACAAACTAATCTTATATTAACTAAGTTTTTTTTTACTTTTATAAAATAATAAATCATATTTGTATTGGGCACCCAAATTTAGGCGTAGGCCGTTAGGTTAGTCAAATTACTATAAAATAAGTATGTATGTAAGTGTGTATGTATGTATGTATGTACTGACCGCGTCGTCGTCGTGGTCCCTGCTCCGTCCCACGTCGTACACTTTGACCGCGGACTCCTGCATCTGTTCGAAGTCTCCCATGTTCTCCACTAGAGATATCTGCGTGCCGTGCCGCGACACGCTCAGCGAGTATATGTTACGTTTCACGTCTATCGTTGCTGTAATGGACAGAAGTAAGTTTAGATCAGAAGTCCTTGTATATACCTCGTTATCGCCTAGGGGTGTACCAAGCCAAAGGGTGGTCATTATACTCATCCTAAGATCAACTTTCACTATGGGACCAACTATGAATTCGAGAGAAAAAAATCAGCTGTTTCATACAAAAAGTTGATCGGTCGTCGACAAAATGTATGAAACAGCTGACTATTTTTCTCAAACTCAGAGTTGGTCCCATAGTGAAAGTTGTTCCTTAGGATGAGCATAGTGACCCCCTTACGGTTTAGTACACCCCTAACCAATAACCCTGTGTAACTAGATAGATGAACGGTTTATTGTAGACACACAAAATTTCAAAACCAAAACAAAAATTTCATGTAGTGCAATACGTGGCGGCCTTATCGCTAAAAAGCTAAGTAAAAACTGTAGATCTTAAATGACGTAGCAATTCGCTAATATTCACCTCTAGGGGTTATATAGTAGGCATTTTTCTTAAATTAATGATTAATTAATTTAAGTTAATAATAATTAATTATTTTAAATGATTCATTACTTAATTAATTAATAAAAAAAAATTGTTTTGAATTGATGCACTATACCCTCAAGCGTGCTACTTTCTGGCTATGTGTTGAAGAGCTCACGATTATATTTGATGATTTAAACCAGTGTCTGTACATACTCGTACGACGCGACTGTCAAGTTTAGAACAACAAGTCCCAAAACAAATCGATTAAAGATAAGAATAATTAACAAATAAAACGTTTAAAAAAATAGTTTTATTGCCCAAGCTTTTAAAACACGATAAAGAAAATGATTCAGTATAGCCATTGAACGAGGCAATGGGGCCAGCATGTTGGACACAGTACTCGTACCGACCGGCAGCGGTTTGGATTTAACTAAGTTTTAATTATTAGATATTGCTTTTGTACATAATAAGATAAAGACTCGACTCGACTGGCCGGTTGGCGCAGTTGGTAGCGACCCTGCCATCAGCGCCGCGGGTCCCGGGTTCGATCCCCTGACTGGTCAAACATTCGTGTGCATGAACATGTCTGTTTGACCTGTGTCTGAGTGTTTATTAAACGAGTATATATCAGGATGTATTTATGTATATAAGTATGCATATCAGTCATCAGGTTACCATAGCACAGGTTTTGCCTATTTGAGATGTGAAGACCTTTGTGTGGATGTTGTCGCATATTTATTTTCTAGCTGTGCTAAACGGTTTTACCCGCGTAGTTGCCCATAGAATTATCGAGATAACCCAATGGAAAACTACTTTTTTGAAGTCGGTTAAAAAGTATCTTTTTTAAATCTACCTTTGTGCCTTATTTCATAAAGATCGGTTAAGTGGTATTGGCGTGGTAGCAAAACAGATAGACAGACAGAGTTAAGTTCGTATGATTATATTAGGTAAGATTAGGATAGTTAGGATTATAAGTTTATAAAGCGGTTGTTTAGGCGAATAAATCGGTTGTTATCGAAACAGTTACCTATACTGGAGTAGTCGTAAGGGTCTAGAGTCTTGAAGCTGGTGTCGAACTGCGAGCGCTCCTCCGCGTCCTGGTCGCTGCACACCGCGTACACCACGCTGCACGACGGGTTGAATATCACCTGCATCACAATAATCGTATTAACCTATAGTTAACAATCGTATATGGTCCCAGACTTACTTGTGAAAACATAAGTTGGTACAGCGAGTGCAGAACGCCTGTGCTTAGATTTTGTTTTGACATCGCATAGAGGTCATATGTCACCCCATTTTTGAACAGAAATCTTTGGCTATAAGTGATACACAGACGTGAACTAAACTTAGCATGTCTACTGTTCGGTGTGATAAAGTATCAGACTTCATCTAATCTGAGCAGGAAGTTAGTGTGGTTTTCTTAACGAAATCCTCAAAGTTCCCTCAAATGTTCGAAGCAGCTGGCAACAAGTTGTGACACTAAATTATTTACTGTAATTATTTAAATTGATTTTTATCATAATTTGTTGTCGTATGTGTTTGTTACAATTAAAAATCATTCATTAATTCCATAGCGTCCCACTGCGTCTCATATATGAAGAGGGCGAAGGCCATAGTCTACCACGCTGGCCAAACTGTGGGATGGGACTTGTTATTTTTGAAAGTTATTAACCTTCTCCGACAAGCAGGTTTTCTTACGATATTTTTATTCACCGTTTAAGCATGAGGTAATTAATTCTAATACGCACATAAGTGAAAAACTCATAGGTGCCACAACTCATGCCTGAACCTGGATTTGAACCCGCGCTTTTTCGCTTTTAGGGAAACAATACTATTCTAATTCAAGTACAGACTAACCTGGCGCACTCTCGCTACGTACCAATATTCCTTTCACCTAAGAGTATCATATGGACTATATATTAACATTTCCTATGACAGTTGTTTTTCTGTCGATTCGACAGAAAAACAACTGTCATAGTCTGTCGAGCGCTCCCGTGTGCGTCGTTGGTTAAAATTTACATAACGAGTATTGACATCTGCAGCAAATGTAAATTCGGGCAATAAGACAAAATAGAAAAGAGAATAAAGTACATATCCGCGGAAATATCTCCACCACGTCGGTTTTGATTCAAGAGAATTGGCGGGTAGTACTCGTATAATGTAAGTAAGTAGCTCACCTCTGATCTGTCTAATGTAGGCACTGTTCTCAGCAGATGAAACGTTCTCAGATCCCATACTTCCGTGTTTGATATTACCTGCACATTGATATACAACACAACATTTAATATAAATTCAATGCTATACAGCGGAAAAGGATAGCAATGTTCATGTCCAGAGTTGACACGTCTAAAAATTGTATTATTAAGAGCTTGGCTGACCGCCTTATACTGACTTCAACATACAGACGATGGACGGCTATTGCTACGTAATAATAACCTGTACCTATTTTTATCGTTATTTTATTTAAGTTTTTACTCCTGACTGTAATATTACTATTGTGTGTATCTATGGATCTTTGTGTCTGAATTAAAGTAATATTATAATTATTATAAATATATTAGCCATCAACTAACCCGAAGGGGTGTAACTACGAGTATACTCATCATTATGGGACCAACTAATAAACAAAATTAGCTTTTCCATAGAAAATAAAAAATAACTCGTCGGCAAAATGTATGAAATAACAGTTCTCGAATTCAGTGGGTCCTGTTTTGAAAGATGTTCAAGGTGTGTATATATATAGTGACACCCTTTAATAATTTCCTGGCAGAGATCGCTTTTTAGCGGTAAGGCCGCCACTTGAGGCTCTATATTGTGTAAGAATTTTTCTCTTGTTTTAAAGAATTTCTTTCAGCCCGGTAACCCTAGCCGATAACTAACCCATTTCCACACATAATGTATATGCGAGAGCAAGTTAATTGGTTTGTTTGTTCGTTTTCTCAGCAATCATGTGACGTATCGATTTAATATTTTGAACATATAAAGTTTGAAGATTGGAGAATGCTTAGGCATTTTTTTCCGCAGGTGAAAGCTGTTATATGCATAAGGGGTAATTCTTAATTGTCTGCGTAAATGTTTCCACGCAATCAGCATAGTTAATATAACATATTTCTCTGATAAAAACCACATGTTTTATTTGCATTTTTGCTAACAAAAAACTGGAAAATATGTTTACCTAATCGCGATTACACAAATGTGGGCCATGCAAACGCGTTTCCCATCGCCGTGACCTAGTTACGCATCGGAGCGGCGCCGCGGCTTAGGGTGACAATGACTTTCGCGTTCACTTTGCATGACTTCAATTGAAGTTTTCTCAATATTTTTGTACTAAAGTGCGATAAACAAAAAAAACACGGGTATTTTATTTTTCAATATACTTTCAGTATCTATACTTACAATAAAACTGTAACAGGTCAAATTCTGTACATTGAATATATTTTTAAAAAAAATTTCTTGCGGGTAGTTATTAACGATACAGACTACAAATCTATATATTTTTTTCATTTTTGTCTGTCTGTCTGTCTATTTCTGGACTTTCTATAACTCTGGAACTGCGGGATAAATTCTGATGAAACTTGGTATGCTTAAGGTTCATATCATGAGGTAGGATCTAAACAATTTTTTATCCCGAAAATCTCAAGGGGCTCCCGTGGGATGAAAGTCGTATTTAATTATAACTCAGTAACGCGTGCTTTGATTTGAATTATTCTTTTTTTGTTGGAAAGGTCAAACTGAAATGATGTTATCGAGAAAATAAGTGGAGATTTCCGTGAGAGAGGGGATGTTGGCGTCTTTTACTATAGCTCGGTAAAGCGTGCTTTAATTTGGATGTTTTTTGGATGGGTATGACTGTACGTGTATGAACACAGCGTCCACAATTTTTTGTAGCGATGGTGACTGAGTAGCTAATGGGGGTAGATTACCGCGCGAGAGGTACGAGGTTCAATCCTACGTAATAAGCAAAAAGAGCTTTAGCTTCCGTTGAAGGAAAACATCGTGGGGAAACAATAGCATAATGACAGGGCATTTTTAACACTTGCCTGGCTAGCTACAACCCTCAAATTGAAAAATCTGTCGCCAAGCACCTAACGGTATGTTGCGGCGGCCTTCTTTGAGAGACTATAGACGTATTACGGACTAGGCATGATCCATCTAGGGACCATTAACTATGGGTTAAAATAAGTGCTGAATTTTCAAAATGAAATAGGCGTTAATGCTATGCAGAATCTTTAGTTCTTAAAAATTGTCCACTCATGGTGAACATAATTGTGCAAACTTCTGTATTGCTTTCATTAATCAAATGTACAGTTCAACACAATGCTATCGTATTGTATCTTTTACAATGATAAGACTTTCAAAAGGACCACTGATATATATTTTCTAATTTTTTAAGTCCCACTGATATATTTATGCAAGGTTAACAAACATGAACGAAGTCGCGGGTACAGCTAATACTAAATATACGCACTCAATTTAGAATCACACTGTATAAGTGTATTATTTTGAACATTAACATTATTTCCGCAGTAAGTAGTTAGCTTACCTCTAACCCGTTCGGATGGAACACTCCGCTGTGTGTTTGGTTTAATTTGTCGAACTTGTGTATTTCCTTGCCGGTGTTCACGTCCCACAATACGCCGTCTGAAAACAACATATCAATCAATCATTCGTTACATACTATAGAATAGAATATGGTTTATTCGTGACAAAAAAACTACAAGTAATTAGAACAAAGAATTTGTTATAAATAGTATTAGTTCCAAATTAATATATCAATGTCAATTGAATTCAATACAATCTTAACAGGCATTTAGAAAAAAAAATACTATTAAATCTCCTGGCATCGGATATTTGCGTGGCCTTGTGTATCAAGCACTTCATAATTTTAAGATGTCTTTGTGGACCACCAGTTAAGAACCACTACATTATACACAAAATATTGCATAATCGAGCCTCTAATTTCGGACCACCTTCTCACTAAATTACACAATAAACTCGGCCAAATCCAGCCACTAAATTTGACTCACTCGAGCCACTAAATACGTCACAACCTAACCATTAAGTTTAGCACACCTCGTTTTCAAGCAATGCTTCTTTTCAAAAACTCTACTGAGTAAACTTTGCTTTGACTGGCCGGTTGGCGCAGTTAGTAGCAACCCTGCCTTCTGCGCCGCTGGTCCCGGGTTCGATCCCCGGACAGGTCAAACATTTGTGTGCATGAACATGTCTGTTTGACCTGTGTCTTTGTTTATATATATTTAAGTATGTATTATGTATATAAGTATGTATATCAGTGATCAGGTTATCATAGCACAGGCTTTGCCTAGTTTGGAACCTGAACACCTTTCTGTGGATGTTGTCCCACATTATATATTATATTATTATTATATAACCAGACCGCTAACTTTAGCACACGTTAATTACTAAATAAGGCACAAACATACCACTAACATCGGCACAACCTTGCCACTAAATTTAGCAAACCTAAGCTACTAAATCAGACATCATTTTAGCACTAACTTCTGCACAACCTAGCCACCTTATTTATCGTAACGTAGCCACAATTTAAACCTAGCTAGCTTCACATACCTGAGAGCACAAGTTCGTCCGTGGGGTTGAAGGTGGCTCTATTCTTGGCGTACTGGTTGCTAATGGCCGGCGTGAGGGTCATCAACTCTCGTCCGGTGCGCACGTCGAATATAGTCGCCTTCTCTCCCCGCGTGCCTATGATGCGGTCGTCGGTCATCTTGGAGAATTCAACGTATTCCTCGTTGTCTAGTTGGAATCTGCAAACGGTGTTTTATTGGGGCTTCCTTTTTTATACCCAGAGGGTGAAATCGGAACCATATTACCAAAAAATCGTTGTCCGTCCGTCTGTCTGACAATTTTGACAAGCGGTTTAATGAACTGTAATGGCTAGATAATTGAAATTTTCAAAGATAATGTATTTCTATTGCCGCTGTAACAACAAATAGTCGTAACATACAACGAACGTGATGTTCGCCCGATACAACGACAACAACGACAACATTACCTGATGTTGTATAGATAATGGCACGAAGTCCTTACTGCGTGACGTACGACATTTGGCAGATATTTACGAATAAATTTTACTCATTAAGACTAATTAACCCGGTCAATTTAGACATTTGAAGGTGCAAAAAATCCCAACAAGCTGAAAATAGCGTAAAAACAGGAGCACGCAAACTTGATTTCGTTTTGACAACTTGATGCTTTCGAAATGAAACCAAGTTTGTTTGCTTTTGTATTTAATATTTTATGCCAAAATCTCTAGCCAAAAATAATCTACTGTTCCCCATACAGAATGATTATTGGTCGTCGACAAAATATATGAAACATCAGAATTTTTAGCCGATCCACCACCGAGCGCGGTCTCAAGCTCGTTCCATTCAGTTCAACCTAACTGGGTGACATACTACCTTTGTTTTAACTAGTTTTTGTAATTTATTACTTAGCTGGTTTTCAAATAAACAGTTCCCCTATCGCATCTGAAATACGGTTTTCAATCATGCATTGCAAACAAAGAGTATAAAAAACTAAACTTGGTGTTATGTGCGTCAGTGCTGCCGTCTGTGAGTTGTAAGACTGCTAAACGCAGCGATATTTGAATATAGATTAAAAAGTGCAAATTTACTTAAAGTGACAAAAACCCAAGCCCCCTACCTCTGTGACCAAGCTTGGTATTATGACCGATTTTATTTTATTTGGGTAACTAACGACCTTAAATAACAGATTTTAAGTAATACATAATAAACAAACAGGCCATTTACAAGATACCACGAATACATTTTGTTCTAGTTATAAATACGCTGATTACGTACGTGTAGATAAATACAAAGAAGTTGTTAAAAAAACAAACAATATAAAGTTATGCATTTACATATATAAGGGTCTACACTTGTTAAAAACAGAAAAAAAAGAAATAGTCGTCACATGTTTATACTTACTAATAACTAAATTAATTTAAAAAATATGTCACTTATCAAAATGGGAGGAGGGGAGGGTGGGTTGGGAATAACTGGGTCTCGTAGTATGTTTTGTATCAGTTCGTTCCTCGCGTAATTTACTTACTGCAATTCAAATTCTTTCATGTTCCACAATGCGGATAGAGGTCGCCACGGCGTGGTGGCGGACGCTAGCAGCAGCAACCCGTCTCTACTCGCCTGGAAAAAACAAAGCTCATGAAAAAAACTAACTAAAATAACAAACATACATACTTTAGAAAACTAACACGTGTTTGATTCACTTTACAATACCTTAACGATACATATGTACAATATTTTCAGTATTTAATTTTGAATTTGAATAATCAAAGAACATGCAATATATAAAGTCGGGCAGATATACAAATCAAAGATGTTCGTTGGTTTCCACGGCAACGAGCTGTCTGACGTATAATAACAATATGTTCGTCAACGTCATTTTTGGGTGTTTCCATTATCAAGTAATCAGTAGAAGTTATATTGAGAGCGGCAAAATCACAGCTCGCAGAACTGATAGTTTTGTAAAACTCGATAGAGAAGTTTTTTAAACACTTAAAAATTTGTTACGGCGCGCGTCGATTTGACGCCGGCGTTGCGTACGAGTACACCGAGCCCTGTGCCCTGTGCCTACTGCGGGCGACGGAGGGACCGACGAGGGCTGGAGCGGGGGCGAGATAATTGTATACATATTAGTTATTTTGTTAATAATAGTAAATTAGTAGCCAAGGACTGTAAAGCATCAATTGCAGCCCGAGATATTTAGCCGCACGGGCGCCTATAGTTCGAGGGTGCAATTGATGCTTACATCCGAGCTAACTACTCTGCTTTACATCTCGATTGTGAGGTAAATAGAAAAAACCGGCATTACAATAATAAAACATTTTAATTGCTGCTTCAGCTTCCATTTTCATTGAATCGGGAGTGCAGCTTATATCTTCATCACTTGCAGAACTCATGTTTGTTTACTAATTACCACGTAATTATAAAGAAAACTCAAAAACAAACAATATTTAAAGTAAAAGTTTTCTATTCCCGCCTTTTTTCATCTTTTTTTTAATTATTTTTTTCAAGAACGAAATTGAGCTTCGCCGTTCGATATTTAGAATTGATGACTATAATACTCATACGAAGACTAGGCTGAATAGTGAAGCGACCTCTTTTGTCATTGTGCTGAATGCATGATGTCTATTGCCAGTATGATGGTTAGATGTACGCGAACTTTTTGAAAGAGTGAAGTTTCTTTTTTTATTACTTACCGCCCTAGGGCTTTTCTAGCTACATTATTACCCTAGAGCGCTAATTGGTCACCTACAAGCCCCATTTGGGGGTAATAAGGACCTACTTACCGAATATGAGAGATGTAAAATTTATCACGCATCTGAAGATCGATCAGAAAGCTTTTAATTTCGTCCGACCACCATGAAGAAAGAATCTCATACACTCCACTAAGAAGTTAGAAAAATCCACAACAGCCGGTAATCACCCCTTTTTTACCCGACTGCGAAAGAAGGAGGGTTATGTTTTTCGAGTATATGTATGTATGTATATTGCTTTGGAACGCCCTTCATAACGGTTTGTAGTATTTTTATGTGAGTGGTGTCAATAGATTCATCTTAATCGTGACAGTGACACTGGGTACATCGAAATTAAAAAAATATATATAGGGAGGATACACAAGTTCAAAGATTTAGAAATTTGGATTTAGAATAGTCGGGTGTTTTCGAAATCACTTCTAGCCATTTGTTTAAATACTTGTCTGATTCAAATTATTTATTTGCAGAGTGTAAGTACTCGTACAGCTGATCTTAAATATATAATAGTCCTCTAGACTCTGCCCTGATTGGGCGAGCGAATAAAATATTTATTATAAATAGATTCTGTCAATAATGTATCAGTTGGTACCTGCATGTGATATATGTATGACTCGTGCACTTGATACGAGTTCTCCTCAGCGCCGCTGAACAAGTTGAATATCCTGATGTCGCCCGATGAAGTCGCCGCGAGCAGCTGCTGTTGCGTCGGCTGATAACATAACATATAACATAGTTATGACAAATTAACGAATATTAAAATAATTAATTAATTATTTACTATATATTCCTCAGAGCAGTCACCGCGCCAGTAGACTACCGTCTGCCTGCGCGATGCCTGCTCGGAAGAGTTCATACTAAAATACCAGATTTTTATATCCACTTCCTTCGAAGTTATTTAATATTTAAAAAACACTGATGAAAACAATTCTCGTATTTATGTTAAGGCCGTCAAATGCCACCAATGAAATTTCTATTGTATATGTCATCTGTGAATCATAACAAAACAAACAACAAAAATTCAGATAATTAATGACATCATTTTTTACGAGCTTAGACGAGAATTCAATTATAAGAAACGTTTCGTACATTTAAAAAAAATCACTATGAACGTAATTATTGCATTCTATTATTGCATTTGTCTTTCCATATTCCTAATATAAATGAAGAAGAAACACCGCGCACCGGTGCGTTACGGCACTCTTCCTTGAAAACCACTATACTCCATCTACAGTCACAGTGTTACTGACTTCCGTGTACACGCGACCTGCTGGTTCAATGCCTAGCTATGTTGAATAATAAAATCTATCGCCAAGCACCTAACGGTGCGTTCCTTGAGAGCCAGTGTATTCCAGATTAGGCATGCTCCATCTAGGACGACAGTGTGACAGACTAGCTGTGTAGATTTAATAAAAAATAAATAAAACACTCACATGGAATATAGTGTGTGTGAAGTAAGCGTCGTCGTCCTGCAGTCGCAGCGTGCGAGTGGGCGCGAACCGCGAGTGCACGAGGCGCGAGTCGGCGCGCCTGCAGCCGCCCGCCACGCCCAGCGAGCGGCGCACCACGCGCGCGCACACGTTCACCGCCGCGCCGGCGCCGAACACGCACGCCGCCGGCACCGGCTCCGGACACTTGTGCGGTCTAAGTAATAACACTCCTAGTTAATAAATTACACAAATTAAACACAAGCAAATCACATGTACTTCAGCTTTCACACCTACGGTTGGCTGTCGTACTAGGCTTATACGTACTAGAAGGCAACAAAACTATCGTCGTACTCGCATAAAGTACATGAACAGGAATATAAACGAATACTAACTCAAATATTTCACTTGACGCGTGTCTCAAGCGGATTGTGGAAGACACTCGCGCTCACACTGTTCGCTACCTTACATTACTACTATATGCCAAACACGTAATGCTCATTACAAAGCTTACGTAAGATATCTTTATTAATTTTATATAATATATAGTGAACTTTATCTTTTTATTATCCGCAATGAACATGTTATAATAAGTTAAGCCATGTGTTTGTAAAATTAAATGTTTTTATTCTTTGTCTTGCTAGGGTTTCTATGTACACTAGTAATACATTCCATTTATCCTTATTGTTAACAAAGACATTTTGTAATTGAAATTGCAATTGACTGTTCGCAACCGAACCGAGATATTGTCCGTGAGCGGTGTTGACGAGCGCGTCGCTCGAGTGCGCTCTGTAGGCATTCCAGAAGTAAGTAGGGCCGGCCGGATGATGATGATAAACTTGTTCTGTGTCATACTGTTCGCAACCGAACCGAGATATTGTCCGTGAGCGGTGTTGACGAGCGCGTCGCTCGAGTGCGCTCTGTAGGCATTCCAGAAGTAAGTAGGGCCGGCCGGATGATGATGATAAACTTGTTCTGTGTCATACTTAATGATGATAAACTTGTTCTGTGTCATACTTAGTAATTTAATAAATTAAACTATTTTGCAAATTAAAACCACATCTATTTTCCATTTTTGTTTACAAACAAGTGTTAAAAAGGGAAATATGTTCACCTAAACGCGATTACACAAATGTGGGCAATGAACGCGCTTGCCGTTGCCGTGCCCTAGTTTCGCACCAATAGGCAACTATAGTTTCGCGTTCACTTTGCACGACTTCAATTTTCAAGTTTTCTCAATATTTTTGTACTAAAGTAAGTTAAACAAAACAACGCGGGTAATTTGTCTTTCAATTTTCTTTCAGGATACTAAATATACGAACAAAATAAAAGCAGGAAAGAAAAAATCTCATTTATTTTGTACACCAGGACACTACTGCTAATTAATTTAAAGTACATAAACATATAAGAATGATAAAGTAGGTCGAGTTGCAATGTCCCGTGCGGCAGAAAAGGTCAGCGCTCAGCATGATGCAGACAATTGCTCCTCAGCGCTGATTAATCAATTAATCAGTTTAGAATCACCCTGTATCATGTAATACTCACTCGAAGAGATTAAACTGTGGACAAGTGACGACCGGGTTCTTGCAGAGCGCGTGCTGGTTGTACAGATACTCGGTGATGATCGTGTGTAGCGTTACCCTACACATACAACACGTTATGGAAAAATACAATTATATTATATGTAAACACTGAGGTCGTAATCTAAGTAAGCCAAGTACCTAACGGTCTGTCCCGGCAGCCTTCCTTGAGAGCCAGTGTATTCCAGACTAGACATGCTCTATCTAAGAATACAGTATCACTGACTTCCGATAATGTAGCCCTAGATAGAATTATTTAAAGATATATTATATCTAAACACTGAGGTCGGGATCTAAGTAAGCCAAGCACCTAACGGTCTGTTCCGGCAGCCTTCCTTGAGAGCCAGTGTATTCCAGACTAGACATGCTCTATCTAAGAATACAGTATCACTGACTTCCGATAATGTAGCCTTAGATAGAATTATTTAAAGATATATTATATCTAAACACTGAGGTCGGGATCTAAGTAAGCCAAGCACCTAACGGTCTGTTCCGGCAGCCTTCCTTGAGAGCCAGTGTATTCCAGACTAGACATGCTCTATCTAAGAATACAGTATCACTGACTTCCGATAATGTAGCCCTAGATAGAATTATTTAAAGATATATTATATCTAAACACTGAGGTCGGGATCTAAGTAAGCCAAGCACCTAACGGTCTGTTCCGGCAGCCTTCCTTGAGAGCCAGTGTATTCCAGACTAGACATGCTCTATCTAAGAATACAGTATCACTGACTTCCGATAATGTAGCCTTAGATAGAATTATTTAAAGATATATTATATCTAAACACTGAGGTCGGGATCTAAGTAAGCCAAGCACCTAACGGTCTGTTCCGGCAGCCTTCCTTGAGAGCCAGTGTATTCCAGACTAGACATGCTCTATCTAAGAATACAGTATCACTGACTTCCGATAATGTAGCCCTAGATAGAATTATTTAAAGATATATTATATCTAAACACTGAGGTCGGGATCTAAGTAAGCCAAGCACCTAGCACACAGGGCGATAGTTGTTTAGTACAGGGCACCTGTGTTGGGAGTTCTGCGTGGAGTCTTCAGGAGCCACGCTCATCTGTTTCTGAAGTGAACGCTTGTGTTCGGCCGCGGCCGCGCCGCCGCTGCCCACCGCCGACACTGGCTGGCTCTGTTGTACCTTCCTGTATACATACCGAGCTAAATTACTACCTAATAGTAGTACTTACAACTAAAAATACATAGATGGAGCAATTCTTTTTTGGCAGGGGTATGGGGACTTATATAGTATATCCAAATATCCATCACCTAACAAAATTGAAAAAAAAAAACTATAAATTGCGTCACAGCAAACTTTCCTCATTTCTGGTTCAAATAGTAACTTCACTGAAAAATCCTCGAACAAAAAATTGTAGTGTCTATATACCAAGTTCGTGGGCGCGAAATTTGAAAATTTTATACTCAATGTGTCTTGTTGTTTTGGTGTGTATTGTGTGATCTGTTCCGGAAGTTTAAAGTTACTCAGCGAGCTATGGAAAGAGCTATGCTATGGTATATCTCTGCGCGATCGAGTCCGAAATGAAGTGATTCGCCAGAGAACCAGAGTCACCGACTTAGCTCTAATTCTTAGTAAGCTGAAGTGGCAGTGGGCCGGTCATATATGCCGCAGAACTGATAACCTATGGGGTAGTCGAGTTCTTGACTCGTGTAGACCGCGAACCGGTAAACGTAGTGTAGGATGCCCTGCTACTAGGTGGAGCAAAGACATACAAAAGATAGCAGGCAGGGGGTGGAAACGAGAAGCCCAGGATAGGGCTGAGTGGCGTGTCATGGCTTAAGTCCAGCAGTGGACAACAGTAAGCTGATGTTGATGATGTGTGTTGTTGTCTAGTATTGTGTTTGTTTTTGTGTAATACATGTAAAGATACATGTAGTGTTTACACTAACGAAAACAGAATCGTTTCGCTCCCTTGGTCGTATAATGTACAGCAAATATCTTGAACTAAATGCGAGCCTACTCATTTACGAATCACTCTTGCACCGCACACTGCCCACACACACAGACCTAAATACATGGTCACATCACAGCCAAGGGAACGTACTCAAACTATGTGATCCATTTTCTTCAACTTTCTACCCACATCCTCTTCGTAATATTGTAACCATCCGTATTATATGAGGAGATCACCTCTAATGTTCATGTAGTATTTCATAATACGGTTTCACAATACTGTTTTCTAAACAAAGAGTTGCACGCTGCACCCCATAGTTGAAAAAGCGCTAATTTACTTATAGGATATTGACTACGTTTCGAAAACCTAAGCCCTACTGTGACAAAGAGTGGTATTCTGAAGTATTCTCTACTTCTGAATGTGTCACGTAGTATGGGTCTGGTCATAGTTCAAGTTGTTTTGATAGTACCTAAGTTTGATGACATGCGGCGTGGTGGGCGTGTCGTCCGTGTGGTTGACGGACGTGTTGAGGCTGGTGTTGAGATCTGCGTCGCGGTGCACCGAGCTCGTGCTGTTGGTGCGGCTCACCGACACGCGCTGCTGCGGACAACACGCACACAACATTACTTGCGCTAAAGATACAGTATGGATGTATGGGATAAGATGGGATAGGATGGGATAGTATGGGATAGTATGGGATAGGATGGGATGGGATAGGATGGGATAGGATGGGATATGGGATAAGATGGGATAGGATGGGATGGGATGGGATAGGATAGGATGGGATAGGACGGGATAGGACGGGATAGGACAGGATAGGATAGGATGGGATAGGATTTGTTAGGATGGGATAGGATGGGATAGGATGGGATAGGATGGGATAGGATGGGATAGGATGGGATAGGATGGGATAGGATGGGATAGGATGGGATAGGATGGGATAGGATGGGATAGGATGGGATAGGATGGGATAGGATGGGATAGGATGGGATAGGATGGGATAGGATGGGATAGGATGGGATAGGATGGGATAGGATGGGATAGGATGGGATAGGATGGGATGGGATAGGATGGGATAGGATGGGAAAGGATAAGATGGGATAGGATAGGATTAGACTACGTTTCATATTTGGTAACTAATAATAAAAGTAAGAGAACCTTGAAAGTACATAAAGACCAACAAATTTGATGCTACTGCTTCTAAAATGAGGAAGAAAAAAAATCTGCTGTTACATAGGTGCATATGGACTGTAACAATCTTTCGTACAGAACATCAAATGGAGGTAGAAAATAACAGGTTTGTGACAGAAAAAAATAGTGTAGTAAATATAATAATCTGTGTGATTGTAGTTTTTTGTAATAAATAAATATATGTCGCCCAATGTACTACCAATACTTTGTTTATAACATATTTGCTGTATATATTTTACTTAGTGTGCAATAAAGATATATTTGACCTGATTCGGGCAGGCCAAACTTAAAAAACTAACCTAATTTGACATTGCTAAAATTGTCTCTTTTTGTTACCACGAGGGAGAAAAGGATGGGTTTAATATTATAAACCTTTAGTTTAGTCAGTGTGACTGGCCCAATTGGGGTCATTGTATCGTATTGTATATTTATATTTCTATATGGTAATAAATATCAGTACGCCGGCTCGAAGGACGACAAAACATCCTGAGACTCGACTTCCTCCAGTTGACTCGCTGTAACACACTACTCACCCGCACAGGTGTGGAGGGGGTGTAGACCGGCGGGGGCGGCGGGGCGGGGGGTGCGGCGCGCGGGGCGGCCGGGGGCAGTGCTGCCTCGCGCTGCAGCGTGGCCGCGGACTGCGTGAGACCGCGAGCTGTCAAGTGCGCGCATACCAACGCTAACAGTTGACGCTCGTTGTAGTTTATGCGTGTCTGAGCTACTACGTTCGCCTGGAAATAACACGGGTCTTGGTGAGTTCGTGAAAGGAGTCTAGTGAGTACAGGATATCAGTGTAGGGATGGTATATAACATACTAGATGTGCTCCGCGGTTTCACCCGCGTAGTTCCCCATTTTACTATCGAGATAATCCAACGGGGAACTACTTTTCTGAAGTCGGTTAAAAAGTATCCTATGTCCTTTCCCGGGGTCCAATCTACCTGTGTATCAAATTTCATCCAGATTGGTTCAGTATTTTTTGAGTGAAAGCGAGACAGACAGACTGAGTTACTTTCGCATTTATAATATTAGTTAGGATGTGGACGACACGACGACGGGCAGGGAATGTAAGAGTGGACCATGATTATACCTTGCAAATCGTAGTAAAAACGCGCGGTTGCTTGCTTGAATTGCCAAATTGATTATCCTAGCGCGTCTGAGTGTCTGTCTGATGAGACTTCTTCATCGGTTCTTAAGACTACATATCGAGGCAGCGGGCAGATTACTCAGCTTTAAATCTTTCGTATGTCCTTTCCCTTCATTTTTTTATCGCGATTGATACTGACTCGCCTGATGAATAGGAACAATGTTTCTGCAGTAACATAGCGCCGCGAGTTCCAATAAGTGCGAGCAATCTTGCATCGACCCTACGGATCGCAGGTCAGGGCTTGTCGGTTAATTTATCAACGATGCCCAACGCATGTACTATCCAACTTTATTTGCAAATCACAATACAAAAGTCTAAATAGATCTATGTTGGAGACTGTTAGAAATTATACATGAGGTCAAAAATGTTTAAGTGTTCCTTAGTAAATATTATTGGCTGTCGGTAAAATATAGGGAAAATCTGTAAATTTTTTCTGTTCCAACTTTACTTGTCGTCAATATCTTAAAGTACAATGGCTTAAAAATTATAACGATTTCGCCAAGTTTGGGACTCGACGCCAACATAGTAGTTTGTTCTTTAATGTTGTGTTAATGATAACTGTGTTTTGTAAAATTAAATATTGCAATAAATGTATATTTTACATAATAATAACACTATTTATTAATACTTTTGTAGGCAATCAAAATATTAAGTTGCGTATTAGCGCATGGCAACTGCCACGTCGTCGCCGCGTCGGCGGCGTGGCCTTTGTTCAGCGGGGTAAGGGGCGAGGGGTGCCCTCGCCAGCCGAACGACGCGCGCGCGCCCTCACCGACAGTGATGTGCCGACAACTACGGGATACGGTCGCGACGCGCGCAGTGCGAGCACCGGAACGACGAACTCTGCGCCTAAATTCTATAACTTTATTGCAATAAATACAAATATTTCAAATATATTTTATCGACTGATTTAGAATAGAAAATAGTTTTTTTAATCGTCACTATTAAAATTACCCTTAATCAAATAAGCCCTCCCTGCCATCTCCCCTCGCAGCATACAAAATTATATATTTTTTTTATTCGTTTTGTTCACTCACTCTATGTATATTGGCGAGTGAGGTCTCAAACTCTGCGCCCATGTGTTTGCTCTTCCCCGACACGCGCTCCAACAGCTCGAGCGCGTACTTCTGGAACATGACGTGCTCTTGACGCTTCTCCTGCAGTATCGGGTCACGCATCAACACTGGTAAAACAAAACGATCATATTTTAATTCAAGTAATACTCAAAAAAATAATTAATATCTTCTAATTGTTCAGTTATTTTGATTTAGAGCACAAACTACTGGTACACAAACTTTCGAACAAAAAATTAAAAAAAACTAACAATTCGCTCCAGGCGTTCCTTGGATCGGGGAGCGCAACCAGACGTCACTAGTTTTTTAAAATAATTTTATCACAATTCAAAGCCCGCTTTGTATAATATATAACACCAAGTTTAAAGAAGCAACCCTACATTTTTGTACACACTTAACCATCAACCTTTCAAACTGGTGAGTGTTGTGGATGTTGTAAATGTTATATGTCGACGATTATATTGTCTGTCTGACTCCTGAGGGATTTCTAATGAAATAATAACACCACATTCACTTCAAAGTTTTCACTCGCGTTTATTCTTAACTTGTGTACAGTGTGGCGGGCGGAGGATGACTGAGGAGGCAAGGAAGCGCGCGGGGAACAATTGCATCGAATGACCGTAAACGCTAATTCAGCATTCCTTGCCCCCACAGTGAGTATGTTTGCGATATGTTTTCTAGAAACTGCAAAATACACCTTACGTCTGTAGACGCAAGGGCCTCCCTCAGTGGTTCGATGGCGAAGAGCGGTAGACAGTTTAAATATAATCAGGCCGGACTTTGACCATGAATCGCTCGGTAGCCAAGACGCGCAATTTTTATATAACCTGCAGTTTCATGGAAGTAATAAGACCAGACACTGCAATCAATTTAAGCTTTATGTAGAGACAAAACCACCCAAAAAGGTCTGTAAATGGGAAGATGTTTGTCTCCATTGCATAGGGGATTTCCCGAAATGGGTAAATGGCTTAATGTCGATTAATCCCTCTTTAGGATTATATCCAGCAGTAGATTAAGATAAACTGATGATGATGAACCCCTTTTGGTCTCCCTAAGAGAGACCTGATGTCTCTCTTAGGGAGACCAAAAGGGCGACATGGCTCCAAAAACGTGTCTGAAATAGGAAAATCTTTTTTTCTCCCGCACATGGGAAACATGGACACTATCAATATCCTCTTATCTCCTCGGCCATAGAGAGACATGGCAACGAGGCCAAACTTTACGTAGACGCAAGATGACACGTGGAGAGAGCATGGATATGTCAAGTTTTACGAACATAGCAAAATAAACCTTACGATAGGAAAAATAAGATCGCACGTACCTTGTATCTGCTCGGTGGTGAATAGAGGCAGTTTGGATATGATCTGGCGCACGGTGGGGCAGCGCGCCAGGCCGGCGAGCGCGCGGCAAGCGAGCCCGCGGAGACGATCAGCGTCCGTTATTGGAACTTTTATCATCATCAACGATAGCAACACCTGCACAGAGTAACGTTCATTGTTTGACCATATAATTAATCTTTTGAAATAAAAAGCACGACCTTAGTAAAGAACACGTCTTTTGTCTTGTTTCGGCGCTTGGACGTTATTTATCGGGATAAGAATAAGAAATATTTATTGGCCTTCAAATAATGTTCGTTAAAGGCAAGTCTTGATACATTTGAATTATTAATTACTTAAAAAAATTATGTTGGAAAACTTATTTAAATACTTTTTCGGATAAAACGAGACAAAAGATATTCAAATTGAACGTGTTTATAAAAAATACAGTTAATATATGCCCTTAATAAAATTAATTGTTATTTTTTTTATCACCTATATTTTTTTTTAGCCTTGCGTTAGACCGCCCCTTGCCTGATGTAAAGCGATAATGCAATGAGACCTAAGATATAGCACCCTTACTGAAAAGAAACCGAATTACTCGCGACTTCATTAAAACTAAATTATAAAGAATCCGGCAGAAAATTCCACAACTTGAAAGCTCGTACAATAAAAACAGTCGCAAACCGTTTCGACCCTGTGGAACCTCTACTATGTGTAATAAAGAATTAATGAATCACTATCTTACCATTATTCCATTGTTTGTTCTAACGCTCTCCCATACTTTTTGTATGACGTCTTCATATGACTTCAGCGCAGTTTTCTTCTTCGTGGAACCGGTCAGAGAGAAACGAGTGGTAGATGTTCCTGCCTACAATAATACGTAATTATAATTTTTTTTCTAAAAATACTATGTAAAATTGTTGAGTGAGTAAATACTTTTTCACACACATTGTAACTAGGATTGTTTCAAATTCTTTCTCATTTCTTTTTACTATTCGGTACACTTAAATACTACCTACTTGAAAAGTTGACTTTTCGTACAAAAAAAAAACAGAGTTTTCCTAATCAGTCCATGCGTTATTGAGTAGTCAGAATATACATATAAAAAAACTCAGACAAATTTTGAATTTTTTCCCATTTTAAAGTCGATTAAAAAACGTCGTAAATGGACAGAGACCTAATAGTTCTCACTGCGCAGATCAAGTCAAGGTCATTTTATGTAAAAAATATCTAGTGTTGTCCCGCTTTGTTTCCATGTTAGCGTGAGAAATAGAAAAATATTTTTGTTTTTATGGTGTGGTTCCTCCTCACCACCTCCACACCTCACCTTCTTATTTATCTTTTTTTTTATAAATAGCTAGAATTTTAATTTTATGAATGAGCGGGCGCTTGAAGAAGAAAATGAGAATGAACATCTCCTGAGTATGCCTTGTGCTAAGGCGAAACACGTGTCAAGAAAATCTGAGAAAAAGAAAAATAATAAGGTGAGGTGTGGAGGTGGTGAGGAGGAACAACAGCATAAAATAATCAATTAGGTTCAAGTTGTCTGCCGTCATTGTACTCATTACTAATTATGCAACTCTTTGCTGTCACTACAAAAATAGAACCATCAGATAATGAATACAATAGGAAACAGCTACAAACGGCGGTTTTATTGCTAAAAGTCGATGTCTGTAAGAATGGACTATAAAATTGCGAAATTACTATAAAATTACTTACTCTATGGACAGGTGCGCAGACGCAATTGACGAGCACATTGAGCGCCGCCTTCTGTACTTCAGGCTCCGGTACTATCTCTCCATCCGCCGCACCTAACACAAGTAAACATAAGTTAAGTCATACCTACGGTACACATACCTACCGTAACTTATAAACGCTACTTAAGGGACAGATTGGAAGGCTCTAGTGTTTTTTTTAATCCTACACAGCTAGGCATTTCACCACAAGTTCGCACGACCACGGAAGACAGCGATACTGTAGTCCTAGATGGAGCATGCCTAGACTGGAATACACTGGCTCTCAAGGAAGGTTGCCGGAACACACCTTTTGGTGCTTGGCGTCACATTTTTCAACTTGAGGGTGGTAGCTAGCCAGGCGAGCGATAGGAAACGCCCTACCACCATGCTATGTTTTCCTCACGATGTTTTCCTTCACCGGTAGCACAGGCTCTATTTGCATGTTTCGTGGGATCGAACCTCGCACCTTTTGCACGGCAATCGACACGACTCATCACCGCTACACCGACCGACATCAACAAAAGCTACAAAAGTGAGTGTCGCTCGCACTATCGCAGTTTTATAAAGACAAAAAAAAACATATATTTTTTTATCAGACTGCATTATTCAATGGTTACCCCAGCCTTTGTTAAATATTACAAGCCATACCTAATTAAAAAAAAATCAATCGCGTTCAATTCCGTAGGCGTGCTAAATGCTGCGTCACACAATTGTTTTATTTTTTGTATATTTATGAATCAACTACACAAATTATAAGCGACATATTAGGAATTGTACTGTTCAAAATCAGAAGTTCCCAAATCGATCCAGACGTATCGGAGATATAGGGCATTTACATAAAAAAATATTTAGAACTTCCTAATTTTTACCCGACGGTCTATCAGGAATAACTCTTTGTGACCCTCCAGAGCCTAAACTGGTAAGCCGATTTTTGTACAGCAGATTGGCTATCCTTGTTGCGTCTTGTTAAGATACAGTGGTCTAAAGTTTTTGCAGGTTTTTTTGAAAGTCTTTTACAAACTTTGAAACTTGTGAACGCCAATTTCTCATAAAGTCTCCCACGCATGCTTCGTCTGCTCGATCGACTACGTACAAAGCTCACCGAGTACAATATTGACTCCAGTAGTGAGCTCCGAGTCCCTCATGTCGATCTTCTCCGTGAGCAGCAACTGCACGCGGGGAGCCACGCAGCACACCGACACCACGTCCAGCGCTGACCGCACAGTCTCCGATCTGCCGAGGGAAAATCAACTTTATTTGGAGCTCAATAAGAACTAAGTAATTGTTATGACAATGCCGTGTGATTACATAATAGTTAGTTTAGGAATTAATGTCACAGATTAAGCTATAGTCTACCACCACGTCGAGCGCTTAGCGCTGACCGGGCAGTTTTCAACCTGTCGAGGGAAATTCAACTTTATTCTGAGCACGGTCAGAACAACAATATATTGTTACGAACGCGAACTGTATGACACAGAATATGTAACAGTTAGTTCCCCTTGTCAAAAAATAAAACAAGCCATATTTAGACACTATGGTTAGCGCTGACTGGACAGTTTCCTATCTGCCGAAGGAAAATTAACTTTATTTGGTGCGTCATAAGTACTAGTTTTAATTATCTTGAGTGAGTTAGTAAAGTAGGTATTCGGTACGCGTAGAACTTTGAGCTGAAAATGTCGGACGCATCTATTTATTCTATTTTACACAGGTCTGTACACCATTTCGTCCCTGATATAGTTCAGTGAATGTGAACGAAACTATAGTTGGACCTCTCCAACAATCAAGTACGTGACGTGAAATTACGTCTTCTTAAACTAAAACGTCTGTGCACATTAGGAATAGATCATAAGTCGCTGACGTGTCCTAAGAACAATTGGCGCGCCGCATGTTTTAAAAGGCTAAAAGGTCCGGCGCATTACTTCATCGTACACGCACGAAGTTGCTCGTGTCGCAACCGACTGATTTCATTATAACTTTGCTCCTGAACAATAATAAAAAACTGAACTTCTCCGTCCTGCTCGTACCTCAATAAATCCCTCTGAATCTAGATACGACGACGTAGACGGGAGTCCAGCGGAAAGAATGGAACTAGTAAATGTTATTCTAAATAGTTCTAGCACACTGGGAAATGAACCTTACGCTACAAGACGCAAGGTCCAAGCTACAATACCTGCCGTTAAAGTTCCACTCGTACGCGTATCCCACTACTTGCAGCAGTAGCGAGATTCCTCCCAACTCGACCAGCTCGTCGACAGGCGCCCAGCGGGACCACGAGACGCTCTGCAGCAGTTCTATCTGTTCTTGGATCTCTTCTGGAGACGATTTCGATGCCTGGAGATTTCAGAATTATAACAATTATTTTAACTTTATCGGGTACAACTGCGATGGAAGGAGGGTTATGTTTTTCGAGTGTATGTATGTATATATCTATGTATATTTCATTGGCACGCCCTAGAGCCTAAACGGCTTGTCGTATTTTTGGTGATGGAATGGTGTCAATAGATTTGTCTTCGTCGTATGAGTGATGCCGGGTACACAAAAGAAATAAAATAATTATGGATGATTTAACGATTTGGCAATCAGGTTTTTTCAAAACCGCTTCTAACCACTTGTTAAGATTGATTACTAAGTAAAATAAAATTCATATAAATATCTGGCTATCAAGCGACAGTTTGATTTTAAAACAAAACTACGGGACCGATTTTGGTATAATGAAGCTTTTTATTTGGGAAACTAACGCGTGTTTGATTCATATTGTCTAAAAAGACGGGTTTTCACGCGTACCTGATTGCTGGAACCAATTGTGAACGAAACTATAGTTGGACCTTTCCAACAATAAGGTGCGCGTGTAAAACCCAAAGAAAAAATAGGATTTTATTTATGTATCTCTCTTTATTTCTTCTTGGTCGGAACTTGACTAATGTAACGTGACGATGAGGTTTAGGATGTACGAGTAGCACGCTTGCCTAGAAGAATCTGATTCACTCACGACTTAAAAAGACCATATTACTTATAGTTATCGGAACGCAGAGAACTCGGTATCGAATTCGACATCCTGGCAGTTCGCACAATAATAATAAATCGTCAAAAGCGTCAGCAAAGAAAATACATTTCGCCTAATAATTCTAGGCATTTCAGTGAAATCAGTTAACACAAATTTATAAAACAACAGAGAAATTGAGAAACTTTTTCCTTTTGAATACGGCTGAAGCTCTGAGGTCTGAAAACCCCGTATCATCAAATGAAGACAAAACTATTTATTTATTACTTTTTTCCTACGTATCATTATCACTTTCTCAGCAACAAAGTTATTATAAAAAAAAAAGTGATAACCGATAAAAACTTCTGGAACAATTTCGATAAATTTAATATTGGACACGAGAAAATACTTTCAAACAAAAACAGAACTTTTCAAATCGGTTCAGCCATCTCCGAGAAATCAGGACATAAACTTAATAAAAACAGTCGAATTCATTACTTTCTCATTTTATAACTACAAACACAATGAATCAACTACGCGTTAGTTTCTAAATAAAATCACAGTGATACAAGGAAAAAAATAATACAGGTCTGTAAGGGTGACAATATCGTACATAAGATGATCTGTGCTCCGCGGTTTCACCCGCGTAGTTCCCCATTTTACTATCGAGATAATCCAATGGGGAACTACTTTTTTTTTAAGTCGGTTAAAAAGTATCTTATGTTCTTTCCCGGGGTCCAATCTACCTGCGTACCAAATTTCATCCAGATCGGTTCAATGGTTTTGGCGTGAAAGCGAGACAGACAGAGTTACTTTCACTTTTATAATATTAGGATTAAGATTTGGTACCTTGTAAGGAGGCGGCTCGGGAACATTGTCGCCGTGCTGTCGCGCCACCTGTGCAGACCGGAGCCTCAGATGTGCTTCTAGGTACCTACCAACAACATATTAGATATACATTGCCTATTTAACTATACTCTTGTATAGTAGCGATGATGGTCAAGTGGTCAGTGGAGTCGATTGCCGTGCAAAAGTACGAGATTCGATTCCACGTAACATGCAAAAAGAGCCTGAGCTACCGGTGAAGGAAAATATCGTGAGGAAAACATAGCATTGTGGTAGGGCGTTTCTTATCTTTCCTATCGCTCGTTTAGCTAGCTACCACCCTCAAGTTGTAAAATCTGTCGCCAAGCACCTAACCGTGTCTTCCTTGAGAGCCAGTGTATTCCAGACTAGACATGCTCCATCTAGGGCTACAGTATCGCTGACTTTTGTATTCGTGCGAACTTATGGTCAAATGCCTAGATGTGTAGGATAAAAAAAAAAACTTATACCCTAGACATTGAAAAAGAAGCTAAAATAGCTATTGAAAATGTATAATATTTTTAACGTACGTAGAATGTAGTGTCTAGCATTATAGACACTAGACAGTCAACTGGTTCGGTACTGGATGGGAGTTCATGCAGTGGAGGAAACATATACCTGTCACTGAGTGCACTAAGCTAAGGTTAATTTTAAGTTACTAATCATAGTCTCAAGTAGATTACTAACAATATATGGATGTAATTTCTTTTTTTTAAGCACTATATAAGCTTAGGTCTGCAATAACAGCATTGCTAGCCACGCCATGATGTCATCGAGCACAGTTTAGCAAACCTCTCGGCCTTCAAGCTTGGTCATCACTGCAGCACTTGCTATGAGCACTGGTAAAGGTCTCGACCTTCGGTCTCCCTTATTCCAGCTTGGATTTAAAGAGCTGCAATGCTCACCGCGCTGTGATGACGCTATCGGCCATCATAATACTACCAGCAACGCAATCATTACATTATAGATCGCAGCAGCAATGTACAGTAGTATAATGTAAGATTTAGGTACCAAATTTTGTGTGTCTTTTATTAGGAATGGATTTTAACGACATTCATAATTTGTAAGTGTATGGACTTATCTCGTCTGAAATATAAATATTTATAAACACAGTATACAAGTCGATAATACGTATCAACCCATAGCGTCCCACTGCTGGGCACGGGTCTCCTATGAAGGGGGTGCGGGCCATAGTCCACCACGCTGGAAATATTGCGGGTTGGGGACTTCACTTATCTTTGAAAGTTACTAACCTTCTCCGACAAGCAGGTTTCCTGACAATTTTTTCCATCACCGTTTAAGCATGTGGTATTTAATTCTAATATGGACACGAGTGAAAAACACAAAGATTCATGCCTGAACCTGGATTTGAACCCACATCCTTTCGCTAGTGAGGTAAGGGGTTCAAGAAGTAAATAGTAATGTCATACAATGTATGCGCGTACCTTCTGAGCGCGACGCACACGTGTCGCACTATCTGCCTGGCGGCGCACGTCTCGTCCTCCGACACGCGGGACTCCTCCTCGTCGGAACCCAGTATAGGTAGAGTGGATATCACGTTGTACAGCTTGCGGAGACCGTCCTGCGATATAATATCACGTTTATTAGCTGACTTCGTACCGCTTCACAGTCGATGAGTGTCGTCAATAACGTTAGATGTCAATTGCGTAAGATGTCAGAGTTTGAAGATACCTAATTTATTGCAATAAATATTAACATGGCCCCGGGCGGCATAGAGCGAGGAGCGGCCAATGTGGCCAATGTGGCGACCCGCGGAGCGGTGCTCGGCGAAGCAGGTCTAAATTTCTTTTTTTTAAGTCTGATTTTTTATTTATAATAAATACGCCACAGACTCTAAGGTCCGTGCCATTTTTTAACTAACATTGTTTTTTTTAAAGTTTATTTATTCATGGACTTATAACTTTAAGATCATGTCAGCCCCATAGGTTCACTATTTAAAATACGTATGGCCCATATATATATATATATATATATATATAGTTTATTGATATATATTTATTGATATATATATATATATATATATATACTAGCTGACCCGGCCACGCGTTGCTGTGGCTAAAGTTTTTATTATATTACATTATAGTAAACAATCTAAGAGGAATAATAAGAGAACATCAGTTAACAGATAATTGTGACTGTCAAATAATAACAGACAAATAATTAGCAATAAATTAAAATTGCGACTATAATTTGAGATTTAAACTATCCTATCTCTCAAGTTGGATCGAACTGCACATGGTGTGCGAATTTTATTATAATCGGTTAAGTGGTTTAGGAGTCCATTGAGGACAAACATTGTGACACGAGATTTATATATATTAAGATCAATAAACTATAGGAAATTGTAAGAGTAACAAACACTTCGGCAATTCTACTGTATACATTATCTTAGACCGACTATATATTAATTGCAATTATCAAATGTATCTATACTAGACACACGCGTGTGGGGTTGCTCATCATATTTATAGAGGGCGGCAACTTGCAAACCTCTTTAAAGGCCCGTATCTTATAAATGGTACACTGTGTAAAACAATAGTCTAGCGACAAAGTCCTACGCTACGCCACCCGAGAGTGCCTTTGAGCTGGTGGTTCGGTTGACCGGTTCTACTTTACCAAAATTTATCGTAGCGTATGATCCGTTCGATGCGTGACCAGAATGCCGGTTTTTATCTGGCCCAACGTATAAGCATTGCGTGGCAATGCGGCTAGCATGCCGGGCACGCTGCACTCTGATTGTGGGTTGGAGCATTTGGATATCCGTAGATCCTTAATAGTCTGTATGTACATATATTTTGTTGCTGCAGTTAATCTTTTAGTTTATGGTAATAAAGGCACTTGCCAAGTAAACCCACCTGGTTATCAAACTCCTCCAGTATGACGCGGAACTGGAAGGACAGTCCGAAGAACATGGTCGCGTGACAACGACCCGAGTCGTGAGAGCACTCCAGCAACCACAGCGCGTATCTATTATAACGATATAAAACTAGTTTTATCAAACTAATAATGCATTTTATTGACCGAGCGACACTAGTTGCTGCCTTCTCATTACAGACTTTCCAAAAAAGGAGGATGTATTATATTAGGTCCTTACATATGAAATTGGCGTTTTGTCGTACTGGCCACTTTGATCTCAAATATCTCTTCTTTGGTTAGGGATTCCAATTACAAAATTATACAGCTATTTATTCATACATTTGTATTTCGAAAACCGTAATTCATTTGTTTTGTCCTCGTTTGGTTTTTTCTTTGCGACTTCGCGTTATTTACGAGTACGAGTTCCACCGTGGTACCAGTGCTGCAGAAACGGCTCGAAGGATTAATGATGTGTATGGCGGCGGTGTCGCAAAAGAAAATACAGTGCGTTTTTGGTTCCAACGTTTCCGTTCTGGAAATTTCGACCTGCAGAACAAGCCCCGTGGACGGCCGGAGACTAGAGTTGCTAATGAAGAATTGAAAGCTATTATGGAAGCAGATCCATCGCAAACCACGTCCGAGTTAGTTGCAGGCTGCGGTGTTAGTGATAAAACTGTTTTAATCCACTTGAAGCAAATTGGAAAGGTGAAAAAGCTTGAAAGGTAGGTACCTCATGAATTGAGTGCAGCAAACCGACAAACGCGCGTCAACTGCTGCGTTACATTACTGAACCGGCACAATAATGAAGGGACTTTAAATCGGATCTTTCGGATATTTCAAGTTTTTCCATTTTGTAAACTGCGTGACGCAAAGAAAAAACCAAACGAGGACAAAACAATAGAATTACGGTTTTCGAAATACAAATGTATGAATAAATAGCTGTATAAATTTGAAATTGGAATCCCTAACCAAAGAAGAGATATTTGAGATCAAAGTGGCCAGTACGACAAAACGCCAATTTCATATGTAAGGACCTAATATCAAATTTTCAAATCGTTACATGCGTCTAAAGAATGTTCCGAATCGGCCCAACCATCTCTGAGGAATCATGAGAGAATACACAAAAGAGTACAGAGGAGTATTAAAATAAATACATTCCAATCAATTCGAATTATTTTGTCGGTTGTAATAATTCTTACTTGACCAAGTCGTGCGTGATCCGCCTCGGCAGCAAGCAGACTCGTTCCATCGCGTCCTCGCAGTAGGCGAGGTAGTACAGGCATATGGACACGCCGGTCGCCGCCACCGACGGACGAGGGACTTCTAGGAACTTCTGTTTATGTTTATACATAACAATTATTAATTTTTATTTTAGGTATATGTGTTATTTCTGCTCTTATTCAATATTTGTTTATAATTCTTATAATTATGTGTGACTTATTTATTTTTCTGAATGTTCTTTATTTGACAATCTTAGACATATAGTGATGTTAAGAATATGGGTTTTATTAGCCTTCCAATAAATGAATTTTATATTTGAATTATATTTAACATGCACTAATTTTAATATAGCAAACAATTGACTTTAATTTCAATTGGAATAATGTAAATTTTTCAGTAATATTGATTTTTTAATTAAACTTCTACTCTCAGTAAGCTGAAGTGGCAGTGGGCCGGTCATATGAGCCGTAGAACTGATAACCGATGGGGGAGACGAGTTCTTGAGTGGAGACCGCGAACCGGTAAACGTAGTGTAGGATGCCCTGCTACTAGGTGGAGCAGAGACATACAGAAGATAGCAGGCAAGGTGTGGAGACGAGAAGCCCAGGATAGGCTTGAGTGGCGTGTCATGGGAGAGGCTTATGTCCAGCAGTGGACAAGAGTAAGCTGATGATGATGATGAATTGAACAACAATAATTTATTTGAGATTTACCTGTAAAGGATCATAATATTCTTTCAAACTAAAACAATATGTTTACAAAGCGATCCAGACATCCCTGAGAAAAGGTAGTTTAAAGATTGGTGTTAGACAAGGGTCAATATTGGGTCCAGTTTAATTTTTAATTCATATTAATGATATACGTCTTAGACGCAACCACTGACGGTTGAGGGGATTTTTAGGAACTTTTGTATATATCATACAGGTTATATTTAGATGAAAAAATTGCATTAAATAGTTACTCGCCTGTAGGCCGCCCATGTTGATAAAGTCTATGCAGAACTTCTTGTGGCACAGCAGCGCCGCTAGATACTTGAGCGCTTCGAACGCGAGCCGCGAGTCGCGCGACTCCCGCACGTTCAGGTAGCCCAGGATGAGACCCAGGGCGTTCTGTTCGAATACATGGGATAGGAACTGTTGACAAACAGAACAAATAATTAGAACATAATCTTCACATTATGCAAATAATCTTCACAGCTATTGCAAAGCGGAACATCAGATTGTGTTGTACCATGAGCTCCATTTTTACCCGACTGCGAAAGAAGGAGGTTATGTTTTTCGAGTGTATGTATGTATATTTCATTGGCACGCCCTAGAGCATAAACGGCTTGTCGTATTTTTATGTGAATGATGTCAACAAGTTTGACGGACAATTTACAAGCCGGAACGTTATAGTCACCACTAACTCTAAATGAGTAAAGTTTTATACATTTCCATTTTCTTTATTTTAGACCGAGCGAGCTTTGAGTCTAGGATATTATTATTTCGTTTATCAGTTTATATGTATGTCTAATGGAATTTCATGCTCGCGTTCAGGGGGTCCAAAATGGCCGCTTTAGCTGAATCATAATAGAAAAATGTAGTGAATTGCTTAGTGAACCGTAAAATGGCCACATACCGGCAAATCATTTTGTGAATTGTCTATGAATTTTCGAAAAATTCGCAATTTCATTCTTTTGACAGTATTGTATGGATTTTCGTAAAACGGCCGCCAAGTATGAATTGCTGAACTGTCACTTAGCAGAATTGTTAGATGTTACTCAAAAGCAACATCTAGCAATACATTTTGGTGTCTGTGTAGGAAAATAAAATAATTATGGCGGGTTTATAGGCGCAGGTTAATTTTGTGCAGCACACGGGAGTCCTTCATGAACTAAATTATCACCGGCAAGGCTCAATTTCAAAAATCTGAAAATGCTTTCGAAATGCCGGGCCAAGGAAATTTTGTACTGCCGGACTACGAGTATGTTGCTATATGTAATTATATAGATTTAACAAAAGTTCGTGCAGTCAAGTGCAGTGTCCTATCGGAAAGGTGTAAACAAGAAAGCAATGACATCCTCAAGGCAAATAATATGACGAATTAGCTGATGGAGAATATGTTCTATTGGAGCCGATGTGAGCAGCAACACATACTTGGTGATTGAGATTATTGTGATAAACATAAATAGATAGTTTCTGTATTTTATTAAGTAAAATATTCTTACAAATATAAAAGTGTTATGTATGTTTATGTATTTAACTAACACGGATAAGTACTATATTACAATAGGTACATTAGTGAGATATCCAGACGTCTATTTCAGACGATTCGATCTTCCTTATGGTACATTTATAGTGCAATACACCTAGGTAAGTGGAACGGCAATCAAATCAGCAGATTATCTCCATAATCTTCACGGAATTCTGTCGTCCACATCATCTACCAGCCACCAAGCTCGATATTATACAAAGTCAATGCACTAATATCATATAAACAGTCCAAACATCGCTGAGGCAGCTTGCCATCCAGCAAAGGTCTGTTTCTGATGTTTCTAATTATTCGTAAATACCGGTTTTCTGTCAAGGCAACCATTTTCTTGGTATTGTCTGGAGACTTGAAGCAAGGCAGGTCAAATAGTATCAGGCGTAGCGATCTTTTGAGGTGAGATGTCATATAGTCATCTTTTATCTTGGAAGAAATGTATTTTTGATGTCATATTAACTTACCAGTAAAAAAAAATGCATATCATATTTTTGCATTCGTTTTATTGTAAATTTTAAAATACGACCATTTCTAATAGCTATTAATGTTTTTTACACAAATCTATATTTAAATGAATCCCAATATCCCTTGGTCACGTCATCACGCGTGAACGGCTGGACTGATTTCACTAATTTTTATTTTGCTGTTTTTGTTATTGCCAGGAGAAGGTTCTTATGACAGAAAATAATTAACAAAATATATATAAATGAATCCGTTTGTTTCACTAAAACTCGAGAACGGCTGATTTTAGTCTTGAAATGATTGTCTTACTCCAGGGAAGGTTTAAAAGGTGAGAAACATACATAACTGTTAGGCGGTACCAAGTTCGGCGGGTCAGCTAGTACGTCATAATAATCACAAATTTAAAATTGTAATAGTAACAGAACTTATATTTGGTATTTACCGGTAATGTTACGGTTTTTGTTTTTACGACTTGCAACACTAACACTAAATCCAGATCATCCGGTGAACTGAATTGAAAGCAATTCAGCTGCATTATAGACCATTTTACGATACAAAATGAATTGTAAGACAATGTGGCAAGAAGTTCACTTCGTGAATTGCGTAAAGCAGCCATTTTAGACGAGCCCCAGCGCGTAGTTTCTAACCAATTATTTAATTTATCAATTATCAAAATTGGGTATAATATTCCCATCTGTTCGACGATTTATTTATTTTTACTTTTATTAGCAAATTTCATAAATATGTGGTACAGACATGCGGAACACAATGTTAACTAAGATTCATGAGGTAAAAAAAATCTGCGAAGTGATGTGGTGTTACCTCTTGGTACTCGCCCATGGGTGTGAGGTACCTCAGTATAAGCATCTGTTTGGTCGCATCCGTCGGCGGGTGGATTTGAATATTGCCTGTAACAATCATTTTGAGTTGATATCAGTTTGATCGCGAACGATAGAGCAAAGGGAATCCTTTACTATTAACGCCCATAAAGAGCAAAAACACCGCGTCACTTCATTATCACCAGTGGCTTTCGTCGCGGTCAAAAGACTGCCCCGCCGTCTGCAAAGCGCTTTAGAGTTAAAGAAAAGAACAAAGGATCTTTTTAAAGTGTTTTTAAACGAATGTGATAGCGAGCTCAACATTACGCAGAATTGCTAGTAAATTGTTAAATTGTCCTTGTCAAGTGGTCCGCTGTGAGGACGAATTTTTTTTTATCCATAGCACTGGGCATTTGTCCACAATGTCGCACGACCACGATGCGACAGGAAACGCCCTATAACCATGCTATGGTTTTCTCACGATGTTTTCCTTCACCAGTAGCTCAGACTCTTAGCATGTTTCGTGGGATTTAACTTCGTACCTTTGCACGGCAATAGACCCCACTAACCACTCGACCGTCATCGCTACAAAAAGTTGGTACTGACCTATGACGTAGGTCTCCATCTCCGCCCAGCTGGAGTTGGAGGAGGTCTCGTGGTGCGCGGGCGGCGGCGGAGCGAGCGCGGGCGGCCGCGGCGGCGGTGACATCATGCCCCAGTGTTCCGGTGACGACACCGCGTTACCTGCTTTAATATAATAACATATTTAATTTGTAAACAACCCATTATTCTCACACCACAATTTACTTCTTTTAACAAGTCTTAACCAGACTAAGGTATTCAATTTCTATTTCTGCCGCTGGTCCCGGGTTCGATCCCCGGACAGGTTAAACATTTGTGTGCATGAACATGTCTGTTTGACCTGTGTCTGGGTGTTTATTATATATATGAGTATGTATTTATGTGTATAAGTATTGTTACGAGCTACGGGTTCGGGATAAAAATAGAAAAATGCCAATTCACACCAATAACGATTTATTCCTCACAACACTTAGAAACTGACACACAAAAACACTACACAACACTTTCACTCACAATCACACTACATTGAGCATTTCGATTAGCACTTGGTTCGCACTAGAACTGTACGCGGTTATAGCATCCGATAAACCGACTCGCCTGATTTTTTTTTTTTTTTGGCTCGGACTTGGCTTGAGCAGTCGCCCAGAGTTGGACTAACGAACTGAACTGGCAACCCAGACGGGGAGTGCCTAAGTGCCTAGGGCCCTAGCCACTGGTGGCATCCTAGCTAAAATTTTTTAGAGCGAATTTGCCCAGACCTCCCTGAGGGGAGGACAAATGAGCCCTATGAATCTGAGTGACTATTTGACCTGATTTTCCTGGTGCTCTAAGGCCAGAGTTCGCGAGGACCCTACACTTTATTGGCATCTGAAGGACGCTTTTTGGAGAGAGGTGCCCTGGCCCGCGCCAGAGCCCTATCATTAAATCGACTTGTGTCCATGGCATCCCGGGGAGAGGCCTGGACCCTAAACCTGGCTAATTTAGGCAACTGATTTGATTATTTGACCGAACTGCCCTTGCCTCCCAGACGGGGAAAGACCTAGGGCCCTATCAATCAACTGGGTGACCCTAAGGGTCGTAAGAGACCACGTCCTCGCCGGCGAGGACGCATTCTGTTTCGTCGGAATGGATGTCGAATCTGGTAGCCCGGACCAGTACCAAAAACGGAATGTGTTAGGGGACGAGTCAGGTGGGCCGGGCGACCCCAGGGCGGCCGATACTACGGCTGCAATGGGGTCGTCCGGATCATCTAAGAAGTGTCTAGGACGCCTATGCAAGGGGGGCGGACTGTTCTGGTCAGTCGAGTAGTCCGCCGCTTGAACCACGAGCGGGTTCGGGTGGTGGGGAGCAGAGTCGAAGTACCTACGCGAGGCATCCTTCATGAATTGACGGATGGAGGGGAGCTCGAGGTCGCAATGGAGGTCCGCGTTGCGCATATACCATTGCGCGTCTACCGCTCTCCGGATGAAGCGGTTTTGAATGACTTGGAGTTTATCCAGTTGTTAAGAGGGCGCGTGTGCGAATACAACAGAGGCGTAGGTCATGACGGGGCGGATCACGGTCTTGTAAAGTGTCACCTTATTTCTAAGGGACATTTTACTTCTAGCGCACAGGAGGGGGGAGAGACGGCCTAGAAAGAAGGCCGCGCGATTACGCACCGTGGTGATGTGTTTTACGAAGTTGAGCCTATTATCCAGGGTAACACCTAGGTATTTGGTCGAGGAGGCCCAAGAGATGGGCTGGCCATGGAGGCGTAGGGACCTATTCGGGAGAACTTTACGCGGAGTGAAGTACACTGCTGCACTTTTCTCTGGATTAACTGTAATGGCCCACATGCGGAACCATTTACCCAGGGAGAGGAGCGCTCGGTTGACGAGAGCTATTTGTCGAGTCACGTGCCACCCTCTGGCGTAGAGGGCGGTGTCGTCGGCGAAAAGGGAGAGCTCTACCCCCGGGTAGCGGGGAATATCGCTCGTGTAGAGTGAGAAGAGCAGCGGGGACAGGGGTGAGCCCTGGGGGACCCCCGCTCTGATGGGGTGTGGAGGTGAACGTTCACCCTCGAGCTTGAAGCGGAAGCTTCTGTCGCGAAGAAAGTCCTGGATGATGTGGACCAGACGGTCTGGCAGACCGAATTGATACAACTTGTATATCAACCCGTTATGCCAGACTTTGTCGAAGGCGACTCCCCGGACCCACAGTCGGTCCCTTTATATACCTCAGTGCCGTTATTCTGTAATTATCCAGAATATTCGTCTAATTGCTGGACACCGAGAACAATAGATGTTTACAAGTAAGAAGGTACTTGAGTTCGAGAGAGATCCTTTTTTTATGCGTTACAAACAATAGCGCGTGCGACAATTACTATGTCTTATTCTGTACATAGGGTGCCGGTACACTAACTACTGCGTATTCTGTGAGACATAGGGCACGGCCGTAACAGTATATATATCAGTCATCAGGATACCATAGCACTTAGTCACTCAGATTCATAGGGCTCATTTGTCCTTCCCCTCAGGGAGGTCTGGGCAAATTCGCTCTAAAAAGTTTTAGCTAGGATGCCACCAGTGGCTAGGGCCCTAGGCACTCCCCGTCTGGGTTGCCAGGGCAGTTCGTTAGTCCAACTCTGGGCGACGGCTCAAGCCGAGGTTCGTGCCGTCTGAGGCGCCCTTGTGCTTGTCGCCCCAAAACCAAAACCGCGGCCCAGCGCACTAGCGCTTGCCAAACGTCCGGTCAAGCTGTCCGAGGTCGTGATCGACCAGCAGCTCAGTCCTTTCTAAAAAAAAAAAAAAAAAAAAAATACCATAGCACAGGCTTTGCCTAGTTTGGGACCTGAAGACCTTTGTGTGATTGTTGTCCCATATTATTTATTTATTTCTGTTTATGTATTTTATATCCTCATTCAACTCAGTAAGTAGTAAGACTATGTACATTATAGTATATTCACCTTTTCTTTACTAAAACCTATGTTAACATTATTATAATTGCTAATTATGCAAGCAAGTTCATATGTATAGCTTCCCCGTCATTACTTATGCTTTAGTATCTCTCCATCCAAAGATTGCCTAGAAGAGGTCGCTGTTAGCGATAAGGCCGCCACCTGTTGCAAGTAATCATAAGTTTTATTAAGTTTTTTGCTTTATTTATGTGTGCCTACAATAAAGAGTTTTCTATCTATCTATCTACATTTCATATCAACCTCGCACCTCTCAATAAACTTGTTAACGAATTGAATAGCAATACTATACCCTAATACTTTAGACCTTTTTGCTACTAATATTGGTTGCTTTAAGCGAGCTATCCGCAATATCGACTGTGTCTACGCTTGTTTGTTTATTTTAGTACATTAACTCTTAATTTTGATTTTTTTGTCTACGCAATTTGATTTGTTTTATTAAGAAAAACAACAATTATAATTAAACTAAAGTTTGAGTTACAGTGGGCTCCAAATTAAGCTCAAGGCTTGTAACTTGGGAACCGAGAGCTACTTTGGTACATACGTGTGATAGACTTCTGTCCTGTCTGTCTGTTGCGGTATAACTCACAGTTAAAGTTCTTGACAGGTGTGTGCGGGTCGTGTGCGTGATGCGGCGGCGTCTTGTCCACCGACATCGCTTCACTGCCTCCGCCATCGTCCTTCTCGCGATCTGTAACAAACACTGTATTTACCGGCATCACAAACAAGGAGGTATCTCATTTCTCGGAGACAACTAAACTAATTTGTAGAAATCTTTTTTTTTAAAACGATAATAAAATATCGTGAATCAGTGAAGTGAAACATCTAGCCTCGAAAACACACTCGCCTGACTAGCTACCACCTTCGAGCTGTAAATTCTGTCGCCAAGCACTTAACGGTAGTGTCCGAGCGATAGGTCGGTTTAAAATCTAGTTTCGGCGGCAGTTTCGGATTCGGTCAAAATTGGCCGAAACTTTTGTCGAAAATGAAACTGAGATCGGAAATTGTCGTGCACGCTCGCCTTAGCTCGTTTCTCGCGGCAACGCTTTGTCGGACGCTGGCGGCCTTGTTCGTGGTTGTCGTGCGCCGTTCGAATAGTTCCGTAGCAACAAAACTTTTGATTTTTAAATCGAAATTACTGCTAAAGTTCTATCGGCATGTGCCGTCAATGAAATCAGTAATTCCTATACTTGTAAGAACTAGCATATTATAATAATATAAGTAAGTAAGCAAAGTAAATCGCTTGAGCAGCAGATAGCTCACTAAAGTATGTTAAGAATACAGTCTCAGATAAAGACTTTACTCGTTTTTCTTTTCGCCACTTCATGAACTCGTCGTAAGTTTTCAAATATCTCTCTTTAGAACTTTCAGGCAAAATATTGTTAATTGCTGCTTCAGCTTCCATTTTCATTGAATCGGGAGTGCAGCTTATATCTTCATCACTTGCAGAACTCATGTTTTTTCTCCTAATTGGCACATAATTATAAAAAATTCTCAAAAACAAACAATATTTAAAGTAAAAGTTTTCTATTCCCGCCTTATTTCATCTTTTTTTTAAATTATTTTTTTCAAGAACGAAATTGAGCTTCGCCGTTCGATATTTAGAATTGATGACTATTATACTCATACGAAGACAAGGCTGCGAAGCGACCTCTTTCGTCATTGGGCTGAATGCATGATGTCTATTGCCAGTATGATGGTTAGATGTTGTAGTATTTGTATTATACTACTGTATTATATTGTAAAGCCTTTTTTACTAACGTTTTGCGTTGTCTTTCATACTTTATAATTTTCTCATATATCTTTGTAAAAACCTGGTCAATATATCCGCAATAATTTTCTGATGATTTCGTTATACTTTTAGTGCTGAAAATATTACTTTTAAATGTATTAATTGCCGTTTTTATATTAAAATTTGTTTGTTTACATATTGTTGACAACGTCAATAATTTTCATTTCACGTCATATCTTTCAAAAGTTGTATTTTTTTCTATGAGAACGTGTAAGGTTTTATGTTAAATACTCTAGTTTTACTTATTTTTGTATTGGCCATTTATAATATTTAAATTTAAAAATATAGATTTTAGGAAACGGGCTCGCGACTATATATGACGTCGCGAGGCATTCTTCAGGACAGTTCTGCTCAAGTTTTCTTTTAACTACGTACTACGGCCACACCCGGGCCAGGCAGGCCTGGGAATTCTGTTGGCGCGACCAGTTTTATTTTAAAGTGAATTTTTCATCAAACCATCACAAGTTCTCAGGAATATAAGGGAATGTGGATAATGAGACATAGACACACAGTATACATTTGGATGGATGGAGCATTCCTTAAAGTTAAGGTCGGTGCAACCTGAAATATTATTCATCGTTCCGATACTGGAGCTGCCACCTTCGGATCTTCGAGCTGCCACCCTCATCTGTGAATTGCCACCTTCATCTGAGGACTGTCACCTTCATCTGAGAACTACCTCTCGGTCTATGAACTACTCCCTTCGTCTGTGATCTACCACCAGAGTATTGTGACCGGCCGTTTAAAATAGGAGTAATTTTAAGTTCTTTAGTTATAAGGTAGTATTTTAATTTAATCTTTTTTGCAGTTTGTAATTAGTAAATTAAATATTCATTTGTACATATTTTCTTCTTTCTTTTCCTTCAAAGTTAGGGTCCTACTTTTAGGGTCAGGTAGGAGCTAACTTCTTCTTCTTTTTTTCTTTATATTAATTATAGCCTTGCCCCTTTGGATAAAAGGGGTAACGTTATAATGTACGCGAACATTTTGAAAGAGTGAAGTTTTTTTTTTATGTACTTACCGCCCTAGGGCTTTTCTAGCTACATTATTGCCCTAGAGCGCTAATTGGTCACCTACAAGCCCCATTTGGGGGTAATAAGGACCTACTTACCGAATATGAGAGATGTAAATTATATTAAAGAGGCTTTAAAATATTACACTATCAACTTAACAATTATTCTCAATACAAATAAAGGTGATCTCTGACCATCTATGATCGAGAAAAAATTATTGCGTCCTCCATACAACTCCATACAGACCAATTTTTGTAAAGTAAAGCAAAGTAAAGTAATATTTACTGACCTTTAAATAACGTTCGTTACAGGCAAGTCTTATTACATTTGAATTAATAATTACTTAAAAAAATTAACTTACAAATCTCATTTATATACGATTACTTAATATTAGTTCTTAGTTTAACAGTTCTCTTGACAAATATTTACATTATAATTGCTTTGTTTAGTTATTAGTGATATTTTATTATGGTTGTTCGTTACACAAGAACGATGATTCTACAAGCTGCATTGACATATATTCGCTGAGTTTATAAAAAGGAAACCTATATGTATGGAATACCTACGAGTAACTTAGTAACAAAATTTTGTTGTATGTAGGATTCACCTTGTTGGGTAGACTAACACCCTTAAGTATTGTCACACGTTTCTGTTGCACGTTGTATAAAGATTGTAGGTAGACTCACCTTTCTTATCATTGGTTGGTCCGTTGCACTTTATGTCGTTATTCTTCCTCTTGTCGAAGCGCGCGAAGTGCCGCGTCTGATTCGGCGGTGTCACAGTATTTTGAACCGTCTGTTAATCACGATAAAGATAATTATTGTTGAACGAATAGTAAAAGGATTATTTAATGGCAGTTCTTACAGCGACAAAAAGGTGACATTCTAACTTATTTATTTATTTAATCAATTCTCCTACATTTACAGCAACGCAAGCAATATGAAAATTAAATTAACAAATGTTAAGATAAAAAAAATGACATAATATTAAATTACATCAAAAAACGCTCACAAATACATTAAGCTGGAAATAAAATGGCGGCCATCTTTACCGGCAGATTTTAGTAATATCTGGCACGGACATTACGAACATTACCTTAATGAAGAAGACCTTATTTAAGAGGTTATTTTTCCTTATATCATATAATTATTGTGTTCACGAGTACAACAGTTATTCTGCAAATTGTTGACCTTGTGACCATTACAATTATATGACATAAAAAAATAACCTCTTGACCGATTATCATTCATACTAATTTTACTTGAGTTACTCCTATAATTTAGCAGAAATATTAATGTGGTAGGTATAGATAATTTAAGTACATACTATGACGAAAGTCTGGAAAAATATTTTCTTTCATTTCATTTCATTTTATTCCCACGGCTAGCTAGGCTACAGATGCAACGAAAATTTAAGATTGTCTTGTGAATAGGTGTCTTATAGTCAGGTTTGGGTGGGTTTATCTGCTAAAGCGATTTCTTCCACCACGCCAACCTCTGGCAATCCATCCAAAACTTAGTGAAAAACGTGAATTGTTCGCTTTAGGACAGATTCGCTTTATGACAGATTCGCTTTATGGCAGAATCGCTTTATGGCAGAATCGCTTTACGGCAGAAATTGTACAGTTAAGTACACTAATATAGTGCTTAAGTAAAAAAAAGGTATAGGTTCAAACACGAGAGGTACAGACGTTCTTTAAATCTATATTAAACGCAATTCATGGAAACTTTTTAGCAGATTTGATCCTTACATTTCTGTTGCCCTGGTACTTTCTTTTCAATAAATAATAAAGAAATATCCGAACGAATAACCCAGTTGAAGGGTGGCATGCCCGCTTTTAAAACAGAATTCCTGTAAAGCCGCCGTTGTATCGATTCATACAGTTACTCAAAAAGGAAGCCCAGTATCAAGACAGAAATTTAAGAAGGATAGAAACCTTTTGTAAAGGAAAACTGCGTAGTTTAAAGTTAAAGGAGAATGATATTAAAATTGACCTGATTATTACTAGTGCACTGAAAAACTAAATTACCGTATTGGAATGTATAGAACGCTTGTGCAGGGTTAATTTAATACGTTGACTTGAACGTGCCAAGAAGCCTTTGTTTATTTTAATTTAATATCAATAAATGGTTCAATTAATTATTGTCGAGTTGTCTGTACTTTTGCCTTAAAGCGAATCTGTCCTAAAGCGAACAATTCAAAAACGTAACATCGTCGGGGTACCAATTAACCGGTAACCGATAAAGTAGATCGATAGATAAATGAATGCTATATTGTAAACACACAGAACATAAAAATATACAGTTTACGTGTAATGCCACAATTGGCGGCCTTATCGCTAAAAGCGATCTCTTCTAGGCGTAGTAATTTGGAGTGTGCATCTCGTTTGTGGAAGATGTAAGATTATTATAGTACAAACATGTGGATAGTGTATATTATGTATGTGTTATCGGCTAAGGGTGTAATAAGCCGAAAGGGGGTCACTATACTCATCTTACTGAGCAACTTTTATTATGGTACCGCCTCTAAATTCGAGAAATTAAAATCAGCTGCTTCATACATTGTGTCGACGACTGATAAACTTTTTGTATGGAACCGTTGGTTTTTTCTCGAATTCAGGGTTTGTCCCATAGTAAAAGTTGTTCGTAATGATGAGTATAATCACCCTCGTTCGGCTTAGTACACCCCTAACCGATAACTCTGTATATTGATACAAAACATAAATCAGTTGTGTCGTGATTTAACGCTTCACACTTGTGCCTCAGCCGACATATTCCTAATATTAACTACCCTTACAAATATTATGAATAACTAATTTTATATTTATCACATTACTTGAAATACTTACTTTATTATCCTCGTGACTTTTTCTTAATCCATGTAGCCTCCTGAGCATTAGTGGTACTAACATTGCATTTACGTCCCTGAAACAAAAAATATAATAAACCAACTTCAATTTGATCGGTGAATTTTAAGTTATTTTAATTTATTATCTTATTACGCAAACTACAAAAACGATTTCATTAAATTTTATATTTATATTAAATGAATTTTTCTAATTGGTCCTCGCATAGCTAAGAAATAAGGGAACATACGAGTACATATAAAAAGTTACGACAAATCCAAAAAAAAAACCCAATTCTTTCTTCTGTGTCCTCCTTTAAGTCGGTAAAAGTCAACTGTGTAATTATTACGATATCAGAGAAGATAAGTGTAAGGTATTTGGTGAGATCAACCAATGTGTGGGTAGCGCTTTTTTTTGTCCTACACAGCTAGGCATTAGACCACAAGTTCGCACGACCACGGAAGTCAGCGATACTGTAGCCCTAGATGGAGCATGCCTAGTCAGGAATACACTGGCTCTCAAGGAAGGCTGCCGGAACACACCGTTAGGGTGTTAGGGCGTTAGCTCGTGTTTTGTCGCGAACTTAAATGGTGGACAGAACAAACGTGCTCGTATTTTATCTGATCTGGATATTTCTCAATAATAAATAATAATATGGGACAACAATCACACAAAGGTCTTCAGGTCCTAAACTAGGCAAAGCCTGTGCTATGGTAACCTGATGACTGATATACATACTTAGAAATACATATATAAGTACATACTTATATATATAATAAACAGCCAGACACAGGTCAAACAGACATGTTCATGCACACAAATGTTTGACCCGTCCGGGGATCGAACCCTGGACCAGCGGCGCAGAAGGCAGGGTTGCTACCAACTGCGCCAACCGGCCAGTCAAATAACCATGTACGTTTTAGCTTCGACTGGTATGTGTTACTAATCGACTATTTCCGGCAAGTCGATTAGTGGCACGTCCCTACGACTCGCGACGGGTGCCGGCCCATCACTACCTGAGGAGTCGCAATGGTAGCGAGACACAGAAAAGCAGCTCGAAGAGCAACGAAACTACAAAAGCGTATTCCAAAGCCTGGTTTGAACGTATCGAATAAATCGTTGAGGCAGAGAATGGTCCAGTGTCCAGAAATGTCCAGTGTGTTAAACTGTATTAATTTCAACTTCAAAAGAAGGAATCTTGTGATATATAGAGTTTTCATATAATACGAGGCAGTAGTGTAGGTGTAGAGCATATATAGATGTACTCGTAATATAGAATACGATTGATGTGAGTTGGTTGATGAGTCTATATTGTGCCGCTGGCTAATTGTGGTGAGTATTCTATATGAGGGTCAATGAAATGCAGTTTAGGCTTGAAGACATGCGCTTTGTTGGAGCGCCTGCGAGAGACTGGTCTGACGGTCCGTAAAATGTAATATAACTTAATATAAACAAACTACTTATAAGTGTGTGTGATGTAGGCATATGCATTTAAGTATGGAATGTATGTGTGCGTAATTAGATGTTATTAGTAATGTAAGTAATTATAGGCATTCAATATACGGATTTCAGTTAACGAGGTTGTTTCCCTTTAGATAGAAACCCCCAACGTCACCCTCTAGCTATCATATGATAACAGTTTCAAATTAGATTACCTAAAGTTGGTAGCGATTTCGTGCACCTCCATAGCAGCGGCGAGCAGACCCGTTGCATAACATTGCAGTGGCTCAGGCGAGGTAGTCGCCCAGCCCGCCAGCCGGTAGATTAAAGCTTCGTTGTCCTAAAAACATAGGAGATATTGAAATTAAAACCTTCACATTATGGAATTGATGGAAACGAAACTGCGGACTGGTCCACTATGCTTGTGTTCCTTACGCTGACACTTAAATAGCCAGAATATGTGAGTTTCAAAATAGTGAACTAATCAAAATATCTAATCAAATAGCAAAGTTATGATTTCATTATCCCTGATAAAAATGTTTGCTGAAAAGAAGCCACAAAACCTATGGCACAAACTAGAATAAAAGTTTCATCGTTCCCTTGATAAAAGATGAAATGTTATCTCTTAAAAAAATATTAATTGATAGATTACCTGAAAGACGACGGACATCTCTAGTCCCGGCATGAGGTCTAGTGTGAGTCGGCACGCGCATACATTCAGCTTGGTGACGTCACGGCCCGTGATGTTCTGCCGCGAGTAATATGTGTCTCGTACGTAGTCGTTTACCAACTGTTGACAAAATGTTTATTATTTTATCAATTCAGGAGTTTAGGGTCTGCATTGATTCCTAGTGAATATAAGCCAGTCAGGATTTCCTCTTTTATATGTAACTTTATTTCATTACAATGAAATATATTGAATGAAATACACTTATGAATGTCATTCAATTTTCCCAAAATTTAAAATAATATAAGAAAATAAAGAATAATAATCTTATACAAGAGATTACCACTTCCATTCAAATAAATATTAGCGCCCATGGCACACCAAGGGTGTCAATGTTTCCTCTCCATACTCATTATGCAGGCCGCATTATGAATACTCCTATAAAACCATAACTTTAAAACCACAGTAATTTCACCATGTCTTGTATGTAGGAAAAGCAAAACACTGTTCTCATAGACATAGATCTAACTATAATTATAGCCAGAACTATGGCAACAGCCAGTTTCGTTAATATTCGATTTTCCTCTTCAAACACTATCAAAATGATACACTCCACAACCCCGTGGTCCATGCCATCTATGAAATTAAATCTTAACTTTTTATTTTATCTAAAAAGGAGGAGGCACTTAATTTTGCTTTACTTTTTTTTATGATTCTCCACTGATATCTCAGAGACAGCTGTACTGATTTAAAACAAATTTCTTTAATTGTTTGACACATTTGTACTTTCCAAGTTTCATTTACTCATAATTTTTGTCTAAAACGGTAAAGTAGTTTTTAAAGTCTTAAATCCTAATAACTATAAAAAACAAGCACTTACGGAATTTAAGTCAGTAATCAACTTGTTTTGTAAGAACTTGTTTAATTTACTTATTCAATTAATTTGAACATCTTCTCACCTTAGTCATAAAGTTATCTTTTTTGAACATGACTTTGAGTGCATGGCCGAGCGCGCACTCTGGGTCTGTTCTCGACGGGTGCCTCTCATCGAACGGGTCGGGGTCTTTCTTTAGGAAGTTCTCCGTCTCTGTTTCTATTATCTCTGCTATCCTACAATCAAATACATACAAATATTTATTTTCTCGCAAATCGACAAAAGCTTCATAAAGTGTAGGGACATATCAACCAGAATTGTCAGACAGTACGAGTGTAAAAATAACGGCTGGCTCTACTACAATAGCACTTTACGTGTATAGTTGATGATTTCAGTATATTATTGGTTGCACCAATCATTTTTTTAAATAATATTAATTCTATCCATCCAAAGGTTGCCTGAAAGAAATTGCTTTAGTCGATAAGGCCGCCCAATGTACTACCATTGCCTAAATGTACAGGGTTCACTATGGGACTAACCCTGAATTCGAGAAAAAATAATCAGCTGTTTTATACATTTTGTTGATGACCGATCAACTTTTTGTATGGAACAGCTGATTTTTTGTATGGAACCCCCTTTCGGCTTAGTACACCCCTAGCCGATAAACTTGTCTAGATTTAACTTGCTGTATCTTTTTATCTATATACTTTCATTCATTCATTAAACTCATTAAGTTGCAGCTTTCATCGACTGCCAGTGTATTCCAGACGAGGCATACTCCATCTAGGGCCGCAGCAACTCTGACTATTATGGTCATTGCAATTCAAACGCCTAGTTGCCTTGAATGTAATAATAATATATCAACATATACATGTATAAAATGTACAAATTAACGAATGGGCCTTTTTAGTTTCATGATAAAATATATTGATGACTGGCAAAACTACATTCTTCTTTTCATTCAAAAGTATCATAATATTACTCAACAATAAACAAGTTTGAACAAGTAGCATCTGATACGGAATTATCTTGCCTTCAGTATATATCTACAAGTTTTCTCTTAACCTATACTGGACTAATTCTATTTAGAAATCTAATGAGTGTTTTATTCTTTTTGATGGACAAAAGGGATTTCACTCATGCCTAATTGCAAAGAATGGGATTGGAAAGGTCAAACTATAGTTTCGGTAAGATTCAGTGAACTTCATCAGTGATGAAATGAGTTGTTTGTGTCCACAACAATGGCATGTCTCGCTCAAAGGCCTGGACAAAGGCCTGTAGCCTTTTACATCTGTTCCTGCCACTTCCTGCAATTTTTTTTGGTACTCTATATCACTGGTATATTTACTTTAAAGACATTATAGTCTTTTTATAGTCTTTAGAGTCTTCAATAAAGGGTAAGTTAGTGTTATTAGATAATTTTTTTATTTTTTTCATTTCTCAATTTCCTCAAAGCATGTGTCATTGTAACATTTCAATTTAGCCATGTTCTATTTTGTCTATTCCTTCCTCTGGTGGTTAGACTCTGGAGGCTAGAGGTACTGACGTACATCACTGGTCATATGACCAGGGGTGTACGCCAGTATAATAAGTACATGAGTAAAGACCTATGTACTTATTGTAACTAATTAATAGAGTTCGGTTTCGGTTTCGGCTGTAGTATCGGTTTCAGCCAAAATTGGCCATAACTTTGCCGAAACCAAAACTGATTTCAAAAGCTGTTTTCGGAAGTTGTTGTTCACCCTCGCTTTAGTTCGTTTCTTGCGACAACGCTTTTTCGGATGCTGGCGGCCCTGTTTGTTGTTGTTGTTTTTATTTAAGTTAGCTAGATATTTGACCACCAGCACGCATAACCACGGGAATCAGCAACACTAAGGCCCTAGATGGCGCATGCCAGTTTTTTGGAATTTAAACATCACATCTATAAATGTTTGATATAATTCAAAATAGTTTTTAAATTAGACGGATAGGTATTATTTATGTATGATCTCCGATTATTTAAAGACACCTGGAACAATTTGGAAAATTATTTATACTTACCAGATGCTCCCATGTAAGTTCATCAAAATTAGTTCAGCATACTGGGAATCATAAATACTAGAATACATAACCATATCCATCAGTATCTATGTTTTGAGTAAGAAGATTTTTGTATGACTACAAATATGTTAGTAAGGAATCTAATTTTTGTAAAAACTCTGGAAAAGAAACTAAGTAATATTAAGTTATTCCAAAAGTGAAACTTGCAGAACATTTATGTCAAAAGTCTAGAGAGAGGACTTTGGGTTAACTTTTATACTTTATGCATATTATGATAGGTACCTACGTATATAACTTTCTTACATTAGTATTCTAGTTCTTAGTTTATTATTATGTATCATTTATTCCGCGTGCGATTTAGCACACTTTTGAATTCAATGTGTTTTGAAGTTTCTACCTCTAATAACCAAAACATTCGTTCACCTGGTCAAAGTTGGAATGGGATCGTATGTGGGTGTTGTGTGCTGCTCCTCCCATTGTCTTAGCAGCTCTGTTACTTCTTGAGCGGGCGGTGAATCCATTTACATTTACAATAGTAATTCAATCTCAAATATCACGATTCTAACCTCACCGTGTAAAAAGTTTCACTCATTAACCAAAACAGTAGTTTAATAATTTTTAAACATTCATATTATTTATTTTATATTCTTTACATAACTATTATAATTACATTATCTTCAAAAATTCATTATGTCTATTGTCTTTTACTATTACGCGCACTCGATTTTTTTACAAATTCTTTCTACAATACTCAGGCAATGAGGATATAACTGTGGTTTTAATTTTATTGTGGGTGATACCAGTAAAATATTTTTTTTTTCCCGGACCATGGACCAACCACTTCGCTTCCAATCGTACAGGGCACAATTGTATAGACTCTCTCTGTCATATCTTTTACTGAACAGAATTGCAGATTTGTATCACTTCTAATACAAAAAAATATTTTGCAAATCGACACCGTCTCGGCATTTTTCAGTTCTTAATTTTCAAACCGAGATACTCAACTGATTTGAATAAAATATGGTCTGTTTGCGGAAGCCCGTGTGGATGGTTTTCATGACGTAATACGTACGACAAAGATTTTTTTCGCTATTAAGCATTAGGTTGCGAAGCAGCCACAACAGCATCTTAATAAAAACCTTTGATTGTAATCAAGGATTTAACAGACCTATACTGCAATATTGGGTCAATATCATTATTTAAGTAATGCTCTATTGTAAATACTCAAGTTTTACTTAAAAAAAAACGATATTACCATGTATGGATTTCTGATCTAAAATAACGATTTAATAATAATATATTAGAGCCTATTCTCACAAAAATAATTAAACCAGTCCAGATTTAATTATATATTTGGTTTATGGACAATTATTCAGTGTGGTAATATATTTGCTCTTTTTATGTGACACCGTACGACTTTTTTATTGGCCAGCGTCAAGTTTATGAACTTTCAAGTTACCTATAAATTAATTAAGTTATTAATTCAAAAATTATATAACAGCAGGTAATTAGTCGTCGTGATCAAAATTTACTAATGACATGTCAGGTTCCCGCGTAAACTAAAAGTATGTTCTCCCTCACCCACCCTCAGCAGCCCTCACTGGTGTTGATAAACAAGATAATTATTGCTTAATAATTCACAATTATAACTTAACAATGTTTGAAGAATCACGTTTTGCAATAAATACACAGACGATGACTCGATTACATACTTTGGTGAACGCGGGAATACTCCTGCATACATCTACCTACGATGAGTACGATGGCCTATAATATTTAGTGGATTATTAACAGTTAATGTTTTGTTTATATGCACAAGTGTAGACAAGCGATATAATGATGGAATAACGTGGTTTTCGTAGGTATTCGCGGGAAATCTCCATAGAAACCCGGGTAAAGTCTCTACCGCTTTAAGAGGGTGCATGATGTGACTTTAACATAACCATGTTGACTTATTACTTGATATTTGAATTAACTTAAAAATTGATAAAGATGGTTTTAAATATACAAATCGTATGGTGCCATATATCAAAAGAAAAAAAGAGTTCAGTAAATAGATAAAAAGCATTGCATTTTAAGAACTTGAGAACTGGCACAATACACTGAGTGTGGTGGCTAATCAAGAAAGAAAAAAAAGCATTGCATTTATCAAAAAAAAGGCGTGATCAAGAGCGAGAGTCGGTAAAATATTTACGGTTTTTATTTTAAATTTAATTATTGGTTTCATTTATTTAACCAAAACTGCTTATTTTCCATATTTTTCTTTAGATTTTAGCCCTCCTTATTTATTTTACTTCGTTTTTGGTTTGAGTTTTAATCATGGTAGATCCCCCTGACCCCGGTGGTGACACTCTGACTTTACTACTACTGCCGCGGTCCGCGCCCCTGCTGGTGGTGCGACAAGCAGCATCGACAAATGTTATATTATTACGGTAGAAGTCGACCGCCGGCTGCTCGAGTTCGAAATTGATAATGGAAGTAGAATTACGGCCATCAACGAGACCCTTTATGAACGTTATTTTTTCCATAAACCGATACGACCGGATAATTTGAAACTGCGCAGTTATGTCGGTTCACGAATGGAATCGCCAGGTTATATTTCGGTGGATGTAGTACTCGAAAATATCGCTTTGAATGACTGTGAGCTTCACGTAATTCGTAACAACGGACGCCCTTTGCTGGGAAGGGAGTGGGTTCGCACTCTAAAATAAATAACATTATTGTAAATGTAAATGACATAGGCGAAACGATCGATACGAAGGACAATGACCCATTGGTGAATCAATTAATAACCGAGTATCCCCAGATGTTTACCGATGAGCTTGGTACTTGTAAAACTCGCCTCGACTCGCCGGTGTACTGTCACGCGCGGCCGGTCCCGCTCGCGCTGCGCGGCTTGGGCGAGCGGGAGCTGCAGCAGCACGAGAGCGAGGGGACAAACTACCGCGTCGAGTCGTCCGACTACGGCACGTCCATCTTGCCGGTTATACAGGAATGCGGTGATATACGAATCTGTGGCGACTATAAGATCAACCTAAAGTTAAAGCGAGATCCGTAGGGAAGGGGTTCCCGCGCATCGAGGAGTTGTTTGCGACGCTCAGCAGGGGGGACGAGTACCTACTCAAAAATTGATTTAGATTTAGAAAAAATAGTTCTCAACAATTATTATTAACAGAAGATTCGCAGAAATATACAGCTATCACGACTCACGTAGGTACGTTCGTATATCGCCGCGCTCCCTTCGGGTTGTCATGTATAGGTACATGAATTATTTCAAAAAGTCATGGTAAGACCTTGAGGGGCGTGCCGAATACGGTCGTGTTCCTGGACGACATAGGCGTCACGGGGTCGACACGCTCGTCAACACTTAGCCAATTTAAAGGCTGTACTTGAACATTTACGGTTAAATTGAATAAATGTTCTTTTTTTCAGAAAAGTAGACCTAAGGTTTATTATTGGTAAGGCGGGTCTACACCCAGATCCTATGGCGGAGGCCTCTTCGCGCTCACCGACATCTCCGCCCCCGTACGCTAACGCCCGGGCTATAAGGGCTTATAAGCGACTGATTACGAAACGATGAATTAATTATTTTCTTATGTTTAAAGGTTTTTTAAGTATACTTAATGGTGTTGGGTTAATTAAGATTTTAAAAATGCAAATTGGTGTCGTGGAATCCATTTTGCCACTAATAAGGTCTGCCCTGAAATGTCTCGGCAAATAGCCATTAAATCTACTATGTCTCAAAATGATATTTCATATGCAGAAGCTTCCAAGCTGCACCCTCTTTCGAAGCCATCTTTTGCTTCAGTCGCTTCTACGTCTGTGGTTTTTGCATCTCCTTCTTCTGAATCGTCTGGTTCTAAAAACCTTGTCACGGAGCCCGTCAGGGTAAACTATAGAGGTAAATCTTCCAAGCTTGTTAGTTCTTTATCGGGTTATGACCGTCAGGCGCATGCTAAAATTATTAGGGATGATTTCTCAGGTGCTGCGCCAAATGGTTGCGCACTTTTTAATCCGCTAAACCCTTCTAACCCGCAGTCTGTTCAGGAAATTATTTCTAAACTCTTGAAACTCCTCAGTCTTTTGTCTTCTCTCCTTAACAATAATGCTTCTCCATCTCAACCTTCACAGTCCAACGCTGCTTCTAATCTTAATTCCTTGATCTCTCTCCTCTAGAATGGATCTATCCTTCAATGTAATAGTCACTCCTTAATTAACAAATCTTCTGAATTGGTTTACTTAAGAAATAAGTACGAACTTAGTGTCCTGTCTGCTTCTGAGACGGATTAGGCCTGGTTCTTCTTTTAAAGTTCCTGGCTTCGTTGTCGTCCGTGATGACAGATATGATGGCTATGGTGGTACTCTCCTCTATTTAAGAAATAATATTTCATTTTCTTCTATCTATGTTCCTTGATATGATGGTTTCCAGGCAATCGCTGTGCGCGTTAAGGGATTTTCCATCGTCTCTGTTTATATTCCTCATCCCTCCAAATTAATTTTGAGGCGGGTTATCTCAGTTTTGAGTTCACTCCCAAAGCCTCTTCTGGTCCTTGGGGACTTCAATTGCCATCACTCCATCTGGGGCTGTGGTAAAACTGATGGCTTTGGTACATTTTTGTTAGACTCCTTAGACTCTCTAAACCTATGCGTCCTTAATGATGCCTCTGCTACGAGAAGGACCCGTTCTAATGAATTTCGTAGTGCAGTTGACTTGTCTTTGTGTTTTCCGCAGCTGGCTGATCTTTTAACCTTGAGTGTCCTTCGATCTAAGTCTGGTAGCGATCAGTTTCCTATTCTAATGAAATTCTCTCCTCGTCACTCCAAACCTGTATCGCCTAATAAACCTCTTCTTAAATTCATTCTGTGTAATAAAGATTCTACTGGCTGGAATAAATGTTATAACCTTACTAAATCAATTTATTTAAATTCTCCAGTGATTAATTCTTCCAATCTTTCCTCGTCTTCTTATTATTTAGTTCGTTCGCTAACTGATTGTGCTAATCAAGCATTTCCTTCGAATATACTTCTATATTATAAGTTGCCTTCCCATCTGTGGTGGCACATGGAGTGTGCTGAAGCTGTAAAAGCTTGTAAGCTTGCTGAGAAAAACTTTAATCGGTGTACGACTAAAGCTAATTTTACTGAACTTAATAGATTACCTGCTAAAACTAAACCTTTTGTTTAATTCCAAAGAGTGTGATAGTTGGTGTTCATTTTGCTCTACTTTGAGTCCAAGCTTTCCCGCATCTGTTGTTTGGTTGAAAATCCGTCGAATCAGAAAATCATGGTGTTCACTTTCTCGTTATTGCAGCCCGTCTCATTCCTTCAACATCTTATTAAGAATCGTCTTCAATGGTTCCTTGAAAGTAATGTTCTCCTGGCTAAGTCCCAAAGCAGCCTTTGCTAATTATTTCAGTAGCGTATTTTTGCCGGAAGTACCTACACTCAATAGTGTACAAAATCTTACTGATAGTGATCACAAACTAATTAGTATAGCACAGTTTACATGTCATCACGTCGTGTCGTTAATCAATAAACTCAATCCCAAGACATCGACAGGCCCCGACAGTGTTCCACCATACGTAGTAAAAGCTTTCCACGAAGAAATAGCATTTCCCCTCATGCATATCTTTAATCTCGCTATTAATACTGGCATCTATCCCGACACTTGAATAAGATCTAGAGTGACACCTATCCCGAAAACTGGAGATAAAACCACAGTAGAAAATTACCGTTCTATTGCGGTATTATCAAGTTTTGCTAAGATCTTTGAAGGTGCGTTGCACAAATCTATGTACAGGACACTAGAACCGTATCTGAGCGACGCTCAGCCAGCACGCCTTTAGGAAACGACGCTCAGTAAATACAAACCTGCTCACACTTGTAGATTACGTGTCAAAAAGCTTGATAAAACAACATAGGTAGATGTGGTATACCTAGATTTTAAAAAGGCATTCGATCTTGTGTATAATGACGTCCTTCTAAAGAAACTGGCTAACATCGGGTGTGCTCCAAAACTGTTACAGCATTTTTCTAGCTATCTACGAGATCGATCGCAAGTAGTACGGTTAGGATGCTTCGAGTCAACCTACTACCACACACGTTCGTTTATCAGTCAAGGATCGTCTCTTGGACCACTCATATTTACAATAATGATGATTGATCTCCCGCAATGCCTATCTGCAGCGAAATGCCTACTTTATGCGGACGACTTAAAGTTATTTATGGAGTTTAAACACAAAACGACTGTGAAATACTCCAAAAAGATATAAATAGCGTTTTGTTGTGGTGTAATGACAACAGGCTACAGCTTAATGTAACATGACAAACTATGAGTTTCACTAGTTCCAACTGTCCCATCAATGCACAGTACCACCTGAATGGAATTGCTATTACCGGTCTACAATCAGTAAAAGAGTTAGGAGTTATTTTTGATACTAAACTAACCTTCCATGATCATATACTAGCTCTTACAACTGACTGTTTTCGCGGTTTTGTTACCAGAAACTGTAAAGACTTCTCAAATATACAAGTGATTATGGCTTTTTATACGGCAGTCATTATGTCAAAGCTACAAACCGCAGCTTGCATTTGGAACCATCACCAAACACTATTATACGCTTATTTTAGAGAAGGTGCAAAAACGGTTCTTGCGTTTCCTATACCTCAAATTGTATACTACCCCTTCATGTATCCCACGAAGTATTTAAAGGGAACACTGGGCGTCAAATCTCTAGAGACTAGGAGATTAAAAGAGCAATTACCAACAGTGGTACGACTAATGCAAAGTATAATTGATTTGATTAGCGAGGTTACAAGACTAAGCGTACCAGAAAATTGCCAGGTGCCAGGTTTCGCATAGGGATTGTTCCTCCATTTGCACCTACTCCAACTCGAACGGTGGCGCGACAACAGTCACCCATATATTGAGCACAACGCCAATTAAATAAACTACTGGTAGTACACTCTGAAGTAGATGTGTTTGTTGACGATTGAAAGAAGATAGAGAATATGTGTCTAAACATGCTGAAAATATTACAGTATGTAGACTAAAAAGCACTATGGATAGTCTCAGCATCTTTACTACTGATATTAGATTTGCATTTACTCGTAATGAATCGATTGTGGCTGCCTTTCTTGATATTTCTGCTGCTTATGACAGTGTCTAACTTCCCCTTCTTAAGAATAAACTTCATCTTCTAAAAGTTCCGGTTAAACTGTGTAATTTTATAATGAATCTTCTCTCTGAACGTTTATTTATCTTCATTGTTCAGATCCAGGTATTTCTCCACATACGGTTATTTGGCGTTGACTTCCCAGAGATCTGTTCTCAGCCCTATTCTCTATTATGTATATACCTCTGATTTAGAAAAATTTATTGGTCTTTTCCGTATTATTCAAAACGCAGATGATATTCTTTTATACACTTCTCATCATAATATTGACGTTGCTAATAACTGCTTCTCTCATTCTCTTGTTTGTCTAAATTCCTGGCTTCATTTCAATGGTTTAGGCCTTTCTCCTCGTAAAAGTAATATTTTTCTTTTCTCTCGGAAGCGTGACCCACCTGATTTGGATATTTTATCTAATGGCATTCGAATTTCTGTTAAAAAATCAATTAAATTTCTAGGGTTAATTCTGGATGACAAATTAAATGGCAAATTGCACTGTGACTATGTAGCTCGTAGATGTGAAAAGAATCATAAGATGCTTATCTGTCTGGTGGGGTGCTCACCCATCTCGTTAAAAATTCTATGTAAGGCCATAATTAGAAGCCTTTTAGATTATGGTTCTTTTTAATGGAACCAGCAGATAAAGGGGATTAAGAAAATTGGACTTGATTCAATCTAAAGCTCGTCGAATTATTATGGAGGCAATGAAATCATCCCCTGTTAATGCTCTTCAAGTAGAGTGTGTTGAAGCTCCCCTCCATCTCCGCCGTCAATATCTTACAAATCAATTCTTTTTCCGCTGTGTTCAATTTTCCCTCCATCCTGTAGTCCCCAAACTCAACTGTTCCGTTTCTAGCTAATTTCTCGATTTTGGCGTAAGAAACATCCTCCTCTGCTTTTGAAGAGTTTTGCGTCGTTAAAGTCTCTAAAAGATCGTGTAGTCCGTTCTCCCTGTTTGCCTCTTTTTTCGTCTAGTTTTGATATTGTTATTTCTCGTCCCTCTGTTATTCTGGATTTTGATATTTGTGCTGGTGATCCTCACGATGATGAATATCTTCGCGGTCTTTTAAGAGAGATTGGCTTGGTTGGCATAGTACTTATACGGATGCCTCGAAATTCAAATTCAAATTCAAATTAACTTTATTTGCTAGGAACATGGTTATAAGCAATGTACAAGATCTTAAGGTAAGTAAGTGTGCACATGTCCTTGCCTACATGCAAAATAGAAATACTGAAATAAAATATTACTAACATTACATTACAAAACTTACTTCAAATACAAATGTGAGTACCTGATACTGGCTGGCTAGTATTCCAACAAAACTAAACACTCTTGTTTGTTCCATAAATAGGATACATTGCATACTAACTTATTTCATACAATACTAAAATGCGAGTTGAATACTAATTACTAAAGGAATCGAAAAAAAACCATTAAATTAAATTAGTTTCACTACATACCAAAATGTCAAAGAAATAAACAAACCTAGCAGAACATTAATATGTCATTGTCTTCCCTTGGTTGTGTTGGATATGGAATTTTTCATTCCCGATACAATATTTTGCAGAAAGTGGAATTTCCCCCTGAATCCTCTGTGTTTTCAGGTGCTGGGTGATCCTTGAAACTATCCGGTAAATCCTTCTTTTTAAATTACGTCGTTGTCTTATTTTTTCTGATTCTCGGAGTGCCCTTCAATCTCTTCTTTCGAATCCCTTTTCCTCCAAATTACATAATCATATTGTTATTTTAAACAAAGAATCTCTCAATTTGTGCCGGTTTAGAGGTAGTGAAGTTTTTCTTATTTGGGTCCCAATTCATTCTGGTATTCTTGGTAACGAATGTGCTGATGAGGTTGCTAAGGATGCGGTGGTGTGCGGTGACTAAGTTGAATTTTGTATTTTCCCCCATGATCTGATGTCCCTTCCTAAAGTTCTCTTGTTTAATTTGTGGGCTTCTTGCTGGAACTCATCTAGCAAATCCAGATTGATTCCCTGTCGACCCTGGTTTGCTAAGTGTCACTTCAGCAAGAAGCTTACCAGTTCGTTGATTCGTTTAAAATAGGTTCATTGTTAGGTATATCCCTCCTTATTTGAAAAAAATAAAAATTAGAATGTGTGAATGTGGCGTTGAAGAATTAAACCTAAATCATATTTTCTTTGTCTGCTCTCTTCTTGATCATGCTTCCTTTCTTTCTTCTCTTAGTTCTGTTGTTCCTTTTTCTACTTCCATGTCAGTTTTGCTTTCATCTAATGACTATTCCATTTTTCATTTCATTTGGACATTTATCTCTGTAATTAATTTAAAGTTTTGATTTTTTTTAGTTAATTCATTTTGAATGCTCGATTTTTTAGTCACCTTTTAGCTTTTTGTAAATAGATTTTATGTCTGTTTGTTTATTCGCTTGTTATGTTTAAGTTGTTTTGTTTAATTTATTTATTAAATTTAATATTTGAGTTTCGGTTATATTCTTGACGTGAAACTGGCAAAAGTGTCCCATGGACGATTGTCATTAAAAAAAAAAGAATTGTGGTAAATAATCATAAACAGTGGGAGCTTTAATTTTCAGTGTTTAAAATTGTAGAATTAGACAGAAAATGGCCTTAAACGGCACGCAAGCGAGTCGCGTTAGTGTAGGAAGTCATGACCGAAAATTGCGGTATAGAGCTTTGCTTGAAGATATATCGACTTTGGGTAAGTAGTACCTCAATGGTGTCCCACCGGCTGGAATTGCCTGCGCTGTGTTTGTTATTATGCTGGTTTTTAGAAATTGAATGTTTTAATTTTTTTCAGGACTCTGGAATAATGTTCTCTCAGGTTACTGTGATTAGGTTCAGCGTTCTAAGCTCTGCCAACTCGTATTACCTGTCAGCAGGGTCAACAAATGGGTCCCTAATGTTTGTGTTTGTTTGGCGACGGAATAACTATCAAAGGTGTCAAGCTACCAATATTTTGGACCGTTATCTCTTGCAAACCTGTAATAGCAATTTGTGCAATGCATTGGACATTTCATGAATTCAATACAACATAATTATGGGCACATCAGCTCTAAACTTCTCCTCTATTGTAAAACTTTTTATTTAGAAAACTAACGCATGTTTGATTCATATTGTATAAGATAACGAGGTTTCACATGTACCTGAGTGTTGGAAAGGTCCAACTATAGTTTAGTTCACATTCGGTGAACTTCATCAGGGATGAAATGAGCCTGCACTGCACTGGCAGTGCAAGATGTGTCATCGTTGAAGATACAAACGGCTAATTTCATCTGTGATGAAGTTCCCCGAATGTGAACGAAACTATAGTTGGACCTATCCAACAATCAGGTACTTATAAAAAACCTGTTTTCTTAAACAATACTGTTAAACTGTTCCACGCCAGGCTAAAACTGCATTGCATTGCCCAATGCACCAAGGAACATGATTTCTATACTTTTTGACAATTATAGACAATTTTAGCCCATGGGGCACTCTGCCACTTGTCATATACAAGTGACTATGGTACTGAAAAGGTTAAATTAATAAATATACATTGTCAACAGAGGATGAAGATGACAACAATGTGACACGCATGGATAAGACCGCCCGGGCGGTGAAGGAGGCTCAGGCACTTCTAGCTGAAGGTGGTGTGGAGGAGAGAGTCAAACATCCAGGTACCATTTAGAACTAGTAATTTTGTAAACTGTTGACAACTGTCTTCAGCAAGCAATAATATAGCAACATTAAAAAAATAACTATTGAGCAATTTTTTTTTTTATTATTAGAGGTTGTGTTCAGCATGAATGCAAAATGTTACTGAAAACGGCCAGTAAGTGCTTGCTGCAAACCAAAATACGCCCCAAAATCAATCAATAAAAATCTTGGATATCTTAAAATTTGTTGAATTATTATATAAAGTTTAGAAACTACCACATAGAATGACTAGTTTGTCTTATAAATAATGACACCATATACTGGTCATGTCAGCTTTGGTGTTTAATAACTAATTTGTGCACACCTAAATACAGTTAGTGTCAGAGAGAGCTGGAACTCTGTAAAAGAAGTCCTTTTACCCTAAGATAGTAATCTATTCTATTATATCTTTGTTTCTGAACTCTGCAGTATGACTGCAATTGTGCCAATGTCAAGAAGAGCTGAACAGATTGGCTGGTGTTTTATCCTAGGATAGTTCTTAGATCAGTGTTGAGACACAAACAAAAGGTTAAATAACAATTGTTTCAGGTGAAGGGTATCTAGACTCGCGAGTGCTCCGCGCCACTAGCGACATGTCCGTGCGATGCGCCGAGGCAATCAGCAGTAACGTGAACACATATGACAAGCACGAGCTGACACTGCACATTGTGAGATATACACCTACTTATTATTCAATTATTTGTAAGTAGTAATACCTGCTTACAAGCGACAATGATATTATATGTATAATTTTGTCAGATTAAAACAACATAAACTAGCCATAAAACAAAACTGAAATGTGGTTCATTTGACCTGCAACGTCTACATTGGTGCTATCATACAATAATACCTGATATTGAAAATAACAATATTACCATTCCACAGAAAGAAAACCCAGACTTCTGGCACTTTGCGTTCCCGAAAGAAGTGCCGTCCGCTCTCAATCTATTCGGTACATTCGCACCGACGCCCTACGAGCAGCGGCCGCGAGCGGAGCGGCGTCGCGTCGAGCGGCAACAAGCGGCCACACTCACCGCACCCTCCGCCGTGGACAAGTAACTACTGTTGCTTTACTTACTTGTATCTGAACAAGCAGCGGCCGCGAGCGGAGCGCCGTCGCGTCGAGCGGCAACAAGCGGCCACACTCACCGCACCCTCCGCCGTGGACAAGTAACTACTGTTGCTTTACTTACTTGTATCTGAACAAGCAGCGGCCGCGAGCGGAGCGACGTCGCGTCGAGCGGCAACAAGCGGCCACACTCACCGCACCCTCCGCCGTGGACAAGTAACTACTGTTGCTTTACTTACTTGTATCTGAACAAGCAGCGGCCGCGAGCGGAGCGGCGTCGCGTCGAGCGGCAACAAGCGGCCACACTCACCGCACCCTCCGCCGTGGACAAGTAACTACTGTTGCTTTACTTACTTGTATCTGAACAAGCAGCGGCCGCAAGCGGAGCGACGTCGCGTCGAGCGGCAACAAGCGGCCACACTCACCGCACCCTCCGCCGTGGACAAGTAACTACTGTTGCTTTACTTACTTGTATCTGAACAAGCAGCGGCCGCGAGCGGAGCGACGTCGCGTCGAGCGGCAACAAGCGGCCACACTCACCGCACCCTCCGCCGTGGACAAGTAACTACTGTTGCTTTACTTACTTGTATCTGAACAAGCAGCGGCCGCGAGCGGAGCGACGTCGCGTCGAGCGGCAACAAGCGGCCACACTCACCGCACCCTCCGCCGTGGACAAGTAACTACTGTTGCTTTACTTACTTGTATCTGAACAAGCAGCGGCCGCGAGCGGAGCGGCGTCGCGTCGAGCGGCAACAAGCGGCCACACTCACCGCACCCTCCGCCGTGGACAAGTAACTACTGTTGCTTTACTTACTTGTATCTGAACAAGCAGCGGCCGCGAGCGGAGCGGCGTCGCGTCGAGCGGCAACAAGCGGCCACACTCACCGCACCCTCCGCCGTGGACAAGTAACTACTGTTGCTTTACTTACTTGTATCTGAACAAGCAGCGGCCGCGAGCGGAGCGGCGTCGCGTCGAGCGGCAACAAGCGGCCACACTCACCGCACCCTCCGCCGTGGACAAGTAACTACTGTTGCTTTACTTACTTGTATCTGAACAAGCAGCGGCCGCGAGCGGAGCGACGTCGCGTCGAGCGGCAACAAGCGGCCACACTCACCGCACCCTCCGCCGTGGACAAGTAACTACTGTTGCTTTACTTACTTGTATCTGAACAAGCAGCGGCCGCGAGCGGAGCGACGTCGCGTCGAGCGGCAACAAGCGGCCACACTCACCGCACCCTCCGCCGTGGACAAGTAACTACTGTTGCTTTACTTACTTGTATCTGAACAAGCAGCGGCCGCGAGCGGAGCGGCGTCGCGTCGAGCGGCAACAAGCGGCCACACTCACCGCACCCTCCGCCGTGGACAAGTAACTACTGTTGCTTTACTTACTTGTATCTGAACAAGCAGCGGCCGCGAGCGGAGCGACGTCGCGTCGAGCGGCAACAAGCGGCCACACTCACCGCACCCTCCGCCGTGGACAAGTAACTACTGTTGCTTTACTTACTTGTATCTGAACAAGCAGCGGCCGCGAGCGGAGCGACGTCGCGTCGAGCGGCAACAAGCGGCCACACTCACCGCACCCTCCGCCGTGGACAAGTAACTACTGTTGCTTTACTTACTTGTATCTGAACAAGCAGCGGCCGCGAGCGGAGCGACGTCGCGTCGAGCGGCAACAAGCGGCCACACTCACCGCACCCTCCGCCGTGGACAAGTAACTACTGTTGCTTTACTTACTTGTATCTGAACAAGCAGCGGCCGCGAGCGGAGCGGCGTCGCGTCGAGCGGCAACAAGCGGCCACACTCACCGCACCCTCCGCCGTGGACAAGTAACTACTGTTGCTTTACTTACTTGTATCTGAACAAGCAGCGGCCGCGAGCGGAGCGACGTCGCGTCGAGCGGCAACAAGCGGCCACACTCACCGCACCCTCCGCCGTGGACAAGTAACTACTGTTGCTTTACTTACTTGTATCTGAACAAGCAGCGGCCGCGAGCGGAGCGACGTCGCGTCGAGCGGCAACAAGCGACCACACTCACCGCACCCTCCGCCGTGGACAAGTAACTACTGTTGCTTTACTTACTTGTATCTGAACAAGCAGCGGCCGCGAGCGGAGCGGCGTCGCGTCGAGCGGCAACAAGCGGCCACACTCACCGCACCCTCCGCCGTGGACAAGTAACTACTGTTGCTTTTCTTACTTGTATCTGAACAAGCAGCGGCCGCGAGCGGAGCGGCGTCGCGTCGAGCGGCAACAAGCGGCCACACTCACCGCACCCTCCGCCGTGGACAAGTAACTACTGTTGCTTTACTTACTTGTATCTGAACAAGCAGCGGCCGCGAGCGGAGCGACGTCGCGTCGAGCGGCAACAAGCGGCCACACTCACCGCACCCTCCGCCGTGGACAAGTAACTACTGTTGCTTTACTTACTTGTATCTGAACAAGCAGCGGCCGCGAGCGGAGCGGCGTCGCGTCGAGTGGCAACAAGCGGCCACACTCACCGCACCCTCCGCCGTGGACAAGTAACTACTGTTGCTTTACTTACTTGTATCTGAACAAGCAGCGGCCGCGAGCGGAGCGACGTCGCGTCGAGCGGCAACAAGCGGCCACACTCACCGCACCCTCCGCCGTGGACAAGTAACTACTGTTGCTTTACTTACTTGTATCTGAACAAGCAGCGGCCGCGAGCGGAGCGGCGTCGCGTCGAGCGGCAACAAGCGGCCACACTCACCGCACCCTCCGCCGTGGACAAGTAACTACTGTTGCTTTACTTACTTGTATCTGAACAAGCAGCGGCCGCGAGCGGAGCGGCGTCGCGTCGAGCGGCAACAAGCGGCCACACTCACCGCACCCTCCGCCGTGGACAAGTAACTACTGTTGCTTTACTTACTTGTATCTGAACAAGCAGCGGCCGCGAGTGGAGCGACGTCGCGTCGAGCGGCAACAAGCGGCCACACTCACCGCACCCTCCGCCGTGGACAAGTAACTACTGTTGCTTTTCTTACTTGTATCTGAACAAGCAGCGGCCGCGAGCGGAGCGGCGTCGCGTCGAGCGGCAACAAGCGGCCACACTCACCGCACCCTCCGCCGTGGACAAGTAACTACTGTTGCTTTACTTACTTGTATCTGAACAAGCAGCGGCCGCGAGCGGAGCGACGTCGCGTCGAGCGGCAACAAGCGGCCACACTCACCGCACCCTCCGCCGTGGACAAGTAACTACTGTTGCTTTACTTACTTGTATCTGAACAAGCAGCGGCCGCGAGCGGAGCGGCGTCGCGTCGAGCGGCAACAAGCGGCCACACTCACCGCACCCTCCGCCGTGGACAAGTAACTACTGTTGCTTTACTTACTTGTATCTGAACAAGCAGCGGCCGCGAGCGGAGCGACGTCGCGTCGAGCGGCAACAAGCGGCCACACTCACCGCACCCTCCGCCGTGGACAAGTAACTACTGTTGCTTTACTTACTTGTATCTGAACAAGCAGCGGCCGCGAGCGGAGCGGCGTCGCGTCGAGCGGCAACAAGCGGCCACACTCACCGCACCCTCCGCCGTGGACAAGTAACTACTGTTGCTTTACTTACTTGTATCTGAACAAGCAGCGGCCGCGAGCGGAGCGACGTCGCGTCGAGCGGCAACAAGCGGCCACACTCACCGCACCCTCCGCCGTGGACAAGTAACTACTGTTGCTTTACTTACTTGTATCTGAACAAGCAGCGGCCGCGAGCGGAGCGACGTCGCGTCGAGCGGCAACAAGCGGCCACACTCACCGCACCCTCCGCCGTGGACAAGTAACTACTGTTGCTTTACTTACTTGTATCTGAACAAGCAGCGGCCGCGAGCGGAGCGACGTCGCGTCGAGCGGCAACAAGCGGCCACACTCACCGCACCCTCCGCCGTGGACAAGTAACTACTGTTGCTTTACTTACTTGTATCTGAACAAGCAGCGGCCGCGAGCGGAGCGGCGTCGCGTCGAGCGGCAACAAGCGGCCACACTCACCGCACCCTCCGCCGTGGACAAGTAACTACTGTTGCTTTACTTACTTGTATCTGAACAAGCAGCAGCCGCGAGCGGAGCGACGTCGCGTCGAGCGGCAACAAGCGGCCACACTCACCGCACCCTCCGCCGTGGACAAGTAACTACTGTTGCTTTACTTACTTGTATCTGAACAAGCAGCGGCCGCGAGCGGAGCGACGTCGCGTCGAGCGGCAACAAGCGGCCACACTCACCGCACCCTCCGCCGTGGACAAGTAACTACTGTTGCTTTACTTACTTGTATCTGAACAAGCAGCGGCCGCGAGCGGAGCGGCGTCGCGTCGAGCGGCAACAAGCGGCCACACTCACCGCACCCTCCGCCGTGGACAAGTAACTACTGTTGCTTTTCTTACTTGTATCTGAACAAGCAGCGGCCGCGAGCGGAGCGGCGTCGCGTCGAGCGGCAACAAGCGGCCACACTCACCGCACCCTCCGCCGTGGACAAGTAACTACTGTTGCTTTACTTACTTGTATCTGAACAAGCAGCGGCCGCGAGCGGAGCGACGTCGCGTCGAGCGGCAACAAGCGGCCACACTCACCGCACCCTCCGCCGTGGACAAGTAACTACTGTTGCTTTACTTACTTGTATCTGAACAAGCAGCGGCCGCGAGCGGAGCGGCGTCGCGTCGAGCGGCAACAAGCGGCCACACTCACCGCACCCTCCGCCGTGGACAAGTAACTACTGTTGCTTTACTTACTTGTATCTGAACAAGCAGCGGCCGCGAGCGGAGCGACGTCGCGTCGAGCGGCAACAAGCGGCCACACTCACCGCACCCTCCGCCGTGGACAAGTAACTACTGTTGCTTTACTTACTTGTATCTGAACAAGCAGCGGCCGCGAGCGGAGCGGCGTCGCGTCGAGCGGCAACAAGCGGCCACACTCACCGCACCCTCCGCCGTGGACAAGTAACTACTGTTGCTTTACTTACTTGTATCTGAACAAGCAGCGGCCGCGAGCGGAGCGACGTCGCGTCGAGAGGCAACAAGCGGCCACACTCACCGCACCCTCCGCCGTGGACAAGTAACTACTGTTGCTTTACTTACTTGTATCTGAACAAGCAGCGGCCGCGAGTGGAGCGACGTCGCGTCGAGCGGCAACAAGCGGCCACACTCACCGCACCCTCCGCCGTGGACAAGTAACTACTGTTGCTTTACTTACTTGTATCTGAACAAGCAGCGGCCGCGAGCGGAGCGGCGTCGCGTCGAGCGGCAACAAGCGGCCACACTCACCGCACCCTCCGCCGTGGACAAGTAACTACTGTTGCTTTACTTACTTGTATCTGAACAAGCAGCGGCCGCGAGCGGAGCGACGTCGCGTCGAGCGGCAACAAGCGGCCACACTCACCGCACCCTCCGCCGTGGACAAGTAACTACTGTTGCTTTACTTACTTGTATCTGAACAAGCAGCGGCCGCGAGCGGAGCGGCGTCGCGTCGAGCGGCAACAAGCGGCCACACTCACCGCACCCTCCGCCGTGGACAAGTAACTACTGTTGCTTTACTTACTTGTATCTGAACAAGCAGCGGCCGCGAGCGGAGCGACGTCGCGTCGAGCGGCAACAAGCGGCCACACTCACCGCACCCTCCGCCGTGGACAAGTAACTACTGTTGCTTTACTTACTTGTATCTGAACAAGCAGCGGCCGCGAGTGGAGCGACGTCGCGTCGAGCGGCAACAAGCGTCCACAATTTTTTTTAATTACAGTATAGTAAAAGCAAATAATGAGTTAGTCGAACCGACGACGTTGCCGTAAATCTTGCGTGTGAAAGTAGTCCATGGTCCGTGAATGTTTTAATTGACAGCACGTTTTACACTGCCGTTAGCCTTACTGTACGGTTGCGTATGTAAACCCTTATGTAATATATAAAACTTGTTTCTTTCAGGTTAGACAAAGTAGAAGAGGGCAGCGAGATGGTGAGCCGAGTGAACCGATTCATCACCAAAACTTACCGCAACAACGGGAACTCAGCACTGAGCTACTTCCACATGGTACTGGACCCGGAGAGCTTCTCCCACACCGTGGAGAACATATACCACGTCTCCTTCCTTGTCAGAGACGGCATGGTGGCCATCCACCTCGGTGAGATATCATCATCTACTTATATCAAGTTCTTTCTTGCTTGGTTTATTATTGCATTGACATTGTTTAGTTTGATGACATTGACCACAATTCCGCCAGTCACCACTGACTAAACTAAAAGTTCCTAAAATTATATCCATCCTATTCTCTCTTTTGGAAACAAATGTACCAATGTTCCTTTGGATGGGTACAGTGACCCCCTTTCGACTTAGTACACCCCTAGCCGATAACCCTGTATACATCATTCATTTTATGGAGATTGGTAAAGGAATTATTAACAGGAAGGAAGAAACTTAGAACTGTAGGAACATTACCTACTTAGTTTTAAGTTTTGTAAAGTCACAATCATTTGTTTAGTTTTTATTTTGTCTAAATATTACATTAAATAAATATTTTCTAAATTTAAATAATGTTTCGAGCAAAGCCGTGGGGGGGGGGGGGGGGCGCTCGCGCAGCCTTTTGTTATTCACTCGAGTTGTTTTTGCATCGCGCTTGCACTCGGCGGCGAGCGCACTCCGAGCCTGTATCCGACGGCGAATGCACGTTCGTTTTACGCAATTTCTATTAGCTTTCCCGATCGAGTCAATAGGTATTAGCCGTCTTATTGTTAGTTAAATGTAAATTTGTATTGAAGTGTCGGGTGATGTAAATATAGGAGGAAACTAGATTCAATGGACTTTTATTGGATTTAGTGAACCACCTGGCGCTTTAGAACCATATCTACGCTTACACTCTATGGTTTGAATTTCAAAACTTCCTATTTTAATTCACCAACAAAATTAATACAACCGTAAAATGTCATGTCTTTAGGTAAAGTGTTTGTGTTGATTGCAACACGTCAGCTAGTCACGACTTACTATATATATATATTAATATTCGTATATAACACAAACAAAGACCCTGATTCTGGCAAGCTAAATATACTAAACTAACATAATTTGACAGTTCTAAAATTGTCTCCTCTCTTTTTGTCTTTTTTACTAAACCGAAAGGGGGTCACTGTACCCATCCGAAGAAACATTGGTACATTGACCACCTTACGGCTTAGTACACTCCTACCCGATAACCCTATATATTTTAGGAACTTGTTGACTCTGAACGCCAAGAACACAAAATACATTGCCTTCACCAAGACCAGCGTAAGTCATCCACCAGCTAGTAAAATATTGAGAATTCATTCTAACTTCTGTTCGAACCCAACATTTTGTTCATGTAGCTGTATAGATCGTACTACTCGTTGTTACATCAAGTACTTGGGCATTACTCTTGATGAAAATCTCACATATGAGAAACACATCGCTGATGTATCACTCTCGCACTCGTAAGTTGATCCACATTATGAAAAACCTCCGTGACTGTGCTCCCCTCCCTCTGTTCAAACAAATTTATCTTGCTTAGCCGGTACCTCTCGCAAGTTCTCTAATCGGTAGACGCAGCCCTTCCTATTCTTTACCCTGTACATACAGCACGGTTTGTTTATACTTTAACTTTGAATCCGACAAAAACTCAAAATCAACACTTAAAAAGAAATTCAAAGATTGGCTTATAAATTTGTCTCATAACGCTTCTGAAGATTTATTGCACAGTATGTACAGCGGCGCTAATTAATATTGGAAGACTCAAATCTTTAACTCTTCGCCGATAGCTTTGAAACATGATTTGTGTACAACCTGACCATACTTTTTTCCCTTTAGACCACATACTCATCTTACACCTCACTCACTCGTCTCACTCATCGAATCGTTATGATTAATACCATACTCTCATTTAATTTAAAGGCATATTATGTTACATTTGTTTTCAATCAATAGTAAGGTTTTTGATTAACACACCCTTTTGGTAAAGTAGCACTCTGGTCCCAAGTTACAAGCCTTGAGCTTAGTTTGGAGCCCACTGTAATTCAAACTTTAGTTTAATTCATGTTTAGTACATAAGTAGTTTGTTGAATGTAAATGTAATCTTTCCTAGTTATAAATATATATTGATATGTTGTTGTATGATACAGACGAGGAGTACGAGCTGCCGTTCATAACGCCGATGCCGTCCACGCACGAGGCGCAGGATGTGGGGGACGAGAACCAGTTCATAGTGTCCATTGACAAGCCTCGGTGGAAGGTACCGTCACCTACCTAATACTACATAAAAATATTAACTCTTAAGAGTATTCCTGAATTCACTGAAAAATTACGTCTTCTTCTGTGTATTTATTGCAATATTTTTAGATTCTGCAAGCTTTAATGTGTAATATTGGTGGATTATTAGCTATTAATGTCTTGTTTATGTGCACAAGTGTGGGCAAGCGATATAAAGATGGAATAACGTGGTTTTCGTGTTCGCGTGAAATGTTCATAGAAACTCCAGTATACAGCTTTAGTCACCACCGCTTTAGTAGGGCACATGACATGACTTTACTTGACCACGATGACTTATGACTTGATACTTGACTTTTCTAATAGATTGATATTATTTTATAAACTTATTACTTGAAAACTGGCACAATACTCAGTTTGATGGCCAAATAATAAAGAAGAAAAAATATCTTTTTCCCTCTTAACTCTCTAAAAGTTGTAGGTTATAATCTAACTAGTTAGAAATAATAAATGTTTTTATATTTCAGGAGCTGATTGAAGCCTTCAGAATAACAAAGCCCATGATGGTGCTGAAGCGACACTGAATAAAGAAAAATGCATGTTTGACTAGCAGCAGGAATACTGTATGAAGCCTCGGCCAGGACAGTGTACATGATACCATAAATATGTTAAAGATAATTAATCTTTAATCTATCAACCAAATTCAAAGTAACGTAACTTAAAGCAGTGTACAAAATTAACTTCAAATCAAAATAGTTAAAGCTTCCTACCTCCGACGGTGAAATGAAGGTGTCGCCACCTAGCGGAGGAGCCGAAGTTTGAAAATACTCCTTCACTTCCGCCTCGACTCTCGCATGGTGGTTCCTGGTGTCTAATGTGGCCTCTGGTGGGACTGGGTGCAGCGTAAACTGACCTTGTAAGTAGTCTGCCAGTAGCTCGGCCCTCGCTGCCGCTGTGTAGTGACGTTGGCCGGTGGAGTCTACAAGCGGGCATACGGTCTCCTTTGCTCTGGTCAGTTGTCTATTTAGTTGGTAAAGATTTGTGAGGTCATCCCCGCAACGGTCAATCAATTCTTCCCAGTTGCTTCCCCTCCAAATCTTTACCTTCTCCGCTAGCTTCTGGCTCACTGCGTTCAGCTCGGTCTTAGTCCTGGGGCACCTCGTCCTGGACCAGAGCTTTTGCAGATCTCGCTTGTGAGCTCGAAGCCGGCTTAGCTCAGGCGGAAGCTTCTCCCGTCTACCTGAAAGGGTACTTCCTGTGTCGCGGCCTGTTGAGCGGCCACAATCGCTTCTGTCAGTGCCCGTGCGCTGTACTCCACTTTCTCTAGAGTGGAGATCTTGACCACTGACAGCGGCTGCAGCTCGCGCTGGTACTGGTCCCAGTCTGTCCTAGTACTTACCCCCCTCGGCAGTGTAATGGACGTCTGTGACCCTATTGTGATTAAAATTGGCCTGTGCTGGCCGTCGAGGTCATAGAGGACCTCGATTGAAATAGGCACAGCAATGCCCCTGTGTACACAGACGTCCAGTACGTCCGCTCTGTGCCTTGGGTTGGTAGGGATGTTAGTCGGTGAGTCGGGACCCAGCACCGTGAGGCCGCGATTCTCAGCTTCCTCCAAAAGCGCCGTGCCCTCCCGCCTGATATGGGTGGACCCCCACACTGTGTGCTTGGCGTTCAAGTCCGCTGCCAACAGTGTGGGGGGGTGTTACCTGAGAAAATTTTCCGTAGGTCTCCTGGATTGAATCGACTCTGGTTCGCGTCAGGTGGTCTGTAGCCCGCGTAGATGTTCGTTTCTCTCCCCGCTACGATCGTCCTGACCCCCACCGTCCTCGTGTCGATAAAATCCAGGAGTTCCAGTTCCTCATGAACTATGTCCCTCCGGACCAAGGCTGCCGTCCCCCTGTAGGCTCGCCCAGCCGGGGATTGCTCGTCCCTCCTGTAAGTGGTGAAACCAGAAATTGAAAAGGGTTTGAAGGGCTTGAGAAATGTCTCGCCCAGGAGAACAATGGGGATATTGTGTTCCTGAGCGAGTTTCCTGAGATCCTGCTTCTGAGGGATTAAGTTACCCCCGCAGTTCCAGTAGAGGATTTTAGTGAGGCCGTTGTCCATATTTTCCATCCATTTAACAATTTGCCCCTGCTCGGCTGCCACCAGGACCTGTGCTTCCGTGGCACCCGGTCCTTCTGCAGGGGTGGCTCCGGTCTCTTGTCCCCTCCTCCTCGGCCTGCCCCTACGTTTCCGCCTTGGTTGGGTTTGACTCACCGTGGTCCACTGTTGGGCTGGGAGGGCAGGGGCCATCCGCGTCGGGATGTGTGCAAATGACGACACGAACAGCGGCGCCTCCTGCTGGTGTGGAAGTGGAGTAGAGGCTGTTGGTCTCCTTCCTGGAGGTGCCCCTCTACCCCTGCCCCTTGACCTTGATCTTCCCCTCCCCCTCTGCTGTCCTGCCCTCTCCGTAGGGCGGTTGGCCGGTGGGCAGAGAGTCGTTGGCAGCTGGGGGGCCTGGGGGGGCCTTGGAGGTTGTAGTGGGGCCCGTGGGGGCTGTGGTACCTGCATTGGGGTTGGACCTCTCCATACCTGTGGGGGGCCATGCTGGAGGTGGTGGGGCCCTCGCTCCCTGTGGTTGCTGGGGCGCTGCAGGAGGGGGGGGGGGTCTTCGGGGAGGCGGATTTGCCTTTTCCGCGCTTCCCTACGGAATACCGGGCATTGGCGGCTGTTTGCCGCGTGTGCCCCCTTGCAGTTGGCGCATGACAGTGGAGCGTCCTGTGCGTTAGGGCACTCGGAGCCAAAGTGAGGGCCCCCGCACTTGACGCACCGCTGCGGGCGGTGGCAATTTGTAGAAGAATGGCCATTTGGCCATTCTTCTACATTCTAGCGGCCGCAGTGTGGCACTGCGGCATTGTTGTTTGGCCCCTCCAAGCCTCTATGACTATACGGGGCATATCTAGCAGTACCTCAGTGGCGAAGAGCCGCTCCAACTGGGCCTTGGGCATGGCATCGAACTGCACATGGTAAGTATTCTAGGTGGCACGCGGTCTGGTGGGGAGAGCTCTTGCGAACTTGGCCCGAAATCCTAGCTCTCTCAGGGCCTCACAAATCAACTCACCGTCTGTTCCCTGGGGCAATCCCCACAGGGCGGCTTTGAACCGCTTTTCTTCGTCGAGGCATTTCGTCGAGGCATTCTCATAGCACCACCAGCTTATGGGTTTGGTTTTTGAAAGGTCCGTGAAATATTTTTGAATGGTTCTGAACTCTTCCCCCGATTTGGGTCTGAACCTTATACCCTTATCGACGGGGTGGGCATTTACTACGTACCCCAGGCGGGCTCGCAGTGCTTTTAGATGTACAGGAAAGTCGGGCAGGCTGTCTACGACTATCGGCGGGTAACTTTTTTGCTTAAATCTCGACTGGGCCGGCTGGGCGCCTGCTGCGCTGGTTGATGGCTGCGGTGAAGCCGGTCCATGGGCGGAGCGTGGCGGAGGGGAGACTCTCGCCATTTGGGCGTACGACACTGTTGGAGAGGCTATCTCACCTGGGGCACTAGCGGGTTGTTGAGGGGGCGATGGCTCAGAGGCAGTATCCATCTGCGAAGGTCCAGACTGGAATGCCGCTTAGGACGTGGATCCAGACTCAGGCCCCGCAGAGGCACGTCGATCGCTACCCCTCGGTGACGACCCTCCTAGCTCCGGTGGGGAGGTGGCAAGCTGAAGTGGGGCGAACTGGACTGAACTGGAGTGGGGGTGACTGGGTGGAACTTTGGCTTGGTACTAGTGGCGACACCTGGGTTGATGCCGGGATATCGAACATGGCCATATGTTCACGATACCCGGCGTGGGTGGGACCTGCTTCATGCGCCGCGGCCAAGCTGTTAGCGACCTCTATCGGACTTACTATTGTCCTTGACGCCTGGGCGGGCGGGGAGAGGGGCAGTTGCTGCTGCGTGGTGGATGCTTCGAAGTTTCGGGTGGGAGGTGAGTGCTCGCTGGTATGTGTAGCACTAGCGGCGGTCGACTGCCTGGTCATCCTTTCCAGCCTCTTTGACAGCGGAGTATGCTGGAAGCCCTGGTAGTACTTGGAGCTAAGGCTTACCTGCTCCAGTTCTTCCTCTGCCGATGAGGCGGAAGAAGCGGCGGACGACGGTCGAAGCTGTCGCGCCTTTGACATGCTATGTTTCTGCGCGCCTACTGTCTGCGCTGCCTCCAGCCCTAGAGCTTCGCTAGAGGGAAGAGCATAGTTGGAGGAAAAAGCGGCGGGTTCGAGCGGTGGTAATGACAGCCCCTGGTCGAGTGCCGCCTGGGTTACCCAGTCGGGCAGGGGCGATACCACTGGTGGCTGGGATCGTGGCCTCAGTCCACTTCCTGACGCGGAGGGGGGCGCTGGTGTAGGGCGGGTGGATTTCGCCTTACCCTGGGGCTTCTCGTGCTAATCGTGGGATAAAACGGCTGTAGACAATCGAAATCGGCTTCAGAAAGTGCGAGATCGCTCGGCGCGTCTCAAGCACGTCCGCTCGCAGCGACACGACGGTCCAAAGGGACCTAAAATATGTCTTCTGCGCCGTGGTCATCTTTCGTGAATCTTACTGTACTAAGAAAGGATTTCTTTTGAATTTCCTACCCTGATGGGGTCAAAATGAGAGTAAATAAGGGTCCTCATAGTTTTATTATGTGGAATATAAATGTAAGTAACTTTCGGATACGAAGATTTTTAATGGTTTCCGCGTAAAATCCTTGTTAAGACTTAGACCGTGGTACTTATTCCATTGTATAACTATCTCACCGACAATATTAATTAAGTAAGTGTTATTATAAGAATTGATCTGTGATCGTTGATGGAAATATATGTTGATATTGTACAATATAATGTTTTCATTTTGACTATCGGGTTTTATTATACAAGGATATCGGCTTGGGGTGTACTAACCCGGAGGAGGGTCACTATACTTATCCCAAGAAACAACACCATGCGACCAACTGAGTTAGAGAAAATAAAGTAGCTGTTCCTTAGAAAAGGATTATCGGTCGTCGACAAAACATGTGTGGAGAGCATTTCTCCTTAACTTCGTGAATAGAAAACAGTAAGATTGTGCATATGTTTATTGGAAGCACTGCGAGCATTAACACTCTCGAAGCTACCTATCAATACAACAGAAGAATCTTAATTATATTTACAATTATTAGCCTAAAGATTGTGTTACGACCGGCGGTCAAGAGAGCAAGACCGACCACAGATTCATTGTTTTTTGTCCACTGACACTTGCGTTTTGTTTCTGTGATGTGGTGATGAAACCTCATCGCCACACATGTACTCGTATGAAGCAGCAGATTTTTTTCTCTCAAATTCTAAGTTGCCCCCATAATAAAAGTTTCCTTAGGATGAGTATCGTGACCGCAATTCGGCTTATTACACCTTAGTGGATAACAACAACAAAAAAATGCCTGACTCGAAGCATGGACACTTCGCTCGGTGGCTCAATAAAATTGATGTGATTATTGTCGCTAATTATTATTTCAAAAAAATATTGCGGTTTGCACTGGCATGAGCTATGGTTTGTATCAATTGTTCAGTTATTCTACTCAATGAGAGATGTCGCTTTACTTGAGAACTTTTAATCAGTAGCACCACTGGTTCAAGGTTTTGGTTGTTCAGTGGGTTAGTATAACAAGTTCCGCTACTCCTAGCTAGATGGCGCTTCACAGCACATCAAAAGAAATAGTTTTACTATAATATTAAATTTTTTTTCGATTAAGTGATTGTTTTCTTTCGTCCTCTAAAAAGGAGGAGGTGCTTAATTCGCAATTATGTTTTTATTGTTTGTAATCTAATTACTCGGAGACGACTAGACCGATTTGATTTGTTTTTTTTTGTATGAAGGGATACTTCTCGAGTTCCCACTTAAATTTTATCGAAACCGGTCCAGAGGTTTGATTTTAAATGGAAATAAAAATTTGTATAATGAGATAAAAGAAATTTTTCTTTTTTGTAACCGGATACCTACAAAATATACAGTTGTATACTCGGCCGAACGGAAATAAACACACAAATTTAATCACTTAAAAATTTAAAGATCCAGCCCACATTTTTAAATTTTAAAAGATTGCTCACGGTACAAAATAAATAACAAGTCGTTGTGAAAAGAAGTTATTATAAAAAAGGGATGAAATTGGTAGATTTCATTGCGGCATGGGAAGATAAAAAAAATATCCAAACTCTTAGTCGATTAAGGGGATTTTAATAGGAACACTTGAGAGGTCTACCTCTTAAAAAATATTTTTCATCCAGGCGTTTCCTGTGTTTCGTTTCTTTAATGTTTGTTGCAGGCAACAAACATTATTATTTTGTAAATTTTCTCAAATTTGCTTGAGAAATCCTGATTTCTCAGGCAAATTTGAGAACCACCTCCTTTATTGGGAAGTGGACAAAAGGTATCAGCAACTTCAATTCGGCATTCACCGATACGATATTTAATCATTTTCTGCCTTATTAATAAACGCGTCTTAACTTAGAACATTTTTTGTCTTGTTCTATCCAACGAAGAACGCACGCGGCAAAACAAGACAAATGCCGATTAAAGTTAAGACGCGTTTATTAATAAGGCTGTTTGATTCTAACTTCCACTGTGCAAAACATCAAATCTATCCATCTCTCACGCTCATACTAAGTAGAAGAGGGACAATAAAACAGATACACTTTCCCATTTATAATTTATGTAACCCTGAAATATTGTCATTCTGTGACCTTGTCGTCTTACTCTTATCTCGTCGGTCTGAGACCTCTTGTAATTTTGAGATCTCGTCTTTCTGAGTTTTTGGCATTAGGTATCAGATGGACTTTTTAAAAGTACTAGATTGATTTCGATAAAATTAATATGGGACCACAAGCCCTTCAATATCCGCTTCATGTGACTTTTTTAAACAACAATAAAAAAGATGTTTTCATATCTGTCCATGTCCAGCCGTCTCCAAGAAATCAAGGAACAAATATGCAACAACAAAATACCTAATCGTGTAAGTATTCGTACTATCTCTCTATATAGTTTCTTGTGAAGCCGACAATAAATAAAGAGTTCAGATTATATAATGCAGTTTATTCCAATATAAATTATAAAGTAATATGTTTGAAATATCACAATTTGTTTTGTTCAATTATCTGCCGAAATATTGAACTAAATCTAACATAGAAATTATTACGTAATTACATACCGACATAAAGATTTTAATATACATACTTATATCTAATAATTATAATCACAAAACTCACTCTTCAAGCGAAAACCTAGTGCAAAAAACAAGGACAATTTTTCTCTTAGAATTCTGTTCGACTAATTTACTAAAATAATTTATATAAGCAGCTAATGAGAAAATAGGAGCTCAGCAAGAATTTCACACAGGCACTAGAGTATCGACAAGTATACAAACGTGAATAGCGCCGCTAACGACCGTAAGAAGAACTACAAATAGGTAAGTCATTTTTAGGTTCTGTGCCAAAAGTACTGAACTTTAAAAAATAGCAAATAAGATTTTTTTATCTGAAAAATTAATTATGCTTAATATCTTATTACATTAAAGGTATTACAAATCGTTATCTACGCTCAGTATGTATGTCTTAAATAAGAAAAGATCAAACAAATTAATAACCCTACATAATAGTTATTGCCTCTCAATAATAATAAAATAAGTTCTACAAAATCTCAAAAAACAACACAAAAGTTAAAAATATATAGTTTTATCCCAAAATTCAGTTAATTTTTCTCGTAATTTTATTATTTACAGTTCAACTCACGATAGAGATAAGCCTAAATAAATATTGCCATTCGCAGATTTCGCATTTATAACAAATAGCATTTTGATCATCATTTCAAATATCAGCTATATTTACAGTTACGGACTAGTAGACTCCAATATCAATGGCACTTAATTCACAAAGTCTTATAACACATAGGTAAGTAGATAGGTTAAATTCGATAGATTTATGAATTATAGTCAAATTAATTAGCTTCTTTGAACTAACTCCACGAACATGAGTACATAGTTTTAAACATCTCTGATTTTTGATAGAAAATAATATATTTTCTCTACGGTACGAACTAAAACAATAATTCCACCAAAACCCGTTTCGTATTTCGTTGGATTTTTATGTTTTTAAATATAAATAGATACCTTATGATGTAGGTATTTATATTTTGGTAAAATAAAAATAAGTACATAAAATAGGTACAAGTTGTGTAGCATAAAAAACAACCAAAATTTAAAAAAAAATACTCTAAAATAACGTCACTCATCGAATTAAGTAAAACAGTCCAACAATTTTTGTGTAATATAGCACATAAAAAATTAAGTATCAGTCAATAAATAAGATAGAATGAAGTGAAAGATGAGGGAACATTTATGTATTAGTCACGTCGTAGGTTACGCTCCAAGTATATATTTTAAATTAACTCGTGATTTTGAATTAAATACCGGTTACCTAATTAGCATTACAATGCAAATAAGCAAATTATATTATCAAAATATATTATTCGTCAAAAAACTGTTAAAACACACAGCACTTCATATCCCTATAGTGAATACAACTGCTATCTACATTTATCAACCGCCTGCGAATTTCTTTACTGCTAATTATTGTCCTATTCCTTGATATTTTACATTCAAATCCTTTTAATTAATGTTTGAAATTAATCCGATTTATTAACTAAAGTTATTATAAAAATCAAGTAAAGTTAATACCAAAAACTCGCTTGGTATTAGAGGGCAAGGAATAAGAATCAAAATATAATTGCTTTGAAGTCTAAGATAAAAAACAAGCAATTTTTATGATATTATAAAGTTTTAAACATAGTCTTATTTTTAATCAGTAATAACTAAATCTATTTTAACCTTCATCTGACCAATATTTACAAGGCTATTTTACAATATAACGTAACATATTATATTTACTTAAGCTTAAGTTATAATAAAACAAAAAGCTTAACCTTTACTGTTATTGTACTAGTTGCTATTATTATTTGGCAAAATATTTTATTTTTATAGAATGGCAAGACCTCTCGGTAGGTACTCGCTATACGCTTCACAGACCTCTCGTTAGGTACTCGCTATACGCTTCACAGACCTCTCGTTAGGTACTCGCTATACGCTTCACAGACCTCTCGTTAGGTACTCGCTATACGCTTCACAGACCTCTCGGTAGGTACTCGCTATACGCTTCACAGACCTCTCGTTAGGTACTCGCTATACGCTTCACAGACCTCTCGGTAGGTACTCGCTATACGCTTCACAGACCTCTCGGTAGGTACTCGCTATACGCTTCACAGACCTCTCGTTAGGTACTCGCTATACGCTTCACAGACCTCTCGTTAGGTACTCGCTATACGCTTCACAGACCTCTCGGTAGGTACTCGCTATACGCTTCACAGACCTCTCGGTTGGTACTCGCTATACGCTTCACAGACCTCTCGTTAGGTACTCGCTATACGCTTCACAGACCTCTCGGTTGGTACTCGCTATACGCTTCACAGACCTCTCGGTAGGTACTCGCTATACGCTTCACAGACCTCTCGGTAGGTACTCGCTATACGCTTCACAGACCTCTCGGTTGGTACTCGCTATACGCTTCACAGACCTCTCGGTAGGTACTCGCTATACGCTTCACAGACCTCTCGGTTGGTACTCGCTATACGCTTCACAGACCTCTCGGTTGGTACTCGCTATACGCTTCACAGACCTCTCGTTAGGTACTCGCTATACGCTTCACAGACCTCTCGTTAGGTACTCGCTATACGCTTCACAGACCTCTCGGTTGGTACTCGCTATACGCTTCACAGACCTCTCGGTAGGTACTCGCTATACGCTTCACAGACCTCTCGGTTGGTACTCGCTATACGCTTCACAGACCTCTCGTTAGGTACTCGCTATACGCTTCACAGACCTCTCGGTAGGTACTCGCTATACGCTTCACAGACCTCTCGTTAGGTACTCGCTATACGCTTCACAGACCTCTCGGTTGGTACTCGCTATACGCTTCACAGACCTCTCGGTTGGTACTCGCTATACGCTTCACAGACCTCTCGGTAGGTACTCGCTATACGCTTCACAGACCTCTCGGTTGGTACTCGCTATACGCTTCACAGACCTCTCGGTTGGTACTCGCTATACGCTTCACAGACCTCTCGTTAGGTACTCGCTATACGCTTCACAGACCTCTCGGTAGGTACTCGCTATACGCTTCACAGACCTCTCCGTTGGTACTCGCTATACGCTTCACAGACCTCTCGTTAGGTACTCGCTATACGCTTCACAGACCTCTCGTTAGGTACTCGCTATACGCTTCACAGACCTCTCGGTAGGTACTCGCTATACGCTTCACAGACCTCTCGGTTGGTACTCGCTATACGCTTCACAGACCTCTCGTTAGGTACTCGCTATACGCTTCACAGACCTCTCGTTAGGTACTCGCTATACGCTTCACAGACCTCTCGGTTGGTACTCGCTATACGCTTCACAGACCTCTCGTTAGGTACTCGCTATACGCTTCACAGACCTCTCGTTAGGTACTCGCTATACGCTTCACAGACCTCTCGGTAGGTACTCGCTATACGCTTCACAGACCTCTCGGTTGGTACTCGCTATACGCTTCACAGACCTCTCGTTAGGTACTCGCTATACGCTTCACAGACCTCTCGGTAGGTACTCGCTATACGCTTCACAGACCTCTCGTTAGGTACTCGCTATACGCTTCACAGACCTCTCGGTTGGTACTCGCTATACGCTTCACAGACCTCTCGTTAGGTACTCGCTATACGCTTCACAGACCTCTCGGTTGGTACTCGCTATACGCTTCACAGACCTCTCGTTAGGTACTCGCTATACGCTTCACAGACCTCTCGGTAGGTACTCGCTATACGCTTCACAGACCTCTCGGTAGGTACTCGCTATACGCTTCACAGACCTCTCGTTAGGTACTCGCTATACGCTTCACAGACCTCTCGGTAGGTACTCGCTATACGCTTCACAGACCTCTCGGTTGGTACTCGCTATACGCTTCACAGACCTCTCGTTAGGTACTCGCTATACGCTTCACAGACCTCTCGTTAGGTACTCGCTATACGCTTCACAGACCTCTCGGTAGGTACTCGCTATACGCTTCACAGACCTCTCGGTAGGTACTCGCTATACGCTTCACAGACCTCTCGGTTGGTACTCGCTATACGCTTCACATTTACCTAACAATGCAATGCACCTATTTACAATTACAATACTAATAGAGACCGAATAAAATGTATTTAAATTTTTTACCATCCGTCTCTAAAATTAAACATTAATATTTTTAGAGTATTTCTTTCAGAGGTTTTATTTTAGCTTAGAGCTTACTAACTATAATTCTCAAAAAAACCATGTAAGTACTAATCGAAAGGACCTAAGTTCTTTATTTTTATCTATTTGTCAATGCACAAACTCATTGACTCCACCTCCATGGTGGTGGAACTGTTGCGTGTTGTCAACTATGACACTTGTGTAACCTTCTTGCACCGCGGGACTGGGCGCCATCTTGCCGAAACTGCCGCCGAAATCCTCCAGCGGGCGGCCATTTTGTTGACCGTTATTATAAAAACTAATTAAGTTTGTGTAATTAGTGCTATTATTGTATTGATTTGGATCTGAACCTTCGATCGATGAGCAGGAGGAAGAGCTGGCGGAGAACGGCCGTTGGTTTTGAGGGTAAACGTAATTTGGTTGGATTTCCGCTTCCGGATAGCTTTCGTAGAAGATGTCTTGGTAGTTGTGTTGGTGGTAATCTTCCTGGTTGTCGTAAGGGGGTATGACGGGGAGGGAGTACTCCGGGTACGTGTAGCTTCCTGGACAATAAAAATATATCATTATTTCATAAGATAAAAGGTGGTTAGTGCATGTTAGATATAAGATAAGTGGAAATATGTTATTTAAGGCAGCGTAAAATACCCACAATAAGCACGTAGCTTTTAATGTTTATTAAGAACCAATGTGTTGTTTCTCCAGCTAGGAAAGGCTTGTATGTTTATAACCCACCACGATCGCTAAATGAGGTTTTCACTTATATTGGACGGGTCAAGAAGAACATTACTTTTACCCATGCAAGTACTTGGAAATAGAAATAACACTATAATTTCATTCTTATAAAAACATAAATACCTCATCAAGATCTAAAATTCGCTAAGTAGGTAATAGGCTAACAGGCAGGTATATTAATAGGCAATTTCAAACCAAAAAACGAATGTATCATAAGTTTAAACTGTTACTTAGTTCATAAACCTGAATGTTACAACCTTTTAACCGACTTTAAAACTGAGAAGGTCCTCAATTCGTCAGAATCTTTATTTAATGTATGTTCTCAAATTTCTCGGAGATGCCCGAGCAAATTTAAAAATATTATAGTATTTGTTCGATAATTTACTTAACGGTAACGTAACGGAAAGGTCACATACTTTTCAGTTGATTTCATATAAATTTAATAAAAATTAGTCCAGTAGTTATAATTTCTTAATGTATATTTAATTGTCTTAGCAATATATAGGTACTATAAGATTTTAGTAAGATTTATATGAGATCAACTGGTAAGAATATGCCCAACTCTTTCGCAGTCTAAGGACTACATTAATGACATTCTATTTCGTAACGTAATTTGAAAATAGCTGAAGTTTTATCAAATTGAAGTCGGTTTCCAATGTTTAAATGTGTTACTTATGTGAATGAGTAAATTACCCGTGGAGTCTCCGTTGAACTCTGTCTCGTTGATGTGTGCGTTGATCTTCTCGTGGCGCGCGGGGGTAGCGACGGGCGTGACCGACGGCTTAACTTTGGGAGGACCCTGCTCCAGGTTCAGAATCAGGTGCTTCTCTTCGATGTCACTGCGGATATTAAAGTAGTACTCTTTAATACTCTATAATTACTAAATTAGTTAGTGATAGCCTAGTACTTAGTGGTCCTAGTCGGTTAACATGTTGCCTCGCAAGCGAAAGGGCACGGGTTCAAACCCTGGTTCAGACATGCACCTCTGTGTTTTTCACTCATCTGCATATTAGAAATAATTACCACGTGCTTAAACGGTGAAGGAAATCATCGTGAGGAAACCTGCTTGTTGTAGAAGGTTAATAACTTTTAGAGATAAGTGAAGTCCCAAACCCGCTATTTGACCGGCGTGGTGGACTATGGCCTACGCCCCTTTCATAGGAGAGACCCATGTCCAGCAGTGGGAAGCTATGGGTTGATACAACAACTCTGTCATACACTTCACTATTGAATTAAAAAAAAACTAGTGATATATCAGGAGAGGAGCCCAGCTATTATCTATACGTATATGAAAGAGTAAGTTCTAACTAACTACAGGTCATGCAACGCAGAGTCTAAACCGCTGAATCTAGAGACATGAAATTTGGAAATCGTATTCATTATAAGGTGTATGGGTGTACAACTCCTCAGGGATTCATATCCCATTTTGTGTTGCGGGCAACACCACGGGTGCCGACTACCTACTAGGTAGTTTGTATATAAATAAATATCACAAGATTTCTTCATTTATTCAATAGCACCAATCCCGGCATTGTATACGCCTCCGTCGTCTCTGTTGATGTTCGAGCTCCTGTTTGCCCATCGCAGCTTTGTGTATCTACAGATAGCCGCTAATGTAGAGATGCGCGACCGACCGACCGTGTCGCATATACCTACTCGTACTTAGTCAATTAGTCTAACAAGTGACTTTACGAGTATTACCATAAACAAAATGAATAACTACAAGAACAAAGAAAAAAATATTTAGCAGAAAGATTACCTATAGACCATTTAAGATCTACAGATAATACAAATGCTCCAACCCATCACCAGAGCGCAACGTGCCGAGAATGCTAGCCGCATTACCACAGAATGGCAATGCGTTGGGCCAGATAAAATCCGTAAACGTGTCCATTTTTTTGTCTAACAAACTTATCTAGTTATATCTACCTGAGCACATAGTTGACCGAGACGATGCAGTGCGGTCGAGAGGAGCGCGAGTTGTGCACGATGGTGGCATAGCTCTGCATCCACACCCAGCCGCCCGCCTTCGTGAGGAACCGGTAGTACCGTGACGTCACTTGTCCTTTGGTTAGCACTGCAGTAGAGAGGTGTCAATCAGCTTTCATACCAGTACAATATTGTAGCATAGATTGATAGATGAAAGATGAAAGTTCTGAGTACTTAGAAGTCAATAAAGATCTTATAATAATCACTTGGATGGTAGTGCCGCGGGTAATTAAGTAAGATCACGGCTAATTTTATTGTATGCGTCCAATCCAACGACCCAATCAGAAAAGTAGTGGTAATACCAAGCAGTAGTGTCTGAGGTAAAAAAATGCATGCGATTAAAATACCAAACTATTTGATCAATTTTCACAAAACATATGTAATTTACGTAAGGATATCTGCTAGGAATCAACGCAGAGCATAAAGTGCAGAAACTAGAGACATTAAATTCGGAGGGTTTTTCATTATATCATTATACGAGTAGCGTATCAGGGTTGTACTAAGAAAGGATTTTTTGAAAAATACAACGCTTAAGATAGTCAGAGTGTGAAACTTCTTTAAATTTTATTATATCGCGGGCACTGATAAATTATCAGTGATAATTCTTTTACTGGTAGAAAGCTCCGTTCTTCCTGCATGTCATAATCTTTGATCACGGAAATATGTTTTGTTCCCGTGGAATAATTCATGTATACCTATCATTGAATTATTCCACGGGAACAAAAACCAATTAATAATTAAAATGTAACAAGACTTGCCTGTACAGAATGTTATTTAAAGGCCAATAAATAAATAAAAAAAATAAAAAAAGTCACACGAACATTCGTACTAATAGACTATCGCAATCGTAATAATAGAGTTTGTGTGCGTAAGGAAGTTGAATTACTAATAGCCCTGATGTTGTACAACCTCTGTTAGGAGTCCAACAACAAGAATATTAAAATAAATTGAAATACATTTGTCAAATGTTCGACATCCAGTAAAGGGGAAACCTAGGAAGAATATCCTGAGGTAGAAAAAGTTTCATTTTCTACTAGGAGTCCAACGGTCTTTGTTTGTTCTTTTTTCCCTAAGGTAGCCTGGAAGAGATCATTTTTTTTCGATGAGTCCGTCACTTGTAGTAGTATGTTTAGTAAGAATTGTTCTCATGTATTTAATTTCATATTTTTTTAAGTAATTAATAATTCAAATGTAACCTGACTTGCCTGTAACGAACGTTATTTAAATGCCAATAAATATTTTTTATTATTTTTCTTAATGTTTAGTGTGACTACAATAAATAATTATTTATTGTAGTCACAATTGTCTATCTATATATCTTTAGGGGGTATCTACGCACTCGTATCAGTAAGTTATAAAGATAAGTCCTTACATGTACAGTGCGAGTATCTCATGTGCAAGATGTCGGTGCCGTGTATGTAGTGGTAGAGAGTCTTCTCGATCAGATCCTGAGGCTCGTAGCCAGTCAGAGACGCCACCCTGGAACAAACAATATCAAATATTAAGAATAGTGCATGGGCAAAATAAGACTATATTTTACTACACCTAAGAAGGATGGAGGATATAACTAGGAAGAAAAATATTTAAACATAAATAATAAATCAAAATACACACTATTACACTGGTGTACAAATTATAGAGTGCAATGATGTACTAAAAAAGGGTTTTCGGAATTTTAATCCCTAAAGGAGTCAAATGGGGGTTCAAAGTTTGGAAACCTTTTTATATTCCATTCAATATCGCGGGTAAAGCCACAGACCATCTACTAGTAAAATATAAATAAGTGTCATTACTATAATTAAGTACTATTAAAAACCCTAACAATTCGTCCTTAAAGAACAATTAGCACGTAACTTGAGCTGGTAGCGAGAGCCCTCTATTGTTTCTAACAATCAAACCGAAACCGAAAAACTAACAAATCAAGAACCCTTTTTTTGAAGTCGGTTAATAAGGCTTACATTGCTACTGTAAATATGTTGTATGCAAGAGACAAAATGTTTTTTAAGAGTTAATTAATATTTAGAAATAAAATACCAAATTGAAGCTAACACAAAAAAATAACCCTAACAAATCGTCCATAAACAATCAATTAACACACGTAACTTGATCCGGTAGCGAGAGCCCTCTATTGTTTCTTATACGAAAAAAAACTGTTGACAAAGAAACTGCTCGCGTTGCTTCCGACAATTAACTGTAGAGGGCTCGATCACACTCCACGCGGGGATCTATAGGGGTGTGATGCGTAAAAAATGAGGGTAGGTGATTTTTTTATCCAGTTCAAAACAATTTGTTAGAAGCGGCTGCAAAAAAACGGTTGCAAAATTTGTAGACCACTATCACCAAGTTTGCTTGCTCTTTTTTGCACTTTCTTCATGGCTAACTCTAGCTGATACTTCTGCTGTTTGATAGAAATGAGTGCTCTACGCAAATAAGTAATAGGTACCTTCTTCAAAACAACATAGGTACATAAAAAAGATAAGACTGACGTTTTTAGTACTCCCGTATTTACCGATTTCAAAATGGGAGGGGATCTCAGAGATACAATAATAATGTGATCTTATACGATTTTCATCATAATCGACAATGGTTTATTTTTAATACAGATTTTTTTTTAAATTATTCTTCTTAAATACAGAGTAAGAGAGAGAAGAGTAATCGTAACCTTCTTCTTTTTTGAGTTAATATATATATATATATATATATATATATATATATAAAGGTAGTATTTTTACTTTAAAGCTGAAAAATATGAACTTCATAGACAATACCTACAACGCATCTACTTTAATATGTGATGAGCTTCGCAATTCCCAATTTTATAAAAGGTACTCTTAAATTTGTCATTCAACTGTGATGGCCATCACACTTTAGTAGGATCAGTATTAGGTCCGTAATCTTCCTACTAAATATGATGCATTGAAGCAATATTGCGCGTCATTTCATCCGCTTGTGACGTATGACGCGAGTGTGCGGAAACTAGCACCAATTATCGATAAGGGTGCTGTGAAAACCTTTGTTTCGAACTACCTCTCGGACACGGGTGCGGTGGAGTCGAAGAAATACTTAAATATGAAAAAGTAAGTCTTGACTGAAGTGCCTGACTGATATTCGCTAGGAATCAATATAGAACAAAAACCGCGGAACATAAAGACATGAAATATGGAGGGTGTACTTAGAAAATACTTATTTTTGTAAATTCAATTCTTAAGGTAGTCAATGTGGTAAGGGTTCAAAGTCTGGAACTTTATAAAATTAATATTAATGTCACGTGAAAGCTACTAGTATATATATATATTTCTTTATTGTAACATTATTTATCAGTTATAGAGATTACGCAATTATTACATACGAGTATCAATACATTATCACGGAGTTAATTGGAGTTACAAAAATCGTTGAAATAATATTGCAAATAAAGTTGCCATCTATGACCTACACTGCGCATATTGTGATTTTAAAATCTAATAATGTAACTCCCAAAACGTAATTAACAAGGTAATAAAAAAGCTATCAATATAAACACCTATTTTTTTATAAAATATGAAATATGTATATCAAGTAATATTAAAAAAAAAGATAATTTGGAAAGCAAAACGTTCGTAACAAAACAGAATGTTATCAATGTATGCATACACAATTAAGTAGTAAGAAAATATATGTATAGGACCCATTGGAAACTTACTTTTTTATATACAGGTTTTTTTCTCAAATTCAAGGTTGGTCCCCTAATGAAAGGTTGTTCGTAATAATAAGTATAGTGACCCCCTTTCGGCTAAGTACACCCCTAACCGATAACCTACCTATAGATAGCTACCTAATTTTGTGTTTTTTTCTGCCGAGTTAATTTTGGTGTTTTGAGATTCGGTTTAATATATAAGCATCTTTTATATCCTGTAAATATTCACAAACATATATATTTCATCCTTTTAATATTCCTATCCAAAGAAAAGTAATGTTTTTCAAGAGTATATATTGAAAAATTGTACATTAGTATGACACTTTATCCATCCAACTCTTTGTGCTCCTTTACAGCCTAAAACCACTAGACCAAATTTGATGTGCGAGGTTTGGTTGGATTTGTCTTTACCTGAGATGGTCATATGCTACTAATGTACCTAATTTTAGCCTACAGTTACATTTATTAAGCTACAGTGTTTTCGCAGTCGGATTATTTTATGTTGCTTCTCTTGCTATACACATAGCTAATCGCCAACATTCTAGGGACCTTCGCATCAATGTCAACCATTATAAGTTTTAGATTATAGTTAAGCTTAGTACTAATTATTTTACTAAGAACTATGTATGTCTTATTTAGAGAATCAACGCGTGATTGAACCATTTTCTTTAACAATAAACAAACACCGTTTGTTAAAACTGCATTCGCAAATGGACTTCCATACTTTAGTTTAAAAAAGCTATTATAAAAATTAATTCGTATGTATGTAATTCACTTGGTTCCTCGCATTAAGAGCAATCAGAAGCCCTGTATACTATTCCGTCTACTCTACGGCTATGTTTTTGCTGACTATATGGAACTATTGGTATAGCGCACACCTGGACACATACGAGCTACGACATATTACTATAGATATTCTGTAGTAGTAACAATATAAGTCCACTCTTTATTTAAATAACTTATCTATACATATAATAAAACTATAGAGTTCAAATTTCGGTACAGTAAAAAAAATGCTAAAAACCGAGTCAAGGTTATTACTTATCAATAATTACTTATTACTAATTTAGGTTTCTTTGTTAATTTTGTGTTTATTTGTTTGTACGGGCTAATCTCCGAAATAATTAGAGCGAATTAAATGAAACAAAAACAAACACGAACTGCATGAGAACTGAACAAAAAACTTTGTGATTCCGATGTATATACCGTGAAAACCTAACAAAGTTTGTACGCGCCTAAAACGATAACATCATCAATAAATTATAGTCGACTCCACAACCGCCGCTGTGCTGACGAGGCGGAAGTGTATCTCCGCGGCGCACGTCGCGTCACGTACGAGCTACGACAGACTACGGTAGGTATTTTGTAGTACAAATATTCTATATAATAGTATTGTTATATAGTGTCTGCAGTTTTTATGGTACTAACGTTTGTATAAGGGAATTCCTAGTGAACTTTGTAGCAAGATAATAACAAATAAGACTTTAAACAAGTGGTCAGCAGCGACTTCTTAATCTTTAAACCTGTGTATCATCCTTTATTATTTTTGTAATTTAGATGTAATCTGTGCCACTCTCACAACTGAAACGAATCAATTGACACATTCTCACGTAAGAAACAGGAACTTTACACCAAAATATTAATCCTAACTAATATTATAAATGCGAAAGTAACTCTGTCTGTCTCGCTTTCACGCCAAAACCACTAAACCGATCTGGATGACATTTGGTGCACAGGTAGATTGGACCCCGGGAAAGGACATAGGATACTTTTTAACCGACTGCAAAAAAGTAGTTCCCTCATTATCTCGACAATCCAATGGGGAACTACGCGCGTGAAACCGCGGGGCATAGCTAGTGCACAATAAATTACCAAATAGCATTATATAATTCAGTTTTAAAATATACAAACTAAAATTAAAATATTTTTTTGAAAGAAATCCTTTTATAAACTTAGCGAATATATATGTCAATGCAGCTTGTGGAATCATCGTCAACACCATCACGGAATGTTACTAATAAGGAAAGAAATAAATGACAATGTAAATATAATATAAAAAAAAAATTGTACATATAGTTTATAACTTTATATAGTAAAAAATAAAAATATAATATTAAGAAATAAATAAATATTAAAAAAAATTTGTTCTTAGTACTATTTTTAAATAAGATTTTTATGTTTAATTTTTATTTAAGTATTTAATAATTCAAATGTAACAAGACTTGCCTGTAGCGAATTTTATTCAAAGGCCAATAAATAAAACGACAAGTCGTTTAAGCTCAATGGCGTGCTAAAGATATATACTTACATACACTTGAAAAATATAACCCTCCTCATTTCCCAGTCGTGTAAAAAGTTAAATGCGACCTCATAAGTAAGTTATAGTCAAATAAAAAATTAAGTTATACTAATAAAAAATACTATTAGACTGATTTTGATCAAAAACTATACGAAACCAAATTGGACAGTTCAGTAAACCCGTTCGCACAAAAATAAGATTTTTTCAAATCGGGCTAACCAGTGCTGAGTAATCGGGGAAAACCTTACGTTTTCCCCTACATGAAACATGGCTCAGACCAATTGAGAACCTCCACCTTTTTGAAGTCGGTTAAACTCAATGCACGTAGAGCGAAAAGATTGCGCCAGCTTATTAATCAATTTAAAAAGTATGAGGTTTTTTCAATTCAATGAAACCTTTTTTATGTATGGTCCCCAATTCTCACACACGGCTGGACCGATATGAAATATTTTTTGTTTTTTTTGTTCGAAAAGGAATGTAATTTCCAATTGGTTTAAATCAATATTATCAAAGTCGATCCTGTAGCTATTTTAAACAAATTAACCTTTAACTCTGTAATAAGTATTTATATTTACAGAGACGGCATATTTTGTAACTTAAGTTGCTTGCCGAATGGAATTCGTCTTTACTTCTTTAAGTACAACTTGATCGAAAGTTAAAGCCATTAGATATGATAATTTAATCCGATTCTTTTATCTATGTATCTCTATACAAAGCTATCGTTTCGTGACGTGTCACGTTGCGAACATCTGTTGCTCAGGTGTGAGTTAAGCGAATGTTTGTTTTGTAACACGACTCCTTGCATCTATGATTTCCTAGTATTTTATCTAGGATCTCGTACTATTCTTGTGTCTGTGGTAATTGATAGATTTAGTTTCTAAAATATCCTTGTGTGGTCTTAACTACGACTAATAAAAATGGTAACTAGATAGAAAACTGAACAGAGGTGATACAAATTAAGGAAGAACTTAGGTTTCTCTTAAAATTTCACCCTAAACTTTCCATAGTCCATATATATAAATAAGTAAGTCATGACTGATTTACTGATATTCGCTAAGATTCAATACAGAGCCTTAACCGCTGAAGCTATAGATGCATGAAAATGTAGAGGGTGTGTTCATTATAGGATGTAGAGATGTACTAACAAAGGTTTTCGGAAGTTGAGCCCTAAAGGGATCTAAAGGGGGTTCAAAGTTTAAAACTTCTCTGCGGGTAACGCCGCGGGTTACAGCTACAGATCAAAGCTTTTCGATAGCCTCCGCGTAAGCTCCTTTCACGTTAATCGAAGTCTCTATCAAATATACACAAAAGATTGAATAACTCTATAACGTTACATACTCAAGTTAAAAATAAACTAAATATGTTACCAATTTAGTCGCGTTAAGGTCATTTAGTAAAAAATGATCATATGCAAAAGATGATAGAGTAAACTTTATTTATTACTAAATTTTGCGAGCTGTTGACCTCGTGCTCAAAAATAATTAGCGAATTAAAAAAAAAACAAATTCACACTTTTTTTAATCACTGATCAATGTTATTAAAATTGTTCTGTAAATTGCGCCAACGAAGGTAATGATGGAAAACTCCGAGCTAAACGCCAGGATTAAAATCATAAAAATGAAAAAATTAAACACACGCAAAACAGAGACGCTTTCCTCGTTCTAGCAATAAATGGCTGAAACAGAATCGCCTTAACACATCGTGATGAATTTATTTCAACACGTGCACATATAGCTCTCCGCATTCCGAGAAAGCTGCATTGGAACAATACGCGAGCAGACGTACGGTTCCATTGACACACGGAATTTAAACCGAGTCAACAGAGAGTGATGCAAACTTCGTCGCACAATGATCGCAACATACCACAGTTATGTGACGTCGGTGTTGAGATATGGTATTGTACTGTGGGGCAATTTAACTGACATAAATAAAGTTTTGGAAATTTAGGAGTGCTTTGCATGGAGAGACACGATATGAAATGAAATACGTTCATTGCTAAAATAAGGTATAGAAAGATCTTAGAAAATACATACTTCCTTCAATATAATTTATTAAAAGCATGCAACAGTTTTCTTAGTTGGTCGGTATGAGTCATGTAGGCCTATCTTTTTTTGCCCCCGTAATGAGTATTTTTAGCTTACCACATCTACGCCCAGTGTGGGATACGATTGTATATATATTACTAAGATATTAAATATTATGCCAGGTATTGTATGTATGCTATGACTTACGAACTACCAGTTTTATTAAACGAGTTTCAACTTTGAACATCTTTTGTCTCGTTTTATATGATAGAGAACGTCGTGAGCCAAAACAAGATAATAGACGGTTAACATTGAGAAACGTATATCAATACGGCATACTCGTATGTATAATGGGCACGGTGGTTGTCGCAAGTTCGAATTTTATAGCGCACGCCAATCACCGTGGAACGGGGCAGCCTCGACAATGCCGCGTTAACTTATGGCTTCGTGGAACAACCATACCGCACCAGGGACTTTAAGGGTTTACTACTAATGTGGTGTACTGCTATAGAACTCGCTACCCTTGTCGGTCAGACTGCCTTAATTATAGAAAGAAAGAAAAAAGAACATTTATTTTGTTCCAGAAAACCTTAAGCTTATGTGTATTAATTCTAAAAGTTGTTAAAAATTTTCAATCCGCTCGGAAGCTACGATGCTACAGACATATGGGACAGAGACACGACATACTTATTAAACTCCGTCGTTTTTGCGTCGGGAGTTACAAGTAGACTTCTTATTGGATCATAATAAATACTTAGTATTAAATACTGACATTGCAAGTATAAACTGACTCAAGCGCATCTTGCTCGGCGAGAGCGTGTAATCGCTTCGTCCCAGGTTACGGTTTGTGCCTTGTTAAATTCCCATTTCACGTGAAATTATTTATATTATTTAGCTAAAGTTTATAGTGGTCAAGTTTCACTCAGAGTGTTTTAGTTAGGCAGTTGGTTTGCTTGTGGTGGATACTTTGTGTGGTGGTTTTTTAAATTTCAATTTCAAATAGCAAAAAGGTCATCGGTACTTTGTAAAGATTCCACGGTTTCGCGTTGCGTTTAATTTTACTGTGAGAACGGCCAGGTTGTGGAATTCGCTGCCGGCGAGTTTCCATTTCCCGATAGTTGTAATCTAGGTCTTATCAAATCGAGATTGAATCGGTTTTGTCTAGACAAGCGTGCCAAGCGTGGCAAGCTAGGTTATATCGTCACTTTACATCAGTCGAGTTGTAGTCAAGTGCAAGCCTGTTAATTCTAAAAAAAGGTGTACGAGTTAGTTGCAAACTTTTTTACGAACTATCATGTTTGGTACAACTAAAAAACTTTATAAATATTGTAAGAACAGCAACTGATTTTAATGGGCAAAATATGAGCACATGATGTCAAGAACAGATATAGTATACCTTCACGTCATTTATGATAGCCATTTATCACAGTCAACTCTTCGAACCGATGTGCTCTCTCCTACAATAGATCATAATGACATACATACCAGGCGTCCAAGACGATGAGTCGCATGTCCAGTGATGCGCGGAACATGAACAGGTTAGGGTGTAGCTTAAGCTCGGTGACGGCAGACGGAGGCAGCGAGTGGCCGACTGCGATGAGATCGACCTCTCTCCTGACAACGGATCACATACATACCTTGCGTCTAAGAAGATGAGTCGCATGTCCAGTGACGCGCGGAACATGAACATGTTAGAGTGTAGCTTGAGCTCGGTGACGGCAGACGGAGGCAGCGAGTGGCCGACTGCGATGAGACCGAGAGGCGCCGAGCTCTCGCCGAACCGGCGCGCGCGCAGGTAGCCAGAACAGTGAATCACCTGATGAGACAGAGAGAAATTTTAAACTTAAACATACATTTCTAAATAAACCCCTCGTTCATTGCGCCTCAAACACTGACGTCTTTTATATACGAGTAGACTAAATTTTATTTTTTTTTAATTTTTGCGACGGCATTTGATCGTGTTAATCATGACATACTCCTGATTAAGCTGCAACACTTGGGCGTACATGGTAACTTACATCGCTGGCTTCGCACATATCTTATGAGCCGCACTCAATTGGTTGCTTTGTATGGTTTCGAATCTATTCCCTTTGAGCCGTCATCAGGTATTCCTCAAGGATCTAATTTAGGACCATTACTTTTTTTAGTGTTTATAAATGACTTACTAGAAAAAATTACTTGTCCATGCCTGGCATATGCAGATGATTTAAAATTGTATAAGGAAATTTCAAATATTAATGACAGTATTCATCTTCAGGATAACATAAATATATTGAACGAATGGTGTATAATTAACTACATGATATTAAATATTAAAAAATGTCAATATATAACAATCACAAAAAAGAGTAATATCATAAATTATAATTATTCTATCGAAGGCATCATACTAGACAAGGTTAATACCGTCCGCGATTTAGGAGTTTGGTTTGATTCTTCCTTAAACTTTAAATATCATTATAAGACTATAGTAACTAAAGCAAATAGAATGTTAGGTTTTATAATGCGTACTGCAAAACCTTTTAGAGAAATTAATTCACTAAAAACTCTATATATATCATTAGTGAGATCACATTTAGAGTATTGTGCCTCGGTTTGGTCACCAATATACAAAATAGATGCAACTAGTATAGAATCGATACAAAAGCGGTTTTTAAGGCAATTGAGCATAAAGTTAGGATTAAGGAGAACGATTCCTGATTATGAAGATCGTCTGGTACATTTCCAGTTTCAGAGTCTAATACACAGACGCAAAATCACTGATTTCTGTATTCTTCACAAGATCGTCAATGGCATCTTTAGTGAAGAATTATTAGCGAATGTTAAAATTGTCATTAGGAAATTTGCTACTCGTAAACCAATGTCTCTGTTTTATATTCCCTCCTCAAATAATAACGTGGGACGTAACAATCCACTTCAAAGAATGTGTCAATCTTATAACGAAACTCGCATTGATATATTATGTCCAGAACTTGATATATTTCATCAAAACTTGTATAACTTTAAGAAGTCACTTCTCAAGTTAGATTTATTAAATACTGATTAATTTGACGTTGTATTCCATATTAATTCTGATATTATAATAATGATGTGTACAAAAGTTGATTTAGCAAATTTACCACGTTGTCATAATGAATTTTGTCTTTTATATAATATTTAATTTGTTAAGTGTTATTGTACCAAAGTAATAAAAATAAAATAAAATAACTAGAAAATGGCAATTGTTTAGCGTTCTCGTGGCGTCTTTGGTGCAAAAATTCACTTTATCTCATAATTAATAGTCAATGAGCTCACACACGCTGCCATCGACGACAAAATGATCGAAATGCAATGGATTCATTGTCGCTTTGACAACCTGAAGTCCAGCGTACTTATATAATACAGGTCAGTGACCTCGTCTAACAGTAAATTTTAATGTCGTTTTGTTTTATCAGGAGATAAGTTCTTATAGCCATATTCTTTTTTGTCTTTAATTGTCCCAGTGTATAAATGTCCATACTTAGCCCTCAACGGGCTAGATGTAGAATAAGTATCGATGAGCTCTTGACATACTTTGTTGATTTTTGTAGTACAAACTTGTGCGTGTAAAGAATAAGTTTTACAGAAATTCTGTGCGTGTAATAAATTAGCAAATTGAAACACAAACGTATCTTCTTTGATGCGAGAGCGACAATTTGTTCTACATTCACTTAAACCCATCAATTAAAGCATATTTTACTGCGAAAAAAACTAATAGGGTGCTATTAAATTAGCTCAATACGCATTTTTGAATATGAAAATAATAGAAATCCCTTCTACGAGTAGCTAGCACACTCCATTGCGCACGCTACCTTGTTTGTGTAATAGGTAAGTATATGACAGGGGTGAATGCGTATAGCGACACCCCCCGGGGTGCCACGGTCAATTATACAAACATATTGAGTGGGAATTTACACTATGGAAAGCAGGGGTAGTCGTTCGAGTAGAGTAAACCTTTTTTAGTTAGAGTAGGTTTTCCATTTTCGGAATTCAGTTTTAGAAATTTAAATTTTTCTATTTACAAACCAAGCCAAGCCAATTTAATAAAAAAAAAATGTGTTTGAATATTTGCCTAATAGTACCAAACAAAAATTAATCAAAATCAGACCAATGGTTTGGTTAAAAAAAACATTTTGAAACGTTTGGTTTACAAATAAAAATTACTTAACAATCTATACAATAAAAATTTTGGAAATAAAACATTTTGATTTTGATTTGGGCGCCGGCTCTCTGACCGACTTCTGGGACCATCAAGAAAGTATACTTTTTCAATTAGAAAAAGGACCAAATCGGACCACGTGCTGCTGAGAATAAAAATACTTTTATGAATTCTCAGCAGCACGTAGTTTAAAAAAATGATGAAATGAGAATCTTCTTCATTTTTAAAGACTGTCTATAATTTGAAAGAGGCGCGCGTCTGCACTGCACTGTTCTTAAAACTTTAACAAGTTCTTTAAAAAAAAGTGATTTCCGTTTCGGCAAGCAATGATAGAACTTTTTCAGGTATTAAAATTAAAAAAAGTGATTTCCGTTTCGGCAAGCAATGATAAAACTTTTTCAGGTATTCCAATTAAAAAAAGTGATTTCCGTTTCGGCAAGCAATGATAAAACTTTTTCAGGTATTCATATAAAAAAAAGGGATTTCCGTTTCGGCAAGCAATGATAGCACTTTTTCAGGTATTCCAATTAAAAAAAGTGATTTCCGTTTCGGCAAGCAATGATAGCACTTTTTCAGGTATTCCAATTAAAAAAAGTGATTTCCGTTTCGGCAAGCAATGATAGAACTTTTTCAGGTATTCCAATTAAAAAAATCAATCCTCTGGACCGACTGCGATAAAATCGGACAAACTATAAACAGTAACGTCGGTGCTGTATCAATAAAAGAAAAACACATGAAAAACCCTAGTAAATCCTTAAAATTTACAAAAGCTCTGACGCAGACATTTTATTAGATTCTAAAAAGAAATTCTTCACATCAGTACCAACCCTAGCATATTATTATAAGTAATCACAGTAAAGGTATACGCGCATTAAATTATTCAAATAACACATTCTATTGAGCTTGTTTCCCGAGGGGCAAGCGAGAGGGTACTCGTGCACTATACCGCTGTAATTGTTGCGGATTTGGGTTAATCCTGTAAAACTGGTGCGCAGTTTAAGGATTACTGGGCTGAGCTATTGGTTTTAGGGACGTGGTTGTCGGGGCTCATAGGGACGTGTGAACGTGGAATGTTTTGATTGGAAATCTTGTAATCACGGAGTAGATTAATTACTGGATTGAGAATACGAATCATATATTAAATAGGTATTGTTGATTTTAAGGCAAAAAATATACAATGAAATCTCATAAATAAACCTTTGCAGAGTACCTACTGAATGCTGGCTGCATTGCCACACTGAATATAAATTTGCTCGAAATAAGAGCCAGTTTTTTTGCAATAACGGTTTAAGCTATATTCGTCCCAAATTTTCGACCCACGCCATTAAAAAGTATTTATTCGTCCCACATACCAAAATTGTTGGCAGTACAATTCAGAACAGAAGTATAACACTGTAGGTACCATCAATTGCTGCTAGGAAATTGCAAAAATAAATGCTTATAGTACTTATACGTCAGATCAGATAAACATAATATATCGATATTAACATTGTCAGAAATGCTAAAAATGTAAGTCTATGTTCTAATTGTAATATTAAGTTACCTTATACCCCGATGTGGTAAGACCCGCGTTTCTTTTCGCGAGCACGCATTTCATTCTGATGAAAAATGCTCTTTCACACTCTATGTCCACCGTGGGACCCCACGAGCCGCCCACTGGATACCTATTACAAAATACATGTTGAAACAATTTATTTTTCTACCCACTTCCAAATATAGGAGGTACTGCATGCATTCGACTGTATTTTTTTTTAATGTTTGTTACCTGATTTTAGGGATACAAGTGGACCGACATAAAAATATGATTTTTTTTTGTTTCAAAGGGTAATAAATACTTCTTGAGTGGTTTCATTTAAATTTAATCAACATCGCTCCAGAAGTACCTAATTTTTGACATAATCATTCTTTTTTTCTCAAAAGTTAAAAAGAGTTTAGAGTAGACGCGGCCCTTAGTAAGTAGAAGAAGCGAAAGAAGTGTGTCTCGGTCGTAGCAGGAGAAGATGTAGTCTCTTCCTGCCCATACTGGAAAAAGGGTAGAAATTATCCTATATCTGTTTTGAATTTGACGGCTACTGTATGTATCCTTTGACCACTACTTAACGCTAGCTTGCTTGCTAAGAATTTAGATGATCAACTCCTGAGTAGGAGTTTTAATATAACTTGCGTCTATTAATAGGAGTATATGTTTGTATGTTTACCCTAACGTAGGATACTGGTGTCCGAGGTAGGAATGCGGATGTTGCAGGCTCAGCACTGCGCTCATCTCCTCGTGGTCAGCTTGGTGGATGTACTCGTATATAGAATTACCCGTCAGCTCCACCTGGGGAAGGTAAAACCTAGTTATTCATTAATTATAGACAGTTATAGTTCGAACGATAACTACCAAAAGTCTTACGATTTAAAAAAATATGTCAAAAACTTAATAGGACGACTCAATCAGCATACTGTTAGGCTTCAGTCTCGAATTTGCGGGCAGCAGTGGCGGTGGCGCGGGGTAACGTAATCCTGCCGCTCCCGCGCCGACACCGCCGTCGCCCCGCTGCCCGCAAAATTCGAGGCAGAGGCCTGAAGTGAGTCTGATATTGGGAGCCAGGAGTTTGCGGGGTATAAAGCGACGTTCGGGCGCGGTGCAGCGTGCCCGCTACCCCCGATGCGACTCGCGTGCGGCCTTTACCCAAGGCGTTTATAAATGTTTTTTTTTTGAATTAATCGATGACATAGCTTTTCACTGTTATATACCGCGTGGTTCATACTCGTATTTAACATGTATTCAGTCAGTTGTACCTGAACTATAATTAAAGTTCAATCTGTTTAGTTTTTTTTAAATATACCTACTTACTATTTATTGTAGAGTAGTAGTGTGTAGAATTTTTTAAAATAACCCTAGAAGCATTATATCAGAAATTTTAATGACTCAGTACTAAAAGGTTTCCTGGAATATTCCACTTCTGGCAGTGAAAACCTTAATACAAACCTGACTGAGCCCAAGGTGTACGGACGCCGTTTCACTGATGTACATGATCTTCCCATCAGGAGCCACTACGAAGATGAACCCGTCTAGAGTCTGCAGCAGGTGGGACCCCAGCTCTCTAATGGAGAGCTCTCGAGGTTGAGATGGGGGCGGTGCTGCACCCCACGCGTCTCCCAGTCCTGGGAGAGATGAAGAGTATTATTGATCTGTGTATTTCGCTCTCTAACTCGAAGGCCTCAGTGAGGAAAGTTTTTTCTTACTCTTGAACAACATTTCAATAAACATCGACGAGTTGCTCGTACTTGGACTATTTTGCCCTTGGTTTAAAATAGAGTACCCCTCGTTTGGTTTCATGTACACTGCTGTTTAAGTCAGTAGTTATCAAGCTGAGAGAGAGACCTTACAATGATATAAGAAGATTAAGGAATTAGTATAACCAAAATTAAATTAAAGATAGTGTGGCTCGAGCGTAGACCTCGTGAGTCTGTCTTTGCTATATTTGCTTTGCTTTGTCTATCTCTCTATGATTTTATATCTATCTTACATCATATATGTATTATTATGTATCCTATATGCGAAAGCATGCATAGGATACTTTCTTTTAAATTTGATTTACAATTTATTTGTTAAATGATGAACGATTAGTGACGTTAGTCTGTGGATTGTGACGTGCGTGACGTCACCTCCTGGTTCCAACGGAAGATCAACGCTGCGCTGCCTGTTTCAGCCGGCACTATGTTGAGTTGGGTGTGGTTTGTGACAGATAACATTTATGTAGTAAATATCATAATCTGTGTGTTTGTAAAGTTGTAATTGTTTTCTGCAACATATAATTATATTTCTATTTCCATAAGGGTTGAAGATTTACAATTACAATTTACAACGGAGTAGAATCAGCTCTGCGTTCTAGAGAACATCGATAGCATTACAAAAACGTTATTAAATCTCTTTAGTTACCAAAATAAAAACAAACTAGTAGTTCTGTTAGGTGCTGGAATATGAAATACTCGTATTTTACATCTTCGGCAACCTATTATAATCGTATACTCACCGTCAGGAAAAACCTGTCTCATCTTCAAGTAACTCGTCGTCAATCGTATGACTGACGCCTTGTCCAGTTGTGAGGTGATAGCTGAAGGCAGCGGTAAAAGCTTGGCTAGCTCTAAGAACTCTGCGTTTTCCTTGTCTCGTCGCACTCGCGCCGCGTTTTTGCTTTTTTCTTTCATGATGGCCGCCGCGTACGGGTGTTGCCGTACGTTTTCCTTGCGGCAGGCTGGGAGGGAAGGAAATCATTTGGTTAGTTACAAAGAAATGATGTCTTTATGTTCTTAGAGTTTGGAGAGAATTTTATAATGCAAGGTAAGAAGTTAATTATATAATGATGTTTGAAAGTATTGCAACTCAAATTTACCCATAATGACTGATTTTCTGAATATCTTTTGCTCATAAATATAAAATATTAGTATTTTTCCAGGTCAGGTAAAATTTATGACCCATTATATATTACGACCCATTATAATTTCCATGTTTTCACGTAAAAAATCCTCAAAAAGTCCATATTGCCAAATATATATAAATATTTTAGCATATATTGGCAATTTGGCAATCCATTAAACGTGCATATTATTAAAATGCGCAATACTGATCACCGATAAACTACATCTAAATATAAATTTTCAACACTTCAAAAATACACGATATTGTCAAATCATGTCTAACCTAACCTACATAAATAAAAAATACATTAAATATTGTCTAGAAAAGCATGTTTTTTCATTTTAGTTACAAATTTTATTTTTGCCTCCCTGTTCTTGACCTGCCTCACTACACATCCAAATTATGCATACAAAAAATTTGCATTACCCTCACTAACGACAAAATATAAATATTTATGTCTGGCACTATACGGCGCGCGCCTTTGCCACTCGAGAAATTAAAAAAAGTAGACCAGAGAGAAAAATCCGCCGTGTCTCGCGGCGGGAAAACAACATTCCTCTTGAATTATTCATGTGCATCATAACCTTAATTCTAATAAATTGGCGGATTACCTTTTAGAGATATGTATTGGGGAGTTGTAAGAGTATGTAATAAATGTTTACTTAAAATGGTTCGGGCTGATTATTCAATATTTATTAATTAGAGCTGGGGATTGTATCCATCGATTTTTCCCTAAGTTGATAATTTATATTTAAACTTGTTTGTAGATTGTAATAGTAGTCACACTAATATAATAAGTTTGTAAATCTCTCAAAATTGTCCGTGTATGTTTTTACTCCTTCACGATCATATGGCTGTCCAGATTTGCATAAAGTTTGGTACCAGGATAGCACTATGGATCACACATTGGCTACTTTTTAAACCAAACACTATAATTATTTTCACATTTTATATTTATTCTTATACCGCGGGCGACGCCGCGGGTAAGAAGATATAAGAAATATATATTATAAAGGCGAAAGTTTATATTTGTTTGTTTGTTTACTCAAACGTCTCAACGGATTTGGATGTAATTTGGCACGAAGATAGTTTATACCCTGGAATGACATATAGGCTAATTTTTATCCCGGAAAATTGAAGTGATCATGGGATCATAAAATATCCACAGCGGGTACTAGCGCGGGGCACAGCTAGTAAGGAATAAATATTAAAACAAAAGTGCAAAATATAATTAGTGGAAAGAAGCATCGGTAATGATGTGACCAAGCCAAACTGAATGTTAATAACCTGACACAAACTACACAAGTAACGCTCTAAAATAGTGACAACTGACAAGCACATGTAGATCATTTTCTGTTCTTTATTAATTTCTAACCAAACTACTGGATAAGTTATAATAAAATTTTAACAAGACCTCTTGGAAAGTACCCCAACTCCTACAAAATATTCAAAACGGTCCAGGCTCCTCTGCCAAATCAGGTAATAGACAAATAAGTAATAGTAGGAAGTATTCTGTGTTATTACCACAAAATTATTGACCTATAAGTATAGGTAAATGAGTTGATATTTCTAATAAAAAGACGCATTCATTAATCTAAAATCATTGTCAAAAAATTGTTTTTTTTAAATCCTGAACAGCTAGGCATTTGACCACAAGTTCGGACGACCACGGAAGTCAGTGACACTGTAGCCCTAGATGGAGCATGCCTAGTCTGGAATACACTGGCTCTCAAGGAAGGCTGCCGGAACACACCGTTAGGTGGTTGGCGACAGATTTTACCACTTGAGGGTGGTATATTTTGGTGATTTGAGTATAAGCAAAATACCTAAGTTAGAATTGTTATAAAATACGGCAAATTTCTAAGTTCGTAAATAGAATTCCATAGAGCCACAAATGCGTTAGTACTGGCCATTAACGATTGTAACCGTTTGATTGGAATTCGCGCGTTCGATTTTCAAACTTTAAAATTGTTTATTTTTGTTTTGACTGCGCTCGCGCCGGCGGCGACTATGAACAGTTTAAACCTACATACAACTAACTATTCTGTATTTTGCACCCATAAAATGCTTGTAGTTCAATATTACTTAGTAATAAAAACTTGGACATTGACTCTCTTATGAAGTTATTATTTTTAATTTTAGTTATTGATATTAATTGATATCTAAGTATACGGGTAACATCAATATCCTAAATTATTACGAGACGAGGTTGAATAAGATGTAATAAGAAAGCTTTGAGCAGGTCTGATTGAATTAAATAAACATGAAAAAAATTACGGAATAATATAAAACGTTTTGTATAGTATTCACTTACAAAATTCCATGTCAACTTCAGTTCTGTATTTATCGAACACTTTTTTGCACGGATATTTCATAATTTTAAAATTAGAATTTCAAATAAATTCAAACTTAACAATATGACAATCGATCTCAAACACGCAACTCTTGCAATAAAAAAAAATCAAGTTGCACCTTACACGATCAGTTTCAAACGCTTACTGGCTGGTAAGAAGGAACCACCTTCCTTCCTATGTCCGTTTTCAAAAAAAGAACAAACGACAGGTATCACAATAGGGTTTGACAAAGGCGAGGCCCGCATCGATTTTGACAGGCGATGTTGCATCTCGATTGATTCGCATTGTCAATCGATAAGATTTCGCAACCGTTAGCTTTGAGGAAGATTAAGGGATTATAAAAAAAATATATAAACAAAGATATACACATATCATCAATAGGGAGAGAAACAAAATTTAAAATATTTATCATACTTAACATTTCGTTTATTACGAGGTTTAACGATACTATTAATTACTCATATAATTGAAGTTGTAGAGACGGCTATGTTTCATTCTAAATAAAAAGCAAATGAACTTGTCCGGGCAATGGTCAACAATAAAACAATAACCATTAAAGTGACAGGTAACTAGTACTTCTTACGCTTTTTCATACTCTGTGTACTCGTGGGAATAACTTTATTTGAACTGATTTTAGTAAAAACAAGCTTTACTCATTCATATTTTATTAGTTGTTGGAGGTCTCAGTGTAAAACTTGTGGGCCGCTCAAACGCCTCTGGCGTGGTGATGATACTCGTATCCTAAGACAAACAACAGGGTACCTAGATATCTGAAAAAAAACTAGCAAGGGTTTGTAATATTCTTATAAACCATTTATTAACCAAATATATTTGTTAATTAGTCCAATATCTTAATACAATATTTAAATTTAAATAATAAATTAAATACACATAATGTTGAACAAACCAACTAAACGAAATTACGTAACTTCGGGTATACGGGAAATATATTTTTTGTCTATCAGTATATTTGCTTGAATTTCTACGCATCTAAGACATCTTTATAATCATGATTATGAGTCAAGCACAAGACCAAAAAAAAAACAAACGTCCAAACCTTTGACACCGCTACTTTTAACGACATTCGCGAGGACACTTCGAGATTCAAATTTCGATTTGTTAATTTTTTCCGCATATCAAATTCGCGCTGCCCTTTTCTTCGCTGCCAAGATGGCGGCAGATATGCAAATCTGTATTCAAAGATCGGTTTTATTGATTCGTGTCCTTTTGAATTCGATTGTAGTGTGTGCCCGTGCATAATTATGCGTTAAACATGACGTTTAACGTCTTTATGATGGTTGATAAATAACTGTTAAGGTTTGAATATGTCTTAGAAATATCAGCTGCGTCTTTTTTGAGCATACCTATACAAAGTAGATAACTATGCATACACGGAAGCTAGAAGCTGTCACCCGCGGGCGTTGCTCGCTATAAAATATAAAATGGAAAAACTCAAACTCATATTTGAACAGGGGTTGAATATCCAAAACTTCTTTTTTTGTACACCCCCCATAATGATTACACCCTGTAATTTTCATATGTCTAGGTTTAGCGGTTTAGGCTCTTTGTTGATTGGCCAAAACCAGTCAGTCAGTCAATTCCTAAATAATAGAAAAAACTATTAACTACCACAATTCAATTCAATTTTACTATGATATATTATTATACTATTTAGTAGATGTATGTATGTATGTATTGATTATGTGTAACATTTTGGGTATTAAGTTAGTTATGTATATTCTTAATTGTATACCCCGTCCTATTACATTAATGTTTTTCTCAATTGTCTTCATCCTAAGGTTGCCTTTAAGAGATCGCTTTTTAGCGATAAGGCCGAAACTTGTAGCACTTGTATTTATCTATCTATCAATTCAGTATTACTTAGATTCCTCAAATGGAAAATAAATATTATAATATATTCTAAGGCATCTTTTTAAGAAAAAAAACGCGTTTCCTACTAAGTAACCAAAATTAACTAAAGCAAAGAATTTTTCTTAACTGGTTACGAGCCTCCGGTTTTATACGCGGCAGAAGCGAAATAATACCCAACCGTGCTTGTGAAATCGTCACTATTTCACATCCACAGATTTAGTGCTCTGTCTATTACATCTCTTGTGACACTAGATGTAAGATTTTTCCTGTATATTTGATGTTAGTGTGTCTGCAATAATTCATTTTTTAAATCGTACCAGCACCCAGATTCACAATTAGTTTCCGCTTGGATTCGAAATCTTTGCAACACGAATTACACGAAGCTTGTTACGTAATCTAAAATATTAATTATTATTTTAGTTTAGATCTAGAATCAATTTTCAAAGTATATATTTAGGATCTTCTACACCGCAAATACGGTCCTATATCGGTCGTAAGTTTTGAAATTCATAAACACTCAAACCGATCGTCAACGAGGGTTTAATACACTCGATGTAAATATCCAACGCAAGGACTTAAAATATCGTTAAAATGATGTATGATGTCAAATAGTTATAGATGCCAAGATCAGTAGGTACTTGCAAAAGACGTTATAGAATGACGTTTTATATCAGCCGTTATAATTACTGACATAGATATTCTCGTAATATATCAGTAATGATATCGTACTAATACTATATAAGATCCGTGATAAAAAAAACCTTAAAAAATAACGTCACAGTGTAAACACTAGTACGTAATCAGCGTCCCCTTTAAAACAATACGACGACGTGGGACCACCCCGCCGGAGTCCCGGATCCTCTCGAGATAATCCCGCACCGCACGTGTGTGACGTCATACATGTGCGTATACGGGGAAGGAAGTGATTTGTAGTGACGGATTTTTATTTTTAGAACCATAGATAGTAAAGATTTTCTTTTTTTTTGACGGTTTATAAAACAGATAGAGAATATCAATTAGAAGGCGGAGTCATCGCGTAATAAACACAAATAACTTGTTGGTCACTCGTCACTCAACTCCGCCAATAATGTACCGATTTCGATGTTCTTTTTGGTAGGCAGGTTGTGATTCATTGATAACTAGCTGCGCCCCGCGGTTTTACCTGATATTTGATGATTGGAATACTTCAATTTTTCGGGGTAAAAAACAGCCTGTGTTAATCCAGGGTATAAAGCTATCATCGTTTCGAATTTTATGCAAATCCGTTCAGCCGTTTGAGCGTGAAGGAGGAACAATCAAACACACTCATACTAAATTACGCCTTTATAATATCAGTGCGAGTGTGATATAATTAATTTAAATTTTATTTAAAGAAATATACTCGTGTTCTATTTATTTCATAAATTATTATACAAAAACTTTCAGGTAAAAAATTAACTTATGTAATTATTTCTTATTATGATTTATTAACTTTTGCCTAAAAAACAGTTTAATCGGAAACAGGGAAGTGGGTTAAAATTGACTTGTAAGATTTTAAGTCAGTGGTAGTTACTAAGTCTTTCCTCAATTTCTTATCCACTTTGGGAGCACAGACTTTCAAAGAAATAAAATATTTTTTATCGCTTCACAATTGGTGAAAATATCGATAACAGATGTTGACGTACCATAGAACCTCCTTTTTAGAAGTCAGTTAACAAAATAAATCTAAGCCGAGAAATTTGTAAATATAACCCTCTGAATTCGCAATCCCTAAATATTTCAGAGAAAGTGATGAGCGCTAAAAAAGACATGACAGATGTTCGCAAATCTGATTAATACTAATCCAACCTCTTTAATTGGATAACAAGTCACCTGCAAACGATTTAAAAGGCTTACAAAAATTAGTAATGATTACATAAAAACCTTAAGAAAATTACGACCATTGCCTCATGCACCGTGAGAACGGATGACAAGCGTCAAAAAAGTTTTTGTTTCCTATTTTTTCAGAGGCTCGGTGATAATGTCATTGTTTCTGGCCGCAAAGAAGGACGCACGTGTCTATGGCCGGTTTTGCTTGTTTATCTTTTTTTTTTGTGGACGTAGTAAAGACACCTGTAGCGTCATTCTGTCATTCATAAAAGTTTTTTTTCTTTAACAGCAATAGATTGGCAATTTGCGTTTCTCCGTGGGAAATGTAGGTGTTAGATGACAATAATCATTCTTTGTTTGGTGAGTCATTTGGATATCGTGTTTTACTATTGTAAAACAAATGAGTACCTAGTTTTTCCTGATTGCGTATCAGGTGTTTTTCTTGTTTTGTCATCATTTACTTGATAATGTATAGATGTTAATACTAATTTTTTTATCTGTTTATAATAGATTTTTTATTTAATTATCTAAACAATTGAATTGAGCAATTATTAATACTAAGAATCTTCGTCTTTGGGTCCATATCTATTTGTGTATTTCTGAATGTTGCATGACATCCTCAACATAGGAGAAATCCTAGTGGGAGCTCCCCACAGTTGTGCCGTGAGCGTGAAAAGGTATTTATTATAATGATAGGGCGTGAGAGACGTGACCGCTCAAAGGAGTTGCGACCTGTTACTCACACCTTCTAAAAAAAACTCATTCATAAATGGTTAAAGCAATTTTCTGACACCCGTTCCCACGCGAGTAAACACAAACAAGCACAAAAACATAGTTTTTGCATCTCTACTTGTAAAATTTGATTCAATTTTCCTGTGACAGTCACAAGTAAATTTATAAATCCTATCCCGTCGCAAAAAGATCGGTATTGCTTTAGAAAAGCCGACAAAAGAAAATTGTTAAGAGTCTATGGTGTTCTTTGTTTAAATTGGTGACAGTGACAGGCCCTAAATAGCGGGAGTGCTTTGTTTTGCGCGGGAACGGGAGACGCACAAAGAGCATTTTTTTTCACCATAATGTTCGTCAACGCTGGTTGTTGTATAAAAGTTATACCAATATTATTTATTTCCTTATTTAAATCTAATTTTACTAATTGTACTTTTGAATATAACTCTATGGACTAAATAAAAGAAACTGCTATTTTTTTGATAGTATTCCAAAGTTCCAATCGTATCAACCCAAACCAAGTGCTGGTTACGGGTCTCCCTAACTTTCACCAACAAGCCGCATTTCTCACGACGTTTTTTTATCACTTAACCAATCGTTTAAGTCAAAGTCAGAGCCATTTATTTCGTCTAATTTTATAATTTATAAATAAAATCAAAAATAATAATACCCAAGATTGTCTGCTTTCGAAGCAAGAACTCTTATCACTAAGGCACATATGGAAATTATGTACTCTTTTCAAAAATAAATAATTTTTCAATTCAATGTAAGCTAGACGTCACTGAAAAACTTGGAACAGATACAAAATTAGTCAAAAAATCTTTTCTTTTTTACGTTCGATTGATTACGTATTTACTAAAAAAAACTATAAAATACTTAATATGCATTTATCTAAATACAGTTTTGTTTCATACTTATTAAAAATACTCTTTAAATTACACCATCAACGAACTCCCTAGGTAGTTATAATCCTACAGGCAAAGGTGAGAAAACATCACTAACTCACAGGAAGCGCACATAAATCAAGCGTTTTTTTTCTTCTGGCAATATATTTATTTCGTAATGTTGGTAACACCAGGATTAGTGTGCATTGGCTTTACGTGTTACAAGTGGGGGATATTTAATCCTTTTGAACCATCTGGTACAGTTTGTCGTTAAACGTTTTCTATAATTTATTTTGTCTACGTATGATGTATTTTTGACACAACTTTCTTTATGGGAACTTAATAAGTATAGAATTGACAGCAAAAGCTATAAACGAGTGAAACCGCGAGCTGCCACTAATATAGGAAATGATTGTTTTTTTAACCCAGATATGCCTACTGTCCTATATTTAGGACAGTAGAAATAAAAAAAAATATCAGAATACCCTCTTTATCGAAGATTAATTAGTCTTATGATTTGCAGTAAGAAACGTGTCAGCTTTATTAGAAAAAATAAAAAGACAGTTATTTTAACAGTTTTTACCTTATATTTTACCTTATAAGTGTGTAATAAAAGTGCGTTGCAGACATGGCAAATGACAGGTATGTATAAAAAGTTATATTTTACTCGTGAGTTGTTTTTTTCTGTGTTAATATCTAGTTGATAACCTTAACTTTTGTACTAAATAAATATTCTAGCAAAATAATATAAATAAATTACGTATAACTTGTTACAAATACTAGCGTACTATATATAGGACAGTAGGATAATATACATGATTTTAGTACAATAATACAACTTATTCTTTACAGACCGTTAGCTGCGCATGAAATTTTAGATGCTTTAGAAAATGTTTCTGATAATGAAGAAGATTATAGAAAACGATTGATATGTATTCTACCTCCTCCTGTTGATCCTGGCATATTGTTGGTTAGTGGTTATTCATGGCTCCCCCGTAGAAGAATGTATTGGGAAAACTCCCCTGATACAAAGAATGAATTGATCAGCTCGGCTATGACTAGGGATAGATTTGACTTTATTTTTCGCCACCTTCATGTCAATGATAATCTGGATTTGCAAGACAAATACACAAAAGTACGCCCCCTAGTTACACTTCTAAATAAAAAGTTCTTAGAGTTTTCTCCTCTTGAAGAGCATTACAGTGTAGATGAGGCCATGATCCCCTACTATGGTAGACATGGCTGCAAACAGCACATAAAAGGTAAACCTATTAGGTACGGGTTCAAAGCTTGGGTTGGTGCTACACGGTTAGGGTATGTTTTATGGATGGAACCATACCAAGGTGCTACAACTATGTGCAATCCAATATATAAAGAATTGGGGCTGGGTGCAAGCGTTGTTCTCACTTTTTGCGATGTGCTGATTTCACGTGGCTTCGACCTTCCTTACCACGTAGTTTTTGATATTTTTTTTACTGGGACACCCTTGCTGGAAGAGATAACAAAGAAAGGCCTTCGTTGCACTGGGACAGTTCGAGAAAACAGGACATCTAGTTGTCCTCTGATTACATTGAAGTTACTGAAAAAAAAGGAACGTGGTGCTGTCGGTTACAGAACGACACATGACAACACGTTCATTATTGCTAAATGGCATGACAATAATATATTCAGTATTGCTTCTAATGCTGTAGGAATAAATCCTAAACAATCTGCCAAACGCTTCTCACAAAGTGAAAAGAGAAACATTGTCATAGAAGAACCACATATGGTGTCCATCTGTAACAAATATATGGGAGGAGTGGATCGGTCTGATGAAAATATTTCACATTACCGAATTGGTATACGAGGTAAGAAATGGTAAATGCCGTTGCTCACACACATGATTGATCTTGCCGAACATAATGCATGGCAGTTATATAAAATAAATCATGGAAAACTGGATCATCTTGGCTTTCGCAGAAGGGTAGCAATTGCTTTGATTGAATCAAACAGAAAAAATGCCAAAAAAGGGCCTAGCCGACCCTCCCATCATGAACATGCTGATAGTCGTAAAGACCAAATGAATCATCTGGTTATTCCTCAATCGAAGCAAACACACTGTCGTCAATGTCACAAAAAATGTTTGACACGTTGCAAGAAATGTGATGTTGGAGTGTGTGTCAAGTGTTTTGAAACATATCATTCATAAATAGTGTTAATCTAGTAAATTACATATAACAATGGGTAATATAATCAATAGTTATCTAATAAACTACACTTTTGTATTACATTCTGTTTTGTCATAAATGGTCTTTTATTTCCTCTTATTATCCTACTGTCCTACATATAGGACGGCTGTTTCCCTGAAAGCCTTACACTTAATTTTTTTTTCATAATTTTTTTTATGTTGCATAAGATCTAATAAACTAAATAATGTAACTTTTTTCAAAATTTTCAGAAAATTTTAGTTTCAGGCTTATCTGGGTTAATAATCGTCTGCACAAATTCAGTGACACCTCTCACATCAAAATTGGTTTTAGCTGTACAGAGTCGTAAAGAATTAGTCTTGCACACAAACATACACTTGAAAAATATGACCCTCCTTTTGGGCAGTCGGATGACAACTGGCTTCGAAACACGCCGTACGTTTTTACGTAAGATTAAACAAGTGCTGTTTAATTATTAGAAATGAAAGAATACTTTTAATTCACTTACATTATATATTTTTTATTTTATTTAGGGTACTTTTGCGCCGGAAACAGTCAGGAGCGGTTTGCTCGATTAGTCTAGTTATACGAAACACTAAATACATAACTAACTACAGCAAAATATATACCAGATTGATTTAAGAAGACGGGTGTTCACGCGTACCTGATTGTTGGAAAACTCCAACTATAGTTTCGTTCACATTTGGTGAACTTCATCGGGGATGAAATGAGTCGTTCGTTGTTTCAACGATGGCACGTCTAGCACAGTACGTGTGAATTAAACGCATTAATTTTCTAAATAAAATTGCAAACCTATAAGATCATTTAATTACATTAGTTTGTAAGTATGTAAATGACTTTTGACGTCACAATTCCCTAAAGCCTTGCCGCATGTGTACGGTTTGCACATGCAGATGCAGCCCTAGGCAGCGTGTCATCGTACAACAATGCAGCGATACGCGCAACAAAGTGTCGTCGAACGTGATCCTACGGTAAATACTAGAGCTGGTCAGCATGTAAGCACGTACGGGCCGCGGCTACTTTGTAGCGAATTAGGAATCCTTACCATACCACTTGATAATCGTTTACACTAATTGACCAATCGAGCGAAGCGTCTCTGCTTCGAGCGTGGATAAATGTTCTTTCGTCTGACACTTTGTATTTTTCTATGTAACGATGTTTGCCCGCAAGAATGTTCGTACTTGCGTACAAGTCATAGTTTCAAACCAAATCACGACGAAACTTGGTACATGACTTTTTATGGATATTTATTTTGATAGATATTTTAGGAAAGTGATGGAAATTGAAGAACATTTCGAGATAACGTGACGAAGACTTCATACTAAAAATACCAGGTTGTCATATCCACTTTCTTCTGAGTTATTTACAAAAACCCAATAAAAAATATTATTTTAACTGTCATCTGTAAACCGTACCAAAACAAACAACAAAAACTCAGATAGTTAATGACATCATTTTTTCGAGCTTTTGACGAGAATTACATTATGCTGAACTTATCTTATTATTTCCAAAATTCTCTAAAAACGTAATGATTACATTCCGAATAAAATAAAAGAAACAGGAGTACGTAATTTTAGGTTGTCAATTTGTTTCAGTCACGAATTTTCACACACCACTTACTGACATCATTTTTTACGAGCTTTTGACGAGAATAACATTATGCTGAACTTTTCTTATTATTTCCAAAATTCTCTAAAAACGTAATGATTACATTCCGAATAAAATAAAAGAAACAGGAGTACGTAATTTTAGGTTGTCAATTTGTTTCAGTCACGAATTTTCACACACCACTTACTGACATCATTTTTTACGAGCTTTTGACGAGAATAACATTATTATTAATAACATTAATTACATTTCTGGTACTAACATGCTGAATACAACATTAATTAAGATCTCTGAATATAAATACACAAATGGGTCAAGTGTTTGTATTTCTTTGCACAGTTTTCGCAACTACTAGTTTCTACTAGGTACTTTAAAACTTACGGTCTTATTAATAAACGCGTCTTAACTTGAAACGTCTTTTCTCTTGTTTTATCCGATGTAGAACGTCACGTGTCAAAACAAGACAAAAGACGTTTTAAGTTAAGACGCGTTTATTAATAAGACCGTTAGCGTATACTTTTACACATTTTAACCCACTTCGAATAGGATAAGGTTTTGAATTCGTCGAAATTTATTTTTTATAATAAGTATGTACTATGTTCCCTATTTCTATTAGATTTCTGGGCCGTATTGAATAACCACTTGACGATAGTTTACACTAATTGAGTAGTATAGTTCCGCGAACTATGTAGCTCGTGAAAATGATATTCTCTGAGACCTTAATAACACGAAAGCCACTTAACCAATTTTTTCTATTCAGTAATCTTAGTTATTTTTGTGTTTCGCATGTCTGTACCAAATCATATTGAAATCGAGTGTAAATGGCGCCGTAAAACAAATCTCCACTTTCTGGTAGTAATATCCCCCTATCTAAAACTCCTAAAGAATAATAATAAAAAGAAAAATAAGAGAATTATTCGTAAAACCTAATTAGTGAAGCAAAACATCGTGAGGAAATCGCTGGTCGCAGAAAATTGATAACTTTCAAAGATTTTCAAAGGCACTATGGCCACCCCCTACATAACAGAGACCAGTGCCTAGCAGCATATCTCCCTGTAAACAATGTATAGAACCCTTAAAGTAACTCTTAAGTCTCACACAAAAGCCGGTGCCAAAGCTAACTTAACAAATGAGTAATTTTCACAAGCTTTACTGACCGGTTCAGTTCAAACTGATTTATTTGTTAGCTTGCACATTATTATTTTGTGCTATTGTTACATAGCGGAACATTGACTTAGTTACATGGAAAATTATGTCAAACATTGTTGTTATGTGTTATGTAGTGTATATGTTATGTAATAATTAAATTCAGCAATACATTACGTATCGCTGATTTAATTGAAACAAGGTCTATATATAAACTATATATAAACCCGTGCTTGAAATAACTTAACTTCTCGTCAAACTATAGTAGAACGGTATAATTCCGCATGGGTTTTGGTCGGTCTAAGAACCGTGTCAGGGTTCATAGACCATCAAGATGATTGGGATAAATTATTATAAATTAAAGCTTGATAATATTTTTACATGAAATGACGTAAAAATGTATATTCACTGTTACGTTTAGAGATAGATTTTTGGTACGTATATTATATTAATCTACAGAGACGCGATACGATATTCATAAAATACTTTAAAAATTTTGTAAAGAAATAATGAAATTGCCCAAATACGTCAAAATAGTCAAAATCAAATAAATACGATTTTAAAATTACAATTTCGTCATTTTTGTAGAATCTATAAGAGTAAGTCCTGACTAGGATTTAACATAGGGTCTATACCGCTGAATATAGAGACACGAAATTTGGAGAGCGTTTACATTATAGGGTGGAGGAATATACTAAGAAAGAATTTTGGAAATTCAACCCGTGAAGGGGTGAAACAAGGGTTCAAAGTTTGAAAGTTCTTTGTAGTTTATTTCATGTCGTTGGCAACGCCGCGGTTGACAGCTACCTACTAGTTCAATTATATTTTCTTTCAAAAAATAACTATTTAAAAAACTCAACGAGTTTCTATGGATCAGTCAATATAGCAATTATATATTTTTGCAGTGTCATCAAAAGAAGGTTAATTATTATTTTAAATTATTCTTAAAATTTTCCAAATGTTAATTTAGCTCCGATGTAGACGCACACCTCAATCATCTTAGTGTAGAAAATTACCTACATCATTTACAACAAGATGCCTTTATCATAATTACGAAAAGCACATCAAATGTAAGCTATGGCATACCATCACGCGCTGCATTTTATACGGCATGCAACAAATTCGTCTATTTTACACCATAATCCAGTCTAATGGCGAATCCGTGACTACTAGAATGCACACCGGTGCAATAAAAACAAATATAGAAATAAACACAACAAATAAAGTCAGAAAAAAATGTCAAAAACGCCCGCCATGTTGCCCGCCCTCACGTACGTTTCCCGCCAAATCTTTACAGATCGTTTTACTACGTGACGTTTGGAGGATTTTTCTACGAGTTTCTATTTCTTTTTTTATCTAAATTTGAACATATGACAAGTTAGATTTTTGAACGTAGTTTTTTTTTTAAAATTTTAATTCATTAGTTTGTGTTGTAGTATTTTGTTTCATTCATCGAGTTTGTAATACCCGTAGCGTTTAAAAATATTAAAGATTTATAAAACAAAGGACTTTCTTTTACTGAGTTTCAACTCTCTTTGCATAGTGAAATGCCGGAGTGTTTGGCATATATTTCATCTAGATGTTTGGCTAACAAGTAGTTCTGCCAACTGGTACCGCACAAGCACGATACATAAAAAGTACCTTTTGTACCTTGTCCCTGCGAAATGACAAAATCAGCCCCTATAATAATTTAATGTACATATTACAAAAATAATTTTGCTTCTAATATTTTTACAAGAAGTAACCTCTTTCACAGTTTCGCTCTGTCCGTGATTCCTTCAGTCACCCTAGGATTTTTCTATTGGTAATTTATGCTTGCGACTTGAAAATATCGCAATCGTAGCCATTAGGAGATAGAGAATTCGGCAGTGAATTCCACAACCTTGTTCAATATTAAAGTGAAAAGCATAATCGAAATGTCATTAAATTCGGTTTATTTACGAGTTTAGTTTACAGATTTAATGTTTGAAATGAAAATAATATTTGTTTCTTTGAGTTAAAAAAATAGGTCTGTGTGTTAGCTAAAAACTCATAAGATATATTTGTTAGTACACGAAGTTAACTATTTAAATAAACTCATTACTAATTTATAAAATACTTACCTGTTTTGTTTGTCGTTTCCTAAAATATACCTAAAATTGAGGATTTTTTTTCTTATTGTAGTCGCACCAGTCGAATTTTTAATATATTTAATTACCTACATCGCTTCATGCTGTACTCTCTTAGAAGAATTTGCTACCGGCAATAAGACCGCCCTGTTACTACGAGAGTTTTAAATAAATTATATTATCTTTTATATTATACTAGCAAACTATATGCTAATATTATGAAGGCGAAAGTTTCGATGTTTGTTCCTTCTTCACGCTTGAACGGCTGAATGGATTTAGATTAAATTTGGCACGCAAATAGCTTATACCTTGGATTAACTCATAGGCTACTTTTTATCCCTGAAAATTTAAGGGTTCCACTGGGATGATCAAATATCCACCGCGGGTAAAACCACAGGGTGCAGCTAGTATGTAAATATTTTGGTGTAAAAGTACATTATATATAAGCCTTTGAAAGTAAAACCTTTTTTTTTTTCAAATGTTATATTCTTATTTCTTACAAAAGACTTCAACGGGGTCTCCATTTTTCGCAATTTTTCTATTTTTTCCTGTACCTACAAATCTATGAATAAATATGTGTGAACTTGGCGTAGCTAAATATTAGATGAATTTTTATTCTTATTTATTTCTAACTTATAGAATAACTAAAATACCGTCCTACTATTTTTCGAAGCTTAAACTCCTCCGTGGGACGATTATGGCTTGCCACGAAAGATATATAAACTTCAAATGGATTGAAAATGATTCGAGTCTACGAAAAAGATTCAAAAGTGGATCATCCAGTTCACAGGCCACTGATAAAAAGAAAAAAACACACCAATTTCTTAGAAAGGAGGTTCCAACAGTCGGCCATTTTTCTTTCATATTTTTTTCTTATTTGTCTATGGCCAAGATGGCTACCGTCTCGCGCGCTGTTTGACAAGTCAATACAAAGTGAGAATTTTGTTTGTTCTGTCATTTCTTATGGGAATGCCTGAGTTCCGTAGGAAACGTGATAGTAATGTTGATATAGTTTGAGGATAGTGTCAAATAAGTTCAAACGCTGTTGGTCAACATTTACGAAAGATTTGAGTAAAAAAACGTATATATTTATAGACACACCAAGGTATCGTGCCCTGTACTTAACCATAGATGAGAGAACGAGTACCTACATTATTTGAGTATTTGAATTGTAAACATAGAAACCATTTGATTATTTAATTTTGGATTGATTGTGCTTGCACCTGCTATTTATTCTACGGAAAGAACTTTTGGCGACAGGTAAAAAAATATATCGTATTCAATACTAAAATACATACAATTAGGTATTTATATTCATAAACTTCTTAAAATTACAAGATGCCACATTAAGAATTATTTTCTTATTGTTATGGTTAAAACATCCCTGTATGGAAAAATGCATTACCTAATTTCCCTCAACTTAAATTAAACTTCGGGACAAGAATACTGATGAACAGAATTATCTGTTGAACATTATAGTAAAACAAAAGACCTGAATTATTTTTTTATTGTATGAGTCTCGAATCACTGTATTATTTTTTTGTAGACTAAGTGGAATATAATACATAAGTAATATAAATTAAATAAATATGTTCTCATTTGATCACAAGGGGTCTGAGAGGGTTAAATAATCGTAGCTGATAGCGCGGTACCCTAAAGCAATCCAGTATAATTACCATTCCTGATGGTTGTGCTAATGGGAGGAAACTGAATATAGGTACTCGAAGACAAAACAACCAATTGGAACAAATATCCAACTAGATTCCAACTTTAACCCTGCACAATAAGAATCGATTTACTTTGGCAAGATTTTGTAGAAACGCAGTTTAGGTGGCTGGAAGAAAATGATAACTTGTGCTTTCTTCACGAAGAAGTAGAGTTCAAGATGGTTTGAAATTTTGTAAAGTCATAATTATTGACCACCTGCATACGCAGCAACCACTTTTCCTTTAATTATATGCAAATAGAAGACGTAATGTGTTTGTTAAAGTTATTTTTAAATAAAAGAAAATATGTTTACGCTTTGAAAGCTTTTGCAAGCCGCGCCGAAAGAACCTACGTTGAGTTAGTTATTCCTCATATTATTTGCGTCTATTTATGTTTGCGTGGTCGCATGAGATATTTTAAGTATCTATTAATGTATTTATTCTACATTACATGTCATATTATTTTCGCTTTGTTATAACATCATGAGTCACAACTCTTAAGAATCAGTGTTTTCTTTATCCAATAAATTAAATCGCTTACCTCCATTCTTTTCGCTTTTCATATTGCAAATACAGGTTCAGCAACACTGACAAAATCACAATGTTATCCCAGGAATTATACACTAAACCACCCTTAGCCAAAGCACTCGCGTAGAAAAGAAAAAAAGAATAGTCTATGCCGTTTCGAAATTCGAAATAAAAAAGCAAAATCGCGGGAGGCGACCGAGCGCTCGTCAAGCTGTCAACTGGTAATTAAATGGTTTGAATTAAGAACAATTGCAAGATTTTTCTGCAAGTTCGTCTTCCGTGTTTAAAATCAATGTCAAAGAGTTGCGGCGTCAGCCGTTCGAGCCATGCGCCTTTGTGCCTGTCCACATGACTTGTAGGTGTAATACCTAAAGGTTGCAAGCACACATTGTTAATGCCCTCGATATAGATAAACGGTTTGCATAATATGTGTTTCGTTTTTATTTCTTGTGACATACGACCTTGATAAAACAAATGTTGTCAGGTTGAATTTCAAATTAATTTTTCGAACGATAATTCTTGTTTCCATGTGGCTGCTTAGAATGCATATCAGACATGTAGGTATTTATGTTTACTAAAAACATTTTATCTCAACTGTCAAATGCTGTACAATGCTGTATTTTATTTTTAATAGTTTCCCCGCCGTTAGGATCTTAACAAAAAGTAAAAAAAAAGTTAAAAGTTTTTTATTGCATAATTTTGTGTTAGCACAGTTAGTTCATTATTTTAGTTTAGGTATTACGAATTTAAATTAAAAGTAATAATTGCGACGAATTACTATACCTATCATTGCTTATCTATTAATTATTGTCAAACGATTATATATTTGTTCGGATGATTATGAATATTTCTAAATATATGTATGTTGAACTCGACGATAAAACTTTAAGTTTACAAAATTTGATAAACCTTTACTAAGGACGTTGTCACACAAAATATCATATTGTACCAAAAACAAAACTTGTACATTGTATTGCAAACTTTTCTCTAAAAGCAATTCCTACTATGAGAAGGTATGTACCTATGTCTTTTCTTGTTCAATACTTCTAACTTCTTCACACAAAAAACATTTATTTCATATATAACACAAATAGGTATAGCCAATAGCTAAATCAAAAATCTCGCAATAAATTTATTTAATAGTATCCCACAATTACAATAAAAATAATCGTTTACATAAGCCGTGGTCGTTATACCATAAACAATATAGATGAGAGTGGCGTTCGAAACAGCCAGTACGTGAGGCTGAATAAGCGAACCGCTTTTGTCTACGCCGATGTATGACGATAACACGTTAATTATGACACTTCGCTTTTTTATTGGGGGTAAAATGTTGGTCTCGCTGGCTCGTAACGTGTTATCCCGTTTTATAAGTTTAAAAACTCTTTTAATGTGCCGTAAAAAGTTAAGTATTAGACATACGAGATGTCAGCAAGAGTTAAATAACGTCAATTGATATTCAGACTTCGTATACTTCGTATTTTGAACGCTCATTTGTCATGGGTTGATAGCGAGGTAGCAGAGAGCCTTGCGAATCAGAAACTAGAACATAACAGAAACAAAATAAAGAATAAAAATGTTATTCCTACACACATACACCGTGATACTAGTTAAAATAATCCGAATCGATCGAGTACAAATAAATGGTTATATTTATACTCGAAGCACTGAATTACTTAATCATTAAAGTAAGGTAAAGTGATATTTATTGACCTTTAAATAACGTTCGTTACAGGCTAGTCTTATTACATTTGAATTAATAAGTACTTAATAAAAATTAACTTACAAATCTCATTTATATACGATTACTTAATATTAGTTATTAGTTTAACAGTTTCTCTTGACAAATATTTACATTATGATTGCTTTGTGTAGTTATTAGTGATATTTTATTACGGTTGTTCGTTACACAAGAACGATGATTCTACTCGTACAAGCTGTATCACATATATTCGCTGAGTTTATAAAAAGGATTGCTTTCAAAAAAATACTTCAATTTTTGTTTGAATGTAATAAAATTGAGATCCATTACACTATTAGGTAATTTATTGTACATCAGTATTTTGGTATAAAGCCCCTGCTTCTTACATTTAGCTAATCTATTTATTGGTAGGATTTAGCTAATCTATTATAGCATAAAATTAGAATATTCTATCCGAAAAGAAAACGGAAGTCTCGTCTAAAGTACCTACAAATTTTATATATAATCGCATATTCAATTCATTAATCAAAATTTTTATTACCTATTCACCAATAAGCATTCGACATCCAAACGGTGACAAATAATAAATCAGGATCGGACAAAAGAGGTCGGTACGCTGCCGATTGTCTATGGTACGTGATGCGGAAAACGCGGGACGAATTATGTGATATCGTAGGTAGGTAGGTTGCAGAGAATCATGTAGGTTAGTAAGTATTTTTTTGTTTTTGCTCGCTAGACGATCCGTAGACATGAATGCGTAATATGCTTTGATGGTACTCAAAGGATACTCGAATTCAATAAAAAAATACAAACTGAATTAAGAAAGAGCTCATTAGTCATCTAGTGAATATTTTTGTGGTCTTGGGTGGATAAGACTAATTTAGACTAAGTACTATTTATAATTTAAAAATAAAAAAAACTTTGCACTTGAATATGCACTCAGTTTATTTATACCTAGCCCATGTCTGGAATGATACTGGATTTGACTTGACATATGGGCTCCGTTATCCTTATATGCCTAGATTCCCCAATAGCTTAAATGTATATATACTTAAGTAAATACTAAAATCCTAACGCGTTGGATAGTCGTATTAAGATGCGTGGAGTTTAACTATCTATACATACAATACAATACAATATTTCTTTATTGCACACCAAAAACAAAATAAACAATAAGATAAAGGCAAAAACAAAACATCGGTAGTACATTGGGCGGCCTTATCGCCTAAAGCAATTTCTTCCAGGCAACCTTGGGATGGATCGGACTAAGTGAGAATAGTCACGTCGGTGATGCATCAATAGAAAAAAACAGAAAAAAAATACAAGTACAAATATTGTACCGCAAAAAAACAACAAGAAAAAAAATATTTTAAAATTAATCAATGTACATAGTTAATACATACCTATACATACATGTCATACTCGCAATAATCATTCTAAGTAAATGTTCGGTTTAATTTATGGAGAGATAATGACATGGAGAGATGATACATATTAGGTACTTACTCGTTTATAGGTAGGTTTTTAATATGCCTACTTAAATTATCATTACAGTTATAAAATATTAAAAACGCTACATTACGATAGAATACGAGAAACAAAAGATTTCATAAAAAAAATGATAAAGACTTTGATAATATCACTTTAATTCTGGCTAAATGCATCAAGCGCGTTGCCAAAAAAACATGATTGTCAAAATGTATAGCGCGTCGTTTTGGGCTATCGATCTAGAGTTCTAGACAAGCGATGGGAGGAGATACGGTAACGCCCCTCGGCCCGCCTCTCTAGCTTCAAGGTGATATTGTGAAAAACATTGGTTTAACTGTTAGCTATTAGGAAACGCTCAATAGCGTATAGAATGCATGGCATGAAACAAAACAATGACATGCCTGTGAAAACAAGCGATTATAAGTTCTCGTGCCTTAGATTGTAGGCCTTTCTAATTTTATATTATTCATTTACGTGCATGGTTGCCTGGAAGAGATCGCTCTAAGCGATAAGGCCGCCATTGAGAAACCTAGTATATATTTGTAAGTTTTTATTAGTTATATTTTTTTATAAATAAGCTGGTTTTTTAATAAAGAGTTGTCTTATTGTACGCTTTTCCGTTTGATGTGTAGAGGGTAGAAGATCAAAGATTGTGTTTTGTAACGCGAAACCACAGTGTCTTTATAAAAAAAATTAAGTGATTAAGTAACTAAACTACCCATAAGTAAAAACGGGACCCCATTACTAAGACTTCTGTCTAACTTAGCCAGACAGTTCAAATGTTCACAGATGATGTATGTATGTACATGCCGCTATAGCAACAAATACTATAAACAGAGTACCTAAAATAATATTTAAAGTGGGCTTCCCATACAACAACAATCATGTTTTTTTTTATTATGTCGGCTAAAGAAAAAATATTCACTGAACATTTAGTCAATAAGTCATTTATTATTTTACTCTAGATGTGCTTCGTAGTTTAGCCGCGTAGTTCCCCATTTTACTATCGAAATAATCCAACGGGGAACTACTTTTTTGAAGTCGGTTAAAAAGTATCCTATGTCCCGGGGTCCAATCTACCTGTGTACCAAATTGTAACCAAAAGTTCATCTAGATCGGTTCAGTGGTTTTGGCGTGAAAGCGAGACAGACAGAGTTACTTTCGCATTTATTATATTAATATAAAACTTCTTTCTTAACTTCAATACCCAAAAAATTAAATTGCTCAGTCACCAACTCCTCGGAAACCATTTTCTGTAAATTAAAAAAGAAAAGAAAGAAGGAATCAAATCATTTATTTTAAACACTCTAAAACATGAAATGGTTTTTTCTTTAAAATAGTAATAATAAGACAGTCCCAAACTTAATAATAAACAAATACTGTGTAGTATAGAGTTTGACCCCAATTCGGAAATAAAATAAAAGTTACTAAAATGATATCCATACTTTTCTAACTTTTAAAAACAAAAAGAGAGGAGACAATTTTAGAATTGTTCAAATTACGTTAGTTTAGTAAGCTTGGCTTGCCCGAATCAAGGTCGTAATGATATATAGGTAATATATCTTAGTTTGGATAACTATGTCCACATTTCCGTCTTATTCGAATAGTTAATATTGATACGAACATCACTCTTATAGTCCAGGATCCCTAGAATATTTTTGCACTTATTTACAACAAGCTAATTTTCGGTGAGCAGCTTGATTTTAATGAGACGCCCAACTATATCCTGTATATGACTCTCGGCTGTGGAAGCTAACAGGGATTATTATTATGTTTAGTTTGTAGTATCATAAAGTACCTAATCCATTGTTTGCCTAACAGTTACGAAATCAGCCAGACTGCCTACAGTCCATAGTACATAAGTTGTAAAAAAACAGCAGAATCAGTGTTTCGCACTTACAAAACACCGCATGCTTGTTTTGAAGCAATGACTCATTGAGAATTAGAGACCTACTGACCCACTGACTTTGACATACATATATCTTAGCTGATATGTGATTCTAGTACTGTCTTATTGGTAATGATCGTTTTTTTTTATTGAAGATATCTAGACATATTGACCACTATGGGCCCATGTCTGTTATTCGAATTAAATTGCTTCATAATTACGATTGCATTGCGTCTTAATTACCGTCTATGACAGATATAGTAAAATTACAAAAATGTTAAAAGATACATTAAGTTTTATACTATATAGGTATATAATGTTGTATTGTTGTTTAAATTTAAGAATTACAATTGCGCTGCGTTGTAATGGTCGTTTTGACATAGAATAAGGCATACTTAGTATAACACTTAATGTTTCTGTTAAATTTTACCAATTCTGTCATAGACGGTAATTAAGACGAAATGCAATCGATATTCTGAAATTTAAATTCAAATAACGAAGTTGGGCCTTAGGTAGTCGGCATCAGCGATACTGTAGCCCTAGCTGGAACTAAGGCAGCCCGATCAAAAAATACGTTATGTTTCAGCCCATAACGTCCCATTGCTTGTGTCTCCACTATGAAGGGGGTGTAGGGCCAGAGTCCACAACTCTGGCCCAATTGCGGGTTGGGAACTTCAGTTATCTTCGAAAGCTATTAACCTTCTCCGACAAGCAGGTTTCCTCACGATGTTTTCCTTCACCGTTTAAAGATGTGGCAATTGATTATAATATGCACTTGAGTGAAAAACACAGATGTGAATGCCAGAACCTGGATTTGAACCCGCGCCCTTTCGCTCGTGAGGCAACGGGTTATTACCGACTAGACTACCTAACTAACTTCAAAAAATAATTACATGCAATTATACAGGGTTATTAGTTATGGGTGTACTACGCCAGAAGAGGGTCATCCTAAGAAGTAACTTTCACAATGGTAACTCATATTTCACATAACATATTTCGAGAAAAAAACAGCTGTTTCATACATCTTATCCAGGACCGATAAATTTTTTGGATGGATTTTTTATTCTCGAATTCAGGGTTATTCTCGTAGTAAAAGTTGTTCCTTATGATGGATATAATATATATATATATATATATATATATATAGAGGGTGTATATTAATGACTTTTTTATATGGAACAGAATTACTTAGTTTTTTTAGTCTAAAGCATAAACGAAAAATGTCCTATTTTGCTACCAAAAAATTCTAAACGGTTACCAAAATGGATAATTGGTTACCAAAAAAAATACCTGAACCTACTGCAGACCTTGTAGCGGAAACTATTCGAATTGTCATAAAAAAATTACCTGAACTTACTGCGGACCTTGTAGCGGAAACTATTCGGATTGTCATAAAAAATTACCTGAACCTACTGCGGACCTTGTAGCGGAAACTATTCGGATTGTCATAAAAAAATTACCTGAACCTACTGCTGACCTTGTAGCGGAAACTATTCGAATTGTCATAAAAAAAATACCTGAACCTACTGCTGACCTTGTAGCGGAAACTATTCGAATTGTCATAAAAAAATTACCTGAACCTACTGCTGACCTTGTAGCGGAAACTATTCGAATTGTCATAAAAAAATTACCTGAACCTACTGCGGATTTTTACGGACTTTCAATATGTAGGTAGTTTTACGGCAACAATGCCGAAGGTATTCAGAGTGTCATATATTGGTGAGCGTTAAGCAATTTTTGGGAACCATAAAATATTTTGGTGTCTAAATTATACCTTATTCACAATCACAATTTTTTGCATGGAACTGGGAACATTGCCGCACGGAGTATTTGATTTAAACAGGTAAGTAGGTATATTATTGTGCATATAATATTTGTAATTTATAAGAATAAAATAGGTAATAATAAAAAAAAATGTGATTTCTTCATCAAGATTCAGAGTCATCAGATGTCACCCGTTATAGGGTCATCAGATGTCACCCGTTATAGGGTCATCAGATGACATCCGTTATAGGGTCATCAGATGACACCCGTTATAGGGTCATCAGATGACACCCGTTATAGGGTCATCAGATGTCACCCGTTATAGGGTCATCAGATGTCACCCGTTATAGGGTCATCAGATGACACCCGTTATAGGGTCATCAGATGACACCCGTTATAGGGTCATCAGATGACACCCGTTATAGTGTTCAAACCTTATTTAAACAATTAATACACTTAAATAACAATCATCTAAATATGTTTGGATCACAACTACCACCAGCTCTCGAAGCATATTCGCTCTGAGAGCTGGTGGTCCTAGGTTCGATACCCGCCCGAAGTAGGACTTGTAGCGTTGATTTTGAATCTAAACAGATTAGGTTTAATGTCTGTCGTTCATGAGTTTGTGAATGTTGTATAGACACAAGAATAGCTAGCAAGCACTAGCTTCATTTAGATATTAATGGTAAGGTTAGAATCGTAATATATCTTCTTACGAAACCGCTACCATTAAATATTGTTATATTTCGCGAAGCAAGTAAAAGATAACAAGTAAAGTTAAAACAACCCCCGACACAATATGAAATATAAATGAAGGTTTTCAATACGCTCATTTTAAAATATTTCTGGTGTTTATTTATGTATATACATATTTTTTTTTTATTACCCCGCGCGTCTCTAAATGTTCATGCTGAAAATCAGCGCTGAAGAGCAATCCGCAGCATCATGCTGAGCGCTGACCTTGTCTGACGCACGGGACACTGCAACTCGACCTAATTTATTATTTGAAGTGTTTGTCTACTCTTAAGTAATTAGTTGTAGTAATAGTAGTGTCCTGTGTGTACAAAATAAATGTGTTCTTTCTTTCTTTTCTTTCTAAAAATAATGCAATGTTGTAGTGGCGACCATCTTGGATTTAAAATTGATCATAGAGTATAGTAGGTAATACATTGGTTCATAGGATACCCATATTGAGGGAGTTGTGAATAATATGTAACACGTCATTTTGTCGCGTCAGCCATCTTCGACCGATTTTCATCAAACGTAGCTAAGAAAGCTCCCGGATAGTTCGCCTCTCAAACGAAAATAGCAATATCGAAATCGGTTCATCCGTTCGGCAGCTACGATGCCACAGACACACACATACACACATGAGTACACAGATACGTCATACTTATAACAACCCGTTGTTTTGATTGTAACTCTTGACTGACTGACTGACTGACTAAAATTACCATTGAATCAACGCGGAGCCTAAACCGCGAAACCTAGAGTAAATAAATTTAGAAAGTGTAGAGGTGTAATAAGAAAGGATTTATTGAAAATTCAACCCTTAAAAGGGTCAAATGGGGCTTCAAAGTCTTCTGTATATTCCATTTTATGCCGAAGGTAATAGCAACTAGTTATAATATATTACGAAACTCGTAAATAATAATAATAAAAATCTATGACCATTAAAAAAAGAACATCGAATACAAAACGTCAAACTGAAATTCCGAATTAATCCGTCCCCCACCCATACCCGCCGGGGGTGGCAACGCTCTATCCCTATTGGCCGTGGGAAGGGTGGCAGCAGCCCCAGCCGACCAATCACAGCCCTTCACTCGAACGTGCCTTATCTTCGGCCAGCACCCCACGGCTCTAAAGTTGTGTTTACGCTGCATTTCAATTGTTTGTCGTTTTAATTGATGTTCGTTTTTTAAAAGGTGAGGGCGCTCGATATACTTTTTTGTTTTTTTTTTGTTTGAGCAGGCTTAGGATGGGTTTTCGGTTTAGAGTGGATGGGAAAGTGCTGATAAAAATAAAAATGTCCTTTAAGCTGGTGAAAGGCTTCCTTAATAGACGCGGTTGAAATGGTGAAACTCAATTTACAAGAAGTGGTTAGAAGCGAGTTCGAAACAACCCGACTGCTAAATCGTTAAAACTGCGTACGTGTTAAAAAACATTTTTTTTTAAATTTGATGTACCCAGTGTCTCCTTCACGATTATGAAGAATCTATTGACACCACTCACATAAAAATACGACAAGCCGTTTAGACTCTAGGACGTGCCAAAAAAATATACAACATACATACACTCGAAAAACATAACCCTCCTTCATTCGCAGTCGAGTAAAAACTTTCAAACTTTGAATCTCCTCTTGAAAATAGAGGTTGAATTTTCAAAAATAAATCGTAAAAGAAATGATTTTGTAAATTCCTATTCCTTTTTATTCCAAAACTAACCATCACTATATTACCTCCAAATTTAGTCAGTCAAGCCTCAATAGTTTAGGCTTTACGTTGATATCAAGCAAAATCAGTCAGTTAGGATCTTATATTATATTTAATGCACAAACTTATAAAACATGATAAAAATTTAACTAAAACTATACAAAGTTATTTTAAAACTATTGGGTATTGCTTTCGTAATATAAAATAATTAATTAAGTTAATATTAGGTCCTTACATATGAAATTGGCGTTTTGTCGTACTGGCCACTTTGATCTCAAATATCTCTGCTTGAGTTAGGGATTCCAATTACAAATTTATACAGCTATTTATTCATACATTTGTATTTCGAAAACCGTAATTCATTTGTTTTGTCCTCGTTTGGTTTTTTCTTTGCGTCACGCAGTTTACAAAATGGTAACTTTGTAAACTGCGTGACGCAAATTGCTTTGGTAATAAAAAATAATAATAATTAAAACTAACTTAAACCTAAATCGCAAAAAAAATACATAAATTTAGTTTATATATATACATAGGATTATACATAGAAATAGATATATGTACTTAGTTCTGTAAACAGTTGACCTCGGGACTTTTAACTTTTAACACGCTTTAATTAGCTTGGTAATCGATGTATCTATGTACCTAATGGGAACTTTGAGCGCGATTTTCACCCTCTTATAATAAATAATAAACGTTTCACACTAATAACTCCTCACTAGGATTTCTCCTGTGACGGGGATACCATGAAACATTCACAAAGACAACCAGACTCGAAGGCAGATGTTCAAACTCATCATTCGAACACCTGACCCGACCGGGAATTGAACCCGGGACCGTCGGATTTCGATGCAAGCTAGCCACTAGACCACAGCCGCCGCAAAATGCAATAATTTACATAGTTAGTCACAAAAATAGAGCGTGTTATTTAAAACTAATTTAAGTCTTGTATACAAAGTAACATTAAAAGAACCTACACTGTATATGAATAAAAGTATGAAAAAAATTAATGTCCCTGTGCCGTAGTCCCAAATAATTTAAGTAACTAAGTATTTAAAAAGTTCTTATATAAAAACGTGATTATCGACTGCGCCGATACATCAATTTTAGGTATTTAACGATAAAATTTAAATCACTCCAGAAGTATCAATTTTAAAACGAAACATAATAGATATTTCATATCGGTCCGACCGTCTCCGATAAATCTGGTTACAAATATTTCAAAAAATTACCGTCGAATTCAATACCAGGTGAGAAGTCACTCGTCTCCGTCTGTGGAATATGTCGTTGCTCTGGACAATAATAATGAATGTATTTAAAAGTTACAGTTACATGATTAAAGATTAAAGAGCCCAATAAAGATTTGAAAGTGGTAGTGTATTCTAAAATGTAAAATAAACTGTTTTTTCTCACATTCAGATGTTTTCTTTTTATCTTCTAGGTTTCCTTGCTCTTGTTTTCAACTGTTTAATGGCTTACTTAAACTAACTTGGCCGACAATACCACTGTAGACATGCATTCAGACAAAAATAAAAACTGAAATAATTGAAAAAGGTAAATACCAAATCCAGACTTGATATGAACATAATCTATTTACAATGCCTATCAGATTACTGACAGTTCTATAAAGGTAGACTGATGACAGTCTAACTTAAAAGTTGAAAAATATGATAAATAAACACACACTTTGGTTAGTAAGCCAGCTTACGATGCCGGTTCAACTGTGATGGCCATCACACCTTGGTAAGATCAGTTATATAAAACATTATTGGTGTAGAAGCAATACCTAGATGAAAACCTAACTTACCATACTATCTACCTTTAGCACCTACTTAGGTAACGAATAATATAATCATAAAGAAATTAAAAAAACTTTGACACCTAATAAATCTGTGACCGTTGACCTTTCAATAGCGGTCGCAGTATTTAAACAAAGAACAAAAGCTGTATTTCAAATTCTGAATCGTTCAAAGGAGGCCTTCGAAACAAAGGTTTGTTTTTTCATGGCGTTCGATATTCGAACGGTCGATTTTAGAAATGTTACAAAAGTCAATTGGTAATTTTTTGCCGGATTTCCGTTAATAGTCTAAATTTAAAGTGTATATATTCAGAATCGAAAAATATATAAAATCATTTATTGTATGAGTATACACCGATTATTTGCTTTGGCTTAAAATATTTAATTTTAAGGTATTTGGAAAACGGTACGTACCTATATTGTAATGTGGAAATAAATCGACTCTGCACCAACTCTTATATTAAATTTGTTCTGTGGATGGCAGCAAACAGATGCCCCGTACCCAGATGGCTACATCGATAACGTTACTGTCGACTCTCACAACAACAATGCTACTTAACTAATAAGCGCTGGACTGTTAACATATAAAAAATAGAATATACGTTAGTGTCAACAATAAAGGAGATTGTCGAGATACATTTTGCATTGAATCCCAGTCAGATGTTCTTTTTTAGGTAAATAGGTCAAGGGTCTCTAGAAAAAACTCAGTTTAATTGCCGGATTTTTATCGTTTTCGCCGGTTAGCGGCAACCTCTAGTACGACACTCGAGACTGTTTTGACGTAGCGAGTTGGAGTTATGTTTTTAATTTTATTTTTTTATTGCGTCGCCCGCGCCCCGCGCCCCGCGCCCCGCGTTCCGCGCCAGCGCCGTGACCGATGTCAATAATAAAGCTCAGCTGTTAGGTTTATGGTTTTAAGAATTCAATTGTAGAATAAATGAATTGTATAATACAGAATTATCTGCTAGGGGTGTACTAAGCCGAAAGGGAGTCACTTTACTCATCCTAAGGAACAACTTTCACTATGGCACCAATTCTTAAAGAAAAAACAGCTGTTGATCGGTCGTCAACAAAATGTTTGAAACAGCTGATTTTTTTTCTCGAATTCAGAGTTGGTATAGTATAGTGACCCTCTTTTGGCTTAGTACACCCCTAGTCAATAACCCAGTATGCTAGTAGTACATTATGGTTCTTATTTTTCTATGCGTGTTGTTTGGATATGGAGTTCTCTTCAATTAGCTATAAGGCGTGAGCAAAACGTTGATTCGAAAAACATTCTCTCTCGAGGATTGTTCTCTTATAAAAAATGTGTTTTATTATTTTAAATTCCGATAAATATATTTTATTTAACAGCAATTTACTAAAATATATAGTAGGTACATGATTATACATGTGTTTGTTGTGTATTTTTTGTACTATGCATTTAACTTGTATAATATTATTTATGATTCTGTTTTTTTTTTGCTATACCGCCTAAGCTAAATATAATTTTCATTTTCCATTTCTACAATCTTTTTAAAATATTTAAAGAGATTGCATTCTAGCGATAAGACCGCCTTTTGTGCGTGTTTTCTGTTGTATTTTCTATCTGATGTTCTATTATTTTGTGGGGACTATAAAGAGTTTTTTTTTATATGTAGTTCTGCGAACTGTTCACCTCACGAGATAAAAATAAATAATTCTAGGTTTTCAAATATGATATTACATAGTAATAATAGTCAAGTCCTTTCATTTGATACCTATATCGAGGGAATTGAAAAAAAATAATTACTCCGCCATTTTGTAGCGGCGACCATCTTGGACCTATTTACATCAAACTAAGCTAGGAACACTCCCGACTTGAGCTTGTAACCAAAAAAATCTAAATCAAAATTAGGAGCTACGATGCCACAGACATACACACACACAGTCACGTCACACTTATTAACACCCTGTTGTGTTTGCGTCGGAGGTCAAAAGTGACATTTGCTGTGTTAACGAGAATTAAACAACAGCTTTGATAACCATGAATACTCACTTCATTGATGCGTTTCACAGCTAGACTGTACCTTAGACTTTATTGCACTAGTCATAAAAAGAGTTGTTTCAAAAATGTATAGAGCCCCGGCCAGACAGTGTACATGATACCATAAATGCCTTAGAGACAATTAATCTTTAATGTATCAACCAAATTCAAAATAACGTTACTTACGTTGAATTTCGTTGCATGTTTGAATATGAACGCATCAGTCGCTTCCTTCATTGTGTACAAATATATCGAAATTCTGAGAATTGTATAGTAATTATGGCATCCCTGGCAGATTTATGTATCCTTGATGGACTCCAATGATCACATTGGTCTATGAATGGTACCGCCCGTCGCAAATGTCAAAATTGACACAAAGAAACGCATAATCACCTTTTTACATAAATCACGTGGCAATATTTTGATTCGAAATTAAGTTAGTAGGTATACTGTAATACGTTACATTTTTTTTTTAATATGGTTGATATGGAAGATTAATAGTCCCCAACGTACTTATGGTATCATGAGCTCCATACATTTTTGAAACATCCCTTTTACAAAATACAAAAAACATTTGATAGTGGGCTCCAAACTCGGCGCAGCCGGTCATTTGGTACCCGTTATTGACCTGTCTAGTACTCGTAGTCTGTCTAGTACCCATGCGCTTACATAATTAAATTTGGTATTGATAAGTATTTTATTGCACAAACTTATAAAACATGATAAAGTTTACCTAAAACTATACAAAGTTATAAACTAAATGTACAAAAGCAATATCCAAAAATTAAAACTAACTTAAATCTAAACCGCTGCCAGTTGGTAGAGTACCCAAAGTGCTGGCCCCATTGCCTCGTTGAATGGCAATACCAATGCGCTGACCCAGGTAGAGGCCAGCATTTTGATCTCGAGTAGCATCAACTAGACGCTTTGTTGGGGCTCTGAAAAATAATTTTGCTCCCGGTCCCCAAGGCCCGAGAGTTTCAACCCCAAAAGGCTCAAACATATAACCGCTATCTAAATTACTATATTTATTTTATTAATTTGGTTATTTATTACATTTAAAATATGAGAGTATTAAATACTAATTTCACATAAAATCCTTCAAATTATAGGTTAGTAAATAATAAATAAAAATAAATAAAATATACAAATACAAATTATGGAATTAAAGACGATTGCATCGAACATAAATATATTTTGCTCAACTTTCCGCAGAAAACGAAACCTTATTAAGTATATAGAAATGATTGTGTATGAATTATGAAAAAATGATGAAATCTTTAAAAAGTTTATTACTAGATAAGTGCTATGATAGTGTTGAAGAATATTTAAACGATAAAACTTTAAAATGAAATTAAATACATCGGTGCGCTCCACTCAACATGTTGCCATACCCAAGTAAAGTAAATATTAGATATATACGAGTATGTACTTATTGCATTATGTTAAGATCTGCATGTGGGGAGGGGGGGGGGGGTCTTGACCCCCCTGGGACCGCCGTTGAGTCTTGATCCTATCGAGTTAAAAGTCATGATGCCCGGAAAGTGAAATGGGCAGCAAAGTCTTGACAAGGGCGGATCCAGCTTTCGCGTCACATAGTCGTGCTCAAGTCAAGTACCTACTTATAATTTAATTTTAGATAACAATAGATACGAGTATAAAGTAGTTACCTACTTTATTAATGTACGTATAAATTACATAAAATCTGTATGGTGACAAAATTTATAAATAAAATCACTATGTTCAATTAGTGGTCCACCTAAGTCCTGGAATCAGCTCAGGGGGAGGGGGGGGGGGGGTACATGACCCCCCTGGATCTGCCGTTGAGTCTTGATCCGAGTTAAAAGTCCTTATCGAAGAATTTGACGAGAGTTTCTGTCTCCTCGTAAGATCTGGTAAGTAACCACGCTTTCACCTTTTTTGTAGCCATGGTTTAATGTTTAATACATGATAAAAAGTAGGCTATGTGTTAATCTAAGGTCTAATCTGTACCAAATTCATCAAAATCGGTTTAGTAGTTTTTGCGTGAAAGAGAAAGAAACATACATCTAAACATTCTTACAAACTTTCGCGTTTATAATAAAGACCCCGAAGTATTGAAAACCTCCAGTAAAATATATTGAGAGAGTATTCGATACCGTCGGCAAATACTTGCCCTGGATTGGACTTCTGTATCTGGATGGATATAGCATATGTTTTAAACGTGAATTCATAGCGATTTGTGAACTTGTGATATATCAATTGAATAAAGAAAAATCCTAAAATGAGAAAGAATAAGGATAAGAAATATTTATTGACGTTTTAATTCGTTTATCGTGATGCGTGTTGTGTGTTCGTTACAGGCAAATCTTGTTAGAGTTGAATTATTAATTACTTAAAACAAGTAGACTTAATAAACTCATTTAATTACTTTTTTAGTTCTTATAACATATATTTGTTATGTTACATTGTGATTTATTTCTCTAGTTATTCTAATATTTATTGATGGTTAATTGTTCGTTACACAAGAACGATCTTAGATAGCTAGGTAAATGTGCTTTCAAAACTTACCTACAATAATTAGGTAGGTACCCTCTATCTATATTTTTTCAAATTGCTAAATTTCCGTAGGTTTTAAAGAAGACTTGCTGGGGTCTGCGGAGCCCCGCGGATCTCTAATCTTTATAGCCTACGTGAATGATACTCAGAGATAATAACATAAAAATAAATTTTATTACGGCAATTTTTTTGAAATCGATCCAGATGTTTTTCTGTTTATTAGTTACATACAAACATACAAATATCTCCTCATTATAATATTAATATAGATATAAATCAGCCTGAACTTTCATTCACTGATGAAAAATTTTGTGATTTCTACATTCCACATACGAGTAGGTACAGCAGTAATAAAAAGACTATTGGTTACGTTATAAACGCTTTAAATTAAAAAAAATCCTGACCTAAAAGAAAACCGACGAAAATGAGGAGGTTCTCAATTCATCAGTTTTGTATATTAACTTATGTTCCTCGATTTTTTTTTTTTTTTTTTTTATTCAATATAGTGTTTCCAATTGGTCTCAAATATACACATAATGAAAATTGGTCCAGTAGTTTTCTTTAGCAGGGCAGATAGGAATGTAATAAATTTAATATCATTCCGTTCGCCCGTTTTAATGTAAACTTATGCATGCGAGTATATGAATAGGATACAGAAGTGTAAGAAGTTGTTTATATTTACCTTACTGAAGTCCAATAAGAAAAATGGTGACATGCGGTAAAAATGCATTACTATACATTTCTCAACTCTTCTATCAATACAATATCACTTCACTTATTCTCGAACACTTGTACCAAATATAAACTGACACTCGTCCACATTTCTTTTCAAATATGGAACTAACTGCTTTAGTTTTTTACGCCTACAAGCAAATTGAAATAATAAAAAAAAAACAGTTTTTAAGGTTGCTCTCAATGGACGAAAAGAAAATGTTATTTCATTTCCTACGCTCGTAAAGGCACTAAAACAAATCTGTCCAGTCTTTGTTATAGCCACTAAAATTAAAATGAACTTTATTTAATAGCTAACGAATACACGAAATAAGAACACTACTTTAAAATTAAAATTCGACTATAAAAATCTAATTTGAAATTCGAACAATTAAGTTTTTAAAATCCGTGGCGTTATCACGCGGCAATCGCGGTAGTTTGACTGACAGCCGCGAGCTTTTGCCCCCTCACTCCCGGAGGCTACTGAGGGTTGGGAGGGAAAGGGAGGGGCTAATCCCGGCCCGCTCGCAGGATAGACACAAAGCTTGCATTCTGACACGCATTTCAATGTAAACGATGGCTGAATGATCGGTACTTCATTTGCCTATAAAAAGTGAGTGCCTTATTGCTAAGAAGGTTTGTTATTACCTAATAAAAAGACTGAGCGTTGTTTTTTTCAGTAGCTTCACAAATAAATGTCTGTGATTTTAAACCTCTTTGAATGAATAAAAAGGTTACTATCCTTTTAGGCCTAAGAAGTTCTCTATGCTTTCCTACTTGATAAAAATACCTACTAGAAATTCTAAAGTATAAGATAAGCAAGTTGGAGATAAGCTGAGCTGACTTTATACACAATGGAAACATTATCTGTCTAAGCTGCCTACCTAGTCTATACCTAATAATATGATATGCCTACATAGTAAGCTTGTTTTCTAGATGATAAGATCAAATTAATAAGGCTCTTACACAGATTGATAAGTTTATAGTCTAAACTAGATAGGTATAAACTTACTATAATAATAATTCTAATACAAAGCAGTATAGGTTAGTCTAGACATAGAGTTAAAGAAAACAGATGAAAAAATATGAAAATTTGAAATCTGTGTTAACCACTGGTCAATCATCCTCATCCGTTCATAAATTCAAATCAAGATGTTACTTTTTAAATAAAACTTTTTTAACAATAAGTAAGTTATATAACTTTTTTATATTCTGAGTGTGCATCGGGCACATTAAACAAATAAATTAGTTCTGCTAATTAATTAACTGTTCAAATTTAAAAAAAAGGAACTGCAATAATCTTGATCGACTTTTTATATTCAGAATTTAAATTAATTGTATGTTTCTATTGTTAATGGTGCCGTAGCAACCTTGCCCCTTTTTTCCAAAACCAATACCCGGAAACCAAATTTCGTCAAGATTTGTTAGAATCTATGATCTTTACGCGAGTACGAAATTCTAGACAGACATACAAACATTCATACTGTCAGACATACGAAAAAATATTAGACTTAACAGAAACGCTTCGCTCGTTCGGTGAGTTAAATAATTTACTTTATTTAAATTATTTAACTTCGCTTATAATTATTTACCGAACGCCTTATATCAATTTAAAATTCATCTTATACACTCAAATCAGAATGGCGATTGTCACTGGCACAATGCTAACAGACCTTCACCGTCAGAAACCAGTTCGAAAAAATAAAATAAAAAAGCTCATTTGCATGACGTTTGCCTCTTCCCGCCTACAGCGCGTCGCGGCGCGCGATTGGCGGCCCCGTAACCAATGGCTCCGAAGGTCACCGCGTATCTTTTTAAATTTATCTTTTTAAAATGTATGCGTATGCTTAGCTTTCGACTATGAAAATGCATCAATTATATTTTATTATGATACTGTTTCTTTTTGCGTTCAACTAACACGAGTGATTGGTTAAACACAAGAATTAGTCATATAATAATTTAGTTCCTAATAAGTAGGTAATTTAGTAACTAAAAAGAGTGTGACCTATAAAAACCAGTGGTTAGAAGCGACTATAAAAAAACCCGAATGTTAAATCTTAAACTTTTCCTATTACAAACTCCAATAAAACATATAAGTTATGTACCTATATATTCGTTATAACCGCTAAAACATATTTATGAAAACATATTTTAATACCACACTCCATGTATTTAAAAAAACAATAAAAAATAAAAATTATTGTCTCTTGCGCAAAAATCCTTATTTAAGTATTTATTTTTTGATGTACCTATTTTTTTATTTTTTGATGTGTCTGCCTCACAACTAAGACGAATCTATTAACACCACTCACATAAAAATACGACCAGCCTTTCTAGGCCTTTCTAGGTTTCTAAGGCGTGTAAAGAAATATGCATAAGTATATATGTACACTCGAAAAACATAAACCGTTTTGCTTCTCAGTAGAGTAAAAATATATTATTTCACGCAATGTCACGTGAATGGCTCTCCACTATTATTTCTCCTCTGGTTGGGATGACATATCATATTCAAATACACAACACACTTAGAACTAAAGTCAAAATATCTGAAGTCATAATGTTTAAAGAGACGGGTTTTCACACGAACTTGATTGTTGGAAAGGTAAGTATACTTAGTTTCGTTCACATTCCGTGAACTTCATCAGGGATGGAATGAGTCGTTCTTTCCAACAATCAGGTATATACGCGTGAAAACCCGTCTATTTAACTTTATGAATCAAACGCGCGTTAGTTCCCTAAATAAAATATCTGAAGTTCGAGCACCTATCCCAACCGGGAATAGAACTTGAGACCTCCAGATTCCAAAGCAAACTTGATCGCTAGACAAAACAATATAATCGTGAATCGAATATCGTGGTGAAGAGAGGCATGACTCCAAAATAGCCGGAACGTGCATTTGCAATAAAAAATAAGAATTCACTTCATATGATGACACAATAAAAAAAAACTAAAAAGACTAAGGTACCTATATTCACGCCGTGATATATTTATATACCTGCCTATTTCTTTATTCTTCTTTTGATTAATAGCACCATACTTTTTGTATATTTGCCAACGTCAAGTTTATTAATTTTCGAGTTATTAATCAATAAAGTTAAGTCATATATCAAGTAATAAGTCATCGTGGTCAAGTTAAAGTATTTATCACGTACCTTCGTAAAGCGGTGGAGACTTTACCAGGGTTTCTATGGAGATTTCCCGCGAACACTAAAACCACGTTATTCCGTCTTAATATCGCTTGCCCACACTTGTGCACATAAACAAGACAATAATGGTTAATAATCCACCAATATTACACATTAAAGCTTGCAGAATCACTAGATTTGGAATAAATACACAGACAAAGACGCCATTTTTTCAGCGAACGCGGGAAAACTCCCATTTCTTTATTTTAGAGAGAAAATTGGTAAAAGAAATTAAAAGCGTCAAAATTGGCACTATAGCAAAGGTTTAATTCAACCTTTTTGATCAGTTTAATAATTAATGAAACTTATTACAAAATAATTTAATTCGGTGCATTCTTTTCCTTGAAATACATACAGAAAACCTTCCGTCGAATTGATAAGCTCCTTTATTGAAGTCGGTCAATGTATTCCGCAATCTGAAACACCTTCAGCCGCCATTAAACTGATCTAGAATTAATTACGTCGCTTGTTAGCGAGCCGCGCGCCATTTTGTTACAAATTGAACTAATTTGTCCCTCTCGTGGAGTCGTTGTCTCCCCGTAGACCCCCTGTCGCCCACCGCGCGGGTGAAGGTGACTGGATCGATGTCTTTATGGATGAGATGCTAATGTAATGTTTATACCTACCTACTTACGTGTTACTGTCTCATTGTTTTAACCTTTTCTTAACTTTCAAAAACATTTCATAATTAAAATCAGCCATCACCCCAGTCGTTCTCGAGTTTTAGAGATAGAAACGAACAGTAATTGATTTTTCTTTATATAGAAGGCAATACTTACTCACGAATTGGTTGAACACCATCACATCCTGCTTGCAGTATTCATAACTAGAAAGGTAGGTACAACTAAAACGTTGGGAAACTAACTTTCTTATTTATTATTGGTTCACCAACAAAATTTGAGGAGCTATGCTTACTTACTTACCTACTTTATTATATGCAAAACATAAATCTGAATAAATCTTTAAATCGATTTCCACTTACAACACGCAAGTGAATAATGAAATGATACTTGTAAGAATTTCATTATTCACTTGGTCACTTGCACCTTTGATACAACAAAACTCATCGTAAGGGGCCTTATAATCACCCTTCTTTTGAAAATGGGAAGAGAACCTTCGAAATGGTCTATATCTACTATGATCAGACCATAACTGTCGTCTTTCGTAGAATGCATAGGCATAGTACTTAGATATTAAACATGTTTTGAATTCAATATTCGCATGCGAAAGAAATCACCGGTGTTTCATTTGCTATTGATAACGCAGCTTGATCAAAACGGCCGATCAGGCGCAGACCATAGAAGATGTAGCGCAGGCCATCTTCAACTTGAAGACAGATTTACCAGCCGGAGTTCGTTCGTTCCAGGACTTTGAGCTTGGGAACTTCGACTTTGTACGGACGCCGGTGAGTCGGCGAACATCCTAGACGAGGAGACATTAACGCATGAACAATAAGTTTAACAAACAGAATAAAAATATTTTTTGGTTCCCAAAATGGCTTAACGGTCATCAAATTATGACACTCCGAATACTTTCGGCAATAAGGTCCACAGTGCGTCCAGGGCCTTTTTTTATTACAAGACGAATACTTTTAGCAACTAGGTCCGCAGTAGGTAGGTTCAGGTTATTTTTTATGACATTTTGAATACTTTTTGCAACAAGGTCCGCAGTAAGTTCAACTATTTTTTTGGTGACCATTTATACTTTTTTTGGTGACCATTTATTAATTTTGGTAACTGTTTAGATTTCTTATGGCAGTAAATTAGGACAATTTAGGCGGTGCTTAAACACGAACCTAAGTTTAATACTAACTCTGACCTATTCTTATGTCAAAACTACCATTTCATAAAGGTTCTCAAGCTATTGTAGTTCTGAAACAATTGAAATAACAAAGAAATATCAAGTGATACATCGATTACAGGTTTAGTCACTTGTCATTGATGTAGAACTGTCATTGCCGCCAGCCATCGTGTTCATCCAATGCATGATGTCATCTCATTCAATAAGGAGCATAATGGAAGCATTACGTGACCATCCTCTCTGACCTTTGTTTGCAAATCAAACAAAACAACTCCAATTAGAGAAAGTGTATGTAAAGTATATGTACATACATAGTATGTAAAGTATATGTACATATATACATAGAAATTTGCTGCAAGTATTATGGGTACCTTTGCACCAGGAACGGTCAGTGGGTGGGTAATTTGATTAGGGATAATTTAATTGTGACGTAGTTTTTGTATTTAATAACTAGTAGATAAGTACATAGAAAATCTGTTGAATAAATGGACTACAGGGTCCTTACTCTTTAGCGAACAACGAGATTGTTTACTTTGATTGGACTAACTACGACAACAAAAATATATAAAAGAAAGATTACCTATAGACCATTTAAGATCTACAGATAATCCAAATGCTCCAACTCATCACTAGAGGGCAGCGTGCCTAGATTGCTAGGCGCATTACCACGCTGAATGGCAATGCTTATACGTTGGGCCAGATAAAAACCGGTATTCTGGTCACGCGTCGAATCGATCAAACGCTCCGATAAGTTTTGCAAAATAAAATGAGCTTCCGGTCCCCACGGCCCTAAAGTCTCGACTCCAAATGGCTCAAATGTATGTAACCTCTACCAAGGCTAGCTTATTTTCGCCGTTTGTGCTGTTCGGCTGAATAAGCCGCCGCCCCTGCCCTACTCTGTGTCAAATGAAGATGAGATGGCGCTAATGTGTCAACGCATGGCGCGTCCCAAACAAGAGGCCTACCCAACTTGTTGTCTTGCGTGTGACGATAGAAAAAGACCGCTCGGTTCGAGCACAGCTGCAACATTGGTGGTAGAAAAAGCCCGGCGAATGATATCATTCAGGCTAGCGTGGCGACCCATTCTGCCAGCACTTTTAGAACAAGACAGACCATGGTGACCGAGTTGATCAACTGCAGTATCAGCAAATCGCCACATTATGAGCGATGGGCCTCATAACACCTCGCACCTAAACGTAAGCTGATAGCGAGACGAAAAGCATTGAAAGAAGGCAAAGCCTGTAACCAAAGTCCCGACTCTCATTCAGAGACTGCAAGTATACGAGTATACAAGTATTTATGTACGTATGTATAAGTATGTATGTTTCTTTGGCACGCCGTAGAGCTTAATCGGCATGTCGTACCTACCTATTTTTATGCTAGTGGTGTCAATAGATTCGTCGCAGTCGTGAGAGTGAAAAATAAAATAAGGATGATATATGATGATAAGGGACACAGCTTTAACCATTTAGCAGTCGGGTTTTTCAGAACTCGCTTCTAGCCACTTGTTACTACTGCTGTGCAGTTGAAAGTTGTGAGAACAGCAAAATACAGTCGAATTGAGAACATTCGATTTCGATAAGTCCGTTACACATTGCATTCGATGAAAAAATAGAAAATTAATGAAAGTCAAACTCGGCATAATGACAATGCCGCCCTAAACCTTTCCGTCGAAAAACAAAACAGCGCCAATTATCGTCTGACACTCGTTAGCGCCACGTGGCACACAGTGTTGTGTCAAATCGACCGAACGCACATTTGTGCTAAGAATCGCGCTTTGAAAGATTAACGTATTTCTTTTTAACCGAATTTGAAAAATAGAGAGGTAGTGAATTCGACGTTTTTTTTGAGTAGGTATTCTTCGATTTTTCAGAGACTCCTGGATCGATTTGGATTTTTTGGAAATGTTTTTATCCCACATACATTTTATTACTTGTGGTTTGTACGCCGAAATACGAGTTACTTAAAAAATAGTAAGAAGGGTTTTACTTTTTTAAAGTATAAGGTCTACCTTTAGTCATTATAGTCAGGGAACCCTCAGTAACTAACTATATTCTATGTCAAATCTATCATTAGGTAGGTACCTACTCGTATTACACAATGTCATTGTAATTGTACTAAGTCAAAAAATGACTTGGGCACCAGAATCACGGGTAAATAAAAAAATATCTATGGCCGTAGAATGAACCCGGTTTTACAACTTATACCTACTTCTTAACTCTTTTCTCTTCCATAATCTATTCCGTTACTCATTCAGTTCGTCTAATAAAGAAAGGTATTTCGAATGACAGCATATTTCGAAACAAAGGTACAAAATTCATAACAGATCGTTTTTCCGCGCCACAGGGTTCGATCTAATGACGCGCACGCGACCTTACTATAGGGCTCCAACTCTCCTCCCAACGCATATTGTCTATGATAACTGGTTCACAGGGACACCGCTGCGTTATAATTTGACTGTGGCGCCGCCCGCGGTAATACTGGGAAACTCTACAAGGGAGTTTGGGAAAATTACGAAACATACCTAAGTGTTCTTTGTCCCAAAATGGCCCATATACCTACTACTTACGAATTACGACGTTTTGATGAACCCATGCGGAAACCCGATAATGTCGCTAATTCTCTCCAACGTTACAAGTAATTACTTGTAACGTTAAACTAAAACTCGTTAACTCGTAAATAGGTATTCAGTTAAATATATACCTACTATAGGTACTGAGCTACTACATCGACAATGGCTCGGATCGCTTTGAGAAAAGCATGGCACGGCCGTGACTTAGTTTGCTCGATCGTAAATCGCGAGTGAATCAATTTCTTCTGGTCAAGCATGCTGCGTCTTGGGCCGCATCGTTGGTTAACATCAGGCGAGTTAGGGATAAATGCAAGCCGCTAATTTTTCGTTGTGCACCTAACAATTTCACACATTTTTTTAAGAAAATTTGAGTTAATGTAAGTACTTATAACAAATAAATACGAATATTAATCTTGTGTTATTTCAGTCATCATCGTCATCTTAATCTTCGGATGAGAACAGATCATAGGCCGTCGGACACAATGGCGAGCCCCTCCGCTTCAATTTAACATGATGATGATAACATAAAAAAAATCATTGCATCTTATATTTTTTGTACACCTGTAGATATTTCTTTATAAAGGAAAACTACGTAACACACAACAGATTTGATCAAAAACTACCTGCGACGTCTAGGAGTAATATAATTTACTAAATTAGTTTATAAAACTATCAACAGATGGCAGGACAAAAAAGCTAACGCTATTCGACAACAGATGGCGCTAAAAATATTTGCAGATATGCTACCTACTCTAGGTACCTAATTAGAAAATAGGTATACTTATAATACCATAGGTGTATCACCTATGGTAAGTAGTGATTGTTTGTGCTACTCTCCGATAGATGGCTAATTGTGATTAAAATTTTGTGATAAAGGTAATTATTTTATTATTTAGCAATAATAAACTACATATTTTTTTGTATTTTGTGCTCTACTAGTGTAACAGTTGAACAGCAAAACTTTGGTTATTAGGCAAAAAAGTCTATGCCTTCACCGTCCAATCTTTTCAGCGTTTGTCTCTTTGCAGCCCACGCGACATTCGCATAATTGTGGCTATACCGCAGAGGCCATAATTAAAGATAGAACAGAATAGAAGTCTATGCCTGTCACAGCCTAGTTGCTAGAGCATGTAAATCAGGAGCTGATTGTTTTCCTAATAAAAGTTGGAATGAGCACGTGTTTTTGTGTCACATCACGGGATAGAGAATATTAATTTAAATAAAAAAAATTCATTTATTTATTTAACTAGCTGTACCCGCGACTTCGTTCGCGGTTGCTAACCTTACATAAATATATCAGTGGGACTTAAGGTGATGGTTCCCAAAGAGATGCGTTTTTGTTTCCATTTTCTACCATTACCGTATACTGTGCCATGTTCGAAGTTAATACATCATGTAATACATATACTCAATTAAAGCATGATGTTTCAAAATTTTTATCTTAGTTTACCAAACCATTTTAATATATATTTGAAGAACTCATTATCTCATTATTTTGAAAATGTTTCTTTCGGTATACGTGGAATGTCTACTTTGTAATGTTGAGATACCTTCAGGCTAGTGTATTGTTTTTGACTAAGAGTATGAGGTAAGTGAAGCTTAAAGATAAATGTTATTAGAGCCTACTAAAAAGTATTCATTTAGAAAAGCACGTTGCTAATATATTTTATTTAGGCACTTAGCACATATTTTAATGAGGAACTTTGGCTTTGCAAGCGGGTAGCGTTAGTCAAAAAACCGACATTTGCCCGATTCGCGGCATTCACGTTCACAGGCGCGTTCACGGGCTCGGGCGTACCGTTTACACGCTCGTGAATGTGAATTTGCACGATGAATGTAGAGTTGAACGCGCGCGTGTAAACCTACCATTATACGACGTTGCATGCGTGCCCGCCTCATCCCTACCACTTCGCGTAGTGCGCGACGTTGTCAGACTTCATCTAGTGCAGCGTGAGAATAATTATATATAATATTCTATCCTAGGATAGTTACCGCGTGCGCGTAATAACATACTTATAAGCGATTGTGTTTTACTAGAAAGATTCTCTGCCGTGATTTTGTGATGTGATAATATACAAATGGGAGATAAGAAGAATCGAAAACAAAAATTATCACTAAAGTTTAAGCGAAAACTTATTTCGCGCTTTGCGTTTGCTGGAAGATTAAGAGTGCAAGAAAACCAGCAGCACATACTTGATACTGTTGATTCCCCAGAGTAAGTAATAAACGCTTTTATAACTGACTTCCAAAAAGGGGGAGGTTCTATATTCGTTTGTATGTATTTCTTTATAAGTAAACGTTCATCGATGATTTCGCCAATTGTAAACAGATAAAAACATTTTTTTTATTAGTACTTACACTGAACTTTTATGAGGAAACCTGTACGCGATTACGAAATATCTTGAGGACAAACATCCATACATACAAACTGACAGACAAAATCAAAATGTACCTCTAAGCAGAGATGCTTCGCTCGTTTCACACATACCTACGAATTTCAACGCACAGAGTGAGAGAACAAGACTTGTTACTTATTGTAAGAAATGGTAATACGAGGTGTTTTTCAGTAAGTATTCAATACCTACTGTTTTTGTCATAGAACAATCAAAATTTATAGCTACAAGTCATTTGAATGTTTCATTTGTGAAAAAATATGCAACAAACACTTTTTTTTAAAGCAAATGAACTATAAAAATATAAATTAAGCAATCCTACTAATATTATAAACACGAAAATTTGTAAGAATGTATGTTTGTTACTCTGCAACGTAAAAACTGCTGAACCGATTTGGATATAATTTGGTACGGGGATAGCTTAGACCCTGGGTTAACACATGCATTATTATTTTTATCCTATATTAACTAAATATTTTTGTTAATTTTATGTTAAGGTCTTTTCTGTAGGTAGAGTTATCTAAAATATCATTCAAATATGTAATATGTGTAGCTGAACAGTACGAGTACTAATAAATATTTTTTCAGGAAGATTGTAATGTCTACATCTGCAACGGACGACAAAACAAATCACGATGCACATAGCAGCGTCAGTGCAGTTACTTGCAACACGTAACATATAGCCTTTATTAATCCCGTTTTGTAAAATATTCGCGGTACTTTCCATAGCAATTAATCAAACTTTTCCATCTGTCACTATTTAAAAACTATTTATAAGAAACACTTAACGACTTTGTGCCAATTGCTGTGGTAACCCTGTTGGGGCTCTGTGGGCTATTCGGGCTCAGAGGTTTTTTTTAAAGAAATAGATATGATATCTAGCATAAAACCAGTTCTTTATTTGTTTCCTTCATGAAATTGAAATGTGCATGAAGTCAAAGTAATTGTATGAAAATAAGCTCGAATTCAAGCCTCAATACGCAATTGACAAATTTATTTTATTTGCAGAGCCAAAGAAAAGAGTTATGGAAGAAGAATAATAAACGAATCTCAGTTTTTTAATCAACTTCAATAAATATCTACTCATGTACCTCTAAATTGTGGATTAGAATCAATAGAAATTATATCTGAAACTCAAGTTGGCCTAAATTGAAGTGCAAAATGTGTAATTTAACTTTTTTAGTCAGAACCGATATTGCAGTGGATATAATGAACATATAAGTACAGTAGCTATTGGTTGCGCATACAGAAAACTTTTTTCAATTAAATTAAAAGATATTAATGAAAAATGGGAAACTGAGTTACTTAAATCAACGAGAGAAGCTGCCGAAGAAGAGCGTTGCATAGCTATCGAAGATGGAAGGGTGAATTCGAACGGCATTGCCATCATAGATGTTATAGCTGATGATAGCTACGAGCAGAGATCTTATAAAAAAAATTATTCTTCTTTGTCAGGAGCAGCTGCCATAATAAAAATACCTAACTGTTTACATTTTATTACAGTTATTGTTTTTTTAAGTATTTTTTCTGTTTTCTTAGAGACGTTAAAATTAACGAAAAATTAATTCATATAAGTTTGATAAAACTCGGTCAAAATAGTTAGATTTATAAATAAAAAAATGCAAATATATATATTTGTTTTATTACAATTTTTTGAAGTAAGTACCTACTATCTGACCCAGCGAACCTCGTAGTTGATAAATAATGTCATCAATGATATGAGCTGTCAACTGCTCACGATATTCAACGAACGAACTCTAACGATAGCTTCAACGCAATTTTCTCAATTTTTTAAAATGCTTTTACGAGGTATGAGAAAACATTTTCATAAAAGTTTAATGAAATCGAGTTATTATTATTCGATAATGAGTAAAGTTATATTTGAATTGAGTAATCACTACATACTTCACCTTCTGTACAATAGTAATCTTTGAACTAACTTTCAGAAAAGTACGATGTTATCTCTCTGAACTTACATTACTCTATGTCAATATCCAAACTGTGCATAAGACACCATCTATCTATACAGTTGACAAAATTATAGACGGCAGGCCAATGCCAGCTCATTTGTTTCGCCTAGAATCAAACAGATGGCATGGCATAGGTAAGTATCAGTACATACTATTATTTATTCCGCGGCTCAATTCTCAATTGCGTTTCTCTTTACCTGTCGCCTTAAAAAATCAAAAATGTCTATCAGTGGTTTGTTTGAAAGTCTTATCATTGTAAAAGATACAATACGATAGCAGTGTTTTGAACTGTAAATTTGATTAATTAAAGCAATACAGAAGTTTGCACAATTATGTTCACCATGAGTGGACAATTTTTTAGAACTAAAGATTCTGCATAGCAATAACGCCTTTTTCATTTTGCAAATTCAGCACTTATTTTAACCGATAGTTATTTTTTTTGCTAATGTATTTATCCCGATTTTCCGTTTATTTTTTATTCAAGACAGGTAGGCATTTGACAACCAGCTCGCACGATCACAGAAGTCAGCGACACTATGGCCCCTAGATGGAGCCTGCCTAGTCCGTAATACGTCTATAGTCTCTCAAAGAAGGCCGCCGCAACATACCGTTATGTGCTTGGCGACAGATTTTCAATATGAGGGTGGTAGTTAGCCAGGCAAGTGTTAAAAATGCAATGCCATCATGCTATTGTTTCCCCACGATGTTTTCCTTCAACGGAAGGTGAAGCTCTTCTTGCGTATTACGTAGGATTGAACCTCGTACCTCTCAGCAATCTACCCCCATTAGCTACTCGGTCACCATCGCTACAAAATATTGTAGAAGCTGTGTTCATACACATCCAAAAAAAAATCAAAATAAAGCACGCGTTACCGAGCTGTAGTAAAGGAGGACTTTCATCCCCTCTCTCACTTATATCTCCACTTATATTCGCCATAACATCATTTCAGGTAGACCTTTTTAACAAAAAAGAATCATCCAAATCTCGTTACCGTGTTATAGCTAAATGCGACTTTCAGGCGTCCCACGGAAACCCCCAGTAATTGTCGGGATAACATCATTTCAGTGAGACCTTTCCAACAAAAAAATATTCATTCAAATCATAGCATGTGTTACTGAGTTATAACTAAATACGACATTCATCCCCTCTCCCACGGGAGCCCCTTGGGATTTTCGGAATAAAAAACTGTTAAGATCCTACCTCATGATATAAACCTTAAGCATACAAAGTTTCATCAGAATCTATCCATCAGTTCCAGAGTTATGGAAAGTCCAGAAACAGACAGACAAAAATGATAAATATCATAGATTTATGGTCTGTATCGCTAATAACTCCCCCGCGAAAGATATTTTTAAAATATATTCAATGTACAGAATTTGATCTGTTACAGTCTTATTGCAAGTATAGATAATAGGCGAGCAAATTAGATCTGATACATCTATATTCTGTATTTGTAAGTTTCCAAGAATTAGTTCATTGTTGTTCAGCCATCAGTCAAATTCATTTTTAGAGAAATTTCAGTGGAATATGTAAACTTTATTTATTTTCATTGAAAAGAAAACACTTATTGCCTTAAAATTATTATTTAATCTTACAATTACGTCTTGATCTCAACCTATACTTAAAATGCAAGCTTTTTCATCAGTAAATACATGTGCTGGTCTACTTCGAATCCATGCAAGTTGTTTGCATCACCCTGTAGCCTCATGAGTAGGCCTCCAAAGGACACATACGCTGCTAGTCGAGACGCTGGTTCCATTGCACCTTCATCTCCTTCTATCCTGGAAGATGGTAGAATATTTATATTAGTCAGTGTTGATATTTGGCAGAAATCACTATGTGTTCCACAACTATACAGTATTGCTTAATGTTAGTCTGTGATTTTGATATAGCTATATTCAGAGGTGGATTAAATGTGAAGAATGCCCTAGGCATCTCATAGGCACCACTCTTCTAAGCGCCATATTAAAATAATGCTAAATTAAAAAAGCTGTGTATGATTGCGCTCCTAGGCTAGTGCCTAGTTTGCTTTAGAAATAATACAGTGCTGAACATATTTTATGCAATTGTGTGTATATGCTAGAATACTGGATATACTGCTATTTGACAGGGGACCATTATGTTTATGAGATTTACAGCGCAAATTACTCCCTCACCACGTCTGGGAAACAAAGTTACTAAAACCGGGATAGCCTTGAGGCTATATTGTGGTCTAACATACATGGGAAGCTAAAGCTTGCATTTCAAAGTTACAAATAGCTAACCTATAAACTTTTCCAGACATCACATATTCGAAACTATCTGCTCGGTTGCCTTCGGTTTCAAGAGGGTTCCACTCGCCTCCATCAGGATATCCGTTCTCTCGTAGCGTTGTAGCGAGAACCAGCCTAAACTTATCACCCAGTTCCATGGGATATATCCAAGAATTTATATCTAAAATTAAATCCATTTTGAACGATTCTGATTCGCAGTGGAGTCGGCTGCAGCGGTCAAACTTCTTGCCCTCAGGGTCCATGTCTTTGACGTTAAAGATATCTTCAAACAATACCCCTGCCATGATTTATTTTAGACTCTATTTCATTAGGATACCCGTGGAATAATTAGAAAACTTAAATGCACGGAGACAATAACACAAAACAGAAGCACGCTGATTTCCGCGTTCGTCCTCTTTTTGACATGCCATGACAAGCCGATCACAGCCGACAATGCCTGATCTGACACCGACATACATGACACATCAAAAAAACTGACAGTTAAGTCAGTTTTGATTCGGATATAGGTATGCATAAAGCGCCACTACTTATGAAGTAATTGTATTGCATACTTAAATCAGATATTAAATTATTATAATCTAATATGAACTATGAAAAAGAAAAAACAAAGTGCTTTTTCTGACAAATTATTTTTTATTCATGGTTTATTCGAAGAACAACTGTAATTTAAATACCTAACAGGTATGTAGTGTATCCAATATATAAATTTTAATGTGATGTGCTGCCATCTGATGAATTTTTTATAAACACAATCATTTTCTTCTAAGGCAAACATCGCGTTTGCTTTGGTTGGTTTGGATAAAAAATAACCTCAAACAGTTGCTTGCACGTGTCGTTTAATTTGGTACAAATGCGCAATCAAATAATTTATCGGCAAGTAGTGCTCATTATTTAGGGCACTGGACTCATTTCCTAATCGTGCCAAGTAAGTGTATTGTTTGTGAAACAAAGGACTCGGTGAACATCAACAATGACTGAAGTATTGCAACCCGGCGCGGAAGTTTTATCCGAAAAAAAGAAGAAGAAAAGCAAGGGAGAAGTTACTCTCGGTGAATTCCAGAAGCTAGGAGACTTCAAAATCGAGCCTTCTGAAAGTGTCTCGAAGTTAGATACAGCGTACTGGCCACTTTTATTGAAAAATTTCGATCGGCTCAACGTGCGCACTAACCACTACACGCCACTGCCATTTGGAAATTCGCCGCTGAAGCGTCCTATTGCCGATTACATAAAATCCGGTTTCATCAACGTCGATAAGCCGAGTAATCCCAGTTCTCACGAAGTCGTATCATGGATAAAAAGGATCCTCAAAGTCGAAAAGACAGGTCACTCGGGCACGTTGGATCCGAAGGTAACAGGCTGCCTCATCGTTTGTATAGACAGAGCGACGCGCCTAGTGAAGTCTCAACAGAACGCCGGCAAAGAGTATGTAGCAGTTTTCAGTCTTCACTCAGCTGTTGAAAGCATCAAGAAAGTAACGCAAGGGTTAGAAAAACTACGCGGTGCGTTGTTCCAACGACCTCCATTGATATCGGCTGTCAAGCGTCAACTTCGAGTGCGTTCTGTATATGACAGTAAATTGCTAGACTTTGACCAGGAACGTAACATCGGAGTATTCTGGGTAAGCTGCGAAGCGGGTTCATACATTCGTACTATGTGTGTCCACTTGGGACTGATGCTTGGAGTGGGTGGACAGATGATAGAGCTGAGACGTGTACGGTCTGGTATTCAAGGTGAAAAGGAAGGCATGGTGACAATGCATGATATTTTAGATGCACAATGGGCATACGAAAACCATAAAGATGAGACTTACATCAGACGAGTTATCAAGCCTTTAGAAGGTCTTCTAGTAGCACACAAGCGAATCTTCATCAAAGACAGTGCAGTTAATGCTGTCTGCTATGGTGCCAAGGTACTACTACCGGGCATATTGCGCTACGAAGACGGTATTGAAATTGGGCAAGAGATTGTCATAGTCACAACTAAAGGTGAAGCTGTAGCGTTGGCTATTGCGTTAATGACTACATCAACAATGGCATCTTGCGATCACGGAGTAGCAGCTAAGTTAAAACGAGTAATCATGGAAAGAGACACATACCCAAGAAAGTGGGGTCTCGGTCCCAAAGCTTCACAGAAGAAAATGCTCATTCAGCAAGGAAAACTGGACAAGCACGGTAAACCAAATGAAAACACACCTAAAGAATGGCTGACGAGTTACGTTGACTTCAAAAAGGATGGACAAGTTAAAAAAGAGGTATAATAATAATGATAATAATTTATTTTTAATTCAATAAAAATGTTTAATATTGAATTTGTAATAATTGGTAGCCAGTTGAGAAATTTTTAATTTCTCTCTTTCTATTCACAATGTAATTTACAGGAAATCCTTACTACCTGAAGGAAAAGTACAAAAATCAGAAGAATTACATATACAAACTTAAAATGGATAAACATTAATTAAACTAGCTTTAGATTGCAATGACCAACTGTCTTGCAAATTTGTAAAGAACTGTCTGAAAAAGAGTATGTGCCTATAGTGTCAATGTGTTTATATAAGATCCACATTTAAAAGTATGAATAATATCCAAAAAAAGAATACTTCATAATACTCAAGCTCATCTCATAAAATAATGTTTTTACTACAACTGATTGTTAATTTGGCAATATAGCAAGAACTGATCATCTTTAGATGTTTTGCTCTTACATATTTTTGCTTATGGATAATCATGTTCTGAAAGTATATCTTAAGGATACTATAATTTGATGCCATGTTTTTTCTCTGTTCACCAATGAATACAATACCAATTTCAGGTAGAAAATGGCGATGCTGAAATAGAGGAAGGCAGCCGGAAGAGAACGGCCAGCACAGCCAATGCTGACGAGACAAACAACTCAATGGAAGCCAAGTCCGAGAAGAAAAAGAAGAAGAAGAAGCGTGACAGTGAAGCACCGTAAGTCTTAACTGCATTCTTCATTGTAATCATTCTTTTCACAAAGTGACTACCATACCAATATGAGTTCGACAGGCGTCAATAAAGGAGTTCTTCTGTTTTTCATTTACACACCAAACTATAGGTGACAAGCCCAAGGCACTACCATTGGTTTATTCTTGTTTGAATTTTGCTTGTTTATACATATACTTTGTTTTGGTGTTCAATAAAGTAATGTAAAATATAACAAATAACTTAAACATATAAAAGGTAAAAATTATGTTATTTGTATTAAATTTTGTGCATGTACCCTGCCCTCGAGTGCGACACTCGTTTCTTACTTGGGATAGGTACTTCTACAAGTCACTATGATTGTAAAGTTCTCTATCATTTTTAACATGCTTTTATTAGCTTTAGGTATGAATCTTATGTAATGGAAACTTGTTCTTATCACACACTTCAAAAAATGGTATTGATTTGAAACTTGGTACATTTTTCAAGGATGGAAGGAAGTATGACGATGCAATAATTTAAATAGTTTGTCCTATTATCTTTTTTGGGATCTTCATGATTTTTATATCTTATGGTTATCTAGTCCAAAAATCCAAATGTGTGTCATTTTAAACGGTATTATTTTTTTACATTACAGTGCGGATGACGCGGACACAACAATGGCGGACACCACCACGGAACAAGCAGAAGAAGAATCGTCAGCGAAGAAGGAGAAGAAGAAGAAGAAGAAGAAGGACAAAGAGCAGGAGAGGCAGGAAGAGTGAACTGTTGAGATGTATATTAAAATAGGTTAATAATTATAATTTTAAGCGATGAACGTTTTTTGCTATGCATTTTTGTGCAGTGAATATACAAAATTGACTTTTTTTTTAACAAGTTATATGTCAGCATTAAGCACTTGTTCTATTGGCAACGATTGCCAGCTTTATTGCTAAAGGTTGATAGGTAAGTTTCAGTTTTTATAAACTTATTTGCGTTAATACTGGGCCATATTACATAATGAAATTAGTTGAGATAATATTTTAACTAACCTTTTCGGTGCCATTGTCACTTATGTGTGACAAATGCTAGCGTGTTCTGGGTAATGATTCTCTAACGAACCACGAGAAACCTTGATAAAAACGCGTGGCGTGTTTAACGTTACGTTGTAGCAATACGTTATTCTTATGATGCAAAAAGAGCGTGTTCCGTGCCACGACACGATATACAATTTGACATTGGCTTAGTGAATATCGTTCCACGTGAGTTCTGCGTGCTTAAAATAACGCAACCGTGTTACGTGTTGAAATGTTCATAGCGAATAAGAGCCCTGAGCCCTTATACACTATGAATATTTCGACACCTAACGAGCTCGCGTTATTTAAATGCGAAGAATTCACGTGGAACGTTATTCATTGAGTCAATATAACATTTTATATAGTGCTGTGGCACGGAACGCTCACTTTTTTGCATTACCAGAAAATCTTTTTGCGTCAACGTAATTTTATACACGTCACTCGTTTTCAGCTTCTGTTATGGAATAATAATAAAATAAAGGCCCTGTGCGCCAACGTCGTCTATAGTTGACACAAAGTATTGTAATCTTTGTCGTGCCCCGTGCACGGCAATAAGAGTTTTAGCGTGTTAAATATCTCTTAATAATATTACCTTGGCCAAATTGTGAAACTGCTTTGTGGTTTAGAACAGTCCTAATTGACTATATTTGCAATAAAATAAGTATTTGTTTCTACGAGTATAGGACAAATGCCACCGCCACCGCTATATGGTAGAAATTCCACGGACTCGCACTAAACGCTTTGCGTCAACTTTTATTGTGCGAACTGCCAGGTTATGTAATTCACTGCCGAGTATTCTATTTCACGATAGATATAATCCCGGTCTTTACAAGTCGCGAGTGAATTGGTTTCTTCTAGGCAAGCGTGCCACATCCTAGTCTGCATCGTCGCTTTAGATCAGGCGAGTTGCGGTCAAGCGCAAGCCTATCAGCTATATAAAAAAAGTGCTTAACCAGACATGTGACTTGTAAAAAAAAAAAGTTATACCTCAAGTATGAAAGATGGAACAGTTGCCCAGTGAAATATTGTAGCATATTGCCTCAAGTTAAATCAATCACAGATAGATTCGAGATATAGATAGTTTTTGCAAAAGCCGGTTTGGGCTCTGGTGTAGTTAACTATACCAAAGACCCAAGTCTGTTATTTGAGTTTCAGAATTACAGTTTCATTGCGTTAATGGTCGTTTTGACATATAATAGATCAGAGTTAATATTGAACTTATTGTTAAGAAACTACTAAATCACAATATCAATTCTCTATTTTATTATTGTATAATCTTCATGTTACTGACACATGTGATGTCCTGTATGTCTTTGTGTTGTTACAGCTACATGTCTTAACTTAAGCTCATATTGAAACTGGGCATCGGCGATGTGTTCTTTGAATTATTCGCGTCACCGGCCGAGCTTTTTAGAGTATGTCTGCTAAGCCACGCGATATTGGCAAAGTTGTGGCTATACCGCAGAGGACATATTCATAGATAGATAAGACTACTACAACTGCCAAAAATAACTATTGTGATGTAATGCAATTGTAATTCTGCAACAGTTCAAATCACAGGCTAGAGGCCTGGATTTATTTCGGATATTTGCCTGTTAAAATAACTGGCATCTATTATTTTCCAATGAGTATATTTTACATATTTCATTGATACCTATGTAACTTTTAATTCCTTTTGACAGTAAGAGTTATTTTTGTATTGTTAGAGATAAAACATCTTATTTTGCCTGTGGGTGATTATATGTTTCTTTATTTAAAAAAGAAAAAATAAAACTATTGTATAACAAGTAAGTAGTGTTTTTTTTACACAAACTTGTGCTAGTTCTTTTTAAATAAAAGTTATTACTTACTTCAATTTGGCAAGCGCCGATACATTATTTTTAGAGTCCGACCGAAACTGATTTTCCGGCCGAAACCGAATGTTCGGCCGTGGCTTCAGTTTCGGCCGAAACTGACACCTAAACTGGCGTGGTAAAGTAAAAAAATCCTTAAAATACTGAAATTTGGTGCATTTTATCCATTATTCTGCATTAATTTATTATTATTGTTTGAACTGTGTCTGGGTGTTATATTATATATATAAGTATGTATGTATATCTGTCATCAGGTTACCATAGCACAGACCTGAAGACCTTTGTGTGGATGTTGTCCCATGTTATATTATAATTGGGACATGAAATGAATACACTGTATATTGTTTGTTCAACAAACTTAAACGATAATGCACTAAGTTTTGTTGCTACGGAACTATCCGAACGGCGCAGCGCACGACAACAACGAACAGGGCCACCAGCGTCCTACAATGCGTTGCCGCGAGAAACGTAGTTAGACGAGCGCGCACGACAACTTCCGAAATCGGTATCGACAAAAGTTACGGCCAATTTTGGCCGAAACCGAAACGGCTGCCGAAACCGAACTTTCGGTCGGACACTAATTATTTTAGATAATTCGATTTAAAAATCTAACTACGGATGGATTTTGATGGAATGGAACACTACAGGAAATATTAAGATTGGTTCAGACCGTCCGACGGGTGGCGTTTTCCCTGACATTTTTAGTCTTAATATACCATCTAATTACAAAACGTAGTCTCAATTTAATTATAACAGCAATTATCAGGTCAATGAAATTCGTAGATGGACGTAGCGTCTCTGTTCGAAGTGAGCAAACTCGGTTACCAAACTTCTTAAAAAATAAAACAGTAAGTAATAGGTGATTTCGGAAGTCTAGAGTTTAAAAGTTCTAGCACATCATTTGTACAGCTTATCGGAGTGGGATTTATTTTGTACCACTGGTTTTCAAAATATTCTTAAAATTTGTGCATATTTCGTGAATCGGGAGCTGCGTTTTTAATAGTGACGGCAACGTGAAGTCTGCCTCCTTGGTGCAAAAACCAGAGTGGCTAAGCTAGCCTTAGCTTAGACACTCAGGAGCCTTGGCTGGCGATTGGTTTGGACGCGTATCGATTACTTTACATAAAACACAGCCGTTCTAGTTTGAAAACCAACATTAGTTATCTTAGTCAACGTAATGAAATTCAACAACATGGCAAATTCAACAATTGCCAGTTCTACATTTTAAGATTCAACTTTATTCGAATTTAACATTTTGGCAAATTCAACTTACTGTATCTGAAGGAATTTCTCATTCTACCACCAAGTTTCTTATAAAAATTTGCGCTAAACTCATCGATGCCACTGGTGACAAGAGTGCACAAACTAATAAGAAAATAAGAGTGCTGGCTCCACGGCTCATTCCTTGATTTCTTTGCTCAAATGATTTCTGTGGTAATTCAACGCGTTAATGCATCCAGCGTTCTTGGGAATTTGCCACACGGACATCATTTTTTTTAAACTTATAATCATTTTTACGGTTTAGATTCTTTTTAAGTTTGTCTATAATTTATTTAAAGGTTTTTTTTCCCGCGTTCATGAAGAAATGGCGTCTTAGTCAATGTATTTATTGCAAAATTACACATTAGGATTCTGCAAATAGGATGTGTAATATTGATGGTTTTTAACCATTAATGTCTTGTTTATGTGCAAAAGTGTGGGCAGGAGAAATAAATACAGAATTACGTAAGTAGTTTTTATGTTCGCGGGCCTTACTATAAACTTTGTAGTAGTCACCGTTTAGGGTATATGATGACTTTGCTTTCACTTAACCACTACGATTTATTACTCGACCTAACTTGATTGATTAATATTCTATCTTAAAAATTTATAAACTTGACGCTGGCAAATATACTAATCGTATGGAATACCATATATAAAAAGAAAAAAATTTCTGAATAGTGATTTCTGATATACAGTACTCCTCTATGTTTCTGTTGTTTGTTTGGGTCATTTCGAAGGGGTTAATATTTCAATGAAACTCAAACTACCTATAATGTGAAGTGATAATGAAAGAAAATACTATTGTGTTGGAAATATCTTGATACTAAATATGTCTTGGAAGACTTCTGTGCCGGAGGGTGAACGCTACACATACGATTACTTTTTTCTGGATTACGTCTGCAGACTATGCTGGGGTGCCGACGGAGTAATAGAACTATCTTCTTACAACCCTAAGTCTATCGAAAACGATACTACGATCGCTGAAAAAATACAAGAATGCATAGGCATTGATGTCCACAACCATACTCATCCGAAAAAAGTCTGCTCGAAATGTTTAGACGAAATTGAATTATTCTCCGAGTTCAAAAGGTTTTGCCTAGAAACTGATCGCAAACTTCATAGTATAATTGAAAAAGGTAAGGAACCCCAAAATCAGCTTCAAGATGAAGGTAGAAAAAGAAATTACGGTGATCTCAATAATTTAAAAGAAGAATCTGATGTGGAATATTCTAATTTAGCTATAGACGACTTGTTTGATGGCTTACCTCTTTCTTGCGAAATCAGTAGAAACATTGACAAGCCAGCGAAAAAAGAAAGAAAAAAGCGGTCAATTAACTATTGCAATTTTTGCCATTTGAATTTGGAAACTGTTGAAAGATTTAAAACACACAATTTGGAATGCCATGGTATTGAAGAGAATGGACTTTACAAGTGTTTTGGATGTGAAAAGAGGTTCAAAAGTATTAAAAAACGACTTAGACACGAGTCGGATACCTGTAAAGCATTAAAATGTGGTTACAAATGTAATATTTGTAATAGATGTTTACCGAAGCGTAGGATGTATGAATATCATATGAGAGCCCATAGAGAAAACAAAAAGTTACCAGATGATATCTATAAATGTACCAAATGTGTTCTAACATTTGAAAATATAGAACCTTTAAGAGAACATATTATGCTCACTCATTCTCAGGAAAAGAAGACTTATGTTTGTGATGTAAGTAAAGATTGCTATTTTAAGTTGCTCAGCCATTTAAAGTCTTAAGTCCAAAAAAACTTGAAGTTTTGTTGACACAAAATAGGTTCCGGAACATCTTTTTCCGCTTTACTGTAAAATAAGTCAAATGCTACACTATCAATTTGTCGTCCATAGATGGCCAGCACCATATTTCTTAGGTGTACCATCACCAGTATCAAGTTAGGGGCTTTCAAGTTTTATCTGAGAGGTAAGCCATTGTAAAAAAAAAAACTTTCCATGGTTCAACCAGGTGGTGGAGGTGGTTGGTGGATATTAATCGATTTGAAAATTGTTTTTGTTGTTTCATACCCTCGTAAGTGGTTTTATTAAAAATTTATTCAAATTAGTCCATGGTTAATAAATATAAAAATTTAATTTGTGATAGCTTTTTTAATAAAATAATTTGTTTTGTTCAGATTTGCGGCAGAGTATTCACTCGTCACGATTACTTATACAAGCACAAACTAGTGCACGAGGGCAGTAAGTTACAGAAATGTCCACACTGTGACTACAGGGCAGTGCAGAGGTCTTCACTGACTGTTCATATTAGGTAACATTATGTTTTTAACCAACTTTATTTATTTACTTGATTTTGCCTGCGGCAAATGAAATGAATTCCATGCTTGAGCAGTGAACGAATCGGCATAGAAGGAAGAAGAATGCTTTGGTATGGAAAGAGCATATGTGTCTGAAGACCTTAATGAAAGAGAATGAGTGGAGTGTACATACTGAAAACATTGTTTGAGGTAGCAGGGGGTGGCAGGGTTGAACAATATATTATAAAGGAGATGAAGAATATGAGCCTTTCGACGAAGGCGAATTGGAAGCCACTTGAGCCTTGTGCGAAATTGAGAAATATGGTCATACTTATGCAAGCCAAACATGAGCCTTATACAAAAATTTTGAAGACGCTCAAGTTTATTTAGTTGGTCTTCCGTCAGGTCTGATTATAACATACAATTTATAATATGTGCAGGATTTTATTCACCTTAAAGCTGATGACTTTTATTCACCTTGAATTTTATAAATCTTTGTTTTTTTACCCAACTGTGAAAGAAGGAGGGTTATGTTTTTCGAGTGTATATACGTCTAGTATATCCCTAGAGCCTAAACGGCTTGTCGTATTTTTATGTGAGTGGAATCAATATATTCGTCTTAGTCGTAAGAGTGTTGGGTAAATGGAAAATAATTTTTGTTAAATGATACGTACGTTTAGATTTAACAGTCTGGTTTTTTAAAGTCTCTTCTAACTTCCACTTGTTAAGAAAAGCTACTACAGACTTCAATTTGATACAAACTTTTCGGATATTATGGTTAAAGAACTAAACAACAGTATGTTAACTTTATGAATTTAGGCCACATAGGGTGTTATACCATTTGTTCTTAGAACTATAAAAGTATTTATAATATTAGTTTTTTTTAAAGTAATTATTAATTAAAATGTAGCAAGACTTGCCTGTAATGAATGTTATTTAAAGGCCAATAAATATTTCTTATTCTTTAACAAATGTACAAATATTCAAATAGATACAGCCCAGCCGCCGAAAGAAAAAAATGGCCAGACCTAAAGTAGAGACTAATGGCTCGTTCAATAAATATATTGTTTTAGTTATTCTAATTTATAAACCAAACTACTGAACCGATTTTTGTAAAAACTATATGGGAATAACTGGAAAGAGGTATATTTTTGAACCAAACCACAAACAACATTAGAAATACCGACAAATTAAAAACCTTTACTTCTTTCAGTTTGTTAATAATATTTTACTGTCGTGTTTACTGTAGAAAGCATACTGGTGAACGACCATATTCTTGTGACCTGTGTCCTCACCGCTGCGTCACCAGCTCCAACCTGCGAGAGCATCGGAAACGACACTTCGGCATCAAGGCCTTTGAGGTATGTGTTAGGTTTTAACATAGGTGGATCTAAGGGGTCATGGCTACCCCCAGAAGACCCAGGAATACCATACATACGTAAAAACCCATAGCGTCCCACTGCTGGGCATGGGTCTCCCCTATGAAGGGGGTGTAGGACTAGACTAGGTCTAAGACTTCACTTTTCTTTGAAAGTTGTTAAAACCTCCTCCGACTAGTAGATTTCTAATATGCACATGAGTGATAAGCTCAGAGGTGTATGCCTGAACCTGGATTCGAACTCGCGCCTTTTCGCTTGTGAGGCAACGGGTTTACAGACTAGACTACGACTACCTAACCCAGCTACCACTAACTGGGAATACCGTACTTTCGACTAACTTTTCAATTCAATTCAAGTGCGCCTTTGCACAGCATACTAGGTAGGTATATCAATCAATCAAATTCAACTTTTAATCTTAACTATAGTTACGAAGTTTGCCAAAATGCTCCAAATGTGATCCTATATCGGCCAATATAGTTTCACTAGGAAAACTTTGGTACCCACCAAAGTTGCAATTCTATCTCTACGAGGTCTACTATTTCAGTCTCATCTTGATTTTTATATTCAGAAATCCTATAGCTGTATTCAGTATGTTTGTACCAAATCTTATTGTAATCGGTCTGTACTTGATGCAGTAGGAAACTTTCCACCTTTTTGGGTGAAATACTTTCTCTCCCATGCCCGTAAAAAATCGTACAGCTCATATATCAAGTTTAGGAAACTACGACCAGGGGATCTAAAACATTGTATAATTTTGAATGGCTCTTTTAAATCTCTTACGAAAAAAATCTCTCAGGAAGGAATTCTGTGACGTATCTTCCCTTTACAAGCAAATGTTTGTAGACGTTTTTGTTTTTTAAGTATAAATATACTAAATAAACTAAAAAAGTAACTGCTCAAATATACTAAACTAGCTGTTCCCGCGACTTCGTTCGCGGTTGCTAACCTTTCATCATTATGTCAGTGGGACTTAAAAATATGAGAAATAATTTCAGTGGTCCGTCTTAAATTTTATCATTGTAAAATATACAATAAGATAGCAGTGTTTTAAACTGAAAATTTTATTAATTAAAGCGATAGAGAGAAGTTCTCACAATTATGTTCAGCATGTTAAGATTCTGCATATCATAAACGCCTATTTAATTTTACGAATTCTGCACTCTTTTTAACCCGTAGGATTGTTTTGTTGAATTATTGCTAATATATATACCTATGTATCCCGATTGCCTACTTATTTTTTATGCAAGGCACCTAGGCATTTGACAACGACCTCGCACGACTATAGAAACCAGCGACACTGTGACCCCTAGATGAATCGTGCCTAGTCTGGAATACACTGGTTCTCAAAAAAGGCCGCTGCAACACACCATTAGCTGTTTGGCGACAGATTTTTCAACTTGAGGGCTAGCTAGTTAGCCAGGCAAGTATTAAGATTGCCCTTCCACCATGCTATGGTTTCCACACAATGTTATCCTTCACCGGTAGCTCAGGTTCTTCTTGCGTATTTAGTGGGATCGAACATCGTACCTCTCGCACGGCAATATACCCTTTAAATACTCGATCACCATCGCTACAAAAAATTGTGGGCGCTATGTGTTCCATCTAGGGCTACAGTATCGCTGATTTCCGTAGTCGTGCGAACTTGTGGTCAAATGCCTAGTTGTGATGTATAAAAAAATAAATATATATATATACAATCATAATCAATGCCGCAGCTATAAACTCTAAAATAATAATAATAATAAACTACAAATCTCTTTTTTTGCATTAAAATAATTCCAGATAATCCTTTCTAAAAATAACTATGCCAATAATATTTCAATAGTAAAAACTTCCTTGCTGCAATTTTTACGTAGGCGTACATTTTTTTTTTGTTAAAACTAAAAAATGAAGTAGTTTTTTTGGGTACAATAATATTAGTTAGTCATTACTAACAAAAAAACATCCTTTCCGAAGCAAGCGTTAGCAAGTTATAGTTAAATATGATTTTTATCCCCTCTCTCACATCTCTCACAGGTACCCCCACAAATTTTTCGGGATAACATCATTTTAGAAAAAGAATCATCCAAATCAAAGCACGCGTTACCGAGTTCTAGTTAAATACGATTTGTCATCCCCCCTCCCACGGGAACCCCCCTAATTTCTGGGATAACATTAATTTCAGTTCTTTCTAACAAAAAAAGAATCATACAAATCAAAGCACGAGTTACTGAGCTTAAGACTTTCATCCCCCCTCCCACGGGAACCCCTTCTGAGTATCGGGATAAAAAGTAAATAAGATCCTACCTCATGGTAGAAACCTTAAGCATACCAAGTTTCATTAGAATTCATCCAGCAGTTCCGAAGTTATGTAAAGTCCAGAAACAGACAGACAGACAAAAATTTAAAAAAAATATAGATTTGGGGTCTATATCGTTAATAACACCCCCCCCCCCCCCAACCCCCGCAAAAGATTTTTAAAAAATATACAGAGTTGACCTGTTACAGTTTAATTATAAGTATAAGATGGCTATCGAAAGAAAAAGTTGCCATACCTCGCAAACGTTTCGCTAACTCGGTCAATTATTCTATTAATTTAAAAATGTTCTTTTCTTTCAGTGTAAACTCTGTGACAAAAAATTCGGCTACAAGATAAGTCTAGAAGAGCACATGTCGGCTGTCCACGAACGGTCACAGACGCATGCGTGCGCGCAATGTGGCGCCACCTACTCCCGCTTTAGAGGACTGAGGCGACATCTGTTAGCGAAACATGGCAAGAAAGTTAAAAAACTCAAACACGACCTGATTGAACTCGAAAACGGACACAAAGTCCAAAACAGTGAAAGCGAAGTGCAAAACGATCATATTCAAGTGCAACATGATCATATTCAAGTTTATGATAGTCAAACTGAGCTGCAGACTAAATTAAAAGGGTCATTTGACAAGCATAATAGTCCAGTCATTTAAGCTTAAATTAGGTAAGAATCTCGGAATTCGAGATACCCAGCTGTAAGTCTGTAAATACTTGTATTATGACACCCTAAAAGTTGTCTCAAAACCTACACATGGTAAGCAACTATTAAATTTCAAGGTCAAAGGTCACAAAAATCGGTTTTTTGCGCTTTTTTTGGAAATATCTCATTTCCTATGGGTTTTTTGCTATTTGTATTTATTATCAATATTGTAGAATACAAAATTCTCTACAAATTTTGTTTAAAAAATTTTTTTTATACGGTGAACCGTTTTCGAGATAGAGGGCGGAGAGCGCGCGGTCACAGCATCACTTCAGGTCAACCGGTGCCTCCGGTCGAAAACGCGCCATATATAGTTGATGAACTATCGATAAATATTTGTCAAATTTTATCATTTTTTCCTAACTTATCCACTTTTTATTCAGTATAAATTTATTTAATAACACTTACCTGCCCATGTAATTGCAGAATTGTTAATGAAAATATAGGAATTATATTTGAATTTTAACCTAATTAATATTAATAACTTCTTACATGATGAAAAAAAAAACAAATAAATTTTGAATTAATCTTTTTATTAAAAAATATCATTGAATACATTTATTTTTATTGAAAGGAAAAAAATGGAATAAAGGGTACAATAACTACAATTTATAATTTTAATCACCTTCTTCCTCTTCATCGTCGTCTTCTGGCTACTGGTAAATTTCAAACTGGTCTTCATTATCGTCTTCAACGACATTTGTAGCAAGTTCTTCCATGATTTCGGGGTCAAAGGTTCCATCTTCTTTAATGTCGCTCTGATATGGTAGAGCATTGAGACAAACTTGCCCATTACATTGGCCACAAACTAAAGAGCATTGCAAGCCCGCTTTCCTGCATCCGCATCGCGAACCACAACCACTCTTGCAGTTGCAGAAAATTGTATTTAGCAAATCTTCTGGAGCAGGTGGTAAAATTGACATGATAGGCTCCAGAAAATCGTTTCGCATTGCCCAACCCCATACCTGGGGTTCCAAATCATGTCCTAACCAAGTTTGAACTTGATAATATACACGGTTGAAATGTTGATGAGCAGCTGCACTTGTTGGTGGAATATTTGAAAGCTGCACAGGTTTATTAAGTTTTGTAGACCTGACGTAATGCATATAACGATGATGATCGAGACTTTTCACAGATTTCATTACATTACATTGCATTATAGACTGCCAATAAGGTTTGAGTTCCACTCTCTAATAATCTCTGGACCGAACAATTTTCTTCCTCAAATGCTGCAGCTAGTTCATCCAAATTCTCTCAGAACAGAAACTTACCTATATTTTTGGATCTCATATTGTATTTGTGTAACGAAGGAATCGAATAAAATAGCCGGTTTCATTATAAAATCCTTATATTAGTAATTACAAAAAGGAAATATTGAAATTTCGGGAATCACCCGTGAATGAACAGAATCACCATTAAAGTGAACAAGCAAATCACCTATTAATGAACCTACATCAGGGACCATTTAAACGAAGCAAATTGAAACGATCAATCGTTCAAACAGTCCAAACTGTTATACTACAATCTAAATTATCTTTTGTAAATTTTTGAGAATTTATGTCGTACATTAATTGAGAGAATTAGAAAAAATATCTAAACAAACTTATTTCTACGTAATTCGAATATCCTATAAGAACCATAATAAAGAAAACTTATTTTGTTGATTAATCTCACTATTATCAATTTGGATATTTAGTTAAATAATGATCATTGCACATTTTTCAAATCTTTGGTGAAAATTATTTCTCCTCGTCGAGTCGTGTCTTTAACTATGAGAATATCCACAACTGATTCGATGTGTATCTCGTATACGTCTTTTACTTGTGGATACACAAAAAGTTCACATTCGGTACTCTTCTGTCGTTTCTTTCTTAAAAAATCAACTTTAATTTTTTTTTCATCATTATTGACCATGATGACTTTTCCTGCAAACAGTTTTGTGGACCTCGCGTCTTCAAATTTAACTAAAACGTAAGAATCAAAAGAAACGTCAGAAAATTTGACTTTTGTTCCTGAACAAATCTGTTTATTGTTTACTTCTGTAGCTTCCCATTTGGTTGGCTTAGTTTCTGATGTGAGATCGTTTTTATCAATGGTACTATTTTTTCTCAATTCTTTACTAGTTTCAAAATCTACGCCATCATTATTCAAAATGATGCTTACAACCCCGTTTTCTTCTGTTTCTTTGTCAGTTGTTATTTCAAGTTTTGGTTTATTTGGTCGCCTGTTTTTTTTCCGAAGTACAGTTTCTTTTGCCTCCTTTTTTAATACTTTCTCTAGTCTAAGTGCTTTTTTTCTTTGAATGTTTTCTTCTTTCTCTTTTTTCTTTGCGTCTTGTTCATTAAAATAGTCTTTCATTTTTGATGAAGTAATACCATATGGCATTGTTGTTGTTTTTCTTTTTTGGTTTTTTTTTATTTAAAATGGGGATCGTTAGTTTCAATGCCTTGGGCAGTTTTAGATTCCTTATTTATGCTTACGTTCACGGAAACGTCATCCCGAGATTTCGTAATCACCTCATCTGTGTTAAGCAGTGATGGATCATTTTCTACATCGTTAGCCATTTGTTCTTCATGAAATGAGGCGTTTGTCACATCAGAGTCACTTGCAGAACTTCCAGCAATCATGGCATTGCCATGCGATTCTGTGATTGTCGCATCTGATTTCTGTATTGGCTCATTATTTGTAATTACGGAATTATCTTCGCGAAATTCAAATGTCAAATTTTCATCATTAAGTATTGCTTCCAATTCTAATCCAGTTATATTTCTGTTCATCGGACTATTAATCCCGTCAAAAATTGCATCAAATCCGGTAACATTCGTTTCTGGGCAATTACCAGTTTCTGATAAAACGTTATGATGGTCTATTACCGAGCATACATTTGTCAATGGCACAGTCAAGTCTTTTGAAGCAAGATAAGTTTTGCAAAAAAGCCACAAGGAAAAATACGGATGATCGTGACTTTTATTTTCGTCTCTCGAAGCATTGAATTCTTCTATGACAGAGTCCGTTGTCAAATGTTCAATAACTTTAATGGTACTGTGGACATCTGAATCGCATAAGACATCAGGTTGTACAGTTTGAACATCAGCATTACCGGCATCCGTACCTGTTACTTGTTCTCCAGCAACTTGATGTGATGTAACACATTTTGTGTAGTCTACGGAGTTTGGATCTAAAGGATATAGTCCACATTTTCTGAAGCCATTAGAAATGACTTCCGTCTTTGAGATGCTGCTGTTGTACGCAATTTTAAAAACGCTTGCGAAATTAGATCGATTCAATACTTTCGTCGGATTTTCAGCTTTAAAGTTTCTCACAGCATCTTTCCAGGCATTTTTTAACGACTTGAAAAATGATACATCACAAGGCTGTAGAATATGAGTTGCGTTTGGGAACAAACAATACAGCAATATTTTATTTTCTGTGCAATATTCGAAAAGCTCTTTATTGATGTGGGATTTGTGTCCATCCAGAAACATGATAACTGGCAATGCAATGTTGTTTTGAATGAGCCAAGGATGAAAAACGTTTTTCACATAATCTAAAAACGTTTCTGATATCATCCACCCCGAATCAGAACGACCAATACCCCATTCGTCCGGGACAGAGTTGATAATATCCCATGGTATTCTTTTATAAGGATAAACAAGCATGGGTGGTGCTGATTCGCCATTAGCGGATACATTGCATAGGACAGTTACTTGTTCTTTTTCTTTTGCCCGTCGCGATTTGGTAAGAGTTTTTGTAATTTTTGGGTGCTAGTACTGCTCCAAATTTCGGACACATTTGTACACCCGTTTCATCGGCATTAAAAATACGCTCTGGGTGATTCATGACGTCATCAGCTTCGTTTTCTTTTAAAAAGTTATTTAATTCTTCAAACCATTTCCGTATGGAAGTTTCTGGTACGGATGCACGGGCCCTGGAAATTACTTCAGCATTTCGTTTGCTTATTTCGGGATGCCGGGTAAGAAATAATTGTAGCCATTTACGCCCCGGCTTATTATCAATGAAAGTCGATTTCCTATCGTTTGAGTCCAAATATTTTTTTATAGTTAGTTGCAACTCTTCAGGATGCATAGGAAAACCACTTTTTGCTTTTTTTATTATCCATTTTGATAATTCGTTTTCTTCGGCTTGTGTTAGTTGTGTACAAGGTCCCAATTTTCGTTGCATTGGCACTTTTTGATTTATTTTATTGTGCAGAGTAGATTTAGGAATATTATAATGTTTATGTGCTTTGTTAAGTGATAAAGTTCCAGAGACAACATCACGACAAGCGTCCTCCAGATCTTTCTCAGAATATTGGAACCGAACATATTTTTTATTCTTCTCCATTTCAACAATACAGTTAAAATACTACTTAAGTATATGAGTTTTTTCCCTCAATATTAACATTTTTTTTCTTTATTGATCAGATTATCTTAAGTAATACTTAAATTAATAATATAGAATTCAATATTGAAGTTAGTTGGCATCAAGAACGTTGTTCAGTTTTAGGAACTTAGGTGCCAAGGAATGAACATCGCGATGTATGTTGTTGTTCAACATAAGGTGAGTGCCCCTAAATATGAACGAAAACTTAAAAACCCCGTTCATATTTAGGCCTGATTATTATATTAAGAAAAAAAATTGATCACGTCAAAACAGACCATTATGTCCATCAAAATAAAACATAAAATTGACTTGTCAAAATATTGACAGATGCCCCAAACGTGAACGCCCCGTTCATTCACATGAATGAACACATGCCGTCAATTGCGTTCCTAAATATGAACACTAAGAAATAAACACTTATTAACAAAAACTGAAGATATTCTTGGATGAAATCTTGTAAAACACATTATACTTCACACTACAAATACATCAAATATCACCTTTATACTTACAGCGATGAGAAATCAACCGTTGCAGATACCTCTTTCCCTAGTTGTGCTAATAATTTTTGCAAACAACGCAAGAACACAATCGACTGCACTGGAAAAACATTCCACCATATTGATTGTAACCGACCAATGGGAGACGTAGCTTCACTCGTCAAACTAAAAAGTGTTGCCACGTTTTGTGCAAGGTTCCATCTTGGTAGTTTTCACGGAACTCTTATTTTTTACGAAATTGCGCTAAGTGTTCATTCAATGGTGTGTGTTCATTCGATAGTACAACTACCCTATATCTCCGTTTTTACATTACCTTTCCCAACTTTTTTAAAGAAAATTTCTTGTTCGTAAGACAGTGTACGCCCAACTAAAATGACAAGTAAATCAATATCTTGTCCTATTATAACTGCACTTTTTAGACTTTGATAATGAAGACCAGTTTGAAATTTACCAGCAGCCAGAAGACGACGATGAAGAGGAAGGTGATTAAAATCATAAATTGTAGTTAATGTACCCTTTATTCCATTTTTTTCCTTTCAGTAAAAATAAATGTATTCAATGATATTTTTTAATAAAAAGATTTTATTCCGGGACTGAGTCAGAACGGGTAATTTTGTTAACATGCTTACCTATTTATGTAAGTTGTATTTCTATTGATTATTTAATAAAAAGATTAATTCATAATTTATTTGTTCTTTTTTTCATCATGTAAGAAGTTATTAATATTATTTAGGCTAAAATTCAAATATAATTCCTATATTTTCATTAACAATTCTGCAATTACATGGGCAGGTAAGTGTTATTAAATAAATTTATACTGAATAAAAAGTGGATAAGTTAGGAAAAAATGATAAAATATAATATAATAGTTAATAAAAATTGACAAATATTTATAATCATTGATTTATCGATAGTTCATCAACTATATATGGCGCGTTTTCGACCGGAGGCACCGGTTGACCTGAAGTGATGCTGTGACCGCGCGCTCTCCGCCCTCTATCTCGAAAACGGTTCACCGTACAAAAAAAATTTTTAAACGAAATTTGTAGAGAATTTTGTATTCTACAATATTGATAATAAATACAAATAGCAAAAAACCCATAGTAATTGAGATATTTCCAAAAAAAGCGCAAAAAACCGATTTTTGTGACCTTTGACCTTGAAATTTAATAGTGCTTACACCCTACCATATGTAGGTTTTGAGACAACGTTTAGGGTGTCAATATATAAGTATTTACAGACTTACAGCTGGGTATCTCGAATTCCGAGGTGAACTTACTATAATGACTGGACTATAACACAAGACAGAGAGTTGTGGAAGGAATGTAGGGAGCTATTTGCCCTGCATTGCAATGTCTGTGAACTTTGGAGATCATTATCCAATAGTTATGGCATTTTCAGATGAAAAAAATATTTTAATAATGATCTGCTAACTTCACGCAGCAGATCATTCTATAGCCCCTGATAGTTTTAAAGGATGGATCTAGTACTTTTTCTTAATTTTTTTTGTGATATCTGATGTGCGATATTCGTCTCAGATCATTTACTGGAAATCGCAGAAATATATACGCATAGACTATAGTTTTATAAAGTCTGGTATTTTTCTGTTAATAGTCCTGGATTCAATTAATATCCAGAACTTTCAAAAAACTTCCAGCAGATCATAGTCGAAAGTTGTAAAAATGAAAATTTAGAAAAAAAACTCTATAAATTGTGCGTAATTCTAATTGAACAGAACTCCGCTGTTTTATAATGAACTACATTAGCCAGACAAAACTACATTCAATTTATATCCAGAACATCATAGTCGAAAGTGCACTCGTTGTATAGACTGTTCTCGTGGATACGCGCACAAAAACACTGTGTTTTTGAGTGTTAATGTTGACATGATCCTATGCGAAGGTTTTCGTACAATGCAAGAGGCATTCGATGATTGTATTACAAATAAAAGACATTGTTACAACTGTAAAAAAATGTAACATGTTCGATTGAATACGGATCACATCTCATCATTGATACCAAGGTCGTTACAGACCCTGGTTACTCTAAAAGACAAAACATGGTTTCGGTTCAGCTGGCTTCGATAAAACACCATAATGGTTAGCGGAGAAACATATGTGATCGCAGCTGTAATCGACTACAATATGCAAAGCATTACTAATTACGTACGGTACGAGTAAAACGGACGAGTTTTGGTACAAATCTGACGGCTTAGTCAAAAAACGTAGTGCAGCCAATACGAAGATTACTAATATAAAACAACATCTGATTGTGTACGCAATATACAATACAAATAGCTCTGGTTTAATTTTAAAAGAAGCATAATTAACTAATGCATCGTAATTTCATTTATTCATAAATAATTAATTAAATATCTATTAAATTCATCAGATATTTGATTAATTATAATAATTAGTTATTATTCGAAAGATATTCAATTCCAGAACTAACGAGAAATATGCTTTAGGAGACAAAGGCTCACCCAAGATTAGCTGCTCCATGTGGCTTTGCCCGTGGAGCAGCCTATCCCACTAAGCCCAAATTGAGAAACTATTACGTTATCGTATCATATATGTTATCGAGTATCGTATCGTGTGTCTTCTTCTCCCCCCCTGCGGGGGGAGTAGGGTACCGTTTGAGGTAAGCACCTCATCTTGGGGCTGGACGCGGGGACACTCAGGTCCCCGGGAATTTCTTTAAAATCTCTTTCTTTCATTGTTTGGCGCTCGGACGGAAGTTCTATTCTCATCCCCTTCCCCATTCTCACCCCCCCTTCCTTCCTCCTCTCCCCCTCCCTCCCCCGCCGTGGGGGCCTATTCACCCTTCCCACCGCACCCCACCCCATCCAGGGGTCCCTGTTCCTGAGCGAGTTGTCTAAGGTCCTGCTTTTGGGGAATAAGGTTTCCCCCGCAGTTCCAGTATAAAATTTTAGTGAGGCCGTTGTCCATAGTGGAATTCTTGGATGAAGGCCATTCCTTGCATCGCCGATTCTCGGAGGTTCTCTCCTGCGGCGATGGCAGCAAACAGGCCCATCAGTGCTCCCATCATCGCGCTGATGGCTTCCTGAAAGGCCCCGCTGGTACGCGTGGGTAATAATGTTGTTGGTAGCTACTCACCTCCCCGCCCATCCATGGAACTATGTCGGGCGGGGGACGCTGGTTTTGCAGTAGGTTATGTTGTTGGTGGAGCTGGTGTTGGTGTAGGTGTTGGGGAAGATTCTGGCTATATGCCAGTGGAGCTCAATGTAGTGTCGCCACTCTGGTGCTTGGTTTATTGAGTCTCGGCCTTGCAGTAGTGGTGGTGGTCGTAGTCCCTGTTGTGCTCACCGCCTCCTCGACCGTTAGGGGCCTGAAGTGGACCCTGGGGTCCGGCCGGCGAGGAGGGGACGCTCAACCTACCCTGGGGTCTCCTCGAAAGCGGTGGGGGGAGGGGTCCTGCCCAGAAGTGGTTTGCCCTGTTTGGAGGGTAGAGGTGGGTGCGGAGGGGGGAACTGATGGAGGTGGTGGTGGCGGAGGGGGTGGGGCGACTGTTTGTCCCTGCTCAGCTGCCACCAGGACCTGTGCTACCGTGGCAACCAGTCCTTCTGCAGGGGTGGCACCGGTCTCTCGTCCCCTCCTCCTCGGCCTGCTCCTGCGTGTTGAATATTATGGAGTGCGCTGTAGAATTTGCGGGCCTAATGAAAGATATTTTGAGAAGTTAGCACATAGTTTTATTTTAAATTTGCACACAAAGCTTAAGTTAGGTTACAGCCATCTTTTTTTTTTTAGAGAGAGAGAGAGAAAGAGTATTGATTTAACTTTTTCAGTAAATGGTGCGTTCACAAAAATATCTCCAACATTCCCCCTCGATTGTAATTTGTACAATAATTAAAAAATCGTTAGATTGTTAACAAACCATTAACAACAATTGAACAAAACTGAAAAGTAAGAATTAGTAACCATTACAAAAAATAAAATATTAAGAAAACATACTAGATATATATAAGACATTTATGGACAATATTAGAAACATTACATTTGTCCACTATGTAACTGTCATACATAATCAATAGTAAACCATAAGTAGTTACATATCATAAACAAAGGATATTAAAATTTAAGTCCATCAACTCTGCTAAATGAAACCAAAACAGGTAAAAAAAAACTAAAATTCTCATATTAATTGTTAATAAGTTTACAGTAAGCAGACAAATAATCACATTAAAGTGTAGAGAGTAGAATTTACATTACTTTAATCAATATTTTCATTTCACTTACTTAATCTTTCAGCAGAATCAGTTTTAGTTAAAATATCTGACAAATTTGCTTGTTTTGGTACAAACTCAACTTGAATGCACTTGTTGATAACTAAATCTTTCAAAAAATGATTTTTAATGTCATGTGTTTAGCTCGTTTGCTAATTTCTAAGGATTTTGACATTTGTATGGCACTTTTATTATCTATATATAAAATACTTTTCACTTCACATTTCAACGGGTCACTCAGTCCATTTAGGTCACAATACAGTCCTTTCAGATATATTAAATCACACACACTAGTATCCGAAGCTACATATTCTGCCTCCACTGTATACAGCGACACACAAGTCTGCTTCCTTGAGAACCAAGCAGTCACATTACCATTATACAATGTGATGGAACCTGACACACTTTTTCTGTCAGTGGTGTCTCCTGCCGTCTGCATCGGAATATGTTTCCCAAACTTTCTGTGTTTGGTGGAGTATACATCAAGCCTTCATCTTGGGTTCCTTTTAGGTATCTCAGTATTCTTTTAGCCTGTATCCAAGTTGATTGAGTTGGTCTATCTAAAAATTGGCTAAGGTAGGACGTAGCGTAGCTAATGTCAACACGAGTGAATGCTGACACATACAGCAAGCTACCAATCAGTTGTCGATAGGGTATGTTCTCAATTATGGGTTCGTTCCTATCTTTTTGAAAATCTTTAGTTATTGGTGTAGAAGTGGCTTTACATTCAGAAATTCCAAATTTTTCCAACATTTTAGATATTTGTCTTTTTTGTGTCAACTTTAGGTAGTTTTCTTTTCTTTCAATTTCTATTCCTAGGAATGTTTTTGGTTCTCCAAAATCTTTGGCTTGAAATTCTTTCTTTAGTTTTTCTACTATTTTGTTGATATTTTCTTGTGATCCAGTCAAAATTATGTCATCAATATAAATAACCATCCAAACATTTATATCTTTTCCAGTATATAGTAGTCACGGCTTGATCTTTTCAGACCAATTCTTTAAACAAATGCGTTAAAAGTCTCATTCCAACATTTGGGAGTCTCTTTTAGACCATATAATCGTCTGTTAAGTCTCAGTACTTTATTCTTTGGAATATTCAGTCCTTCAGGGGGCTTAATATATATTTCAGACTGTAATTCCAAGTTTAAAAAGGCTGTAGGTACATCTAACTCGTAGTGACCATCTTTTTGATACTGCATGTGCCATTAATGTTCTTACTGTTGAGATTCTTGCAACTGGTGCATAGTTCTTACCAAAGTCTTCATCTTATTTTATTTGAAAGCCTTTTGCAACAAGTCTGGCCTTTTTGTCTCCATTATCTTTTGTCTAAAAATCCATTTAGTGTCAATAGCCTTTTTATTCGCTGGTAATACAGTTTCTGTTCAGGTATTCATTTTCTTTAACGCATTTAATTCTTTCTTAATGGCATCTCTCCATCCATTATTTAGAGCTTCATTATAGCTTTCTGGAACTTTATCATCTTCTCTTTCTTTATCTTTATCTTCTTCATAGAAATAATTTTCGTTTTCTGTGTAGTTATCTCTTTTTTCTTTATTTACTTCTGTATACCTGATATCACTTTCTTCAAATCTTATGTCTCTTGTTGTTTTTATTTCATCAGTTTCTGGATTCCAAATTTTATATCCATTTGTAGCATATCCTACCATTCTCACTGGTATTGATCTTGCTTCTAATTTATCTCCTTTGGGCATTGCAACCATCCAAGCTTTACATCCAAAAACTTTTAGTTTATCAAGCATCATAGGTTTTTCAAACATTTTTGCTGGCACTCTATTATTTATTGCTCTCAATGGGCATCTGTTTATCAAAAATGTTTCTGTTAATATAGCTTGACCCCATAGGTGTTTAGGCAAGTTTGACTCATCAAGTATTGTCCTCGCTTTATCATAGATTGTTCTATTCATCCTTTCACTTTTTCCATTCATTTGAGGACTGTAGGGCAGTGTGTACTCTAATTTTATGCCTTTTTCATTGCAGTAATTTTTGAAATAATTTGATGTGTACTCACCACCATTACACACCTTATTCTCTTAACCTTAATGTCTTTTTCTCTTTCAATCATATTTATGAAATTTATTATATTCTGTGCTGCTTCAGATTTCTGTTTCAGTAGGTATGTGTGAGTAAAGTGGGTATAGTCATCAATAATTGTTTGGAAATATCGGTGTCCTTCTTTTGTAGGAGTTCTAGTTGGTCCTGCAACATCTGAGTGCAATAACTCACAGACTTTTCTCGATTGTTGTCTTTCAATTGATTGGGTTTAAAGGGTAACCTCGTACTTTTCCCTTTCATACATGCATCACATGTTTCATTTGAGCTCGATAATCCCAAAATATTTAACCCTTTTCTGTTCAAATGGCCAAGTCTTTATGCCATATATCTTCATCAGTCTTTTTGCAAATATTGCAGTCTTCATTTTGTTCTTGTAATCTCAGTTTTATTAGAATGTATAAGTTTCCTGCAGAGGGCAAAAACTCTGTACATTCTTTTTCCAGACTTAATTATCACTAATTTTTTTGTAAATGTCACTTCCCAGTTTTTGTAAGACAGTCTACAGATATTAAACTGCGTTGCAATTTGGGTACTATATAACATTCCATAGTCACTGTTTGGTCTTCATACTTTAAGTTCCAAAATCCTTTTGCTCTTGATTGTAATTGGGTTCCATTTGCAATGGTTATATTTACCGGAGTCTCTAATTCCTTATATCAGTCAGATATTTAGCATCATTTTCTTTCATAAAATCTTTGCTTGCTCCCGAGTCAACAGTGAAATGCTTTTCTTTGCCTATCTCTATTGTTTCTTTTACTCTGCTCTCAGCAATGAACATGTCATTATTACTATCTGTCTCTGTGGCCTCAGCCATTTCTGCTTTTTGTTAGCTGTAACCTTTTCTGATATTTCTACCTCTTGAAATTGATCCTCGTTGATGTTGATTGTTCTGTTTACACTGGAAGGCTTTATGACCATTACGTACACATATATAGCAGGCGAAAAAACTTGCTTCTGTTCCTGATCTGAAATTATATAGCTCCTTTTATTTTAATCTCGGCGTCTAATAGGCGAGTCTTAACGAAGTCGATATCAATTTCTTTTTCTTCGCTCAATGTCTCTATAGCTGTTATCACGGTGTCGTATTCTTCTGGCATCGTGATCAGTAAATGACATACCTTGTCGTTCTCATCAAGTTTGGATCCCGTCGCTTCCAATTCGGCTTCTAACTCATCAAATTTGAGGAAATGTTCCTGCAGGGGCATGCCGCCACACCGCATTGTCATCAACTTTTTACGAAGTTGCAACTTGTTAAACACACTTTTTCTTTAGAATACTTTTTCTAGATGCTCAAACATGGCCGCCGCTGTGGGGCATTTCTTCACAATTTCCAAATACTTATCGGACAGACACTGAACTATTATTGATCGTGCCCTGGCATCTTTTTCAGTGCTAATTTCCGCTTTATCTTTCTTCACTAAAACATCAGTCAGGTTTCTTTCCTCCAACAAATTTTCACTCGAAATTTCCAATTTGCGAAGCCGGCAGCGTCTTGCAATTTGGGCAAATTTATTGAAGGGGCCGTCATTTTGGAGTGCAAACCACGCTCTGTTGCCGGGGAGGCGGATTTGCCTTTTCCGCGCTTCCCTTCGGAATACCGGGCATTGGCGGCTATTTGCTGCATGTGCCCCCTTGCAATTGGCGCATGACAGGGGTGCGTCCTGTGCGTTGGGGCACTCGCATTTATTTTTTGTGGCACGCGGTCTAGTGGGGAGAGCTCTCGCAAACCTGGCCGGGAAGTCTAACTCTCGCAAGGCCTCGCAGATTATCTCGCCGTCAGTTCCCTGGAGCAGTCCCCACAGGGCGGCTTTGACCGGTTTTTCATCATCTAGGCCGTAACACCACCAATTTATAGGTTTAGTTTGTTCCCCGATTTTGGTCCAAATCTAATACCCTTATCGAGGGGGCGGGCATTCACTACGTACCCAAGACGGGCTCGCTCTTAAATATATTGGAAAGTCGGGCAGGCTGTCTACGACTATAGGAGGGTAGGTTTATTGTTTGAATCTCAACTGGCCCGGCTGAACGCCTGCTGCGCTGGTTGAGGGCTGCGGGGAAACCGTTCCATGGGCGGAGCGTGGCGGAGGGAGACTCTCTTCTCCGCCTGGTCTAGGCGCGGCAATTGTTTTAAATAACGGCTTAGGTATTTTTGAGTGGCTCTAGAGCGACATAGAGTCTGGTCCTAATTTAACCTTCTTATCGTCGGGGAGCAGTAATTCTTCCCCGCTGCGGTCTTTGAGTTTGCGCCTCGCGCCGTCTCTGCCGCGGGAGTGCTGGCCGGCTTCTCGCCGACGTGATGCATCACTGGCTGAGAGGTCGACGGAGCTCGCCGCGCGTTGAGAGCGCGACTGGTGACTGTACCCAAGCAATGGTCTTGACGCATATTGTGGTTCTCTGCAAATCCGGCACTTCGACGGTTCAGGAATGTTCTGTTCTTCTATCTTCTTAGTGGACTGTATATTGGCTCGTTCTTAGGGGTGGTCAGGCAAATCAAAAGACGTGTGTTCAGTTCAAGCTCCAGATGCGTACTACCTTTATTTACAAAAATCACTTATATCTATACGGTCGGCACGCTATCTCACTTAGTCACTAAGACACCGCGCTTGCACTCGGCGCGCACCTGCGCGTCCCCGCCCCTGTCTCGCCCCGCACCGCGCCCCTCCGTCGCCCTGTGCAGGTGTCGGGCTCGGCGTCCGCAACAACGCAGTTCGGGTGTTCTCAGGATTAAGAATGTCTCTTAATACTATGATATTGTCACACAGTGACGCGGGTGAGGGAGGAGAATCCTCCCCATCGGACGATGAGTCGCCTGACATGACGACCGACTCGGAAGCAGTTCAACTTAACAGCTTCACTATGAATAGATTTTGATATTTATTCCTAACAGTTTGTTCACTGAGCTTACTTGAACACTGCACCCGTCCGGATCAACTGCGCTGAGAGCGATTGACCTGCCGGCCGGGTGAGATGGTCGGCTACTTTGACCAAGGTCCAGCCCTCTTTGATCTGCGACCCCAATACAAGTTGGTCGAAGATATAGCACTCAGTGTTCGCTCGTGTTCACTTATTAGGCTAATTACGGCTTACCGGAGGAGGTCCGCTACGCTGTTGTTTCACCACGAAACAACTAGTGAGTCCGGGTCGTACCGGCAGGTGCCTACTCCACATTCGTGGAGGTCTCCGGTCCCCGGGAATTTCTTTAAAATCTCTTTCTTTCATTGATTGGCGCTCGGGCGGAAGTTCTATTCTCATCCCCCCTCTCCCCCGCCGTGGGAGCCTATTCACTTAGTCCTAGTCACCCTTCCCACCGCTCCCCCACCCCGTTCAGGGGTCCCTAAGCTATTACTTTTCTCCCTTTCTTTCTTTAAAGAATAAGTACTACGAGTAGAATTATTTCTGGATACTATTAGGAACTATAGAACTATACTGCATGCGAATAGAACTCCAAAAAATATTGATCTGCTAAGTTCACAGACATTGCAATGGGACGATGGTTTACCTATAATAATTAGAATTGAAAACAAATAATTTAGTTGAAAATACGGTCGGTACTATTTATAACAGTTAAAACAAAATACCTACTTATTTTACAATAGTATTAATTTAGTAAGTAGGTGTTTTTTAGCGATTTGTTACATAACAGTACTTTATATTATGAGTATACTGTTTTACGTATGGTAAATATTTGTTCATCTTGTGAGATCACTTCTCCGGAATCATTAACCTAGTATTAATCCAGGCTAACTTCGTGCCAATTTCATACAAAACCGTTCAGCCGTTTAAGCGCAAGCATTAACAAATTAAAAACGCACATACACAAACTTTCCCTTTTCTAATATTAGTATTATGGTAGTGTGATAATTTATGAACATGTCATTAAAATTACTGTGAATAAAAATACAATTACCAACAATAAATATTTTTTATTTCATTAAATAAGTACATTAAAAATAATTTGTTACCTTTTTTTTATCCTGCTAAGCTAGGCATTTGACCACAAGTTCGCACGACCACAGAAGTCAGCGATACTGTAGCCCTAGATGGAGCATGCCTAGTTTAGAATACACTGGCTTTCAAGGAACGCTGCCGGAACACACCGTTACACCTACATTAACAGATGGCGCGGTGTGACGTCAGCCTGTCATAGCCGCCATTTTAAAATCTGCCTAGGAGAGGGTAAAACTAAGGAAAGCCCAAAGGATTAGAAAACTTTGCATTACTAATTACGCAAAACTCGAAATTGAGGACCTCATCCTTGTAGTTCTTCTTTCAGCACTATCAATCTCTCAGCTCTGCTTTATGGCGTATGGAGTGCTTAATGCTAAACCCGTATGTATATCTAACATTTGTCTACGATCGTCATGTCTGTCCAAAATATTCTCCGGTCCCATTTTGTCTTTCTTCATTCTCATATAGCTTCCATTGGGCACTTCAATGAAGTCATTTTTGACTTTTCTTATGACCTGACCGTGTATGGAAAGCATGTGTTTTCTTAAGTTCTCCAAACGGTAGTATTCTGCGCCGCAACGCTTGCAAATATGATTCTTTTTCCCTTCATGTGCTGACGCTATGTGGTCTTTTAGCGATTTTTTTTCAACGTACTCTTTGTCGCAGACGTAGCACTAAAAAAAACGTTGGTTTGGTTAAAATTTATACGTAGATTTAAAATGAATATAAAAATGTTCAGCGCCAAAATGGCGGAATCAAATAGATTCAATGTCACTTTGACAATTTGACGTCCAGCGTATTTGTATAATTCCGGTCAGAGTGTTCTAGTTTCAGCGGTTTAGGATATGCATTGATCTACCTTGAAATCTTTGACCCCTTGATGTCCCTTGATATGTTTCTTGAGATTGGAGCTGTTGACGCTCCGGTATGGGCACTGCTCACAAGCGTATGGCTTTTCTCCCGTATGAAGCCTAGAAATAAATCATCAAGTATTAAATTAAAATCATTTATGTCTCAAACAACATGGAGTCGTTACAAACTAAATAAAATATGTCAGATGGACGTCAGGCACGGACCATGAGTATATGGTGAGTAATTTATGGCACCTCACAGTCTTTGGTTTGCCAGCGTCGTGCTTAATTTTACCCGGAGACGATCCTATCTTAACAGTAACTGCTATGTGACGTGCGTGACGTCACATAGCAGTTCCAACGGAAGATCAGCGCTGGTTGTTTCAGCCAGCATTATGTTGAGTTGGAACCGGTTTGTGACAGAAAGCAGTAATTAAGTTGAATTCATGAATTGAGTGCAGCAAACCGACAAACGCGCGTCAACTGCTGCGTTACATTACTCAACCGGCACAATAATGAAGGGATTTTAAATCGGATCTTTCGGATATTTCAAGTTTTCCATTTTGTAAACTGCGTGACGCAAAGAAAAAACCAAACAAGGACAAAACAAATGAATTACGGTTTTCGAAATACAAATGTATGAATAAATAGCTGTATAAATTTGAAATTGGAATCCCTAACCAAAGAAGAGATATTTGAGATCAAAGTGGCCAGTACGACAAAACGCCAATTTCATATGTAAGGACCTAATATATTGTTATATTTTAATTTGTGTACACTGTTGTTTTCCGTGACAAATAAAATTTTATTCTATTCTAATTAAATAAATAAAAGAAATAGATCAAGTGCGAGTCGGGCTCGCACACGGAGGGTTCCGTACCATTATCATACACAACATGAGTTCAAGTTTCTATGTGTTGCGGTAATTAAAATCGAGCAACAAGTGGTTAGAAACGACTTCAAAAAAAACCCGATTGCTAAATCTATGACCCGGTTGAATCCTATTTTTATATACCCAGTGTCACACTCACTACTAAGACGAATCTATTGACACCACTCACAAATAAATACGACAAGCCGTGTAGGCTCTAGTGCGTGCCAAAGGATTATACATACATTCGAAAAAAACAACCCTCCTTCTTTCGCAGTAAACAGGAACACAATATATTTATAGGGTTAAACATATATTTTGTTTTTGGTATTTGTTGTTACAGCGGCAACAGAGATACAGCATTTGTGAAAAGGAAAATGACGAAGTTTCATTTTCGGCCAAGATGGTGTTCGTCAACCAAAAAATGCCTTAGGATGTGGTTGATACTATGTATTAATGAAACCTGCATCTGTTGCCTACTTCATTGTGTACAAAAATATCTAATTTCTGTGAATTGTAGTGGAATTATGGCATCCCTGAAAGATTTTAATATCCTATGTTTAATGTAGTCACAAAGTCTATCAATTCAAAAATATCAAAATTGACACATATAATACGTGAAAATTACCGTTTTGCGTAAATAAGGCGGAAATATTTTGATTCGAAAATAATTTTGTACACTGTGATAAGTTACGTTGTTCGAATTTAGTTGATAGATTAATGATTAATAAATAATCCTTAAAGTATTTATGGTATCAATTACACTGTCCTGGCCGGGGCTCCATACATTATTGAAACATCTCTTTTTAACTGTCTAGCTATCATCGTTCATGAGATATAGCCTGGTGACAGACAGACGAACGGACAGCAAAGTCATAGTAATAGGGTCCCGTTTTTATTCCGGGTCCTCTTTGGGTAGGGAACGTTGTACAAAACTTCAACGCTCAATTATGTAAGATGGCACTTATCGTAGCTGTGAATAAGTTGCCTCAATTCCTGAATCGCGATGACAAGATTTTCGGTACGGCGCATGTAATGTTTTGAGTTCGATAATTAACTAAGGGAGAATAATGTTTATTTATAACCCTAGTAGACCCACCCTTAGGTACCATACGACACCTATTGGTGTTCAATTTAATATAAGTGATAAATAACCCTACTCAATTTACCTAGCTAAACGTGCTACATCTTTGATCTTTAAATCTTTACTTATAAACAGGTGAGATCGTTCTCAAGTTTGCTATAATAGAAAATAAGTGAATTCACCCACTCTAAAACCTGCAATTTAGCCAGCGTCGCCTGGCGTACGCTCTCTTCGTAGGGGAGACCCGTGCCCAGCAGTGGGACGCTATGGATCGATACGTACCTGATGTGATATTTGAGGGAAACGGGCTGCGTGGCGCGATAGTCACAATGTGGACATTTCAGTTTCTTTGGACTCGTGTGAATCAGTTTATGGACCTCAAGATGCTTTTTACTTTTGAATATACGACCGCAAGTCTGGAACAAAACCAAAGCATTTTATGTCAGTAAGTCATATATCGACGCCGTTGCTTGCTCTTGTTTTCACCTCCTTCATGCTTTACTTTAGACAATTGTGCTCCTGTATTTCACAAAATGTTTAATCATCACCATTTTGTGGCGGCGGCCATCTTAATCAAGCTGAGAACACGGTTAGGTCCAACTATTTAACGTTCAAAACCGCTCGGTAAAAAACACTATCTGACAGTTGACAATACATGGCTATATAGGCCTATATTCTCGTGAAGTGTGAGGTCGAGTTGCTGTCAGTGAAAATTCTACTATCGCGTTCGGTGCCAACGGGTAGGGTAAAAAAACAACTACACCCTGAGGCACAGAACGCGCTCCAGTACTTCGTACCTTATAACAGTATGTTATACCTAGCGATTACTGGTTCTATGGTTATACAATAATCAAGCCTGTCGCCCTACATCGTCGCCGGAAACAAGCCGGAAGCTTTGTTACAAACAAAGAAAAACCCAGATGCGGTTTATTCGTTCGGGAGATACGGTGACACACACACACACACACACAGTCACGTCAAACTTATAATACCCCGAGGTTTTGCGTCGGTAGTTAAAAATGAAGTATGTTAGACTCACCTCACAAATACACTGAGTTACCTTCCTATGTCTGTACATATGTTTTTGTAAATCTTCCAAGTACTCAAATTTAACAGAACACTTCTTGCAAGTCCTACTTTTAGTACTCCTCGAGCTAACATGCACTTTCATATGTGAATCTAATGATTTCTGCGTTGGTAGAAATTTAGCACAATTTTTACACTGATATTTTGGTGTAACACTACACATTTCTGATTCATGTTTTATTTTTTGTGAAATGTCTGTGAATATTTTCATACAGCCGTGGCAGTTGAAGGTTTTACGATGAAATTTAGAATTGTGTTTTGCTTTTTCGTTAGAAGAGTTGAGATTTATTTCACACAAATTACTGTACGTGTCATCTATTTGGGTTGTATTGCTATTTTCACATATTGTATTTTTATCTTTAGCAAATGTGCTGCTATCTTTACACATTGTATTTCTATCTTTGTATGTTGTGTTGTTATCTTTAGCAAATATGACGTTATTTTCGCTATTTGTATTTTTATCGTCATATGTTGGGTTGTTATCTTTAGCAAATATGATGCTATCTTCGCTAGTTGTGTTTTTATCTTCATAAATCGTCTTGTTATCGTGGGCAAATGTGGTGCTATCTTTACACATTGTGTTTCTATCTTCGCATGTTGTGTTATTATCTTTAGCTAATATGATGCTATCTTCGCTTGTTATGTTTCTATCTTCACATGTTGTGTTGTTATCTTTAGAAAATATGACGCTATCTTTGCTAGTTGTGTTTCTATCTTCATATTTTGTGTTTATATCTTTAGCAAATGTGTTATTCTCTTGATATGAATTTAAGTCATCAGTAATGGATTGGAGAACATCTTGTCGAATGCTTGACTGTCTTTTTAATGTTTCTTTTAGATTCTGGTTTAGTTGATTGAGTTTTATTTCTTCGTTTGCTTCTGTTTGAGCATTTTCTTCCTCCAATACCATTGAATTTGCAGTTACATCAATTTCGACTTTACAGATATCACCAAAGTTCGTATCTACTTTAGTAGTGTTAAAAAGTATAATTCTGAGCTTGTTATCAGATTCTTGACATGATTTTTTAAATTTTAAATAACTTTCGACATTTTTACGACAGTCTAAGCATATTTTATTCGGTATATGTGTTGTGACATCGATTTCTAAGCATTGTAGTACCTCTTCTGATAAATTATTATCGATTTCTATAAATTCTGAGCTGTCACTAGTCCAGCATAATCTACATACGTTGTCTTGACAGAAATATTTGTATGTATACTTTTTGTTGTTTAATATTTCACTTATAAATGATGTGTTGTTATATAATTTTCCGATATTGGTGGTGCAAAGTGACCGAGTGTTTTTTGCGGTGGATGTTTCTGAAAAATATATAAAAACACATTTAGGTCCAATATCAATAGTACGTTATTTCACTTTAAGCTATAAAGTCACTGTTAGAAACCTATCATATACAACATGTAAAAGATGTGATAATACTGAAGGTTGTAGGCTCTCCATCAAAGTGTACCACTTATAGGGCTTAAGTTGGATAAATATTAGAAAAAAATAACACCCAAATAACCCAACAAAGTGACTAGTCACATGACTCATTTTGCACATTTTTTCTTGCATTTAACAAACTTTTAAGCTGGTGATATATGTGGCTGCAACATCTTCAAAGATTCGCTGATCTCTCAGTTAGCTAGTATTTTTATAGGTCCATATAATAATAATAAATCATTTATTTCTAATGTAAATGTAAAAAGATGTAAGTCGAAAAGTAGATTTTCACTCTTTATTCTGAAGCTCCTTAGGTATAAAAATCTTTGCTTACCTTGATCGGTCATTGGACCAATTTCCAGAACATTGCTCTTGCCGACTTTTAATGTATTTGATTTGTCGTTAATTGGACTGATTTCAAGTATGTTTGCCTTTTTGACAGTTATTACAGGTGCAGGGGTTTGAGAACCTGAAAGAATACATTGTGAACCTGTAAAGAGAGAGTATATTTATTTCTGCCCATGACCAAAACCTATTTTGTACACATTGCCAGAATTTAAGAACTAAGAATGCTCTTTAGCTTTTCAGACAGTCCTTTTGAATGCTATGCAAGGCACTGGGGATACTAATGCTTTTGCCTTCTATGTGTGTTAATGTTGTTGTCAACCCCTGAGGTTAAAGTAAAACAATGTGAACCACTATGGACAGCATATCATCAATCTAGATGTGTTAGGTATTTATTTCATAGGACATCTAACAGCATTACAATCACAATGGAATATAAGTTATAGATACATACAGCCAATCAAGACATCATGGATCATCTATGTTTAATGTCCTTATAGGAACAACTTAGATAGTGTCATTTAATAGCCTTAAAGATCTCGATATGAAGCAAAAAAACCGACGCTACTGCAACTTTGATTTGTTTTTAATAAAGTGAGGAACTAACCTGGAAATGAATGCTGTCTACCGTCCTGTCCTGGTGTGTGATGAAATGAGTCAGAGGTGGAATCAGCATTTTGCTCTTTTAGCAGCAATGCTTTTTTCTTTTTGATAGAACATTTAATATCTTGCCAAGTCTGAAATCAAATAATAGTTAAATAAATTGTAAAGTTTCATTTTGCTGAAATCAAAAATATATATATATATATATTATACAATAAACAGTAACTTATCAATTTCACAATGATAGAAATAATTTTGTCTATAATTAAGAGATTTCAATTAAGAGAGTTTATAAAATATAGGATTATTAGTTAATATTGTCTTAATAATAAATAATAATAATAAGCCATTTGATCTGAAATCTATTATATATATATAGTTTGGTATGTTCATAAACAATATACTTGTAAGCAAAATTAAAGCATATTTTATTATCTATTACTTTGACTGGTAGAAGTTTTAATCTTATTTACTAACTTTTCTCCATTCCACCCAAGTTTTCACAGCACCAGGTATGCTATTTAGGTCTTCAGCAATTTCAATCCATCTTTTAGAAGCCTCCTTTTTAGCAAGAGCGCAGGAAAACTTCCCTTCAGATAACTCAGCGTCGATCTCTAGGTAAGCTACGAGTTTCGCCTTCTGAGCCGCTGTTGGGTATGTTCTTTGATTCATTGTTTGTCCTGGATTATGCACTAAACTTATAGTGTTTTTAACTATTCAAAAGGTTTTGAAATTAATATTACAATTACAGGTGGCAACACATTTAAAACACAAAAATACCACGAATGCGACAGGGACATGGATATGGATATCATTATAACGTTAAACCTGAAGAGAATAGTTTTAAGTATGTAATGGAAATCAATATAAAACACGATTTGTGCGAAATTTTTTCAAGGCTTAGTTTTACGATTTTTCTTTTTTGACAGCGACCTTCAAACAAGTAAGTAAACAAAAGTCAAAACAAACAACCTTTTTTATATAAGATTTGGCGGCATATAATTACTTTATTTGCCTTTTATTCCAAATAATAGATGTCAAGTTATTTAAGAATGATTGGTCAAAATCTCTAAGATCGATTAAGGTACATAAAAATTATCATATTATCACCGAATAGTTCACCATTATTACAAATTCAATTTGGAAACTCAGGTCTTTGTAATAAATAATAGAAAAAATTTTGGAAAACGTATTTTTCGCGAACGCGGGAACTCTTTTTTTTTCTCCTTTATGTATTGTGCAAGTTACATGTACAATTTCTCATGTTTTGGAACGCAACCTAACTACCTAAATAAATATAAATAACAACGTGTGACAGAGAACAAGTTTGTACGTTTCGCTACAGTTTATTTGATGGTGTTTTTACTGTTTTTGGATTGTCCAAAATATTAAATTAATATTTACAAAAATGTCAAATGAATATTTCTATTTGAATGAGAAAAAAACCGCCTATGACTACTTTTGCCAAGATAATGTCTGCAGATTATGTTGGAAAATAAGCACCAATTTTATAAGTTTAGGAGATGCTGCTGTAACACGAAAAATACAAATGTACATCGGCATTAATACAAAGTCACAACCTATTCAAACAGTATGTGTAACTTGCCTAAATAAGATAGACAGTTTTGTTTCCTTCAGAAAATTCTGCCATGAAATGGATAAAAGATTTAATAATATTATGTCCAAGAGTAAAAAATATAGTAAATTTGAAAACCACTACTGCAACCCGATAATTTTAAAAACAGACGTGGATTCAGAACTAAATCTACTGGTGGATGAAATAACTAAAGATAATGATGATAGTCTCTTTATAAAAGATGAAAATGAATTGGTCGACATTAATGACAGTCCTATGGCTGATGATAATGATGATGATTTTCTGCCAAAAGATGATGGCTACTGCTACTTCTGCAATCAAGATTTTGGATCGGTAGAAGTCAAAACAAAACATGATAACGAAGTACACAAAATCAAAGATCCATTGTCTTATAATTGTTATCATTGTAAGAACAAGTTTAAGAAATTATCACAGAAAATTTGTCATGAGTTATTATGTCCAGTAAGTAGTCAGAATAAAACCTGCTCAAAAATCCTTGAGAATAACAAGAAATTTTCATTTATGACTGAACCTGCATATCAAGACAAGACTGAAGATGATGAATATAATTTATTTATGAAAATCTTAAAGCAAAGATCTTGTGAACAAAAGACTCCTGCTTTTGAATGTAAAACATGTATGAAGAAGTTTGCAAGCAGGCTCCACTTGAAGAAACATAAGATTACACATCGTACAACTGAAAAAAAATATATTTGTGAGGTTGGTATATCTGATTTTACTGTACAAACTCCTTTTAAGAATTGTCTATATTACCCTGTGTTTAATTTAGGCTTACTTCAGTTGTGAACTTGTAGCTGACGATGTGGATTTAGGCTGCTTTAATAATATTAACATTAAGATAAATTGTGTGCTAAATTTATTATTACAGTCAAAGCTGTGTGGCAGCAAGACTAAATTCAACATTTAGGAAAATATGATTGAAAAGACTAAGTCCTATTTGTTTAAAAAAAAAAATCACTTGAGGCGATAATACCATCTAATGTACTGCCAATGTTTTTCTTATCAATCTTGTATTTTTTATATATTATTGTGTGCGGTAATATAAAGTGGAAAGAGGGAATATACATAATAGCATATTGGGTCAGTTGTACCCTCTTTACTTGTTATCATATAAAATCTTGTGATATTGCAGGTGTGTGGTAAAGTGTTAAAGGGTCAATTCTCTCTGACACAGCATATGTACTTGCATACAAGTTACAAGCAGCTGAAATGTCCTCATTGTGACTACCGAGCTACTTTACAGTGCTCGCTGGATGTACATTTAAGGTATGTACTTTGTAAACATAACCCGTAGGTATGTGTGTTCCAGAATGAATTGCTATTATTTCTTATATAACATAAGTTCTTAGTTACTAACTAAAGAGTTAGTTATATCCCAAAAAAGAAAGAGGTACTGAATTCGATAGTATTATTTTATGTTTGACTAGCTGGGAATCTAAATATTTATAGCTTATGTTACTCCGTGATAATGTAGCCTTCTAACGGTTAATTATTTTTTGTAATGGGTCAGTTAGTTTTTATTTTTATTTCTTATATACCAAAGCACAAATCTTTTCTCTTTGTAATATTATAGAATAGAATAGAAAAATATTTATTTGAAACAGAAAACAAACTTGATTACACAATTTATAATCAGACTAAAGGTACAAATTACTGCTTTCTGTCACAAACCACACCAAACTCAACATAATGCTGGTTGAAACAACCTGCGTTGATCTCCGTTGGAACCTGGAGGTGACGTCACGCACGTCACATTCGGTAGGCACATTATTATGTAAAAATATGTACACAATATGTACAAAATAGGTACACAATATCAATAATAAATAACTATAAATATAAACTTACACAACATTTTAACAAGTATTAAAAAAATAAAATAGCATATAAACTAAAGCAAGAAAATAATGACATTTAGTTTTTGTCAAAAATTTATCTAAATTTTATAAAAAAAAATTTAAAAGCGACAAAAATACAAAGACTATAAAATGGAGACAAGGTTTAAGGGCCTTAAGTTAGTTGTATTAAGGGGCCTTGTATCTTTAGTACAGAGTGATTGTTTGTAATTGTAGATGTCATACGGGAGAACGTCCGTACGCGTGCGATCGTTGCTCGTTGCGGTGCGTCAACGCCTCCAACCTGAAGAAGCACATGAACACTCACCTCGCCACCAAGGACTATACAGTACGTTACTTTCTTAAACAATCGCTAAACAACTTAAAAGGTTGTTTAGTGATTGTTTCTCGGGCTCTTCACCCAAGTTCTCGACCTTGGGTGAAGAGCCCGAACTCAAATTTTAAGTGGTGATTTTTATGTGTCATTGGCTTAGGTTAGAGTAGAGTGCGGCCCAAGTAAGAGTAGAAAGTAGGTTAAGGATACGGTGTACGAAATATTTGTGAAAGTTCAGGAAAGGTTTAACATATATAACTGTTAGGCGGTACGAAGTAAGTTCGCCGGATCAGCTAGTCTACAATAAAGAGTTACTCAATCAATTTTTAATTTTCAGTGTGATACATGCAACCGAAAATATTCGTACAAAAGCTCTCTAGCCGACCACATAGCAGCTAAACACTTAAACATTAAACAACATGTGTGCAAAATATGCAACTCTCAATACTACAGCTTCAAGTCACTAAGAGATCATATTCTGGTTAAACATGGCAAGAGAGTGCATAAAGTGAAAGATGACTTTGTTGAATTGGACAATGAAACCTATGAAAAGAAGATGCGAAGTAAACTTTTACCAAAATCTGTGAGTCGGGAGCCGGGTGTGTGTGAGTCATGAGGAACCTAATGTGACACATGAGGTAACTAGTGTGAGTCTTGAGGAACCTGATGTGAGTCATGAGAACCTGGTGTAAGTCATGACGTAGGCATTAAACCACACATATATGCAAAATATGCAATTCAATAATACAGCTCAATAATACACTAAATCACTAGAGAGATCATATTCTGGTAAAACATGGCAAGAGAGTGATTAATTGTGTGGAAATGGAGTGGAGAGTGGAATTGGACAACGAGATCTTTAAATAGAAGAACTTGAACCAAAACCTGTGAGTCGGGAGTTTGGTGTGAGTCATTTCAAGCCTAGTGCGAGTCATGAGTAACTCGTCAGACATGACGTAGACATTGTTGACAAAGTTGTTGTATTTAAATAGTATTTAGCTTTTTGTTAAAACTGTATTACGAGCACCACACATGGTACTTAAAATAAAAGTTATAAAGTAATTAAATGTTTTTAATTTCAATTCGATCTTAAATACAAATAAGTATATCTTTATTGTACACCAAAAATATATACATATATATTTCAAACAGATATCATAAAATAATGGCAGTACATTGGGTGGCCTTATCGCCTAAAGCGATTTCTTCCAGGCAACCTTTGGATGGATCGGACTTGATGAAAAATACTAACAAAAAATACACAATAACCCTTTCACTACAACTATCTAGTTAAATGTAGGGAGCACGAAACTTTATTTTTAATAACTAAATTAAATTACTTATAGCCGATACTGAGACTTTAATATTAATTAAAAATACGTTTAGCCGATATGGAGGCTCTAGAACTAATGAATGACACGAAGGATTATATTCTTAACATTAACTCACTTAGTACTCCGATGTCGCCGATGAGTGGTCCGATAAGAGACACCTTAGTCAGCTTTCCACAGAAGTGCAAGTACTGCTGAGTAAGCCGTCACTACATCAGAGCAGAAGCGAGGGGGATGCATAACTCCTCCCTCCCTAAGTGAGAAATTATTTGTGAGTTTTTTTTTATTTATGAGAGTGACTGGCTGTCATTCAGTGAACGAAGGAGTTCAGATTTTTGAGCAGAAGATTACACTTTTCGAACGTGGAGGCTTTCCTCTACAGAAGTGGTCTAGCAACAATCTGGATTTAATGCGCCACATCAGTCGTGAAGTTCCTGCATCAAACGATGATTTAGAACTCAAGACTGATGAAGTGATGAAGATTCTAGGTCTTACGTGGAATCGAGAGAACGATACATTTCAATGCACTGTTACCCTCTCTCCGATTGATAGTCCGTGCACAAAACGAAAGGTAATATCGGACATTGCCTGGTTGTATGACCCTCTCGGATGGCTGGCTCCAGCAATCACGTCTGCCAAGGTCTTTATTCAAAGGCTCTGGCTGTCTGGTATTGACTGGGATGAACCACTCCCCTCATCTAAGCAAAAAGACTGGCTCGAGTTTCGCAATGACTTGTTAAAACTTTAAGAGATTCGTATTCCAAGATGGATTCAATCAAGGAAGGATGACGTGTGCCTGGAACTCCAGGGATTTTCAGGCGCTTCCAACGTAGCGTACGCTGCTGTGGTATACGCTCGTGTAGTTGATGCTCAAGGAAACGTACATGTAAGTTTAGTGACTTCTAAGACGAGGGTAGCGCCTATCAAGCAGGTGTCAATTCCTCACCTAGAACTATGCGGTGCTGTCTTGCTGGCTAAGCTTCTTCATGAAGGCGCAGAAATTTTAAGCGTTTCAAAACATCACCTGCATTCGTGGACTGACTCGACGATTGTATTGGCTTGGCTAAGTAGTCACCCTAGTCGATGGAAGACGTTCATCGCTAATAGAATGTCGGAGATCCTTACAGTCTTGGATGGAAGTCAATGGTCTCACGTCGCCTCAAAGGATAATCCTGCTGATTGTCCTTTGAGGCGACGTGAAAGAGGAGTGATGCCTTCAGAGTGCGTAGAGAATGACTTATGGAATCGTGGTCCGCAGTGGCTGCACCTGAAAGAGATTTAATATGGTAAGGGGAATGTAAAGAAAAACTTGGAAGAAAGAAAAATAATGAAATGTCATGTACTTACCGGAGACGTTGAAGATGGTGATCCGTTTCTTGAAAGATTTTCTTCATTAAGAAAACTCGTTCGCGTGTTAGCATGGTGCAGGCGATTCTACTTACCTTCTGATCCAACTTTACCGTCATGGTTGACGGCTAAAGAACTGCAGGAAGTGTTACTAGCTTGCATTAAACGAACTCAGACTCGTTACTTAACAAATGACCTAAAGGATAAGAAAGGAGAACTCTCCTCTCTTAACTCCTTAAAGGAGTATGGCGCGTTGGTGGTAGGCTGCAGCAGGCTAATCTGCCGGAAGGCTGAAAGCATCCTATTATCATACAATGCCAGTCACATTTGGCGAAGCTGATCATTAGAGATGCCCATGAGAAAACTCTGCATGGAGGTCCGCTCTTGATGATTAACTACATTCAGGCCAAAATACTGGATTGTCAATTTAAGAAATTTGGTGAAATCGTATGTTCACAAGTGTGTGACATGTGTACGATACTCTTCGAAGGCAGTGCACCCACTGATGGGTCAAGCACCGCCACCAAGACTAACGCCATCTAGGCCATTTTCCCGAGGTGGTCTAGATTTTGCAGGTCCAATATCAGTGAGGACAACAAAGGGTCGAGGTCAACGAACCACGAAAGGATATATATGCCTTTTCGTCTGTATGGCGACGAAGGCCATCCACCTGGAAGTCGTTAGCGATTTGACTTCTACGACATTTTTAGCAGCTTTTAAGCTGTTTATGTCCAGACGTGGTCATTGTGCTGACCTCTGGTCCGATAATGGTACTACATTTGTTGGCGCAGACCGTGAACTGAAGAACCTGCTGAAAATGGAAAAGTCTTCTTTCACTGTTGAGCTTGCTGACTGGTTCGCAAATAACGGGACAACCTTTCATAGGATCCCTCCTTATAGTCCCAACTTTGGAGGATTATGGGAGCGAGGAGTCCGTTCCATAAAGGGTCACCTTCTAAGGGTAATTGGTGATTACACTTTTAGTTTTGAAGAGTTAACTACGGTGTTGGCTCAAATTGAGGCATGTCTCAATTCGAGACCAATATCGCGTTTAATTGATGGCTCTGATGAACCTTTGCCATTAACACCAGGGCACTTCTTGGTTGGCGAACCGTTGGTAATGGTTCTAGATGCAAATTTTCAAGACTCGAATGTTTCGTCTTTACGCCGCTGGCAGTTGACTCAACGCATGGTCCAAGTTTTCTGGAAGCGTTGGTCTAGTGAATACTTGACCCAGTTTCTACAGCGGTATAAATGGAAGGAACGCACTCGGGAATTCCAAATTGGCGACATTGTGCTGGTAAAGGAAGACAATCTTCCACCAGCCAGATGGCTCTACGGCTTAATAACCGCAAAGTATAGTGGTCCAGATAATATTACTCGAGTTGTGAGCTTACGTAGTAAGGGAGGTAATATCATCAAGCGACCTGTTTCGAAACTCTGTGTATTACCTACTACAGGATAAGAATATAAAAATATTGTGCTGTCTAAAATTTGTAAATACAAATGTAATTTGTAATTTTAGTTTGGTTATAAATATTTACATAGGTACTTTAGAATTTGAAACTTATAAAGCGTTAACAAAATTGCAACTTCTATTTAGTATAAGTTAGTTGTATAAATGTAGTGCGTAACTGAAGTGCGTTAAGTCCCCACTACTTTTTATTATGGACGTCTGGTCCATGGGTGGCGGAATGTTTAATCGTTAAAACCATACTTGTATCGGTACAGCGCCATTCGTTCTCCTTATTCGAACTAGATGGCGCCGATACCCCTTAAAACGCGCAAACGTTTATTTTGTGATGATATCCTTACTTTCAACTAAGATTAGAGAGAGATAGAAAAAAAACAACTTTTGTTATAACTATTTTGTTTCTTTGGATTAGAGTTTTGTACACTGACCGGCAAAGGCAGCATCTAATTTTTAAAGAACTGTAGTAATATTAAAGAACTGTTTTAGATCTTTTCTAATTAAGCACTAAGAAGTCACTGGACAATGAAACAACCAATAGATTAAAAAAAAAAAGTCATTAGTGTCTTGTATTGCGGCAGGCGCTGGCCGATACAACTTATTTACTTATTTTGATTTAGCAAATAGGTTCACCCGTCCCCGAGTAATAAGTTACATAACAAATATAAATATACCCGTCGGATTGAGAACTCCTTAGTTTTTGTTTATTAATTATTGTTAATTATTTCAATTCTGTTATACACTTATCTTAAACAAAAATTGGAACCAAAAATATAAATAAATAGAAATACAAAAATACTTAACAAAATTATTCTAGGTACATTTAAAATATAAATCAGTACTAGATTATCGTTTAATTTCATAATATTGATCACTAATTCAATTTATTGTTTTTAATATTTACATTGAATTAAAATCAGTAAGTTATACGAGTAAGTACAGACAGTTCATTTAGTACTGAAAATATATTGTTTTTAGTTTAGGGGCTATATCTACGCTCATTATAGTTAAAAAATGTTATAAATTATTTGTCCAACAGCCAATTGTAAAGAAAAAAATTATATTCATCTGGAATTTTCTGTAACTTTATTAAAAATTCATATAGTTGTTACATTTTGAAATTTCTATCATTACTTTTCAAAATCGAGTTTGAGTTTTAAGATGTAATTTTCTAACTTGCTATGTTACTTCGTCTTTACATATTTTTTTACTACGGATTGGCAAGACTTGGGTGGTAACTAACACTATCACATTGGTAGTTGAGTCATATTTTTCTCAAAAATCCATAGTTTATTTTTAGGACATGGTCTATAAAATGTATATATTTTCAACAATGAGAACACCGTACAACATAATAATAATCCATCAAATCTACGATGTACAACTATTTGCAAAACCATGGTAAAAATGGTACAGGGAAACAGATAATTTAGTTCTACTAGTCTATCATAGATGACAAAAGTGGTGGCACATGCGATGCCAATTTCAGACCCCTTCGCTGATAGTTGCGCTACTCATCAATAGGTGGCGATAGTAGTTTTATCTGCTTCAAGCCTGGCAAGTTTTTCTTCACACTTAGATAAAGTTTTGTCGAGATTTTTTGGAAACTAAATATCCACATAAAGCCATAGTTACATTGGCTATATTCTCTCTAGGCACTAATTGTGGAATGCAATTGAAGCGCTAATAATATTCATAATATAATTAGTAGCTTTTCAGGCGATTTTAATTTTTGGTAAGTTTATTCCCACCAGCCCCCATACATACCTACCTAACGGATATTTAATAATAAAGGTATTTATTTATTTACAAGAGTTTTATTTCATCTCCGTTACAATAATTTAAATAGGTACCATCACAAAAAAATAAAATTTCTCTATAACATTACAACATCTGACACAACACATGCACGCTTAATTTATTTTTATTTACAAAAACATATCTTAACAACATATTTTTGAAAAGAGCATTATTTGTTTCGAATAAATCAAGCACTGATTAATAATAAATTGAAAATATGAAGTAAAATCAAAATACAACAGATATACCAACATAACTGTTATAATTTATAACAATTATGTTGTTATAAATTGTTAATCTGTTAGCCTCGGTAGAGGATATATATTTGAGCCATTTGTAGTCGAGACATTAGAGCCGTGGGGACTGGGCTGACTCTTATGGCTAGCTCGCTAGGCACGCTGCCCTCTGGTGGTGGATTGGAGCATTTGGATTATCTGTAGATCTGAAATGGTCTATAGGTAATCTTTCTGATATATTTTTTTGTTATTATTAAATTAACATAATGTTATTCCTAGACTTAGGTGGAAATAATTCCAAAGTTCAAATTGTAAACCTTAGCTTTCTTAGGGTTATCGGTTAGGGGTGTACTAAACCAAAAGGGGGTTAGTATACATCATCTTAAGGAACAACTTTCATTATGGGACCAACTCTGAATTCGAGATAAAAAAATCTGCCGTCATATACAATTTGTAGACGATCAAAAAACTCATTTTTATTGAACAGTTGTTTTTTTCTCGAATTCAGGGTTGGTCCTTCAATTAAAGTTTTTCGTAATGATGAGTATAGCGACCCTTTTCGGCTTAGTACACATCTAACCGATAACCCTGTATAGGTCCTTATACAATGTTTATTAAAGAAACCCGTTTTAAAAAAAAATATAAACAATAATTATAAATCCTGGCGTAAAATGTGACAGCCATGAAAAGCGATCTTTTTGTGACATACACCTCCTACTCGTGCCGTCCCGATATTTTGTATCTAGGTTGTTAGGTACTGCTTGATTGTATAATTTCGAATGCACCCTACTTTACCATTCTATATTCATTCTAGTCAATAGTGTCCATCCATACGTGTCTGAAAGAGATCGCATTTAGCGATAAGACCGCATTATTTGCACTGCCATTGATAAATATTTTAAAGTATAATTCTCACACTTCCTCTTATCAATTATTTACGATACAATTAACAACATTTCATTTTTGGAAAGTGACGTAAATTTTAAAACTATTTGGAGATAATGTAATGAAGAGTTCTTACTAAAAATAACAAATTTTTATATCTCTTTTCTTCCGAGTTATTCGCAAAAAACTGATGAAAATAAACTAGTCTTTATGCTAAGACCGTCAGATGCCACCAATAAAAAAAAAATATTATCGTAACTGTCATCTGTGAACCGTACTAAAACAAACAGCAAACTTTCTTATATTTTCAAAAATATCTTAGAACGTAATTATTACTTTCTGAAAAAATAAGAAATATTAGTATGTACATAATTTTACATTTCTCTTTGCATTATTGAATTCAAAAGGGGAGGAATAAATTTGAAATGTTGTCAATTGAATTGAAACTGACATGATATTATCGTAATAGATACTTGATTAATGTTATTTGCTGATTGCAGTGTGTCGCGTTTTGTGGCTATCACTAAGTCAGCAGCCTGAATCAAGCAAGCCTTGAATCGTCTATTAGCTTCGAAAAGTCTTCCTTCTTCACAGTATTCTCTACGAAGACATCGAAGCTAATCGCGTCTCTAAAGGGTAACGCTGATAATCAGCGCTGAGGAGCAATCCGCAGCATCATGCTGAGCGCTGACATTTTTTGACGCACGGGACACTGCAACTCGATCTAGTTTATTATTTTAAATGTTTCGTCTACTTTTAAGTAATAAGTTTTAGTAGTAGTGTCCTGTGTGTACAAAATAAATGAGTTCTTCAATTGTTTTCTTTTCTTTTCTTTTCTTTTCTTTTCTTTTCTTTTCTTTTCTTTTCTTTTCTTTTCTTTTCTTTTCTTTTCTTTTCTTTTCTTTTCTTTTCTTTTCTTTTCTTTTCTTTTCTTTTCTTTTCTTTTCTTTTCTTTTCTTTTCTTTTCTTTTCTTTTCTTTTCTTTTCTTTTCTTTTCTTTTCTTTTCTTTTCTTTTCTTTTCTTTTCTTTTCTTTTCTTTTCTTTTCTTTTCTTTTCTTTTCTTTTCTTTTCTTTTCTTTTCTTTTCTTTTCTTTTCTTTTCTTTTCTTTTCTTTTCTTTTCTTTTCTTTTCTTTTCTTTTCTTTTCTTTTCTTTTCTTTTCTTTTCTTTTCTTTTCTTTTCTTTTCTTTTTAATCGTCGATTCAAAGCTTGCTGATTCAGGGTGCTGGTTTATCTATTGAAATAAAAAACAAAGTTATAGATACAATGGTAACATTTACTCTACACATCTAAATTACAGATACTTATGTAAAATACTAAGATTTTTTGCTCTCACAGTCTAAGTACTAAGAAATTGGAGACTAAGCCCACCATAGTTTTAAATGAATGTAAACAAATTTTAACACATATATTGCTTTTAATTTATGTTATATTAAAGCATGGCGTTAGGATTATTTACATTGATCGTGGTTATGGCCCATAGTTATGGCACTGTGACAAGAGGCAGAGACCCAAGTATCCTATTAGTAGACCAGATATTTTTTCTAACTTGTTGCATAATTATTTTTCCTACTTGTTCTATTAATAGAACAGTTGTGATTTATTTCTCTTTCTTGTTCTACTGGTAGAACAAACAGTACAACAGATGGGAGAACCCCGTCTGGTATTTGAATTGTTTCAGAATTAAGATTGCATTACGGTAGTTTTTGGCGGACTGGTTAGTTTGTTAACATTCAGTTTAACACTAACTATAACTCTGAAATAATTCAAATAACAGTCTCGGGCTCCAGAAACAAAACAAAACGACCAAAATGACACAATGCATATGCAACTGGCCCTTTAATCAAGAAAATAATAGAATAGATTAATCATTTACTGCCAAAGTGTTCTTATTAAGTATGTAACATAGTTCCAACCCGTAACGGCTGTGCAATATTAATTTCTATGATTCGCGAAAACTACGTATAGCAAATTTATTTGTTTGATAGACATTTTATAGTCAGTGTATTAATCACACTAATATTATTAAGGCTGAAGTTTGTATGTGTGTGTGTTTGTTTATTCTTTCTTCACGCTCTAACGCTTTAACGGATTTGATGAAATTTGGCACAACGATTGCTTATATACATATGCTACTTTATATCCCGGAAAATTTAACAATTCCCGTGTGATGATCGAATATCTACCGTGGGTAAAACCGCGGGCACAGCTAGTATTATTATAATGGTATAACCCGGTCAGAATATCTGCGCACCTCGCTGGAATGCGGTGCCTCTCCCGCTTCCCCTGTCACCTCTCCGCGCACTCCCCGGTGCAACAGTGCGGTTAGCACACCGTACCCAGACCGCCGATATGACGTCACGAGCTCAGGTGCACAGATATTGTGATCGGGTTGTAGGTAGGTACTTAAGAAGACCATGGTGGGCTCGGACCTGAAGCAAGTTGCACTTGCTATACCTATTAAAAAGGCAATGTATTGCTTTCGATTTACAGACAAGTTAAGAACTAGAACTAGCCAATTAAGCTATATTTTAAAAATACCTGTTGTACACTTAAATACCTCAATGATGAACGTTTGAGATAAAAGACTTGAAACACTTCAAATAATAAAATCTCAATATAACTAAGCTCAGTCCACAACTAATGTGTTCTAAATTTTCGATTATACACTATTGATTCTCTGGAAGAGATTGTTTTTTAGCAATATCTTGTGGACTCTTGGTATATTGAAGTGCTCTTGGTATTGAAATTTTATGATATTTTGAATTCTTTTACTTCATGGATTTTTAATTGAATAAAACGAAGGAAAGTTTCCCACTTTACCATTTATAGGCCAATTTTATTCAAATTTAATGGAAACAATCAGAACTAATGGTTCAAATATAGGTATATAGAATCGGTCAAGAAGTTTTTGACATATAGTGTAAGAAATGTTAAAATGGAGAAGTTTGCTGCAGCAGCAGGTGAAGCGATGATCAAAATTTAATTTTAAAAGTCATTAAAACATAGCTTAATTGACGTTTTAAATAATTCCTTAATTTATCTAAATTCTCCACTATCACAAGGACGTCTACTTACAATAATATTACTAATTTTCAATATATTATTATTATTATTTTACATGATATTGTCAAATAGAGGAACTTCAAATAAGTTTTCTTACATGCTAAATAGATTCAAAACGAGCTTAACCTACACTAACGATGCCCTAAAATTCAAGTTTACGAGCCAGGCTATAGGCTAGAGATAGGTAGATTTTGACAGCGTCGATCTCAGCTTACGATAACCTATTAATTAAAATAAAATCGATCAAAACGTGAAAATTGATAGAAACCAGAACAGATTCCAACTCTTATATACAAGAGGTTATATCTATGGAGGTATATATGTACCATTAGGTTTCAATTTTTTTTTTGGCTATCCTTTTGCCGTCACAAGGTTAGAAAAAGATTTCCAGCTAAAACAAGTGGTTAGAAGCGAGTTCGAAAAAACCCGACTGCTAAATCGTTAAACCCGTGCATCATCCTTAACTTCTTTTTTATCCCTCTTTCTTTCGCAGTCGGGTAAAAAAGAGTCCACTCAAAGCACTGCAAAGTACCTGGGTACGTAAATGTAGGTAAGCTCGCTTTTTTAAAAAGTTACGTTGTTTAAGTTAAAAATGCCAGAAATGTTGCCTGTAACTTGAAAAACTACGAAATGATTAAAAACGCAGTCTTTAAAGTTTCGATTCTAAATAAAATTGAATTCTGCAAAGCTTCCTACAAAATAACTTGAATCATAAAATGTTAAAGAATATGATACGCTACAGATTTTACATTTAATCGCTGAATAAACTAAAAAAAGCATCCAAAATCGATCGGCATATTTTTTTACAGTGTTTCAAGTTTCTTTTTATTTTTTCTGGCTCTAAACTACAAACGAGGTTTCTTTTTCTCGGCTTACAGTCGCCATACCTTCTTTCTCTATCCAACCGCTTCTACCAAAGAGTTTTTATTGTATAACACCTCTGTGATAAAATCTCTTTGGCTTCGGCTTACAATCATTCAGCCAGCTTCGCAAACATAATTTATTTATTTTAAAAGGGTCTAATATGGTAAGTTATCTCTGAGATACGCTTGTTTCATATGCCCCCGACGTAGACATTTGCCCCACCAGGAGCGTTTGGTGCACATCTTCACTGGTTTCAAAATAAAGCATTTTGTCTGGACTATGTTGAAGAAAAGCTTGCCCACCATGTTGGAAACTGATGTGTCTGCTAGCTTCAGGCACGCGCGGAATCTGAAAATGTGGATAAATTACTGGTTAATTCGGAAGATGCATCCGTAACTAGGGTACTGTTTTTTCTTTCTTGATAGGCCACCACTCTCTATGTGTTTGTGGAATGCTCTTCCATTGGCTATCAGGCGTGCGCAAAGCCTTGATTCATTTAAAGCTCAGGTTAAGAAATATTATCTTTAAGTATTGTTCACTAATTTTTATTTTGTCAATCTATTTTTATTCCTTAATTGAATATACTTATATATATAAGTAGCTAATTGTTATTTTTATGTATGATATTATTATATGTACTTCTGTATGTTGTATTCATTACTATTTTTTTTTTTTTATTATTATGAAAATTTAATATTGACTCAAACAAATATAAAGTATACATATTTCGGTAATTATAGGGACTATACATAACCTAACAAAAACTATTTTTTTATTTAAATTTCTCATATCTGTTTTGCACCACCGTCTACACTAAATTTTATAATTATATTCCATTCCTATAAAGGTTGTCTGGAAGAGATCGCTTTTTAGCGATAAGACCACCTTTTGTGCCATGTTATTTGTTTGTTGTTTTCTTTTTTCGTTGTATTTTTGTGGTGACAATAAAGAATTATTGTATTGTATTGTTTTGCCAGTTCTTACTCGTAAGTACTGAGGTATTCAGGTGGGAAGCTGAAACAGGAGTCGTCTATGATCTAGGTAGACTGTAGTATAATCCATGCAATCGGATCGTACTTTAGGTATTACTCTAGATCTGAATAGGTCTCAGCCTGCATTCTGTATCTACCTATATAATATTTACATAGTTTTTGGAAAGAAATGTACTTTACCTACGAATATTTGTATACTTACTTTGTTACTTTTGTAAATATGTATATATTATTGCATTATTATACATGGTTATCCCCTAGAGGGCTGCTAGGCTAAAGAAGGCTAAAGAAAGGAGGTCGCTCCTGTTGGTATAAATTAAATAAAAAAAATTCGCGTCGTCTGGATTTATTCTCATAAATTGTGATAAGAAGACATCCAGACGAACTTCACTTGGTAAGTTCGTTTGATCATTTGCTATATGACTTACTATTAATTTAATATAAAATAATACTGGACAACATCCACACAAAGGTCTTCAACTCCCAAACTAGGCAAAGCCTGTGCTATGGTAACCTGATGACTGATATACATAAATACATATTTATATATATAATAAACACCCAGACACAGGTCAAACAGACATGTTCATGCATACAAATGTTTGACCTGTCCGTGTATCAAACCCGGGACCAGCGGCGTCGAAGGCAGGGTTGCTACCAACTGCGCCAACCGGCCAGTCATGTTATTAATATAGTAAGTAGTATATTATTTATTCTGTGGTAGTATGCTCATTAAAGTGATGCTGCTTACGAGCTCGAGGTTAACAGGTGCATAAGCAATAAGCTATTTAAGTTTTTGCTCATTAGCTTGGAAGATAAATGTAGTTTGTTTACGTCCAACACCAAACTACATCTAAGTACGTAACAAGCCAAAGAATTACTTTTCTTTTGATATATGACACTATGCGATTTTACACCTATTTGTCGGCGTCTAGTTTACACCTATTTGTCAGCGTCTAGTTTACGAATTTTCAAGTTACGAATTAATCAACTTATATTAGCGAAGTGTCAAGTAGATAATAAGCCGTCGCGATCAAGTTAAATTTATATCATGTAAAGCGTTGGAGGCTTTACCGGGGTTTCTATGAAGATTTTCCGCGAACACGTAAACCACTCTATTCTGTATTTAAATCGCTTGCCCACACTTGTGCACATAAACAAGACGTTAATGATAATTGAAAAATAATAATGATAATGAATAATGATAATGATATTGATTCATATAATTATATTGAAATAGATATTGAATAATAATTAATGATAATGAATAATGATAATTGATAAATGAAAATTATTTACTTAAATGTTCGGATTATCCATACATCTTCAGTTGTCTAATAAAATACTCTTATTTTGTACTAAATTATTGCTTTATTTGGTTTCCGTCTCCAAGAAACCCAGCAGGGCTATCACTAGAGTTCCTCATATAACTGAAAATAAGAGCAAGCAAACTTGTTCTCATGTTGACAGTTTCAACGCTGTCAAAAAAAAAGAAACCAAGTCTGCTTCCTCTTGTTTTCAATTTTTTCATGCCTAAATCTAGCCGATATAGCACTGCTGACCTTTTTTGTTTCGCTCTGTCCATGTTAGTCGGTCCAAATTAATCTGTTTTATCAATATCTACGCATTTTTTAAAGTATGGATATCAAATAGGACACTGTAGCAATGCATTCACCATAAACGGCGGGAAATATTAACTTCTCTACTATTTAATGGCGTCCGTAGTGATAAACTTGACCCCTATAAAATAAAAATATATAGTAGATTCACGACAGATGCATGGAGTTAAGTGTCACGCAAAAAACTTCGTATGAAAGTATGAAAATCATGCAAGTAAGGATTTTGTTTTTTGTAAATAGACAATTTCATAAAAGTAGGATGTTGACAATGCTTTTTGTTTTTGTTCTCCGTCTCTCTCAGATTGTTGGCGATTCAGAAAATATTTAAATTTGATTACATAACAATAGAGTAGCAAGTATATAGTTTACTTTCATGTTATTCCGTAATTTTACCTAGTCTTACAGAATAATAAAATTTCATTTAATGAAAATAATTAGTAATAATTAATTAATTAATTTTAGTCTGAAGGACTCCGCGTTAGACAGTAATGCTGATTTATATTTTGCCCAAAATACAAGTCTAGCAATTCAGCGGGGCAACGCAGCCAGCATTTTGGCAATTTGTCCATATATTAAAAAAATGAAATCGCAGGATGCAGCTAGTATAAGCCTATGACCATCAGCAGGTGAAGACGAATCTATTGATAGCACTCACATAAAAATACGAAAACCCGCTTAGGCTCTAGGGCGTGCCAAAGAAATATACATACAAACATACACATGCAGACATACATACAACTCAAAAAACATAACACTCCTTCTTTCTCAGTCGGGTTAAAAAGAAGCATCAAAATCGCACGCCTTCCGCCGTCATTATTAAACAAGTAAACGTCAGTTGCGAGCGCAGTTTTCGCGCCGATTTATAGCGACTCGTAAAATTGACGGGAAACGGTGACTCGAGTCCGACGTACTAAACACGGACGAGAGATATTAGAATGCGAATAATGTAATATTAGAATACTTTAATGGCCTCTTAGAGGAAATGCCGACGTGTGAGTTGACCGGCTTTGATGGACACTCAGAACAATAACCTCTTTGAAAGGAGTTTATTTTGTGGAGGTAATTATGCAAATATCGTAAACTAAGAATTTTTTTTCTTTTTATATGGTAGCCTCGGTAGTGGTTATATATTTGAGCCATTTGTAGTCGAGACTTTAGGACCGTGGGGACCGGGAGCTCATCTTATTTTTCGAAACTTATCGGAGCGTTTGATCGATTCGACGCGTGACCAGAATGCCGGTTTTTATCTGACCCAACGTATAAGGATTGCCATTCGGCGAGGTAATGCGGCTAGCACACTAGGCTCGCTGCCCTCTGGTGGTGGGTTGGAGCATTTGGATTATCTGTAGATCTTAAATGGTCTATGGGTAGTCTTTCTGCTGTATTTTTTTGTTGTCGTAGTTAGCCATTTTGTTAATTTTAATAAAGGCACTTGCCACAAGAAACTTCTAGACAATAAGAAAAGTAACATTGTCGGTTGTCACTTTTTTAAATTATTACCTAATTTAAAAAAGTGACATTATTTATTAGTTATTAATTATTAGTTATTTAAGGTAATTAATAAAGCAAAATATTAGACCAATTTTAATCAAAAACGGGATCACCTAGGTAGCCCTTGAAACAAAACATAAATTTTCAAATCGGTGTAAGTGTCTTAGTGAAATCGGGTATCATTTAAAAATTCAGTTGACCTTCTTCTTTTCTTTAAAAGGGTTAAAAATTATTAAGTTATCTTCGAACATGTACAGATAAGTACTTACATAAGTAACTATTCTTTAGAAATGTTACAAAATGTACAGAATATAAAATATAATATTTGCGCAATAGCTACTACATTGATAGAATTTAAAAAACCCGATACCAATGTCTTTAATAACTACTACTTATTCTGTAACCAGGTGCGAAAAATATTGTCAAACATAAATCATAAATTAACCTAATCACAAGCGAGCGCGCAAACATAATGCTCGCCGGCCATTGTTGTTGTCTTCGGCGGACCTTTCCACGCCGATAACCAAGAAAATAGTTATCTGTTACCTTGCTGTAGGGATGGGAACACTCTTCCGGACGAAGTGCTTAATTTTTTTCTGAGAAAACTAACGCGTGTTTGATTAATTTGTTCCACCACACGGGTTCTTAGGCGTAGGTATCTGATTGTTAGAAAGGTACAAATACAGTTTCGTTCACATTGTCACATCGTTGCGGACACGAACGACTTATATCATCCATGACGAAATTCACCGAATGTAAACGTCAAACCCCGTGTAGTTAAAACAAATGACTAAATTATTTTAAAGGTTTTTACTAAAGTAAAGTTGAGGAAACCATAGCATGGTGGTAGGGCGTTTCCTATCGCTCGCGTGGCTAGCTACCACCCTCAAGTTGTAAAATCTGTCGCCAAGTACCTAACGGTGTGTTCCGGCAGCCTTCCTTGAGAGCCAGTGTATTCCAGACTAGGCATGCTCTATCTAGGCCTACAGTGTCGCTGTCTTCCGTGGTCGTGCGAACTTGTGGTCAAATGCCTAGCTGTTCAGGATTAAAAAAAGACAGTTTGTACCTCGGCTTGGAGTCGTTCAGAGAATAAACTAATTGCCAAACATAAATAAAACAACTATAAAAAACATAACTACTCGAAAGTTCAACAGATAAAAATAAACACGTTGTGATGTGTTTGTCGGAACCCGACAGACGGGTCGGTCCAACTCAGAAAAAACGCTGGAGCAGCAGCCAGCTCTGGTCTTACGCTAAAATCGGACATAGACAGGGACTACCGCACACGAATTTTTTAAATATCTTATGGTTATGAACACGTTCTATACGAATGACACGTATACAGATGATTACTTATTGAAAATTCGTGGCCAATATGAAGTATATACTCCGGCTAAACCAAACCGTACCCATGCCTATTCAAAACGACAAAGACACCCCCACCCTTGCGCCGTCATAATTTATGTTTTGTCAGACAACGTATTTAGCGTCGTACAAAGCATTATTCACACATTATAAATCCGGCGAAACGTGCCGATAACGTGAACGCACCCATAAGAACAAGATGGCGGTGTCTGGTGACAGTTCTTTGACAGCTATTTAGGCGGGAAACTTGCGCGGGAAATGGAGTGAGAGGTTTTTCTTTTTTTTTTGAGTAGGCACTTGAGCTTGGCTAGACAAGTGGAAATCGCGGATTTGACACGTATGTATTATGACGAAAGTATTTTATTTTTTACAGCTGACTAGCTTTTGCTATGAAACAGCTGTTATTTCTCGATTTTAGGGTTGGTTCCATAGTGCCAAAACATTCATCATTATAAGTACCTACTGACTATTTATGGCTTAGTACGACTCTGATATCCCTGTATACGTTTTAGTCCAGTGTTAATGATTTTTAAATGCAGTCCATTTTTGTAGTTTTTTTTTTTCAAAATTGTATAGTTACCAACGTACAATGACTAGGTACTATAAATAAAAATATCCATGATTCTATGAGTTTTGATTCTAAAATAACATTTTACGTGTTTATAAAATCCGTTTTTAAACTTAAAAATCAACTGTAACTTATATTTAAAGTTGTGCGGCGGAAGTCGCGGACAGCTGTTTAGTCTATGGTTTCCGAGCCATTACCCGCTCATTGAAGCGCGCGCGCGCGATTTTCGAATTTCGAACGCATCTCTACACAAAATGGCGGTGGCGCCGTCAACTTGTCTAAACGGCCAGTTGATAAGGATTTTTTCTTTTTAATTTTGTTTATTGTTTCAGTTGATTTGGTTTTATTTTATGATTGTAAATAAGTCAATGATATCAACACATACTACATTTCTGATAAAACTCATGTACCTATTCACGTTAAATCACGTTTGAAAACATAAAACTTAGTTTTGAGTCTTCTTCTTCTTTCCATTTAAGGCGCCATTCGATTCGTATATTTGCCAGTGTCAAATTTCTGAATTTTCTAGTTATAAATTAATCATGTTATGAAGTCAAATGCAAGTTAAGTTAAAATTTACATTACCCTAATACAACGGAGGAGACTCACTAAATTTTCTATGAAGATTTACCGCGAACACGAAAACCTTATATTTTGTCTTTACATCTCTTGCCCACACTTGTGCACATAAATAAAAATATATTAATGTGAAACTGTGTACAAAGATCTTATAATACATATGCTTAGTTAATAATCCACCATTATAACACATTAGTAATTTAAAAAAAAAAACTGCTATTTTTACAATAAATATACAGACGAAGATGCAGTTTCATCGGCCGACGTGTTAAACTCCCTAGTTTTGAGTCGGTCCATTATCTTGCTATTTAAATGAAAAGAACCGAAAACAGCCTTGTAGTTGAAGAGAGCTTAGAGACCTACACCCAACGAAGCTTTAGCCAAAGCAAACCTCCAACCAAAGCCTCGAGCACTGTCGAAAAGTGTCTAGCCTATTGGTTTTTTATCCGATACATTTCGGGGAGGGTGTCTTAGAATTATATTATTAAATCATCCCTTTTCAACAATCACTGTAGTAGAAATACTGCAAGTCACGACCGGTACATGGCAGATATTCCACAGACTCACGCTGAACGCTTTGCATCAACATTTATTGTGCGAACAACCAGATTTCTCGATAGCTATAATCCCGGTCTATTCAAATCGCGAGTGAATCGGTTTCTTCTAGGCAGGCGCGCTACATCCTAGACCACATCATCAATTTACATCAGGTGAGTTGCGGTCAAGCGCAAACCTATCGACTATAAAAAAAAATGTGGAATTCGCTGTCGAGTCGTCTATTTCTCAATAGCTGTAATTTAAGTCTTTTCAAACCGCGAGTGATTCCTTTTCTTCAAGGCAAGCATGCCACATATTAGGGCGCATCGTTGCTTAACATTAGGCGAGTTTCGGTCTGGCGCAGGCCTATTTACATATACATAAAATATATTGTACACGCACCACTCGAAAACGAAATCCCGTCAAAAACATTACAAATCTCGCTTACAAAAATGCACAAATCTCGCTGCGCACTTATTCTGCCGTAAAAAGTTGTGAAATCGAATGTAAAGCAAGTCTGTTAAAACTCAGTATCTGTTTATCTATGGGAGAAGCTTTCCAACTACTCTGTCATAAATAATACCCCGCTTGTAAGAGAACAAAATTTTTAAATAACTATATCAATATTATTTATATTTATCTTTTATAGACATGGTGACTTGATTGCTCATCTTCATCTTCAACTTCATCCTCATTCTCATCGTCATCCTTATCCTTATCCATTCAAATGGATAAGGATAAGATTTATCACTATGAATGTAGGAAATACAAAATGTCGAATTTTTCGCATACGTATCTCTAGTTTTTTAAAAGTTACTTTGTAATTACATACAATCTGATGGGATTTACATAGGATTATCAAGTTACTTATTCAGATTGTATATCTCGGAAACAGTTAAAAAAAAACAAAATTTTACTTTTTTCCTAATAATTGTATTCAAAACATGAAACTTGTAGGTTTGCTAGATGTACCTTAGAATTCTGATGATCGGTGAGTGAGTGAGTCAGTGAGACAGTGAGTCAGTGAGACAGTGAGTCAGTGAGTCAGTGAGACAGTGAGTCAGTTAGTCAGTGAGACAGTGAGACAGTGAGACAGTGATTCAGTGAGTCAGTTAGTCAGTGAGTCAGTGAGTCAGTGAGTCAGTGAGTTAGTGAGTCAGTGAGTCAGTGAGTCAGTGAGACAGTGAATCAGTGACAAAACTAAGGAACTTTGCATTGCTAAAAATTTTTTTGAGTTCTTGTCCACATGTAATTTGGAAATATATCTATGGATATATATGTATGCCTTTATTAGTCACTAAAATTTTGGGTTTCTAGCTTCTCCCACAACAAAGCTGCAGGTGGTAAAAAATGGCTCGAACCGCTTCGAAAAATGGATGGTACGGCCGACTTATTTTGCTCGACTTGGCGGGGGCACTGCCGTGCCTCCAGATATGTATTGAGGCTGTCGGTATCGTAAGTTGCCCTTAGGCTGCATATCCTTTTCTAGTAGAACCTATATTGCACCCACTTAGAAAGCGTATTTCGTCTTATATCCGCACGAAACCGCTATTTTGCGTGGGAGAGTATAAGATCATTCAGGTAAAACCTTTGATTATCTACGTCTAGATAGAGTCAAGCGTTTCAATAAAACTAATACAAGCAGGCCAACTATGCTAAGGCAGTGTGCGGTTAAGCTTCGAAATAAACTGCGTCGTCACTCTATTTGTTGTACTTCTAGTGTGCGTGCATCATGAGACCAGGTAATGCATTGTAGTAATTGAAAAGGGGTGAAAGTGTCAATTGAAAAAAAAATATTCTTATATATTATAAGAATAAAAAAATTATTACGTAAAACAAGACATTAGAGGTGAACAGTTCATCTCTATTTTTTTCGACGCTTCTGGTACTTTAACAACCTTCCTACAAAAATAATTTAAACATAGGTCAAACTATTATTTGTTAACAAATGTTAAGTAAAATATGGCAGTCTGCCCCCATTACTCGTATGTGGAGGTCGATAGTCATAGGTGTTACCGTCTGCCACCACGTAGGGGAGGTACGCGGGGGCAGTCGGTAATAATTCATTTAGACACCCTTTGAAAATATACTATCCATGTCAAAATTGGTTATCACACTAATATTATAAAGGCGGAAGTTTGTATGTGTGTATGTTTGTCTGTTCCTTCTTCACGCTGAAACGACTTAACGGCTTTGGATGAAATTTGGCACGAAGATAGCTTATACCCTGGATTAACACAGGTTACTTATTAACCCGGAAAAATTGAAGTGTTCCCATGAGATCAGATACCTACCGCGGGTAAACATAATTAGGGTTATGTGGTTGCATAAACTTAATAGGGCTGGTTAAACAAGTGATAGCCGCGGATTTATATAAAGAAATGAACCGACACATCTGCGCAATAGGCTTGTTTAAATCTTTTGTGGTAAGACGGAATGTGGTGGGTTTATAAATTTAAATAATCAAAGGTTAAGCCTAGCTCGTGATCTAAGACTGGAATTCTAGATTGTCTAAACAGATAATGGTAGCGCTTTAGACGTTTGCTAGGCGGCTTTTAGATTACTCAAAAGACAGGGCTTTCACGCGAATTTATAAATAAGCTTTAACAGATGTTTTTTAAAATGATTTATTTGGTTTTAATAGGCTCCAAAAATGAAATAGGTTTTAAATGTGCCTAAATCTTATTTCTATTTTATGTTAATCCCCGATTTCGTAGCGACACGATGCCTGGAAAGATTTGGAAAATACTTTCTTTGTTTAAAAAGCCTAAATTTTCTAACTGGGCATAATTTGTCAAAACTTTATATGGATATAAATTATACACCATACCGACAGAAGTACTGTTTTTTGATAATAAAGTTCATATTTGCATGTAGCAGCAATAGGCTTTCGGCAATATTCAAAAATTAAAATTACTATTTTAATATATTCTTTATGTTAACTATTCAATTTAATAAAATTGTTATTTGTTACAAAAGAGTGCAAATTGTTTTTTAACCGCGTACTCAATTTTTAGGACAATGCAAGCGAAGGATTTAATAATTCTGAGCGTGAGCGAGCGAATCAAAAGAGCACGAGGTTAAAAAATCTGTGCAATCGAGTGAAGCACGTAAGTATAAGAAGAGTACCCCAAGAAGATTCCGAGTCTGAGTTTTTTTAAAATTAAAAAAGGTTGTATGGTAAATTCGGCACCATAGCTTAGCACAAACTTAGTGCACGCGATGTTCTTAATTCAATTTACTTTATCCTCTAGCAGATGAAAAACGACTTTTGCACTCAGGTATCGAAGAGAAAAAATACTCATTTCAAGGGCCACTTTTTTTCTCCTTTCTTGCCAGTTCATAAATTGTTGCACTTATTAATAAAGACTATTAACTTTTTTTAAAACGGCAAAGTTTTTTCTCCCGAAATAGTAAAAGTACAAATATGACACGGACCACAATTCTTTCTTTGATATTATACCTCTTTTTGGCTAAGGATACGAATATAACCTCACGTCCAATCTATATATTTTATGTTCAAGAAATTAATATCACAGATCTTTAAATATCAATAACCAATCCTGTAACATATTTTTCTCAGAATAATCAGCTCTAAAAGACTCGCAATTAAAATCTTTTTTCGTTTTCACCAGCGTCCCATAGACAAAAATTTTTTTTTTTCATTGTACTTGTTGTTTAAAGGGCGGTAACTTATTATTCTTCAGAATAATTAGCTCTAAAAGACTCGCAATTAAATCAGTTTCTCGTTTACTCAGCGTTTTCTCTCCAAATAATCGAACCATAGACAAAAGAATTGTTTTTTTTTATTTGTCCTAGTCGTTCAAAGTCCGTAAGAAGTGAACAAGTTAAGCCAAAGTGCACATCATGCGGGCTACAAAAATACTCGGTTTAAGCTGACCGAACGATTCGCTAACGAGACCATGAAACAATGGGCAGGAGCGGGTTGAATTCAAGTAAGGGTTCTGTATAATAAGAACTTTCTTTTTAGAGAGGCTGAAGAAACTTTTCTGTATAGAAAGAGGTTGAGTTAAGCGTACGTAGCGTTACTGTCTCCACACATAGGTATAAAATATGCTAAACTCGGGAGAATCAAGAAGACTGCGACTTTTTTACGCTGCTGATATTTATTATTCTGCCTATGATTCGGTTATAAAATATTTCATTCGTTACGGATATCTACATACATATTGTGAAAGAGTTAGTTGGTTTGTTTGTTCATCTTCACCTCAGCAACTAAATGACGGATCGGCTTGATTTTTTTCACAGAAATAGTTCGATATCTGGAGAGTAAGTACACTAAACTTAGTTTTATATAAATACTGGTACTTTTCTAGCAAACTGGTAAACAAATGCAGAAAAAAAAGAGTTCTTTTTTATTTATTTATTTATTTAAAATGAACGCCTTAGTAGCAATAACACATATTATAAAATCATACAGAATACGATATTAAAATTAAATTAGGAATAAATTTTAGCTCTGTAATAATTTTATATTAAATATCCAAGAAAGAATAGATCTAGGTTTGGATTTTTTCTATCGCGATAACATTTTGGTCTTATGTGATTCTGTTTTTCTGATTCTATCCTCTAGATATAAAATAATTATAATTACCTACATATTTCGTCATTTGAATAATAAAGAAATAATATATTGCGGTTATAAAGACCTTTTCTAAAATTAAAAATGTGCATTGTGTTACAACCGTTACAACAAATTAAGTTAAGGCTTCGTTTTCTTGTTCGCGGGACTCTAAAGAAAAACAAAAAAAGGTTAGGTTAGCACTCTGTGTATTGCGCGCTAATTCTTTTCGGGGTCCGCAGAAAGTCGTCGGTAATCCTTCTTTTGTTCGCCCGCATTGATTCAGTATTTGACGGCCGAAGGACTGTAACTAAGCCACTTATGGCGATCGGCTAGGGAGGGAACAAAAAACATCGACATGTCTATGAGAAATTGTCGATGAAATTTGTTTATTGGATAGGAAAGACAAGTGTTAAAAAGAAATTAAAGGTTAGATAGATAATGATGTCAATATAGGAGTTTTGTCAATAAAGCTTCTGATTCTGATTCAGATTCTTGACTTATTTTCAAAACTAACACGTGTCTGATTAATTTTGTTTGCCAATACGGGTTTTCACGCGTACCCATCTGATTGTTAGAAAGATTTAGTAAGCTTTTGTTTTCTGAAAAAAATATCATCATATTTTTTTTATTTGCACGTTTTATTTAAGCATGTGACGTAAATACGACGACATTAATTGTGACTTAAAATAATAATAATAATAATCCGGTAAATAAACGGTCCATGCATCCCTGAGTAATCGTATTACACATATGAGAAAATACAGTACAGCCTGATTGAGAATGTCATCCTTTTATTTCATTTCTAAATTTTAATTATCTTTCAACTAAATTTAAACAGCATCTGAGCGCCTTGATTTGGCTTAACATTTTTAGGTGCACAGACACTTCGTTAAATATTTTAGCCATATTTCAAACAAATTTTATCAAAATCATTCTGGTTATTTGGCTGTTAGATGAAAATAGCTGAAAATCAGCAGGTGCACGTACTGAATTGAAGACAGCAATAATTTTTTTTTGGTATTATTTTATCAGTTATATTTAACGTTTCCATACCAGTACTCCCTACTTTTTTTTAATGTAGTGTTTGTAGGTATAGTGTCCCATCCCTAGTAAGCGCTTGACCAGAACTTTGCCAAATGAAGCGGGAGAGAGCGCGACTAGCCCGCCACGGAATCAGCGTAGAGTATACGAAGACAGAGAATTCTACATATATTATAAATGTGTAATTGTTGTATGTTGTATGTATGATCTCCAGAACATACGAATCGACTTGATTTTTGCATAGACGTAGGTCAAGGTCCAGCGAGTGTCATAGGGCTATGATATAAGTATGGTAACAACATGTATTACTTACAGGGAAGACAAACATAACGCGGATGAAACCACAAGTAAAAGTTAGTAAAATGTACAAAAATAGTTAAGTTACGAAACTGAAAATATCTATTTTATTATGCCTCGCTTCGATCGCTCTGACCACTACTGATCTCAGGGCGATACAAAAGTCTGATACTCAAATTGTTTTAGAATTACAATATCTTTGTTTCATAATGGCTAATAATAATAATTACTGAAAACGATGTAAGTCAGAGTTAGTAATAAACTTGATATTAACAGAGTATACTGTGTTATGCGATCCACGGTTAAAGTTACCTAGTGTAATAATGGTTTAGTAAGAGAAACTTTAATATCATGGACAGACAGAGAGACTCAAATAAATCCTAAGGCGTAATGACTTGAGGTCTAAATATTTGAAAGGCAATTTTGCTTTCAAAACCTGAGAATATATGAGACTTAGTAGCGATCAGCCGCGGCGTTGCCGGCGAAAAATAGTATGTAAAGAAGTTTAAACTTTGAACCCCCATTTGACCTATTTAGGGGTAGAATTATCAAAAATCCTTTCTTAATACACACCTACACTCAAATTTAATGAATACACCCTCCAAACTTCATGTCTCTTAGTTCAGCGGTTTTAGGTTCTATGATATTCCATACACTAGCTGACCTGTTGAACTTCGTATCGCCTAACAGTCGATGAATTATGATGTCATTAATGACGTGAGCTTCAATTTTGCCGATGTCAAGTTTTGAGTGAATATTGATATGTTCTATGATATTGTAAAACATATTTTTGTTCTATCATCAATACTTTTCTAAGAAATTTTATGGCTAATTTTTTATACACCTGAGGTTGCTTTTAACAGGCATTTCTGGGGATCTCTTTTTTTCTAGTAATAAATGTAGCTTTTGTTGCTTTCTAACTACAAAATAATTTAAAAAAATCGGTCTGGAAGTTCTTAAGTTCGTTACTTACAAAAATACAAATCTTTCAGCTTTCTAATATAAGTCGATAAAGTCTCTGCAACAGCTTACTCTGTGCGGAACCTGTGGCCGAGCCACCGAACTAAAGTGCATACAAAGACGTTACACGCTCGTTAAGTGTAGAGCTTAGGACGGTACGTTTCTTACTATTTACTTCCTTCCTTCTTTGGCTTAGTCAAGCTCGGAAGAAATAATATAGCATATTGTTAAGTTCCAAGCATATTACAAGTGTCTATCAGGCAGGCAAAATCCCTTACTATATCTCAGGACTTGGTGTTCAGTCGTTATTTCTCCTAGTACAAATCGGTATTGGTATATATACAACATTATACATTGAACATAATACAATCTTAAAGCTTATTTTCAAGTTAATAGTTAGTTTTGATTCATGTATGGTTCCTTCTTTATTAGTATTAACTTAATAATCGTATATTTATAAGTACTAATTCTCTCCATCCAAAGGTTGCCTGGAAGAAATTGCCTTTGGCGATAATGCCGCCCTATGTACTACCATTGTATAGATTTGTCTTGCTGTATCTTTTCTTTTTGTTTAGTGTGCAATAAAGCTATATTCAATAATTCATTCATTCATACAATTAGCAGTTGCTTTTCGAACTGTTGACCTCGCGAACACATTACTTATACGATTTTAAAAATATTTCTAGCTGTCAAATCTCAGATCAATGGTACGAAATTTCTGAGAAACATCCATACATACCAACTGACAGACGAACATTTTGCCAGACTTGGAGCAGAGTCGCTTTGCTCGCTCGGTCAATTAATCTAACTTTTTGACCGAAGCCTAAAAAGGAGGAGGTTCTCAATTCGATTGTATTTTTTAATGTTATTGTTGTTGTTTTACTCCACATTTTAGAGGCCCCATGTGGATAATTTCTTTTTTTTACGTCTATTCTCATATATTTTGCTTCGCTGTTCACTTGTCTTTATTTCTAGAACTGTCATTGATTTTAACTCAAAAAAAAAATCTGATGATAATGTGTGTCTGTTGTGTCTTAATCCGTAGTAAAACAAAAACGTAAGCAAAAGAATTGTATTTTTTTTATTCAATTGAGATTTGTACTAATTGCTAAAATATATTAAGTAAGAATCATTCCTTCCTTCAAAATTATTAAATTTCGGGAAAATACTAATAGAAAAGAATAATAGTAAAAAATACTAAGATATGTTTTAAATTCAAAATTCCTTTAATTTTAAAACAAGGTTTACTAAAAGGTGTGTGGCTAAAACCTGCAAACTGGGTTTTCATCCGTATCTTGCCGATTTTGGTTATCAAAATATTATGTAGGTTACGATGTGCTAACTGATTTAAAACTGGTATTTGAAGATGGCAGCTGCATTTATAAACCAAGGAGTTTTCTAAAAGAAAAATCATAAAACAAAATGGCGGCAATAAAATGGCGCGAAACGACTTTCCCGCCAAACGGGAGCTGTCAAGTGCATACGTTCGGGAGGCACTTGAATCGGTACTTATCCGGTGCATCCGATAATATATGCCCTTGTAAAGTGCCAGCCAATGCCAAAAACAAGAGAATCCAGGACCTAGTCTATTTATTTATCTGTTACCTAACTGTTTTGTCACCATTTGTGACCAAATTCGCTGTGGTTTGATAATTTGATAATTATCTTTACTTTTACTATTAGACACGAAATGGAAAAAAACACCAGCATTTCTGAAAAAAATTGCTGATGTTTTTATTGCCATGATTATTTTCTATCACTTGGTCTGTAACGATGTTTTACAAGGAGTTTGTTAGGTATTATCGGTTAAGGGTGTGAAGAGGAAAAAGAAAAAACAATGGTAAAAGAAAAAAAGAACCCATCGCTACGAACAACTTTCACTATGGGACCGAAAATGAATTCGAAAATAAAAATAAGGTGTTCCATTCTAAAAGTTTATCGATTGTCGACAAAATGAATGAAATAGCTGGTTAATTTTTCTCGATTTCATAGTTGTTCCCATGGTGAAAGTTGTTCTTTAGAATTAATAAAGATACCACTTCTCAGCTTATTACACCCCTAACCTAACCGATAGAAGAACTTTATTTTATCTCAATAAATAGAATCATTGAAACGTAAAAAACATTTGTTATCTGCCAGCCGATCGCAGATTGTATCTAGGATCGGTTTTAAAAGATCCAAATTGTAAATTTTATTGTAAAAAACTTCCATTGAATCGCATTAACACTTAGTTAAAATAGCTTCGAAGGACTATTGTATTTATTTTGTTGTAATAAAATAAGGATGGACTTAGTGGCGCTTTGATTTTTTAACAGCCTTCGACGTGAGGAGATTCTCGATTATCTTTTTATAAACTAATCAACCGATAGCGTCTCATTGCCGGGCACTACTCTCCTCTATGAAGGGGTGTAGTCCAATTAACGCTGGACCAATTTCGGGTTGGAGACTTCATTTATCTCGAAAGCTAGTTATAGTTTATTAGTCATCTCCTACAAGAAGGTTTTCTCAGGATGTTTTCCTTGGTAAAAATATTTCTAATATGCATATTAGAAAAATCTCAAGAAGTGTATGCCTGGACCTGGGATTGAACCCGCGCCCTTTCGCTTGTTGCAACGAGCTCATCGATCATTAACTCTTCTATATATATATAAAAGAGTGGGTAATTCCTGACTGAATCTGACTGACACTAACCAATACAGTTCCTTTTGATAAATCAAAAAAAAATACAGTACAATTCATTGCAAATAATAAGGTAAGTCTAAAAAAATACAGTTAAGGAGAATATTCTAATTTTTTGGAGTCTGTTTACAACTCTCCTTTGATGCAGCCATATCCACATCAAACCAGGGATTAAATCAATTTAATAACATCATGGTATCGCCACAGATGTAAAACGTTATTTTTATTGCATCTCATGCCTCTTCCAAACAAACATACATATCTCCAGGGTTCAGGGAGAGGGAAATTTATGGATGCCAATTAGGCTAGCTGATACTATCGAACTTTTTTTGATTTTTGTTTAGGATGAAAGATGGCATGGAGTCGGTTATGCAGTGTTTAGTTTATTAACTGCTATAATTTAATATGCGCAGTTGCAGTACCTTTTGCAGTATCTTTTTTCTGTATATTGTAATCACAGAGATTGTTACAATTAATTATTTTTTCTTAATGTTTTGACTAGAGATTTCAAATACTATTATGTCACCCGTATTTAGCCGCCATGTTTAACCTCCTTTAAGAAGACATGTGATCGTATACACATTATAATTGTGTAATTATTGATAATAAAATACTTTCTCTCTTAATGTATATTATTAGAAACTCGAGTTAAAACCTCCTTATGTATGCATGTAACCTCTTTTTATTTCATTAAATCTCTTTGATCATTAGAGCTATCAACTGATTTGCACCTACCAACCAATATCATCTACAGTAATTTGTGGACTGTAATGAGAGTGGCATAATTAGTTAAGGTGTTTCTTTACAAACTAGCTTTTACTCACGGCTTTGCACTTCACGACCGAACAAGCCGAGTCGATCCTAATTTACTGAGGTGAAGAAGGACAAACAAACCAAGAAACAATCGTTAACATTTATAATATATCTGGGGATTATAAGTAGATAAATGAATTAAAGTATGTGGTAGCGACTCCATGGCTTCCAAGTCCGTGCTCTATACGCTTATCTAATTCGACGACACGGAGGTGAGATGCACTTTTATTCTGTTTATTTCATTTATAACCCATTAATTCTGTACCGCTGTGGTGTTACCATACTTTAAAAATTTCCACAGGCGTGTGATAAAATGATATTGAATGTTTTTTGGTTGGTACGAGTGTTATAACATCGATTCTTGGACAGAATAAAAGTTAAGGCTGTCATAATGACCATACTTAATAATCTATATCTTTACAGTAGCTACTGTCATTATTGTATATACCTATTTTGTTTTCAAAAGCAAATTTGTACCTATGTATTAATTTCTAAACCAGTTTTAAAGATTTGCGAACAAGAACAACTATAAAGTTGCAACCGATTTCGATTCCGTATAGATATGCATTACTTTTTCTTTCTTATTATGATTTGAAAAACAAGCACCTCGAAAGATTATGATAAAATTCCCTTCAAACAAAAGAAGAAATTTTCAAATCAACTAGGAGTCTTTGGATCATACATAAAATTGTTTCCGAGGAATTGATTTTGTCCTGTTTTTTTGAAGTCTACTCAATAATTACAAATTTGAAGCTTATTGATCTAGGCAAGCTTAAAAAACAGATAATATTGTATAATAATATTAATAATATTTATATTAATATTGTACTTATACAGATCTTTTACTGTCATTGCGATACACTTTTTAAATCATTTTAACTACGCATTGATGATAATGGCCCATTACGTTACCAGTGTAAGTATATAATAATACCATTACTTAAAAACAGGAGACCTTTACGCAAGAGTGGAACATAGTAAAGTTCAGGAAAAAATACTATTATGGTATGTTTTATTGTGGAATGGTAACCCTGCCATGTTCTACCACGACTTTGCGGCGGCGTCTCAAGGAAATGACTCTATTAATACACCGTGGTAATTGTTTGGAGTTTGTCCTTTTGACTCTTTCTCATTTTTTAATGCGATCAAAATCTTGACGACTTTTTATACTGATGGGACTTCTTCAAGTTAATGAGTATAATTATACATATCATTATACCTTTACTCCATAAAATATCAAATATCATTATGACGTTAAGAAATTCCTTCACGTTTGACTTACATTGTACCCCTAAAGATGCATTTTATTACTTATTCGTTATTGAAATTACACTACTATTTCTTTACTTAATGTAACTAACTTTAAGAATAATCTTGCCAAGTTTTAAATTCCTCTTGTTAGAAAATAAATTTAGAAATGCATAATGGTAGTATTATTTTTAATTAATAATTCTACCCCAAGTCGATGTTTAGGTAAATAATTACTACTTCTACTAGTTTATAGTGCTTGGCAACACTTACAAATTACGGAACATTCTACGCGCTACATACAAAAGCATAAAATATAAACATTGACGACAGAGATCTACGACATCGAGACATTCAAACATCGAACCAACCTTTCATCGCAACGGCAATGCATCAGTGTATTAACTCTCCAGTTATACAAGCCGTACTTCTTCTCCATTCCGCCGATCCAGAACGGGCAGCGAAGGTCGTGGACTCGGCAGCAGCGATCGGTTCTCGTATAACCACCGAGCTGTGAGTACCTCGTCGCCGAATATCCTTTTCCGCACCATTTGGTTCCGGGCACACGGAGAATCTCCATTGCGTCGCGTTTCGGTCTGTCAAAGTTTTGTATTTACTGTCACGATTCCAATTTGTTTTCTTCTGTATCCAGCCAGTATTTTCTCGTTTTAAAAACGCGTGGGAATTTTATTTGTGAGAAATGTCACACATCTTGAGTTGTCAATGTCATTTTATTTGCGCGCCATTTTTATTGTCATGATAGGTGTTGCTAGGTTAGTTGATTAACTAACCTAGCAACAGCCTAGCAACAGGGTTGTGTTACCTACCCAGTTAACTTTATAAATCCGATATTTTTTAATAGATTGGTTGTTATAAATGAAGCTTCACACATTCCAATAAGTTCAATGACGGTTGAAAGTAATGATCTCTTCCCGTTTTTATTAATTTTCTATCCTACGCGGCTCTTAAAAATGGACCACCAACGAAAGTTTTTATGATTTAGAGAAATATTAATCGTAAATGTGGTGAAGAGTCGTTGTAAATCTTGTAGAACACAGGGACGGTCTAAGTGCTTTGAATCTAATAACTAACTGCGTTATTAAAAAAAATTTGTTTCAAAGTCTTGCATTGGTTTGAGACGATCTCCATCGCATAAAATTAGACAAAATATAAATAAAATGTGTATTTATCAATCAAAAACTCTTAAAATAGTCCAATCAATAATTTTAGATGTATATGATAAAAGCACACAGACAGTAATACAAACAATTTCTAGAACTGTAACGTAACTTTAGGAGTTCCACAAGGATCCATCCTTGGACCATTACTTTTCTTAATCTATTTTAATGAGTTGTCCCAAATAACAAAGCATTTATGCATAGTTTTACAGATGATGCTATTATCTGTATACCCAAACAGAATTTAACCAAAAAAGACTAAGTATGAAAATAAAATAAGCAGTAATCGTAAACAAATAAACAGTACAGTAAACGTTCTAGGTACTTGGTTAGGAGACTTTAGATTAATTTAAATTTAAACGCAGACAAAACTAAGATGATTCACTTTAGAAATTATAAGCAACATCCTTTACAACTCAATAATATCGTACAAAGGTAAACTGGTAGAAACTGTAGAACAAACTAACTTTCTAGGCGTGAACATAGATATACATCTTAATTGGCAAGCACATGTTAGTAAAGTCAATAGTAAACTATCGCAATACTATTAAATTTTATCAATATTAAGTAATGTATCAAATGAAAAAAATGCCGTTAATGCCTATTATGGCTATGCTTATCCTCAGCTTAATTATGGAGTTATATTTTGGGAAAATTCTGTAGAGGTAGAATCTACTTTTATTATGCAGGAACGCTGTTTAAGAGTTAAATACAAACTAAATTCAACCGACACTCTTCGCCATGTATTTAAAACTAATAATTTTCTTACTCTTGCTAGCATATATATTTATGAGACCTGTATATTCGTAAAAAAAACTCAAGATGGAGCTTGTCTGGTATATCCTGGCTCTAAATAAAGGCTGCGGGAACACACCGTTAGGTGTGCGGTGGGTTAGGTTTGGCGACTTATTTTATCAACTTGAGGGTGGTAGTTATTAACTGGGCGAGCGTCAAAAACTCCCTACCACAATGCTATGGTTTGCTTTCACCGGTAGCGCAGGTTCATTTTGCATCTTTTGTGGGATAGAACCTAAACTAATTAAGTACATATAACTTGTACATATGTACTTGCACTATCTTTCAGTAATTGTAAATACTCGTAAGTACTTAGTCGAATAACACGCTGGTTACAAGCTCGAAAAGTTGATAACATGATGCAAATGCTAATTGTAAATATGTTTCTATATCATTATGCAAGTGGTATATTATCGTCAGAATGAGGTTTGTTTTGCATATACAGGGTTATCGGCTAGGGGTGTACTAAGCCGAAAGGGGGTCACTGTTGTCCTAAGGAATAACTTTCACTTTGGGATCAATTCTGAATTCAAGAAAAAAAATCAGCTGTTCCATATAAAATGTTAATAGGTCGTCGACAAAATGTATGAAACAGCTAATAATTTTTTCTCGAATTTAGAGTTGGTCCCATAGTGAAAGTTGTTCCTTCAGATGGGTATATTGACCCCCTTTCAGCTTAGTACACCTCTAGCCGATAACTCTGAATTTGATACCGAGTAATCCTTTTTCTATGATTCAATCTAGATAAGATTAGACTTTCTTACAATTTAATCATTTGTACCAAGTGCGTGTCACAAATACGAACAACATTGTTGATCAAGCGTCTCTGTTTCAAATTATGATGATGTATGTGCAATGTACTAATTTCGTAGTTGCATACAAGTCGCAGTTTTTAGCCAATCTTGACCTAACTTAACTTAGTCCTACGAATTTTCAGTTTTTTTTTTCGTAGGAGATTGGTAGCCAGTCAATAATTCCAGCCAAAAAGATCAGAGGAAGCCGGCCGAGCCGTTTATTGGCCGATTTCAGTAATATTTAGCGCAAACATGAACACAACATTAAATAAGATTCCTGAATGTGAAAAAAGTCGGTTGTCGTGTTTCTTTATATAGTCGCATAAAATATCGCAGACGCGAAGCTGACCGTTCGGGGAACTTACCTGAATTGAATGCTTTACATTCTTATATGAAAGCTATATGATAATAAATTACTGTACTCAAGCAAGTACGGCGGTGCGGCGTTGACTTGGGCATTGTACATCGCATGCCATTAAATATATATATATATATATAACCTAACCGTATATGTATATATATATATATATTAAACTCTGGTAAGTATTCTGACGTGTTTTGACGGTTTTGAGCTGCTGGAAGTTCTATGTTTGTCTGTATGTATTATTTTATATTATGTGTATTGTACGCACAACCATAATTATTGATCCCTAATTATTTTAGCCGTAGCCATTACCAACCCAAAAAACTAAACCAACCTCAAAGTACCTATTAATAAGTAAGCTCAAAAACTGTTACACGTCCACAAATTAAGACCTCGAAATATTAACAAGGAAACGATATATCCACAATGAAAATATACAGCGATGAAAAGAAAAACGTAAACCTGTCTAACATGGTGTTCCTATTATTGGGCGGATCTGAACAATTCGAGCATAGAGCAAAAGTCTAAAAGTCTCCAAGAAAAACAAACCAACCAATGTTCGGTGTTGCCAGGTGAGAATTTAGTATTCGTGTATTTAAAAAATAAAAAAATACATTGATTTTTATATGTACAAATTAAATACACAATAGATACTCTACGGTACGAGTCATATTAGATAGATGTTTGTTCTAAAACTATGTTTTTAATAATGGTACAGTCACAGACAATAAGTTAAATGTTTAAACACGGTATCATATATAAAGAATCACTTTAAACTTAAAGTCACCCAATAAACAAAATCAAGCCCACACACAACCCTCACCAAAACGCACCAATCAAACCAACAAACCTGACAACACCGCCAAAAAAAAAGAAAAACATAAACCAACCTCCTATCGCAACGACAGTGCGAAATCGTGTACGGTCTGAAGTTGAAATATCCGAATCTTCGTCTAAATTGTCCTATGTTCATTCGGCAGTTGTCGTGAGCCCTACAGCATTTGTCCTCAGTTCTGTCGGCGCCCAATTCACTGTATTCTTCGGCCAACTGGCCAGCGCCACACCATTTTGTGCCAGGTAGGATAAAATTCTCCCTGAGCGACCGACGCGACCTGGGTTTGAAATTAAAACTTTTTGGATTTTGACCTCTTTTGGTTTTTCAGTTTGATTTATTGATGTTTTTTTGTCGATTTACTCTGTGGGCGATGATCAATGACGTTCCTATAGAAGGAGGCAAGTGACATCTAGGCTTAAGGTCGTTAAAATGTGATCTAAATCTCAATTAGGTTTCAGTTCGCCAAAATCATCCTCGGACGACGATATTAACGACTGAGGTATCTATTTGATATTACGAGATATTTTCAACAAAATAATCAATTTATAATAATTGGTAATTATGTCTGGTTGGGCATTAAAATACTCTAACGACTCTAGAAAGCATAATAAGATTGAATAAATTACTTTTCACACGTAGGTAAGTTTGATCATTTAACTAAATAACAATCAAGAATTAAAATTAAATTAAATTGTTCGTAAGAAACGGTGCGACGTATAAACTAGTGAATGCAACTGCTCGGATCTCATCATATATTTTGACGAATACCACAACTTAATTTTTTTAAATCCTGTACAAACAAAGCTATTTTTCAGCTATTTTTCTGCTTCAAAAGTTATCACGGCACCTGTCTATCTCTGTAGGAACGTCATTGGCGATGATGTAAAAGCTGAAGAAGTGTTTTTAATGCGCAAATAGGAAGTAAATAGTAGAGAAATTAGAAATGGTGTAAAGCTGGATAAGTAATAGATTACTAAGTCCTTGAAATTAAAGTTAATGATTGTATGACAATGATTTAAAATTACATGATAACTGGTAATGTGATAAGATTGCGAACTAATTGTTATATACAGGGTTATCGGCTAGGGGTGTACTAAGCCGAAAGGGGGTCACTATACTCATCCTAACGAACAACTTTCACTACGGGACCAACTCTAAATTCGGAAATAAAATTAGCTGTTTTATACAATTTGTCAACGACCGATAAACTTTTTGTATGAAACAGCTGATTTTTCTTGAATTCAAATTTGTTCCTTATGATGAGTATAGTAACCCCCTTTCGGCATAGTACACCCCTAGCCGATAACCCTGCATAAAAGAATAGCAAGCTTAAAAATAAAATTTCTTGGAATGATTTTGTAGGTTGTTAGGTTTGATTTATTATGTAAATGAAATTGTTTGTACTTTTGTGATGTGATTTATTATTATGAAATCTTCGAGATAGCCAATACCAAATAGATAGCGGACAAATAGGCATAGATTAATATTTTTTGATGTTTCTAACATAAAAAATGGTGGATAATGTAAGTTTATTTGATTGAAAAGTATTTTATTAGTTGATGGAGTCAGGCGTTACTTTGCGGAAATCCATTTATAATAAGATGGTATATACAAGATATCTAGTGTTGTCCCGCTTCGTTTTCATGTCAGCGTGAGAAATCGAAAAATATTTTTGTTTTTATGGTGTGGTTCCCCCTCACTACCTCCACACCTCACCTTATTATTTCTCTTTCTCTCAGTATCCGACTTCCTCGACACGTGTTTCGCCTTAGCACAAGGCATCCTCAGGAGATGTTAACTCTTCAAGCGCTCGCTCGAGCGAGCGAGCGCATTAAACAAAAATATTTTTCGATTTCTCACGCTGACATCAAGACGAGGCGGAAAAACACTAAATATCTTGTATATACCAACTTATTAAGTATTTTATTCTTAGTAAATAGGTCATTACAAATAAGAAAAAAAAAATGCAGTGTTAATTTGTAACGTTAAACTTTATTATATTTTATTTGAATTTATATTCAGTGCGCATTGGGTGGAAAAATAAAGTGTTTTATTGTTAGCAATCTGAAAAATATTACTGATTCCTTTTCTATGAATTATTATCGTCCCGCAGATTTTAAATGGCGCTGCAGACGGTGTTGCTGCATTTTAAATTATATAATATTTCGAGTCTAAATAATGAAGCATAGTGCTAAAAATGCTAGTTTAGATGTAAAAGAAGTTGGTCGAGGCTCTTAGCTATAAGGCCGTTTGCCGAAACGAATATCGGAACTATGATTGACGAATCAACATCTACATCCTAACTAATATTATTAATGCGAAAGTAACTCTGTCTGTTTCGCTTTCACGCCAAAACCACTTAACCGATCTGGATGAAATCTGGTGCACAGGTAGATTGGACCCCGGGAAAGAACATAGACATTTTTAACCGACTTCAAAAAAGTAGTTCCCCCATTATCTCGAAAACCAATGGGGAACTACGCGGCTGAAACTACGGGGCACAGCTAGTTTGTTATAATTTAAAATACTAAATTTTTTTCTCTCTATCAAAACTATCACAATGCCTGAAATGAGTTTCACTTAGCTGAGTCTTACTGTTATATTCTTTTAAAATTTGTTCTGTTCTGATAATTTTATTTATATACCTACCTACATGAATTTCTAATAAATATATATTATATTTTATATCTAAACGGAGAAAAATATGGAAGAATTATGTTGATAGTTAGTTCACGCGACTTGAATATATTTGATTTATGCCCCAGAAATAGGGAAGATGGGAATTTTGGTTCATTTCTGCCCCGTTGTGTGGTCATTTACGGTGTTGTGCATTTATTAATGTAAATAAGATAAAGTTCATTGAAGAAACAAAATACGTACAGGAGATAAGTAGGATTAGATGAATAATTAAGACGTAGTAGTTTTAAATAGGTAAACGCAAGAATTAAGCGTGGGTCAAACCGAGCGCGTTGTATTGCTTGCTTGCATAAGCGCGTTGCGTTACAGCGCGTTCTGTAGGATCTCACACTGGCCATTTTGTTTGCTGTATTGTGCAACGTTCTTGATATCTGCCTTTTAGCTTTGAAATGGAATGCACAGAGTCAAACAACAAGTACCAGACTACGTAACAACACGTCTACGCGCGTAATTACGAAGTCTGGGGTGACTTGCGGTGACAAGCGTAGTCGCGCAATGGGTGGGTCATTTCCTCTATGTGCTGCGCTACGCTGCATCCCGTTTGACCCATGCTTTAATGATGAAGTCAGCGCGTGCACATTTCGAAATAAACAACTATTTTACAATACTTTAACCAAATAAAAATGTGACTACTGTCTTTAATTGGGCCGGCGCTTATACCATTTTTCAGTTTCTTTTACCAAACTACTAGATCAATTTTGATGAAATTTACTTCTTGAGCTCATATGGAAATGATACTATCATGCCAAGAAAACAGGAATTACTTACTAAATCTATCCAGGCGAGTTGGAACTATGGTAACTACATTTTGGCACTACATGTAAGAATGTATTTTGTTGTTTTTATGTTTTCTGTGTCTACAATAAAGCGTGCATGATCTATCTTTCATTATAAAAAAATACTAATAGCCATAACCTGTGACGGTAATATAGCGCCTGGAATGACGCAATTACGAGTTGTGTACCTACTACATACCAGCTGGTCAACTCTGTTATTTGAATCGTCTCAGAATTACGATTGGATTGTGCCAAAATGGCCGCTTTGTCATAGAATAAGCCACAGTTAGTAATAAACAAAATATTTTTTTTAATACTAACTCTGATGTATTCTATGTCGAAACCGACATTTTGGTACAATCCAATCGTAATTCTGAGACGATTCAAATAACAGACTTGTCCAGCTGTTCCTTTTTTTGAAGTAGGTTAATAAAAGCTGATATAAAAAAAACAATTTGAATATGCTTCAGATGCAAGCTCATTAAAAAAAATTGCCGTAAGTAATTGTTATATAAAACGACTTTTCAAATATAACTCCTTACTGCTATCTATGTAGCTAAGTTTTAGTATTGTTTTTCGACCCTATTTTGTTATTCAATCAAAGATGCTTACAAACTAACTTATTTTTTTAAAACTACTTCTACTAAACTTATATCCTTATTTTGAATGAAGAAACAATTTTACTGATTTATTCAAAACGTTTAAAAATTTAAAAAGCCTTAATAAATAAAAATGTCTTAATTTGGTTAAAATATTGCTGGGACACAATTTCGTATAAATAATGATTACGAGATTTTTTTTTCAAACTTTGAAAGTCGCAGATGAGAAAATACTGGCTGGTGACAGTCGAAGTAGACGTGCATTCGAAATTTGAATGAGTTTCGAAATTGAAAAGTATTCGAATTATTAAGTGAAAAAATTCCCAAAATACGTGAAATATATTTACAGGGTGTAAAACATGTGATTAAATAATCACTAATCCGGATAACAATTGATTATAAATAAAATGCATGTAATACTTTATTTAATTGTTATTTAAATTAGTTTTAATTCAAGTGGCAACTATAAATAATAAAAAAAAAAACAAAATTATAAACATACCTACCTAGCGAGTGACACCCCACCAATTTTAGTGTTGCTCTCCATCATATATTTCATTTCTTCATGTCTTTTTAGGCATTCCATTTTCAAATTGTCATAGTTCAACCAGCTAGCGACATCTTTTGGCAAGCCTTCTCCTTTTCTCAATATTCGGAATGTCACGTTCCCAAAATGGCGGTAAAACTTTTCCATATTTTCCTTCTTGGAGTTCACGTTTTCCTCTGAATCGTCCGTTTGCCGCGTTATTCTAAAGTTTGCCTCATCTAAAGCCAGTTTTAACTCTTTGCGCAATGTTTTGAGGAAGTTTCTTGCAGATTTTTTTTGCGTTATATACTCGCAGTCTTGAATGACGCCATTTTGATTGTAGATTACTTGAACAAGATGGCGGCCGTCAGTTAGCTGGCGTAATCTGAGGCCATTTCTGAAACAAGAAAAATAAACATTAGTAAATAATTATTACTAAGTTAAATGCATCACTTGCTATTATATATAACTGAAAACCTTATTGTTAATTTTATTTGATTTTTATTAAATTTAATGTAGCTATGTCATATAAAACTACTAATATGAGGTAATAATATATTTAACCGACCTCAATAAAAGGAGAAGGTTCTCAATTTTTAGAAATTATTATTTTAAATTAATTAAGTATTAACAAATTTTTTTTGAATGGGATGGGGTATTTTTTTCGGTATCAGCTTGCTTTGTAGAGCAGTCACGAGATAAATAGTATTTTTTTTTCTAGTTTATTAGTTATACAGGGCTATCGCTTAGAGGTGTACCAAGCCAAAATAGGGCCACTGTACTCATAATTAACAACCAATTTCATTATGGGACCAACTCTGATATCGAAAAAAATATAACAGCTGTTCCCATGTTTATCGGTTATCGCGAAAATGTATGAAATCTCTGATTTTTATACTCGAATTCAGATTTGATCCCATAGTAAAAGTTGTTCACTAGTATAGTAACCCTTTTTCAGCTTAAAACACTCTTAGCCGATAACCCTGTATTAATTTTAACCTGAGTATTACAATTACAAAACTCTTTATTGTCACCACAACATAATAGAACATCAGACATAAATGACTGAAAACCGGCACAAAGGGAGGTCTTATCGCCAAAAAACTATCTCTTCCAGACAACCCTTGTAATTTTTTTAGTATTGTTTATTTATACTATGATCTTGTTAACTTGCCATTAGTCACCAAGTTTTATTGCAGTCATAAATAGAAAAAAAAAGCTACCTGAACATTAAAATTTCTTAATTTTTATTTTTATTTACGCGCCTGTTGAATTGAAGTCATCTGTTTCTTTTATTTCAGTCCTAACTACGTGTACACATAATAAATTTTAATAGTTTATACAAAACTGCATCAGTATGATATAAATCAGCTATAGGTATAACGGAAATCAGCTTATACATATCAATGCAGTAAGTTACAAGTCGTATTTAAAAAAAATATTAAGTTACGCCTCATTCATGTAGCTCAATCATTAAGATAAAATAAAGATATGTTACAATTACATTTAATTCGTAATGCAATCAATGTTTGTGAAATGATGTCCGACAGTAACTGAGACAAACTCTTATTACTCAGAAGTTATCATGATTTAATAAACAGAGCCTTATACAAATTTAAATGGCGTCGGAATATCCTACAGTTTAACATCATTACTTGAGAATGTATCTTTATTCTTAGGTACATTATATGAGTACTAACTAATGCCTGCGCCTTTGCCAAGTTGTTTTTTATACAACAACACTACGATACTTTGGTACAACAACACTTAACAAATTACAACTTATATATAAGTATAGGACTAAATTCAAAGTGACAACCGTGGTAAATTTGCTGAATAAACTTTTGTACACATCGTTATAATAATATTAGCTATGCCCCGCGGTTTCACCCGCGTAGTTCCTCATTGGATTGTCGAGATAGTGGGGGAACTACTTTTTTGAAGTCGGTTTAAAAGTATCCTATGTCCTTTCCCGGAGTTCAATCTACCTGTGTACCAAATTTCATCCAGATCGGTTAAGTGGTTTTGGCGTGAAAGCGAAACAGACAGTCAGAGTTACTTTCGCATTTATAATATTAAGTTAGTTTTAGGATAAGAATCAATATGGAACACAACTTCAAATAAATCAATATTTAATTAATCTAACTTAGGAGGTGGCTTTTTAAAGTTAAACAAGGTTTGATGAAATATATATAGTTCTGGACATATATCAATGCAAGTTTCGTTTTATGATTATAATTTAAGTAAATTATACTGTAGATTCCCGAGAAGAAAACTTCTACGGTGCTTTCCGGACCTTCTGAGTTCATTTCAATGCAATCTCTTTGCAAAAAAATCTAGTTGACACTTTCGCATTTATAGGATGTGTAGGGATGTGAGGATGCACTTTTTCCTTGCGATAGCTGAAAGAGACCGTAGACCCAAGTATTCGACACACAGGGTCATCGGCTATGGCTGTAGTTATCATTATGACGGACAACTTTCACTATGAGACCAACACTGAATTCGAAAAAAAAATATCATCGGTTTTATACATTTTGTCGACGACCGATGAACCATAAGATTGTACCATCAATGGTACCACGGCAAAAATAATTGTCATTGATGGTACAATCTAATGCAACCGCGGCAAATAAACGTTTTATAGAACAGCAGTTTTTTTTTCTCGAATTCAGAGTTGGCCCCATAGTGAAAGTGGTTTGTCATTAAAGGAACAGTGATCTTTTTTGGCTCAGTACGGCTCTAAGCAATAAACCTGTATAATTATTACACAAACAAGTTCTTCTGAAAAAGGTGATTATCTGCTTTAATTATGAATTTAAATTTAAAATGTGGTATACTAGACTTAAATATAGAACTAGATTTAGATATAAAATGTTACAATTTATGGTATACGAGAAGACCCTACTTCGTCCTTCTCAATACAACTACCACCTATGAGGGTCACCAATGGAGAAGAGGATTAAAAATTTAATAAATTTTCATTAAATTCACATAATTTCGATACGTTCCCTTACATTTTTGCGATGGTATAAATGATCAAAGAAAAAATTATTTACTGTTTTATTGGGGCACAAGTGTGTTAATATTTCCATAATGCACGACGCTATCCATCCACCCCTTAACGTCACCCTCAGATAGAATTGACTAATAGCTGCGCATCTCATCCCTGCGGAGATCTAATGACGTTTTTATTCAATAATTTGTAACATGATACTGGCAATATCTGGCTGTATGATATGTGCTTGCGATGCCAAAATATTTTTTTTCTGTGTAGAAATAATGATTTAATTATTAAAAAAATAATACAGTTCGTAGGATAAATATACATATATATTAATAAGACCTTCTCTTATGGTCAAAATATAATATACTTACTTATTTTATAAGTTGTGCGTATTCAAAACAAATATGCACCTGATGTATGTATATATCAAGCAATGACATTTCACAAAAAAACATAGACAATAAGTGACTTATAGAAATGTTTTATTTGAAAAATCCGTTTAGATTAATGTCTTATTGAAACGACCACATTATTCTCATTCCTTTTATGAAAAATGGTACGAGTTATTACTGCGTTTATTTTAATTTAATTACTAATCTTTACCTGCCTAATTACTGTTAAATATTAAAAATTTGGTTACTTTACGATAACATTGCAAAAATTACCGCAGATTTGAATGAATTTTATCACCAATTTATTTCCAAACAATTTAAACCAATTGCAGACGTTTTAAACCATATAAATCATTTATTTCGCATAATATCACAATTTATAAATTATCATTATATTAAAATACGTCAAAATAAATAAGTCGAACAACCCATCCCGAATCGTACCTGGAGCAAAGGTACCCATTACGCTGGCTGCGTTACCGCGTTGAATGGCAATGGCCAGCCTTTGCACCAAGTAAGATCCAGAGCGAGAGTCGCCAGTCAAGTTGCTAATTCTACGCCCTATCTCCCTAATTAAAGTTTTTGCTTCAGAGCCCCAACAGCCTAGGGTCTCCACGGCAATAGGCACAAAATAATATAGCGGCTCCATCGCTGCGTACTTCTGCTTTTTCTTTCTCGCGGCGTCGTTTTAAACTCATTAATTTTGCAATATCAATGATAAATACACAAAAGTATCTAGATGTACCTAAGTGTATTGTAATATTATTTAGCCGCATTGTTTATTGGAAAGTTTAGTATTTTACCATAAAATATTTTTTCAATGATGAGAACAGGTTATAATATGTCGAGCAGAAATCCATTTACCAAGAATAAAATAAAATTAATCCAAATCTTTAAACAAACACGCACATATTATCAGTTATCTATCAATAAATATAGATAACCATTTGCCGTCCAATATAATTTCAAGGGCAGCAAATCTGCACCCCAAAAGTACAGTCAGATACAAATTAGATTTAATACAGCGAGTGGTGAGTGACGCGCACTCGATGAACATTAGCGTAAGTACAGCCAGAGAAACAAGTGTAAGAAATAATTGGTAGCTTAAAAAAATGTTAAGCAATTTAATTTCAGTAGGCGCGTATACGTCTAAAAGGCCGATTTTGATGGATTTTATAAGCGGGCAATTGTGAGGTACCCTTTCAACACAACAGTGATCATAATCATTTTATTTGTATGTATAAATACAATTTACACGTCAATCTTAAAAATACAATTGTAGGAATTTATACCATATTATATAAAAATAATATTAATTAATTTGTCACAAAATTGGTAGTTAAATTATAAAAAATAGGTATTGTATTAAGGTATACGTATAGTTACTGTATATCAGTATACTATGATATTGACGAGATACCTCTGCCCGATATAAATATTTTATTATGTTCATAAAAAAAAACATAAAAACATCCTATGTACAATCGAGATATTTGTGGCCCCACACAGAGCTCAAGGCCCGTGTTGTGGAAGCCATTGATTACGATAGATTTAATACACTAATAAATATAGAACAAGCTATGATATAGACAAAATTTTGCCTACCAATTTCTCGTTACGATTATGACATTTCCTGTTCGACAGCGTAAATTAGATATTAAAAACAAAAATAGGTAGACACAATTTAGTGCGCGACTGTATCTGTTAACGCAGACATAAAATGTTAAAGACACCACAAGCATCGAGAATCGGTTAAACGAACCGTGATTGGTATAGAATGCACTTAAAGTAGGGGTCCCGAGGAATTTGCAACTTGATGGGGGAATTCGCAATGCCTCATGGTAACATTTGGGGTATATTAATAACGTTGTAACACGACACCGGCTGGATGAATGCATGAACCGTGCGGGGTCTACAAAAATGATCTGTTAATTTCATTAAATTCATTTCTATCTAGCAGTTCATTTGTTCGTATAGATTTGTTATTAATGATAATAGTAGATGTATTTTAATAGATTTATTAAAGTATGTTAAATAAGTCTATAAAAAAATAATTATAAACTTTAATTAGGCAGGCGCTGATACAATATTTTCAGTTAATTTATTTAAAAAAAACAAACATTTGTAACGAAATCGATAAAACTAGAGGTATATCTTATATCCTTTTAACCATAAAATATAACAAAAATACACTCGATTTTTTTAGGTATTCTTAGTAAAATGTGTGGTGTCACCTGGGAAACAATTAACGAGTCCTCTAAATCAGTCCAGGCGCCGCTGACAAATCAAGTGACATGCCAAAATTTACAAAAAAACGTATTTGAAAAATAAGAGTAACTCCTCTTTTGAAATCGGTTAAAAACAAACAGAAACGGCACACTAGCGCCCCCACCCACGTTTAATCTTTATTGCTCGAGAGACAGCGACCGCAGACGGATTGCGGCGGGCGCTTCGACACTTCCTCGCGTTTCTGCGACCCTGGTACTTTGCTAGTTAGTGCAATCGCAACACTTTGACCGAAATGGGGAAGTTTGTGTACTTAGCATGGTGTGTTTATTACGACTGCATTAGAATTAAATCTTCAGTTACTAACTACTAACTCTTCAGTTCATAAATTGCTTCAAATATTTCAAGATAAAAAAACAGCTCTCTAGTAGCGAAATCCACAGTTAATCTTTAAGGTGCTTCGACACTTCCCTGCATTTTTGCTTCCCTGGTACTTTGCTAGTTAGTACAAAAAATATGAAAGACAAAGTTTGTAAGTTAGTTGTGCTTTAAGCATAGTGAATTAAATAACTACATTAAAATGAAATGCAGAATTTAAATACAGAAATTTAAAAATATTTGGTACTGTATTTGCTAGACTCGAAGCTTATGGGTTAGAATTGGAGGCATGTGCCCTATCGTTTGCACTATATCAGTTTTATTCAGATAAATAATATCTATTCTGGAAATAAAACACTAAAACTTGGTAAAATAGTAAAACGAGGCATAGCAACCCAACCCGTTTGTTGCTACAATCACACACAATTTACAGCTAACCATATACCTAGTCGTGTTATACAATGTGGTTAAAGGATGTGTAATAAGTCTGCATGCAATGAGTTATGTTTCCTACAAGCATCGAAGGAATGCAGCTTTTAATTGGCATTCAGATATTTGCTACAAAGTTAAAACAAAAATCGGACGAGTGTGAGTCGGACTCGCGCACTAAGGGCGAAAATTTGTCTTAGTATTAAGGTTTTAATCCATTCAATACAGAACCTTAAGATACAGCTAAAAATGGATTTCCTCCTTTTTTAAACGAAAAACAATGCGATTATGTTTCAAACGATTTCTCAAGTTTCAGTTTTTGTAATCAAACTGTATTCATAATAATTAATATACGAGTAAATCTAACACAGACAATGTACAGGAAATGGAATCAAAATCAATCTCTCAACATCATCAGTGTCACAAACGCCATAATCTATTACAAAAGTCTCAAAGAATCAATGTATCTGCTATTCAATTACAAACTAACAAATGCAGTTCATAAACTCAAAAAATCAACGCGGATCTATATGGAATCTAAAGTCCAAAAAGTGAACACTTCATTACCCTGATGGTGGAGTAACTTTGTCTTTAGTCTATGGCAGCTATCATTAATTCAAAACATGGTCGACTAGTCGAATGATAGATTCTCTATGACTAGCAATCGATATTTGATAATTTGGGATTAATCGAATGGACGCAGAGCGTCTGATTCATCTGTATTGCTATAGACAGGTACTTCTATCAGTTCTTAGCTTATACGAGCACAACAAACAAAACAAGTCACCTACCAATAAGTTTAAGTATTTTCTTATTTTTAATGTGGCGTCGTCGTATCATCAGAATGCCATATACCATCACTCACAAGAAGTCCTTTCACATTACTAGTAGAGCGGTGAAGTACACTACACTACACAGTTCATACACACACAGTTTATACGCCATACAGTTTTATCCGATTTCTAATAAGATGACGGAACTATGTGTAGTGTCATGTGCCTGTCAAAAATGTTGTATTTAAGCAACACTATGCAAAATTAAATAATTCAAAAATAAAAGGATGATAACTTCAATTTGACAAGTGTGTTAACAGATCTTAAAATTATTTTTATTTATGAAGCAAAGTACTGAACGAATTATCTCGAAACTTTTATCAGACCAAACATTTCTAACTAAAAAAATAATTTTCCGAATCGATCCAGCCCAGACGTCTATATGAAAGCGAGTGAAAAATAACAAACACAAATATGCAGAGTTTTGGACAGAACTTAGAAACCTGAGTATAATATAAAGTAGCACTGGCAAAACAAGAACAAGACAAGAATTTGGCAAAGAAGAGTGACGCAGGTAAATTATGAAAAAAAAACATCGTTTTAGTGGTTTACGTAGAGAACTTTTGAGACAAAATATTTTAAATTCCTATGAACCAATGAGATGGTCGGATTATGTCATAATGGGATCATTCGGATTCGGAGTTCGTTCGCGTCAGGTAGCAAAAATGTGTAGCAAAAAGTTAGTGCTTTGAACTCATGGGAGTGCTAAAATGCTGCGATGGTATTTTAAGCTCTACGTAGAGCTTTTTTAATGAATACATATAGTTGGTATACATTAAGACAATACTTAAGGGTGTTAGTCTATCCATCAAAGTGAACCCATGTAGACCAAAATTTTGCAAAATTCGAGAAAAAATTATTGCGTCCTCCATACAACGATCACGTTACCAATTTTTGTATCGAGAACCTAATATTTTTTTACACTTACTTAGTCAAATAATCCGCTAAATCAATTGTTTTTATTTGTTTTTTATCAATATTATATGACAACTATCAATGTAATATTTTTAACCATTAATTAACAAGCTAGACATGGTACTTTAGGATAGGACAGTAAAACGTTATTATTCTAAGGGAGGCTTTAGGTCAGTAGTAGACAGCGTGGCGACATTTTAGCGCTCAGCGTGACCGTAAGCTAAGGCATTTTGCCATGACTCACCGAAGCCAAATACAAAAAAAAACTGTTCCGATTTCAATACAATGACTTTACGGCGTTGGGCTGTGGATATTGTTCTTAGTTTTTGCAGAGCTATAAATAAGTTCAATTGATATTTTTAAGTTTAGTAAGCTTCGAGTACCTCGACTTAGCGGCATTCCGTTTTATAAATTAAATGAATACAATATGACAACGGAACTTTCAAAAACATCATTCTTGTGTAATGTGCAAACGGAATAATAAAAATAGAGTACAATAAACATTTAAATAGTTTTCTACCCACTTCCAAAAAAGTGGAGGTAGGTACTCAATTTGATTATACTTTTTTGTTCGTTGCCTGATTTCAGGTATTTCATTTAATAAAAAAACAATTTTTCTGATTATGTACCAAGACAAACTATATTGGTTCGATTTTGATAAAATCATATAAAACCTCATGGAAAGTATGTATACTCTTTCGAACATTAAAATAGGTTTTGCAAAATCGGTATTTGAGTAATCGGAGACCATGTCGGTACATAAAAAAAGTTTTTGACGAATTCAGCACCTCCTTCTTATATTCTCAAATAATTTCAAAGAGTTTTTTGCTCAAATGATTGTCGCCATGTAAACGAGCTCCCACGCATTTCCCGCGGGAATCCATTTTGGAAGTTTGACATTTGGTTTCCAACATGGCGGCTTGTCCGCAAATGGACGCCGTAATCTTGTTGCAAGTTAGCGCGAGCTTTGAACCCTAGGTTTAGACTGCAGTTATTGTTGAAGGCTTTTGTGTGAAAAGAAGCGGTTTTGGTATTGAATACTTCTCACTCAATGTTGCTTCTGCATCAATGGCCTGCATCGTTCCGAACTTTACTAGATGTAGGTACCCACGTTATAGCGTAACAGTGATAACGTCTAATCCATAACATATCATCACCTGCCAGCAACAACGGAAGACCAACGCTGGTTGTTAACAACCAGCTTAATGCCTTAGAAACATGTACTAGAATGATAAAATAATGACAAAAGATTGATAAAATTACATTTTAAATGTAAACATTTAAAAATCTTTGATAATGTTGAATTGGAGCCGGTTTGTGTCAGAACACTAAGGTATTATTTATGATTAGTTTTTGGAACACATAAAATTTTCATTAAAAAAAAATACTTGGGCTTATAAGTTATCAACGAGTACCTAATACTCGACTTCGTCAGGTAAAGTTTTTATTTATTTTGATTCAGTTTATCTACTAGATCTAGATTTTGATTGATGACGTTTAGGTATATAGTCATTCATATATATTTATATATCTATCTGTGAATTATGGTAGTGATTATGTAAAAAATAATGTCCCGAATCGAATTAGGCGTCGCTTTCAAATCACGGTGCATACAACATAATAAAAATGAGATCTAATCAATTGAGAACCTCCTTAGTTGGCGCAGTTGGTGCAACCTTGTCTTCTGCGCCGCTGGTCCGAGTTCGATCCCCGGACGGGTCCAACATTTGTGTGCATGAACGTGTCTGTTTGTCCTGTGTCTGGGTGTTTATTATATATATATATATATATAAGAACGTATATATGTATTTCTAAGTATGTATATCAGTCATCAAGTTACCATTGGCAAGGTTTGCCCAGTTTGGCACCTTTGTGTTGATATAGTACCAAATAATTAAAAAAAAAAATTGCAAGGCATACTATTACACCTACCCCTTTCTTGAACTCGGTAAAAAATAGGCATTAGTATAAAAGACAATACACTGTCTCTTGAAAAACCTATAGACAGAATGTATGCAATGCATTGGACATTTGTAGAACATGATATAGACACATATTATTAAATAAACTAGCGGCAAGTCCCGTGGACATTACAACAAATACGTATAGACTATGTAGCTTTCTAAAGCCAAAACAAAAAAAAAATTAAAAGAAGTAAATTATTGTTTATCGAGATAATAACGATCATATGTCAGTAACAATTATCTCACATATTATGTACAGATAATTATAATACTAAAATAAGAGAAAAAAAATATCATGCATAAATAGAATTAGATATTAAACAAAGTATCAAGTGTATCATATTATTACGAAATTACTGTCAAATTATTCAATACAATCATGAGTCAAATATTCGAATCGTCATCCGAGTCCGTCTCGCTGTCTGGCTTTTAACTTCTATCCCACTGGTCTATCAGACCCTCACAATTAGTCAAAAATACATAGCTAAGTAATTGTCAAAAGATATACCACAATGAAGGTTGGCGACAAGTACTTAGTTCATTATGATTTTTTGAAATCGGATTAGTAGTTTTTAAGTTTGTTTTTTACCAACAGAAATACATATCTTTCCTATTCATAATATTAGTGTAAGTAAAGTGTAAGAATTGGTCGGACGCACGTTCAGACAGACTCAGTACTAGGTTCTCATAAATTGATACTAATTGGCGTGCGCACGCGATTCTCTCGCGTGATGTCGGATCATTGGTAGATGCTCAAAATTTCAACAGGAATGTACTCAAGGCTGTTTATTAGGGCCTTATTACATTTGCCCAAAATATTTTAACAATTACGAAATTGTAAACAATGCTCAATATGGTAGACTAGTCAGATGTCACTGTTAAAGGGAATATAAATAATTTTCTAAACTTTAAACCTCATTTGACCCCCTTAGGCGTTGAATTTCCAAAATTCCTTTCTTAGTATACACCTTCATCCTATAATGTTAAACATATCATTGTCTATAGGTTCGGTTTAGGCTTTTCGACAAATTTTACTGTCAGTAATGTATTTACACTTTTAAGTTATATAGCCAGATAGATAAGTATCGCATGGCTAGCATACAACACAACAATCAGCCGAAGTATGATCGATACTTCGGCCACTTCAAATTACAAAACAATATAATGAATATAAAATTAATTGACACTCTTCTTCAATTCGGCCGGCTACTACATTTTATTTTCAGTTTAATGAATTACAAATCAAACCATTAGGTACCCCTGATTTTGATAAAATTTGTATCAGAGCAATTGAAGAGTACATACGCTACAAAAAAAAAATAGAAATCTAATCGGTCCAGACGTAGTTTAGCAATCAGGAAAAAATACGGTGAATTGGGAACGTCATCTTTTTGAAGTGGGTTAAAATCAGCTCTAAGCTAGGGAACTTGTTTGGTGACCCCATTAAGTAAGGCCCTAGCAAATACTACCGATAGTCCTGAGTTCGTCTCTGGCAAGTACTGATAGCAACACGGTTATTCACATATTTACAGTTAGGTCTCGTAGGTAGATATGCACGTCATCTACAATGCTATAAGTGTGTAGGTACGTGTGTAAGGACTGGATATATGAGAAACAAATAATACGTTTTTTTTTCTTTCTTTACTATTAATCTATTTATAAATTAGCGAGTAAGTCCTCTTACTGACTGAGTATTCGTTATGCGCTAGGAATGAGCGCATTTCCTAAACCGCTGAACCTTAGAAAAGAAATTAATATTAATTACACAAAAAATAGGGTAGAATACTGGATGATTTTAGTACAGCCTATTTTGCCGAGACTCTGCATGTAAAAATATCAAGTTTTCAAATGATATAGGACATGAAACAAGCGAGCTCGAAAGCACCCGACTGCTAAATCGTCAAACTTTTGTATCATCCTCAATTTCCTTTTTTATTATTTTGATGTACCCAGTATCACTCTCACGTCTAAGACGAATCTATTGACACCACTCTCATAAAACTACGACAAGCCGTTTAAGCTCTAGGGTGTGCCAAAGAAATATACGTCCATTCATACACTCGAAAAATATAACCCTCCTTCTTTCGCAGTCGGGTAATTAAGACAGTGTGTTCATTATATGGTGTAGAGGTGTACTAAGAAAGGATTTATGGAAATTCAACCTCTAAGGGGGTGTAATTGGGGTTCAAAGATTGAAATATTTTTATATTCCATTATACGTCGCGGGCAACGCCGCAGGTCACCTGACAGCTACTTACACTTATACTTACTTACGAAAAATGGACTTCAATAAGGAATTCAAATTTTTCAGTTATTTGATTAATTAAATAATTCTATGTATATGACGACCTATAGGGTACACTCTTAAAAAAATCGGTCTTTTTCTGACAAATCTGGCTAAAAATAGAATTAAAATCTGACGAATTGACAGGCATCTCCTTTTTTGAAATTGCCTATAATTAAAGCCTCGTTTCAATATACTTAGAGATATTTGATTTAGAACGTATTTTGTACGGAATTGATTTTTTTCACAGCGGTATTGCGAATCTCCAGCCTGCATTACACCTCAATGCGTGCGCACAGATTAAAGCATACGTAGAATCTTAACATATCCCGTTACCATAGACAAGTTAAACTTTTAAAACTTTGACACTGACCGTATAGGGCTAATTAAAAAAGAAACAGGAAACGTCACTTCAAGCGCGTTCCTAATTTGAAACGATTGACAGCGCGCGGAATTGTGTTTCAAATGTGGGAGTTTAAATTGACGGGTTTGACAGTTTGTTTGGTTTTTGTTTTTATCGTATTTAAGGAAAATTAATAGACGAAGAATTATCCAACAAAGACAACTACGTATTACTAACATAAAAAAGTTAAAATTTAATTTATATCAATATTATTGAATTAATCATCAAGCGTCGCAAAAATAACAGGGAACGATATGAAATGAGAACTTCATTCTTTGAAGTTGAACCTTTGGCTACTATTTAGAGCTGCGATGCTTGCTTGCGAGTTGAGCGTTACCTACAAACGTCAAAAAAATAAAAACAAAACCTCTTTAATTAAAACCTTCTTCCATTAGCCGAATAGATAGATACGTGTCAATTATCTATATCTATCTCGTATCTAATAACATCCATATGTTTGAGCGATCATTCGAACACAGCTTTTTAAACTCCCACATCTCAATGAGCCGAATAAAAAAATGAATTGAGGAGAAAGCAATATGATGATGGAGCATTGTACTATAGAGGTTTTGCAGTGCAGAAATGAGAAATAGCGAGTCATGCCTTTATTACATTTAGATAATTAGTGTTAGAAAGCGTGCTAGAATTGCTAATTGACTGAGGGTCGATAGTTTTGAAATTAGAGACTTTATTAACACATATATCAATTATTATCGAGGGCTAAACACACATGATGTAACTATCGAACGCAAGGACTCGAAAACCGTTATGAAAACGTAGATGTGAAACTGATTAAATGGAAATCTAGTCAAATTGACATCAATCAGTTATCGATGCCAATATACAATAGGATCTTACACACACAAAACAACCGAGTAAGATTCCTAAATAAAAATATAAAAACAATACTGAAAAAATAATCAGATATTATGTTTACGTATAAATCATTGTCTAACCTAAATACAGTTAAACTACAAAAACAAAATGACAACAGCAAAAAAGTATAGCAAAAAAGAGATAATCTACCTTTAGACCATTTAAGATCTACAGATAATTCAAATGCTTTAACCCACCAACAGAGGGCAGCGTGCCAAGATTGCTAGCTACATTACCACGCTGAATGACAATGCTTATACGTTTGGCCAGATAAAAACTGGCATTCTGGTCACGCGTCAAATCGATCAAACGATAAGATAAGTTTCAGAAAATAAGATTAGTCAAGAATTTAGGTCCCCACGGCCCTAAACTCTCGACTATAAATCAAAAGGGTAATCTTAAAGATGATGTAGCATATCAGCTCACAAGGCCCTGCCAGGATTATTCGACAGACCAAAAAAAAAATGATCGCGTCTTTGGAACTGCAAAATTATTGTTGTCGCGGTCAACAAGTCGCAGAACTACCTATAATTTCCATAACTCCACCAGCTCGTTCGCGTCTCGAGGCTGGGAGGGCCTGTTTAATTCATATACTAGTAAAATAAAGACCCGTAGAAAGCCCCATCGCGAGATTAAGCCGGGTGCATGTGCACTCACGCGACACTTCTCTTTGTCGCATTTGAAGACAGGATAGTGTGGATACTAACTAGGTTTACATTTTAATTTACAAGTAGATCGAGGAAAGAAACAGAAAACCATGTTACCCATTTTTTAAATTTTACTGCCGTCCTCACCATTTCAAACCACCCGTAGTATGTGAGAAGACCTCTCCCACTCTTGTTTTGAAAAGTAATTCTTAAATACGATTTTCTATATACTTTGCGAACAAAGAGTCAAAAAATGAATTTGGTGCTCAATTGCGACAGTGTTGCCATACGTGAGTTTTAAAAATGCTAAACGTTGCGCGCAATATTTAAGAATGGATCGAAAAAGCGCGATTTTAACTAGAACATACGTTTTTTTGCTGTTGAGATTGACTACGTAACGAAAGCTTTGTTTTTTTTTAATTGCTTCTCAGCACCTGTTTTGAAGAATACCTAATTTAGAACAGCACTGTACCCGCTATTTGGTAATGTCCATATAATTCTGTCTGTAACAATAGAAGTTGCAATAAGGCGGTCAGCAAAGGGCTCCACTTCGAGGACGACTTAGCTTAGATTGCAACTTATATGCACAGGGATCTTATTCACTACAAACATTTGAACACGTAACGCGGCCGCGTTATTTACGGAGCGAGCGAAGCGATACAGTACTCCTCTATGGAGCGAAGTGAGCTAAGCGTCTTTCTTTCCACAAATTCCATCTGCCACACCGTGGTTTTTGGCGACAGATTTTACATCTTAAGGATGGTAGCTAGCCAGCCTTTTCAGCCATTATTTTTGAAAATCAGTCTAAATAAGCTTGGATATCACGTTACGGAATCCTAGAATACGTGTAACTCGACACATACTTAACAAAATTATTATTTCAATTTGAATCCAATATTGTAAACTGAAATAATAATCAGTGATTGTAAAAAAGAACTTGCTCAATCATGGTTCATAAAAAATAAATTGGCTCAATAGGGTAGGTACATACAGATTTTTTGTAGCGAATTAAATTTGGCGAGACCGCTTCATAGAAAGTAAATTGATATCTGCGTATACTTTACTTTAAAACCGACTGCACAAAAGAAGGTTTTCAAGTATATATGCAATTGTATGTATGTATGGTCTGTAAACCGGTAGGCCGATTCTGATGAGCGAAAAATGAAATATTAGGCACATAATTTTACACATAGGTACCTAACTAGTTTTAATTTAGTTTCAAATGTACTATTTTTGGTACCGTCAAAATTCAATTGTCATTCGGTAAAATTAAAAGGAATAATTTGCATACACTAAACTGTAATGAAACAATGACTTTTGTTTACTTACGAAAAATTATGTAGAATCAAAATCATTGCCGCGTCATGACCTCGATCGTACTGAATAATATTAGGTCCTTACATATGAAATTGGCGTTTTGTCGTACTGGCCACTTTGATCTCAAATATCTCTTCTTTGGTTAGAGATTCCAATTTCAAATTTATACAGCTATTTATTCATACATTTGTATTTCGAAAACCGTAATTCATTTGTTTTGTCCTCAAAAAAATTTTAAAAATGCCAATTTCATATGTAAGGACCTAATATTATCATGCACCTAATTTACTCGACATCCTCTTTGGCTTTAAGATACAAAATGCATAGCACCTTCTTACCTACTTCCTAAAAAGGAGGAAGTACTGATTTCAACGGTATTTTTTTATGTTTATTACCTAATTTCTCGTAGATAGCAAAAAAAATTAACAGTACCTTCATAAAACAATGTCACTACAGTAATAGTTTTATGATGTCAAAGGATCCAATTTCAATTAAAGTAACTTTAATAGCAAAGAATACCGAAACGAATCCAACTAATTAAAACCTTTTTTTAACAACATCTTCGAACACCTCGTACTATATCAGATTTTTTTCCTCACCTGCCAGTGTCTATAATCTCCCGCCTTTTGTCTATGGCCGCCGGGGCGCACGTTTGAAACGAGAACAAAACGGCTGACAGCGCGCCGCGTTTACAAGCTCGCGTAATAATAAATTATCTGTGAAAATGACAGCTGTTGGCGGGAAAATGATGTGCTATTTTTGGTATGCATTTTCGAATAATGGAAAAAAGTTTAGAATTAGGGTATATTTGTTAGGTTTTTTTTCATCAAATCAGTCCAGGTGCTCTGGTCTGTTATTCGAATTGTTTCAGAATTGCGATTGCATAGTGTTGTAATGGTGGTTTTAATCAGATTTGGTAGGGGTCTGTTCATATTAAGTTTAGTACTAACTGTAATCTACTCTATGTCAAAATGACCATTATGACGCCTGCAATTTTAATTCTAAAAATTCAATTATCATTCTTGAGCCCCAGTTTAATGTGGTTAGTAAAACAAAATAATTGGACAATTTCCCTGCCGAACAGAAATCGGTTAACAATTTTTAATTTATTTTCAGTAAGTAATACGTCAATTGTTTGCGTCAATAAACGTTATGTTTACTATATGTGTATGAAAAGGTTTTGGACATCGTCGTCTAGTGTTCTTTGAATACGTCAAATATATTAAAGTTTTGTAATTGATATCAAAAAAACCATCTTTCTAGGAAACAAAAACAGACATTTCAAATGGGTAACAAACAAATACATTAATTTAGAATCATTCTTTTTTATTTTTGTTTACCTATATTATAATTTTTTAAATTACAATTTAGAAACCCGGGAATATGAATAAACAAGTGGTTAGAAATGACCACAATAAAACCCAATTGCAATTTTAGAACACTTTAATTTAAAAGAGTGAAACTGCGGGATACAACCAGTATAGCCTGTGACCATCTCATCTGTGGTTAAAATCGAATCTAATGACATCAAAATCGGTATATTGTTTTAGGCTGTAGAGGTTCACATACATACTTACAAATTTACAAGCATACAAATATAAAAACGTATGTTTTTATATCGAAAAACATTACCCTTTTTTTGGAGAGTCGGGTAAAACTAAAAAGATTTCGTCGAATCCAAAGCGAAAAATTCGCACAACGGAGTTGTTAAAAATAAAATAGAGAGAAGTGAAGGTCACCTGCAGAGTGAATAAAATGAGGTGAGTTATTTATGAATTCAAATTCAAATTATTTTTATTTGTTAGGAACATGGTAGGAAGTATTCATATACAAGTAAGGGTAATGAGTGCATATATTCCTTGCCTGTCAGCATGCAGAATGAACAATGTTATTATTAAATTAATTGCAACTAAGAACTTAGAGCTTAACAATAGATAATATTGAGTAAGTACATAAAATAAATTCACTTGAACATGAGTATCCTAGTGAGAATAGTGTAAAAGAACATGTTGTTTCTATTTCCAGCGCCTATTTCAGTAATAAACGCCATAGTATAAAACTAGTTTTTATCTTAAACTATTTAATCTTAAACTATCTCTGCGCAATAAATCAAGTCGATCGGTCACCTTGTTGCTGAGGAGAAGTACAAACAAACTAACAAACACAGTTTCGCATTTATTAAGCGAACGAGCGAAGCGTCTCTATTGCGGGTCTGGTACTTTTTTCTCTCCTCCATCAGTTCCTTTGTATGTTTGTAGGTCTCTTGAAATGTCGTGCTCGCGTGCAAGTCATAGTTTTTGACTAATCTTGACAAAACTAATAAAGACGGTACTGCGAATTTTTAAAATTTTTTGATCGTCCGGTATATTTAAGTTTCGCGAACTGTCGACCTCGTGAGTACGATATAAAAGAACACAACAACCACTTGCCCGATCTCAATAAATGTTTTATTCCATACTAATTATTATTGACATCAGCCAGTAAATGGGGTTGTCGCAAACTGCCTCCCTTGTGGGCAGAAATACTCCCACCACATCATCAAAAAAATCTAAAAGTTCGTAAAACATATACACTAAGATTCGTTAAGATTGGTTGTAAAAACTGGGACCTACCCTTATTTATTATGAACTTTTAACACGTAACGTGGCAGCGTTATTTTTCTAGAATTCACGTGAAACGGTATTTACTAAGTAAGACTTACCAACTAACTAACTTTTATATGGTGACGTGGTACGGAATGCGCTCGTTTTGCGTCATCATAAAGATGAAGATTTCACGCTTTTCGGCTAGAAATATCGTTTTTCTTTAAATAATAAGGGCTCCGTATACGAGTACGAATTTTCGGGAGACGTTACAAGACACACACAGACATATTAACATCTTAACTCACAGGCGAAAGATAAATTTGCCAGGCTCAAAGTAGCGACGCTTCTCTCGGTTAATCGGTCTCATAGTATTCTGAAACTATGACTCAGTATTTAGTATAACAAAAAGTATTTCAACAAATAACATCTGGTACATTACTAACCTAGGTTTCCAGTAAACACATTTTCGCGAACTGAAAACATACGCATTCTTATAACAAGTGCGTCAATGTGCTGAGTGTTAGCGTCTGTGATTTAACCTTGTTCTAAATGTATATAGAAATAATATAGTAATCTATGCGTAACAGGAAGGCAGGAAGGTGTGACAATACTTAACGGTGTTAGTCTACCTATCACAGGTGAATCCATTGTAGAACAAAATTTTGTATATTTAAAAAAAAAAATGCGACCTCCATACATCTAACACGGTCACGTGACCAATTTTTGGTTGGGGAACCTAATAAATTCCCTATACAAAACAAGTTTTTTTTTAACTTTGGTTGGGTTGGTTCTTGACTTTGATGGGTAGACAGAATAAATAGGAAATGCTTAAGATGGTGCCGTAGATTATTATTTGTGTGAAATGCTACGCTGGTATTGTTTTCGTGTAAAATGTTCGCAATCCTCTCTGATAATGGACCTATGTAGGTTAAACTCCCCATAAATTTGTTAATTCTTTCCGGAGGTATTGCAAACAACATCGATTGGACTTTCTGTCTCTGCTTCTTTCTGACCAAGGCATCAATCATCTTTCTATTGCAAGTTTAAGATATTTACACAATTAGCATTAGGGTATTTTGAATTCTCTTCTTACCACTTGAAACTGTACGTTCCTCCATAATTTTCAATGACCCTAAATCGATTTTTTTGTATGCCTTCCACTTGTTCTCGTTCAAATTTGATTAAATCGCTTAAGTCACTAAGAATTGTTTTCCCTACTGTTTAACATAAACGCATCGTTATAAGATAATTATGATATCATCAAAACCGGACAATAACAAGGCGCTGTGTGATTATTTATAGATCAAAGTATGGAGAACTATTTTAAGTTTTACGTACATAATGTTGCACCTGTGCAAGGGATTTCTAAACAGAAGTCGCGTAATATATAACGCAACTTTTTATAGTGTACCGTAGACCGGAAAAGATATAGACCCTTTGTTTTGACGAAGGGAAAATCTTTTTTAAGATTTCCGACAACATCTGGGTGCAGTCGGGTTTTGTAGGATTGTACCTGTTAAAACCTCCTCGGTAGCCTAACTCAGTGCTTGTTGGAGAGCTCCGGAATCTCTAGTAGAACTCTCCGGTCCCCTCCTTGCACAATGTTCCAGCATTTCCCTGGTTAGCTAGCTGACTTGACGTAACTCTCGTTTTTGAGTTTATTTGTTACATACAAACACACAATAATACAAATCTTTATAGATATAGATAGTATAGTCTATATATATATATTTATACTTTTTTTATTCGGCTCGCTAGCCGCTGTGGACTATATGGCTTTCACCCCCTTCATAGGGGAGACCCGAGCCCAGCAGTGTGTCGTCATGGATCGATACGTAATAACTCTGTACAGTGCACGTCACACTTGGCATACAGTTCGGCAGCTGCTCTAACATTAGAACTGAATGTATAAATATTTTTAACTTGCATAATACTATCGATACTAACTGCCGCGTATTCTGTGCCTATAATTGTAGTTTCACCCTTGACTGTTCGCTTCCCGATTGCAACTAGATTCTGGCTAACAATATGTCTTTACATAAAATCGGTCAAGTGCGAGTTGGACTCGCGCACGAATGGTTCCGTGACATTACCAATACAACATTAATAGTAATGAGCAAAAAAAAGAATAAAAGAAATGACGTATATTGTTTGGGAGCACTCTCTAATATTAATATTTATTCTGTTTTTATTAATTGTTGTTATAGCGATCATAGAAATACATCATCTGTGAAAATTTCAGCTGTTTATCTATTATGGTTCGTGATGATGATGCCTTTTTTCTCAACGTGGAGAAATGCTGCATGCATGCCGCTCCACTACGGGGAGGCAGAGCGGTTACTCGTATGTGGGACTCTTACCCACTAAAACTCTACGGTGTCACTCCCTGCCGATAACTGGCGGGACACGGGAACGCTATAGCACTCATCCGCGACCCGCCACGGCTGTCCGTCACCGGACCCATCCCTAGGGGCTACCCCCGCTTGTAGTGCGCCAGACACATGACGCACTGCAACCAGCTCCAGGACCATACCACCATGTGGGCGTCAGACGACCTCGTGTCTAGACGCCCGAGGTCCTCCTGCGACGGGTCATCAGTGGCCCCGCCGCCTGCCACGTGATAATCATGCCTGGTGATAAACGGACGGATGGACAGCGATGTCTTAAAAATAGGGTCTAGGGTCTTAATAATATATTCTTGGTAATAGAGTCCCTCTTTACTCTAGATATCTTGCTTCTCAATCATATCTTTTTTTTCAACATGCACCGATACAATTTTTAAGGTTCCTAGTGTGTAATGAGTCCTTACGAGTCGTTAGTGAAGTTACGATAACATAACTTCATACATAATTGATTTTTATATTAGAATCAATCAAATCAAAAGTCAAATATAACCACTTGTATATGAAATAGCTACAGCATTTTTGATCATAACATTTAAAATGTAGCAAATATCAGTCAGTATGTCTGTCATTCAGGAGTAACTCTTTTGTATATACAGATATCTTAGATCTTGAGGAAGGAAACAAAGTTTTCCTTAAGTTTTCTTTAAAGTAATTCTACATACGGAAAATCCAATATGTTTTATTCTTTTCATACATTAATTTTTCATATTTAATTAAAAATTGCGGAAACTCTTGAAGAAAAATAGCCAATGCGGACAAAAAATGAATTAATCTATATGATAATTTTGTTATTAATCTGTTATATATAAAATATAATCATATATTGTGATAATTATATAAAAAATAATAATCATTATTATACTCGTACCTATCGTCATGTAATTTCTAACTGATTATAATATCGGAAAAATAAATAAAGAAAAACATGAAAAAAATATGTATTAAGCGTGCTAGAAGAAATTGCAATTCATTCTTAATTATTATTATTTTATTAATTGTATTTTACAATCAAATTGATAAAAAACTTCTCAATTAAAAACATTAAAAATAACGGGGTGTTATAAGTTTGACTGTGGCATCGTAGCTCCCAAAAGGATGGATCGATTTTGATATTGATTTCTTTGTTTACAAGATGTCGTTGTATTAGCCGCGAGAGTTCTTAGCTATATTTGATGAAAGTCGGACCAAGATATGAGTAATTCGTCAACTCGTCCTACATACATACAGCCATTTGGGACGACTTTCAGAAAATCAACATTACGTAATTTTCTTAATTCCCTCAGTATGAATATCAAATGAAAGGGCTTGACCAGGTATAGAATACTATATATTATACGCTATGATAATTTTAAATCTAAAATGGCTGCCACAGATTTCTTTTTTATCTCACAGGGTTTTCATTAGGGAGTTTTTACCCCAAAAATGGGAGAAGTTTGCTCCGGCCCGATTTTATTTATATTTGGTGAGAATATGCAAAACACAACCTAAGACTCAAAAACCGGTCAAGATGTTGTCATTTTTATATTAATAAGTTCGTAAAGATATTATGTTCGCGAGCGAGGTCGATAGATTATCATGTTTTAGTATATTAACTAACAATCGGGCAAGTGAATTTCTTACCAAAAACGAAAAGAATAACTACAACTGCAAAAAATATAGCAGAAAAATTACCTATAGACCATTTAAGATCTACAGATAATCCAAATGCTCCAACCCACCACCAGAGGACAGCGGGCCTAGCATGCTAGAAGCATTACCTTGTTGAATGCTAATGCTTATTCGTTGGGCCAGATAAAAACCAGCTTTCTGGTCACGCGTCGAATCGATCAAACGCTCCCATAAGTTTTGGAAAAGAAGATGAGTCCCCACGGCACTATATTAGTATTTTTTTTTAATTTTGTACCCAGTACTAATTAAGTTCTATGAAACTACCACCTGTACGCGGGTATGAAATTTCAGGAATCAAATAAACATCCTGAAATGAAACTGAAAGAGGAAAGATAAAGTTGCCAGTCCTGTAGCAAACTCTTCGCTCGCTTCGCTTGCTCGGTCAAATATGTAGCTTAAGATACTCAAAAGGCAGAGAGACTTTTGTTTACAGAGTGGAACAGAATGGCCCGCGAACAGACGTTCTCCTTGCCTCGCACCTGACGTACTAAACTACGGGAATAGCCCAGCACCAGCTTTATTGGGTGACCGAGATCATGGGAACTTTATCAATTTAGAATACTAGCCGCCTCTGCGGTTTTACCCGCGTTAATAATACAGGATAAAAAGTAGCGTATGTCCACGGTCTAAGCTATCTCCATACTAAATTTAATCCAAATCTAGTTTAGTAGTTTTTGCGTGAAAGAGTAACAAACATGCATCCATACATTCTTACAAACTCTCGCAATTATAGAAAGAGTAAGTAAGACTAGTAGGATAGGATATCATTGAGCATAAATAGTATCTTTTACGTTATATGAAAATAATGAGATATTGAAATATCTTAATGAATCGAAAATGTAAAGTAGTTATCTTAAGCAAACCAAAGTCATAACAGTTTGTTAACCAAACTATTATGTAGATCAATTTTGATAAATATTACATAATATACCTATATTACATATATAATATTATAATATTGATTATTTTGATAGATATTACTACGCGATAGATATATATTCATTAAAAAAAGAAATTAGTAAGTTAATTATTATTAATATGCAAAATAGTTGAAAAAAACTATTGCCAAAAGCATTGAAATCGACATTTTCTAATTAATTTCGACATTTTTGGTGAATTTAATTCTTATATTATTTTTTATTTAAGTTATATTAGGTAACTACCATAAAAACCGTTGAAATGAATACCTTTTCCTCTTTGAAAAGGGGTTAAATAATAAAATAAGTAAGAAGACCTATTGTCTTACCCGTCAGCACCAACATAAGTCTCCTTAGCAGTGATTCCATTGAAATGCACCCTGTTTTCCACCTCACCATCAACAAGTACATCACTCATCACAAAGTTAACAATCTCTTTATTTAAATGTCGCCTTAAATATCTTATTTCACTCAACTTCTCCTTCTCAAACTGATCACGATGATGTACGTGCCTTATACGCAGAGATATGTCACTGTCAACGTCAAAAATCGATTTTGACATATTCATATTCGGCGCCAATTTTTCGCTCGCGAATTGTTCAGAATTGGAAAGGTTAACACTAAGAAATAACGGTTCTAAATGTAATTTAGGTAGTTTTACACTGGCCAGTTGCTTTTCACGCACAGGGTTTGACGTTGACAAATCTGGAATGTCACTGTCACTATCAATTTCGCAGTTGGTTGTGCCGAGGAGGAATAAGATGAGTAAGGGAGTCTTGAACATCTTGCCCCAGGATATAAGGCGGGCCATGTTGGATTTCTTCTTTGGCTTTGGCGGCTTTAACTCCATTTTAGATCTGAAACAAAATAAAGGTCTTAAATGTCTAGGTCGGTATAGAACCTTTTTTCTCTTTTTAAACAATATCTATATGAACATTAGTGTAGAAAACATATTCTTAAAGTTTTTTTTCTATCAAATAGGATTGCTTTTGACCGCATCTCGCTTGATGTAAAGCGACGATGCGGCCTAAGATGCAGCATTTACCTGAAAAAAATCAATTCATTCGCTAAAAGTCTTTTTTTTTAACTTTGAATTTGCCTACACGACCTTCCTCAAAAAATATTAGCGTGGGCCTTCGTTCATAAGGTCACCCTGCGCACTCGCTCCCACGCACCAGGGTTCTTATTTTTTAACCGCTCGTATGAATTCGTCACTCGCTGACGTCACAAACTTAGTTTATGCCACAAAATTTGACAGACTTTAATATATGCATAACTATGTTCATGACGTCATAAGTGAGTGATGAATTTATACGAGCGATCAAAAATAGATCCCTATATTATAAGTTGGTACTAGGTACCTTCTTAGAATGTATCACGCAGACATTATTCGAAACCAAGTCTCTTGTTACGAAATATGTAGACGCATCATCATATCATAAAAAAAAATATTTACTGGTAATGTGAACCTAACCATAATAATCCTTAGGTAAAGAGCAACTGCCTTTATTAGTAGCAATGAAATGGTTAGCTATAACAAAAAAATATCAAATCAAAAATCGTGATAACGAAATAAAATTAAAAATTCTAATATAAGAAATGCGAGTTTGTAAGAATGTGTGGATGTATGTTTGTTACTCTTTCACGCAAAAACTGCTGAACCGATTTAGATGAAATTTGGTACGGAGATAGCATAGACCCTGGATTAACACATAGACTACATTTATCCTGTATTAACGCGGGTAAAACCGCAAAGCGCAGCTAATTCGGTTAAAATTTAGTAAAATGATAACTAATCATTAGTATTCCGCTCATTTATTGTTAAATAAGGCTTAAATCCAAAATGTTTTTTAAGTAAGAGGGAAATAAAGGCTGATTTTATTATTATTTTATTTATTTAAGGCTTAAAGCCGGACTTTTGTTGGGGCATCAGTGAAGCCGTGGCCAACAGTGAGAGGTTCTTTACAATAGAAATCTGTACAATACGGCAAAATTAAAATAGGAACAGATGGAATACGGAAGAAAAGATACAGAAGATGTGTACTATCATGAATATATGGGCTATTGTGATGAATTTTTGATAAGACGATTTGATCGGCACTCGCTAATTCTGCCTCTTATCAAAATACTGCGGCGGGTGGTGACTTGCCACCCGTTAGACGGGCTCTCCTCTAAAGGCCGCCGCATGACAGCGCAGAAGGGGCAACGTTGGTGTGGGCGGCTACAAGGGTGCGTAGAGGTGTGCTGCGCATTCACTATGACCTACTAGCGGCGTTATGCCCTCTAACACTTCCACCCTGGAGCTTAGATTTTTAGCTCTTGCCTTTTCCACCCACTGGAAGCTACGTTACAAAACTGAATATCATCTCTATCAATTAAAAGAATATGTATTAAAAAAAACAAAAAAAATTAAAATTAAATTTGATTAAAAAAACTTTATAACCGAATTATATAAAATTTGAATTGGAAATTATAAGAAAAATAAAAACAATACATAATTTAGAACCTCTTCCTTTTTAAAATCGGGTAATACGAGTAGATACAAATAGTAGTAACTTTTGGAATTGTTTCATAATTTCATTCAGTGACTTGAGTCTGTTTACTTCATTTCAATTAATGTAAGCAGTACGACAGTCATTAATATTACGAAATAACATTTGAATACGATTTAACAACATTACAATTTAAGAAAATGTTTAAATTAGACCGTATTTGTATTGTAATAGAGGCGGTTGAAGTAAAATGACGGGGTAACTGACCAGGGGCGTATTGAGTAAAGGGCTAAGCGGCTGGCTCAGCACAGAATTTACCTCGGACCTTGAAAAAACATCTCAATGGAAGTAATATTTTTTTCCCTATATTTCTCTAATATTTAGCAAGGACATGCGCAACATAACTTAAAGTAATATAAGAGTTTTAAATGCGAATAATTCGTCAAAAGGTGTAATTTCTTATATTATTGCAAAATGATTTAATTCGCAACGTTAACAGTCTACAGACTGCTATTAATATGAACATATCTCTTAGAGTGCAAAAAACTTGAGCCCTTATTTGAAAACTATTTTGTAAAACCCCCAGTTTAAATTCTTCACAAGCATTTACATGCTGTTTGTTCCTTTCACGTCAATCGACTACTATTCGGCGCGAGTACTATTTTTCATTTATTTGATTTCCAGATCTAACTAATGACCAGATTTTAATAAAATTTAATGGAGCCAACTAGAACAAATACTCTGTCAAAGAATAAATCTAAAACATTCCACTTGTCTCTGAAAAATGAAGGTGTTGCTACATATAAAAAAACAGAAAAATTGGTTCTGGCTAATTGGTTAATTAGCCAGAACCAACTAAAAATACTGCTCCGTCCGAAAATCAGTTTAAAACTACTACTATAGGTACTTACTTATTTACTTTTTGATGAGATGAGATAAGACGACACTTCATTATTTAGTTGGGGCCCCAGTTTTTTGCACCTGCCTTTCTCAACTTAACTCCGTCCCTGCACTTAGCATCTTTTATATATTCTGTGTAATCGTACGATGTATGACCGTGTGCTATTTTGCTGACACATTTTGAAGTTTTGTGACGAACGTAAAATGATCGTGGCTATTTACAATTGAAGTACAGTCTACAAGTACATACTTTAGCTATAGGGTAAGTTGCAAAATTTTTGATCACCACTTTGTAGTGGCCATCTTGTATTCGGAAATTATCATAATGTATAGAATTCTCAAAGTCAATTGCTATCATTTAATACTCATATGGAGGGAATAGTGAATATATGTATAAAAGTAATGTATTTATGGTGGCGGCCATCTTGGGCCGATTTTTATCAAACACAACTGAGAACACTTTCTACTACTACATCACTTTTCAAACAAAATGAAAATCGGTTCATCCGTTCGAGAGCTACGATGACACAGACAGACACGTCAAATTTATAATATCCCGTCGATTTTACGTTAGGGGTTAAAAATAAGGATGAGATGTCATAGGATGTGTGAGGAACAACCCTAATATAATGTTGTTAGCAGTAACTACTTTCTTCAATATGACAGGTGAAAAATTGTAACTTTAATAATATGATAAGCGACTGCAAACGCAGACTCGTAAATTATTTTTTTAAGTACCTAAGATAAGATAAGACAACTCTTTATTAAAAACCAGCTTATACACTATTTAAAAAATAAAACAAACAAAAAACATGCTAGATTTCTAATGGCGGCCTTATCGCTTAAAGCGATCTCTTTCAGGCAACCATGCATGTATAAGATATTACAAAAATTAGAGCGGCCTTAGCGAGGTAAACATAATAACATATAAGTAGTTAAATTTATCTTAATATAAACTGCTGCCGATTGACTTGGATCAAATGTACTGGGTTATCGATTAGGAGTGTACTTAAGTCAATAGGGAGTAACTATACTCATCATTACAAACAACTTTTATTATGGAACCAACCCTGAAATCGAGAAAAATAAAATCCCCTGTTCCATAAAAAAAAATTTCGTTCGTCGGCAAATCGTGTGAAGTTCGTTTTTCTTGGTCCCATAATGATAGTTATGCAGTAGTACACCCCTAGCCGAAAACCCTGTTATATAAGAACGGAACCTCAGAAGCAAAATAATGATATTCCAAATTGATCCAGTCTTCTTTGAGAGTAGTAGTGTCATACATATATATATATATAAAATGACATACATATAATATTATGCATATTCTGACAGTTGGAAGCCCATTTTCAAGTCACGCAGTTACTCGTATCAGCTTGATCACATACATTTTGCGATTAGCGTTTTTACAAGATCTAAACATTTAGTGACTAGCACATTTACAAGTTTGTACATTTTACGACTTGCACATCATGCTACTTGTAAAGTTTATCTATATTTAAATTATGCTAAGAAAATGAAAATTGTGTTGAGCAAATTCTCTTATCTTGACGAATCATGCTAATAGCTATATAATCTGATAAGGGCCGTGACATACACCTGTGACGTAAGTCAGTAAATACCTGTTTCAGAATAAATATTACATACACTAATAGTAATGCGAACTGTTGACCACTATAATTTCATAACAAACATAATAATAATAAATAGGTAATTTCGCAAAACAAGGAAGTGTTACTCAATACGACAAATATTTTTCTAAAGACTTTCATAAAATATTAGGAACTCAAACGTCGGGTATCTTTTGTGTGTTTGTTTCCTGATTACTGTAGTTATAGTTGATTGCTCCCATAGTTAAATTTGATCAAAATCGGATCAGAGGTTTAATTTTGAAATAAAATTAGCTGAAAAAATTCTCTCTACGCCTGCCGTAATGAAAGTTGGTAATAACTTTTTTTTTCTCGACTGCGAAAGAAGTAGGGTTATGTTTTTCGATTTTATGTATTGTATATACTTACATACATATATGTGTATGTGTATATGTATGTATATTTCTTTGGCACTCCCTAGAGACTAAACGACTTGTCGTATTTTTTTTTATGTGAGTTATGTCAGTAGATTCGTCTTAGTAGTAAGTGACACAGGCTACATCAAAATTAAAAAAATAAAAGATATTAATTATGATACACAGGTTTAACATGTCGTGTTTTTTCTAACTCGCTTCTAACCACTTGTTAAAGAAAATAATTTAAAGATTATATCAAAATTAATAAAATGAATTGCAATAAAAAGAGCACTTCATTCTATTTGAAGTCAGTTAAAAAGAGCACTTCATTCTATTTGAAGTCAGTTAAAAATTATCACGTGTTCTTCAAACCTCTTATCTTGACGTATCATGCTATTGTACATACCTATATAGTAACGTAGATATTTCGATAACGATAGATCTATGACGTAGCTAACTTACGTAGGTAAATCTATATTATATAAAACTGATCTATAATATAAAAATGAATCGCTGAATGTGTTGCTAAGCGCAAATCTCAAGAGCAGCGACACCGATTTCGCTAATTCTTTTTTAGAATATTCCTTGAAGTACGAGGATGGTTCTTACAGAGATTTTTTTTTTAAATTGCCTGTTAAGGTCTAAAAACAATACTTTTCTATACTTAAATGCAATCGATTCATAATAATACTTAAAAGTCAATTTGATCTTTAATACCATACCATAAAGTTCAAGTGTTAGTGGAGAGGTTCCGGAAAGGCAAAACAAAAGAGTGACGTTAGTATCGTATAAATATTAATGTCAATATTTGTCAATATTCATACGATGGTAACATTACTCTTAAATAATCGTCTGTTAGGCGGTACGAAGTTCGCCGGGTCAGCTAGTACCTGAATAAATTAAATACATAAATTCTTTGAGTATTAGTAATATGCAGTTTCCCGTTAACTCTATCTTAGTCTTGCAAAAATAAATCCTTTTACATGTTTCTAATGATATTTTTCTTGTATAATATAACTATAAGCCGTTTCCTGCGGCGTTGCCCGCGTCATAAAATTAAATTAAGAAGTTATACATTTTAGACCCCCTTTTGAGTTTAATTTTCTCTTAGGAGATGAATTTTTAAAAACACGTTTTTAGTACACTTTAATTTTCTAGGTTTTTAGCTTTACGTTAAAATTTAGCGAATATCAGTCGGTCAGTAGGTAATTCAGGAATTATTCTTTTACACAACGTGTAACAGAAACATGTGACAATACTTAACGTTGTCAGTCTACCCATCAAAGTGAACACATTGTAGAACAAAATTATGAAAAACTCAAAATTAAAATATTACGTCCTAAATAGAGCTCACGTGATCACGTGACCAATTTTTGTACGGCCAACGTAATATTTAGTTTATGATTTTTGAAAAATTTGGTTCTGCAATGTGTTTACTTTGATGGGTAGAATGTATTGTTACACTTTTCTGATACACGTTGTATATATGTATTTAACCACTTAAAATTCTTAATGCATACAAAATCGCACTTTATATTAAGCGGCTTTATCGCCTATAGCGGTTTATTAAGTCATTTAAGAGGATGCTAGTTGTTTACCAGTCATCCTTTATATTTTCCCGGGTCTATTTTAATATGCCCATGACATTGACATTCGGATAAATATCGAGAGCAATCATGGTGCTATTGAATAAAATCCGAGGTAATTAACTCTCGATTGGGCATGGTTTTACCACCTCCTGATATATAATATATGTCTAGTTTTAAGAGGCAGATAATTTATTTGGCTAATTTTAGCGCATTTGTATTTTTAAAGAAAAGAAAGTAAGAATTCATTTATTTTGTACACACAGGCAGAACACTACTACTACTAATTACTTAAAAGTAGACAAACACTTAAAGATAGTAAAATAGGTCTAGTTGCAGTGTCCTGTGCGTCAAACAAGGCCAGCGCTCAGCATGATGCTGGGAATCGCTCTTCAGTTCTCATTTTTTCTGAGTTTCTTAAATTTTGTTTCAACTTAATACATTTTCAATAATGCTAAGTATTTCCTGAATTTATTTATTTTGTTCGAACTCATAAATGACTATGATTTATACGAGAACGTTCAATATCAAATTAAATATACCTATGGGAAGGTTGCCTGCAAGAAATCGTCTCATTACTTTAACAGCCGCATGTATTTACTGTAAGCTTTCCAAATATAATCGCAAAAAAACTATTTAAAAATAATTATTTATTATTAATTTAAGATGCTTATTGTTTTCTACGGCATCTGCCCCAAAAAGTTTTTTTTTTCTTTCTTAATCACATGATATGAAAATACCAACGAACACTTTTACACGACAACCATTAATATGTAAAAAAAAATTACTGTCTATTAATCTTATCTGTCAGATAATCTTTCTTTATCGGCAGGTGGTGAATCCGGACTGTGCTAATGCGATTTTATATAAAATAAAACATCTGTTTATGACATTTATTGTTTCACACACTAGTTGTTGGCGTTCATTTTTTTTAATGTATGTTTTTAACCTACTTCCAAAGAGGAGGAGGTTTTAAATTTGTGGGATACATAATTGGGCCTGAGCTACTATTGAAGGAAAACATAGCATAGTGGTAGCGCATTTCCTATCGCTCGCCTGGCTAGCTACGAAATTCAAGTTGTAAAATCTGTCGCCAATCACCGAACAGTGTGTTCCGACAGCCTTCCTTGAGAGCCAGTGTATTCCAGACTAGGCATGGCATCTAGGGCTACAGTATCGCTGATTTCCGTGGTCCTGCATACTTGTGGTCAGATGCCAAACTGAGTAAAATAAAAATAAAAAGATATTTTATTCGTTATTTATTTTTCAAGTAAGTATATTCTCAAAGTTCCCATATGAGTCTGGACAGATAAGGAGTTACTATGTACTGGATAGACAGACGCCTAATTATTTTTTTTCAGTTACCTAAATTGATCTGTATCTTTCTTTACTTTGATACATTTTGATAAAATTTTGATGAGACCTCATGAAAAGTAATACTTTTCGAAATACAGTTATGTCTAGTTTAATATAAAATCTGAATTAATATAAAACAAATTTATATTAGCGGTTACCTAGTCGTTAAACTCTTTGCCTCACAGGCGAAAGTGCTTCAAAGGGTTCTAACCCAGGTTTAGACATGCTCGTCTGTGTTTTTTTCTCATGTGCATATCATATCATCATTTTAATGTGTTTAAGTCAATAAAAAAAATTAAACTTTAAAAATTAAATGTAACTTAGGTACTTATAAAATAGCACGGATCTTGGAGTCTGTAGAGTACCTATAAATATATTGTATAATATATACTATAATTAAAAAAAATCCATTTGGCCCGCGTGGTGAACTACGGCATACACCCCCTTCATAGGGAGGTGCGTGCCCAGTATTTCCCACTACTTTACGGGTTGATACGTATAATGAAAAAGAAATCTTATACTTATGCAAAACAAACATTTCTAAACTTTACTTTGTAAGAAAATTAGTCATTAATTAATTATTAATCCCACTGACCTGTCCAAGTTCCAGATTCAAACATACAAAATCCAACACATTGTCATTTCATTCACTAAACACTGGCCACTTCACTCGCAAATTAAAAAAACAATTATCAACAAAAAGTTTTTGTAAGATTTTGTTTATGAAAGTGTTTTTTGTTTCAATGATTTTCTGTTCAAAACGTCTATTTTAAAACTCGAATGAGTTTGGAAAGTTGCCGCGTAAAGTTTTAGCGCGAACTGACCACGTGGTGCTTCGGCGAGGTTTCGATTGATACTGAAGTATGTGGATTGTGGACTGAACTCAACCGGTAGTGTATTACAGAAAAGAGTAATAGCAGTATGGACGAATTTGTAAGGCTCTGACGTTGTATGAGCTCGACTACTGAAGCAGTATAGAAATTAAAAAAAAATGTTAATAATAGTTGATCTGTCTTGGTTACCATTGATGATATTCTGTTTTTAACCGACTTCAAAAAGGAGTACATTTTGAATTCGTCGCAGTCTATTTTTTATGATGTACACGTACGTTCTACGATTATTCTCTTAGGCTGGACCAATTTGAAAAGATATTTTTTGGAACGAAGTTCCTATTCGCGCGTTGCGAAAGGGAACTGCTAGACAGAAAAAATTAAGAGGAAAAGTTGTAACGACACTTTTTGCTATAGTTATAAGCCGTGTGGCGTGCGCGTGTTTCTCTTTCTGTCTCTTTCTCTTTCTCTCTCTCTCTCTCGTGTCGTGTGGTAACGCGACGATTATTTTAATTCCTCTTTTTGTTTGTTTAGGAACTTCGTTCCTTCCGGGTGTCCCTTGACACCTCTCAAGTTTTTTGTTGTTCTTACTCTTATTTGCTAATTTGTCCCATATTTTTTTAATAGTTTATATCACAGTCTAGTAGTTTTTTAATCAATATGTTTTTTTTATTTTTCTTTCGCTATTCATGGATGACATTTTTGTAGCTTAAGATTTGCGTACCGAATTGAATATCAATGTAACGGAATCTATACACGTGATTTTCTCCCGTTTTAAAAACATCGAAAAAATACGAAACTTTGCTCACTCATCAAGTACTGATGACAATGCAATAATTTTAATATTGTTTCCCACTTAAACGTGTTTTTAGTTAATTATTTAATTATCATAAATTATACTTAAAGTACCTATCAGTTGTAGGTCGTGTTGTTTGCAAGCATTGTACCATACTGTCACAATGTTCGTTGCAACGTATGATCGTACGATTATGGCATTGAGAGCTACTAGTGGATCTCGTGAGGAAATGTCGGCGAAATGGCAAGAAAGCGGTTAACACGTGATTAAAATTGCAGTTAATTGACTAACATCATTATCATCAGCCTATGCTGAGTCAGTTCAGTACTGCAGGACTATCCGTTAGCATTAGGCATCTAGCCACATAGATCCAGAAGCACATTATAACTGTTGTGGACACTATAGAAAATGCCTTGTTTTTTCTTTTTGTTTTTTATGACCTGCAGGACTAGACGCTAGAGTTCGACATGAAAAAAATTAAAAACAAGAGCAAGCAAACTTGGTTTCATTTTGACAGCACGTCGTGCTGTCAAATTAAATCAAGTTTGCTTGATGTTTTAAACTCTTTCATGTCTAACTCTACGATCTCACATATGTCAGAAAAAGAGTACCTATACCTGTGTACTCTTTCGAACAAAAAAAATCCAAATCGGTTACAAAGCTGAGAAATCGGGATGATACATAAAATAAATTCTTTTAAAAGCGTAATCAAAAAAATCCGATTGCGAAAATTCTGGATCACTGAACTACGGGATGCAATTATTTATAGCCTATCCTTGTCTGTGGATAAGTGCAAATGACACATGTCTGACACCTGTACATCAAAACTGTCTACAGGTTTAGCCTGTAGAGGGCCACATACATACCTACATCATCATCATCAACAGCCAGAAGACGTCCACTGAACATAGGCCTCCCCCTTAGAACGCCATTCCCAACGACAAGCTGCCAATTGCATCCTTAGGTTACTTGTGACTTTCACCATGTCGTCTGTCCACCTACTTACATACAAATTTACAAACATACATTTTAAGTTTTTCAAAAAAATTGCATCTTTAGTCGTTTGTTTATTGCAAAACTATTGATTCTTCAAGTGTTCATTTTTAATAATGGTGGATTATTGATAATTAATGTCTTGTTTATGTGCACAAGTGCGGGCAAGCAATATAAAGACGGAATAACTTATTAGTTATCGTGTTCGCGGGAAATCTGCATAGAAACCCCAGTAAATTCTTCACCGCTTTACACATAATATAACTTTAACTTGACCACGACGACTTATTACTTGATGATTATTATAACTTTATAACTAGATTAATTAAAAAAAAAAAAATTAAACTTGACGCTGGCATATATACAAATCGTATGGTGGTATATTACAAAAGAAAAATAAACATACATTTTTTAATCAAGACAACTAGACCTTTAGTACCACAACCTCTCACGACCACGGAAGTCAGCGACACCTTGGTCCTATATTGAGCATGCGTAGTCGGGAATTTACTTTACTGAATACAGTCGAAAAACATTACCCTTCTTTTGGGCAGTCGAGTGATAAAAACATCCAGAATTAAAACCTTTTCAATTTATAAAGTCTGTTAAAAAAAATAAGTATTACTTACAAACCTGTTATCACAAATATCAAGAGGCAAAGAATTTATAAAGTAAAAAAACTTGTCGCCTTAAGGTCTGGCGAAAACGACCTTTCGCCAAAAACTTGATTGTTGGCCTATTGGTACGAGTCTCATCAACACAGCTTTTTACCCGGCTTCGAAAGAAGGAGGGTTATGTTTTTCGAGTGTATGTATGTATGTATATTTTTTAGGCACGCCCTAGAGTCTAAACGGCTTGTCGTATTTTTACTCTAAATGGGAAGATCAAAATTCTAATGAAATAGCAAGAAGTTTTGGCGCAAAAAAACTAATCTGAAAAATAATGTTTTTAAAATACATCGAGTGTGTCAAAATAAATATTTTTAACGGTGATTTCGAATATATATAAATATATAACTTATATGTTTTATTGAAGTTTAAAATAGGAAATGTTAAAGATATTGCAGTGAAGTTTTCTTAAAGTTGCTTCTAATCACTTGTTTTAAATTTAAGTATCACTTATCGTCGTACTAAATCTACGGTCGTAAGCCTAGGTTCTAACCATTTCCGGTTTCTGCGCGCTCAAATCGTAATCAAAAACAATCATTTATTTTCCTTTAAGTACAAAGACCAAAAAGCAGCAACCACTTAATGTACACAGTTTATTGTATTGTAAATGAGCATTTGACACCGATACAATGCTCTATTATTATTACTTGATACAAGAATATCGTAAATAATACATAAAATACAGATTTTGCCCGACGTTAAATCATTATGAAATCATATTTACCTTTATTAACAACAAAAAAGAATTTTCACAGTCAGTCCAGGTGTCTCTGAGAATTCTAAGAACATACGGTATAAAAAATCTACGATTTGCAGCCTTTCTCCTTTAAAAGTTGATCAAAAAAAGAAGGTATGATCCAATCGTCGTAGATGGTAACCCCAGGTTATTTCTTCTATGTCATAGGTACAAATCCCTTCGTTAAAAATAAAAGCAACAATTTATTTGCATTTTGACGCAGACACCAAAATGTGGAAACCACTTAATGTACCCAGTTTAATGTATTGCGAATGAGCATTAGACACCGATACAGTGCTATGCTATTATTGCTTGTATTGTAACAAGTATGCAACGGGACACGCAGACTCAAGAACGGCGGGCTTGTTGCGTGACATAGTGCAACGACGCAGCGCTGTAGGAACTTTTCGAAAGCGACTTATTATATTTTTTAGTATGCAAATAGGACTAGGTTTTCAATTAGTCGGAGTATTTTCTACAGACTTCCAAAAAGGCAGGTTCATTTCGACGGTATGTTAGTTTGTATGTTTGTTACTTGATTTCTCGGAGACGGCTGGACCGATTGAATTGATCCAACCTTTTATTTGCTTGAAAGAATTTAAGTAAGTACTTCTCATGTGGTCTCATTTAATTTTTTTCAAGTTCAGTCTAGAGATTTGATTTTTAAATCGAAATAACAGAAATCATTTGTTGTGCTCTTTAAAAAATATTGATTTATGTATTATCCTCGATTTTTCAAAAATGCCTGGATCGTTTTTTTTTTTTTGTGAGAAAGATGTTTCAATGATTTCAACATTGGTCAATATGTTTTTGTAAATTTAAATAACTAAAATCTTTACGTAAAAAGATTCCCAAGAATTAAAGAAATATTTCTTTCTTCAATTTGGTTGCTATTGTAGTAATAATTTTATGAAATCCGATTTTCACTGACTTTTCTGTACCGTTTTTTATGTTTGTTACTAAATTTCACAAAAAAGGCGGGATAAATAAGAAAAAAAATCTATCTGTTTGTTAGTGGTATACCTACTTGTAATCAAATTAAAATTCTCTAAACATAAATTGTCTAGTATCTAATAGTAAAACCAAAACCACTAAATCATTTGAGAAACTATTATTTCTCAAAATCGATCTAGTTTAGTTTTCAAATCAAAATATCTACAAAAATAGTAGGTACTAGATTTAAATCACATAAAAAAAAACAGTTTTTGTAATTTGATCTACTGATATATTTAAACTGTGGCATGGCGCATACCATGGCCGGTAGACAGGCGAAAAATATTGGCCGCAGTATTTTTAGCGCGTCACCACATGATGGCATGATACTTTGCTACTCTGACAATAGCTTGAGAGTTTTTAACCTTATTAGTAAAGGAGGTATTAATTGACCTATTTTATTGACCTATTTATCTAGTACGAAATTGCTGTAATTTTAATTTATGATTTTTAACCCATGCGATAATTTTGATTTTGTTAAACAATACTTATTCTAGGACTACATTATTTTTACTATTTCTCTCTACAATATAAACTTATTGATGGACCTGTAAAACTATTTACCAAATGATTGGGATTATGAGGATGTTTTTTATTTGACTATACTTTTTTGAGGTATGTTATGTTTCTCAGAGGCGCTAAGGCTAAGACCGATTAGTAAACTATTTTCTTATCTCATTTGGTCAAACAAAAATTGTATCAATATTGGTCCAGAAATCTATTTCAGGCAATTTTTTGAATTATTTTCTACCAATAAACCACTGAGCGTAGGTTTCATTCAAATGGGCGCCAACTCTGCCGAAAAGATCTACCGTTCTCAGAACTACTTGGTTTATATGACTATAGTTTATCTGTTACCAAGAAAGCAGTTGAGTACATCTTATTCACTATGTAAAAGGCATACCCTCTCACAGTCAATGGCTTTACAACAAACACAAATATAACAATGCAATAATTCATGCAAAAAGACGTTCAATTTCTTTCGAAAAGGCATCAATGATATTTTGCTTGAGTGCGCCGCCATAATGCTTTTGTTTTTTTTACCTTTATTTCATTTTCGCGCGGCATCTTTAACCTGACATCTTTCATACTCTATGGTTATTATTAGGGTATTGGCTGGCATGTTTTAAAAGAGGTTTAAAGTTTTTTTATATAATTAAGAAAAAACACATTTACTAAATTTAGATATGTAGTTCATTGTTTTTACGAATGTTGCCCGTTTATGACTTTGTTGTTTTTTTTTTAGCTTATTTAAGAAATAAATCACGATGCTCATTTAATTAAGCGGTCTTCAAATTCTAAAAAAACTACATTCAAACAAAAAATATTTCCTACTAAGATGTAATAATTTCAACAAGAGACAACCTACTTCAATTTTTTCGGATATTTTGATTTCATAAACAGACCTGCTTAACCATTACAATGAAGTCGATTGTATATTTTTACAATAGCTTCGTTTATTTTTAATGAAAGGTACAAACTGTATCAAAAGATCTCTTAAGCCTTTAAAAATAATTACTTTAAATACACACTCTAAGGATTTCCTAAAGAACCTATTAATATAATAATTGACGTTAGCTTTAAAATCACATAAAATATCCTGCTGCGCGCAATTTACATCGTCCATTAACATTAAATAATTATTTTTTATGTGAAATATGCAAGCAATATGATCTAGATCAAGTTTTTAATATATCCTATTATTACGACTAGTGTTAGGGGTGTACAAAGCCTAGAGGGGGTCACTTCTCACTTTTATGAAAACTTTATCTACATGACAAAATATATGATACTGATTTCAGGTTTACATTAACGTTTTCTTATTAGTGATCGTAAAGTATCGGACGTATCGGATGTAAAAACACGTCAAAGGACTTTAAAAAAATAAATAAAAATTCAGTACATTGAATGACGTCTTAAAAAGATACCTTTATTTATCTAAGGTTAATTATATTATTACTATTTTATAATTGATTTTGTGTTCTTTTATTATTATATTCCATTCCTATAAAGGTTGTCTGGAAGAGATCGCTTTTTAACGATAAGACCGCAGACCGCCTTTTTTCTTTCTGTGTTGTAATTTTGTGGTAACAACAAATAATTATTATATAGTAAAAACGATGACGCGGTGCGTTATTTTTAAAACATCTCTTTGTTTTTGGAAGAAAAAATAAACAAAAATTAGTCAAAATCGACATTTTCTTAAACTATATTCACCATAAAAAAAAACACAATGGTTAATTTATTCAGAACCCTTATTTTATTACAATAATCCAAGCTTTTACTATACTTCCTTATTTTATTAATGAATTGACACCTTCACCACGTACTGTTAAATAATAATCTATGCCTTCATTCTCACGTGGATGACTTGTACGCAGGTAGGTTGTATGACGCCTCTCAGAACCATAACCTTATTTCTGAAGCAAGGAGTTTCTTTTACAGAGTTCAAATACTCTACGGGCGTCCCATACATTCATAGAAATTAAATGACAATGCCTTTTGTATGGGTGGCGAAATGACTGAATCATTTACTTTGTTGAAACGATACTTTGACTCAGATATATACATGTTGATGTTTAACCGGCTTCAATAGGAGATTCTCAATTCAGCTGTTTTTGGAATCATGTCAGGATGTCTCAAATTAACATAATCTAAATTGGTCTTCTAGTTTAGTACACAAATAAATATGACTGAATTTGTTTCTGCGTCTTATATTTAAATTTTAATATTTTTTCTATAAACACATAATGTACTCATCTCGTGGACAAAATAATATTAAGTTCAGGGTTGGTGTTATAATAAAACTTGTTCGTTACAATTAGTATAGTTAACTATTTTCCGTCAAAAAAAACCAGTTAGTCAGTTAACCAGTATATTTGTTAACGTTTTGACATTAATTAACTAAAATTACAACATTTATTTATAAAAAATTAAATAACAGTAAATAATTAAAACATAACTAAACATAAATAAATATATAAACATAAACATAAATCTATTAACGACTATTATATAGGTACACACCGTCTACCAAACGCATATTATTTTGATTATCACATTAGGTACATATATTATTTTAATTAACACACTCATTACAAATACCTAGCAAGTGCCTTTATCAAAGTAAATAATGTTAATATCTAAAGCAAAAAATAATAATTTATTTTAGACCTCTCACTAACTGTTATACGATGAGACTGCCATCAGAAATGCCGTAAGAAAAATATAAGTATGTGTAGACCACTCAAGACTTTTTTTATAGCTTGACCGCAACTCGCCTGATTTAAAGCGACGATGCGGTCTAGGATGTGGCACTCTTGCGTAGAAGAAACCGATTCACTCGCGATTTGAATAGACCGGGATTATATCTATCGGGAAATAGAGTACTCGGCAGTAGTAAAATGGCGAAATTGTAGAGTACCTACGTACAATCCAAATATGTCTAAAACCATTTCAAAATTTAATATTCAAATATTGATGAGAAAGGGAGCTACTATTAAAGTTTCGAGTTTATAAAATCATGGCTGGTCAAATACAATACAATATGTCTTTGTAGCATGTCAAAAAAGAAATAAAGCAGAATATAAATAATATAAACAAATTGATACAAGCCATGTACAGTTTAATATTCTAGATTTAGTGATCTAATTTACTTAGTTACGAACTTCACGTTATATTTACAAGCAGATGATGTCTTACACTATTTTATTTATAGATAGTATATAGGTATTTGAAAAGAAATACAGAGACTTTTGTCAATTTTATATCTCAATAAAAAAACAATTGATGACTGTTTGGCAAATTCCCAAGGACGCTGGCAGCGTTTTCGCGTTGAATTGCCACATCTTTGAGCAAGGAAGGAGTCACATCTCTTGTCCCAAAAAAAAACAAAACATTGATAGTACATTGGTGTTATCGCCTAAAGCGATTCTAATGTTCTAAACTTTGTAAACATCCTGTGCAGTCAAAAATTCCCTCAGGTCAGGTAGTCCGGGCACTATTTACAAATCACTTGTCCAGGATGGTTCTCTACTCAAGTATTAGGTACATTATATTAGTTAACAATGCATACACAATACTAATTCTCTTTAGCCAACTTAAAAAAGTTTCGATTCTCAATTGGTTGCAATATTTTTTTCCTAGATTTTTTCAAATCTGTCTTTAAGATATCAGGTTAATAACAAAAACAGGCAAATCGAATACTTCCTCCTTTTTGTAAGTCTATACATAGGTATTTTAATCTATGGTCTATATTATATTAGAGTATAAGCGATGATTAATTATAGTATATTATATAATTATGAACTGCGAACAGTTGTTATACTATTGTTATAAGTATACTCCTATTTAAATATATAATTTATTCATTATTGTTTTTCGTAAATAACGCGATATTTCAAGTTTTCCATTTAGTAAACTGCGTGACGCAAAGAAAAAACCAAACGAGGACAAAACAAATCAATTACGGTTTTCGAAATACAAATGTATGAATAAATAGCTGAATAATTTTGTAATTGGAATCCCTAACCAAAGAAGAGATATTTGAGATCAAAGTGGCCAGTACGACAAAACGCCAATTTCATATGTAAGGACCTGATATAAAGAAATAAATTTTATTTTTAAATATAAAAAAACTCCATTTAGTTTTTTTTGTTGTTTTTTTTGTTATGTTTTAATAGCATGTATGAATTAGCATATATTATGTATTATGTATATTATATCGGAATATATTTAAATAATTTAAATTATATCGGAATATATTTAAAAAATTGATGTAAGGTAATAATGAATAATTAAGTAATATACATTTTAATTTATATAAGGTATTAGAATGTATGTATCCCGTATGAGGGGATGGGTACATACATCGTGTAACAGAAAGATGTGACAATACTTAAGGGTGTTAGTCTACCCATCAAGGTGAACCCTGCGTACAACAATATTTTGCAAAACTCGAATAAAATATTAGGTTTTCCATACAAAAATTGGTCACGTGATCGTCACTGTCTAGTTGTATGGAGGACACAATATTTTTTTTCTCGAATTTTGCAAAATTTTGTGGTACACCTTGATGGGTAGACTAACGCCCTTAAGTATTGTCACCACTTTCTGTTACACGTTGCATATGTATAAGCCATAGTGATCTACAAATCAAAAGTTAGGAAGCACTCTAGGAAAGCTACGATTAATCTTGTCCAACGCAAGCAGCTTTCCTCACGAGGTTTTCTTCCTGTGTTGTTGAAAACCGGGTCAGGTCCAGACCACTACACCAGGATGACTCACTTCTTAAATATCAAATTAAAGTAGTCAACAATGCATAGACAAAAATATTAACGATCGTTAGTGGATTTAAATATATATTTTTTTCGTTATTATTTTTGGTGTCCCCACCTACAGGTATAATGAATGCGATAGTGTGGTTGTTGGTTTGTTTGTTCTTATTTTTCTTAGCAACTGAGTGACGGACCGACTGATATGTTGTTTTTTTTATAGTTCTAATTTATGAGAGCAAATAAATTAGTAAAAACAAGAATTAGTACTAAGTAGAGGCAATTTTCTTCACGGGAAAACGAAAAAAAGCGGAAGCGGGAAGCGGGAAAAGCTAGCTAGCTAGTGTTTAATATTTTGCTTGGAATGGTATGAATTTGTCCTAGTTCTTGGCACGGGTCTCACTTATAAAGGGGGTGAAAGCCACGACGTTAGCCAATTTGCGGCTTGGGGATTTCATTTATCTATGAAAGTTATTTATTAAATAGCACTTAGAACGTACGTAGTACCTGTCCGACAAGCAGGTTTCCTCCTCCTCCTTCTGCATAGTTGAAAAGTGCAGAGAAGTGGTCGGTTAACTCGGTTCGTATTTACAAAACACTTGACCAGGATGGTTCACTACTCAAATATTACATTATATAGTCAACAATCCATACACAAAAATATTAACTAATAGAGAAAGGAATGTTACAAGAGATGTTTCAAGGTGAGAATATGAGAGATGTTCTTAGTATGGAGCCCCGGCCAGGACAGTGTACATGATACCATACATACGTTAGGGATAATCTACCAACCAAACCAAATCAATCGTCTTTAATCTACCAACCAAATTCAAAATAACGTAACTTATCGCAGGGTACAAAATTAATTTCGAATCAACATATTTCCACCTAATTTTTGCGTTTTTGTTGTCAATTTTGACATTTCTGATGGGTAGTATAATAGATAGACCAATGTTACCATTGGATTCAACCTAAGATATAAAAATCTAGGGATACAATAATTCTACTACAATTCACCGAATTTTAATTTGATTTAATTTTTGTACACAATGAAATAGGCAAGTGATGCAGGTTTCATAATACATAATAACAACTGCATTTTTTGGTAGACATACTCTGTCCTGGAGGAAAACTAAACAAGTTCTTTATTTGATTTAACCGACTTAATACAACATATAAGAGTAAGACCTGACTCAATGACTGATATGTTCTAGGAATCAACGCATAGCCTACACCGTTGCACCCATACAGACATGAAAATTTGAGGGTTTAATCATTAGTAGCTGTGCCCTGAGGTGTTACCCGCGTAATACAGAATAAAAAATAGGCTGAATAAATGTGTTAATCCAAGGTCTAAGCTATATCCGTACCAAATTTCATCTCAATCCGTTCAGTAGTTTTTGCGTGAAAGAGTAACACACATTCTTACAAACTTTCGCGTTTATAATATTAGAAGGATAGGGTGTGGAAGTGTACTAAGAAAGGTTTTTTGGAAATTCAACCCCTAAAAGGGTCAAATGGGGGTTAAAATTTGAATCCTTTTAATATTATATTTCGTAATATAATATTAAAACGCGGGGCGGGTGACAGCTACTAGTATATTTTCGAAATCTTCATTGACAAGACGTTTAAAACAATTTTGTTTTTTTTTTAAAGCGCTGTCCTTTCCAAGTGGTCTCTTAAACATATTGACATTCATTTTTCTCTGATAAAGTAATAACCCGACCGCAAAAACTCTACACCATTGTATCTTAACTAATGAAACCTCGAGATTCAACTATTAAATATAGTACATGCAATAAAGACGAATCCAAGGACACCTTGCACATCAAAATCTGCCTATATACGGTAGCCTAGAGGGTCACAATGAGGTATACATATATGCATGTAGGTATACATACATGCATATGTATGTATACCTGCATGTTCTACTCAAAAGTTAGGGAGACATATATACTTACAAACAATTAAGCAACCAAGTAAAAATCTGCCTATATACGGTAGCCTAGAGGGTCACAATGAGGTATACATATATGCATGTAGGTATACATACATGCATATGTATGTATACCTGCATGTTCTACTCAAAAGTTAGGGAGACATATATACTTACAAACAATTAAGCAACCAAGTAAAAATCTGCCTATATACGGTAGCCTAGAGGGTCACAATGAGGTATACATATATGCATGTAGGTATACATACATGCATATGTATGTATACCTGCATGTTCTACTCAAAAGTTAGGGAGACATATATACTTACAAACAATTAAGCAACCAAGTAAAAATCAAAATTTATAAAACCCCTGCCACTGAATAAAGAAATCGATATTTTATGATAGCGACCATATTGAATTTCAAATGTATCATATTGTATGGTATTTTACTTTATACCCATATTGAGAGTGAAAAAATATATAATCCGCCATTTTGTGGCGACGGCCATCTTGGACCGATTTTCATCTTACATAGAATATGAAACTAATGCAATTTTCAAACAAGAAAAAACATAATCGGTTCATACGTTCATACATATACATACACACCCTCATAGTGTTGGGCAAAAAATATGAAACTTAAAAATAAACTACTATGATTTCATTGTATCAGTCAGTGTTACCAACACAACAAACTAATCATTCTCGCGTATTATTCCATCAGACAGTCAATTGACTATCAATATCAATAACAGCACGTCAGCGCAGTGTTAGCGGAGTCAAATGACAGGCTATTTAGATATTAGTACCTATAGCAAAATCTGCAATGATATTGATAACATTTAAATTTTTGTAAATTCGAGAACCATTTCGAGATAATGTAATGTAGAGTTCATACTAAAAATACCAGATTTTTATATCTACTTACTTCCGAGTTATTTACAAAAAAACTGGTGGAAAAAGAATCTCGTATTAATGCCAAATAATAAAAAATAATATAGTAACTGCCATCTGTGAACCGTACCAAAAAAAAGTACAGTATAAAATAATAAATAAATGTAGATACAGTACCCAACAAAAATAAATTTATGACATCATTTTTATGAGCTTTTGACGATAATAACATTATTATATATTTACCAAAATCTCTAAAAGAGAAATTATAACATTGAGAAAAAAACCAACGTGGTTTTTCATTTGTGTTTTTTAATTACAGTACCAAAAATGGGAGGGGGAGGGGGAGGGGGGTTGAAAAATTGAAATATTATTTAATTTAATATTATTAATTAAATAGCTACAACAAAAAAAATGTACTTATACACCGAGAAAATCCAAAACACCCTAAATTATTTATGTAACGTTATTTTTTGTTATTGGTGTCAATCGCTTCACTATGATGCATTTTAGGCATACACGTTTTGTTATTTTGATTAAAGTTATTGAATTCTGCATATTAAAGGCATAAGCTCGTAACTTTATAGTGATATAAAAGACAGACAAAAAACTACTGGAATCGGACAACATTAAAAGTTAGAATATGTTATTGTATGGACTAGTTGGCGGTCTATAGCTGTCTTAAATATCTATTGTATTCTGTTTTTTCTTCGAACGATCGACGCGTGTCTGCTTCGAGTCTACTTTTGATTTTTAAATGACCTTTTAAAGTACCTATTACATAAATAAATTTATGGCAGATGACATCAGCTCATTTCAATGAATACGTACTCTAGTATGAAACTATCTTATCAAGCTTGCATATAAAGAAACCTTGTTATGTTTAACTTAGTTAATGTCAACAACAAATGCTCTTTGTATTAATAAATATTATCCAGGATTTCGTCTATACATAGAACTTACTAAATATCCGGTGGGATAATTTTATATACAGGGTTATCGGCCTGGGGTGTACTAAGCCGAAAGAGAGTCAGTATACTCATCCTAAGGAACAACTTTTACTTTGGGACTAACTCTGGATTCGATAAAAAAAAAACAGTTTTAATAGAAAAAAGTTTAGTTATCAGTCGTAAACAAAAATTTATGAAACAGCTTTATATTCTATCGAATTCAGAATGGGTCCATAGTAAAATTTGTTTCTTAGGATGAGTATGGTGACCTTCTTTCGGCTTAGTACACCCCAAGCCGATAACTCTGTATATATAACTAAAAGAGAAAAAGTATGAACTAAAAGGTACGTACTACAACAAGGCATAAACCGATTTATTTAAAGAAATCACTTTTTTTAATCAAGTCAGCTAGGCATTTGACCACCAGTTCGCACGACAACGAAAGTCAGCGACACTGTGGCCCTAGATGCAGTACAACGTTAGGTGCTTGGCGACAGATTTTACCTCATCAGCGAAAGGGCGCGAATTCAATCTCAGGTTCAGGCACGCACCACTCAAGTTTTTATGCATTTTCATATTACATTTATTTCGTGACCTGCTTCTCGGGAAAGGCATAGCTTCGAAGACAAGTGAAGTGACTCTATTTGACTAGCGTGGTGGACCTACACCCCATTCATAAGAGAAACGTGAGGTGCTATTTGTTGTTACTAAGATAATGTGATGAGGTATTGCACTGACCATATGGCGCGTACCATCTGCTTGATACGAAGCCCTAAAATGGTATGTTGAAAAAGTGAACCTCATAGCACATAACATACTAACAGCCTGTGAATGTGTCAGCGGGATCAGTCGACTGATTCAATGCAAGTATGCACTATAGGAAACCTCATCCTATACAAGAGGGATCACTTGTGGTAAAAATCCAAAAGCTACTTTAATAAATCGAGGAATAATCAGACTATACTTGACGGAAATATATTTAAAATAAAAAGTTTGAAAAATAACAAGTGATAAGTAACGACTTCAAAAAACCCAACTGATAAATCTTTAAACCTGTGTAACATACTCATATTTACCACTCGCATAAAAATACGACAAGCCGTTTAGGCTCTAGGGCGTGCTAAAGAAATATACATACATACACCCGAAAAACATGACCCTCCTTCATTCGCAGTTGAGTAAAAACAACAAAGTTTTCTCACGCTGATCACGAAGTTAGAAAACACTTTTCTTTAAAGAACATCCTAACTAATATTATAAATGCGAAAGTAACTCTGTCTGTCTGTTTCGCTTTCACGCCAAAACCACTAAACCGATCAGGATGAAAATTGGTACACAGGTAGATTGGACTCCGGGAAAGGATATAGGATACTTTTTAACCGACTTCAAAAAAGTAATTCCACCATTATCTCGACAATCCAAAGGGGAACTACGCGGGTAAAACCGCGGGGCACAGCTAGTCTTATTATAAATCGGGGATTATACATGAGAATGCCGACGTATTGAAAACTTGCAGCAGCCTTTCTTGGGAGCCAGTTTATTCCAGACTAAGCAGATTCCATTAGGGCCACGGTGTCGCTTATTTCCGTGCTCGTGCGAGCTTGTGGTCAAATACCCAGCTGATCTTAAATAATATTTAATCACTCTTAAATTATAAAGGCGAAAGTTTGTATGTGTGTGAGTATGTGTGTTTGTTTGTTCCTCATTCACGCTCAAACGGCTGAACGGATTTGGATGAAATTTGTCACGAAGATTGGATGAAGCTTACGCCCTGGATTAACACAAAGGCAATTTTTTATCCCAGATAATTGTTTAAGTTTTCCCATGGGTTTATCAAATATCCACCGCATTTAAAACCGCGGAGGGCAGCTAGTATATTAATATTTATTACGATGTTAGTAAATAATTATCTTATCTTATAAAAAAGTCAGTTAAAAACGGTTATTTTTCATAGTTACCTAAAACCTCTAGATTTAATACACCTAATGTGACCTAGAAACAGTGTTCTATGATTTCATATCTCTCATACGAGTAGTTACGTAACCTGTACTGAGACGTCATATCGTACGATACACTTACAAAAAAAGCTCGCGATCATACATCAAATGTACAATCGCACACAGAAACCAGAAAAATTAAAAATAAAAAAACTATTCGGGATAAAAATGTACTTAAGTCGCCTTTTTGTGCTGGCGGACATCTTGAATTTGAAATTTATTATGGACTACACTATAATATTCTGTTCTAATAGTATTCAAGCCCTTTCATTAAATAATGAGAGAGTTTTTAAAAAATATGTAATACTCTATTTTGTGGCGACGGCCATCTTGGACCGATTTTCATCAAACATAGCTAAGATCACTGTCAACTAATTCACCTCTTAAACAATATCAAAATAGGTTCAGCCGGGCGGGAGTCAGGGAAAGTCAATAAGTCACACGAAATCAAGTGTGCTTCAGGTTCGAATCCAGGCCAGGAACTATTATCATTATTTGGTTGTAAACACTTTTCACGGCGAGTTCATAAAAAGCGCTGAAAAAATGTAGGTCGCCTTTCATTTTGGCATCCACTTCCGAAGTCGGCTGACGAGTGACGAACGAAAAATACTTTATTATTTTTAAAAGCACTCGTATCACGAGTTGAGCGAGAGAAGTAATACCGCTTGCAAACTGGGTACGCTTCCCCCAAAACGTTGTTGTTTCTTCCAGTCAACGTTTGGATAGATTGTAATATGTGAAAAATAGACACGTCGGTTAAGAACTTACAGCATTCTCAACGTCTACTTTTCCACCATAAAATAATTATATCAAAATATAGTGTATATACAATAATAATATTGTCCTGAAAAATTGCATTGTACCTATTTAAGTCGAATTGGTATTTTTTGACACTCTAGATATAATAATAATAACCGACCATGCGTGCTAGCCACAACAGCCATCTATTGACAAACAGCATTACTAAGTTTATTACTACCATCTGTTAACGAGTAGCGAAATCAAAACTTAACAAGTCACAACATTATTTTACCTTAATTAAATAACCAATTACTATGTTTATCATTATTTATTTGAGTAATCATTTTAATAATAAATAACAAAGTTTCTTTATATAACAGTCTTAGGTAGTAGTTAGTTGGTTAGTAATTAGGTAGCGTATTTATAACATCTAAATTTTTTGACCAGATTATTGCATTGTAATACTGGTATTGCCAGATTTCTACTCAATAACCTTACATTCGACATTGATCTGATTTTACTGACGCTGTCTGATCTGTAAAATATAGTTTTTGTGGGCAAGTGTTACCGAAAAAATAAGAAATTTATTTATTGCATTATTCCTTTTTTTATTTATGTCTTTATTAAATAGGTATTTATTACTTTTCTATCCATAGTGTATTTATTAAAATTTTCTTTGGAAATGGCGTTATATTATTTTTATTGCTTATGTTACGCGCTTGCTGCTATTTGCAACAGCGCCATCTATTGACGAATAGCATTATTATTTTGCTAACGCCATTTATTACTGATTAGCGGAACTAAACAATTAATTTTAGTATTTTTATTGGGTACGTAACATTTATCCCGAATATTGCGTTGTATTATTATTATTAGTATTCGTAGAGTTCCTGGTCATGTAACTATGCGCCCCGGCCGCCCCCACTGCAGCGACCGCTGCGGCCGTCGATACTATAGCCACCGATTTATCTGGAATTAAATTTTTGGTTTATAATAAATAATATTTTAATCACTTCAATTTCGCATGTGCGTGTCCAAATCATTTGATTATATCGATTGAATATTAACAACTACTACTCCTTCTTAATGGACTCATTTTGATACATTTTATTTAGGACCAACGAGAAAGTATGATGCTTTCAAACAAAAAAGTATTTTTGCTAAAACGGTCCTTAAAAATAAATTTTGGTCTTCTGAAAAAAAAAAATATTTAAGAAAAATATTGCTTTTAATTTTTTTATACATTTTTCAGAATTCATGTTACATACTTATATCGCTAATCTGATATGTACTGTAGAGGTACCTATCGCATAGAGTTAGCGATGAAAGAAGTGAAATCAGTTTAAGTAACTTTAGTCTTGTTTGATATTATTGAAGTAAGAAGAACCACTGGGCTCTTAGTCTCTATCGAACAACGAGATTTCTTGCTGAAAACGCGGTACGAGTTTAACCTAAAGTTTAACATTATGTTGACGCTATACGAGTAGGTATGTTATTCTGATGATCCTAAACGAGCGTGTTCCGGGTCACGGCACGATTTTTTTTTCCGTTGACTTGGGGAATACCGTTCTACGCCCTTTTAACTCAGGCCGCGTTATATGTTGATTTTTTATAGTAAACAAGGCCCCTGGTCAATCCAGGAGAAATCCTAGTGGGGATCAATACAATACCTGAAGCCTCGAAGCGCTGAACGTCGACTTTATGTTTTTCCACAGTAGTATTGTTAGGCAGACGGGTAGTTTCTCTGTCCTCCTTTGAGCGGCTGACGTTGATCGGCATTTTCGATAAAGATGCTCTATCTATAAGAAAAATTATTTATTAGAGTAAATAATAAAAAAAAACGAAAACATTTTCTTATTATTTACATTACTTGTTTATAAACAACATGTTTCATATTATTGTTCGGGGTATATATATTTATAAATGTTTCTAATTTCCTAGTCGTTGTTCCGAATGAAGTTCAAATACTCGACAACAGATGGCGCCACTACACTTAATTTCCAATATGAAGGGTTGGAAAAGCCCTTATATCTTTAAAAACACGATCTTTAGGTTAAAACAGGAACTTTCTTGTTCGATGTGGGATAAAGGGCTATCACACTATATAAGTCCCATTATCGTGCCGGGACTCCTTTTTCAGTTTTATCGGCACGCACATTTTATCAACTATTTTTTTTTACTTAGGTACTTACCTAGTTAAGTATTTAATTTCTTGGATTACACTGTGATACTAAAGTTCGTGTTTATGTAAGTAAATTTGTAATATTATTTATAAATAGTATAAGATATAAGATACCAGGTACAATCACTTTTACCGATAAGATTATGAGAATACTAGCTTTTACCCGCGTCTTGACCCGCGTTTGGTTTATTTTAAATTGATAAATGACGCCAATGGCCAGTGACAGTTCTACAGGGGGATAAGAGTGACTTCAGACCTAATCATCCTAAGGGACAACTTTCACTATGAGAACAAAATAAATGGAAAAATATTATGGGAAGGGAAGGGAAGGGAAGGGAAGGGAAGGGAAGGGAAGGGAAGAAATATTTTGGATATTCTGTTTAGTGTCAAAGTTGGATTTTAAATTTCAAGCCACTTTGTAAAAAAGGCAAGTCAAGTACAAGTCGAGTACAAGTCGAGTACAAGTAGAGTACACGTCGAGTGCAAGTCGAGTACATGTCGAGTGCAAGCCGAGTACAAGTCGAGTACACGTCGAGTACAGGTCGAGTACAAGGTTTTCACTTTTTGATTTTAAAAGTAGTTTTGTTTTTCCCCATATTGCTTGGACCGGGAAGTATTGGATTTCTTCTTCGACTATTGAGGTCTGATTACGCCTCTTACTCCCTTGCCCTATGCTCATAACCGCTCCCCGCTGTCCCCTCACCCCTTACTTCTTAACCCCTTATCATTAGGAAACCTGTTTGTAGGAAGGAAGGTAAGAAAAGTAAAAGATATAAAAATAAGTATAAATGTGTTTTGTTAAAACTACCGATGTCGTATTTTTTTGCAGTACAATAATTTCGTTTAGCCCTTTCTAACAAAAGAAATAAATATTTAAAAAGTCGCTCGCTCGGTCTGTAAAATATAATACACTATGGATCAAGATGGTTTTAGTAGTCACGCCCGCAGCTCTCTGGTGCGAGCGGATAGTAAGCTATGAATGAAGGTATTGGTTGCGTAGCTCGCCGACATTCTCGGAGCGTAAAATACCTAAATTTAAGCAGCGTCCAAACGTTACAGGGCTCTTAATGTTATGTTTACGCAATACGTTACTCAGATGATACAAAACGAGCGTGTTCCGTGCCACGGCACGATATACAATTCGACAGATTAGTGAATACGCGTATTCTACGCGCTTAAAATAACGCGACCGCGTTACGTAATGAAATGTTCATAGCGAATAACGGCCCTTGGGGCCAAGTCTGTTATTTTAATTGTTCTAGCATTGTGCTAAAATGGTCGTTTCGACATAGGTTATAGGTTAGTACTCGTTTTAGCCAAAACATAATGTGTATTGGGTAACTCTGACCAATGTTAAGTCGAAGCGGCCATTTTGGAAAAATTCAAGTGTAAAACAATTGACATCATTTCAAATTTTTAACCCCCTAATTTTATTTTTAACGATAATGGAAAGATAAATGAAAAATAATGTTTTTATTTTTATTTTACTCACAATGTAACGATTGTACGAGAATAACATTTTTCGAACGAAATGCTTAGATTTAAAAAAAAAACTCAAATAACATAATTATTACATTCTGAGTAAAATAAAAAACGATACGTTATTTTTAATTGTTCTTTCCATTTTGATAATAAAAATGGGGAGTTCAATAAATGTTGTCAATACAAAAAACGGACTTGGGCTTTTTGACAGATAAGTTTTAAAGACATATAACTTAATGAAATACTAATATTTTACAAGTAAAAAAAAAACCTTGAAATAATGTATATCCTCTAAGAAAGTTAATAATCTTCATATTTTATTTTGCCTATCTTACACGTGTTGCTGATAAGTTATTAATAACTACTTATACAGAACTCTTTAGATAGGTCCGTCCACACGCAATAAAAAATATATCATAAAAAAAATATTTTTGCAAAAAAAACACTACGGACTTCTATCTATCTATCACGGTTCATAAAATTACAGTCTTGTGACAGACAGACGGACAGTGAAGTTTTATTAATAGGGTCTTATTTTTATCCGACTGCGAAAGAGGGTTATGTTTTTCGAGTGTATGTATGTATGTATATTTCTTAGGCACGCCCTAGAGTCTAAACGGCTTGTCGTAGTTTTATGTGAGTGGAGTCAATAGATTTGTCTTAGTCGTGAGAGTGACACTGGGTACAACGAAAAAAAAAGGTAAGGATGATACACAAGTTTACAGATGTAGCAGTCGGGACTGTTTTAATTAACTTCTATTCACTTGTTAGATACCCTTTAGGTACGGAATTGTAATTCAAACCCAGCAGAGCATGAAATACATCAATCCTGACTGACTGATATTTGCTAGGAATCAACGTAGAGCCTAAACCGCTGAACCTAGAGACATGAAATTCGGAGCGTGCATTCATTATAATTAATACACATGATTCGATATGAGCTTCTCAAACTTATAATGATGGGCAATATTGAAGCGACGCACTGGACGAAGAAAAAAGTCTTGGTTACGAAACATCCGGCAATGGACAGGAACTGGCAGCGTACAAGAACTATTTCGCTTGGCACAAGATCGCGATAGTTTCGCTGCGCTGACGACCAACCTCCAGTAGTGGAGACGCACCACCAAGAAGAATATTCATTATAAGGTATAGAGGTGTACTAATAAAACCATTTTTGAAAACTTAACCCTTAAAGTGGTCAAATAGGGGTTCAAAGTTATAAATTTATTCAAATCCCATTATATGCATGTAACACCGCGGGTAACAACTACTAGGAATACATACAAGACATAAGAATGTATAATTCAGGCGTTGCTTTGCGGAAATTAATTTATAATAAGATGTTATACAGGGTTATCGGCTAGGGGTTTACTAAGACGAAAGGGGTGACTATACACACCCTCATGAACAACATAGGTCTCAGTAAAAAAAAAAACAGCTGTTCCATACAAAAAGTTAATTGGTCGTCAACATAATGTATGGAACGGCTGATATTTTTTTACTAGAAATCAGAGTTGGTCCTATAGTGAAAGTTGTTCCTTATTATGAGTATAGTAACCCCCTTTTGGTTTAGTACACCCCTAGCCGATAACCCTAATAAGGAATATATAGTGTTTCTTAACTATATCACTACATATTCCTTATATAACATCTTGACATAAGCATATTTCCCCTTCACTATTGCCCCCCAAACCATGCGTATAGCCCCGCCCCTATAGCCACGGCGCCCACCACGATCCCCCCCACCACTATGGGCGCCCCCCCGGTGCACACCACGGTCACAGTGCAAACAGTTGCAGTTGCAGTAGCTGCACCAGCTGCCTTCAGACGGAAGTTACTGCCTGTCATCTGTAAATAATAAACAAGACAAATAAAAAATTATGAATTAATATAATTGCTGATTACAATATCGATAATTTTTTTTATAAATAAGTCACTTCGATTGCGTCAGGCGCCGATAGAAGTTTTTCAGTATTTTCGATATAAAATACGGTATGAAATCAAAAAAAGCCTAATGGAAGGTAACACAATGAAACAAAAAATAATGTCAAATACGTGCAGCCGTCCCCGAGTATCAGAGAAATTAGGTAACCAACATAAAAACAATACAGTCGATTTGAGTAGGTATTTTTTTCTGTTTTTGTAAAGACGGTAGAAAACCCCGACATCGCCATTTTGTGGTGGCGGCCATCTTGGATTTGAAATTTAACATAGTGTGTAGTACTCTACTAAACAAACCCTTTCTTTTGATACCAGAGACTTGTGAAAAAATATTTAATGCTCTTTTATATGGCGGCGGCCATCTTGTCCACCGCACATAGCTAGGGACACTCTCGACTAATTTACCTTTCAAATCGAAATCGGTTCATTCAGGAGCTACAATGCCACAGACACACACACTGACTAGTTAAACTTATAACACCCCGTCGTTTTTGCATCGGGGGTTAAAAAAACAATGACGTCCTATCTTATGGTATGTACTTATAGCTGTCGAAAAAGACATTAGATGTCTCAGAGATTACTGTAGCGATATTATTGTAGTATGAAAGGCATTGGAAGCAAAGGAGTGTCAAACATTCTACACAGGTGATTTCATATATTTTTTATCAAAATGGATTTAGAAGTGTGGTTAAAAATTGTATGTACTTACATAGAGAAATAAATGATTATGATTTATTAATCAAATTTACTAAAAACAATACCATTTAAGTGCGTATAAAAATTAATGCGATTATCACAATTTTAAAATAATTAGGGTATTAAGTGTTTTAGTAATAGTTATTTGTTATACAAGAGTGCAAAGTTGCTTTTTAACCGCGTCCTCACTTTTGATGACGGAGCAAGCGAAGGATTTCAAAAATTAGAATCCTGTGCGTTAGCACAAGGTGAAAAATCTTTGCACTCGAGTGCGTAACTTTTCATGCCACCTCAGCGAGGAAATGACTTGACATACTAAAAATAAAACAAATTTAATCACACATTTTAGTCTTTTCACTTATTTTTAACGTAAGGTTTTAACATTATGACGTGAAAAAATAATGGCGCGCCAAAACAAATTAAAAAAAGAGTACGTACAGCAAAAAGGTTACAAGTCTGAGTTTTTAACAAATCAAAAGAGGTTGTATGATTAATTCCGCACCATAGAGGTAGAAGTAAATAGGTTGAATGATGTTTTTAATTCACAAACTAAGTGCACACGATATTCTAAATTCAAATTTACTTTATCCTCTAAAAACAGCAAAATCATCAGAATCATCAAAAAATAGATATCGAATAGCAAAAATACTCTTTCCAAGATAGTGGGATGAAAAATTAATTTGCAAGTTTAGAAGGACATGAAAATTATTTTATCAAAATATACATAAAGGGTGTAACCTACCTTTATATATTTTTCCAAATTATTATTAACGTCCCGACGTTTTAGTTCCTCTATGCGGTCACGCAATGCAATTAATGTGAAACGCCTACTATCTTTAGTATCAGAGTTTGATCCCTTATTGCGATCAATGTCCTAATACTTATCTAATCTTTGTTTTTTTTTTAGTATTTTATTGGCAACTGGATACAATGAACTCAAGTCCTTGATTTAGTACCACCCTCATTACCAATGACAGTTCTACAAAGTGAGGCATGTTACTTGAAGTCTAAAACTGGTCCTCCCAAAATGTCTCAGATACATATACTAATGAGCTCCTTAGGAATAAAAAAAATCGACTGAAACGAACTTTTCCAGCTTAAAAGCTAGAGCGTCACCTGTCTACATTTGTATAACTGTCAATGCTCAATATTCTTTGACCACGATTTGTTTTTTTTTTTATAATGTGAAATATCAAATAAGTACCTATGCAAGGAGTTAAAAATAGCGCCTTTAATTTTATATTTTTTAGTAATTTTTTTCAGCTAAACTCGACAGTAAAAAATTTTTAAAAGATAGGTTTACTAATGGCTAAAACTCAATAGCAATACTATTCCACGCAAATGGCCGTCTGCCCCCATTTCTCGTACGTGGGGGTCGATAGCCACAGGTGTTACCGTCTGCCACCACGTGGGGGAGGTTCGTGGGGGGAAGCCGATAGAATAGATATTAAGGTCGACTTTGATTAAACGAAACACTGAGGATTGTCAAAATAATACCAAATTACAAGCATTTTTGAGTTAAATAATGAGTCATATAAAACGAAACCCTTCAAACTTACACAGCCTATTTACATAGCTGTTTTTTTTATCCTACACAGCTAGTCATTTGACCTGTGTGTGTAGCCCTAGATAAATCATGCCTAGTCTGGAAAACACTGGCTCTCAAGGAAGGTTGCCGGAACACACCGTTAGGTGCTTGGCGACAGAAAATCTGTCTATACAGTAGCTACCACCATGTTATGGTTTCCACAATGTGTTCCCTTCACCGGTAGCTCAGGCTCTTTTTGCATGTTTCGTGGGATCGCACCTCGTACCTTTTGTCTGGCAACTGACCCCACTAACCACTCGACCATCATCGCTACAGAATGTACTTACTTGTTTATATCTACAGACGAGAATATATAAAATAATTAAATAATAGTTTAGTTATAGGTAAAAATTAAAAACCTTTAGTACCTACTTAGAGTAATTTTACAGAAATGCAGTGAATTACATCATAAATTAAATAGAAGGTTTGTTGAATTTAATTTAATTATTTTTTTAGGTATGGATTTTATGTAATTTGTTTACCGTTAATATTTAATAAATATGTAAAATTTAGATTTAGTAGGTATTCGAATTTCGTTTGTATAATTATAATTAATAACTTACAAAAAATTGCATTACGTCATAATGACCGTCGTAGTGATACAATACAATTGACAGACTAAGGCCCCAGAACCTTTGGGCCAACGCGGCAACGATCCCATTCGAAAACAGTACTTGAGCGATTCGCACCGCGGGCGCGGTCCGAATCGCTCGTAGTGCAATACCACTAATGACCCGGAGACATAACTAAACCAACTAAACCAAAAACTAAAATAACTACGCTTCTAAACTCCACATTGTGCTCTTCATAGTTTTAAACAAGTGACAAAAAGCGAATTCATAAAAATCCGACTGCTTAAACTTTATACCTACATGTGTATGATCTTTAATTTTTTTAATTTTTATGTATTCATTGTCACTCTCACGACTAAGACGTATCTACCGACACCACCCTTGATTATCTAACCACAATCTATGCTAAACTAATCAGTTGCTAAACTAATCTGGACTTTCGTTTTTGCTTTACGTATAATAATTACAGTATTTCTCTAAACTTGTCATCAGTCTAGTATTGAGTACGTAACTCTTGTTAGAGCAGTAATAATTTAATTAATTATTTATTAGATGGTAGTATATAAACAAACACGCCAAGGCATGCGGCGAGGTGTGTTGGTCAGCAGGTATGCTTTCGTGCTTACCTATACGTATAACTAACCTATAGATACTATCTAAAAACATTACCTTTACTTACGCGTTTTACGTTAATCAAAGATTTCTATAAAATAGATTTTCCAGGTTTTAATGTACTAATCAGATACTATATCCATACATATATGTTAAAGGCTAAAACTTACGCACAACAGCCATGCAATATCGCAATATCGTAACATTACACAAAAAATATATTGTATTACTTATCCAAAGTTACGCTGCGATGCGTGCAGTTGATCGATAGCTTGCCTTTGATCGAACTGTCACCAACCGTACTCAGTAGATGGCGCTTAATTAAACAAAATTCAAAAAATAATGATGCACACCTACGCCATCTAACATATTAAGTGTAACTACGAGGTACCAGCGAACGAACGTTTTACGCGATATTTTTTGGTTTAATGACAAGATTTATCTATGCGTTTCCATATAAATAGTCAATGGCACCACTCGCATGGAAATACAACAAGCCGTTTAGACTCTAGGGCGTGCCAAAGAAATATACATACATACATACACTCGAAAAACATAACCCTCCTTCTTTCGCAGTCGCGTAATGATGGAAACTCGTACAGTACTAGAAGATATCTACTGTTTTAGCCCAGTCGAGATACGAAATCGAGAACGCAGATTTCAGCCCATAAAAGATTTATTCTAAGACGACAAATAGGAATACATTTTCCCGTCTGTCCCTTTGTTATCCGCATAAAGACAGACAGGAATTAATTTTCCCTTTCTGTCTCTCTGGGACTTTTATATGCAGACAAACATTAATTTAGAACACGGCGATTGTCAACATTATAAGTAATTTTAGCCTAACCGATAACTTGAAGATCTCGCACTGAAGCTAATGAACTTTTAGAGATACCAAATAGAGTTGTGGCGTACTTATATCGATCTAAGCAACAATCGACTAAGAATTTTAGTTAAAAAATTATCAGTAATCACATATATAAATTCATTTAGTAACAAAGGCATGTTTGTAAAAGAAATTAGGTTAGTAGATGGCGCCAAATTTGTCCCTTATTTGGGGCAAACACTTCCATGATCAAAAGCAAAAGATCAAAATCCCCGATGACTAAGAACATCTTAAAATTCATATAACACAGTGTACTAAGATTAATTAAAATTGTTACAGAATAACTAACAGTACGCGAGTACTAAAATTCAAACAAACATACATACAGTTACATTATGACACATTAGAGCAAAATTTCCCTCGGAGTTAAAACATCGCTCGGTCAACCAATACCCGAAATTTATTAACCTGTCAAAAGTAGTTGTAACACCTTCTAATCATCATCATCATCATCAGCCAGAATACGTCCACTGCTGAACATAGGCCTTCCCCTTTTAACACCATTCCGAACAAAAAGCTGCCAATTGCATACACTGGTTACCTGTGACTTTCACTATGTCATCGGTCCATAGTACGCCTAGTGAAACGTTCATGTTCTAATAGTACCAAACAATAAACAGTCATAGTTTAATTATCAAGTTACAAAATAATCATCGATATCGCATATCGACATGACCGCACATCTCTACCGCAGCCTCCAGTTTCCTGTTACCGAACAAATATAGTTGATTTGTCCAGTCAAGGTTGGATCGTCGCATCGTGCGGACGTCTCTAACAAGTTTCTGCCTAGTTATTTATTTATTTTGTTGCGCCCGAAGCAGTTCTAGTTATTGTTTAATAACTTATGAAGGTTAATATTAATGTGTATTCAAATTGTTCGAACTAAACAGATTCAAGATTTGTATATTTTTTGGTAAGTTTTTTTTTTTTGTAATTTTAATGTGCCTACCTGTTGTACACGTTATTATTAACGATTCGCCATAAAAAACGACGACACTTATGAACGCACCTCATGCAGAAAAAAATGGCAGTCAAGAAGCATTACAAGATATGAGAAGTGAAGGGTTCTGTAGGAGTTTTAGAAAAAAATTACTAGAATCTACTTTATAATGTAGATTTTTTTGGTTTTAGTAAGAATTAAATGCCGCGCTTTTGAGAAGACTAACTTATATTTTGTAGATTAATTAGGGGACTCGGTAGTGCCCGGCCAAGTTGAGCAAAACAAAGGCACAGCTGAAGCTGAAAAAGTTTGCAATGCACTTGAACTTTTGATATCTCAATTTTTTTTTGCTGATTACCCTCATATTAGAAAATAAATTATATTGATTTTTTCAAATCGGCCCAACCGTCTCTGCCAAAAACAAATAAACCGTTAAATTGCGTCCTTCTCCTTTTTTGGGATGTCTGTAGAAAAATCATAACGGACTTAAATTCAGCAGGCGCTTGAGTATAAATAATTATTATTATGATTTCAAAACGAAACTGCTGTTGTTATTTCGATAAAAAATATTAAAATCAATTTTGTAAAATATAAATAAAAAATAAATAAAGTTTTTTTTTGGAATATAAAGGGAGCTGATTTATTTAATCATTCAATTTAACCCTACGTTTTATTGACAGAAACTAAAAAAAAACCTAAACAGTTTAAAATATTTTTACAGTTTAGGCTTTTATTAACAAATAAATATTTTTTTTTTATTAATATGTTACGTGTAAATACCTAATAAGTTGTTCTCGATTATTGTTTTGTAAGAATTGTATATAGGTAAGTATTTATACTAAATAATTTTATTTTCACAAGTCAAAATTAAAATATGTAACCAATTATCGAAATAAAATAAATTAAAAACTTAGCATATCAATCAAAATTAAAAAATCAACCGCCCCTGACCATTCCCGGTGCAAAGGTGTCCACCGTTGAATAGCAATGGCCGACCTTTGCACCAAGAACAAACCGGAGCAGGAGTCACCAGTCACTTCATGAAGTCTAGTAAAATAACATATATATATTTTTCCCAGTGGATATTTACCAACAAACTCCATAGAACTCTAAAAATACAGGTACTCAAATGAACCGGTTTTCGAAAATAATTGTCTGCCGTTGTTGTCGGCACGGTTAGAAAATCAGACTGTATCAAAGTTCAAATCATAAGTATTTAGGACTATAAAAATTACGCAATTATTCACTAGACACGAGGCCATTTTTTACCGACATCCAGAAAAGAGTAAGTCCTATGTTCGTCTGTATGTTTATTTGTCTGTTTTGTCAATTGTGAACTGATTGAAAAAATAACTTACTTAGTTCGACAGAATATACTTCCGAGGAGGATACATTTTTAAGCTATTGCATAGCTTTTATCGCGGGCTTTTAAGAGTAGCGACCGAATCAATAAATTCCGTAACGAAAATAAACCTAAAACTCGTCTAACGTCGCTTCAGTCGGCAGACGTCGGCACGGTGTTTGTGTGCGTGCGACTAGAAGCAACTGCGTATGCAATAGCTTTACCGCGACAGTCCCTCGTAGCGACACACGTATATTTTTTTTTTAAATCGGTTAAGCTGTTGTTATTCCCCATACATTTTAATTTTCTAAGAAGATATTATTATTTAGAAGACTAACGCGTGTTTAATTCAAAAGACGGGTTGTACCGCGAACCCGATTGATGAAAAGGTCTTTTAAAAAAAAGATATTATTTGTAACTTAAGTATACAGAATGGAAATCCGTTTTTATTATTCTAAAGTATGACTTGTTTTATTTCCCAAGTAAAGCATTTTTATTTTATGTTCTCTAAATCCATCCACAGACCATCAAGCGCCTCCATGTCCACCATGAAGCTGCTACTCCTGTCTGTATGTCTCCTGGCTCACATCCTGGCTGCAGCTGATGGGTACAAAGTGCTCTGCATCTTCGGAGTTCCCTCCAAGAGTCACCACCACCTGGGGCAGGGGATCGTGATGGCATTGATCAAAGCAGGACATGAGGTAAATACACTCTATAGATCTTAGAAACTATTGGGAGATTCAGTACGGGTGTTACCAGACCCATCGATCGATCGTCGCTCGACGTCATCAATCGATGGTAGAATGGAATTGTCGACATCAATCGATAGTTTTTACCCATAGGTCACATATTGTGTCTGTCTTGGGAAGAACTTACTATATAGAAATGATCCTATGAAGTAAGGAGTTTTTTACTAGTTAGTCAGCGTCGATCATCTTTGTTCGACGTTGACGTAAGCCGTCGAACGCCAATCAATCGATAGGTTTGGTCGCACCCTAAGAGGGCGACAAGGGCGTCGCACAAATATGACTAAAAAGTGTTAAAACGCAACTTCAAAAGAATTTTTATTTATTTTGTTTAATTTTGTGTCACTCTCACGACTAAGACGAATCTATTGACACCACTTACATAAACATACAACAAGCCGTTTAGACTCTAGTGCGTGCCTAAGAAATATACATACATACATACATACACTCGAAAAACATAACCCTCCTTCTTTCGCGGTCGGGTAAAAATAAGTGATTACCGATTTATTGAATGATTTTCAGTTATTTTGATTAAAAAAAACCAAAATACTAAACCGATTTTGATAAAAATTTACAAGATCACAATAGAAAGATAAATTTCAAACATAAACAACAGTTCAGCCGCCTTTTTCTATAACAGTACGTATCAGACCAAAAAACATACAGTCGAATTAAACCTCATTTTTATTTTCAAGTTGTTATTAATTTTAAATGACGTTTGAATGAAGATAAAATAATATAATTAACATACTTTACTTATTTCTAAATGATTTGAATAACAAACAATTAAGATAAGTGTGTAGGTAAGTGTCGGTGCGAGTACACAGGGTGATTATCTGACTGAACACATTAAGAGGATCACCGACCGACCCTTCACTGTTTTCGTGTTTCTCGTAGAATTTTCGTTCCGGGGCCTACCTCTTTTCATCCCTTAAATTGTAAACGTAATATTTTTTTTTGTTAGTGTCAATCGCTCCACTATGGTTTATTTTAGGCCTACACGTTCTATTATTTAAAAGGCTAAGACTTAAATAAGGCTTTAAATAGGCATCGTGTCAACGCAAAAATCAACTGCTTGATTAATAGAAAATAATAAAACAGGAAAGCCTAGTAAATAATGTGTTAGCTATATGATGAAAAAACTAGTGGAATCGCATAACATTAAAATCTATATGTTATTGTATGGACAAGTTGACGGTATATAGATGCCCTAATCATAGAGGTAGCTCTCGTACTTTGCGTTACTTGTAGTAGGTAGAGGTAACTGTTTTTTTTTTAAATAGCTATTATAGTTTTTTTCTCAATACATATATTACTTGGAATAAAATATGTATAGATGAGAATTACAACACGTTATAATTTATAACAACAAATATTATTTCGAAAAACTTGTATATAAAATTTTATGGAGGACATACTAATTAAAGGTTTCAATTTAATTAGTATGTCCTTAATACGTTTTAATATTTTATTTGTTCGTTTCATATTTGGCGTTCTTGTTTTCATAACCTCTTTGGTTGTATGTAATTTCTAAATTACAATATTCAAAGATCAACGGTTTTTGACCTTGGGTGGCGCACATGCGAGTCTTGTTTGTCTTTTTACCCGATTCCAAAACGGAGAAGGTTCTCAAACGTACCTATTGTGTTTTTGTTGTGATCTATTTTTTTTAAAACGCCTGGATTGAGTTGGTAAATACCTTGTTTGAAAGAGCAGGTGTACGTTTTTATTAGCCCCTTATACAATTCTTAAAAATCGCTTCAGTTGTATTCAAATAAAAAACAAACTGATAAATTTACTTACCGAATAACTTTTTACTATGGAACCAACTCTGAATTCGAGAAAATCAGCTTTTTCATTAATTTTCTCGACGACCGAACAACTTTTATTATATGATTTTTTTCTCGAAATCATTGTTGGTCCCGTGGTAAAAGTTGTTCCTCAGGATGAATATAATGACCACTTTTCAGCTTAATACACCCCTAACCGATAACATTGCATACGTCACAGTTGTGACCTTGACATATCACGTGAATATTGCCAATGGTCTACCAGTCACCCTGTATGTATGTATGTACACAAGCACGTTGATAGTAAATTAAGGTCAATAATATAATCGGCGTCATCATTTGTGTCATTATGTATGCATTGTAAAATTAATCATTACCTCGACCTTAAACTTACTTACCTATCTATATTGTGGTTTCACATGTTTGTACCTAGAGACTGCTTTTAGCGATAAGGCTGACACTTATGGCACGAGATATAAGAATTTTGTTATGTATTCAATAGATATGTTCTACATTAAAACCTTTTTTTTTTTTACTACACAGCCTAGGCATTTGGCCTAAAGCTCGCAAGACACGGAAGTCAGCGATACTGTAGCCTTAGATGGAGCATGCCTAATCTGGAATACACTGGCTGTCGAGGAAAGCTGCCGGAACACACTGTTAGGTGATTGTTGACAGATTTTACAACTTGAGGGTGGTAGTTAGCCAGGCGAGCGATAGGAAACGTCCTACCACCATGCTATGGTTTCCTCACGATGTTTTCCTTCACCGGTAGCTCAGGCTCATTATAATAATTCATTAATTCATATAGAACTAGGTTTAATTAGGAACCACTCCACTAACACTTAAACTTTATGGTATGGTGTTAAAGTTCAAATTGACTTAAATATTATCGCGAAACGATTGTATGGGAGTATAGAAAAGTGTTGTTTTTAAAGGTCTAAAAACAACACTTTTCTATAGCCATTTTTTAATCTGACTTCAAAAGGAGGAGGTTATAAATTAATTGGAATTTGTTTCATGTAATTATGTTCCCAGATTTTTAGCGACGCCGGGAACGATTCGGAAAAAATATTTGTTTTTGGTTAAATGGTATCTACTACTACTTACACATACAAGCAGTCCTAGAAGGTATTTAGATTTATAAAAAAAAATGTGATAGTATCTATACCTACACATACAGGTAAACAGGTAATCCTAGTATTAAGGTTTTATCAAAATCGGTCTAGTAGTTTAGTTGATAAACATAAATAGTTCAAAATTACCAAATTGAAATACGTTGTCACTAATTAAAATTCGGTGTGTTCCAGCAACATTCCTTGAAAGCCAGTGTATTCCAGACTAGGCATGCTCCATCTAGGGCTACAGTATCGCTGCCTTCCTTAGAAACGACCACTTGTGCTCTACTGCCTAGCTGTGAAGGACAAAAAAAATTAATAAACGAATATATAGTATTGGTACATTTTCCAGGTGACCTGGCTGACGCCGTTCCCTCCAAAAGATCCTGTGAAAGGTCTCAAAGTGATCGATGGAAGCGCTACCCTACCTATTGCTGCAGGTACAAACATTATACTACAGGTTTTTTTAAAATTTATAACAACATCCACACAAACGTGTTCAGATCCCAAACTAGGCAAAACCTGTGCTATGGTAACCTGCTGACTGTTATACATAAATACATACTTATATTTACAATAACCACCCAGACACCGGTCTAACAGACTTGTTTATGCACACAAATGTTTAACCTGTCCGGGGATCGAACCCGAGACCAGCGGCGCAGAAGGCAGGGTTGCTACCAACTGCGCCAATCGACCAGCCAAATTTGTTGTGACATCATACGATTTGTTTATTTTCCCTAAGTTTAAGTTTTATCAAGTAAAGTAAGCTAGCAGATGGCTTACGCTGAATTCTGCTGGTAGGTTGGATTATCTAGCTTTTGGATTATCTGTGGATAATTGAACTTTTGGATTATCTGTGGATAATTGAACTTTTGGATTATCTGTGGAAAACAACTGCTTTTCTATGTATCTATAAAGGCACATGAACAGATAACAAGTCGTTTATCGGGTTAAAAGTCGTTTGTAGTTGGTATAAGAGTTTCTATGAACATTTCCCGCGAAAACCAAAAGGATTTTATTTCAACTTTGCATCACACTAGCTTTATAGTTATGTTTATTTCCCAAAAAAAGAAGCTTATAGCACTCTTCGGACTTCGAACCACGAGTACTTATCTCTGTGTAAAAAATCAAGTCAACGCGTCGCTCAGTTGTTATGCAGAAGAAGAACAAACAAACTAATAAACCAAAAAACACAGTTTCGCATTGTTACATTAAGTTCATGATCCACTTTATTACCAAAAACAAAATGACTGACAACAACAAAAAATATATCAGAAAGATTATCTATAGACCATTTAATATCTACAGATAATACAAATGCTCCAACCCATCACCAGACTGCCCAGCATGCTAACCGCATTACCACGCTGAATGGCAATGCTTATAAATTAGAATAAGAATGTCGGTTTTTATCTAGCTAAATAAAAACCGGCATTCTTGTCACACGTTGTATCGATAAAACGCTCCGATAAGTTTTGGAAACTAAGTTGAGCCCCCGGTCCTCACGGCCCTAATGTCTCGACTCCAAATGGCTCAAATATATAACCTCTACCTCATATGTCATTTTTCTATTGCGAAAAAGTCCCAATTCAGTGTTTTTGGCAATCAACGGGAAACCTCTTGTAAATTCTAGTAAATGGGGAGTTGGGTATATTAATATTGAGTCATCTATTTATAACATTAGTGATAGCATTGACGTACTATAGCTGTAAGTATAGTACATCAATAATATATCTGAATAAATTCAATCAGAAATTCGTTGGCTGCCAAGTTCACAAAAATACCATCTTAAATTGGTCGGGTTATAGGCTGCCAAGTTCACACCGGTATAGCAAGACTGTCATCATTGATACATGATATGAAAATGAATGAACAAACACGATTGCATTGCAGGCGTCGATATGACAGACCAGCGGAACGCGAACAAGGGATTTTCGTTCGTTCTCGAATTCGCTAAAAACATCTCAATAGTGACCAATTCAATACCAGAATTGAGAGAGACGCTAATAAAACAACGATTCGATGCTGTGGTCACTGAGACATTCTTTAGCGACGTGGATGCTGGGTAAGATTATTACATTATGATAAACACATTACTTATATGAATCCCTTTATCCGTTGGTCACGCCATCTCGCGTGAACGGCTGGACCGATTTCACTATTATTTTTGTTGTCGTGTTTGATATTATCAGAAATTAAAAAAATATATATATATATGAAATGAATCCGTAAAACTCGAGAACGGCTAGGCCGATATAGCTGATTTTAGTTTTGAAGTGATTGTCGTACTCCAGGGAAGGTTTAAAGGGTGAGAAACATACATAACTGTTAGGCGATACGAAGTTCGGCGGGTCAGCTAGTTAAGTATTCAAAAGAATATTGAAAAATAAAATACCCGGTTTTTTTGTTTAACTCACTTTAGTACAAAAATATTGAGGAAATTTCAATAGAAGTAATGCAAAGTGAACGCGAGTTTCATAGAAACCACGGCGACGACACGCGCGTTCGCATTACCCAGATTTGAATAATTGCGCTTAGGCGAACATATTTCCTAGTTATTTTCTAAACAAAATGCACAAAAAGTGACAGTCAATTTAAAATCACCCCGAATTCCGGACAACAATAACAAGTAATATTAAATAAATAACCAGCTTAATTTCGGCAATACTTAAGTTTAAAAACAAAATGTCATATAAAGTTGTTTTAATTTAAAAAAAAACTACAGAAACTATTTAAAAAAAATGTATGGAACCAATCGAAAAGTATACCCTTTCGAACCAAAAAATGTGTTTATAATCAGATTACATTCAGCAAAAACATCGATAGAAACATCGATGAAAAACAAAACATAGGTACAGACAACTTCCTCACTTTTGGAGGTAGGTTAAAAATCGACGCCTTTTCTAAAGGCGAACAAATAGTTAATTGACACTGAAACACCATATTTCAATGCTGATGGTCACGAGTTCCATTCCCGGGAGTTCGATCAATGAGTTTGAGTTTGTATATTGTGCATATGTTTGTGGATATCGTATAGCTGACACTGGAGAAATATCAGTGGGGAGTTATATTAGGTAATAAGTGAGGGATGACTGTATTTTACTCATCATGGCAAACAACTTGCACTACCTATGACATAAACTTAGACGTGGTAGTTACATGCATTTTATTGACGGATGACTTTTTTTCTTGAATACCTTGTTGGTTCCGTAGTGACAGTTGTTCGCACTGATAAGCACTGCTCTTAACCCCCTTTGGAACTAGAAATAGAAATAAATTTTATTGACAATAACTGCGTAAAGGTAGTGTACAAAGGTCTTAAGTTGTAAACATGTGTCAACAGTCATTGTCCTTTTGGACATACAATAATGTAGAATATTAACTACTTACAAAACTAGGTTAGGTAACATAGCAATATACCTATCTTACAAAATAAAGATCAGCTAGTTAAGTGTAGTACATATTTATCAAGAGAAACACATGGTTAAAAGACATAGTACTGCTCTAACACAAAAATATATACATTTTTGTGTAAAGCATATATGACCGTGTACCCATCGTAGTATCTCTATTTTATCACTCAAAAATATGGATATTAATATTTTCAGTTACGCAGCCGTCCAGCAAGCTCCGTGGATTGTATTAAGCGGTGTGGTTCTCCAACCTTCCGTGGAAGCCTTGGTGGATGACGTCAAATCTATATCAACAGTGCCTATGCTCCTCAACGACTTCCCCATACCGATGAGTTTCTGGCAACGAACTGTCAATGTGGGGATGTACGCAATGATGAGTATAGGTGACTGGTAAGTATAGTTTTACTGAACAGACTATAGTGTCTTTATTAAGGAAAATGAAATGACTGAGCCAGATAAACACCGGCGGTGTCACATCGATCAAACACTATTATAAGTTTTAGAAAATAAGATGAGCTCAAATCTCGTACGGTTTATTTATATAAGACTTTGAGTCTGTATCCGAAAGTTAATAATATTGTCGGGGTAATTGTAAAAGCTTGGTTGACATAAGTCAGGAGACAGCCGTCCAAAGGTTTGTTAACATCGCCAGCCCACGTGGTACCTTTCCCAGGTATCATTACAAAAAGGCTTTGAAAAGTTATACTGGAAGATATTTTGTCTAATTTCAAAGAGTAGGCTTTCCACTAGTTGTAACGGCGACATAGTAACCAGTGGATGCAATTGGCAGCTTGTCGTTCGGAATGGCGTTCTAAGGGGAGGTCTATGTTCAGCAGTGGTAGTGGCTGATGATGATGAGGCATAATGAAACTCAGGATCGAGACAAATCTTGCACCGGCTATAGTCCTTAGATCGACAATAATCATCAGCTAACTCTCGTTTACTGCTGGACTTAATAAGCCTCTCCCATAATATCTTGAACTCCTCATCCCCACCCCCTGCCTACTATCTTCTGTATTTATTTGCCCCACCTTATCGCAGGCTGACTGGTTCGCGGTAGATCATCTACATCATTATCCATGCTTTTTATGTAATAAACTTATCTTTACCTTTTCCTAGGTTTCGTCAAAGTGAGACTGAAGCTCTGTACGCCTCCATGTTTGGTCCCCTGGCTAACGCTCGTGGCACACCTCTCTCTCCGTTCACAGAAGCCATAAACAACGTCGCCATATTGTTTGTGAATTCGCATAGTTCGTTTACACCTGCCCAGAGTCTACCTCCGAATGTAGTGGAGATTGGAGGGTACCATATTGAAGAGACTCAACAGCCGTTGCCTAACGTAAGAGAACTTTTCAGATTACATGTATAAAAGTCGGTTTTGATTTTTAAAGATCTTCATCTTCATCTTCCTGACCTTATACCACTAAGTGAGGTCGGCACATGTCTTCCTCTTCCATTCTTCTCTATCAGCCGTCATCCTCTCCATTCACTCCCCTTTCACACAATTCATCCACATGTTCTAAGGTCGCCCCCTCCCGGCGCTACCATCCACAATCATTTTGATGGACCTCTTCGTCTCATGACTTTATTCCCAACGCATAACATGTCCATACCATGCTAGCCTAGCTTCTTAACTTCTCTGTCACTAATGTAATTTAAAAAAGTTAATAGCTTATAATCAAATTACTCAATAACCAATACATTACATACAGTGCTGTATATGGAACATAAGAGCAATTGGATCGGTGCCTACTATTAATAATTCCTTCTCCATTTCTTATAAATTGTATTGTTGTATTTATATAATAACTAGCTGTGCCCCGCGGTTTCACCCGCATAGTTCCTCATTGGATTATCGAGATAATGGGGGAACTACTTTTTTTGAAGTCGGTTAAAAAGTATCCTATGTCCTTTCCCGGGGTCCAATCTACCTGTGCACCAAATTTCATCCAGATCGGTTTAGTGGTTTTCAGACAGACAGTTACTTTCGTATTTATTTTACGATATTTTATAATCTATTTTTTTTTTTGAAGATACGATTTTTTGTTGCATTTATAATATATTATATATATTAGGTACTATTATATTATATTATAATCATATATCGTTATTTATCTATTTGCTTTGTTTTTTTTTATTTTTTTATTTAGGTATGTTTATTATTAGCTATTATATTTACCGCTAAGGCCGCTCTATTATTGCAATATTTTGTACGTACATGGCCTAGGAGAGATCGCTTTAAGCAATAAGGTCGCCATTAGAAACGTAGCATATTTTTATATTATTTTGTTGAATTATAGAAGTATGTATGAATGAATGAATGAATATAGCTTTAATGCAAAAATAAAAATAAAATATACAGCAAGAGAAATCTATGCAATGGTAGTAAATTGTATTGTTTTTTAAAATAGTGTTTAAAGGTGTTTGTTAATGAAATGTTATCTTACCTCAGGACTTACAAGATCTCCTAGATTCCTCTCCTCAAGGGGTCATATACTTCAGCATGGGATCTGTGATCCAATCGTCAAAGCTTCCAGTTCAGACTAAGAAAGACCTTCTGAAGACACTGGGAGAGCTGCCATACACTGTTCTGTGGAAATTTGAAGAGAAGCTAGAGGGTCTGCCGAAGAATGTGCACATCAGGGCTTGGATGCCTCAAGCTGCTATTTTAGGTACTTACGAGTATATTGAATAATTTGCATATAGTAAGCTTATGATGTTCTTTTACATGCTTTTCAGGCAATCACATTAAGATGAGTCGCTAACTCTAAATCAATAAGCATCATAGTTCTTTGAATTTACTTACGTTCACTCAATATGTCTTAACTGCAAAATAAAAAACCTTAACGAAAAATGTTAGGTATTCCAGTTTCTTACTATTAATTATATCATGATAGTCCAGGGTCGATATTTTTGAAACAAAAAAATAATATTAGGATGAAACACTTTGGAAAAGGGCGATCTGAGGTCGGGAAGGGTACGGGGGTGAGTTTTTAAGGGTAAAAAACGGGTTATCTCGATTTCCGGCAAAACTAAAAGTGCTATGGAAAAAAGTTAAATGGGAAAGTTGTAGATAATAAAAAGATCTAAAACTTTTGTATTAACACTTTTTTCACATAACCTCAAAACGTATGTAAAAATTTCAAATACTAAATTTTTGTGTTTTTTTTTTAATAAAAAAAAATAATAATTTTATCACACGATATTTGGTGAAAACTTACCATTTTATGTACCAAATACGCTGTAATTTATTTTATTTGAAATATTTATTTTCGACCCTTGTTATGAATTAATCGTCAAAATGTCAGCTTTTTTCAAAAAGTTTGTATGCTTTCTGTTCGTAGAAATCTCTACTTTCCGATGGTGAAAAAAAAATATTACTATAATAAATCTTCTCAAAAAATGCAAAAAATAGAAAGTAAGGTAAAGCCCAGACCCGCCTAGCCACTTTCTCACTTATCTATGAAATACCTTTTAACAGGCTAAAATTTTTCGTAGGTCACTCAGGATGTAAGTTATTTTAAAATAGTAATAAATAGGAATATATGCATATAATTTAAAGAAGATTCTACAACTTTCTCGAAATATTGACCTTATTTTGAGTTTGGTTAATAGATTAAAGATTAATAGTCTCTACATCAACATATCTTTTATCCTCCCAGCTCACAAGAATACCAAAGTCTTCATAACTCACGGCGGCCTCCTCAGCACCTTGGAGGCTCTTCGTTACGGAGTTCCTCTGGTAGCTGTGCCAGTGTTTGGTGACCAGCCAGCTAACGCAGCCAGGGCTGTTAGGTCAGGGTACGCGACTAAAGTGCAGTTCGACCCTGATACTATGGCAGACGCGCTGAAGACTGCTTTGAAAGAGATGTTAAGTACTGACAAGTAAGTGATTTAAAGCGTTACTGTAATTGACTGAGCAAAGCATACAATACAGCAAATTCTGTAAGATAAAAGCGAAATTCTGTAAGAATTTATGTGTGCAAAAACTGCTTAACGTATTTTGATGAAGTTTGGCACCAAGATAGCTTATGTCCTGGATTAACACATAGGATACTGTTCATTCCGAAAAATGCAGTCTTCCTGTAGGATAATCAAATTTCCGCGAGTAACACTGCGGGGCAAAACATTGGTAGTAAATTGGGCGGCCTTATCGCCTGCAGCGTTTTCTTCCAAGCTACCTTTTCATGGATCGTACTAGGTGCAAACAGTAACGTCGGTGGTGTACCAATTAAAATAAAAAAAAAATTGAGATGGTACAAATACTGCACTACAAAAAAAACAAGCAGATAATATATAACCCACCGGAGTAAGAATCTTGTACTACCAATGTTTTGTTTAATTTGCTGTATTGTATTGAAACTTGGCGTCTTAGTTATACGATTTGGAAGAATTTTTAGTTTTCGAGAATTTTCGATTGCTAGTTTTCCAAAAAAAAAATAGGCATTTACTGGCCGATTTCAACAGTATTTGGTGAATGCAGCAAAAAATAAATAAATAGAAATAACATAAATTTATACAATTTGAATATAAAGAAAATCGATCTAGTTGCATAACACATTCTAGTTGTCGTAAGTCCCAACAAATATCGTGGTCTCAAGTTCTGCAATACAGAACCATTAGTTATTTTTTAGCAAATGACCCAATTACGAGAATTAGAGATAAACACTTGCAAACTTTAAGAATTCGATATAATTAAAAACATGGCCGCACCTCAAAATGATTTGCTCTTTTGCTAGAAATACAAGTTATCATTAACGGCAGGCCGTGTTCGCGTCTCTACTACAGTTCTTAGCTGTAATAGTATCGCGTAACGTTTGAGCCGAAATCAGTGACACAAGTGACAGCTATCATGGTTTCGTTATGATAGTTCAGGAGCTCATGTCTGTTATATAAGTTGTCTCAGAAGTAAAATTACATGACATTTTAATATAGAATAAGCCACAGTTAGTATTAAACAAAACATAATTTTTCTTACTAACTATAATCTATTCTATGTCAAAACCGCCATTTTGGCACAATGCAATTGTAATTCTAATGCAATTCAAATAACGGATTGAATCACCTGAACTGTTGATACGAAACTGAAATTGCTGTCACTTAAATTGTTCATCGCAAACGTTAAGCGATATCACTGCTGTTCATGGCCCGCTTTCACAGACTATTAAATTGTCATTTTTTTTGTCGTCGCTATTCCACTTCGAAAATACGTAAAAAATTTATTACAACTAAATAAAAGAATCATAAATTAATTTAGTATAAATAATCTCTAAAAATTGACCATATTACTTATTTAATTTATAATTGCATTTCGTATTTGGTTACGGTAGTTTTTTTCAAACATTTCGACTTTTAATTTATTTTATACAGGTATAACAAGCGAGCGAAATACCTGTCATCATTGTTCAACAAACGACCAGTAGCGCCATCGAAGCTTATTTCCCACTACGTCGAACTTGCTATTGAAAGTAAAGGTGAGTAAATCTTAAAAAAACTTTTTAGAAACGGAAAGTATATTTTTCTAAGTTGCTTGATCGTATTATATGACGAGATATACAGAAAGAAGAAAAGCTGTTTATTTGCTAGTGTTGCTGGTATTTCACTCACAACACAGAATCCAAACAAAGAGCGCGAAAGTGTCTTTATTTGTATGAGATTCAGTACTGGCGAGTGGCGCGCGGGCGTGTTACTCGACCTATGACGTCATCACAAGTTGGCGGGAAGCTCGCCAGTTTAAAAAAGTGGTGTAAACTTCTCGTAGTGATAACTTTGTTAATACTGCATGTATTTACGTGAAATAAAAACTCGTATAATGTGCATAGTCTATGCTTTGATGTTAGGTATATTTTAGTGTTACATTTTAACCCTTTTGTGTTCTCCATTATGCCATAAGTAACATTATTTTAAATTTGGTTGATAGACTAAAGATTAAACAATTTATGGTATCATGTACACTGTCCTGGTAGGGCTCTATACAATATTGAAACGTCTCTTTTAGCCGAGAAGGCCCGTAGTTATTAGTAAAGAGTTGTATTGTGTCATGGTAAGCTTTAGAATAAATTCGGATTTACTATTACTATTTTTCAGGTGCCTACCATCTGCGATCAAAATCGAAGCTGTACGCGTGGTACCAGAGGTGGATGCTAGATGTGATTGCAGTTCTGGCTGCAGCTGTCTTATTAATTTACACGATAATCAAAAAAACTATTTGTTTCGTTGTTGGCACATGTTCAAGTGGAAAGAAAAGTAGTGGTAGCAAAAAAGCTAAGCGGAATTAAAACTTAATAAAATAAGTAGGTACTTGGTTTGGGCACAGGAAAAATATATTTATCTGTGGTATTTAACTATAAGGTTTATCTGTACACAGGCTAGGGGTGTACAAAGCCGAAAGGGCGTTATCTACTCATTATTACCAACATAATAAATTTCATTGTAAGTTCAACTTTTGTGCAACTCTGATAACGAGAAACTAAAGTAAGCTTCTATAGAAGGCAAAATGTATATAGCAGCTGTTTTTTGTCTAATTCAGAGGTGGTCTTATAGTGTAAATCGTTCATTGGAATGTGTTTAATGACCCTTTTCGGTTTAGTACACCTCTAGCCTTTAACAGATAACTCGTTGTAGTGTGGCAACATCGTGCGCGACCTTTGCACGTTAGTCTTTCTCCCTCTATCGCCTTGATCATGTAGGTTGACAGACAAAGACAGATACACGCACGACACGAGGGTTTTGTTAATAATAAGTATTGTTTATTGACAACATACTAAGTCCTTAATGCATAAATTACTAACACGCACGAGATCACATAAGTTGCTCCATATCGGCGACTAGTTAGTTAGACATGGACTTTTGTTGTCAACTAGATATGTGGTAAAAAAAAAACATATTTTGTCTATGAAAAGATCGGCAAAAGTTAGTTGCCAGTATTTAGGAATTGCTAATCGAATAGCTGGCAATAATTGCCAGCAGCGAACAGTGGGAGGGTATGATATACATATTAAAAGGTTTATAGTAATTTCTGTGATATCTCAAATATGTGGTACTTCTAATCTTATACTGAATAATAAACAAGATTCCGGACTTATGGCTCTCCTGTAAGGCACCCTAGGGTGACCAGCGAAACTTCAAATTGGACCAATTGCAATTTCTGAACGTAGAAATGACATTAGCCCACGCATTGATGATAATGCCTCAAATAAATATTAAAATAAGAATAAATGAATCAATAGAGTCGGGTGTTACTTTTCGGTAATCCATTTACAAGATGTCGTTTAAAGAATATCTAGATCTTAGAACACAAGCCAGAGCCATGGAGGGGAGCCATGGTTCCGCTATGAAATAATATCACATATTTTTTTAATTGTTTTATTTTTAATTATTAACAGTATTACAAACAGATTGTGCCTTATTCTACAATACAATTATTAATTAACACATTATGCTATTTTAAAGAGGGTAAAAATTGTAGGTAAAATTATTATTAATATCATTTATAATCAAAAATAAATAATATTCGATTATAACAACACTTTTATTTGCAGTTTACCAAACCGAGGATTGTCATAGCTTACTGTAGTTACATCAATCAAAGTTTCGGGAAACGATTTCGTAGAACTACTTACTAGTTGTGATTTTAATACTAGCTATAAAAAAAAAGATTTAAAAAAATGCTAAATTAATCCAGAACATGTTAACAAAATAAAAAGCATAGTCGCTTTATATGATGTATTCAGAAAACATCAACGAGAAATACAAATTTACTAAAACAGACCCGTTCCATTGATACATTAAGTCATATATAAATGCTTTATCTGGTGTTTTTGAGGTATTCGATACAAACTACGAAATCTTTGATAATTGACAAAATTAAATCCGCAAACTTGATACAATGCCCGGCAAAAATCTTGAACTAAAGCGTCGTGGTAAAGGAATGTTTTCGCAATCGCACTTTTTAATAAAGGTCACTGACGTCTATTATATTACGGACTAAATATAAACTAAGAAATTACACTTGTTTTGTGTGGGTGTGTGTCTTTGGTACTTAAATTGTAATTAAGAACTTGAGAAGTGGCACAAGACAAAGTGTGGTGGCCAATCAAGAAAAAAAAATCATTATTGACATTTCTTGCAAATAACTACGACATATTGTGTGTCATCACTAATATAGGTTCCATGGACGCACACGCTGCTATCAGCGCCAAAATGGCGGAAATCAAATGGATTCATTGTCACAGTGACAATCTTTAGACCAGCGTACTTGTATTCTACAGGTCTGTGTTGAAGGCACACCGGTCTCTACGAGTACCCTAACCCACACACTACACACTACACACCGACAAAGAGACCTACGTCACTGTTCAGCCAAGGTCATTAGTTCAAGTTGTTTGCCGTTCAAGTTGTATTTTGTAATTTTACAATAACGCTACATATTTTTTAAATACTTTACAATTTTCTTTAGTTTGAGATTCATTCGCCAACAATCTGTGTATTTGTACCTCCCCGTCGGGTGTTAGTAGTGCCTGTAAATATATATATATAATTTTAAGTATAATAATGTTATTCCAAATTACAGAAAAAACATAGTCAATTTAAAAAAAACAATATTCTAAATAAAGAGAAAGCTGATTACAAAAACAAAATAATCTTTTTTAAACCTTTGAATTCAAAAAACTTAAAAACCAACGAATTTAAAACTTTCTCTTCTTTTGAAGTTAGTAAAAAAAGTTAACTTACTAGTTGAAAATCATTAGCAGAAGATTTAACAGCTGCATTTTCGCAGACACACTTTGCGTAGATGTCGCTGTGTGTCAACTCGAAGAGAACGAGCGTGTTGTCGCACAGTAGTACGTGCACCGAGCACGGATTCACAGCTGACCAGTGCACGGATTTGATTTCCAACTGCAATGTTGAATTGAGAACATTTCAAATATTATTCTGAATATTCCCATTTTTACTACGATAATATAAAGACATATAAAAATAACGTACTCTTATTTTTATATTCATTCAGAACGTAGTAATTACGGTTTTACAGATTTTTGATCATATAAGAAAAGTTCAGCATAATGTTATTCTCGTCAAAAGCTCGTAATAAAATTATATCATTAATCATCTGTATTTTTGTTGTTTGTTTTGGTTTGGTTTACAGATGACAGATCCAATAACATTTTTTATTTTAGGTTATGTAATTTGTGAACCAAACTAGTATGAACATCGGCAAACAATTTACATAACAACTATAATTTTACCTTAGACAATGGCTTCTCGATGCTCTCGGAAGGCCTACGTGTGGTGATACTGCTGATAAACCGACCTTTGCTGTCGGACATGCATTTGTCAGAATCATGCACACTTGGGACGTTTCTGCAATTTTAAGAGATGCCAAGAATATAATGGTAAAACAATTGCGAATTTTTTAATCGATCTACGAAGAAGTTAATGTCCTATACATCAGTTCATATGATATAAGTATTATTTATTTTAGAATCTCGGAAAGTGTCACAACAAATCCCCACACATTTCTACTTCATTACTAACCGAAAAGTAACGAGGTATACCTTATGTCTGCCTACTACGCTTTTACGCCTGAACCATTGATCAGAATTTGATAAAATTTGCCAAAATTGACTGAAACTTAGGAAATAAATACCTCTAATTACGAAAAAGACTAGAGCGAATAAATAGAGGATGAATGTGTCACGCTTATCAAGCGACCTGGCAAAATTCAATAAGCAATGCACGCCACTCAATAACACCTACATTACACCTATGTGATGTTTACTAAATTATATTATCACACGCTCAAATGAAACGAAAAGCTGTTGAAACTACTAAATATATATGCAACAACCTATGCACACAGTTTTTAGCAATACAATAATTTATTTTCTATTACACTTCTATGAAACGTTATAAATTAACGATAATCTAGAAAAATTTCATAATTTACGTTTAGATCACTCGAATAAAACCACTGGTAGGGCTAAAAAGTACCTATATAATTATATTTGACCAATTAATTAAATTATCTACTAAACCTTGTCATGGCAAACTCTACACGACTCGGTTTTCCTTTCAATTGAACAAGATAAGTGGACATTAACCAGTCTTCATGCCCACTTTCACTAAAAAGGTAATATTAATTATAAGGTAATATTATTATTAGTCAGTAGGTAAAAAAACTGTTATGAAATATTCTATCGAATCAAAGATTTAGGACGAGAAGCCCATGATAGGCTTACTTATGTTCAGCAGTAGCTGATGATTATGAAGCATTTACTCAATCAACTAGAAAGTATAGGTAAATAATAAGAATTCTTCAAATCACTCCAGCCAGGCATAGCTAAGAAATCAGAGAACACAAAGAAACGATTAATCAAGAACCCCGTTTTTTTGAAGTCAGTTAAGTAGCCTCTGCCCAGAGCGAGCCAGAATATGGAACTCGATCGACATACCTAGATCGATCGAGATCCATATTCTGGCTCGAACTTGACCGACTTTCTGATGTGACACAACCTATTTTTAGGGCTGCATCTGCTGCCGCACTGAATGAGAATGCAGTCGGAATTAAAAAAGGGTCTAATTCTTTAATGATAATGTACCTATGGCTCCTTTGCTGCTCAACACATAGAACACTTCTAACCAACAACCCTGCTCGAATGCAGGTATGTTTACAACGTCACTAACCTGCAGTCCAAAGTAAGTAGAACCCTGTTTTCGAGTACTGAGCAAAGACTCACGGTGCCTGTATTGGTAGCCGCTAAGAAGTACGGCAGACCTTTACAAGTTTCTATATTAGTCACTGAAGATGTGGGTCCTGCAAAACACACGCATGTTTATAATGTGTACACTGCAGTCACCGGCAAATAACTTGAACCAATGACCTTGACTGCGCAGCGACGCTTTTTAAGTGATTCGTCGATCAGAAGGACACAAGCGAATCTTTCCCCTACCATGTTGTTTTAAGCTCAGATGTTTGCCGAACACTGGGACGCGTTCCGTGCCTCAGGGTGTAATTGTTTCGTTATTATTTACCCTGCCTTTAGGTACCAAACGCGTCAGCAGAATATTTACACTGACTGCAACTCAAATTCAAACTTCACGGGATAATAGCCTTTACTGCTATAACCATGTATTATCAACTGTTAGATAAACGTCAGCCTTATTTGCAGAGCTATTTTGATCGTTAAATAGTTGTAATTAACGGACGCTCTGATTGCTTCAGTTGCATGTTAGTTTTTATTTACACTGATGCCGCGAACGCGAGAATAGCATAGTTGCACCTAGAGTGTAGGCACAGAACGCACCCCGTCAGCAGGTTTCTTATTTGCGTTTGTAACTGCCTACTTAAAATCATAGGTAGATGCAAGATAAAAATGTTTTATTTGTTTTTTCTTTCTTAGCAAAGCATTTTGCCATTCGTCAAGTTTTGGAAATATTGGAAGCAGGTAGAATAATATGAAGTAAATCCTCGAGAACTGGGGACTTACTTATCAGCAGTGATGTATAAGATAGGTTATACAAAGTATGTGAAATACTAGATACAAAATACCGAAGATAGAATACTTTTGTAAGAAAACAATATTTAATTGAATTTAAGTTTATTTGTTCGAGTAAGAAATTTTTGAATAGATCGCGTTGATAACGAGAATGAGGCAAATGTGACAAGACATATGAAGGAATTAAGTATTGAAATTTGAGTAAAACTAATTCTTCAAACATATTGTCGCTCATCTTCTTTCCATGAAGCCTTTATCATAATCATGCCCCCAAAGGAGAAGAGTTGAATCGGTCCCCAGGGGCAGAGCTAGGCAAACAGGTGTTATATTTTAGAAATATTTTTTTAATTGTAGGATAAGCATTCAAGCTCTTAGAGTTTGCATCTTTATTGTTGAGGTACTGGAGAGTCTCTATATCACTGGTGCTGCTTGTGTTTTCACCACTAGCAATAAAGATATCGGAGTCCTCTAGAAACATAATAAAAGCCATCTTTTGATTTTTTTATCACCTTCAATGTTGTTTAAAGACCCGATGAAAGAAAAATTGATCAGTTCATTTTAGTAAAACTATCGTAGGGAACAAAGTATCTTCAAAATACTAAGATACCAGGAAAATGCATCGAAATATAAGATAAAAAATAAAAAGTATTTCAAATACAAGATGTAAATACGTATTTTGTGTCTTTTATATGTATTTCAGACACATCACTGCGTATCAGGATCGATCTTCAAATCGAGCGCGGTGCAATTTAAAAAGGTAGATAAATAATTAAAAATATGCGGCAGAAATAAGCACACCCTTCTTTGCATCATTCAGTAGATAAAAATACCGTTGACATTTTGTCAAGTAGGTCTTATGTTACCGGTATATGATGAAGATAAACGTAAAATAGTACTTACTTGCAACATTAAATCTTTCTATTCTCATAGCGCCCAAGTATCGCTTACAGCGCAAAACCTCCCCGCAATTTTTCGCTATCAAATAATTATCGATATTATCGATCCGCATAATTTTCAAATCGTTGCACACCATACCAGTCTCCCAACTTTTAGGTAAATTTATTTCGGTTGGTAACATTCGCTTTCGCATGCTGGCAGCACTAGACGGCCTGTCAATGTCAAAGTCAAATCTGGAGGAAACGGCTGATTGTGGGCGAGAATATTGTTTTTTGACTATACTTTTTTCTTTCTTTTTCAAAGAGAGTCGTCGCTTCGCTGCGTTTAAATTAAACGAGATAAAATGTTCATTATTCAAATTATGTTTTGTGTTTATATCAATGTCGTTGATAAAATTTATAGTTTGACATTTATCGAGCTTCATTTTGGATAAATAAGCTTTTCCTATATCTTGAGATGATTTCTGTTTGTCTTGAATTATTGACCATATTGTTAAAATGCCAACACGCTGCAGCGATAGAACCTGAAAATTAAATTATGTTTATTTCCGAAACTTGAAGGGTCTAGCGGTAAAACATTTGCAACGCTGAAGCATAAATAAAGTTGTCATTAATTTAATTATTATGTGGCTTCAAGTGACCGTAAAACCAACTTCTGCAGTTTATTTAAAAAAGCTATCGTTTTTTTTTTAATATAAGTATCGGTACCTTCTTATTAGTCTCTGATATACGAGTATGTCTGTACATAATGTCTCACTATCAAGTCACCAAAATAGTTTACCCATTTATACTAGGTACTAAGGAGGACAATAAGATAACAAAGTAAAACGCAAGACGCATTGTATCTCTGAAAATGTTATTGCTTCCATGTTATTGCAGTTGTCGTCAACAAAATAGAAAGTATAAACCCATAGCGTCCCACTGATGAGCACGGGTCTCTCATAGAAAGAGGGTGTAAGCCATAGTTCATCACGCTGGTTGAATTGCAGGTTGGAGACCTCACTTATCTTCGAAAGCTATTATAACCTTCTCTAACAAGCTGGTTTCATCATGATATTTGCCTTTACCGTTAATATAAATGGAAAGTATAAACCCATAGCGTATTAGTTTTAATATACTACAAAATAGTGGAGTGGTCAATTTATTAATCGATAACATACTTGTCCTACAATTCGTCGTCCTCCATCCAAGTTTCCTGCTTCAGAGTTCATCTCCAAGCCCACGATGTAATCGATCTCATCTTTTGTAGATAAGTTCAGACCGCTGCTTGTGAATGCACAAGAATGCAAGGTAATCGCTAAACGGGGCTGCAGGGACAACAATATGTTAATCAGATTAAATTAGTAGATTTATGGCTCATATTTAACTTTATATCTAATAATAGATAACTTTATATAATAATAACAACACATTGCCTGACTTTTCAACCCTGCAGTATCCAAGATCACAGAATTCAGGTGATCTCACACGCCGAAACAATTCTCAGCTGACATATTATATGTGATTAAAAGCATATTGTAACTACCTATATAATAGTACCATGTATTTGACTTTATTGCATTACGTGGCATTTGTAATTTAAAAAAAACGTTTTACACTCATAGCTCCTCACTAGGATTTCTCCTGTGTCGGGAATGCCATGCAACATTCACAAACACACGCACAACACCCCAAACCCGAAAACAGATTGCCCTAAACGGGAATCGAATCAGTGTGGTGGCCAATGTGGTTGTCAAAATACACGAGATAATATATACGTAACAATCCTTGTGGAAAACTATAACTATGTAAGTGTTATTGTTAAAAGTAGTTTTACCTACCTCATTACAACCTACATTGCGGTTTTTCAAATTCCATTCTCTGTCTTTCTCAATCTCCGTCATTTTAGAACTTTCAATTTCTACAATTTCCTTTGGTCTTGTTTCATTGGTATCATCCTGACGCCAAGTGGGCTCCTCAGAGAGATCCCACAAGTGTATTGAACTAAAATTAAAAGTCGGTAGTTTTAGAGAAACAATAGAGTAATACCCTATACAGTAATTTAAATAAATTAGTATTTACCCGTCACTCAGAGCAGCTACAAAAACGCCTTTTATATTGCCACTGATTTTACCAAGTACAACATCATCGATGGCTGTGAGGAATTTTATCGGCTCTGCTTTGGCAACATTCAAATCCCACAGACAAATCAAGCTTTTTCTCAAACCTGCATTTTGAGTATTTTTATGCACGGTAAGAATCAAATTGGATTTGGTTTCCGAAAAAATCACGTGCGTAATTTTCAAATATTTTAGAAATTTTTCGTCATCTTCTGTTTTAGTGGGCAAAGAATAATATCCTTTACTAAAAGGTATTTTGTTACTTTTAGACAAATTAGTGATGTCTGTGTCACCAATATTAGAACATAAAACATGGCTTACTCTGCTCTCAATTTTTTTCAAAAACTTTCCCAGTTTAGTAGAATTGTAATCGTTAGATTTTAGTTTGGATTTGTAATTTTCGTATGGCAGCATTTCATCATTGCCCACGCCATCTTTTTGTTCCAGCACAACTCTCAACGGATTCGCTTTGTAATTTTCATCCGACGATACCTTGTCTTGATCATCGCAATTCGATTTCATCATAAACGTGAATTTCGTTAAGTAATCTTCAGTATGCTTACTGTATTTTCTCGCACAAACTTCTTTATTTATATAAATATCGCTTTTCGAAAACTCGACGGGATGTTGAGTCCATTTTTGACTAACCGGAACTTCATCAGTTTGAATCTCTTCAGTGATACCATCATCATATGTTTGAACTCCAAATTGCGTATAATTTGATCTTCCAAAAGTTGCCATATACAAATCGTAAGAAATAGGTTGCATTTCGAACAACGAATACGACATTTCGTGCAAAGTAATCATACCAAGCAAATCTTTTGCTCTCTGTTGCAAGCGTTCGTTAATTTTACGTTTCCGTTTATTCTGTTTAGATTTTGCCAGATCTATGAAAAGAGCTCTGAAATAGAAAATACACAATAAAACTAACTGTACAGATGTAGCAGAGTGAGTGACATATTGGACTACAACAAACTCATTTTACAGGTACAAAGTACACACATTTGCAATAGTTAATGAAGTCGTAAAAGTGTTCAATTCTAATTTCATTTTTATAGTATTTAGGGCATGTATTTTAGGTTTTTAAATAGTTTGGGAAACTATTACTTTGAGAGAGATTATTTTTCAAGCGTTCCCTTTAAATGTAGGCATATATGTTATATATTAAATACTATTTTTTTTAATGGTTTGAGATTAGTATTTTTCTAGGTGCACCCTGCAGTGTTATACGCGGAACTTTAATTATCCCACGGGAACACGCCATACGATATATTTCTGGGATTGATAGTCTATGTGCTAATCTAATATATAAGCTATCCTGCCTCATCCAAATCCTTTAAGCCGTTTGAGCGGACAGCAAAACCAATAAAACTAAACTAATAAACACGCAAACACACAGACTCATAAATACTTTCGCCTTTAAAATATTGGTTTGAAGTGTGATCTCGGTTATTTCTAATAAAATTCCAACCTATCAGTTTGTGTTTTCAAACTGGATCCAGCGCTAGAAGTGCTCATGTCCTGGAAACCCTCGTCAGTCAGCGAGACCGTCTTCCGATCTTCGCTGTCTTCCAGAATGAAATCCAATGCAGCTGGTTTCGATTTGGCTGAGCGCTGATCGCGGAGGTCGAAGTTACCTAGAAATTAGATTAAATGAACAAATTATGAATAAGTATCCATGTTGAGCTAACGAGGCGTCTCTGCTGCGAGACTAGCCATTTTTTTTGTCTGTCTGTATATAGGTATGCAACTGATATTGACTAAAACCTTATGTAGTAGTAGTTTATACGAAATTCGAAATTTTAATGTGTAAAATGGGGAAACATTTCTGCGCGCTACTTACCCGCAGATTGTAATAATATTTGGCAATTATAAGCGGAACATAACTTCAAAAATAATAAGTTAGCTATGTCAATAATTTACCAGAATCCAACATTTTCTCCTCATCCTTTTCTTTCAAACTGCTCTGATCAACCATTTCTAAGTGACGTTCAATTTTCTCGCTTGTTTCGCTCGAACCGCTCTTTTCGCTCGTTTCGCTCGTCTCATCGGGATTTGTCTGATCGCTGTGATAGGATTCGAAGTCCGATTCGTAGCTTTCAAAATCGTCTTCGTAGCTAACGTCTTCGTCGCTAGACTTATCCTTTTTAGGCTGAAATAAAATATATTTAGAAAGTAAAAATTATGTTGCAGACAATACGAAAATTTCGAAGTAAATATTCCGCTGGAAGTACGCACACATTTGAAATGTAGAAATAGTACCTTTGATTCATCTTTGTTTTCATCTAGTTCCACATAAAATGCTTTTGATTTAGCGATTAATTTCTGCGATAAGTTGATCATACCAGTATTATTATCAACTATATCTGGCGTCAATATCTTTACTTCACTTTCGTCTAATGTTCTAGTCTTAGTACGCTGTCTTTGCCCAACAGCCTCTTTGGGAATTTCTTTAGTTTTACTCAAATTAGATGCCTGTCTGGAAAGTTTGCCGGCCTCTTTATTCCTATCCAAATTTTTCAAACTACCCGCATCTTTAGCGGTAACATGTCCCGTGTTTGAGTCTAACCGCCTCCTTGATACGGGTGAATTGACGGTGACATTTGTCAACACGGGCTTTTTTGGCGTTTCGTTTCGCCTTGCAGAGAAAACAGGAGTTTTCGAATCATTATTTTTAGCTGTCTTATCGGTTCTGCTTATTTGACTCACTGATGACGCTGATGACTTTAAAAATCCTTTCATTGGTGACTCGTTGCTGGTTTTTGTAGTGCCGAGAACTTTCTTCGGCGTTTTCGCGTAATTTTCGCTCGTTTTCTTCTTTTGCGCATAAATGTCAGCCGTCGTTGATTTCTGAACGAAATTTCTTGGCGTAGATACAGTGTGAACGCCTCTTTTGAGTTTTTCATCTTGTTTCTTTGCAGTGTCGTCTTTAGATTCCTTTTTGCTATTTACATTAGTTTTCCTTGATGTTGTTTGCATCACAAATTGCCTCTAGAGCATGCAGTCGTAGGTAATCGTAATATACTGAAAATATCAGAGTAAAATTATCAAGCAAAGGTCATTTCAATTTTCTTTAGAAAAACCCTACATAACCTAACCCCTACATAATTATAACTATCAAAAAAAGAGGTTCTCAAATTACTCAACTACGCATGTTCTTCACCCCTTAACCAGTAGAACTTAGTACTTACCCACCTGCTAATATTTTTCTATGACCTACCATAAACGTGTAATTCCATTCCAATCCTTTAAAGGTTGACTGAGAGGAGTTGATTTGTTATCAAAAGACCGCTTCTATTGCATGTTGAACATATACCTATACTAAGATTACAAAGAACTGAAAACCTCCTACTTTTTTTGAAGTTCGTTACAAATATAACAGAAAAATTATGCAGTAGAATAACTATTCCTAAAAAAAATACATTATAAAATAGATAAAAGTACATTTGAATCAAAACAAGCATACCTCCTCACTCACCTCACCTTTGGTTTGTATCTACCTACTATGACAAATATAATATAAAAATCGATCTAGGTATTAGCATACACGACATAATAACGAGCGTAGTGAATAATAAAATAGGGCACATTAATTTATTCGTACCTTGACACAAATCTGAAAGGAGTCGAGGATAAAATTTCTTTTTTCACATTAAAACACAATGTTGTAAAAACAATGCTTATTAATTACGTTACTTTGTTAATTACTTATTGAGTACCAACTAACTTAATTTTAAATTCAAGAAATAACTCTTATTTGGTAGTGTTACTGGTTACTATGTTTTGATGTGACATGCAAGTGCACGTTTTTCGTTGCTATGGTGATCTTAATTTCAAACTATTAAACCCCGATACTTGGCACTGGCCTATTGCACTAACAGTATGACGCCATGCCCAAGAAGAAATCACCTTGGCCAAATCAGTCGCTGCCACAATAATAGGTGCCTTTAAATATTTTTATGGAAACCTGAATAAAATAATATTACTACACGTGTTTCTTTCCTCGCTCGCTCGAAAAACTTTTTCGAGCGAGCGAGGAAAAATTGTCAACATCTCCTGAGGATGCCAGAAAAAATATTTTTGTTTTTATGGTGTGAGAACCACACCATAAAAACAAATTATTTTTCGATTTCTCACGCTGACATCAAGACGAGGCGGAAAAACACTAAATATCTTGTATATACCATCTTATGATAAATGGATTTCCGCAAAGTAACACCTGACTCCATCAATTATCATCTGTAATATTATCTCATAAACAACAGGATCAATGGTCACCTCATTCTTCGAGTATATGCTGATACGTATATGTGGCGTCTTCAGCTTTTTGTTTTACCAACTTTAAAATTTAGAAGGTTCACATTTTGACGGAATCTTTTAGAATAAGTTCTCTGATTTCCCAGCGGTGCCGATGTTGGAATGATTTGGAAAGTTAAATATATAGGTATTTTATAAAAATACCTATTTATTTATAGTATATTTGCTATTGTCACTTATAAGTGACAATAGCAAATATACTAATTGTATGACGCCATATATTTTTTTATTTTAATGTATTTTTTTTAAAATCTACGTTGTTATTTGAATTTTATTTGCACTTACATTATTTTTGTTTGAGAAGTATTGTATTTTAAATTAATATTAAATACTTTTGTCTAAAAATGTTCTCGCCACCGCCTGAGCGGTTAATGAAAGAAATAGATGGGAAAATCGAGGAGCTGTCACAAGTTATCAGTACCATGCCCGGCGACTTAAAATTACTCGAAGCAAAACTAAACAACGTGAAATTGAAGAAGCTTAAATTAATGGCTCTTTCTTGTCTTCCTCACCGTCGAACGGTACAACAAAATGTGATGTCTGCAATCGATATGATGATAGCGGAAAGTGATGTAGATATTGAGGTAGAAACTATGAAGAGTTCGAAGTTGTATAGACGAACGGACAGCAGACGCAGAGATCGCCTGCTACGAGGTAGATTATTTATTACACTTTGTTGATATTGTAAATGTTGCACAGTTACTATGGCATTAGCAGTCTCAATCCTAACGAGATTAGTGAATGTTTACTCAGAGTGACTTTATAAAAACACGTTTCAAGTAAAAAAGATTAATAAAGTAAATTAAACAAGTTGTAAAAAAAGCAACTATTACCAAATTGAACCAGGTTGTCCACTTTTAGATTAGATAACCTGGTTCTAATTGGAGTGCGCCCCTTACTTACTTACTTATTATTATTTGTAAAACTTATTTTTTGTATACCATTATAAAAAAACCGTCCTAAATTATAATCTAAACAGTCCAGCCTAACAATAATAAAAATTTCATGTCTAACTGAGTACTTACTCTTTTAAATTGGGAAGTCAGTAAAAACTGTTAGTTTGGCTTCAACATCACCCACCAAAGCTTCTAGAGTAAGAATGATTTAAAACTACATACATATATATATCCATTGCCATCATTAGTTTCACAGTTTCTACAAGTTATCATTAAAAGAATAAAAATAATTAATCTACAAACATTACCTATATACATTACATTAGGAATGTTCTATACTGTATGAGAATGGGTGCATGTAAATAATTTTTAATTACCTATATTTCAGGTCCTTATACCAGAAAAAATATGGCTCACAATTCCACCCCTAGAGAAAGATATTCTTCCGTATCTAGCAACTCGGAAGAAATCACTGACAGTTCTCAGCAAACTTCAGGAAATACTCAACAAAATGTTCCCCTGGATCTTTCTAATTTCTTCCACCGATCTAAAGCAATGTGTGATAGAGGCACTAACACAGAACCTGTGTGTATACTTGATGCTAAAGACAATATTATTTCTTCTAAAGACGTTGTTGTTTCTCCAGCGACATTTGAGGCAGAATCTCCTTTTAAAGAAACAGCAAATCATGAACAGAATTTGTCTCAAATCTTGTCAGATGAAGACACAAGGTATGATATAGTAAATAGCACTCCTAAAAATATTATGAGTTCAGCACAAGAAATTTCATCTACCAAAAATAATATAAATATTAGAGAAATCTTGTCTCCTGCATCTTGCCAAGAAGACATGGTAATGAGCAGTGTGGACAGAGAAAGTAATAAAAGAAAGATGTCACCTAAAAGCCCTTCCTATGAAATAGAGATTGAAATGACAGCGCCAAAATTAATTCCTACCAGTCCTGTGAAAGATTTAATGTTGTCGACTGAAGACCAACTATTCATGACAGCCGAGGAACTTGTTTCTTCAACTAAAATTCAAGAAAATGTGCAGTCAAATGCTAATAATGTATCTGTCGCGATTGAATCAAAATGGTTTGAAAATACATTTGAAAGTAACAACTGTCTAGATCACAGTAAAGAACTTGCACAAATTAAAGAACTATCTAAAACCTCTGAAAAACTTTCCAAAAAACAAGCTTCCCATAGTAAAAAAGAAAAGACTTCTTCAGAAATATACAAAGATAAAAATGAACAAAACTCACATAATATTAAATTGAATAAAGATACCAATATGCTGGAAACAAATTTGGCTCACACCGACATATTGAAACTAACACCTGAAGTTAGCCACAGCCATCATCAGGTGCTTAACCTCTTTAATACATACAATAAGATACATAAATCTGGCAATAGCAACATCAAAACTACTGATGACCCAAACAAAGCTCTTCCTCAAAGAAATAGCAATGAAAGACAAGATTTACCAAGAACCAACAATTTGGGAAGAAATATGGAAACTAAGCAACACTTTCCCAAAGCACTCAACTACAAAGAAACACATGCAAGCACTTCAAAAGCAGTAGAACACAGTCGCAACGTTGCAAAAAAATTCAAACCTTCTCAAGACATTCTAGAAACATCACCAAAAAATTTTGAAACACATCAAAAATATATTTTAAACATACTAAAGACACTTGACAACAAAGAAAATCACACCAGCACTTCAAAATCTGTTGAACCAAACTCACACCCTTCAAAGAAAGCCAAACATCATAAAAAATCTCATGAAAAGTCAAGAAAACATTCACATCGTGAAAAATCTTCTGAAGCAAAGGTTAAGAAAGACCACAAGACTTCAAGCACAGAACAACAAATTAAACAAAATATAGAAACCTCGAAGTCTTCATTGAAAAGTACAGTTTAGCACACCACTCACTAATCACTAATAATGACTGGGTATGGTACTAACTTAATAATTTTTAATCGTTAACAACATAGATTTTTAATAATTTCCTAAATAAATTTGTCATGCACGTTAATGATTCTCATAATTATGTTACTTGAGGCAATCAGAGGAGGTCAACCTCTTATGGAAAATTTCAAGTCAGATTAGGCACAGGAGAACAAACAAAATCTAACAGTTTTTTATTAACATCTCAAAAAAGAAGGGATAATCAATACACCACGTATTTTATAATTGTTTGATAATCTCAGCAAACGGCTACACAAATTAAAAATATTTTTTTAAGAAATCATTATAATTTATATTATACCATAGTTAAAGTTAACTGAAATTACAGTTACGCCTGCTAAAATATCAGTTTTTCTTTTAAAAACTTAATCTGAGTCTGTCGCAATAGATAGGTATTGATGGTGGCATATATGTTTTAGTCTTTTTACTGATTTTTGTTCTTGCTTCTGTTCCAGCAACAAGAACATCTGAAAAGAAACTAGTGAACGAGTTATTTCGAGACCTGATGGCATCGAAACAGTACCATAGTGGTATATTTTCAGACTGCTCGTCCCCGAAGACGTCAAGTCGTTATTCTTGTGGAAAGGTGTACGAGGGACATATGTGTGTCTGTACTATTAGACAAATACTTGAGCAATGTTAATAATTTTTGATGTTAGTTTCATTTAGATATTTTGAGGAGCTGATTTTTTAAAGATGACAGACAGTTTAAAACAATTAAAGGTAGAAAAGTAAGTCTCATTAAAATAAGTACAAGAACTGATTTTTTTAAGATTAGAAGATAGTTTTTAAAAATGTAGAGGTTGTGAAAAAGTTTGGCGTATCTCCACTATTTCTATGGAAATACAAATAGATAAAGTGGAACTAGGGTTACTTACAATATATATCCCATCAAATAAAAAAAACAAGCGCAGTATTGTCGCCGCCACCGGCAATGGAAATAGTAAGAGAATTAGACCCCGCATTTCTATCATTCGAAACAGTGGGATAAATCCGAAAAGTTAGTCTTAAAGTTTAGTAGAAAGTTGTATAACAAATGGTTCCCGTTCCTTTCTAAGCCAGGTAACAATATTTAGTGGTTTTTAAGATATGTTAGTTATTTTAGAATTGGACTGAACTCACAAATATTATTATAAAAGTGTATTTATAATAATATTTGGAAAATACGTTCTAAAATTACAAACTTTTGTTTGTTAGAATTGTGATTTTAGCGATTTCAAACCGTAAATATGAATATTTAAGATGAGAAATCGTACATTCGCATTTCAACAGAAAACAAAATAGAAATATGTTTTTGTAAAAAAAAATATATCTCTAACATTTGTCAAAATAGTATTTACTTAAAATCACATCTGTTTTTTTTTACAATATGTATATAATATTGTTAATTATTAACTAACAGCTTTATTTAAGATTAACAGTTATTAAGATTAACAGTATATTATTCTGTGGTCATTTTCTTATTATATTTTAGCTAACTCAGTCTGGTAACACTGCTGGAAAGGAGCCTGAATATTTTTAAAACTATTTTCAAAAATCACTTTATATTTTTCATTAGTTTGTAAGAATTAATGGCTATATCAAAAATGTGATTATTGTTGATTATGAATAACACTTTATAGTACATAATTTATGACTATTATATTGGAAAATTTCTTAGACTATTTCGTTGATTATTCTCATAATTGAAATTATTATTATCAATAATTATAATTTGAACATTTTGTTTCAAATAATAATTACAAATGTGTGTATAGAACATATTTAGAATATAATATATTTTATCAGATATTCTCAGGACATAATATTTGTAAAGTTATTTTACAATGTTATTTATGTCATATGGGGTGATTCTAAATTGAGTGCGTTTACTTAGTAAATACTGAAAGAATATTGAAACATAAAATACACGTGTTTTTTCTTTAACCTATTTTAGTACAGAAATAATGAGAAAACTTCAATAGAAGTCATGGAAAGTGAACGCGTAATTCGTGGACCCCTACCACGGGGCGCCGGCGCCGGCCCGGTGCGGAACTAAGTCACAGCGACGAGAAGGGAGCGTTCGTATGACCCAGATTTAATTTTGTGTAATCGCGCTTAGGTAAACATATTTCCCAGTTTATTGTAAACAAACATGCAAAAAAATTATGTGGTTTTTATTTTAGCGAAATATGTTTTATATTAATGATACTAAATATAAAAATATACGCAGTCAATTTAAAATCACCCCGAATATACCTGAAACATATGTGTTGAAAATGCTGAGGATTAATATGCTAAATATTTTATAAACATATTCGCCAAATATGTTAAGAGCATTTGGCAATTATGTATACAGGGTCATCGGCTAGGGTGTGCTAAGCCTAAAGGAGGTCATGGCTAGAGTTAGACATGATAGCGGTGAAAACGAGAAAAAGCAAGCTTGGTTTTATTTTGATAGTGTTGAAGCGACTAACTGTCAATATAAAACATTTTGTTTTCTCTTATTTTCACCTATTTCTTGCTGGCCATAAGGCCATAGTAACATAAGTTAGTAGTTGGCCTCATATTATTTTATTAGGTTATAAAAAAAAATATTATTTTGCTATAAGTATTGTGTTGATTATTTTTAATTATTTTACTAAATTGATTGCAGTAATGTTAACATTTTCATTGTAATTTGTGAGATAATTTTTATAGTTTAATCAGAATTCTAATATGTTTGTTTCGATTGTTATAACTTTGTCCGAAACTGCAAATTATTTCGAATTAAAATAATGATTATTTATAAATATCGGATCATTTCATTAGTATTTTGTATTTTATAGTCACTACCCTCTATTAAGTAAGTAGGTATTATATATTAGGTACTTAAGTAATTAAGTAATAGAAGACTTCAGTGGTTAAAAGTGACTTTAAAAAACCCGACTGCAAAACTTTAGAGTCATGTATCTTAACAAGTAAACTCGCGGGATACAGCTAGTATAGCTTATGACCATCTGCAGGTGAAGACGAATCTATTGACTCCACTCACATAAAAATACGACAAGACGTTTAGGCTCTAGGGCGTGCCAAAGAAATATACGTACATAAGCTTTGCCCCGCTGTTTAACCCCTCAGCAGATATTGGATCATCCCATGGGAACACTTCTGTTATGTGTCAAGCCAAAAAATAAGCTATTCTTGTCAAATTTCATCTAAATCCGTTCGAGCGTGAAGGAGGATCAAACAAACACACACGCATATACACACTTGCTTTTTTATAATATTAGTGTGATACATACAAACACTCGAAAAACATAATCCTCCTTCTTTCGCAGTCGGGTTAAAATCTCGTCTGCCGGAACTTTTAAGCATGTTAACGAATGAATACTCGGTATGTAACCAGTAGGTATATATAGCCTTATCAAAATGTACTATAAGTCGGTGCACTTCTTACGCCTCCGGCAGCAGTTCGTCCCAGCAGAAGTGGATGCGATTGCCGCGCTGAAACGTTAACAGAGCTTTCAAATAAACTATCCCAACAGCGGTGGAAGCATGCTATATGCCACTCTGATTCTCTAGCCGGACTTGAGGCAGATATTTAAAATGACATATTACTGCGCGGCAGTAACGGAGTCATTAGTTGGCTTGGAGAAAACGTCACCGCCATCTAATTTGCTTCCTAGCGCTATCTATTGGTGTCTGGGGATACATTCAGTGTTACAATACTAGAATAATCATTATTGATTTATAGAAATCTTTGGTATAACTAATGACACCAGTTATCAAATACTTAGGGGTCACAATCGATGAACAATTTGCATTCAAGGCCCATATTACTGCTTTAGAAAAGAGGGTCCGCAAATTTATTCATATCATGAAAGGTTTACGTAACTGTGCTACTATAGGAGTCCTTCATCTTGTTTATGTGGCCTTATGCGAATCAATCTTATCTTACTGCATTAGAGTTTGGGGAGGAGCTGGTGCCACTGCAATGATAGAAGTAGAACGGGCGCAGAGAGCAGTACTGAAAGTCATGTACAAGAGACCTTACCGCTACTCAACAGATGACAAATATGCAGACGCAGGGGTCTTAAGTGTTCGCCAAATCTACATCCAAAAGGTTATATTGGCAGTGCTCAGGACTCTCCCTAAAACTGATGAATCGGATTCGCCTAAGCAAAGACCTCCACGTACCCAGGCACCGTTTGTTAAAACTGCATTCGCACAAACACTTCCATACTTTAGTTTTCCGTATATTTTTAAAGTAGTTAGCGCCAAATGCAACTTTCGTGACAAATCCTATAATGAAATTAAAAGACTTCTGTTGAAATATTTACTCTCACTAACGTATAGGCAATATAATTATATACAAATGTGTATTGTACAAGTACCTCGATACACACCAAATTGTAATTAACTTGAAAGCCACTATTTTAAACAATTTAAGAATTTGCTATCAAAACGCACCAATCATTAACTACTGTAAGCCGACAGCGATCGCCTGCGACACAGCTCTCACACCTAGTGCAGGGCTCACGAGTGTTTCTGTAAACCTTTTTTTTCTTTAAACAGATTGTTGTTTGTCACTAAGTTCTCATTATTATTTATTAAGGATATTGTAAAGATTTTATGTAATAAAAATTATTTGAATTTGAACTAATGACATTATCTGCAGATAAAACAAATCTAATGACGTCACAATCCGTCTACGGGTCGAGAGGTTCACTAAGTGGGACACAGAAACATACATTCGAAAAACATTAATACACCTCGGGTGTGTTGCCAACGCTATATTCAGTTTCCCATCGAAAAAATATCACGAAGAACGATAAAAATAAAGTATGTAGTAGTTACATAAGGTAAAATTTAGAATAGCATTTCAGTTAGGTAGACGTATATGCAGTAAATATTGATTGACATTTCTATTACGTCTTGCGTTATTTATTTGCGTTTTACTGTTATAGATTTGATGGAAAAATATCTGAAATGGCTTCTTGGGATATGTATATTGGTTTTTGTTTCATGTTATCACTATGTAAGTAATTTGCATGTATTTATTGCAACATGATTTAACTGGCATACAACGATTTTTTTAACCCCCGACGCAAAAGGTTAGGGTAAAGTTTGAATGTCTGTTATTGACATCGTAGCTGCCGAAAGTGTTAACCGATTTTGAATTTGTTTTGAAAATTCTTAATTTTGTCGAGAGTTCTGAACTATGATGAAAATCGGTTCGAGATCGCGGCTGTTATAAAATGGCAGAATACATATTTTTCACAACTCCCTCAATAGGGGTATCAAATTAAAGAGCTTAACTAATATAATGCTATAGGTACCTACATTATAATACATTTTAAATCCAACATGGCCGCCCAAACAAAAAGACGTCGGTATTTTTTAAATTTTAGTTTATATAAAATAAGCTTGCGTTTGTCCCATCCTGATATACCTACAGCGACGACGGACAGACGCGGTGCGGCGACCCGCTTCCCTATTCATATCACTAATTAATCCTAGTATTTGTTATTTTTTTGTCAGAAATAAATCTTATTCTCTTCTAAGATGTAGCACGCTTGCCTGTAGAAGAAACCGATTGACTCGTGACATTTTCGTGATCTTATTGGTTCTTAATCTTGGTAGACGTGGTAGTCTTGCTTAGCCCTATGCATATACTCCTATGTACCTATGCCTTCTTTTAAAAGCCGGCTAATTAAATAACTTTTAGGGTTCCGCAGTACTACAACAAACCGTCTGTCCGTCTGCTTTTGAAAATTTGAAAAAATCAGGTATGAATAAAAAAATGAGCATGCGCTCAATACCTAATTTAATCAAATTTTTAACAAAAAAATGCGTATATTTGTCACTGTACAGGGTTATCGCGTGTATTAAGCAAAAAGGGCGTTATTGTACTCACTATAGAACTGCAGATTTATTTTTAATAAAAAATAAATCAGCTGTTCCATTAATTGTAAACGAGCGTTAGCTAATTCTTTGATTCAATCTTAACATTGCAGTGTTTCTCACAAAAGCGGATATTAAAAGAAATCTAGAACAAAGAGGTGATGCTCCGCTGTTCTTTCCTTTAGATTCTGGTGATGCATACGAACACGCACGAAGGTGAAGAATTCCAGTTTTCTCTTTCAAGTCTAAGTGACGCTTTTATTTATTTATTTCATAGGACATCAACAGCGTTACTATAACGATAGAATAAAAGTAATAGATACAAACAGCCAATAAACGACATCACGACATCGGCTTTTAGCGATAAGGCCGTCATGGTGTAAACATTATCTTTTTGTACAGACTTCTAAAAAGAAATGTTTGTTAGCTGATTTCTCGGAGACGATTGGTCCGATTTCAAACATTCTTTTTTTTGCTTAAATGGATGCTTTACTTACTACTTCTTGTGGGGTCCCATATTTTTTTTATAAATATTGATGTAGAAACTTGATTTTTCAATCGAAATAACTGAAAAAGTTCTTTCGGCATATTTTTTGTAGTTGAAGTCCGTAGGTAGGTAATTGTTTTTTAAAAGAACTTGTGTTTTAATATTTTGTGTGTCAATAAATGGTACTCTCGCTCTATTATACTTTTGGGGTTTCGCAGTACCTACTACAAGAACGCTTAGGTTAGGTAGTTTCGCTCTGTATGTCCTTCCGTCTGCTACGTGCAATGAGCCCTGGGTCCGACTTTTTCAATTATTAACAAAAATGCCTGTAATTTATGTCACAGTATAGTGTATACAGGATAAATAGGCACAAATATCATTAATATGTTCTAAGCTTGTCCTCTCGCACTAGCACAAAATGCGGTCTACAAAATAATAAGCTAAAAAGCCATCTCTTCCAAACAACCTCTTTAACGTAAGAAAATTTAAATATTTTAAAGTTTTTTTCAGTACTAGGTATAAATAGATAGTTACTAATATATTTTTATACTATTTATTCATTGTACTTATTATGTAGGTACTTACTTTAATTTTATTTCGTGGCAAGTCGTGATATGATAATGTGTCGATCCATCCATACATGCTAAAACCGTTTGTTTAGGTTCCAGATATCGAAAAAGGCGCTAGACAAGATGTTTCAGCCGAGCTTAAACAAATCCAGACGTATCGTGAACTTCGGTAGAATTCCCACGCTTTACAACAGTCAAAGAATGAATTAAAAAACATAATGCATTTATAGTATTTTTCTCTCCGACTGTACTTCTGTCTAACAGTGAATATGACTAATCCACGAATTCAGAATCAAGGGGATTACCCCTACTGTTTACTGACAAAATGGCGTCTCTATCTGTGTATTTATTGCAATACTAATGATTCTGCAAGCTTTAATGTGTAGTATTGGTGGATTATTAGCTATTAATGTCTTGTTTATGTGCACAAGTGTGGGCAAGCGATATAAAGATGGAATAACGTGGTTTTAGTGTTCGCGGGAAATCTCCATAACAACCCTGGTAAAGTCTCCGCCCGCCGCTTTACGTGGGTACATGATGTGACTTTAACTTGACGACGGCGACTTATTACTTGATATTTGACTTAACTTGATTGATTAATAACCTGACAATTGATACACTTGATCTTGATACGCTGGCAAATATACAAATCGTATGGTGCCATATATCCAAACATAAAAAAAACAGAATCTACTTATTCCTAGTTGTTCACGACCACGTGATAATTATTTTGCGACAATAATGGTCTTGATTGATTATTCCATATTTATAACTTTTGTAGGTTGTGTCTCGAACATGCCGGTCAATAAGCGGCTGGTAAACTTGTCACATTTTTGGAATTATACTCTACGACTAATCTCTCGACAGCTAAAAAAACAGCCAAAAAATTCACAGTAAAGTTTGGTTGGCAACTACGATCAGTGTGCTGCTTAGTGCGAGTTTTCTTACTTGCTGGATCCCTTGTTAACACAGTTTTGTATGGAATCTAATCTAAAAATGAAACAGCACCATCTAGCGTCAACGTTTTGTTTTGATGTCGAATCCATAAAAAAATTACTGTTCACCAACGCCATCTTGTACATACGAAAACTCGCACTAAGCACACTGTATACGAGAGTACGAGTCTAAAAGACGAAAAAAAACTGCCAGATTCTCGCTCTTTACCAGATTGGTCGGTCAGTAACTCTTATTTTACTCCCATTGAACAAACCCGCATGCACGCTAATGAAACCTAGACGCGTCAAAGTTACAAATAGAAGGCATACAAAATAAATAAAACAATCATATTGAAGAGTAAGCCATTAACCGATGTTTATTGTAACATAATAATAAAATATTTAAAACGTATTGCGTAATTTACTAAAACACCTAATGTTACCAACCTGGAATCGAGTTCTTTTTGAGCGTAATTTATTTCTACCCACATTAGATGAAAAAATAATGACTTCACGAATGAATGACGCCACTGCGAAAAAAAAGCGATATACTGATATCGTACGAGATATTTTTTTTACTGTTTAAACTACCTTAAAATTTTGTTATAAGAAATGTAATTTAAACCTTTTATAATTGGTTCACAAGTACCAACAGTTTGCATGAAATTTAAAATTGCGTCATTCATTCTAACACTAGCGGGCTTAAGTTAGCTATTCGCAACGTGTGACAGGTCTTTTGAATGTCATACAACACTAATTTAGATACCACATCTTGTAATTCAAGAACTTACAGCTAACTCGAGCTTTCATACAAATATATCTACATACGCTTTCATACTTTATTCAATAACGTATATATACATTTGCGAAAATACTACGCCTAAAAACAATTTGTTTGAACATTGAAAAGTCGAGCACAACCGATGAAGCTTTCAGCATTAACCTGCAATATTATATACATAAGAACAAGAATATCTGGCTATCTTATAAAAGGGTATCATTTTAATATACCTACCATTAATATTAATAATTTTATTTATAATTATTAATTTTGTAAGGGTATCATTTTATTTATAGACAACATTTACGATACAATAAAAAGCTGAATTACGTATTTCAACTTATTAGGCAATTTAGGTATATTTTCTTTTATGACTTTAGTAATATATTTTTTCTTAATAAAATCACCCGGCACATATTTAATACACTCACAAATCATAATATACTCAGTAAAATTATCTCAATCCAGGCTGGTATTTTAATATATTTTTTTATTTAAAATAATAATTACATTTATGTGAAGATACAATATTGATTGGTCGGCTTATCATTTGGAACCTTGTCGTTTTCATTTATGAGTAAAATATAATAAATTCATTACACAAAATGGTTTAGGTTTTTTTTTAGGTAGAAACATATTTCATTTTATACGCATTTCAAATAATTTATGTCACTTTTAACATGTCTAAAAAAAAAGAGACAGCAATGGTAAAAAGATTTTCGAATGAGATCCCTATTCGGGTAGGTCAGAGCAAAACTAACCAAAATTGACAGCTCTAAAATTACCGCCTCCTGCCTCTCATTCTGCTTCCATAAGTGAGAAAAGGACGGATATATATATTTTTTAAACTGTCAGTTAGCTAAAAAAAAGCTTTCAAAATATATACATAAACAATATTAATAAATAAATTGCAATAACGTTAAATTACATTACATTCGCAACGACAAAGTTCCAAAAGCTATAAAATTGCGAGCTGACATTTTACTACCATGTTTATGACAAACTTACATATTGCACTTTGAAAAATACAGGCAACTGTCTTTCTTTCCCACTTTAGGGAAGGCCCGTGTCACTGCAACAGATCACGTTCGATACGATAATCCCAAAGGGCAATAATGGTTCTTTGTCATTATCGGGTCATTACTTAGTACAAACATTTGATATTTTTTGTATCTTGTCAAAGTACAAAATGCAGTAAATTCAAATCTCAGAGAGCTATTATATTTAAGTGTTAAAATAAAAAAAACATGGTGTATTATGATATAACCCACCTCATGTCGTAAGCGACTGGATACCGGCACAAGGCACTTTGTGAATAATTATTATAAAATACGCTAAAATAATCTTTGTACAGTTCTATCTGTGTAACATTGACCACAATTAGGCCATGCCATGTCACAGAAATTTAATTCAATCCTAGAACTGTCAAATTTCCAGCACACACCAGTTTTATCCAGAAACGACAGATTAAATCCGACATATAACCGGTAACAACAAATTGAATCCGATAGTATCAAGTTTCAACCAGCAGTAACAAAATCATATCTAGTAAAAACAAGTTATATCCAGTTTTATCCATTAAAACAAGGCATTGGAGTCAATTCTGAAAGTTTTTAGTGTCCTATATAATAATTCTCACTCCCTCTTTAAGTTAGTTATAAAGTGCTTTAGGATGCTTTAATCTCAAGCTATCCTAAATTTATAGAATTGGCTAAAACCAAGATCATTATCCAGCCATGACAAGTTACATCCAGTGATAACAGCTAACGAATAGATAATAATATGTTATAGCCAGTAATAACCGGCACAAACCAAATCATAACAAGTCATAACCAGTGAAAACCGGTATCCAGCAGCTTAAGTAAGCGGGCTCAGCTCTACACGCGTCGACGGGCGTCCGAATGCGTCTAATAGTCGTCGATGTCGTAAAGATTGTCTACTTCTTCGTCCTCAAGCTGCATCGACTGGAAGTCCACCTTGTAGCGGAGGAGACCTGAGAAACGATAATGGAATTAGTTACAAGTAATTCTTTAAACTAGAAGGCCTCTCTCCTATTAGGGACGACATAGTGAGTCACAAATAAACAGTGGATGCAATTGGCAGCTTGTCGTTCGGAATCGCTTTCTGAGAGGAGGCCTATGTTTAGCAGTAGATGTCGTCTGGCTGATGTATGAATGACTTAACTCTTTATTACAATAAATAAGTTATTCCCTGTATATTTGATGTTTGTGTGTTTGCAAAACATCAAATATACAGGAAAAATCTTACATCTAGTGTCACAAGTGGTCTGATCATGAATTCTTTAAGAAATTACCATAGACTTTAATATGACCGGCGATTATAAACATTTTTAGTTACCTCGAGAACAAAGTTTGTTACATTCTAAAAAAAAGATCGTGTCCTCATCATTTTGAATGGAGGATGCATTTGTTTTTCTTGAACTTTTCACTTTGAAGGGCAGATTTGAACACTTGAGTATTAAGAGTATCACATGTTTCTGTAAAATGTTTTTTTTTTTAATAAGAAGGAAACCGAGAATCAAATATATATAAAAAAATCACGCTTTGAAATTTATATGATCCATAAATTCTGAGCGTGCAGCGATTCAAAATGGATTATTTGGGAAAGCATCACAAAAATGTAATCATCACATACATTAACCCCGAATCTGGCAGGCCACACTCACCAAACGAAACTGATTTGACAGTCCTAAAACTGTCTCTTCTCTTTTTATCTCCACACGTGAGAAAAGGATGGATATAATTTTGGGAACTTTTAGTTTAGTCAGTGTGACTGGCCGGATTAGGGTCACTATCTTAGTTCGTACAATACATTAGGTTACCTCGCATCCACGGATAGGTAATAGCATGGAAAAGAAAATCATTACAGTAAGAACTCAACAAAAACCATAGAACAATGGCGGAAAACCATGAAACTGTGGTCGAATTGTAGTATCGATGATGAATTGTATTATGCTCGGCAAACGTCTTGAGCTAAAAGAGACGTGGTGGGGGTAAGTATGCGCGGTTGGAATTCAGACGAATTGAGTATCTCCTCTATTTTGGAAATACGTAGAAAACCTTTAAAATGATATTTTGACAAAATTTATTAAATTTCGTCGGAATTCTATTTTCGACGAAACTTAATAAATAAATGGTGTTGATTCCTAACATCTACTGAAGATCACAACAAAAAAAAACACAATCACACTTACATATATTTAGTGATTTCCTTCGCTACAATTTTCTTTCCTACAGAGAACGTGCGACAACGTCAGCCAAGACGAGTATCTTTTTATTTGTTTATAAATCAAGGAAAGGCATATTTATGATAATTTTCCGACTGTTGCCTAAATTCTACGAAATACCGCTCAACAAAGAAATCTATTTATCAAGTTGCCACTAGGAAGGTATAAGAAATCTGACTCATTAATCGTTAAAAAATTGCAAAAGCAACTCAAGCAGCACTATGCTCTAAAACCATCAAGTTAAGTTTTTTTTTTCATAATAGGTCATGTCTTTTCGTAGTTATTTGAGAGATTAGTTATTTTTTTATTGTTTCGAAGGTCTTGTCAAAAATTAAGCATTTGTTTCCTTTGAATATTATCGTATGTAAAGGATTAGTAGGAAATAACAATACTGGTAAATTGCAATCGTTTTATAATGAATGACATACTACTTAAACGATAAAGAAAGCAACTCAACAAATTCTCACTCTTACCTAGTGATCAGACTTTAATTAAAATACAGTTGCAACAAATGAAAATGACATCACACCGACACAGGAGATATCCCAGTAGTAAATCCTGTGTGAAAAGTATGCAAGTGATTTTTATTTAAAAAAAAAACTTGTTCATTACATTTAACTAGGTGAAAACAATTAATAAACTCATTTAAGTGTCGCGATTTTAATACAGGTCTTTACTAAACCCAAAGAGGGTCACTTTACTCCATCATAAAGCACCACATTATGTGTTCAACCTGAAATTAGAAAACAAAAAAAACTGTTCCATAGATAAAGTAAAAAAAAGCTGTTCATCAATTTGTCCAGTGTTTAATTCGATCATTTGGTTGCAGGCCGACATTTTTTTTCTATAAAATTTTTTCCCCGAATTTCGAATTGATCCCACAGTGAAGTTGTTCATAACACCAGGGGTCGTTCAGGGACCCACTTCAGCTGAGTGTACCCGTAATACAATTTTACTGTTAATTTCAAAGTATTAAAAATGAACAAGTTCTTTAAAAAGAGTTATTAATGATTTCATTACGACAAACACCGATAGAAATTGTTTTACTAATTTCGATTAAAAAATTAAATCTCTACGGACCGACATTCATAAAATAAATGATACCACACAAGCAGTACCCTATCAAACAAAAAAAAAGATTTTTTCAAATAAGTCCAGCCGTCTCTAAGAAATAATGTAATAAAACAAAAAAAAAAACAAACAGTCGAATTCAATACGGAAGTATTAAATTCGACTGTTTGATCTTTTTCGGAAATCAATAGAAAACTACGAATAAAAGTCTGACCACTTCTTACGTTTAATCACACCGCAACACGTAAATACTAACAATCCTATTTCCTTAAGACGACAATCCTTTTTATCTTGATGTTATATTACGATTCCCATAGCACACCGAATCAACTTGACTTTAATAGACTAATAAGAAAGCAAGAAAAACTATCTTACTAACCAATTTTTTTTTTGCTGTTATTTTGGTAAGTGTATGTTTAGTACAAAAAAGCACATTTTCACAGAATATTTATTAATTCGACTTCTGTCGCATATATCCCTAAAATATTTTTATAATGGAGAGCACTGAAATAAAAATGCTTGTTATGAGATGGTCACTCGCCCGATTCCACTTATATTTATATTAATTTCTTTGTTATCTATTCACTTAAGATTTCAACTGACCCACATTGTAAATATATAGTAGTTATTGCAGACGCCACTCACACTGCCCTGTATTTATATTTGAACAAACAGGGTCTGTGGCATTATTTATGTCATACGAAACATGGCCAAGGTCAGTAGTAAAATATACTAATAAATTCATGGTCTGGCCACTCATCCATACTGACTGGATAGTACGACGCTCAACATTTTCATTTTTAGATTAGATTGAGATCACGCAAAACATTAATTTTATACACAAAATAGATTTTGTGGTGTATTAAATTTCTACATATTTTTTTGAAATCGATTGTTTCATTTCCGCAATTATGCAATCGCGCCTCTTAATATCTCCGAAATAGTTTCTCATCTTACTATTTTAAACTTTTAGTGGCAAAAAACGGTCGAAATCAACAAGACAACTTTGTAATTACTCGCTCATAACAAAAGTCTCTATTAAACCCTATTCGTAGGTCCAACGATAACACTTGTAACATTATTTATCGATATAATAAATTAAATATTATAATATATCCGTAGTTGAGTTGAAGAGGTGTGCGATGGGCACTACACGTACATTAACCATAATTTATACATATTCTAGCCATACCAAATAAATATAACTACAAAATGTTAAACTTAATCTATCAAACTGATCGACATGTTCACAATCACTAACTAATATTATTTTAATTCAATTTTAAAATAAAATCAGCAAACGGGAAAAATAATGATCGTGGAAAGGGAAAAACACGTAACAGTGTGAAATATGAAATGTTCCAGCATTTCTTTCAGTCGTACACGTTATTAAAAAAAAAAATGTATTGCAATATATTAATAATATGATTATTTAAATGTTATACTTATTGCTACTATAAATAGGATTGGTTTTTATATTATGGTCTATTATAGTTGATTTTTTTTTTCTGATGCAAATGTTCAGCAAAAACTACGAAAGCATATTTTCTTAATTTTTTTACTTCAGAAACAAGTTATTGTAACATAGAGGACAGTGAACGTTGCACATATAAATAAATAATTAAATATTAAATTAGATAAACGTTAGGTCTAATTTTAGACCTGACTGCGTTTTTTATCCTATATTTTATTTATTTCTTTAATTAATGTGCATACCAAAAAATGATATTTTATAAAAAAAAATATTTAAAAAAATACTTTAACTATAGTCAAATAAATAAAAATATTAAATCCGTTTCGCTTAATAACTATGAATAAATAGTTTGACACGCGCAAGCCCACTGTAAGTGATTTCGTTATTATTATTTTACTTATAAATACATCGTTATTGCTTATATATTATTTTAAGGCTCTATTACGGCACATATTATGTTTCGGTAAACACGGCACTAGGTATATTGGCGTGATATTTAATTTTAATATCATTATTACACGTTTTTATTATCGCTCCGAAAAGATACTTGGCATATAGCTATTGGCATATGGGCAGTGGTACCTTTAAGAAACAAAATTCGAACACTTCTAATTACAAAAGCCAATTATTCATTGCGCCTATGAGTAAGCATCGTTGTGACATTTCAATTTTGCCGTGTTCTATTTTGAATAATCATTGAAGAAAAATGGTCTCGAGCGAATTTAAGTTTCGAAATGTGTACAAATTGGTCTAACATATTAAAAGAAATTGTTTTCTCAAAATGTATTGATGTATAAATACCAAGTGCATTTCCAGAGCGATTAAATGAAGCGCACGCTATTTTCGTGCAAGTAATTAATAATATTTACTCTAAATCTATTCAATTGTAAATCACGCGGGAAAGGATCGCTAAAACAACAACATACAAACGTATTTACAATATTTTAATAAGCAATATTTTATTAGCAAAGCTATTCTCCTCGCTGCACATTTGGTACTATAACGCGGGAGCGGTGCAGCTGAATCTCTGCCTCTTTCGCACTCGCAGGTCTTAAGGGGGAGCATTATTAATGTCGATAGGCGATTTAGCCCATTAATTATGTGAGGCATTTTGTGGGGAGGGGGATCTAATCTCACGGGGGGAGAGGGGGTCTCGGCAGACATCACTTTTTGTTTACTCGATGAAAATAAACTAGAAAACTAGGTTAAAATAAGCAAATAAATCTCTCACAATAACTCTAAACCCCCTCCCGTACAATACTATACGTTTTTATTGCCACACCAATAATAATTTATACATTGGGCGGCCTTATCGCCTATACAAATAATTAATGCAATGTAGTGGAAGCTCCCTAACGTGTATAATTTTTGTAATTACTTTTCTAATGAATCCTCAGACTTAATTAATCATATCTGCAGCGAGTAAAAAGTTACCTACCTACATATTAGTGTACGACTAAAAGAGATTCAAATAAGTATGCGTCTACCGGAGCGGCACGAACGCTGCGTTTTTTATAACATTTAAAAAGTCTTATTTTAATACTATTGGTCCAAATAATTACAATCTAAAGCCCAAAGATTTATAATTGGACGTATTAAAGAGAAGAAATTCGTTAAAAGCACAGTTTCTTTGATTTTTCATTTCCATATTTAGAAATAGAAATAAATTTAAATCAGCTGTTTCGTACATTTGTCGACGACCGATCAAGTTTTACTACAGAACATCTCTGATTTTCTTTTCATTCCATTAATGGTTGATTATTATATGTGTTCGTAATGATAACTATAATGACCCCCTTTCGTCTTACACCCCTACCGATAACTCTGTATTAATAAAATAAGCATGGACCTCAGTTCACATACACCATGTCATTATTCTAAACTTAACGCCACGAGATCGCCGACTTGACTTCGACGTTGACATGTGAGCATTAATTTTTAAACACGAATATATTTACGCAATAACCTCGAAACAACCTTAGTATGCGGCCAGTGAGTCTTCATGTAGCTCATGACATCTTAAGAAAATTTTATTAGCAAGACAAAAAAGTATTACAGTTTTTCCACATATCAGCTTAATTCGTATGTAAGCGAAGATATCGCTCAAAGAAAAAAAAACGCAACGTTCAAAACGCTCGTTTGTACCGTCCGTGATTATTTTAACTTAAAACGACTAAGATGTGTGAGAAGCGAGTTGATTTTTTTTGCAATTTTTTTTTTGTGAATTTTTTTAATAGTCGTCAAGATCGACGTCGTCGAGCGGTTCGTCCAGTTGTAGAGATTGAAAATCTACTTTGTATCGCAAAATTCCTATTTTTAAAATAATGGAAAAAAAGTTTATTTTGATTTTCAAGAAACAACATCCGAATGTTGAGTTTTCATTGTCGTAGTCCACCGTAGTAGTGTAGTAGTCCAAAAGCAGCGGGGAAAAGTAAAAAAAAAACAATACATTATAATACAGTCAGAGAATATTAGTGCTGTGGGGAATACAAAGCATTAGTATTTACTATAGATATATATTTTTACAGCATATTACTCGGAAACAAGTTAACCCTGTTCAGACCTGAGGGCTATGATGCATAAAAGATAAAAAATTGTGAACCGTTTTTTCATCGCACCGTTTTGCGGTAAATATCGCATCATGAATCATAGCCCTGTTGTTAAAATTTAAGTGTTATATGAGTGTATAAAGTGTATGTACCTCCGATGCCACCGAAGCCACGTATCGGCCACGCGTAGGTGATCATTCGACCAGTGATATAAAAGTGTATAAAGTGTTACAAGAGTGTATAAGCGCTTGTACCTCCGATGTCACCGAAGCCACGTATTGGGCACGCTTCGGTGGTCATTCAAAGAGTGATATGAAAGTTTATTAAGTGTTACAAGATTGTAGAAGTGCTTATACCTCCGATGCAACATGCCACCAAAGCCACGTATCGGCCACGCTTCGGTGCTCTTCGACCAGTGTATATAAAGTGTATAAAGTGTTACAAGAGTGTATAAGTCTTATATCTCCGTTGTCACCAAAGCCACGTCATTTCCACGTTTCGGTGGTCATTCGACCAGCGATATAAATGTGTATAAGGTGTTACAAGAGTATATAAGCGCTTGTACCTCTGTTGTCACCGAAGCCACGTATTGGGCACGCTCAGGTGGTCATTCAAAGAGTGATATGAAAGTTTAATCAGTGTTACAAGATTGTAGAATTGCTTATACCTCCAATGCCACATACCACCAAAGCCACGTATCGGCCACGCTTCGGTGGTCTTTCGACAAGTGATATAAAAATGTATTAAGTGTTACAAGTGTATAAAGTGTTACAAGAGTGTATAAAATGTTACAAGAGTGTATAGAGTGTTTGTACCTCCGATGCCACCGAAGCCGCGTACGAACTGACTGCCCTCCTGGCTCTTGTCGGTGATGATCTCTAGGGTTGCGCCGAACGACTTGTAGTTGTTTGCGAGCCACTCGAGCAGCGGCTGGCATTCGACCAGCTCCAGCTCTACCCCGCTCTGGAACAAAATAAATAACATTAATGATACAGACCCCTATTCGGGCAGGTCAGTCTTACTAAATAAGTTTGGATTCAAAGTTTATAATTTCTTTTACATTTCATTTTATACCCCGGCGACAGTTTAATTCATATACTCGTACTTGCATACTAAAATACCACCAAACACACTTTTATATTCATAATAGGTATGTATGAGTTTAGGAATATGATAGCTATTGTGTTTGCGGGAAATCTCCATAGAAATCCTGGTAGTCTCCACCGCTTTACGAGGGTACATGATGTGACATTAACTTGACCACAATGACTTATTACTTGATATTTGACCTAACTTGATTGATCAATAACTTGAAACTCGATAAACTTGACGCTGGCCAATCGTATGGTGCCATATATCAAAATAAGAAGACTATTTGTGTAATACAATATCTCACCTCTTTGTCTGTGAAATGTGACTTGTCCTTCTCTTGCTCGGGCGTCAGGTGCAGGATGGTCTCGATGTTTGTCGCGTGGGACTTCAACACGTATCTGATAAACAAAATAACTATTTAGTTTTTTTCATAGAAGTGGAGCAATGATATATAAATAGTCACTTTCGCTTTACCCACCGACATACTCGGTTTACATTTGTCTAGTCTTTTGAGTTTAACAGTTGGCCGTAAAGGAAACTTTGATTTTTGATGTTTTTTTTTTAATTACGCGACATGCGTCAATACATTAGCGCCATCTCATCTTACTTTGACATAGAGTAGGGCTGGGGCAGCATATTGAGCCTCGGTAGAGGTTATAAATTTGAGTGTTAATTTAAAAATTAACACTCACATGGCTTTTACCATTTTGCGATACTGTCTTTTTGTTCCTAAATTTACATACATTGTTCGATGTTCGCATCTTTGGAAATTCCCTGATCTTATTGAACATCTCGACAAAATTGTTAAAGACACTCTGGCTCTAATTTTAAATGTAAATTTATCAGATCGAGATTGGAAACAGGCTTCTCTTCCGATTAGAATGGGGGGTCTTGGTATCCGATCCATATCTGGCGTAGCTCTTCCCGCTTTTCTGTCCTCGGTTCATAGCAATAAGACTTTAATAGAAAAAAATCTGACAAAGACATCGGATGTCATTAATGTTGCTTATATGAATGAGGCTAGGATCGCGTGGACAGTACTTTGCCCAAACACTGATTACCCCCAAAATCCATCTTCCCAGAAGCAGTGGGACCGGCCGATCTGTGAGCAAGCGCGGAAACTTCTCCTTAATACGTGCTCCAGCTCATCAGATCGCGCCCGTCTCTTAGCGGTTTCTGAGTGGGAATCAGGTTTGTGGTTACAGGCACTCCCTTCGCCTAATACTGGGACCCTCCTTGACAACACTACATTCAGAATCGCAATCTCCCTTCGCTTGGGTGCAACGTGTTGTGCTCCACACCGCTGCCAGTGTGGCGCAAATGTCGACCAGCTCGGCCACCATGGCCTATCTTGCTCGAAAAGTGCAGGCAGGATACCCCGTCACGCTAGCCTTAACGATATCCTTCGCCGGGCTCTTACCACCGCTAACTGTGCAGCTATTCTAGAACCGAGTGGTCTTATACGTAGCGATGGTAAGAGACCCGACGGCATGACACTTATCCCCTGGAAGATGGGGCGGCCTTTAGTGTGGGACGCTACAAGCGTCGACACTCTTGCACCGTCTCATCTTCCCGTTACTAGTAACAAGGCTGGTGCGGCGGCAGAGTCAGCTGAAGGCCTCAAAAGGCGCAAATATAGTAATTTAGATAGCAGTTATATGTTTGAGCCTTTTGGGGTTGAAACTCTCGGGCCTTGGGGACCAGGAGCAAAATTATTATATAAAGCCCTAACAAAGCGACTAGTTGACGCTACTCGAGACCAAAATGCTGGCCTCTACCTGGGTCAGCGCATAAGTATTGCCATTCAACGAGGCAATGGGGCCAGCATTTTGGGTACTCTACCAACTGGCAGTGGTTTAGATTTAAGTTAGTTTTAATTTTTGGATATTGCTTTTGTACATATAGTTTATAACTTTATATAGTTTTTGTTAGGTTATGTATAGTCCCTATAATTACCTAAATTTGAGCCATTTGGAGTAAAGAATTTAGGGCCATGGGGACCGGGAGCTCATCTTATTTTCCAAAACTTATTGGAACCTTTGATCGATTCAACGTGGTAATGTGGCTAGCATGCCGGGCACGCTGTCCTCTGGTGGTGGGTTGGAGCATTTGGATTATCTGTAGATCTTAAATGGTCCATAGGTAATCTTTCTGCTATATTTTTTTGCTGTTGTAGTTAGTCATTTTGATTTTAGTAATAAGGCCTAGACTTATAAAAAAAATGTTATAATAAATGTATTAAGTATATATTCACCTCTGAATGTCCAAGTTCTCCCAGCAGATGAGGGTCTCCACAGACCCCAGCTCGAGGGCACGCAGTGTGTCGTCCACACCGAAACAGTATTTACCAGTGTCCTGCAACATACAAGGAATTTAATTCATTTCCAGTGTTCAAACCGAGGATTTTCGATTAAGGCGTATTTTTATCAAAAAAGGAAGAAGTCTGCTATAGCGTCATATATATACATATAATACTGACCGATATCAATATTAAATATTTTAATAGTGTTATGTAATGAAGAAGAGGGTAGATCTGGAAAACCAGTCTTGTGCTGTCATCCTAGCAAGTGAGGCGACGAGACATAGGGAAAACAAAATTAAGATTACTGAACATGAAAATATCATTTAATTGTCATGATTCTTTTTAGTAAAATAACTATTAACAGCTCGCGGAACTACTAATTAATACAAGTTTTTCCGAACGAATAAATTATCTTTTTTTTTCTTTTTTTTTAAATCTATTTAAGGCTTATTCGCTTAGCGAATATGTCGCCAAATATTGAATTACAATCAAGTAAACTATACATCACGCATTCTATTTAAAACTAATTTGTATAGCATTCTGGCTGTATCCGAAGTGGGCTCAGCCAGAATGCTATTACAATACCCCATCTGACATAGACAATTATCAGGGATAACTCTGGCTCTAAGGTTCGCGTTCCGGCCACACTCCAGCAAAATATGTTGCATATCATCTATACTGTCACAAAAATCGCACTTTGCGTTATCCACTTTTTTCATGACATAGGCGAATGTATTACATGGAGTATGCCCGGAACGAAGTCTCAAGGCCATAACAGTATCGTTTCTGTCCATATTAGACTGCTCTATCCATGTGTTTCTCAGGGCGTGTGGTTGAATCGTTTTATACCAAATACCTTTTTCTTTTGACCTCCGATCAAAGTATTCAGAGAATGTCTTAAAAAAAATTATCTTTCTTATTATAAGTTATCTTTATTATCTTTTCTTTTCCTAGGCTGGTTGTAACCTTTCTCTCTACCATATCACACACCTACTAGCTTTACAGTGATAACATTAAATAGTGATTAGTTACATTATAATATATTCTTTACCTGTGAGATTTCATCAAAGTATCTGCCGATGAGTTTCTTCTCTTGTATAAACTTGACGTTCTGCAGTGACTCGGCAGCCAGCTCGATGGCCTGGTTGAAACCATTCTCACCACCGTATGACACGTCCACTAGTTTTATGATTTTGGCTTGCAGACGCTGCGAGATAAAGGAATGATTATTTGATGGAATATTAGGTATTGAATGAGGAAGTTTTAGGAAGCAAAACACTAAAAATATTCTAAGACAAAATCTGGCTCTGTAATGATTAGGTATGTATAAATAATTTTACTATGCTCCAATGAATGATTGGGACGAACCCACGAAAATATTACGCTCGCTTCGCTTACGCATTTTCCACGCCATAAAATCGCGCTTGTTTTACTTAGTAATTTAAACTTAGTGTAGCATGTAAAATTTTAAAATAGTTTTGCTCGCGTTGGGGTCTTAAACACTATACCTATTCGGCGCGAGCGAAGCGAGCATATTTAATTCGATGGATCCCTGTAGGCGATAAAGCCGTCATTAAAACTATTTATTGTTTTTTTAGGTAGGTACTTTTTTGTTGGTTGTGGTGGTTGGTCGGCAAGGTACATAAATTCACTTGTATCTTGTCACTTACTGGGTCAAACATATCAGACTGTGACAACTCAGTCTTGAAGTCAGCGGAACCGGCCAGAATGAGTCCAGCCACATTGGGGCGGTCTGCGCTAATAAACAGTTGGGTGGCAACTTCGGCCACCTTTCGCACATAGTTGTGACGCTTCTCCATACGCAAACGCGCGAAACGCAACGCGGACTGACCACCACGACCGTGCTTCTTGGGCAGGTCTACAGTGAATTTGTGGAGGACCTAGAATAGAAAGAAAAAGTATTATATTTTAAAGTATGCTTTATTGTTACAATAGAGGTAGAAATCAAGAGAGGAGAATGTCATTCCTGAATGACTAGCATTAGAAATATTTTATATTAGGTATTTTGGTAAGTTTCGCAGCTTAGCATTACTTTTGTCTATTACATTATTGTACTTGGTATATAACAATTGATTCGCACCTCTCTAGTATTACCCTGGAGTGTACCAAACAACGCTCCGTTACCGTCCATCACAATGAAACCAAACTTGTTATCATCGGCCAGCAGCGCTGTGAGTGCTTCAGTGTGGAACTTGTTGTCGCACAAGTAGAGTGATGTGTTGATGGGCTTGAATGGTTCAAAGTCGATGTTGACCTTCTTTTCTTTGCCTTCCTCGGTGACGATGGTGCCGCAGTAGATGACCAAGCCGTTTGGGGGAACTAGCGACAGAATATTACGAATTTTTAACATTTGCAGTAGAATTTGGTTTAGCACAAAACTTCAACGTTGAACTTGTGATAGCAATTTGACAAATCAAAATTCATTTTTGTAATATTTAGGTAACTTACTACATTGTGGGACCATGAACTGTATTATTTTAAAAAGATTACTCCCGCGATATTGCTTTTTTAGTCTGACTCGATTTTTGAAAAAGATATCTTGGTATTACGAAAAATAGGTTGATGTCATGTATTGGTTTACCTTTGGTATAATTAGCAGAAGTAATCGCAATAGAGGTTAGGTTGTCTCGCGACTTAACACGCGGGATATTGATCCTTGGGCGGGATGATCAGATATCTTTCCTGTACTTTACCTTTAGTATAAAGCTTGAGTCGATGCTGTACAGAAGTGATAGCCCCAAGCACAGAGAGCCGGTTGACTCTTGACTTGATGTTGGACGCTGTGCCAAACTCGTCCGCCAACATCTTGGACACGCGGGATATCTGATCCTTGGGCGGAATGATCAGTGAGATCATTGATGTGCCATTGCTGGAAACAACAATTTCACGTAAGGTATTTGGAATGAAATTTATGTTTACCTTAGTGTAGTGCTTGCTTTGACATCCAGCAGTCCTGATTTGATTCTTAGTCACGACAGTTATTTAAACAGTAACTTTGAATATCTGTCTCTGGGTCTGGGTTTGTTCTGTATTCTAATCTAGTGTATCTTTATTTTATGGCCTCTATGGTGTGACCGTAATTTCGCCAATGTCGCGTAAAGACAAACACTGAAAAGATTGGCTGGTGATAATTAAATGTAATATTAACTCTTCATAATACCACACATCCATCATTCACAACTGGAACAGGTTGCCTTAAAATGTGATAAAAGCAAGATCCATAAATTCTTTTACAAATAATCTTGACCAATGGCTAAACGACAAACTACAATCTCATGCAAACCTATAAAGACAATTTGTGCAATGTATTGGACAATTCATGAATTTAATGCAATAAGATATAGGCACATCTATCTATATATATATATATATATTATATATAATAAATATTTTATTATGTGTTCTACATGCTTGTGAATGTTGCACGGCATCCTCAACACAGGAGAAATCATAGTCGGGAGATATGAGTGTGATATACTATCTATTTAACAAATTTTGCCAATATGAGAAAACTTCAGCCACTGTAGATTAGTTTTGCTGGCAAGTTTTTGTAATTGTAACCATAGACCATATCTGAGGCATATTAGATCACCCTTGAAACTCTAGTCACATAGCAACAAGACGCCTACATCTAAAACCTTATCACACCACTGTTAATAATGCCATAACCAAAACAATAGCATGACATAACAAGTCATTATGATCTAATTTCAGTTAGCACTACATTACACATCCATCATTTTGAAATATGGTGAATGACAGTCTGTAAACTTGGTGTTAAATTATTACTTCCTTATACCTGTTGTTATCTTTGATGTATTTATAATCAGGACTCTAAAAAGGTTGGAGGAGTACTACATATGCATTAAATAAAAGGAGATTACCAACTCCAATACGGCAGGCGCCAGTATATTTTTTTCTTATATATTTGATTTCAAAACCAAATTGGTCCAACTCAAATAAAATTGTAATTAGACAACTTTTTTACTCTCTGCAGTAAAAAATAAATTATGAAATTGATTTCGTCTTGGAGAAAAATAGGTAACAAACATTTTAAAAAATTGCAGTCGTAATTAGTACCTTTTTTGGAAGTCAGTAAAAATAGAATCGACATTATGCTATACTTTTTTTTTGTTCTTTACATCTACGGGGCCAAATTGTACATCTCAATTAATATATATATATAGGTATAAATATATAGATAAGCAGATTGTAATATATAAAACAGTGAAATCTTCAGAGCACAATGTATTGGAAAAACAGTCTGATGATTAGAAAATCAATTTCATTATTTAGTTAGGTTACCTTTTCTGCCAATGACTATCTTTATAGGTACGATTATATGTTCTAGGCTAGCATTTGACTGCAACTTGCCTGGCGAAACGTGAATACAGCCTGCAATATAGCATGCTTCATAAAATGATCAATGCTCATATCCTCATATGCCTTAGCTTTGGCTGGTAGAGCCAAATTATCTCTAAGCCAAATTAGGCATGTGCCTATGGGTTATGGTTACAAAGGGTTGTGCATGATAATAAACTTGATTTTTTAGTAGGTAGTAAATTGTTAGTTGTAATTTTTACTAAATTATTTTTAATATCCTTGTTAGAGGGGTGCCTATAAGGTGCCTAAGGCGCTTCTCAGAATAGGAAATCAGTGGATTAGTGGGAATTATATTAATAATGTAACTTTAGTCGTTTTAGCTACAATATACTTTATGTAACGTGATTTCATATTATTAAGTGAACTGTTGCAATAATCAACAAATAGAATTTTAAGACTTTGGCCAAGGTAAGGCTATTCACAGAATTTTAATTCGTCATAATCATACGGCGTCGAGACGCTACTGGTGACGTCATCACAACAACAAATTTTCCGACAAAGAAAAATGCATTGCGATGAGAAAATTTTGCATGGAAAATCCAGTGGTAAGATTCTAACCTATAATTTTAAACTAATTTAATACGATGGCTACTAAATGCACTTTAATATTCTGCGCAAACGCTATAGCGTGTCGTAAGGTTATGAATCAGAAATGCATCAAGTCAGAAGGCGCATGCCTGATCATTGACGCAGCCTTGTTGGCAACTTAGCGAAGCAATCAGTAAACTAGTACTGTCACGCACCCACATACCTACACAGTATAAGCCACAATGAACATGTGCTGCAGAAGCATAGAAGGACATGAAGATACTCACCCCCTGGCCATCTCCAAGCTCTTGATGAGCTTTTTGATCTTCCATATTTCGACATTGCGATCAGCGGACGATTCTTCAGACATTTTGAAAGGGTATAGGCGAACTTAGCACTGCACACAAACTAATTAAAACGACAAACAATCTAAAACTAAGTCTTGTAAACACAACACCAAATTCTCAATCTCAAATAAAAATAACGAAAGAAAGGGGTCCCAGGTGCAGTTTATACTGCCTATTACCAGATCAAACCGGACTACGAGACGACTCGCGACTTGACTTGAACACTTTCTAGTTCACATTGACTTGTGCCCGAGCTCTTACTTTTCTCCTAGTGCGAGGATTTTTTAATTTTTTCTTTATTCGGTTACTTCTAAGCATGTGGAACACAGAAATCGTACATTACAGGCTTAAAAAAGGTGACGTTCAACAAAATATCGAACGAACGCCCTCGGCCGTCGACGAAAAAGAAATTGTATATAAAAAAAAACTGGCGAAATTGCCACTATTAAAAATACGGCGTCTAATGTTACTAACCTACTTTCAAATTGCCCCTAAATATTCGTTAATAAAATCTGAACCAGCAGAATGACTTTGATAACTGTAATACTAGGGACACAGTAAAATTTGTCTTTTTTGTCTTAAGTTATTTTGTCTGAAAAATGTTATTTCGTTATATTGACATCATCATCTTCCTGACCTTATCCCACAACGTGGGGCAGGCACAACATGTCTTCCTCTTCCATTCTACTTTACCAGCCGTCTTCTTTTCATTAACTCCTTTTTCACTTATATCCCTTTTCACACAATTCATCCACATCTTCAATACATAATTTTTATGGTTCTCTTCGTCACATGCCTATCTTCTCTACGCATAACATATCCATACCATCCTAGCCTACTACTTTTTAACTTCTTAGTCACTGGAGCTACTTTCAAACTTTCCCGTAACATACTTATTTCTAATTTTATCCATTCTTGTCACTCCAGACATTCATCTCAACATTCGCATCTCTGCTGCATGCATTCCCTTTCATTCACCACCCTAGTGGCCTAACATTCAGATCCATACAATAAGACAGGTCTAATGATCGACTTGTAAATCTTACTGTTCACGACGGGCGTCACAATAGCCTAGCTTAATAGAATAATTGTAAATAGTGCAGGTGTTAGCATAAGTCGCATTGTACATAGAGTAGGCGGTAGCATAAGATAATATTATGAATTAGTTAAAAATAAAGAATACTGACCTTAAGTTTAAAGTCCATTCGTGGATCACGAGTCGTTCCTGTTACCTGTCGCCACTTCATCTAACCAACATTTATTCTGCTCGCTATGTCACGGTCAATGTCGCCATAGCTTCGGAAGACAGAGTAGAGACAACGAAAGTCGGAGCAGACTGATGGAGGCAAACCATCTAAGGTAATTGGATTACCACCAATCCACCGTCAGGTATCCTTATCAATCATTATTTTTCCAGTAGACAACCCAAACACATCTTTCGCTACATTTCTTACACATCCAACCATCTCTTTCCAACATTCATTCACTGTTCTTTCACTCAAATCTTTCATATCTATCATTTTATCCACTACTTTATTCCTATATATAATTTTCTCCGTATTCTGCTTTCTCAATCAGATGCCATTTTATTTTAGTTGCGGGTTTCATTTTACTTCTATTATTTTGGATAAACATTTTAATTTCTAGGAGTACTAGGCGGTGTTGGGGAGCTTCTACATCTCCAGGGATTACTGTGCAGTCTTTAGCGGAATTAATTCTATTTCTTCGGATTAGAAAGTAACCTACTTGTGTTTTGTGGTTGTCACTCTTATCTGTAATTAGATGTTCATCTTTTTTCTGAAAATAAACTATGGTATTCTGAATATACACAGTAAACTATAGCCAAAGCAAAAGACAATGCAGCATCTAAAACGGCTTCACCATCCTCATTCTGGATTCCGAACCCCCATCTAGCATGCACCCTTTCATACCTGTCATTCAAATTTCCTACGTGACCATTAAAATCTCCTCCAACATAGAGTTCTTCCGAATCCGGAATATCCATCATCACCATCTTCATCCATCGCTCCCACAATAATAAAACATATCCCCAATCTCTCTAGCTCTCGTTCCTTTCCATCTTGCCTCTTGCAAGCGTGCCACATTTATTCTTCATCTTTTAAATACATCTGCTAACTCTCTGCCTCGCCCAGTCCTCGTACCTATATTCCAACTTACAAACCTCATTCTTACTGTTGAAGCAAAGAGGTGCTAATACATGGTAGTAACCTTAAGTCGTAACAGGCTGGTTGGCTTTTTGAATAGCGATTTAAAAAAGGGCAATGTTCTTAGAATGAAAAGATTTGAGAGGTAGAACATTTTAGCAGGAAAAATATGTCACAGAAGAAAATTTTTCATAATATATTTTCTCTAATGATTTAGTGTGATTAATATGAGTTTATTGTGTTAAATTGTTATATAATATCTAATAAGTTTTTTTGGCCGGTGGAACGTCAAGCGTGACAGTCGGTAAAATTTTACGGTTATTATTTTCAATTTAATTATTGGTTTGATTGTTATTTATTTAACCAAAACTGCTTATTTTCCAAATATTTCTTTAGATTTTAGCCCAGTTTATTTATTTAAATTAGTTTTTGGTTTGAGTTGTTATCATGGGGGTCGATCCCTCTGACCCCGGTGGTTGTTCACTGGGTTGTTCTGACTCTACTAGCCCTCCTTCTCCTGCCGCATTTACTTCAGTGTAGACTTCTGAATCGAGGAGAGAGAAGAAAAAACACCGCCGTGATTGTTCGAAGCGTCGACGTCAGTTGCCATCGAGTGTTAGAGTCAGTGGTAGAGAAAGATCTCCCATTGACTCCGATGGTTATGAAAATGCAGATGATAAGATAACAAGTGACTTAACACCACCGTCATCTTTTTCAACAATATTACGTTCGTCGGCATCTATACTCTTGGGCCAGACAGTAAAGAGTATTTGCTTTCCGATTGTGGGCAATTTATTATACATGTACAAAAAAAAGAATCTTCACCTGCCGCTGGGACTACACTACATCTAGTAAATTTCGATCGCTTTTTATATTCACGAATGAGAGAATTTCAGGGTGTTTTTGACGGCTTCATCAAAAGTGTCGGCCGTAATCGAATTTCGCTGTCTTTTCATTCATGTGCCACAGCCAACAACTTCTTGCAATCTACCTTTTTAGACAAAAACGGCTATTGAGCCTTTATTCCGTCATTCAATGTGACTCGCCTGAGGCTCGTTTGGGGTATCCCAGTTGATTCGTCTTCTGAGGATATAATAATATTATACAGCCAGGGCCTATTATAAAGGCAGGTCGCTTAAATTTTAAGGTGGTTATTGATGGGGTGGTTTCCTGGAAACCATCACAAACCGTTGTTTTAACTTTTGATGGGCAGGTTTTCCCCTCAAGGGTGTTCCTCTGCTCCAACTCCTTCCAAGTTGAACTCCCTGCCCACTATTCAATGTTTCAACTGCTGCCGTTATGGACATACAAAAACTTTGTGTCGGTCAAAGCCAGCCTGTTTTAAATGCTCCCAACCTCATATTGGCGACTCATGCAACATTGAGCCAGGCAATGCAAAATGTGTATAGTGTCGTGAAAACCATTTTGCCACTAATAAGGTCTGCCCTGAAATGTCACTGCTTTTGATCTTAATTCCCTGATCTCTCTTCTCCAGAATGGATCTATCCCCTAAATTCCTTCAATGGAATAGTCACTCCTGGAATAACAAATGTTCTGAACTGATTTACTTAATAAATAAGTACGATCTTAGTGTCCTGTCTGTTTCTGAGACGTGGATTAGGCCTGGTTTTTCTTTTAAAGATCCTGGCTTCGTTGTCGTCCGTGATGACAGATATGATGGCTATGGTGGTACTCTATTTAAGTAATAATTTTTCATTTTCTTCTATCTATGTTCCTTGTTATGATGGTTTCCAGGCAATTGCTGTGCGCGTTAAGGGATTTTCCATCGTCTCTGTTTATATTCCTCATCCCTCCAAATTAATTTTGAGGCGGGTTATCTCAGTTTTGAATTCACTCCCAAAGCCTCTTCTGGTCCTTAGGGACTTCAATTGCCATCACTCCTCCAGGGGCTGTGGTAAAACTGATGGCTATAGTTCATTTTTGTTTAACTCCTTAGACTCTCTAAACCTTTGAGTCCTTAATGATGGCTCTCCTACGAGAAGGACCCGTCCTAATGAATTTCGAAGTGCCGTTGACTTGTCTTTGTGTTCTCCGGAGTTGACTGCTCTTTTAACGTGGAGTGAGCTTCCATCTACGTCTGGTAGCGATCACTTTCCTATTATCCTGAATTTTCCTCCTCGTCACTACAAACCTGTATCGGCTAATACGAGTAATCCTCTTCTTAAATTGATTCTGTGTGATAAAGATTATACTGGCTGGAATAAATTTTATAACCAATTTCTTTAAATTCTCCTTTCATTAATTCATCCAATCTTTCCTCGTCTTCTTATCATTTAGTTTGTTCGCTTACTGATTGTGCTAATCAATCGTTTCCCTAAAAAAACCTCTATCTAATAAGTTGCCTTCCCCACCGTGGTGGGACAGGGAGTGTGCTGAAGCTGTCAAAGCTCGTAAGCTTGCTAAGAAAAACTTTAGTCGGTTTATGACTCAAGCCATAGATTAAAATACCTCAAGTAGATCAGCAGTTACGAACAAAAATCGTACATGGCAATAAGCTCGGAATTACGTATTATTACAAGATGGCGCTGCTAAATAGCCCGGGAATATATATTTCGACACAGAACACCGATAAAAATAAATTATTAGTATGCTATTACAGCTCAAAAGTCCTATAACAATTTTTAGATTCGTTAATATTGGTCTAAATGTATTTTGCTTTTTATAAATAAATTAAGAGTTTGGTCAAATTTTCCCAGGCTATTGAGAGATGGCGTTGCGATCGAATGAAAGATTAGATCATTACAACGTTAACGATAACGTATTTTTCAAACCATTATGCAATACATTTTCGGTTTGGTATGACTTAATTATCATATTATTTTATGTCAGATTATAGTAGTTTTTGACAAGTAGGTACCTAAGTTAAAATTAGTACTATGAAAAATAAAAATATCAGGCATTTTGTTTCAAACTGGGTTTGTCAAAATAACGCTAGATTTGGCGCTAAGCGCTAAAATTCGCTTCTGCACACTGAATCTTCCGAAAAAGTGCTAGATCTAGCGCGAAAACCACTAAAATGACAGCATTGGTAGGCACATCGCGGTATCTGCTCCACACGAACGATGCCCTGAGATCTGAGACGAAGCTGTAAGAGCGCTAACGCCTCCCAAAGACTACACCTCTGCACGAGCTGGCAACGTATCATACACGTGTCATTTTAAATATCTTATCTTTGATGTAGCTACGGTTACTTATAATAGCGCCATCTAACAATTTTGCACTGTACTGCTTCGAGGCTAGGATTCACTCTCGAACCAACACTCACCGAATTATAAAATAATTTTGGATCTGCCTCCATTCGATACATGTAGTGACAGCTAGTGATCTAGAATGGAACTAATTCTTGGCGTGCGCTTTAATGTACTGCAATTGCTGATTTGCTTGAGGTATTTTAATCTATGCTCAAGCTAACTTTACTGAACTAAATAGACTATCTCCTAAAGCTAAACGTTTGTTTCATTCCATAAAGCGTGATAGTTGGAATTCATTTTGCTCTAGATTGAGTCCAAGCTCTCCCGTATCTGTTGTTTGGATAAAAATCCATCGTTACAGAAAATCGTGGTTTCCACCTTCTCGTTGTTGCAGCCCTTCTCATTCTTGGGCTGAAGCTTTTATGGATAAACTTGCCCCTCAATACTGTCCCCTCCTCTCTGAACTCTCTTCCGTGTCTGTCGCCTCATCTAATGATGTCTTGGACTTACCATTTACGTTCGTTGAATTGCAAAATATTTGATGTGTTTAAAATCAATTAAAGATTCAGCTCCAGGTATAGATGGTGTTCCATACTCCTATTTTACTAAAGCTAGTGATAGCTTGCAGACATATTATTTATCTTTGGTTAACGTTATTTTTTAATCTGGTATCGTGCCTGATAGTTGGAAATCCCAATATATTATTCCCATTCTTAAACCTGGGAAAGATTCGGAAGACCTTAATTCATGCCGCCCTATTCGTCGCCGCTAAAATTGCTGAACATCGTCGTCACTAAAATTGCTTTACATCTTATTAAACATCGTCTTGAATGGTTTCTTGAAAGTAATGGTCTCCTGGCTAAGTCCCAATATGGTTTTAGGAAATAAAAAAGCACTATGGATAGTCTCAACATCTTAACTACTGATATTAGACTTGCGTTTACCCGTAATGAATCGATTGTGGCTACCTTTCTTGATATTTCTGCTGCTTATGATAGTGTCCAACTTCCCATCCTTAAGAATAAACTTCATTTTTAAAAAGTTCCGGTTAAACTGTGTAATTTTATTACGAATCTTCTCTCTGAACATTTTATTTATTTACATTGTTCAGATCCAGCTATTTCTCCAGATAGAGTGATTTGGCGTGGACTTTCCCAGTTTGTTTTTGCCGTACTCTTCAATACGCAGATGATATTCTTTTATACACTTCTCATCATAATATTGACGTTGCTAGTAACTGCATCACTCATTCTCTTGTTTGTCTAAATTCCTGGCTTCATATCAATGGTTTAGGCCTTTCTCCTTCTAAAAGTAATATTGTTCTTTTCTCTCGGTAATAGCGTGACCCACCTGTTATGGATATTTTATTCAATGGCGTTCGAATTCCTGTTAAGAAATCAATTAAATTTCTAGGGTTAATTTTGGATAACAAATTAAATAGCAAATTGCACTGTGATTTTGTAGCTGGTGGATGTGAAAAGAATCTTAATATCTTAAGATGCTTATCCGGTGTCTGGTGGTGGTGTCCATTTTCCTAAAAACTTCTATATAATGCCATAATTAGAAGCCTTTTTTACTGTAACCAGCGAATAAAGAGGGATTAAGAAAATTGGACTTGATTCAATCTAAAGCTCTTCAAATTATTATTATGGGGGCAATGAAATCTTCCCCTATTAATGCTCTTCAAGTAGAGTGTGTTGAAGCTCCCTTCCATCTCCACCGTCAATATCTTTCAAATTGATTCTTTTTCCGCTGTGTTCAATTCTCCCTCCATCCTTTAGTTCCCAAACTCAACTTACTGTATCGTTTCTCACTGACTTCCTGAATGAAAACATCCTCCTCTGCTTCTGAAGAGTTTCGCGTCTTTTAAGTCTCTAAAAGATCGTGTTGTCCGTTCCCCTTGTTTGCCTCTTTTTTCGTCTAGTTTTGATATTGTTATTTCTCGTCCCACTATTATTTTGGATTTTGATGTTTGTACTGGTGACCCTTATGCCGATGAATATCTTCGCGACTTGTTAAAGAGAGATTGGCTTGGTTGGCATACTATTTATACGGATGCCATGAATTATCTTCCCTCGGTTTTGTTGGTGTTGGGTGTGGATTTTTTTATTCTCAATATAATATTGTGCAGAAAGTTAAATTTCCGGCTGCTGGGGTACGCCCTAGTCCTAGTCGGTAAAATAAAAAATAATTCAATAAGTAAACAGTTCGCTTTCATCTGGTTCCGAGTCTCTGACGTAGTGATAGTTCCTCTATATCTCTGACATTATTCAAAATGGTTGACATTAGTTAAACTTAACCACATTCTAGGTCCCTAAGCTGCTATGTGAAACGATAGCTTTAAACGCGGGAAGCGGGAAGAAAATGTTGAACTGTCACTCATACAAAGTTGGTGTCATAACAGCAACTGTGTCGTGTATCAAGATAGATTTTGTAAAGTATAGGACTGCAAATAAACCCCTTTTGTTTCCTAATCAAGAAAGGAAACAGAAAAAAATAAAGAAGAAGGATAAGTGAAAAATACCCTGAACTTATAATAAAAAATATTTTGCCCTTAAATCCTCTTACTAATTTACACACTAGGTAGAAGCACCCTTAAGCTGGTAACACTGATGGCGTCTTGCCAGTAGATATTAAATTGTTTGAAAGATACAAGACATGTGCCATTTCATTCACACTAACAAGGTAGGAGGTACATAATGTTTCCATGGAAATGACAGAATGATCTGGTTCTTTCATTTGCATAAGAATAAGAATAAGAATGTATTTATTGTCAAACTGTGTACAATGTTCTTAAGAAAAGTGAAAAGTTTCAACAGTTTTGTTCTTTTAGAACATACAATAGTTTAAAATATTACTAATGACTTAAGCAATAATTTACACATTAATATATTTACAATTTTTTTTACGTACGATATATATATATATATATAGTCTATAGGTTTTAGGTAAACAAGATGTTACACTTAAATGTTACAGATTACTAGTATGACAATAGCTATCCTAAAACAGAATACCTATTTATTCATTTATACATAGTTAAACTTTTTATTTTTAAATATACAGCTTATAAAATACATCACAAATAAAAGAAATACTTATAATTCTTTATTAATTTAGGCTACTAACAAACATCTAATACGAGTAACATACCTACTTTAAATATTATTTAATATTTACCAAAATATTTGTTCATATTGTAGAAACTGTTACAAATTAACCATTTTTTAGGCTGGATTTAAATTTAATTGCATGAATGTATTATTGAGATGTATGTAGCATAAGCACTTTCTAGTTTTTTTTAAACGTGTTTGAAAAGCAATGCGAATAACCGAGAACTTCGAAGAAACACAATCATTGCAATTCTACGAGTAGAAATAATTGTGTTAGTAGGTAATGAAAAAAAGAGAAAGAGATCTGATGTTCCGTTTTTATTACCGTGGCTGGATTTTTGTTTGGCCAACTGTCAAATTTGACAGAAGTCAAACAATTTGAGGCTTGCATACCCTAATACTGATTTTCCCTTTCCATCTTGTCAGAGAGTGTGGGATTGACCGATCTGTGAGCCAGATAAGTTAAATAAGTTACGTAGAGGTGTTATAATTATTCATAAGAGGTATTTTACTGATTTTATCCAGCTTTTTGGGACAATTTCTCAATTTAATGTGTTTTATGTGCAGTCATAAATATTTTCTGAGAGTCTGAGACAAATTGGAATTGATAAAAAATATTGCAGCAATAAATTACAGCAATACCTTTATAGTTTTATAGCAATACCTATTGGAAGAACGTGATGCACTATAATGCCCACGCACGTTGAGATTCTAGTAGTATTTCTTCTGAACGTCGAGAGTATATAGTACTCCAATAATAGTCTTTTTCTGTCAACCTTGAAAAATTATATAGATATCTATTTATTATTTATTTACTTGACGCTGACAAATATACATATTGTATGACGTTTTTACTTTTAAAAAACTTAGACTGTCAGCTGTTCAAACGTCAAAATTGACAAATTGATTGACAGTATATTTTGAGGTTAGAATTTCGCAATCACTCCCTACTCTACGAGATGTTATGTAGTAGATATAAGCAAATTTTACTATCAAAAACCATATTAAACAATAATGTACAGTATCACCGTTTCATAAACGTACGATTTGTGTCGAAAAGATATGGAGCAGATGGTTTCTGGGCGTCATTCCTGAGGCATAAGAAAGAACTTCAAATTATGGGTTCACTACGTTTTATCCTGAAAGATCTTAGTGTAAATAGACTCTGGAGCGCCTGGTCTAGAAGTATTATTGTTGGGCATGTCGTGAGAAGGTGTAGAAAGGATAGAAGTGTCCGGGAAGTCATACATAGCTTCAGGCAAACTTTGTTTCGACCAAGAAAATCTTTGTTATTTTACGCTACAGCCGCTTGCAAGGCCCAAAACAATGATGAAAAGCCGGGAAAGCCGGAGACTTGCAGCAAAGGTATCTCCGATGCGGAAATGGAGGTAAATTACAGAGCATTTTGTTACAAAAGCTTTGTTTTTACTGTGTCATGCTACAAGGTCAAATGAGATATATGTATTGACTTATCTCATTGCATTAAGAGTCTAGAAGTTACATGGGTAGAATTACTGTCTTGTATCCAACAATATTGTATTTACTATTGGTGGATAGAAGACAGTAATTATAAGGAGGGTAGGGTAGGAGGGAGATAAAAAAGGAAAGTTATGTTTTGCGAGTATATGTATGTTTTCAATTATTTTCAATTAATAGGAATTACTTAATACACATTAAGGTTTTAATTTTTAGTCTTTGTTTAAAGTACATCTGACACACAAGCGGTCTTATTAATAAACGTTTCATATTTGTCTTTTTTTATCTGATGGAGAAAGTAACGCGCCAAAACAAAACAAAAGACGTTTAAAGTTAAAATGCGTTTATTAATAAGGCCGAAGATTTTTAGTTATAGTTTTAGATATAAAAAAAAATTGGAGAAATAGTATTGGTTTTTAGTGATTTCCCAAAAAAAGGAGAAGGTACTCAATTTTAATTTTTGTTACCTAATTTCTTCAAGATTACGATTGACGTACTCAATTTGTTTTTTGTTTGTATACTTCTGAAGGGGTCTCATTTAAATTATATCAAAATCCAGGCATAGAGGTTTGATTTTAAACTCATAATAATATTTTTGATTCTTGTAATGCTATTGTTACAGGCTCTGCTATATGAGCTAGATGGTATTGAAGATTTATCGAGACAGACTTTGTTCTGTGAGAAGTGCAACCAAAGGATTGTAGTTGATAAGCTACATTCTGGTATAGACTATTGTCCGTAAGTATATCGCATTCTTACTACTAACTAATTTCAAGGAAGAGATTTAAAAAAAAAATCTAACCGAAAATCTATTAACCACTATAACATCTTAACCTATAAATCTGCAGAAAAAGGTGAATTCCAACTAAAAAAACAAGGTTTAGTCTGTACAGGGCTCCAAATAGAGACATATATACACGGTTATCAGCTAGGGGTGCCGAAAGCCGAAAGGAGGCCACATTACTCATTCTACTGAACAACTTTCACTAAATTCGAGAAATAAAGATTATCTACCTTATAAATTGTGTTGATTGATAAACTTTGTGTATCAGACCAATGATTTTTTTCTTGAATTTAGGGTTGTTCGCATTGATGATTATTATCACTCTCTTTCAGTTTAGTACACCCCTAACTGATAGCCATATAACATATTACTTTCCTTTGAGACAGTTAGGTAAAAAAGGAGGTTCAAATTTCATCTGCAATTTTTTTCATGCCTCTTATATCTTCAATGTCAGATGCCGACTGTCGACCTTCCGCCATCGGGGAAAAAAACAAAAAAATAAATTTATTTGTGCCAAAAAACTACTTGTACTAACATAGACTTCATAATTAATATCAAAGTTTCCTTGGCACTTACCAGCATAAGATGAGATGTTTAGTTAATCATATTGCCTACAGTTGCAAAGACTCCCGCCCGCCCGAGGGGTCGCCTGATGGTTGGGAGCCTTACATTGAGGCCGAGGACGTCATCATATGGAGACGAGAATATAAAGAAGGGAAAGGACTTTATGCATATAAAGGTTATTTTATTGAATATTTTTATTAGGAATTGTACTTATGGAGAAGGTTAAAAGAAATAATGCATCAACTGGCATTAGATTCACAATTTTAATCTATTTTTAGGGTTTCATAAAAGCTAAAGGTAAACAAAACCCATATAGAATAACTTTGTCGTTTGTCATTCTGTCAAAACCAGTTTTTCTCACGAACAAGTAGACGTAGGAAGTTGAAATGTAGATCAGTTCCCAACCAGTCACATGAAACAAGTCACACTGTTGCTCGTCAGCAGATTGAGAACATCATCTCTTTTTTGCAGTTGTATAAAAATCCGTTTTGAGACATAATAACCATAGTGGTCATTATGTGTCAAAACGTGAGTTGCAGACGCATTTGCAAAAAGACACATTAGTATTATGACCAATGCGCAAATTAACACACTGTCATTTAGACCAATACGTAGAATGGCCACTGCAACCATTATACAACGTGTAACAGAAAGGTGTGACAATATTTAAGGGGTGTTAGTCTACCCATCAAGGTGAACCCATTGCAGAAGAAATTTTTCATAATTCGAAAAAGTAGATATTAGGTACTCCATACAAAAACTGGTCGCGTGATCGATCAATAGAATGGAGGACGCAATATTTTTTCTCGATATTTTTTGATGTTATTGTTTTGACATTTGTGGCGGGTGGTACAATTGATAAACCAATGTGACCATTGGAGTCAACCTTGGATATAAATCTATTCCAGGGATGCCATAATTCACAGAATTTTGATATTTTTGTACACTATGAAGTAGGCAACTGTTGCAGGTTTCATTAATACGTAATATTAACCACACCTTAAAGCAGTTTTGGTAGACGTACACCGTCATGGCCGACATTGAAACAAGCCCTTTGGTTTAATGGGTTCACCTCGATGGGTAGACTAACAATTGGCCCTAAGATAGCTTATGGCCTGGATACTTTTCATCTCAGAAATAATGCTTTTTCCCGTGGGATAATCAAACTCTGCTGGATACACCGCGGTGCGCAGCTAGTTTATTTATTTCATATGCCTAGTCAGTGTCTGGTAGGTAAAGGACCCCTATAAAATTTAATAAATTTTAATTTATGACATCAAATACTTAGAAGAGAGAACAAGGTGAGAACCTTAGGTGGCCATCGGGAATTTCTAATATTCACAGAACGACGAAAAACTAACAAAACGGTTTGAACTAGTGTAGTGTAAATAGTAATAATGAAATTTAGTTAAAATTACAGGGCACATTCCCAGAGACACTATTTTTGTAGAAGTGTAAGCTACATTTAATTACTTAGTAATTTATTTAAATAAATGTGATATTCAATAGTTAATAGGGATATCTAACTACTAACTAAATGAGGTTGAAGTTTATGTAAAAAAAAACCTATGACCGATCAAGATTTTCTCCCATCTAGGTCTTGTACTACTTCACCCTTTATATTTGGAATATTTCAGTATACGGACGTTACAAAGACGTGAAAGCGGAAGACTTCGCCGCGGTCAATATAGACGCTGGCTATCGCCGCAAGTGGGACAATGCGGTCGCGGCGCTAGCCGTGGTCGAGCGGAACGCTAACGGAGTGCCCGACCAGGCTGTGCTGCACTGGGAGGTGTTATGGCCCGTGAGTATACTCTTGTTACAAGTTAGTGACAACGCCATCTAGAAATGAAGTGCTGAATTATTACTGCAAAGAGTTGCCATCTATCTTCGGTGAACGAACGCATACGGATTAGGTGTTTTTACAATTAACAGTCTACTGCGCAGTCAAATCGCGTGGTTTGTCAAGTTTTATTTCAGGTGGCATGTGTTATAACATTTATGAAGAATAAGTTACTGAGCAATAAATATACACACACAGATCAATGTCAATACTGTTTAACAACTCTTGTTATTATTAGATTTATTTTTTTCTTACAGAGGCTATTCGCAAACCGAGACTACGTCTACGTACGACGCCACAAAGAATACGAAGTCAAAAGCATTCACTCGCCCCGTATATTCGACGATCCCTTATCAGAAAGTTCTAAAATTCCTGACGGACCTCACAAACAATTAAAAACGCTACAAAAGCCAGTCGAAGCACCTCCTTTGCCCCCTAACGCGTACTACACCAAAGGCACCTCTCCTGAGAAAGATCCCACGGATAAAAAGGACCCCACACCCTCTAGCACAGATCGCACACCCCCTGAGAAAGATTCCCAAGGAAGTTTGCCGGTTATACCAGAACCAGTGAACGAACGACCGACCGTTCACGATAATGCCAAGAGGAAATCTTTGGAAATGTACAGGTACGTAAATAATAATATTAAAAAAGTGATAATATTAAATAAATAATAATATTAAATAAGTTAATAACCGACAAATAACAACATGCGCCGAAATAAACTTTTTGAATAATTGAGGCTAGTTAAAACTATGGTTGCTATTATTCTTGAATTTAATTTTTTTACACATCTTTTTCTACATAATTATTATAACTTATTATAGATTTTGATACTAACTAAAATTTAAATATAAATCTTGATTTATTTACATATTATGTATTTGGTAACGAAACGGCAAATTAATTACTTATGCTATTTTTTTGCAGCAAAGAACGTCTAACTTTCCCTCCAGCCCCTCCTAATCCCCCAACGTCCCCTACAGCCCCTCCTAAACCCCCAACATCCCCTACAGCCCCTCCTAAACCCCTAACATCCCCTCCAGATCCTCCTAATCCCCCAACATCCCCTACAGCCCCTCCTAAACCCCCAACATCCCCTTCACCCCTCTCTCCCACGCCACAATCTCCTTCCGTAGTGAGAACCGAAAAGGTGTACGTCATAATATCGCGTTCATGCACGCATCCAGATGTGCCTGTCACGAGGAACGCGATACGAGTTCAAGAATACTGGAGCCATATGGTTGTGAAGACATTGGACGGCGATGACAAAGCAAGTAGCGACATCTAGTAGTTAAATATTGTACTAAATTACTATTAGGTAACTGCTGTTTCTAGTTATATTGCAAGATAAATAATATGCTACAAAGTAGTAGTACCTACTTTTGGAATACAAATTTATTAATGCAGAATCGAATAGGATGGAGACAGCAATTTCTTGGTAACTAACGGCATCTGCCTACAAAATATTGTACTAAATTAGATTTGTTCGTAAACGCAATCTCTTAGTAACAGTTTTTTTGTGCTTAAGGGAGACCTTTCAAGAGACTTCCTAGAAATATTACAATCTAGCCTAAGGCTAATAAGTAATTTAAATTTAACTTAAAATTCTACACAATAATGCCGCTAAGAATTTGTCCATCGACACTTTTTAATTGTTTTGTTAAGGTGAATGTGTTCTTTAGTCTTAGCGCACTATAATATTTCACTATCACTATTTTTAGACACTAACTCAAACGGTTTCGTTCTCTTAAGTCTTCTTGCTATGTTAGTGTCTTATACACTTGTGATATACCACAACCTGAAAATAATACCATTGCAACTTTTGCTGATGACACTGCGATCAAAGCCATAGGGCCAGGTAGAAAAAGTTCAAGTGGCTGTGAACCAAGTATATGAATGGACAAAAAAATGGAGGAATGGATTAATTTAATTTTATTAAATGAATCCAAATTAATTCATATAGACTTTGGTAAGAAACAACACCAGTATTCTCCCATTTATATCAATGGCCAAATATCTAGAAATGACTCTTGACGCTAAACTACGCTGGAAATAACACGTGAAGAAGAAAAAAGAACAGCTGACGCTATAGAGAAATGTATTTGTTGATCGGATGAAACTCTCCGCTGTCAATACATAACAAATAGTTAGTATCTAAACAAGTCCTGATGCCAATATGGACGTATGGTATACAGCTGTGGGGCAATACCGCCCAAAGTAATAAATTAATAATACAAATATTCCAGAATAAATTACCGAGGGACATTACTACTTTGTACTTAAGAAACCACGATTTCCATCTCGATGGAGGTCGTGGTTTCTTATGCAAACGGAATTCGTTGACTAGGTGATACAAAAATATAACTTCGTTGACTAGGTGATACAAAAATATGCCGAAGCTCACCAAATCCGACTTCCCCACCATGTGAATGTGGAGGTTGTCCAGCTCCTCGACCACACTGACATAGCAAGAAGACTTAAGAGAACGAAACTGTTTGGTAATGGTTGAAACTAAATTGTCGCATAATACGGGACATTAATCGGCCGAGTTGTTTGCCGTTGATTAAGTATAAAAGTAAGATTGTATACCTAATGATGATTAAAATTGTTTGGAGCTCCATCTTTTGGCACGGGTTATAACGCAACTGCGGTATTTCCTCGGTTTTTTTTTAAATCTGTCCTTATTTTGGCGTCATTTTATAATTACTCTAGTAGCTGAGACCCGCGGCGTTGCCTTGACATAAAATGAAATTTAAAGAAGTTCTAAACTTTGACCGCTTTAGGGGTTGAATTTCCAATTGAATCCTTTCTTAGACCCCTACCCTTAGCGGCTTAGGCTTTACGTTGATTCATAGAAAATATCCTCACTCTTTCTTATATACGACTAATAAAAGAAAGGTGTAACAATAATTAAGGATGTTATTCTACCCATCAAATGAACCCATTGCAGAACAAAGTTTTTCAAAATAAAGAAATTAGGAGCTCCATACAAAACTTGATAACGTGATCGGCCGATTTGTATGGAAGACGTAATAATTTTTTGTCGAATTTTGCTAAACTTTGTTCTACGCTGGCTACACTTCGATGGGTAGGTGACGTGGTATAGGTAGCTACCCGGGTATGTTACACGTTAATATATGTTCCCACAGGTGGGCATGGAGTTCGTTCTTACGTACTACGACGAGCCGGCGGTGGGTGGGATGCCGAGCGGCGTCACCACGTGGGCCACCGGTCGAGCTACGCCTACCTTCTTATCTAAGATACGTGAAGCCGCCAAAGGATACGCGGCTTATAGGAGAGAGAGGAAAGAGGTTAGTTTATTATTAGGTATATTACTAGTTTTGTCCCACGGTGTTAGAGGATTTAATTACCCCTACAGGACCTTTACCTACCTTCTTATCGAATGTACATGAAGCCGACAAAGGATACGCGGCTATTAGGAGAGAGATGAAAGAGGTTAGTTCATTATTAGATATGTGTGATTTGATAACCCCTACAGGACCTTTGCCTTTCTTCTTGTCTAAGATACGTGAGGCCGCTAAAGGATGCACGGCTTATAGACGAGACAGGAAAGAGGTTAGTTTATTCTTAGACATGTGAGATTTGATTACCCCTACAGGACCTTTGCCTACCTTGCTTATAGGAGAGAGAGAAAAGAGGTTAGTTCACGTTTTTAATTTATATATATATATAATTTATGTAATTGGAAGAATTTTCCAAATCGTTACAATGGGTTGACAACATTTCAAATTGTTGACAACCCATTTTCATTGCGATAAAGGAAAGACAAATGAAAAATAACGTAGTCCTATTTTGTTATTTTATTCAGAACATAATACATAGTTAAGTTTTAGATATTTTTAAAAATCTAACAAAAATTCGGCATACAATACAATACAATACAATATATCTTTATTGCACACCAAGAAAAATATATACAGCAAATATATTATAAACAAAACATTGGTAGTACATTGGGCGGCCTTATCGCCTAAAGCGATTTCTTCCAGGCAACCTTTGGATGGATCGGACTAACTGCAAATAGTAACGTCGGTGGTGTACCAATAAAAAAAGGAAAAAAAAGATGGTACAAATACTGTACCATAAAAAAAAACAGAAAATACATACATACATATATACATGTATATATATATATATATATATATATATATTTAGTAATATTAAGCAAATACAAGAGCTACATACGTCATACTCGTAATAATATACTCGGCATAATTAGATAGAGCTCGTAATAAATTATGTCAGTAATTATCTCTAGTTTTGTTGTTTGTTTTAGTACGGTTTACAGATACAGTAATGTTTTCTTATTGGTGGCATCTAACGGTCTTAGCATAAATACGAGATTTTTTATTTCATGTTTTGTTTTGTAAATAACTCTGAAGATAGTGGATATAAAAATCTGTCATTTTTAGTATGAACCCTTTATAACATAACCTCGACTTTTCGTCATTTTAAAAAAAAATTATACAGATACAGATCATTTATTGATGTAAATAAAATACATAAGTCAATGTTACAACAGTAAAATAAAGATGATTATAAATTATAATCACTATATTGTAATTCAATTTATCTTCGTAGTACTCTTTCAATGAGTAGTACGCTTTACCATCAGCAATTTCTTTAGTTTATTTTTTAAAATAGTGTCGGAAACTGCATTTTTAAGGTCTGCTGGTATTTTGCTGAATATCTAGGAGCCCTTTACAAAGATAGACTTAGCTGCCTTTGCTATGTCATGTCTAGCTGTTTGATATCTAGCTTGGCGCCGGGACGGTTGGTCGCGCCATAAACCCATTAATGTGAATCTGTCTTTGTTGGTTCTTACAAACATACACACTTGGTATATTAATATACACGGGACTGTTAGCACCCCCAATTCTGAGAAATAAGGCTTCGCAGATACGCCCCATTGTACTCGAGCAACAGTACGAATCGCTCTATTTGTAATATTAAGGCTCGTTCACATTCGGCCGCGTCACCCCACAGTTCCGTTCCATACATCAGTAAAGAGTGGACTTAGGCGAAATAACAACTACGCACTGCGTTCTTGGGTGCGGATTTTGCCAAGCGACTTAAGGCAAAGCATGCTTGGCTTAATCTAGCACACAGGTTTTCCTGTGTAATTCCCACTTCAGGGCGTTATCAACATAGAGACCCAGTAGTTTAACGTGAGTTACTTGCTGGAGTACAGCACCGCCCACGTCTATCACTATGGGTTCCTGCGCCCTGTTTGATAAGTTGAACCTCATGAAACATGTTTTCTCGAGGTTCAACGCTAGCCGTTCCACTGGAACCATTTATACAGCTGCCGTGCTACGATACCCATTTTTTCAGTCAGTACCTGTACGTAGGGAGCCGTCACTACAGCCGCAACGTCGTCGGCAAACATATACACTTCGCCATCCTTTATATGGCCGGGAAGATCGTTAAGCAGTAGTGAGAAGGTTGTGTTAGAAAGGCACAATCCCTGGGGCACTCCCAGATGGGAACTACCTTCGTCCGATCGAACCTCACCTGCATCTCCCACTACTACTTGCAGCCTATCGGTCACGAAGTCCGTCATTAACCGAGCTGCGGGACCTCTGACACCATAATGCTCTAGCTTTTTCTGTAACAGCTCCCGGTCTGCAGTGTCAAATGCACGTGAGAGATCACAACAATGTAATATTGTTAAATGTCTTTAAAATTATTGGGGAACATAAATAAAACAAGTTTTAATATTTTTTGTCAACTCAATCAGTAACCGAGAAGTGATTCAATATTCACTTCTATGATATTATTACAGTGTTAGTTGTTCGATTCGATTTCCATGAGATCACTATAATCAGATCATGACATGATGATAATGGAACCTCATCGGGAATTCCTCACCCAGTCGAACTAAAAAATTGTTTTTAATGCGTACCCAAAAAAATACATACAGTCAAACATAGAACCTTTTTGGATGTCGATTAAAAAAGATTCTGACGTATTCAGAACCTCCTTATTCAATTTTAATTCAAGATAATCTTTGCCTATCTTTGATATACTAGTCCTTACTAGTTTAGGCAGATAATTAGGGTAATAATTTAAATTAAACTTTACTTTGATATTAACGTTACGTACTTGGCAAGGGAGCAGGGACGACTGAAGCGATGTGTAGCTGTATTAGCGAGCTACCAACCTTCTGACAACGCTATGACACACGCATCGATACAAATCTTTTGTTAAATTTTCTCTACGATTTCTCAAAGGCCGACTTAGATTACCTTTTTTTGTTTGAAGTTATTTATTTGTCTCCGCACGTAGTCCTATTTTATTTCTTTTTGCTCTTTTTTCTACGTCCAGTAGTTTATTTTATAATTCAAAATGAACGATTATTTTGCTAGCTGAATTAAAGTGGGATTTTAAAGTTTTTTTTAAACGGTTAAGTAAAAAGTGTGACGTGTCTTTGTCTGTTTGCGGGATTGTAGCTCCGGAACGAATGAATCGATTTTGATTTCGTTTCCTTCGTTTTAATGGCGAATTAATTGGCAATGTTGTTAGCAATGTTTGATGAAAATCGGTCCAAAATGACCGCCGCTACAAAATGGCAGATGACATACCAGACTAGACATAGCTACATCAAGGACTACAGTATCGCTGACTTCCGTGATCATGCAAACTTGTGGTTAAATGCCTAGCTGTGTAGGATAAAAAATCTACAACCCTCTCAATATCAAATAAAATGGCTTGACTATTAGAATACACTATTATAAATATCAAATCCAATAATAGTTGTTTTTCGTGTCGTTTTTAGTGAGTGATGAATTCGTTTGGACGTTTAAAAAAATGATACCCCTAGACAGATTGTTACTATCTTTTTTTGTAACGAGAGTCCCATATTTTTAGATTTCCGTAGCCAAGATGTAAATACGGGACCCTATTACTAAAACTTTCGCTGTCCGTCCGTCTGTCTGTTACGCACGTTGTAAACGCGAACGTTTGTTAGAATGAATGGATGTATGTTTGTTACCCTTTGAAAAACTGCTAAATCGTTTTGTCTGAAAGGACATTTTTGATTTCAAAATTGACACAAAAAAAACGCGTAAATTACCTTTTTGCGTTAATGACATGGAAATATTTTGATTCGAAATTAATTTTGTACACTGCGATAAGTTACGTCATTTTGAATTTGATTGATATAATAAAGATTAATAGTCGCTAACGCATTCATGGTATCATGTACACTGTCTTGGCCGGGGCTCCATACATTTTTGAAACTCTTTTGGTACGGAGTTAGCTTAGACCCATAACACATAGTCTACTTTTATCCTTTATACTTGGCGCAACTAGTGTGTTATAATATTGTGATATGTATTGTTCTAGGAAGTCCCAGACTTTACGCCTTTCCATCCGGAAACTAAGGAAGTGTCTTTCGACGAACAGTCGCAAGATGTCAGGGAAGAAGATATGGAGGTTAGTTACTTATTAAACACTATCCGTTTTACCTATTAAACACTATCCATTTTATCAATTAAACACCATCCATTTTACCTACAAAACACTATCCATTTTACCAATTAAACGCTATCCATTTTACCAATTAAACACCATCCATTTTATCAATTAAACACTATATATTTTACCAGTTAAACACTTTCTATTTTACCTATTAAACACTATTCATTTTACCAATTAAACACCATCCATTTTACCTACAAAACACTATATATTTTACCAATTAAACACCATCCATTTTACCTACAAAACACTATATATTTTACCAGTTAAACACTATCTATTTTACCTATTAAACACTATCCATATTACTAATTAAACACTATCCATTTTATCAATTAAACACTATATATTTTACCAGTTAAACACTTTCTATTTTACCTATTAAACACTATCCATTTTACCAATTAAACACCATCCATTTTACCTACAAAACACTATATATTTTACCAGTTAAACACTATCTATTTTACCTATTAAACACTATCTATATTACTAATTAAACACTATCCATTTTATCAATTAAACACTATATATTTTACCAGTTAAACACTTTCTATTTTACCTATTAAACACTATCCATTTTACCAATTAAACACCATCCATTTTACCTACAAAACACTATATATTTTACCAGTTAAACACTATCTATTTTACCTATTAAACACTATCCATATTACTAATTAAACACTATCCATTTTATCAATTAAACACTATATATTTTACCAGTTAAACACTTTCTATTTTACCTATTAAACACTATCCATTTTACCAATTAAACACCATCCATTTTACCTACAAAACACTATATATTTTACCAGTTAAACACTATCTATTTTACCTATTAAACACTATCTATATTACTAATTAAACACTATCCATTTTATCAATTAAACACTATATATTTTACCAGTTAAACACTTTCTATTTTACCTATTAAACACTATCCATTTTACCAATTAAACACCATCCATTTTACCTACAAAACACTATATATTTTACCAGTTAAACACTTTCTATTTTACCTATTAAACACTATCCATTTTACCAATTAAACACCATCCATTTTACCTACAAAACACTATATATTTTACCAGTTAAACACTATCTATTTTACCTATTAAACACTATCCATATTACTAATTAAACACTATCCATTTTACCAATTAAACACCATCCATTTTACCTACAAAACACTATCCATTTTACTAATTGAACACTATCCATTTTATCAATTAAACACTATATATTTTACCAATTAAACACCATCCATTTTACCTACAAAACACTATCCATTTTACTAATTGAACACTATCCATTTTATCAATTAAACACTATATATTTTACCAGTTAAACACTATCTATTTTACCTATTAAACACTATCCATATTACTAATTAAACACTATCCATTTTATCAATTAAACACTATATATTTTACCAGTTAAACACTTTCTATTTTACCTACTAAACACTGCCCGTTTTACCCTTAAACTCTATTTGTTTTACCCATTAAAACACTATCTGTTTTGCATATAAAACACTATACATTTTACCTACTAAACACTGCCCGTTTTACCCTTAAACTATTTGTTTTACCTATTAAAAACACTATCCGTTTTGCATATAAAACACTATCCATTTTACCTACTAAACACTGCCCGTTTTACCCTTAAACTCTATTTGTTTTACCCATTAAAACACTATCCGTTTTGCATATAAAACACTATACATTTTACCTACTAAACACTGCCCGTTTTACCCTTAAACTATTTGTTTTACCTATTAAAAACACTATCCGTTTTGCATATAAAACACTATCCATTTTACCTACTAAACACTGCCCGTTTTACCCTTAAACTCTATTTGTTTTACCCATTAAAACACTATCCGTTTTGCATATAAAACACTATACATTTTACCTACTAAACACTGCCCGTTTTACCCTTAAACTCTATTTGTTTTACCCATTAAAACACTATCCGTTTTGCATATAAAACACTATACATTTTACCTACTAAACACTGCCCGTTTTACCCTTAAACTCTATTTGTTTTACCCATTAAAACACTATCCGTTTTGCATATAAAACACTATACATTTTACCTACTAAACACTGCCCGTTTTACCCTTAAACTCTATTTGTTTTACCCATTAAAACACTATCCGTTTTGCATATAAAACACTATACATTTTACCTACTAAACACTGCCCGTTTTACCCTTAAACTCTATTTGTTTTACCCATTAAAACACTATCCGTTTTGCATATAAAACACTATACATTTTACCTACTAAACACTGCCCGTTTTACCCTTAAACTCTATTTGTTTTACCCATTAAAACACTATCCGTTTTTCATATAAAACGCCTTTAATTTCCCTAGTAAACACGGTCCGTTTTACCTATTAAACTTCCTAAAAATATTTGGAAATACCTAATAAGCAATTCAAAATCTTTCCTCTTCATAGTATTAGTGTTAATAATTATGCGTTTCGTTACTTCAAACAACTTTTATTTATTTTTTTTATTTCAGTTTGTCTGTACCATCAGCGTACATATGCATATCTGATTCATTGCATATATCATGAATTTATTAGTTTATGCGTTACGATATTTCAAAAAACTTGTGAGTATCAATTTAATTGTTTTTTTAATTTAATATTAATTTGTCCCTTGTGTGACTTATTTTCAGAGTTCAAAAACTGGACCGGATTTGAACAACGGCAGCTCTAAAGACGAAGAAACGCAAACTGAGGAGACGCATCCACCCGACGAAGGCAGCGAGGTCACGGTCAAGGTCAATGTCAAGGTCACGGTCACCGAGGACAAAGCTGTCAATACTGTGTCTAGATACGATGACGAGGTATGTTTAATTTTTTATTATTAACTGTCGTTAACAAGTGGTTAGAAGCGAGTTCAAAAAACCCGAATGCGAAATCGTTAAACCCGTGTATCATCTTTATTTTTTTTTAATTTTGATGTACCCAGTGTCACTCTCCCGACTAAGACGAATCTATTGACACCACTCACATAAAAATACAAGCCGTTTAGGCTCTAGGGCTATACATACACTCTAAAAACATAACCCCTCCTTCTTTCGCATTTGGGTAAAAAGGGAAGAGGTTCTTAATATGACTGTATTTTGAGTCAAGTTCCAAAAAAGAGGAAGTATTACACAATTCGATAAAGTTTTTTTTTTAATGTTTGATGATTTCTTGGAGATGGCTGGATCGATATGAAAGTTTTTTTTTTGTGTGAATAGGGTGAATACTTCTTTGGGTGGTCCTAATAAAATTTTATCAAAACTGCGGCGCCTGCCGTAATAGAATTCCGTTACTCGTATCACTGATTGTTTATTGTTTTAGAAGACGGCGTTTTCACGCGTACCTGATTATATGATAAGGTCCAACTATAGATTCGTTCACATTGATCACGATCACGATGACACGAACGGCTCACGATGACACGAACGGTTCATCCCTGATAAAGTTCACCGAATGTGAACGAAACTATAGTTGGACCTTTCCAACAATCAGGTACAAGTGAATACACGTCTTCTTAAACAATGTGAATCAAACACACTATTTTTTTATTCAAAGAATTTGTTGTTTATGTGAGCGTTTTTTTTTTAATTTGACCGTATTTAAGCTTGCTTAGTGGAGTATGCCATACACCACCTTCCTCTGGGAAACTTGATATGGCATTTAAAAGTATATTTTTTATGTAGGGGCTAAGTTGTCAGGAAGAGATCGCTGTTTAGCGACAAGACCGCCTTTTATGCTATTTTTCACTGTAATCTTTTTGCATTCTATTAGTATTACTTACTTTCTGCGCCGCTGGTCCCGGGTTCGATCCCCGGACAGGTCAAACATTTGTGTGCATGAACATGTCTGTTTGACCGGTGTCTGTGTTTATTATATATATTAAGTTTGTATATCAGTCATCAGGTTACCTTAGCACAGGCTTTGTCTAATTTGGGACCTGAAGACTTTCGTGTGGATATTGTCCCATATTATATATTTTTTTTATCCTACACAGCTAGATATTTGACCATAAGTTCGCACGACCACGGAAGACAACGATACTGTAGCCCTAGATGGAGCATGCCTAAATACACTGGCTCTCAAGGAAGACTGTCGGAAAACACCGTTAGGTGCTTGGCGCGGCAGATTTCACAATTTGAGGGTAGTAGCTAGCCGGGCGAGTGATAGGAAAACACCCTACCACCATGCTATGGTTTCCTCGCGATGTTTTCCTTCACCGGTAGCTCAGGGTCAGGTATTATATTGTATTAACTATGATTAAAATTTTGCCTTTTATTTTTCACAGGAAATCCCAACACGACCAATATCAAAAGTAGAATACGAGCATAACGACGCGCAAGAGACAGTTGACGAGCAAGAGAGCGGGAAAGGTAGCTGGTGGAGGTACATATACCCTCCTTACTATCTAGGATAAAACGCATAGAAAGCGATTCAGCATCCGCTGGACTATGTTCAAGAAGTCAATGTTACATACAGTAGAACCTCAGTGGGATTATATATCAGCGAGATGAAATTGTGAGTGAAATTTTGGTCAAGTGAATGCAAAAGTGGTTTAAACCTTATTTGGCAGCTATTAACCTTTGTCAAATTCAACGTAATAGTCGCGTATAAGTGACAAGCGCTAGCGTACGTCGCCTATACCTGTACCTGTGAATCATCTTTAATTTTTATTTTTAATTTTTGATGTACCCAGTGTCACTCTCACGACTAATACGAATCTATTGACACCACTCATATAAAAATATGACAAGCCATTTGGGCTCTAGGGCGTGCCAAAGAAATATACATACATACAAACATACACTCGAAAAACATAGCTCTCCTTCTTTCGCAGTCGGGTAAAAAATATTGAAATTATGTTCCTTCGCGTACGGAGCACGACAAAACAGATTTATCGTGCCGTAGAAAAGTTTAAAGAACTAAACTGAATCCAGAATCATTGATTGATAAATACATAAATGTACTAGTCAAAAATAATAGCTTTTGTACAATCATCGCACAAATACATACAAAATAAAAAAATTGCGCAATTTTTTGAAAGCTATCTGCTTTATAAGCATCGTAATAAACTGATATACAACTTGTAACAGAAAGCTGTGACAATACTTAACGGTGTTGCGTAGAGCAAAATTTAGCTAAATAGAAAAAAACTGCAGACCATACAACTTCGCCGATCACGTGACCAATTTCTTTGTATAAAGAACCTAGTAATATTTATTTGTATTTTTAAAAAAAATTGTCCTGTAATGAGTTCACTGTGATGTGTAGACTAACACCCTTAAGTATTGTCACACATTTCTGTTACACGTTGTACAAATTCCTCACGATCTGAGCTTCGTGTCATAAGTGAGAGTGACCGAGACATTTTTTTAAATCTAATTTGTCTAAAGTTACAAAATGTTACGGTCAATTAAAGTTCTCGCTAATCCGGGATCGACTATATCGACCTATAAAGAACTATATTTATTTGAAAAAAAATTTAAGAAATAACATAAATATAGCAGATTAAAAAAAATGTTGATAAAAAATAAAGTTCGTTATAAAGAATAGACAAAAAAAGGAAAATGGTTTGTCAATATTGTTAAAGAACCGACAATACCTCTGCAATAATTACCTATATTAGAAATACATAGTTATCGGTTAGGGGTGTTCTATGCCGAAAGGGGATCACTGTACTCATGATTACAATCTACTTTTACTATGGAACCAACTTTGAGTTGAGAAAAGATTCAGCTACAAGTTTTTATCGATGGCCGATATTTTTTTTAAGAAGTGCCGTTTCTTGATTTCCGATTTCGTCTATAGTAAAAGTTGATCATTATAATGAGTACGTTATACCACCTTTTGGCCAATTATTATACCCCTAACCGGAAACACTGTAAAAACCAGTAGAAATATAAGTAAGATTTATTAAGGTTCCTAAATATGTAAAAAAAATAAATAATAAGGAGCTAGTTTTACATTACAAGCAAAGCAAATTTTCTAAAGTTTTTGATTAGTTTCAGATATGTCTCTACTATTTGTTAACTTTAATAAGTAAAATTAAAATCCCCCTGACATCGACATTTCGGCCATTTTGAATTTCTAATGTATCCTAATTTATAGTCAAGCCCTTTCATTAGATACCCGTTATTCAGGGGTTGTGTAAAAAAGGGAATTCTTATTCACTTTTTATAAAAAATAACAATATGAAAATCGGTTCATTCGTCCGACAGCTACGTTGCCACAGACAGACAGGCACACAGACGCGTCAAACTTTTATAAATCCTGGTGGGGAACAATCCTAGTGGGGAGCTATGAATGTGAAACGTTTATTTATATTGTGTGCGTGCGTGACGTCACCTGCCGGCACCAACGGAAGACCAGCGCTGGTTGTTTACAACTAGCATTATGCTGAGTTGTGCCAAGAAACTTATATATTTTTGAACTCTGTTAGTGCTAGTAGTTTTTCGGTACAAATAAATTCTTTCTTTCTTTCTTATTTATTTATTTATTTGTAACACCGCGTCATTTTTGCGTCGGAGGTTAAAAAATGATAAAATGTTCTACAGTGTTATTGTGGTTCTCTGCAAATCCGGCACTTCGATGGTTCAGGAATGTTCTGTTTTTCTATCTTCTTAGTGGACTGTATATTGGCTCGTTCTTAGGGATGGTCAGGCAAAATCAAAAGACGTGTGTTCAGTTCAAGCTCCAGATGCGTACTACCTTTATTTACAAAAATCACTTATATCTATACGGTCGGCACGCTATTTCACTTAGTCACTAAGACACCGCGCTTGCACTCGGCGCGCACCTGCGCGTCCCCGCCCCCGTCTCACCCCGCGCCGCGTCCCTCCGTCGCCCTGTGCAGGTATCGGGCTCGGCGTCCGCAACATCCTCCCCCCGGCGCAGCTCGCGGAGCCCTCTTCGGGAATTCTCTCGAGGACGGCGAGCTTGTAGCAGGGACGGCGGAAAATTCCCGTCTTCGTGCGGATGTCTGCGATGCGTACTTCGCCATCGGGTCCGGTGAAAGTGCGCTGGACGATTCCCATCGGCCACACGTTCCGCGGCAGCGCTCGGTCGACGACCACGACGACGTCTCCGGCCTCGATGTTTTTGTTGCTCCCGGCTGCTTCCCCTCTCGCGGTGAGCGTCGGCAGGTACTCCCGTACCCATCGCTTCCAAAAGATGTCGGCGAGCGCCTGTCCGGCGCGCCACGTTCGTCGATCGGCTTCGCTGCATGGTCCGGTCGTCGGCAGGCCGCCGGACGAGCCCAATAAGAAGTGATTGGGCGTGATGGCCTCTGGATCGCGGGCGTCCACGCTCACGTGTGTCAGTGGGCGCGCGTTGATGGCGAACTCGGCTTCCACCAGCAGCGTCTGCAGTACCTCTTCCGTGGGAGCCCTTTCCTTTAGCGTGACTGCCAGCGCCGTTTTCACGGAGCGGACCAGTCGCTCCCACGCTCCTCCTTGTCGTGGTGCTCCCGGCGCGATGTATTTCCACTGCATGCGGTGGACCAGTCCCTCATCGCGCAGGAGTGGGGCCCACTCCTTGTAGGCTGTCTTTAACTCTTGATCGGCGCCGCGGAATGCAGTCGCGTTGTCCGACCACATCTCTCGCGGCCATCCGCGTCGCGCCGCCATACGTCGCAGGGCCATGATCGCTGAGCAGCTGCTTAACGAAGCGACAAGCTCGAGATGAACCGCCCTCGTAGTCAAGCAGGTGAAAAGCGCCCCCCAGCGCTTCTCACGGCGTCGACCGACCTTCACTGTCACCGGCCCGAAGTAGTCACATGCGCAATATGAAAATGCGCGTTGAAAGGGTTGTAGGCGAGCCCGTGGTAGATCTCCCATCGTTGGCGCGTTCGGTCTTGCTTTTCTCACGTGGCAGATCTTGCATCGATGTTCGATTGCTCGTACCGTAGGCCGCAGATGAAGCACCCAGTATCGCTGTCGCAGATCGTTTGTGACACGTTCGCGATTCCCGTGGCCGGCGGCACAGTGCGCTTGTTGCACTATTAACTTCGTTGTCTCGTGTCGGCCGTCTAAGATTATCGGCCGCTTGGTCTCGGTGGGCGCGTCCGACGCGTTGATGCGACCCCGCACTCGTAGTAATCCCTCTTCTAGGATTGGGTCAAGTTTGTATAGCCGACTCGCCTTAGGGATCGGGCGGCCGGCTCGCAGTTGTTTTAACTCGTAGTCGAAACTTTCTTGCTGCGCTCGTTGTATTAAAAGTTTCTCTGCTTTATCGATGTGTCGTAGCTCCAGGCGCGTAGATCGGCGCCGACACATGTCGATGAATGCTAGCACGCGTCCCACCGTGCGTACTAGCGTCTCGTAGCGTGAATGACGATCGGGTGCGGGCAGCCAGTGGTAGTTCGCCTCGACGGTCTCGGTGGTGTGTAGAACCTCTTCCTCAGTTTCGTTCCCAAGGCGTTCGGCGGGCCATTGAGTCTCGGGCGTATGTAGAAAACTCGGTCCGCGGAACCAGCGGTCTTCACAGGCGATGTCGGTGCTCGAAAACCTTGTCGCATCGTCGGCGGCGTTCTCCGCTGTAGGCACCCATCTCCACTGCGCCTTTTCCGATGTCTCGGCGATCTCACCGAGGCGGTGAGCGACGAAAGGCGTGTAGCGTCTTCGGTCATTCCGTATCCAGTGAAGCACCGTCGTTGAATCTGTCCAGTAGATTGTTCGTGCGGGCTTCAGGCGATGTTGTTCCAGGATCATGGCTGCCAGTCTCGTTCCGATGACGGCGGCCTGCAGCTCGAGTCGAGGGATGCTCTGTGTTCGTCGCGGAGCCACCTTCGCCTTCCCGGCGACTTGCGACACGACGATTGTGCCGTCCGACCGCGTTCCCCGCCAGTAGGCGACGGCCGCGTACGCCTCCTCGCTCGCGTCGCACATGATGTGTAGCTCTAGGTTCCTGCACGTCTCCACCGCGTAGCTGCGTCGTAGTCGCAGGTCCTCTACGTTGCGTAGCTGTCGTAGCCACACGGTGAAGCGTTCGGCGTGCTCGTCGGGTATTTGATCGTCCCACTGGATTCGCTCTTGCCACAGAGCTTGCAGGAGTATGCGCCCTCGGATCGTGTAGATCGCCGCGAGACCGATCGGGTCGTACAGCGACATCACGGCGCTCAGGGCTTCCCGCTTCGTCGGCGCGCGGGCTTGAGTGCGCACCTCCTCCGGGACGTGATGCATGCTCGTGTTGAAGCCTAGCTCGTCCTGTTCGGCGTTCCAGAAGAGCCCGAGTATTTTGTAACTCGCGGCTCCCCCCAGTAGAGTAGGCGCGTTCGCTCGCAGTGTGTCCGGGACGCAGCTCAACACCGCCGGTGCGTTCGAACTCCACCCTCGTAGCGTGAAGCCTGCCGCGGCGTGTACGTCTTGCACTTCTCGAATAGTGTTGCGAGCTTCATCTTCATCGTCGTAGCTGTCGACGTAGTCGTCCATATAATGACTCTTCGTTATCGCGGCGTGTGCCCGCGGGTGTGTTCGTGCGTGCACACTTGCGTTGTAATTCCGGACACTGTGCGCGAGGAAGGGAGAGCTAGCTGCGCCGAAGATCATGCTCGTCATCTTGTAGGCGCGCGGCGGGCTCGTTCGGTCGTCTCCTCGCCACAGGAACTGCTGCGCTGGCTGGTCGTCGGGTCGTATCTTGACTCCTAGAAACATCTCTTGAATATCGGCGGTCACAGCAATAGATTTCTCTCGAAAACGAAAGATGATTCCCGGCAGCGATAGCAGCAGATCGGGGCCTTCCAGAAGTCGATCGTTCAGACAGACGTTGTTGCTTCGGTGCGCAGCGTCGAACACTAGACGTCGCTTGTCGGGCTTGTTCGGGTTCTTAACGGCGAAGTGGGGCAAGAACCAGCTGACGGCGCTCTGTGTCTCGGTGCCGTCACACAGTGTCGCGTAGCCCTTGGACAGCAGGTTGTTGATCTGCGCGCTGTACTCTGCCGCGAAGCTCGGGTCTTGGTCCATCTTCTTTTCGATCCCCTTCAGACGGTTCAGGGCGGCGCCGTAGCTAGCAGGCATGGCGACGTCATCACTGCGCCACGGTAGTCCCACTTCATACGCGCCGTCGATCTTCTTGATTGTGTTCTTGAAAATCTCCTGTGCTCGTTCATCTGCTTCACTCACTCGAGGTTTGAGTGATATGCCCAGGGATTCAATCTTGAAGTAGTCTTCCACTAATGCATGAAGCCGTTGATCGTGTGTCTCGCTCTCACGTACACGCTGGTCCGGTGCGTATATATGTAACACACTCTCGTTCTTGTATATGAAGCTGCGCGGCGCGGTTCCGTGCACCACCCATCCCAGCTGTGTCCGTGATGCGGCCGGTTCGTTGGGCGCACCAATGCGTAGCTCTCGGGACACGATGAGCTCCCAGTAGTCGGCACCAACTAAGATGAGCGGGCGCGCTCGATCGTAGCAGACTTCGTGTTCCAGATCTCGCAGATGTCGATGTTGAAGGAGTGACTGCGGCGTCGTTTGTTCTCGGAGTCGCAGATCACGCACGGTCCGGGCCTTGATTGTGTATTGCTCCGTCTCGTTTCTTCCCTTGAGGCGAATGGTCACGAGCTTGCTATCTCGCTCTCGTTGAGACATGTTGACTCCGCTCATTTTCAGTGGTTGATTTGGTCCGTCGGCGCCGATGCTCGCAGCTAACTCGTGGTCGATCAGAGTTATAGTAGCGCCTTCATCCAACAACGCGTAGGAGTCCACTTCGCCCTTGGGACCAGAGACAATGACGGGACATACCTTGAGCAGTATTTCTCGCGGGCCGGCAGTAGCGTTTGATGCGGCTACAGACAGTACCACTCCGTCGTGACTTGTTTTTGCTGATTCGTTCGACTGCGCGGCACGTTCGGGTGAGGCCGGCGCAGGTCCCTCTTGATGCAACGTCGGGTGATGTGGGCGGCTGCACTTGTTGACGCCACACAGTTTTCCCTTGCAGAAAGCTCGTCGATGGTTTTTCACGATGCACCGAAAACATAGTCCTTTTTCTTTCACAAACTCCCACCGCCGCTCAGTCACTAGCGCACGGTATTGTGGGCACTGTGGCAACTTATGATGTCCACTGCACTTCACACACTGGTCGAGTTGTTCACTGTTTTCTTGCTCGGTGTTGTAGACGGCTGGTCTTCTCTTCGGAACTGCACTCGCGTTCGGCTTCACTTCTGTTTTCGGAGTCCCGACGGCCCGCTGCTCGTAGGCGTAACGAAGCGCGATGGTGGCCTCTCGCATCAGGAACTCCGACAACATCACTATGTCCGCTTCACGGGTGCCGTCGTTCACATGCGCGTACTCGTACCACTTATTTCGCAGTGTCGGTGTGAGCTTCGACATGATTTCTCTTATAAGGCACTGGTCGAACAAAACACCACGACGATCCATGCACTGAAGCGCGGCCACGGCGTTGTCCACTTTCACTGCGAATTTGTTGAGTTCGTTCGCCGATGTTCCAAGTTTCGGCACTCTTCTGATGTCTTCAGTTATCTTGTCAATTATCACCTCCGGTGACCCGAAACTCTGCTCCAGCGCCTTCATGATCTGGTCGGGGTTCTTGTCCGACATAAGGCGAGAGGCGACGGCTTCGAGTGCTTCTCCGGTAAGTGCAGCTTGCAGGCGCAACACGTTCTCGGCGGGCGGGATTCTGAATAGTTCTGTCGATTCCTTCATTGCTGCCTTGAATCGTATCCACTCACACGGGTTGCCACTAAACTTAGGTAAATCACAGTTATATCGCCGCTGAGGTCTCGACATTCGGTCCAATGCTTCCGCGATCTGAGGTCCGTAGCTGCGTGTGTGACCGGGAGTGATCGATCGATCTCGCCGCTCACGCTGTGGGACTTCGTGCACTGCTGGACGCGATGGTCGATGTTCGTTCAGGCGCGATGGTTCCTCTTGCTCCCCCCGTATGGTGGTAACGCGTAACCACTCGTTGATACGCTGACGTCGTTCTTCTGGGTTCGTAGTAGGTTCATCTCTCAAGCTTCTCTCCGCTTCGTCTTCGGCTTCGGCCGCGGCGATCTGGGCGGCGAGTTTCCTCTTGACGAGATCCGCTTCTATTTCCAGTTGCTTGTGTTTGATGGCGGCGAGTTTCTCAGCAGCTTCTAGTTCAGCCAATCGCACTTGCAGCGTCGAGTTCGTCGTACGCCGCGATCGATGCGAGTGGTTAGAAGGCTGCGGCGAGCTGGGTCGCTCCTCCATCCTGGCGGCGATGGTGATAGCCGTTGCTCCGCTTGGCCGGGTCGATGGGCCTTGATCCAGCATCTCCTCTCCCGTTCTTGCTGAAGGTGATGCCGGCGGGAATCGGCTTTGCCTCCGCTGCCTCTCTTCCTCGATACGCAAGAGCTCTTCAGCGCTCAGTTTTTCCGCTTCCGATCTTGTGACCACCATGGTTCTTCGTCAGATCCGACGTCGAAGGACCAGAAATGTTGTGGTTGTTCCTCAGATCCGACGTCGAAGGACCAGAAATATTGTGGTTCTCTGCAAATCCGGCACTTCGACGGTTCAGGAATGTTCTGTTTTTCTATCTTCTTAGTGGACTGTATATTGGCTCGTTCTTAGGGATGGTCAGGCAAAATCAAAAGACGTGTGTTCAGTTCAAGCTCCAGATGCGTACTACCTTTATTTACAAAAATCACTTATATCTATACGGTCGGCACGCTATTTCACTTAGTCACTAAGACACCGCGCTTGCACTCGGCGCGCACCTGCGCGTCCCCGCCCCCGTCTCACCCCGCGCCGCGTCCCTCCGTCGCCCTGTGCAGGTATCGGGCTCGGCGTCCGCAACAAGTGTCATTTACATGGGAATCATGAACTTGCATGAGAAGTCTGCATATTTTTAAAAACTGCCAAGAGATTGTCAATTTTTTAAAACTTCCAAAAGTAATATATTAGCGAGGTCAACAGTTCGCAGAAGTATATATATATATATAGATATATATATAGAAGTATATAAGTATGCTTAATTCACCTATAACGAATTATACCAGTGAAGTAACTTAAGTCTATGTTATCTTATTGATAATTTGCTTCGCTCTTACTGTAAAGCTAGTCAAATATAAATTAATATAAGAGATTTATTAAAATATTATTTAAATGAATTTGAATATTTCGGCGCTAAATTATTATATTTATATACGAGAGAGGCAAAATTCAATTATTAGAAGTATAGTGCGAATGTGTGACTGCTCTTGATCATTTAAAGTTAACAAATATTGATGTCTCTTAATTTAGCAATATTTACTTCTACTATGGATTCACTTTGATGTGTAGACCTAACACCCTTAAGGCCGCTATCCCACTGGCGTTTTACGGGCGTTAGCGTCTCTCCAACGCCTGCCGAGCGCCAACGACACTAGCGCGAGTCACTAGTAGCAAGCGTTCGCCTTGCAACGTTAACGCCGTACCAACGCAACGTTAACGTCGCGTTCTTGCCTCAAATAGTTTAATAAATATAATAGTTTATAATGTGCGCGACGTTAACTTCGTTAATGCTCGCCACGCGAAACGTCGCGTCTCTCCAACGTCTGCGCAGCGTTGGCGTTAGGGAGACGCCAACGCTCGTAAAATGCCAGTGGGATAGCGGCCTTGTCACATCTTTCTGTTTACACAAAGATGTAAAAAGAAAGACTTTAGGTTCGTTAATATATTAACCATTATTTCAAAAGCTGACTCAATTAAAAATAAGAAACTAATTTTCTTTTTTTATTATTACAAATAAAACCTTTTTTTTTTCTCATTATTTTTCAGTTAAATGTAGGTATTTTTATTGTTATTTTTTATTTTCAATATTATTTATCAATTTGATGAAACATATTTTTGGAAGTATGTTTTTTTTTATAGAACTGTGCCATAGCGTTGCCGTACATACATACATACATACACTTACATACGCACCATTCACTTTAGATGCGGGTAATTTTAACTTATACTTATTCAACTGAACTTTAAAAAAAGTTATTTAATTCTTTTTAGTGAGCCGTTGTCTCAGAGACGATTGGAAAGATTTCATTTTTTTTTTGCTTTCAAATCTTTTCTTATGTGGATTCATATAAAAGTGTTGTTTCAAAAATTTATGGAGCTCCGGCCAGTTCAGTGTACATGATACAATACATACGTAAGGGGCTATCAATCTTTCATATATCAACCAAATTCAAAATAACGTAACTTATCGCAGTGTGCAGAATTAATTTCGAATATAAATATTTCCACGTCATTTACACAAAAAGCATTTTATTATGCACTTTTGTTGTGCCAATTTTGTAATTTTTTAACGGGCGGTACCATTCATAGACCAATACAACCATTGGAGTCAACTTAGGATACATAAATCTCCCAGGGAAGCCATATTTTCACTACAATTCCCAGAATTTAAATATTTTTGTACACAATGACGAAAATGACTGATGCATTTTTCATTAATACAAAGCATTAACCACATCTTTAGGCATTTTTTGATAGACGTACAACGTCCTGGCCGATAATTAAACAAATCCTTTACTAAATTAAGTAGAGTATCTTGATTATTGTACCGCCATACCTCTTAAATAGCACAATAGTAGGTAATAATTAGATAAGTACCCACCAAAGATATATTTAGTTTTTGTACAGTGCTATCGGCTTGGGGTGTACTACACCGAAAGGGGGTCACTATACTCATCCTAAAGAACAACTTTCACTATGGGACCAATTCGGAATACAAGAAAAAAAAATCAGCTGTTTCATACATTTTATCGACATGTATATCGTGATCATCTTTTTGTATGGAACACCTGATTATTAGTTCTTGAATTCAGGGTTGGTCCCATAGTAATAATTGTTACTCAGGATGAGTATAGTGACTCCCATTCGGCTTATCGGCTAGGGGTGTACACCCCTTAACTTGCCCTTAAATATCTTAAGGGGCGCGCCTGCGGAAATGCGTCATAAAACTTAAAAAAAATTATAAGATTCTGTACATAGAATGACGATACAAAAATATTTTGGTTAAGTAACGTACGTACGTCTAAATCAACACTCAATTTCGACAAATTCGACATATTTGATGAATACAACTGTCAAAATTTATATTAAAAAAAAAACAAAGCGTTCCTGTAGACGCAGACGCGCCCGTTAAGATGTTGGCGACCTGCGAAATTATAGGAATATATTTATTTCTATACAGAGTGACTGGTTGGTAACTTGCATTATTTATCACATGATTATTTTTACTTATTTTTGATATCTCAATTTTATATTTGAAATTGCAAGTCATAACAAATTAAAAAAACTAACAAATATGTGTCTATAAACAACAATGAAGCCTATAACAGCGCTAATTTTAGCTTAAACTTGTGGATCGGATGGCTTTAATTATTTTGATTATCTACTAAGGTTCAAGACTGAACCAACGAACCTAAACTGCCTTTTCTGTCATGTTATTTGTTTTTTTTTTGTGTTGTACTTTTGTATTGACAATAAAGAATAATTGTATTGTAAACATATCTACGAAAGCTTCTCCGACATGCAGGTTTCCTCATCATATTACTATTCATCGTTAAAGCTTGTGTTAATGAGTTCTAATGATTACATGAGCTAAAAAATTAAAAGGTGAACTTGTGACCAAACCCGCGGCCCCTCCCCTCGCTCTAGATCAACCAGTTTCACCGATTATCTACTTAAATAAAATAAAAAGCAAATATTTTTATTAACCAGTCACCCTGTGTAATATTTCAAAATCAATAGTTAATACTTTTTATGAATGTTAATCACACTAATATTATAAAGGCGAAAGTTTGTATGTGTGTGTCTCTGTTTGTTCCTCCTTCACGCTCAAACGGATTTGGATGAAATTTTCCACGAAGATAGCTTTTACCCTGGATTAACAAATAGCTTACTTTATATCCCGGAAAATTGAAGGGTTCCCATGGGATGATGATATCTACCGCGTGGGAGCAGCAAGTAAATAATTTAACTCCTTCATTGTAATAATACGTAGAGGTTAACTGGTAGAGGTGTAAAAGGAGGTAATATTCTCTTCATGACGAACGACTGTCACTGTGGGACCGACACGAAATTTGAAAATAACATTTCATATATTTTCTTAGTTTTTTTTTTCGGCATTTGTTGCTTTTCTAAGTTATGTTATGCGCCGAATATTTTTCTATGTTTTTAACTTTTACTTTTTTTTGAGTTGTTCATTAAGATGAGTATCATATCATCATATCATATGTTATGAGTAAAAAAAAAACAGCTGTTTCATACATTTTATCGACGACCGATAATGTTTTTGTATTAAACAGCTGATTATTATTTCTCGAGTTCAGGGTTGGTCCCATAGTGAAAGTTGTTATTTAGGAGGAGTATAGTGATTCCCTCTCGACTTACTACACCCTTAACCTATCACCCTGTATAATCCTCGTGAAGTTCTTAAGCACTAAGTGTTGACCACTGTAATGTTTATGTATATAAAAAAAACAATATTTTTGTTAAATGTTCTTGAGATTTGAGACATACGAAACACTAGTGCTTCCGCTGTAGTATGGCAATTTATGGAGTGACCTTATACGTATATCTGTCTCTGTCTTACAATCTTAACTTTATCGCTACAAGTGAGCAAGAAATATTAACGTACAAATGTTTTTTTTTTAAATCATTTATTGGCAACTGGATACAAAGTCCTTAATACCTAACCTATTAACAAGTGACAGTCGCGGACAAAGTTGCCACGCTATAAAAATCGTAATTATTTCGTCAGTTTTTGTTGAACGAAACCAACATTGTATGACATAAAACCTTCTAATGTTTATATTAGTCATACTAGCTGACACGGCGAGCTTCGTACCGCCCAACAGTTATTCTGGTTTCTAACCTTTTAAACCTACCCCGGAGTACGACAAACATTTCAAGACCAAAATCAGACTAGTTGAGTTTAATTATAAATTAAATGTGATTTCACCTCGTTACTAATGTATGTAACCATATGAGGTTCACTGGTAAGGTTGAGAAGCTTTCTTATAAATTCTAATGAAATACCTATTAAAGATAAGATAAGATAAGACAACTCTTTATTAAAAAACCAGCTTAATTGTAAAAAAATTATAACAAATAAAAACTTACAATATATACTAGGTTTCTCAATGGCGGCCTTATCGCTTAGAGCGATCTCTTCCAGGCAACCATGCACGTAAATGAATAATATAAAATTAGAGAGGCTTTAAAATAATACATTGAACAAATATATAAAGCAGATTATTCCAATTATTTTCCTCTACGGATTTTGAAAATTCTCGTTTACAAAACATACATGAGGTGTCGAAATATTTTATTTGAGTTGTTTGAGAATTACAATTGCATTGAGTTATAAGAATCTTTGAAAGTATGTTAAAATTAACTTTGATACTAAACTCTGACCTATTCTATATCAAAACAACCGTTAGGTATGACGCAATGCAATTGTAATTATTGAACAATTCCAAATAACAGACTTGGACTCCTAGCCGCGCGCTTGTATATAAAAAAAAATTGGATTAAAAAACATGCTGCACGTCATCGAACTCTTTGTGTGGAACGGTTTTAACGCTACGAGACTACGTAGCTTATAGTTAGAGATGTACTATGCCAAAAGAGGGTTCACTGTACCCATCCTAAGGAACAACTTTCACTATGGGACCAACTCTGAATTCGGGAAAAAAATCTGCTGTAATATAAAAAACAGTTGAACGGTCGTCGACTAAATATATGAAACAGCTGATTTTTTTTTTTCGAATTCAGAGTTGGTCCCATAGGGACAGGGATATCTAAGGAACAACTTTCCCTATGGGACTATGGGATTCCTTAGATAGGTACCTATCTAAGGAACAACTTTCCCTATGGGACCAACTCTGAATTGTGACCCAAGTGACCCAATTTCGGCTTAATACACCCCTAGCCGATAGCCGTATTTTATAGCATTTATTCAATTATTTTTCTACTACATATATGACATCTATCTATATATATATATAAATGAATCCCTATATCCGTTGGTCACGCCATCACGCGGGAACGGCTGGACCGATTTCACAATTTTTTTTTGGATTGTGAGTTATTGTCAGGAGAAGGTTCTTAAGACAGAAAAAATTAAAAAAATAATATATAAAAATGAATCCGTTTATTTTACTAAAACTCGAGAACGGCTGGGCCGATAAAGGTGATTTTAATCTTGAAATGATTGTCGTACTCCAGGGAAGGTTTAAAAGGTGAGGAACATACATAATTGTTAGGCGGTACGAAGTTCGGCGGGTTTAGCTAATCACAAATAAATAAGCTACGGCTGCTTTTCAAAAGTTTACCATAACATTAAGACGGTACGTTTAGTAAATTCATTTTTATATGACTTCAATAATAAAGCAGCAGGTTCTCGATTCGTAGAAAACTTTTTATCGTATTCAGTGTATATTTCAGTGATTTCTGGACAGATGTTTGTTTTACTTCGTATGTAATGAAGAGTCTACTTTTTTGTTACTGCGTAGTAAATATGATGAATTGAAAACCTCATTTGCAGTCGATTAAGTATATAAAGACAAACAATCACAAAATAGCTAAATTATCAGTATAACTACCAAATACATTTAATTTTTAATTTTATATTGACATAAAATAAATTTATAAACTTAAATTAAATTTCCCATATAAATAAATTAATAGGAACAACTATAGTATGACGTAATCAACGATTTCCATTTTAACTTACTTATGTATCAATTTTTACTCCTACTTCACCTATCCTTTGCATTAGATGTCATTTTTTATTTTATGATTTGTGTATCTACAATATTATTGAGTTATATCTAATTCTAAATCGTATCACGTCATAAACAGGGTTATTGGTTAGGGGTGTGCTAAGCAGAAAGTAGGTCGCTAAAGTCATCATTAAACAAAATTCACGGTGAGACCAACTCCGAATTAAAGAAAAAACATTCATATAAAACTTTTGCTTTTTCATACAAAAGTGTTATCGGTCGTCGACAAAAAGTATAAAACAGGTGTTATTATTTTTTCAATTAAAGGTTATGAAAGTGGTTCGTTATGATAAGTATGGTGCCCTTTCGGCTGAGCACACCTATTATATATCTTATTTTGTAGTTGACGCTGGCAAATATAAATATCGTATGACGTCATATATATAAAATATAACAGCTGTCAAATGTGAATTATTGAAGTCACACTGTAAAGACTTTATTTTGACTTTTTGTTAGTAAGTTTGTACGCAATGCAACAGTTTTAATGCATTTTATGTAAATAATATTGATATCTACAGTTTGTTATGTACTTCTAATGTATATTGTTAGAGAATATAGATTTTTGAATGAATATTGGTATTTTATTTGGGATTATAGGTAGGTATTATGCCCTTATTGCCTGAGCGATGAAGAGGAAAACATAGCGAGGAAACCATAGCATGGTGGTAGGGCGTTTTCTATCGCTCGCCTGGCTAGCTGCCACCCTCAAGTTGTAAAATCTGTCGCCAAGCAGCTAACGGTGTGTTTCTTGAGAGCTCCAGTGCTGACTTTCGTGGTCAAATGTTTAGTTGTGTAAGATAAAAAAAGAGTGATCGGGGCAGGGGGTAGTGGGCGGGTGTGCCCCGCGCTCGACCGTCGCTTCTTTCCCCGCACACTCACAGTAGTTACTAAAGTAGAGCTTGGCGCAAGAGTACGCTGACCTCGGTCAACGTAATCTTGCGTCGTAGAGGTCTCGAAACCTAGAACATTCTAGGAAATTCTAGAACATCCTAGACACATGTACATGCATAACGTGTCTTGTTAATAAATTAACATTTTTCTATAAGGTTTCCTCACGATGTTTTCTGATGTTCTTTGCCGTTTAAACAAATGGTAATTGATTCTAATATGTGTACTTTTAATTAATACCAACGATGTCGAGCATTCATTTGTGACTGAATATTATTTGGACAATTCGCGATTGTAATATATATCGTATTTAATTTAATGTGTATTTAATTAACAGAGATACATATAGCGATTTAATTAAAACATAAATAGGTACACAATAAATTAAATATAAACTAATTTTAAATGTATTGTAAAATAATCTATATTCATAAATACAATTTTATGCCAAATGCAATAAAATTTACATTTACTAAATGATGTAATACAGAGCGATCATTTTGAAAGCTGGGGTGCTATTTTGGAAGCGCTCGTTAGAGTTTATCGTTCGTTAACGACGTCGCTTTCCAACAATACTCGTATCCAGAAAGACGCATGAGAGTGACGTCACTACATACATGTACACAACAACGAAAAAAAAATAAAGAGTCACACTCATCAGGAATCGAACCCAGGACTGCCAGATCTCTCAGCAAGCATGCTAACCACTAAACCGGGGGTCGGTCTTCGAACAATAAAGTAGCCTGAGTACTGAACAAATAATAGTACTTACGTGCTCGAAAACTAAATCCAGGGGTGGATCCAGAATTTTATTTGAGGGGGAGAAGGGCATTACGGGCACATATCTGTCCACTCTGTCTCATAACACCGTCTGCCATTTTCAAATAATTAAATTATTACTAATTAGAGCTTTAAAAGAGATGTTCCAATAATGTATGGAGCCCCGGCCCTGGACATTGTACATGATACTATAAATACGTTAGGCATAATTAATCTTTAATCTATTAACCAAATCAAAATAACAAAGTTAATTATAGCAAAGTATAAAATTAATTCCAAATCAAAATATTTCTAGCTTATTTACGCAAAAAGGTGATTTTCGCATTTTTTGTTGCGTCCATTTTGACATTTGTAACGATTGGTGCAATCGATAGTCCAATGTGTCCATTAAAGTCCCCTAGAATATAAAAATCTTCCAGGGATGTCAGAATTCCACTACAATTCACAGAAATTAGAAACTTTTGTACACAATGAAGTAGGCAACAGATGCAAGTTTCATAAGTGTATAATGTTTAAGAAAATGGGTTTTCACGCGTTCGTGTCTTCAACGATGACACGTCTACAATCGTTGAAGACACGCACGACTCATTTCATCGCTGATGAAGTTCACCGAATGTGAACGAAACTATAGTTGGACCTTTCCAACAATCAGGTACAAGTGAAAACCCGCCTTCTTAAACAATATGAATCAAACACGCGTTAGTTTTCTAAATATTTTTTTGGTAGACGTACGAGTACACCATCTTGGTCGAAAATTAAACGAGTCCGAGATTGAACTGTCTCGATATTTTGAAATTTAATTTCAGTATAAAAGTACCATAATTGAAACCATAATTGACCAAAAAATAAGTCAAAATATTACGATACTTTAGGAAAGGGACATTGTCCCCTTGACCCCCCCCCCCCCTGAATCCACCAATGTGCCGATCGTCTGCGCAGTCCTTCGATTGCACCACGATAAAAATAACAAGCAATCAAACAATTAATCAATGTTTTATAACTAAAGATTGTACAGTTAAACAGTTACAGTTTACTTGAAGTTTAGGCTGTAACTTGTAGAAAATATAAATGGATTTTACAAAATGCTTACAAAATATATGCTTGGTAAGTAACCTTATTATACCTACCTATAGGGTGATTCTAAATTGTCGGTGTATATTTAAGATACAGAAAAAAATACCCTTGTTTTTATGTTCAACCCACTTCAGTACAAAATTATTGAGAAAACTTCAATTGAAGTCGCGAAACTTATGGACACACTAAGCCGCGGCGCCGCCCCGGTGCGAAACTAGGTCACGGCGACGCCAATTGCGTTTGCATGGCCTACATTTGTGTGATCGCGCTAGGTGAACGTATTTCCCAGTTTTTTGTAAACAAAAATGCAAAAAAAAGGTGTGGTTTTTATTAACGAAATATGTTTTATTAACGATGCTCATTGCGTGGTAAAAATATACGCAGTCAATTTAGAATCACCCCGTATAATAAACTATAGGTACTTATCAACATATAGCGTCCTACTGAGCACGGGTCTTCCATACGAAGGGGGTGTAGAGACGTCACTTATTTTTAAAATCTAAAATAAGATGAGCTAGTTTCCACAAGTATTCATTTCTTATTGTAATATTTTTAACCCCTTGGACTTGAATGAATGAATGAATGAATGAATGATATACACTTCGACAGTTAGCAGGTGGTTCCTTCCATCTAAGTTCTATTGAAATCGGTCCATTCGGTGTGTTATTCAAATCAAAATAACTGAAAACTGCTTTTTACTCAGTAAAAGAATTCTTACAAACTGATCTGACTGAATATTCATTCTCGAATTATTAATTAAAATGGATATTGACATTAAACAATACTTGACTTGTAATGTTACCGGACTAATATATAACTAAGTATTATGTATATAGTAATCAGACATCAATATTAAATTTAACATTATTATCTAGACACAAATTTATTCTTTCTTATTTTTCTTTAAATTTTAACTCATGTTTCGTCACAATATTATAATTCATTATTGTACGTATTGACTTGCCTAGTGTAACAAACGCAGTTATAAGGCCAATAAATGATTTGACTTTGACTTTGATTTGACTTTGACTTTGACTTGCCGAATCCGAGTCATTGACACTATTTTTTTTTTTAAACTATGTAAAGGAAACTTGCATGATTTTCACCCTCCTTAAAAACGTCGGAAAACCAAATAAAGCAGCTTTTTAGTGTTTATAAAGTAAATTTAAATTTAAGAGTATAGTTGAAAGTTGTAATATCCTAATATTTTGCATTTTCAGCTATTTTTCTTCACGATTATTCAATTTACAACTGCTAGTAATGGAGATCCTTCATTCCAATTGGTAAGTATTCCTTACATTACTCAAATAACGTAAATCTTCTTTTGGACATCCGGGTAAAAAAAAAGCTTATAATTATATCCTTACTCACTCACTATCTTGTCTCCTTAGTCTAGGTCTCATGAGTAAGAATCTAAAACTGACTCTAACAAAATGCTATCGTATCAACAATAAGCTTGCCAAAACCAAATAGCACTATTTGATTTCAAAATCAATAAGTTAAATCTTCTTAATATATATAAATCTCGTGTCACAATGTTTGTCCTCAATGGACTCCTAAACCACTTAACCGATTATAATAAAATTCGCACACCATGTGCAGTTCGATCCAACTTGAGAGATAGGATAGTTTAAATCTCAAATTATAGTCGCAATTTTAATTTATTGCTAATTATTTGTCTGTTATTATTTGACAGTCACAATTATCTGTTAACTCCAAATGATTCTAACAGATGTCGATACCTTTCGACTGGGTTGAGTAAGTAATCAATAGATGGCGCTGCTATGGTAAATCTACGAACGTGTCATATAAGCTACATTTTAACAGCATAATTACCACGTGTTGTTGACGCTATAAAATAGCCACAGCAACGCGTGGCCGGGTCAGCTAGTTGATATATAGATACCTTATTGCTGACACCAAAAAAAAAATACAGGAGAAGAAATCTTACAAAATGTAATGCGTATGTAAGCATTTTTTTATAAATCTATCCTCTTATTTTAAAATAATCTAATAAATAAAAATCAATTGCTGTTCATTTGTCTCGCTAATACTCGAGAACGGTTGGGCTTATTTAGCTGATTTTGGTTATGAAATGTTTTTGAAAGTTCAGGGATGGTTTAAACGGTGAGAAACATACATACCTAACTGTAAAGCGGTACGAAGTTCGCCGGATCAGCTAGTAAGATATAAAAATTACTATTTAATAAATAAAATAATACTAATTAAGTTAAAACATTTTATTTTTTTAGCTGGCACGCCTCTCCTTTCCTACTGTTGAAACGGTAAGACTTTATAATGCATTATGTATTTAATAGAGATTCCCGAATTATAAATAGATCATCATCATTAGCTTAAAATACGATCCACTGCTTATAACCTCAGCTTCGAGGAATAATAATTAATTAATAATAATTAACTATTAATATTAATTAATTTCTCTTATTTGCATTATATTTCTTCATAATCGCATCGCACTCAGCTCCATATATACTTCAGCTGTAATGAACAAATTAACTCACGTATCTATTTCATAATACAGTAGAACCTCTATAAGTCGAACGTCAAGGGAGACGCCAAAAAATTCGAGTTATAGAGTTTTCAACTTATGGAGGATTTCGACTTAGGCGGATTTTGATAGGACATAAAGAGTTTGAGGTTTGTACTAATTGATGTGTATTGCAGTAGAACCAAACTACTTCTGACAGTATTTAAGTCGAAAACAAATGACTTGCTTAGCTAAATTTCAAAGGAAATCAAAATTGAACACCTGACACCAAGCAAGCAAACACGTGTTTACGTGAGTCATAAATTTATTATCGTATACTCCTAAAATGTTTTCTAAGAAACAATAGTGTACTCACATTGTCGGCAAGTTCTTAAAGTCGGTAACTTATTTTTGTTCCATTAATAGAGGTAATAAATTCCAAATGATCAAGTTGTAAAGGTTGTAAAATTAAACGTTGCTATGTTCGAGATACAGAGGTCAAATATAATTTTTCGAGTTATAAAGTGAAAATATGTACCAAAAAGGCTTGGAGGGACTCGGTGATTATTTCGACTAACAGAGGGTCAAGATTTCAAGTAATGGAGGTTTTGGTGTTTGAAGGGAAGGGAACAAAACATTTTTTCGAGATTTGGAGATTTTTGACTTAACGAGGTTCTACTGTATTCGTTTAAGTTTCTTAAAAGTATTCTTAATGCATTGCATGTAAATACGTTATATTACGCATTTAGAAAACTTATATACACAACGTGTAACAGTAAGGTGTGACAATACTCAAGAGTGTTAGTCTACCAATCAAGGTCAACCCATTGTAGAAGAAAAGTTTACAAAATGTGAGAAAAAATCTTAGGTATCTCCATACAAAAATTGGCCACGTGATAGGTCAAGTTGTATGGAGGACACAATAATTTTTTCTCGAATTATCCAAATTTTGTTCTTTGATGTTGAGACTAACACCCTTGAGTGTTGTCACACCTTTCTGTCATACGTTGTAGGTATATCATAATATACTATTTCAACATTTTTCCTCGTAAAAGTAATCTTATTGCATTGCATGTAGATACGTCACATACGCACATTCGCGTTCTCACTTCACATTATCACACAGGAACAGCTTTTTTCGATAAAGAAGCTCTTCTGAAGCTGAAGAAGCTGTAAAATAGAAGAAGTATGTCAATTATCAGTTTTTATCCGGCTGAAAATAATTGCAAACTGAAATTACTTAATTTTCTTACATATGGAAATTAAGTTATTGAACTTGCATTCGGCTCGCGCGGTAATACTCGTACTAGGTAGTATTACCGCGCGAGCCAAATGCGAGTGTAGCAGCAATTAAAGAGCAGAGGCATAATAATTATTAATGCACACGAGTGTCATACGATGTTAATCATCAGCTGGAATGATCAATTTTGCACACCTATCATAATTTACTATTTCAACACTCTCCTTCGTTTCAATATCTTCTGATTTTACATTACACACACACTAATCAGAAGTAGCATAAAAAGTTGTTGATAAACGTCGTGGGGCATTCTTGTGCATCGATCACCTAATCGCACTCGCATTTTGCTCGCGCGGTAATACAGCTGTAATGATCAATTTAGCACTCTTGTATCATAATGTAAAATCGATAAAATTTAAAATTTGTAATCCCCCTATTTTTATTATGATAATAGATAAATGCAAAATAACGTACCTAAACCTGTTTTTTTTTTAATTTTATACAGAATGTATAACAATAATATTTTTTTTAAATATAAAAGTTCAGCATAATGTTACTCTCGTAAAAAGCTCGTAAAAAATTATGTCGTTAATTATCTGTATTTTTTGTTTGTTTGTTTCGGTATGGTTCACAGATGACAGATACAATAATATTTTTACTGGTGGCATCTGACGGTCTTAACATAAATACGAGAATCTATTTCATGTTTTTTTTTGTAAATAGCTCGGAAGAAAGTCTATATAAATAAATATCTGGTATTATTAGAACTCTTCATTAAATTATTTCGAAATGATTTTTCGAATTTCTATCACTTTGCAAAAATGAAATGTTGTCAATTATAATACAGAAACCCTACAACATGCCGAGCTCTAAAGACATAGACCTGAAGAAAAGCTACGCCGATGAGAAGTTCGAAAGGCTTGAAGAGTACTACAGCTACATGAACGGAAGACTACGGGAGCCACACAACCCTGTAAGTACAAATTTATTGGGGCTTGAACCCCCTGATTTTATTATCAGACTGAGTTAGCCTTGGATCTCGCGTTGGTTTCACTGATATCGTGATCCGTGAAAACAAATTTATATTTTGTCTGCCAAACACGTTACCCGTGGCTCCGATGAAAAAAATAAATTATTTCCGAAACAGATCACTATGTAAAAGTATGTACATTTTTAAGGTTATTTCCAAAAAGCCAATGAGTATTAATTAAGTATTAATTGAGAAGTTCATTATAAAACAGCGAAATAATCCTAATACTAATATTATAAATGCGAAAGTAACTCTGTCTGTCTGTCTGTTTCGCTTTCACGGCAAAACTACTAAACTGGTCTCGATGAAATTTGGTGCACAGGTAGATTGGACCCCGGGAAAGGACATAGGATACTTTTTAACCGACTTCAAAAAAGTAGTTCCCCCATTATCTCGACAATCCAATTGGGAACTACGCGGGTGAAACCGCGGGGCACAGCTAGTGATAAATAAAAAAAAGGAAATGAAATAATATGAATGAATGAATCAATCAACTCTTTATTGTACACACATACACATTAAACACAAATAGAATAATCTTACATCGAGTGCCACAAATGAGTTTTTTTTAACCGAATTCTAAAAGGAGGAAATTTTTGATGCGGCGGGATCTATTTTTTACGTAGTAAGTATGTTACCTGATTTCTCAACGACGACGCCTGAACCGGTTTCAAAACAAAATATATTCCGTTTTAAAGGTATAAAAGAGTTGTTTCAAAAATATATGGAGCTTCGGCCAGGACAGTGTACATGTTACCATAAATACGTTAAGGACCATTAATCTTTAATCTATCAACCAAATTCAAAATAACGTAACTTATCGCAGTGTGCAGAATTAATTTCGAATCAAAATATTTCTATGTTAATTAAGCAAAAGGAGATTTAATTGTCTTTATTGTGTCAATTTTGACATTTGTAACGGGCGGTACAATATATAGAACAATGTGATCATTGGAGTCAACCTAGGATACATAAACCTTCCATGGATGCAATAATTACACTAAAATTCACAGAACTCAGATATTTTTGTACACTATGAAGGTGGCGTCTGACGCATTTTTCATTAGTACACAATGTTAAGCACTTTAGGCATTTTTCGGCAGACGTACACCGTCCTGGCCGAAAATGAAACAAGTCTCTTTATTAAAATACTAGCTGCGCCCTGTGATGTTGCCCGCGTTAATACAAGATAAAAAGTATGTGTTAATCCAGGGTATAAGCTATCTCCGAACCAAATATCATCCTAATCGAAAAGAGTAACAAACATATGAGAATATGTAAGAATGTGAATCTGAATGAATCTTACAAACTTACGCATTTATAATATTACTAGGAAGTAGGAAGGACGTAGAAAGCAGGATGTCTACTTATTACATTCTTAAAATAACTGAAAAATGTGTTAATGGTACTTACCGAATCGAAATCTGTTGTCACTATATTTTTTACTATTAAACCTACTTGCTTGTTTACTTTTAGACAGAACGTCGCGAAATACTTGAAACTGGTGAGAAGAAGCTGAACGCCTTCATCGACACACATATCAAGGACTTGAAGCGTCTCCTCTTTGCTACTGACATGGCACTAATGTCCATGGTACTCCTGAAACTGAATAAGAAGATGGATACTTCTGAAGCCAAGATTAGATCCACTAATGCGAAGATACCTTTCGGATTGTATGTGAGCCCTGGTAAGAAATTTAATAAAGGAGGTGTTTCAAAAACTTATGGAGCTACAGCCAGGACAACTGTCCTGGTCGGAGCTCCATGATACCATAAATATGTTAAGAGACTATTAATCGTTAATCCATCCAACAAATTCAAAATAACGTAACTCATCGCAGTGTACAAAATTAATTTCAAATCATAATATTTGCTACGTTATTTACGCTAAAAGGTGATTGATTTTCGTGTTTTTACTGTCAATTATAGCGTTTGTGACAAGCGGTACAATTAATAGACCAATATAACTATTGCAATTAATAATGCCATAATTCCACTAAAATTAAACGAATTTATATATTTTTTGGACACAATGAATGTGGCAACTGATACATTTTTCATTAATGCACAATATTGAACATATCTTTAGGCATACGTACACCGTCTTGGCCGATAATGTAACAAGTCCTTTATTCGCAATTTTGATTGACTGTATGTTACCTAAAGCAAGTACTAATATTTGTTCTATGCTCTAAGGAGAATCATTATCATATGGTTATTGTCTATTTCAGAATTCAAATGCCTCGAAACATCGTACTATATCGCGTCGGCACACAACCAGGAAGACGCACAGATGATCCTTTCCAGCGAACGGAAACCGCATTGCTATACGTTCAGAGGTAAATTAGTATAGTTTAGTAGCGATGACATTACATACCGTTTTAAGCAATTTTACAAACAAGTGGTTAGCAGCGAGTTCGAAAAAACTATGAACCGTCCTTAATTTTTTTTTTTTTTTGTTGTGATCAGTGTCACTCTCACGACTAAGACAAATCTATTGACACTACTGACATATAAATACTTACGACAAACCGTTTAGGCTATAGAGCGTGCTAAAAAAATATACATACATACATACAATCGAAAAACGTAACCCTCCTTCTTTCGCAGTCGGGTAAAAATGAAGGATGTTCCATAGATACAGAGCTGTAACATAATTGCTCTTTATTGTCACCATGTAGAACATCAGAGAATTAATACAACAGAAAACGTGCAGGGGCGTATTTACCCTAGGGCCAAAAGAGACTTGGCCTGGGGCGGCAGGTAGGTTTTTTTACTTTTAACGCCTAAGAAATTAAGAAATTTCTACCTAACTAACAAAAATTACAACAGATTGTTGATTTTGTAAGTCCAAGGTTGTATAAGCTTTACGAATCAACTTACGACCTGGGCCGATGACGTTACTTCCAATGTATGCTGTAGATATAAATACTTAATATATATTTTTTTGAGATTTGCATTAGAAAATAAAATGTTCTTGGAAGGAGTAAAGAATAATAAGTGATATATACTGTTGCCTTCCACCGAAATCTCGAGTTAACTCGTTGTAAGTTATACCTACGTCAAGACGTGTAGCAATCGTATTACTAGCTGGTCGTATAATGTATGGCGGTGGGGGAGAAGTCGTTTAATATATTGGGCGGCAAATCCTATAGGCCCAGGGCGCTGAGTCTTAAAATATGCCACTGAAAACATTCACAAAAGGTTCTCGATTCGTCGTTATCTTCGGTCGTCTGTTTATAACTACAATATGCCCTTGATTTCGAATTCTTCGAGCTATATTTGCACAAACCTATCGAGTGTGAAGAATCGTATTTGCAGGGACTGTATATCGATATGATTATGATATCGATATCAAAATACCGATAAATGTATTGGTAATAGGGTATCTCTTTATCGGTATTAATACTAATATATTATTTCAATACATTAATATCTATACTTTAAAGTGTATTTATTTAATATACTGATACATAAATACCGGTATATTATCGATAAACTCTTTCCGTCCGCTTACCTCCGCCACCACGCACCGTGGCACGCGCCGCCCGCGGCTTAGCCGAGATATTTGGCAACACCGCGCGTTCGCGGCATATCGGTATCGATTGCCGATAAAATTATCGATACCATTTTACACATATTTAAAGAAAATATATATATATATATATATGGGTGAATCAACTATTTCACCCACACTTTGCTGTCCCCGACCATTTCTTATTAAAATACGCGATACGGTTATAATAACACACATAATGAGTATAGCTATATTATCTCAGATTATTAGGCACGACGGAAAACTTGATGACGTTTTCAAAAATATATAAATTTCATGAAAAATTATGGTAACTTTCATTTTAAATGAACTTAAACGTTTGTTTGTTGACTAATATTTAATACACAACAAGTTAATAAGTAATAGTTTATCTTATGCATAATAAAAATGAGATTCACCTAAATACTTTTTTATAAAAAAAAACTCTAAACTCTGTTCCTTGTTAGAATGATTTTACCTTCGTATACTGAGTTACACTTTTAATTTTTACCCAGATACACATATATGGTGCCATAGATAGCTTCATTAGTGTTTCCTTTTACTATTGTGACCCGGCGGTGTCCCATAGTCGCGTAGTTAAGTCTCCAGCCCGCGGAGAACGTTCTGAGAGAGTGCGTGTATTTGTGTCGTATACTGAGTGACTGCAATTTCTCGATGTAAGTTCATGATTTGTTTAATATAATTAGATGTTTACATAATACTTATCAATTGTTTTCGATTAAAGTGTACGTTTAATACCATAATCAAATTATAGTGTGCTGTATTCATAGAAATACGTCGATTGTATCTGGAGTTACCTGTATACCGAGTTACTTTGGCGGTAACTCCAGAGACATTCTCGGTAACTTCTAAGACATTAACGTATTTTCTGAGACTGGCTTGTAGCACATAGAGTAAAATTGAGTCTATTATATTGATTTTTCAAAGCCTACTTACCATATCAACTTATCCAGGTACTAATTACTATCTACCTATAATATATATATGCTAAATTTGGATATGTAGTCAAGTATTTCTTTTCATGAATATTGATATTGTTGATTAGGTGTTTGTTTAGTACTTTGACATGTACTTTAATTGAGTTAGTAACTTATATTATATTGGTAATTTTGATTTCATAGGATCATGATTATTCTTCTTTGATTTCTGTTTTGGTTTTCGTTGTTTTTTTTTCATTCTACATTGATTTAATTTAATACTATAAATTATTCGTTGTTTTTTTTTCATTCTACATTGATTTAATTTAATAAATTTAAATTATTATAGTAAATAGTAATCTGCATACAAATACGAGTATAAGACTTACTACTTTCAGAAATATTCATTGACCTAAAAAGGCGCAACTGACAGCGGCTGAAAAACATATGACATTGAGGAAAGACTCAAAAGGAACCCAGAAAAATACGAAGAGTAGAAAAAAAATGCGCCGTGGGAAATACCACAAAGCAAAACGGCTCGCGACAGACATAACGCCAGAAAAATAGAAGCATGCAAACGTATCTGGAAGTTGTAACAAAGAGAACACAAAAAGAAAAGGACTAGTACTCCCGTATGCGAACTTAATTTATTACTAGGAGAAAACAAGAAGTTGAAAAAGAACTATGAGAAAACCAAGAAAAGACTGAATAGAAACAAAACAAAAGAAAGAAAATCTAAAGATTTGAAAGAGAAACAAAAGTACACGCTATTGACAGGTTCCATTAATAAGCAATACTTACGAAAGAATAAAAATCCGTGAAAAGAAAGGATCATAAGCCTTTTTAAATGTGCTGATATAGAAAAATGTAGAAGACAGTGATGGTGAACTGACAAAGAAAATAATAATAATAGATCGCTGGGCGAAGACAGCTGAATTTCAGCAGGACCGCTTTCGACGAGTAAACATGAAGCTGCACCAATGCTGTCACCTGGTGAATTTCTGCATGTCTTTGTGTCTAGCATGAAGAATAAAATGTATTCTTACGTGTGCAAAGCCTTGATACCTACTGAAGGTACAGCAAAGTTAACGTCATGTTACTACGGGTTGTAAGTGACGATGCAAAGACGTTCAGAATTGATACGAATGATACAAGCTATGCCGGTTTTGAAGACATTACTAAAATGTTACCAACTCCGGCCTTTTTAGGAAGAGTGCAATACAAATTTAAAAGCCTTAAGTTATTTAAGTTATGTAATATTTTTAATTAATCTCAAAGTTAATAATATTCAATTACTTTTATTTCGCTCATTAGATATAGCAATAGTTTAATATTATGTCTCTGGCGTTACTCAAATTAGTCTCTGGAGTTACTTGTTGTCCCCAGAATAAACATTTTATTTCCGATCATAATGTGTAATCCATTTTCTATTACACATTATTTTTAATAGTACTTTATTCTTATAATTAGCGAGCTTTTATTAATGATACATTTTCATGAATAATTTTTATATATTAAGTTTTATTAAGAAAATAATTGTAATTCTTTGTCTAAAGGTAACGCAAGAGACCAATGTTTGTAAGTTTTTGACGTAAGAATAAGACGAAGACTGATTTTGCTGAAATATTCGATTATGCGTATAAGAGCGAATTAACATAAAGGAATAATATTTTGGTGTATCATTAACCATTTATACAACATTGAATGCACGTAACTCAGGCGACAGTTTTTGACAGGTTGAGTTGTTTCTAAAAAAACTGATGAAATTATGAACTTAAGTCGCTGCCCTTTTTGATTATAAAAGTTAATGATATTTCTAATGACCTTATAAAAATAGGATATAGGAAAGTTAAAGTAATTTTTTATCAAAAAAAAAATCTGGGCGGCCCTTTGTGTGAGTAAAATAGTTGATTCACCCATATGGACGTATAAATATTGATATCGATATTTTACCGAAGGTATCGATATTTTTCATTTATCGATAACAGTCCCTGCGTGTTCGTGACGTCACACAAGGTGTAAATAAGGAGCATAAATCTCACGAGATGTGCTTTCTTCGGTCTCCTTCGACACATCATTTAAGCGGAAGAGCGAAATAGAGTAAGAGAGCGATTGCTGTCTGTACGCTACGTCTTAAACTATACTTATCCCCAGGTGCGTTCGCGTTCTCCGGTTTCTACCACCGCCACTCTGAAACTACTTACGTGGGCCCTCACGCCGAGCAGTTCCAAGCGAAGGACCCCAGCCAGGGCCTCTACTGCCACTCTGATGACAACTGGAGCGATGCGCAGTGCATTTACAAGTGGGTTTACTCAACTTGAGAGCTAGTGTGGAACTCAAGTTGAAATTTCTCCTCAAATAATTGATGGAGTCAGGCATTACTTTGCGGAAATCCATTTATAATAAAATGGTATATAAATAATATCTCGTTTTACGCCTTGTGCTAAGGCGAAACACGTATCGAGGAAGTTGGATACTGAGAGAAAGAGAAATAATAAGGTGAGGAGGAACCACAGCATGAAAACAAAAATATTTTCCGATTTCTCAAGCTGACATCAAGACGAGGAGCAAAAACACTAGATATTCTTTGATAGGTGTAAATTTTTCGCCATCTTTTGTTTTGATTACTTCCGTCAATTATTTTAAAGTTTTGGTCAAAAAGGCAAAAAATACCGTCCAAACGAACTAATAGAATTATGAATGAATGAATGAATGAATTAACTCTTTATTGGAGACACACAAACATCAAATATAAAGGAACAATCTTACATCTAGTGTCACAAGTATGGTGGCAGTCAAATGTTTAAAGCTTCAGCCGAACCTATTACCTAATTAAGCAATAAACATTTGGAATATTCCCTATTGACACCAACGCTTTCAGCAAAAAACATACACAGATCGTATAAATAAATATTGCCATCCAGCGTAGACCTAGAAGTCTAGGTCTACGCTGGATGGCAAGAAGTAAATCTAGAAGTCTAGGTTTATTTTATACTTACGTTGCTCTGATGTAAGATTGTAGCATTTGTTTTTTTTTAGATATTTAGTGGTTGTAACTGTTTTAAAAGTACCGTCAGAATTAGAACTATTGATTATACCGGCTACTCACATCAATTTACTGCGAAGAATTATATCTCTGGTCGCACTCGCCATCACCACTCCCTGCGTGACCATCGTGGAGTAATCTCGCGTCACTCCTATGATGAAGAGGCGATAACAGTCTCGAAACGCGTTGAGATATAATTCGATGCAGAAAATTTACTCGAGTAGCCGATAAAATGAATAGTGCTTATAGTACATAATTTAATTTTACTAATGATGTTACTTGCTCGTAAGTTACTTACTAATAACAAAACCAAACAATCTAAAATCAACATATTTTATTACCCGTATGTGTTGCAGGATCAACCCGCGCGAGGAATTCCCCGAGTCCGTGGAGTATGAACCCAAGATATCGTACTGGTGCGGGCCTTATCGATACTTCATACCTGCCACGACTGACGTGCGGTGCATTTTCAGGTAGCCTTACAAATTTATATGAATTATTATATTATCTTTGGGTATAATTTAGACGATCACCAAAATTATTTTTCGTTCCCAAAATGGCTTAACGGTCACCAAATTATGACACTCCGAATACTTTTGGCAACAAGGTCCGCATTAGGTTCAGGTTATTTTTTTATGTCATTCTGTATACTTTCGGCAACAAGGTCCGCATTTAGGTTCAGGTTATTTTTTTATGTCATTCTGTATACTTTCGGCAACAAGGTCCGCATTAGGTTCAGGTTATTTTTATATGTCATTCTGTATACTTTCGGCAACAAGGTCCGCATTTAGGTTCAGGTTATTTTTTTATGTCATTCTGTATACTTTCGGCAACAAGGTCTGCAGTAGGTTCAGGTTATTTTTTTATGTCATTCTGTATACTTTCGGCAACAAGGTCTGCAGTAGGTTCGGTTTATTTTTTTTTACCATTTATCCATTTTATTGTTTGGTGATAATTTATCAATTTGAGTAACTGTTCCGAATTTTGCTGGTGGTGTTTAAACACGAGTTATATTATCAAAAGATAATATGACTCGTGTTTAAACACGAGTTCTCTGTCCGCGGGTAAAAACCCGCGGACAGAGACTATGTAATAATACAACCGCGGATTCGTCCGCTTAATGTTAGTTTTCGCTAGGAAACGAGGTATTATAAAAAATATGTAATATCAACTTCCATTACGGCAGGCGCCGATAAACTTATTAGAAACCAAACCTCCGGACTGATTTTGATGTAGTATCAATGGGACCGCACAAAAAGGTGCCCTTACTAACAAAGAAAATAATAATCCGAGAATTCAGACAGGTAACAAACATGATAGAACATGCAGTCGAAGTGAGTACCTCTTGTTTGAAAGCCGTTAGTAAAGTCTCTAAGCCTCTAAGTCCTACTCTAAGCAGACCTCGAACTATACCTATCTGTGCAAAATAATCAACTCGATAAGTCACATAATTGCTGAAGAGAAGAAGGACAAACGAATCAATAAACACACATTCTTACGTATTTACATTTATTAAGGTTTACCTACTAGCTGCGACTGAAGGTGTTACAATAACCGGCAATCAGCTTGAGCGACTTGCAGCCTGGTTCAGGAAGTTCAGGAAGAGATCGACGATCAGCTTCGAAATTTCTTCCTTCCATAATATTCTTTACGAATAAGACTTGCCTGTAACGAACGTTATTTAAAGGTCAATAAATATTACTTTACTTTACTTCACGGAAGAGTTTTCGAAGCTAATAGTCGATTTAAGCTTGCTGGATCAGGCCGCAGATGGGAGAAATTATCCGCATTGAGAAATCACCGTTCGCGACTCAACAAGTGTATACAATACAATAGTGACGTCAAACTCGTCATACATCCAAGGTCAATTGTTCGAGATGTCTGCCGGTGAATATTTAAATTATTTGATCATTACACTGGAGCACTACATTATTCTAGATCAAATGTCCAAGAAAGTGAAATTTTTATCAAATTCTTGATTAAAACAATTAACATTTTTTTATTTAAGTAGAATGAAAAATATAGGGCCTTTGCCTTGCAATAAAGAGACTAAAAAACAGAGAAGGACGGGGGTAGCACTATAGGGAAAAGGAACAGAAGCCCGAGTCTACGCGAGTCCTTTGAAATGTGTCAGACTTTCGATTGAATTTCGACATTTTGGTTGTTTTGACATAGAATAAGTCAGTCGTTAACTAAGTCGCTTCATGAACTAAGGAATCAGATGAGAGCAATCCGATTTACTACTAATGTACATACTTACATAAAGTACCTACTTCTTTTTCAGTATCTTTTCGATGAACTTCATCTTCAGATTTGGATATGATGGAGTCACGTACAAAAGCTCAGATCTCTCTTTTGTAAGTATTTATATTTTAGAAGTAAAGATTTGAGTGAAACATATTGTAAAACATTGCTTTGTCCCTACCATACTATTTGTACCTAAGTTTCTCTAACTTCTTCATTTAGTACAGTCTTTCCAAAGCATATGACGACTTATACAGTACTATCTGTGCCCCGCGGTATCACCCGCGTAGTTCTACTAAAACTAAAACTAACATTGAACTACTTTTTTTGAAGTCGGTTAAAAAGTATCCTATGCTACATCCCCACCAATTTTCAGCCAAATCGGTTCAGCCGTTTTTGAGGTATAAATAGTGTAACTAATACGGCTTTCTTTTATATATATAGATTACATGAGAGTTTCATAACGTCTAACTTAGCCTACTCTTTGTAAATGTAAAATGACATACTCGTACATACTCTATGTAACTATGATGTCAAAGATGTGAAGAGTTTTACAATTACAATACAAAACATAGAGGAGAACTTCTTAGAGTATAAGTATCAGGTTTGTCCTGCTCTACTCTTTGTAAGTTTTGTATGCAGAGTTATCGGCTAGGGGTGTACTAAGCCGAAAGGGGGTCAATTTACTCATCCTAAGGAACAACTTTCACTATGAGACCAACTCTGATTTCGAGAAAAAATAATCAGCTGTCTCATACATTTTGTCGACGACTGTGCAACGTTTTGTATGGAACAGAATATATATATTTTTAATTCAGAGTTGGTGCCATAGTGAAAGTTGTCCCTTAGGATATTCAGTAGGTACCCCTCTTTCGGCTTATTACACCCCCAGCCGATAACCCTGTATAATTATATTAGGTATGTTACTCTGTTTCTTTTAAAGTTTGTAATAATTCTTTAAGTATTTATGAAGGAAGGATGTGGTGGTGTGGAAAGTGACTTCCACAGATAAATTTCTCCATTTTATCAAAGGAGTACTCCTACCGAGCGGGAGTTATGCTCGAGAACAGCTGTCTCATTGTGTAAAGTTGGAGCTCGTATACAAACTTGCGTCGAAGCTCTGTAGATATCCCTTGCGCGATTAAGGCCTGGCGTTGTGATTGGCCGGAGTATTGAGAGACGGTCTTGATATGTTAACAGGGTCGGTCGCTTGTGGCAGTAATGTTGGTTGATTGCAATGGTTCTGTAGCTAGGTGAGCGCTCTGCTAGTTCGCGCTGCTTCACATAGGTGGCGCGCTCACTATAGTATTCATTGAGATTTGTTCTCCATACTCTTCGTTACATTTGTACAGAAGTGTTAGTAAGTTATCTGTTTGCAGATGTATCAGAACGGGCAGGTGTTCTACACGGACGAGCCGTGGGCGGGCATGTCGTGCTGGAGCTGGGCGTGCAAGTGGCGCCACAACCAGAACATGCGGGGGAACGAGTTCTTTGTTAACTGAATAATATACTGTTCTATTTTGACCTTTTGCTTTAATTCTAATACTAAACTAACTTTAAAAAAGAGGAGTTGTCATATTTGAGAAGGTTAAGTAAAAGATTCTTCGCAATCTTTCAGATCCCACGTGATCAAATAAAGACATAAAAATGATTTGTTATGTATCATTTTCAATTTTAGCTTTAAAAAAATAACAATGCTGCAAGGAAACTGATAAGAAAGAGGTATAAAGTGCAATATTTAGAGAGTAGACCTTCTAAGTGTTTTTTGAGATATGTTTATTTCTTACTCTGTGTAAGTTTTGTCATTGATTTAGAATGCCAACGAGTAAATAACTAAATGCAAGAAAAACGAAAATGGCGCGCGCAAAGCAAATTAAAAACAAAATACACCAAGAAGATTCAGAGAAAAGCAGGTTTCCTAGCAATTTTGTCTTTCGCCGTAAAAGTATACTTTGCATTCCTAGATTATATTTAACTGACTTCAAAAAGGGAGGAGGTTCCCAATTCGGATGACTGATGAGGATTAATGCAGATAAATATAAGAAAAAGAAAATGGCGCGCGCAAAGCAAATTATAAACAAAGTAAATACACAAAGAAGATTCAGAGTCTGAGTTTTTACAAATTAAAAAGGTTGTATTGTATAATTCGGCACCATAGAGGTAGAATAAAATAGGTATAATAATGTTTTGAATTCACAAACTTAGTGTACCTACACGATGTTCTAAATTTAATTTACTTTATCCTCTAGCGGATAAAAACGGCTTTTGCTTTTAGATATCGAAAAGCGAAAACATTCTTTCCGAGATGGAATGGGAGGATGAAAAATATTTTTGTAGTATTTCAAAGGTTGTATTTCCACATGTATATCAATTTAATCAAAATCTGTTAAGCAAGAGGTCTTATTTTTATATCGAAATAACTGAAAAAGTTCTATCGGCGCTTACCTTCATGACAAAAACCTAAATTCATAACAAACTCAACTACATACCAACACTACGTAAACTTAATTAGTAGTTTTCTAATGACACCTCATTATCAAGGCATATTTAGGTTAAGCACCTAGTTGGATCCATGACGTCAAGAGCTGGATCACCTTTGACGTCAATCATAACAAAATCAATCTCATAAATTGCGAAAGGCTTGTAGAGTCGGTTCCACTTGTTCTCGTGTTTCTACTCCATTCATCACCATACTCGGATCATATCTTCGGGCCAGTAGTTAATAATGTAACAGAATAACTAAAAAAATGTTGCCTGGCGTATTGGAGAAGGAATTTCACTTTATTATGTTGTTCTAACTTCATTATCATAACATGCAATAAGGCTAAGCACCTAGGCCGACAATCGAGCCATTGACGTCAATTGTCGACAAAATTAATCATACAATATACCATTGTGAAGGGGGTTTAGTGTGCAGCGTTCTCTTATTAGTATGTGGTGAGTCCCATCCTTTCTCGTTTCAACCCGTGTGCTTCTGTCACTGTATAGAAACAGGTCCGAGCACAGAGTTCAGGGCCCTGATTCTCTATTGACCACGAGATCCATGCTTTAAACTCGTGACGTCATAACATGCTTGTGACGCAACACGTCTTTTCGATCGTGCCATGACGTGTATGCCACAAGATAGCTTGTCTATGCTCTTTGTTTTCTTTTTATCGATAACAAAGTAAAGTCATTCCAAGCGTGTCGGTAAAAAGGACAGTAGATCACTACTGGCTATGGCTGCTATGGCGACAATAGTAACTACTACACCAGCTATGGGAGATAATTTTCTTTGCTTTTACTGTTACAGCCACTAAAACCATATCGCACGATTCTCTATAAAATGTTTCATCAGATCTTTACACTTTATATCAGTAATATTTTATAGAAAGGGATTATAAATCAAACAAATAAGTTAACCTCAAAGTTAGTTTGTCACATGATGTGCTAAACAATGTAAAAACCGGCCATACGCTACGGAACAAAAAATCAGTCGCTCTGTCTTTTTTATTTCCGTGGACACTGTACACCACCTTCCTTGTTAAAGTGTGACTTAGATAGCATGTTCCCGTCGTCTATATATTTCTCTGTCTACGGGCCCAAGTCTTGAAAAAGAATAAAGAAAAGTTAGAAGTTTTTGAAATATTTGGTAGTCCATTAGCATAACACTCGTATTTTATATACCAACTCCGACCTATTCTATGTCAAAACGACAATTATCACGCAATGCAATTGTAATTTTAAATTAATTTTGATATCCTATACCTACTGGGCTTTCTTCTGTATATCGTTGGTGCAGGTACCGTGGCAAACGTCGGCATTCTTTACGTAAATAACGTGGCAAACGTCAGTTAGGCAAAAATGCGATTTACGCTCGTAATGGTCTCAATTTCGACATTTTTGACGGACGGTACAATTTTTAGACAATTTTGACCATTAAAGTCAACCTAGGATACATTAATGTTTCAAGTGGCCAAATCTGTTATTTGAATTGTCTCAGAATCACAATTGGATTCTGCCAAAATGGCCGTTTTGACATAGAATATACCACAGTAACTAATAAATAAAACACAATTTTTAATACTAACTCTGATCTATTTTATGTCGAAACCGCCATTTTGGCACAATCCAATTGTAATTCTGAGACAATTCAAATAACAGACTTGACCACTAGGGATTTCGTGATTCCTCTACAATTCACATAATTTAGATATTTTTGTACACAATTAATGAGCAACTGCTGCATTTTTCATTAACACACAATCACATCTTGAGGCATGGTCCTGGCCGAAAATGAAACAATTCCTTTGTATGTATGTTTGTTACACTTGCATGCAATACCTATAAAAGACTTGTTTCATTTTCGGCCAGAACGGTGTACATGGTTAGGGATTATTAACCTTTAATCTATCAACCAAATTCAAAATTACGTAACTTATCACAGTGTACAAAATTTGCCCATGGGATAATCTTTCCGCGGGTAACGGGGCGCAGCTATTATTAAAGAAAAGTTTGTCCTAATCACCTAAACCTCATTATCAAGACATGCTTAGGTTAAGCACCTAGACCTGCAATCCAGCCATTGACGTCAATCAAAACAAAATCAATCACAAAATCGAATTTCTTTCCCTCACAAAACCAATCGTGACGCTACAAAACTGCAGATTACCAAATCTAACTAGCTCTAACCGGTTAACAATTATAAAAAAAATTAGTAAAGGGCGAGTCGGACTCGCGCACTAAGGGTTCTGTACCATTACCTACAACATGTAGAAAGTTATATATAACATTAGTTCAACTTTCTACATGTTGTCCTCGTTAATATCGTGCAAATAACAGAAAAATTCACTTTTGTTGTATTGGAACCCTCCCGAAATATTCACTTAATAAAGATTTAATTATTTATTTTTGAAGGGAATATTCAATACAACTACTTACTTTCCTTAAATATTTCAAGCGTTAACCTGTTGCCGTTATTAAAGTCGAGCAAACAACGGTAAAAAAGAACACGTTGGTTACATGGTAGTCCCATTTTTAAACAGTCATTTTATTCACTTTTTATTATTCGTTGTGATAACAGGAACGTTGAAATACATTATAAGTGAAAATTTCTACTGTCTAACTATCACGGTCCATAAGATACAGCCTGGTCACAGACAGGCGGACGAACGGACGGACGGACAACAAAGTTTTAGTATCCCATTTTGGATACGGAACCTTAAAAACGCAATTCGAAAATTGAGAAAAGCAAAAACAACTTCACGCTTCACTGCTCGCCGCTCGTCGCTTTTTAATGAACGCGTCTAAAAATAGCATCAAAAATGTAGTTCCTTTCTATATTTGGCTCTCTTACGTCACACAACGGTTTATAGTGGTACCAATCTTTAAAAAACGCGCTATAAAAACTTAATATCGATAAACCGGTCGGGCACCGCACTGCCTCTTTTAGATTTATTTGCAAGCGATTATCGACGTTAGTATTTATGTTTTATGGTTGGTTTTCGGATAGAGATGCTATTCAAAACTGTTTTAGATTTATTTGCAAGCGATTATCGACGATAGTATTTATGTTTTATAGTTGGTTTTCGGATAGAGATGCTATTCAAAACTGTTTTAGATTTATTTGCAAACGATTTTCGAAGTTGAAAACTTTACATTAAGGTTGGTTTTTGGATGTAGATGGATTTGAAAAGGTCTTCCAATGACGTCTTTTTGAGAAAAAGTGTGGTTTGTGAAAATCACCGTGGGTTAGGTTTTTCTAATTTTTTGAACCAGGATGTAGTTTTTATTTTTTATTAATTTAGTTTTTTATTAATATTTTAACTGATTTCAAAAAATTTGGAGGTTTTTTCTAATTTGTTTGTATGTTTGTATAGGTAGATAGATGTATACATTCCAGGTCAAGATACATTAATTTATCAAAAATGGCCCAGTAAATTGGTTTTGCGAGTTAAAACAACTGTTCTTTTTTTAAAATATTTTATTGTTTTGTAGAATTGAAGTCAAAATATGTACTACACAAAAAAAAATTATATTATCAAAATCGATTCACGATTAGCGAAAAAATCACGTAACAAAAAATACAAAACAATAATTCTGTCAAATTGAGAACGTCATTTAAAAGCCAATTTAAAGTCGGTTAAACAAGTGGTTAGAGACTTAAAAAAAACCCTGGTAGCAATAACTGTAGACCATAACAAAAGTTGTAAAATCTGTCGCCAAGCACCTAATAGTGTGTTCCGGCAGCCTTCCTTGAGAGCCAGTGTATTCCAGACTAAGCATGCTTCATCTAGGGCTACAGTGTCGCCGACTTCCGTGGTCGTGCGTGCCTTATGATCAAATGTATAGCTGTGCAGGATAAATAAAAATAACGAGTGAAACTGAGGTATGCAATTAGTATAGCCTATGACCATCTACACAGTCTAATCCAATGATACCTCACACATCAAAATTGTTCTATCCGTCTTACACACGTCAAAAACTACCTTCTTTTTGGGCAGTCGGATAAAAACAATGGTAAATTAGGTTGTCTATCGCATTATGTATTAGGTACCTCATATATTGTACTTATGTAATTAAGTACTTCAAATTGTACTTGCGCGTAAAAACCAGATCTTATCTTTGTTTTAAGTGCATGTTTTAAAGTAAATATGACGACGAAGTGTCTCTGCTTCGGATCTGGTAATTTTTTTCCTACACAGCTAGGTATTTGAACACAAGCTCGCACGACTATGCAAGTCAGAGATACTGTAGCCCTAGATGGATCATGCCTTAGTGGAATACACTGGCTCTCATGGAAGGCTGCCGGAAACACCGTTAGGTACTTGGCGACAGATTTTACAACTTGAGGGTGGTTTTGTTTGTTGTTTTCTTTCACCTGTCAGTCAGGATGTTTGTGTTTTGTGTGTCTTCTGAAATTGTGTACTCGCACACAGGTTTCCGTAGTTTCCAACCAAACTTTACCTAATTTTCTGCATGGGTTCTGGGAATTTTTGGAAATTTTGAGTCATCGAGGTTTTTAATTGAGGTTGGGGTATTTCTCCCAAACAGAGGGGAAGTATGCTACTGTGGCATTTAGTGGCCGATTGCAATTAAAATTGTGTACAGACTGCGGTAAACAACAATGATTAAGAAATTTGAATAAAAAATAGATCGGTCAAGTGGTTGTCGTATTTTTAAAGTTGCAAAATAATAAAGTTTGTCCCGGGACCGACAGTCCGCGGAACACTAATATTTATATGGGTAAGTTTATACATATGAATCAAACATAGGAGTCAAAGATCTGAGAGTTGTTCGGAGATCTCGGTGCACCATCCGTCAAGCACTGAGGCAGGTCACTGGGGGGGTTATAGTAGGAACAATCCTACATGCGTTATGTTTTACCCCAATTTGCAGGGGCGTATTTAACCTCGGGCAAATGGGACCATGGTATGGAGCGGCTAGATGCTAAGGGCACCGCAAGCCACTATCTCACACTCAGTTTTGTTTTGACTTTTAAGTCTGAAGATAAATTATAACCTACTTTAAAAGCATAACTCACTCGGTTGTAAATCGTTTTTGATGTGACTTTTTTAAATATTCATTCAATATCTGATGATATTTACAGCCCACAACAAAACACAGTAGGATATTAGTTTTTAGAATTAAAGGTTTATGATTTTTTCCGTTAATTTTTCCGTTAAATACCCAAGGGCCTTATTTTTGAAACGTTCGAATGAATTCATTACTCGACATGACGTCGCTTACGAACGATAAGAATGCTACTATTTGCATATCGTTCGTAAGTGACGTCATCAGCGAGTGATGTATTCATTCGAACGTTTCATATATAAGGGTCCCTGGGCGCTGCAATTACTGAATGCTCCACTGCCTACGGACAGTCGGGTAACCAACATGTGAAGATTTCCCCCTCGCAAACAAAAAAACGATAAAGATATAACATGGCAACCCTTCAGTGATATAAAATTTAAAAAAAGATAATAGTAGTACTTATGAGTAGGTACTTATGAAACTTTTTTTGTATTAAACCCCATTTTCTAATTCTAGGGGGTAAATGGATGAACAGCTTTCGATGAAATTTGTAATATAGTAAGTAGGTGGTAGCCAAGTGGATGGACATTTGTCATTCAAATGAGGGACGTTTGTCCTAATCGGGTTGCATTCTAATCACACACAGTGAAAGAAAAAACCAAGCGGAATCCTGCTTTTCCGACTTAAATATTACATCAATACTACTAATAAATATTGTAAGACTACTTTTACTAGAATTAATCAGCTAATTGTTCAAACGTGGAAAAATACACGTTCTAGTTTTTTTATATTTATGTATGACGTCATATGATTAGTATATTTGGCAGTGTCAGGTATTGATAAAATTTTCTAGGATATCTTAATAGTTCAAAAACAAACTTTTTGACCACATTGCGTCAAGAATAAGGACAAAAAGCTAATAGGCGCTGAAACGCAAAAAAATAATAATATCGATAAATCGACACTTTCAAATCGAAACCGTGCAGTTGCGTCACTAGACACTAAGAGTCGAATAGTTTTTTGTTTACTATTGACTATCGACATTTTTTGAATAGTGATGTTACTTCGGCAGTAAATCATCATTTAGTATATTGTGTATATCTATCGAATTAATTTTAATCGCATCCTACATTTATTTTTAACATTAACTTAACTTAAAAAGGGTGGAGGTTCGTTTTTTCTTTTTCAGCTGTCGAAGTTTTTGGTTGGGGAATAATTATGTCCTCCAAAAGTGGGGGGAGTGCTGCGGTACCGTCTACTGACGGATTTCAATTACTTAGTTATTAAGAGGACATGCGGAACACAACTCTAAATAAAAACTGTAATGTTCAAAAACTCAGTAAACAGACTCAAAAAGCGTCCTACATTTCGTAAAATCTAGTCATAACAAATCATCTTAACAAACGTTTTTTTATAAAAGTTCTATTCATCTAAATGTTGCCTGGAAGAAATTGCTTTAGGCGATAAGGCCGCTCCATTACTACCATTGTGTAGATTTGTCTTGCTGTATTTTTTTGTATTTTGTTTAAGGTGCAATAAAGTTATATTCATTCATTCACTTCATTCATGTTCATTTCTGCCGAGTTCCAAAAAGAGGAGGGACTCAATTCCTTTGTTACCTGATTTCAAGGAGACGGGTGGACCGTATTGAAAAATTCTCATTTTGTTTGAAAGGGAATAAGCAGCATATGATCCCATTCGAGGGAACTCTAACTGAAACATTCTATCGGCGCCTGCCGGTAATGGTTCACTTTATTTTTTAAAAGAATTATTCATTATCGACACATTTTTACCACGTCACTATTTAAGTTAGTTCCCCGTTATCTATTCTCGGTTCTTGGGCCTCAGTGATGGAAAATTTCGGACTAATCATCGTGATTCATACAACTTTATGTACTTACCTACTTACTAACTCGAATTTAGTAATCATATTATTTCATCTTACTTCTAGCTTCTCACGCATCGAGTGTTCAGTGACCTGCTCGTATACGCTTGTATAAGAAGAAATACTTTATTTAATTTGATAATTATTTATCACCAAAAACGAGACTACTAACTACAACAAGAAAAATATAGCATAAAGATTACCTATGGACCATTTAAGATCTACAGATAATGCTCCAACCCATAACGAGATGGCAGCGAGCTTAGCATGCTAGCCGCATTACCACGCTGATGGTAATGCGGCCGGAATTCTGGTCACGCGTCGAATCGATCAAACGCTCCGATAAGTTTTGGAGATTAAGTTGAGCCCCCGGTCCCCATGGCCCTAAAGTCTCGACTCCAAATGGCTCAAATGTATAACCTCTACCGAGGCTAGCATATTTTTGCCGTTTATGCTGTTCGACTGAATAAACCTCCGCCCCTGTCCTACTCTGTGTCAAAGGAAGATGAGATGGCGCTAATGTGTCAACGTCTATCGCGATATTTTGAAATAGCAGGAGAGGTGCGAGTGCTCTCTGCTGTCTCACAGAAACACCATGTGTGAACTAACTAGTACTTGCAAGAATCTCTTGTTATTAATTGTAAACAAAACGTATGAAAGAGAAAACATGAACATCGTCTATAGGTTAGACTGAGACAGATGTTTTTTGTCATTATTCTATCAATAATTAAAAGTCGCTAACCCACAAGTCAAGTCAAGTAAGAGTAGTCAGGCGTGGAGAACTGTGGCTCATAAACAGATTTAGAAAGAAAGAAGACGTTTATGAAGACACACAAGACCCTACAACAATAATACAGTCTCGATTAGTTCGGAAGACAGGAAATATCTTTACTTACACTACCCTATTTCAATAATTACTTAAGTTATTTATTAGTTTGTATATTAGGCTAAGCTATTGGCATAAATTAACTACTCTATACTAATAATACATAACTAAGATAACACAATAATTACATTAACGCATACCTATTAGAGAAAGCAGTGTTTTATTGTCACTGAATTGAGGAAGAGGCCTATATTACCGGGAGACACATGCCCAGAATTGGAAAGCTATTGGTTAAAACAACGGGAAAAAGAAAAAACTGAGTAACTATTTTACCAAAGACATGTACTAGGCATATAAAGAACTTTGAACTAAATTTTTTCCAAAAAGGTTCCAAATTTACCTACCCTCTATTGATTTAGTTTTCTTTTTGCACGCAGACGCAAAAGTATAAAAAAATTTACAACCCACCCTCGGCTCCCTTCAAAATAGATGTTTCGGGACGCAGGGTGCCGTAAAAATATTATGTGCTCATCAAATTTTGTTATATACTTACAAATATTATGTAGGTGCCAGTATTTCTCCTGTGTCGAGGATGCAATGAAGATTTGCACAAGTACACCAAGACACAAAAGAGAGAAATCTACTCAAACTGAAACTATTGGCTGCTCCGGGAATAGAACCCGAGCCCGCCGGTGATTGAAGCAAAGTATGCTAGCTATAAATAAATAAAAATGTAATAATATAAAATAATAAAGATGCATATAGAAATACATGCGTTTAACTTTTATAATAGATATATCACTTGTACCTGTCTGCCGCCCGCGACGTATAATATAAAGAGGATTTATACTTTAAGCCCCCTATTTGACCCTTTAAGGATTGAATTTACAAAAATATTTTCTTAGTCATCACACCGGAGCGTCGACTATCTACTACGACTAGACGAGGGCTGAAGTAGCGAGCGCGTGAGGGCTTTTGGCGAGCAGTTCGTTTAACCGGTCATTCGGTTGACCAACGTTCAGATAATCGACGCTCTACCGTAGTTATAAAAAATACAGTCGCTAAAAATCGTTACGTTTAATATTCGTATAGACCTACCTATCCGCAAAGCCAGCCGTCTTCAACCAAAAAAAAAACTCCGAACGACTGGCCGTAAAAAAGTAAGACGGCCCGCCCGAGATTCAAGAAATAAAAAAAATAAAATATAAAAATGCTATAAAATGGCGCGGTAATAGAAGCGGGTGGGGCGGGGGGGAAAGGGGACGGGCGGACGAAAAGTTTTATACAAACTAAGACATATTCTGTGTCGGGCCGTTTCGAAAATCGATCACTTGGCGCGTGTGTGGACCGTTTTGAATTTCGAATAGTGACGCGAAACGGAAATAGATAGAGATGTTGTTACGATTTCTTTTTAGAGATGTAATAATATGTATGATGGATTCTATTTTTGATAAGATGTAATTTTATTTATTTACATTATAAGTAGTTCGCCCTAACAGGACCTAGATAAGTTCTTAGCATAGCTGACACACCTTATACTGGCCTTAACTGTAACCTAAAAAGTTTCGAACATTTCCGCTAGGGGCGCTTTTTAAATTGTATGTTTTATTATTTGTGTTGGCTCTTCTCCTTAGGTAGGTTCCTAAATCACCACCATTAAAAAAGTAGGAAGTTCTTAATGCGCAAGTTTTATCATGTAAGTTATCCGATGTCTGAGTTACTTATTTGAAAAAATAACTTTTGCTAAATTTCGCACGCCTGAATTTCAAAATGGAAATTTAACCATTCCCTAGTTAATCATGGTGTAATAAAAAATCATCAAAAGATTCAGAGAAGGAAAAATAATATTTTAAATTAATAATAAAAAAAATAATAACAAGGATACTCCACTCCACCCAAATCCCTATTCTAATTTCAAAAATTGCTAAACTTATTGTGCCAATCTGAAATGGACCCAAATTCTATAATCTTACGGTCTTAATAAGCGTGTGCTAAAATTGTTCGTTTGTGTGAGTGAAGGGTACTCACTCACACAAGGACGATCCCAAAATATTAATGGCGCCCAATGCGGCAAAATACTGAAATAGATTTTCGTTTGCAAAATGGGGTTCTCAAGCTTTTTGGAGTTTGTAAGTTTTAAAATGTTTATTTAGTAGATGTTTTTTACAAATAGGCGGTCTTATACTTATGTATTAGTAGATTTAATAATATGTTCGAGAATGTACGAAACTGGCTCAAAAAATAAATTTTTTTGCTAACTCTAACTAACTTTTGTAATTACCTATATCATTTACTTATTAATTTGCTAGGATTTTATATGCACACCAATAAGCATATTTTATATACCCTATTTCAATAAAGACATTTTACTCTTGAAAATTGTGTAAGTAATTCTATTTATATTTTTTAAATCGATTTCTATTGGGAATTGAATATCGATTCCTATACATACCTATATATCTTAGTAAAGTAAATACTATAGCAGTATTCAAACCCCGGCCGGGTATCGAACCCGTGACCACAGCATTAACAAATAATAGAACTAGTAAGTATAGTATTAGTTTTGCGAACAAAAATATTTAAGAGATTAAATAAATATAACGACAACTAAGAGCGAGATCTAACAAGAAACAAGAAAACAATTTTTCAAATCGGTACAGCGACCCACTGCAGACCACGGGTCTCCCCTATGAAGGGGGTGTAGGCCATTGTCCACATGGATGGCCAAATTGCGAGTTGGGTACTTCACTTATCTTCGAAAGTTATTAACCATCTCCGACAAGCAGGTTTCCTGACGATGTTTTGCTTGCGTACCTTGGTTCACTCATTTTGGAAGTCTTTAGGTAAAAGACTGGATCTAATGTGACGATACTGCATAAGTTGTAGCACGTTTGCCTAGAAGTACTCGAACAGAAATAGAAATACACGCAACCTTAAAAAAGACCCAGATATGAAAAGCAGAACATTAAGGCAATAAAGTAAGTACTGCTCCCCAAATACAACTACATTATTGCATGTCATCTTTAACCGATCTAAAAATTAAAAAAATATACGGTCCCGCACTTTTGGTGGTCTCTTATTGAAACACCTGCCCTAACCGGGAATCAAACCCTATTGTTCTATCTATGGTCTATATTAGACATCGCAAATATGGCAAGTCTAAGCAAAAATTACAAGCAAGTAGGTAAGATAGGTCGGTACTTATACATCTATGACCTATGTCCTATAGATCAGTCGACGTCTAAATCACGTTTTATCAAGGCCAGTACTAGGCAAAGACACAGATTAAACAATAATATCTACGAGGCAAAGGGCATTCAAAATTTAACTAGTGAACAATTTTCATATTCTTGATAATAAAACTATATTACCAGATTTATACATCGAGATAAACAATACGATATAGTAATTATATTATATCAATAAATAAATAATATCTTTAGTACTTATCTACCTCGGCTAGTTAATTTACACATGAGTCAAACTTATAGGTACCAATGCTAAAACAGAATCCTAAACCTTCAAATTCTAAAACAATGTTCGGTTTTCAAATCCCATCCAACCGAAAAAGATCTACTACAGATATTATATGAACCAAAAAAAGTTTTAGATTATCGATTCCAAACCAAATGCCTCGAATTTTATGTGTTACATAAACACATACAAATACAATTTTCATCCACACGTCACGTCTACATGTACGGGAAGTCACGCACACTAGCTTATTTTACATAGAAAAACAGCAGCTCTCTACATCTAGATGTATAGAAAAAAAAACTTCAAAATAGTATGATGCCGCTCACTTTTCACATTGCCGCACACGATATTGATGAATTAAGATATGAATTATGGAATATCATAAGGTCTATTATGGGTTGCTGAAAATTGAGTACTGTCTCTGTCTCGCAACCGAACGCTTTCGAGTTTTCCCGTTCTCGATCCAACTCAAAATACGCCAAAAAATGACGTCGAGCCAACGCTGTTTCGAAAACAGTGTCTCGTGTTTCATTCCACGGTAAGCGCGCGCCCGTTCTCAATTTTTTGTTTGGAATTTTCCAATCGACTGATTACTACCAGTCGTAAGTTTTACAAACAAATTCGTATCCGTTTCATATTTTTCGCAATTAGCGCCAAATAGGAAAGTCGCTAGCAGTACAGCCGATAAAGTCTAAATTCGCTTAACTCACCGCGATTATCCAGCCGAAATAAGTAGCCTATTCCCGACCGAACAAGGGTATGAAAACCGGCGTCTATTATAATCAGTCGGGTTATATTCAGAAAATTCTGACAGGTCGGGACCGTCACAAGAAAATAATGTCGTTTTTATTACATTTTTTGATAAATTATTATTCTAGTTTCGATTCAGCGGCGTTACGACGGCCTTATCGATTTTCCTATTTAGCCCGCTATCACATTTTGAATTTCGAAAGGCTGAATGCGCGTGTATGCGCTTTCGAAAAATATTTTTGTATTTTGTTAGCGGGCTTCGGACGTCGCGCGGTGTCGTACTTAAATTGGTAATAATTTTTGATTGCAGTTTATTAAAGTGTGAATATGGGTTAGTGACGAGGAATAGTGACCGCTGCGACTAGTGATGAATTTCTGACGAATTGTGTTGTGTTTTGTTTGTGTTTGGTGCATTCCTGTCGTGAAAGTATTAGTTTGATAGTGTGTGTATTGAACACGGATGCCTGGCGCATGTATTCTTCATGCACTAAACTTCTAGAGATCTGTCAACTTGTAAGTACTTGCTACTGCACTTTTTATGAACTCTTAACAGAGAAAGTATGCTATAGTTTTCTATAAATGCATCTATTTTTCTAGACCATGCATCTAGCACAGGCGTTTTCTAGACAAGTAAGTAGGCAGACATGAAGCAGTTATAGGGCCTCGCTTACACACAAACGGGTTATTGGAATTTTACAGCAATCTAAGAAAAAATCTAAGAGCTAGGTACCTAACATAACCTAGTTTTGAGACGGACTAGCTAGTTGATAGATCATAATCAGTAAATTGCTTCGTATTTTTATTTAAGTTCTTACATTAGATCTGATAAAGGGCATGACTATTGCCAACTTGTTTCTTTTATTTTTCATTCTGTATCCAGCCAGTACTTAAATAAATAGTAAAATGACTGGCCATTAAGACTTTAAAACCTTCATTCTATTCTAAATGTCAATCCATGGCCCCATGTTATATATTTATAAATGGTGGGTTTATTTGCATAACTATTTAGAATTTTTATCCTCAAATACGGAAAGTGTCATAAATATGTACATCATACTTATATATTATACCTAATATTTAAAGTTGAAAATTATAGATGTTATGGTGACATTAAATAGGTACTTATTTATACCTTGTAAAAAATAATCACTTATATAAATAAAGTAAAATTTAGGTTAGCAAAAATTTTCTGTCAATTCTATCATAATATTATATTACAATAGTACTATAATTTTATTAATAAGAAATTTACATGTAACTTTTATCTTTAACAACATTTTCTGTTGGGAAATAAATCAGCTCAGCACACTTATAAACAGATCTATAAATTAAAAAAGATACTTTAAAAATATAGCAAAATTGAAAATACTTTAACTTGTCTTTTACAATATTACATCTTTACTCTTTCATGCAAAAACTGCTAAAGGATTTTGGATGGAATTTGGCACCAAGATAGCTTATGTCCTGGATTGTCATACAGGATACTTTCATCCAGAACATATGGAGTTTTCTCATTGGACAATTAAACATCGTGGGTAACACCATGGAACACAGCTAGTAAATTATAAAGTCTAATTTATGGGACACGCTCAAAACAACTTTTATCTATATATATGTTTCTGATTAAATTTTTAAGTGGTGATTTAATAGCAAAAAAAAACAGACAGCTACTCTATTTGGTGTTATATGTTATGTTAGGAATATTTATAGGTATTTATTTAAAAAGCAACACAATTACAGAAATTAAATGATTAAATGGTGTATTTAATAGTTTTGATAGTGATTTAATATTAAATTGTGGAATTTTTTGAAGTAAGCTAGAAGAATTTTCTAAGCTGTAAGAGTTTTTATGAATTTGGGCCACTGGGAAAAATTACATAATATAAAAATGTCTACTTTAAAAAGCATGTTACTATGGCAGTTACCTATTCAGGTTAAAGGAATAAAAAATGCGGGATTTTTGATATTCCGACAAATTTTAACAATGTATAGCTATATATAAACAACCATAAATAATAATTTAGAATATGATCAAAATCGGTCAAGAGGTTGTCGAGATAAGTCACCAAAAAGTTTATGATAGCTCAGAACTACTATCATATTAGTATGAACTACTGTCATAGAAGTACAGACCTACATGGAAAAGTGTATGGCACAACTTCAAGCTATCTATTTATAAATACATTTGCTGTATGAAAAGTTCCAAAAAAATATTTATCATTAGGTTTCGCGTTGTAAGTTAAGACAAGATAAGACAACTCTTTATTAAAAACCAGCTTATACACTATTTAAAAAATAAAAACAATACTAAAAACATGCTAGATTTCTAATGGCGGCCTTATCGCTTAAAGCGATCTCTTCCAGGCAACCATGCATGTATAAGATATTACAAAAATTAGAGCGGCCTTAGCAAGGTAAACGTAATAACATATACTAAACATAACTAAATAGATAAAGTAGTTAACATAATTTTGAAAAAAAAAATATATATACACAACGATATATTATTAATTAATTTGTTATGAATTTTTTCGCAAAATAAATAGCCTGTGGCAATCCACAGACCTCGATTTCTATGAGTAATCATAATCAAGGCGTATTGTCCTTCAGTTTCTGAAGAGATAAATAACAAGCAAACAAACTTTCGCACTATAATATGTATGGGAATAGACTTAGGTAAGAGACGTCAGCTAAGACAAATTTTACATATTGTATTAGCTCTTTAGTACAAGTAAGCTAATGTAAATTACTTGATAAAGACACTTGGCTATCTCTTAGAAATAAGAAAGAATCAAGTTAAGGAAATAGAAGGGCAAATAAACAAACTGTCGCACTTATTATATACAAGCTGGGCTATGCAATGTTACCCGTGGATCTTAAATTTTTTGTAGAGTAGGAATTTTACTCTGTGATAATGTAGCTTACTGTAGGCAAAAGAATTTTACTCTGTGATAATGTAGCTTACTGTAGGCAAAAGAATTTTACTCTATAATAATGTAGCTTACTAATAGGCAAAAAAAATACTCTGTGATAATGTAGCTTACTATAGGCAAAATAATTTTACTCTGTGATAATGTAGCTTACTATAGGCAAAAGAATTTTACTCTATAATAATGTAGCTTACTATAGGCAAAAGAATATTACTCTGTGATAATGTAGCTTACTATAGGCAAAATAATTTTACTCTGTGATAATGTAGCTTACTATAGGCAAAATAATTTTACTCTGTGATAATGTAGCTTACTATAGGCAAAAGAATTTTACTCTATAATAATGTAGCTTACTATAGGCAAAAGAATATTACTCTGTGATAATGTAGCTTACTATAGGCAAAATAATTTTACTCTGTGATAATGTAGCTTACTATAGGCAAAAGAATTTTACTCTATAATAATGTAGCTTACTATAGGCAAAAGAATATTACTCTGTGATAATGTAGCTTACTATAGGCAAAAGAATTTTACTCTATAATAATGTAGCTTACTATAGGCAAAAGAATATTACTCTGTGATAATGTAGCTTACTATAGGCAAAATAATTTTACTCTGTGATAATGTAGCTTACTATAGGCAAAAGAATTTTACTCTATAATAATGTAGCTTACTATAGGCAAAAGAATATTACTCTGTGATAATGTAGCTTACTATAGGCAAAAGAATTTTACTCTGTGATAATGTAGCTTACTATAGGCAAAAGAATTTTACTCTATAATAATGTAGCTTACTATAGGCAAAAGAATATTACTCTGTGATAATGTAGCTTACTATAGGCAAAATAATTTTACTCTGTGATAATGTAGCTTACTACAGGCAAAATAATTTTACTCTGTGATAATGTAGCTTACTATAGGCCAAAGAATTCTTGAAATCGGTCCAGTCATTTTTAAGTTTATTCATTACATATGCAAAAACACAAAAATATAAATCTTTCCTCTTCAAGTTAATCTTTCTTTTGGTATAAGCATATATGCAGGGATAGGCCTACGTAGGATACATCAGCCAAGACTAATTTTTCTAAACTAATTAGTATTTCATTCTGTGGTAGAACTAAGTATAACATTTACTACTTTAAAAAGAACCCTTTATTTATCACAAACAAGTGAGTCAATGACCTATTACAGTTAGAAGGGTGAGTGATCCAGCTTTAAGCTATTTATAGCACCAAATTGCTTTGTAGTTAAGTAAAGTCAAGTTTAAGAACTCTTATACTTTCCCAAGTTTGCACCTGCATTCTATTATATTTGTCAGGAATAATAAACAATTGACATATACTGTTATAACTTTTTATTTTTTTTAATAACTAAAAAGAAATATGTATTATAATATATTCTCGCATCTATTTTTATTGGGCCAAATTTAATATTTAATTTAACAAAAATAAACTTGGCCGAGACCAGGCGGCGTCTTTAAGAAGAGACCAGGCGGCGTCTTTAAGAAATCGGAAGACATAAAATAGACAAAAATATATCTGAGCAACTGAAGAACCCTAGCCTGGATTTGTCGTTAAAAAGGTTATTTTCGGTTAAACCAATCGGCTAAGTGCGAGTCGGATTTACGAATGAAAGGTTCCGTACCATTATAAACAACGTCAGCATAGCAAAACGGCAATAAAAATACGTTTGTTGTAAGGAAATCGGAAAAGTATTTATTTTTAAGATAAATATTTTGTGAATGTTTTCAAGCGTTTACTTACTCTCGGTATTAATATCAAGAAAAAACTGTAAAAAAATCAGGTATGATTGTTTATTAAATGTTGAAATATTGATTTAATTTTGAATCAATTATTTCTTATTAAAGTGAATATGCAACTAAATGTTCTGTGAATATTTAAAGCGTCTATCAGTTGCCGTTATAAAAATTGAGCAGAAAAATCATTGCAAGCAGCCTGGTGGTCAACTGTTATTTGAATTGTCTCAGGATTACAATTGTATTGTATCAGAATGGCGGTTTCCACATAGAATAGGTCAGAGTTAGTATTAAAAATTATGTTTTGTTTATACCAACTGTGGCTTATTCTACGTCAAAACGGTCGTTTTGACACAATGTTATTGTCATCCTGAGATAATTAATATAACAGACCTGACCCACCTGCCTTGATGTATGAGAGAATATTTTAATATTCAAACCAGAGTAAAAATTACTAAGTGAAGATCGCTTAACAATTTTTATTCTGCTTTCGAAGTATTTTTAGAATGGCTGCCGAATTGTAAAGTAAAAAGCTCGTCACTAGAAACCGAGCGGTCAGTATTCATTGCACTATCAAACGCCTGATAAGCCGAAATTCGAGACAGACGTAGTATATGTAACAGTTACTATTAACGGTTCCTAAACACAATATACATGCACATACCTACTTTATGAAACATCCTTTGCTGTTATTATTGTATAGAGACGAATTCGAATCGTGAACTAAAAAGCTCGCCACTAGAAACCGAGGGGTCAGTATGCACTTGCATTATCAATCGCCTGATAAGCTGGAATTCGAGACTTTACAGTATATATAACAGTTTCTACTGACAGCTCCTAAATACTATACAAGCACTTAGTTAAACATCCTGTTGATTTATATTATATGATAATGTATTGAGACGCATTTTATTTAATCGATCCAATTTTATTTTAATTACTAGCTAGCTTATTAAATTTATGTAAAAGACTGTTTAATTTTACTAGATATAGTCTTAGTCTTGTTAACTCACCATATTTTTTGCAGTACTAAATATTTTAATATTTTTTCATTATGAATTAAAAATTATGCTGATTTTTGATCAAGCGTTCAAAGCATCTCTGTTCACTGTCTGGCACTTTCGTACTAGTATTATAACGCGAAAGTTTGTAACGTAATGGATGCATGTTTGTTACCTACTATTTCACGCAAAAACTGCTCAATCGATTTGGATGAAATTTGGCGTGGAGATAGCTTATACCCTGGGTTAACACATAGGTTACTTTTTATCCTGTATTAACGCAGGTTATTCATAAAACTAACGCGTGTTTGATTCATTGTGATTAACAAAAGGATTTTCACTTGTACTGATTGTTGGAAAGGTCCAGCTATAGCTTTGTTCACATTCGGTGAATTTCATTAGGGATGTTATGAGTCGGTCGTTGTGGACCTTTCCAACCATCAAGTACGCGTGACAAACCCGTTGTTAATCAAAATGAGTTTGATTGCTTGTATTTTTTTTTACATCAGTCACAATTTTCTAAATCATAAAGTCAGTAATCACATTTTTTAATCACATTATGTTTTTTGAGTGTATATATGTATGTATGTATATTTCTTTGGCACGCTTTAGAGCCTAAACGGCTTGTCGTATTTTCATGTGAGTGGTGTCAATACATTCGTCTTAGTCGTGAGAGTGACAAAATTAACCAAAATTAAAAAAAAAAAATTAAGGATGATACACAGGTTTAACGATTTAGCAGTCGGGTTTTTTTAAACTCTCTTCTAACCACTTGTTTTAATTAAACTTGTTTGTGCATTTCAATAGCCACTGTAAGTAATTAAAGTGAAACTCCAATAACAAGCACTGGTCGCGGATATTAGGCCCCGTGCGTCACTGGGTGCGATGTTTTACGCAAACTTGTAAAAAAGCGACGTCGTGACTCGCAGTTTTGTTACTTTATCTACTGAGGTGCCCTAGTACCGTTTGATTGGTTGATCAGAAAAACAGATACGTTTTTATGCAACTTATAGCGTCCCAAGCACAGGTCGCACCTAAGAAATGTGTTTCAGGCATGATTGAGAAAAATCGATATTTAAAAAGTGCCTAATACTTAAAAAGTGTAAATCCGACATCAAAATTTTGTCAGTTATTTCGATTTTAAAATTATTGCGGTTCGGTCCGTTTTTGATAATCTTTATGCGAGGCTACTTTTGAAGCATGCCCTTCATATATATAAGCTATAATCTTAATATATATAAATCTCGTGTCACAATGTTTGTCCTCAATGGACTCCTAAACCACTTAACCGATTATAATAAAATTCGCACACCAGGTGCAGTTCGATCCAACTTGAGAGATAGGATAGTTTAAATCTCAATAATACTATATATTTTTTTAATAAACTTAAAAAAAATAAGTTAAAAAATGGCATGGATCTGAGAGTCCGGTGTATATATATTGACAAATAATAAGAAAAAAGAAACTTCCTACCAAATATAAAAAGAATAATCAAAATTGTAATAGCTCGGTCGATACGATTCGGATTTTTGTATGTTTCTTGAAATTTAGTACATGCGCTTGAAAACTGCAACCTATGTAGATTTTTTAGTAGCCGGGAATTTTTGAGTAGTGCGGTATTTCTCCTATAAAGGTTTGTTTGCTACAGCTGAACTCAATAACATTTGACACACGGGACACTGCAACTTGACCTATTCTATTATTTTTAAATGTTTGTGTATACTTTTAAGTAATTAGTAGTAGTGTCCTGTTTGTACAAAATAAATATTATTTATTTTGTACATTCGGGACTTAAGTTCTTTCTTTCATTCCATACTTAGTGTATTATGTTAAGATCCGCATGTAATATATAATTAAGCAATAAATATTTCGAGTATTTGAGCATTCGCTACGAGTAAGTTCCCATATAGTTTACATTACGGAGAATTTATGGGAGTAGAAATTCGAGACGCGGATGTACAAAAACGTCAAGTCATGGATTACTTTCTTGTTTTTAGACAAAATGTATGACGCAGCGGTATTGGATAGAAAAACGATCTTATAAATGAAAGGTTAGGAACCTTCTAATGATGGAATATAGAAGTGGTTAGAAGCGAATTCGAAAAAACCCGACTGCTAAATCATTGAATCTGTGACTCTTTATATATTTTTTTAATTTTGTTGTATCCAGTGTCACTCTCACGACTAAGACGAATCTATTGACACCACTCACATAAAAATACGACAAGCCGCGTGGGCTATAGAGCGTGCCAAAGAAATATACATACACATATACATACATATGTACATATATACAATCGAAAAACATCCTCCTTCTTTCGAAGTTGGGTAAAAAGAAAGAGGTACTTATTGCGACTGTTTTTTTAGTTTTATTTATTACCATAGCTGCGCCCTTACGGTGTTACCCGCGGAAACCTGATTATGTCACGTGAAAATTGCATTTATTCTAGATGAAAAGTATCCTATGTCCTATGTATGTTATTTTCCTTTTTATCTATTTTCCTATGTGTTAAGCTAGGTGTTGTGGACGCCGAGCCCGACACCTGCACAGGGCGACGGAGGGACGCGGCACGGGGCGAGACGGGGGCGGGGACGCGCAGGTGCGCGCCGAGTGCAAGCGCGGTGTCTTAGTGACTAAGTGAAATAGCGTGCCGACCGTATAGATATAAGTGATTTTTGTAAATAAATGTCGATTCTGCTCCGAACTTTCGTTCTGAACAGATGTCCGCTTAGCTCCCTAAGCCGTCCTTTCCCATTGTGTCTGAGCTTGCTCCACTGGGTCTCCTTTGTGTCGAGCGCCGCTCCACTTAGGACGCTTCTTCCGAGAAGTTAAACGGCTACCTGCTAGCCGGCCACCTGCGTGGCAACCCGCATTCCGTACGTGGGGCGACTGTAAAGTTAGTTACGTATATTTTATACGTAATTGCATACAGTCGTGCACACGGGGATCTCACGCATCGTTCACGGGCCGATTGTAAAGTAGTTGCGTGTTTTATACACAAAACTGCATACAGTCGTGCACGCTGCGAGTGCGTGGATTCGCAACCGCTCTTCTCAGAGCGCTCTAGTTCTTCGAAAGGCGTTCTCGCAAGAGAGCGCTTTTCCGTAGAGGGCACACAAGTCACTTGCCACCTTCAGTGGAGATCGGTGGAAACCTACGGTGCCAACGAAGCCGATCGACGCAGCCCCGGAGCGTCCGCTTTCCTCCCTCAGGGGAACGCGCAATCCGGACGGGCCTGGTACCACCGACCTTGGGGGGTGCTCCTAGTCGACGCCAGGTATCTCCCTCCCACCCTACCCTTACCCTTTTCCTATTCCTCGGGTGTGTGTTTGGCTTGGAGGATCGGGCTTGCCCGGACTCTCTGTCTCTCCCCCGCAGGCAGCTAGGGACTGTAGGTACTCACCCGTCGCACATTAAGATTGGCGACGGTACATCGCTTAGGGCACACCTAGGCACTCACCCTCCTGCCTATACCCGGCAGGGGGACCGCGCTTTATCGTAACCTTTTGGTTGGAGGTGTCCCCCTCCATCCATCGACTCTTTCTCCGCCAGTTGTCCGCCTCCGTCACACGATGGCCGAGGCGTTCAACGCTTTCGTTTCTTCGAGGAAAAATGAACTCCTCGAGCAGTTCTTCCGCTCCCCCGCGGGAGCAAACCTCTCCCCCGCCGAAAAGAACGCCCTTTTGGGCATCCCGCCACCTCCACCCGCTCCTACACCGTCGACCTCCCTCCGCCCGGCGACCAAGCCCTCTAAGCTGGTCGCCATGTCCCAGCGCAAACCGCGCAAAAACCGCTCCAAATCCCCCTACCCTACAAGGGACAGATCCCCGGTATCTGCCCTCACTCCGGCCTTTGCACGCTCGCGCTCGCGCTCGCCATCGGCATCGGGCCACACGCGCCAGCGTTCCCCACCCCCTTCCTCTTCCATACCCGACTCTCCCATGTCCCCCGCACCTGCCGACCAGGCAGGCGTCCCACTATCCATGGATGACGACGGCTTCATCGTCGTCACCCGCAAACGCCCGGCGGCTTCCGAGCCTCCTAAACCTCCCGCCAAGACCGCTTGCCCCGAGGCAGGCACCGACGCCCTCTCTTCACGTACCATCCCTGGTACCAAGCCTCCCCCACCAATCTTTGTCAAAGACAAGGAAAGGTGGAACGCCCTTGCCAAGTCTTTCGCAGACAGAGGCATTGACTTCTCCGCCCGCAGCACCCAGCAGGGTATTAAGGTGGTCATCAAGTCCACCGACGGCTACCGAGCCATCACACAATACCTCCGCGACCGGGGCGTGGGCTTCCACACCTTCGCCTTGGAAGAGGAGAAATTGCTCCGCGTTGTAATACGCAATGTCCCCAAGGAGATCCCCGCGACTGAGGTCAAGGAGGATCTCCTCCGTCAAAACCTCCCCGTTCTAGAAGTCCACCGCCTCACCGGCGGCAGGACCAAAACCCCATTTGACCTCGTCCTTGTGGTGCTCGAACGGACCCCCGCTGGCAAAGCCATCTTCCAAGTGAAGACGGTCTGCGCCCTGTCGGGAGTCACGGTCGAGACTCCGCACAAGAGGACTGGACCTTCGCAGTGTCACCGCTGCCAGTGCTACGGGCACGCGGCCCGTCACTGCAACTCCCGTCCCCGTTGCGTCAAGTGCACGGGTGACCATGGGACCGCCGACTGCACTAGGCAGAAGGACGATCCCACCCCGCCCTCCTGCACCCTGTGCGGAACCGTCGGGCATACCGCGAACTATCGCGGCTGCCCCAAAGCCCCCCGATTCCCCAAACCCTCCGCCTCCAGGCCAGCCGGTCAGGCTTCCCACCCAAAACCTAAGCCAGCTAAGGCCAAACCCTCCGGGGCTAGGTCGAAGCCGGCACCTGCCCTACCTTCATTGATCCCGGAACCACCCGTCCTACCCACACCTGGCTCACAGCCGATCACTCCCTCAACCCGCCCGACCTCGTATGCCACGGCTACATCCCAGCCGCGTCATATCGCTTCCCCTCCTGCTCCCCGTCAGGTAACCCTTCATCCTTCGCACTTTGCGGACGATGAATGCATTAACGCAGTCCTAGGTATCTCCGCCCAGCTCCCACTGGGCGATTGCATCAATTTAGGTCGTCAGATCCTGAGCAACCGCGAACCGGCGGCGATTTTACGCATTCTTGCGCAAAATCAGGCCACCGTCGCGGCCATCCAGGCCTTCCTCGCCGCGACCCCGACCCGTCATGGATAGTTCAACCAAACGTATTAGGCCCCGATCGATCAAACTGGCATGGTTTAATGCCAACGGACTTCTTAAGGAAACGAGTGACGGAGGAAGCCAAGTGCCACTCATCGAACAATTCCTCCACGACCACCAAATCGACGTCCTACTAGTAAACGAGACCTTCTTAAAACCGGGCAAAAGGGATCCCAGGATCGCCAACTTTTGCCTGTTCCGTAATGATAGGCTCCACTCTGCCAAAGGGGGGACGCTTATCTATTACAGACGATCCCTTCACTGCATTCCTCTCGACACGCCTTCGCTTCGCTATCTCGAAGCTTCCGTCTGCCGGATCGCTCTAACTGGCCATCAGCCTATCACACTCGCGGCCTGCTACCACTCTGGTAACAGGCGTTTCGATCAAAATGACTACGAGAAACTATTCGCCTTAGGGGGATCCGTCATCCTCGCCGGCGACTTCAACGCCAAGACCCTCGAGTGGGGTTGTAACGAAACGAATAGCCACGGCAGCAAACTATTTAGTTTAGCGGATGACATTAATTTTGATGTCATTTCGCCCTCCACGCACACTTACTTCCCTCCTAAGTTAGGCTACCGCTCCGACGTACTTGACATAGCACTCCTAAAAGGCGTAACACTCCAGTTGCGCTCTTTAGAAGTGCTCCACGAACTTAGCTCCGACCACAGACCAGTGCTCATGCATCTAGGCCCCGACCCGACGGACAGACCGACCGCGACTAGGACAGTAGTGAACTGGCATCATCTAGGGACAGCCCTTAATGACATCAGCTCACCCGAACTCGACCCGATACCGGATGATATCCAATCCCCACAGGACGTCGAAAGATCGATCGACTCCCTCACTAACCACCTCCGCACCGCCATAGGCAAGTCGTCGCGGCAAGTACCAGTCGAAGATTCCCGTCGGCTGGTCTTGCCCGAGGACGCGAGGGAATTACTGAGAGAGAAACACAGAGCCACTAGGGCATTCGGTAGATGCCCCACCGATGAGAACAGAGCTACCTTGCGGCGTTACGAGCGCCTCGTAAAGGCCCGCATTCAGGAGCTCCGGGATCAAAAGTGGGATGACACACTCGCAGATCTCGCGCCTACGCACCAGGCTTACTGGCAGCTGGCGCGCAACCTAAAGTCAGACAAAACGGTCACCATGCCCCCCCTGAACCGCCCCGGTCAGCCCCCCGCGTTCGATGACGACGAGAAGGCAGAGTGCCTAGCAGAGAGTCTCGAGGCTCAATGCGCTCCGTCGCTCAGTTCGGTCCCCGCTTCCCATCTTACTATGGTGGACAGAGAGATCGAACATCGTAGCACCATTCCCCCCTCGATCCCCCTCGACCCTATCACGACTAGGGAAGTTGCGCTTATTATCCACCGCCTCCGCGATAGGAAAGCTCCCGGTGCCGACGGCATCAGTAACAAAGTGCTCAAGCACCTTCCCCCCGCCCTGATCCACCTCCTAGTTAGCATTTTTAATGCTGCCATGAGCAACGGCATGTTTCCATCCGCTTGGAAAACTGCCGATGTCATCGGCATTCACAAACCAGGCAAGAAGGCGTCAGAGCCCTCTAGCTACCGCCCCATTAGTCTCCTTAGTTCCCAGGGTAAAATTTACGAGCGACTTCTACTGAATCGCATGTGGGCCCACGTCACGGCCAACAACCTCCTTCCCAACGAGCAGTTCGGCTTCAGAGCCCGACACTCTTGCGTCCAACAAGTACACCGCCTCACGGAGTACATCCTAGAGGGTTTCAACACGAAACCCAAACACTTTGGCAACCCCCAGGGGACCGTAGCGGTCTTCCTGGACGTGGCCAAAGCCTTCGATAAAGTCTGGCATAACGGGTTGATATACAAGTTGTATCAATTCGGTCTGCCAGACCGTCTTGTCCACATCATCCAGGACTTTCTCCGCGACAGAAGCTTCCGATTCAAACACGAAGGTGAACGTTCACCTCCACACCCCATCAGAGCGGGGGTCCCCCAGGGCTCAGCCCTGTCCCCGCTGCTCTTTTCACTCTACACGAGCGATATCCCCCGCTACCCGGGGGTAGAGCTTTCCCTTTTCGCCGACGACACCGCCCTCTACGCCAGAGGGTGGCACGTGACTCGACAAATTGCTCTCGTCAACCGAGCGCTCCTCTCCTTGGGTAAATGGTTCCGCATGTGGGCCATTACCGTTAATCCAGAGAAAAGTGCAGCCGTGTACTTCACTCCGCGTAAAAAACTCCCGAATAGGTCCCTACGCCTCCATGGCCAGCCCATCTCTTGGGCCTCCTCGACCAAATACCTAGGTGTTACCCTGGATAATAGGCTCAACTTCGAAAAACACATCACCACGGTGCGTAACCGCGCGGCCTTCTTTCTAGGCCGTCTCTCCCCCCTCCTGTGCGCGAGAAGTAAAATGTCCCTTAGAAATAAGGTGACACTTTACAAGACCGTGATCCGCCCCGTCATGACCTACGCCTCTGTTGTCTTCGCACACGCGCCCTCTTATCAACTGGATAAACTCCAAGTCATTCAAAACCGCTTCATCCGTAGAGCGGTAGACGCGCAATGGTATATGCGCAACTCGGACCTCCACTGCGACCTCGAGCTCCCCTCCATCCGTCAATTTATGAAGGATGCCTCGCGTAGGTACTTCGACTCTGCTCCCCACCACCCGAACCCGCTCGTGGTTCAAGCGACGGACTATTCGACTGACCCGAACGGTCCGCCCCCCTTGCATAGGCGTCCTAGACACTTCTTGGATGATCCGGACGACCCCATTGCAGCCGTAGTATCGGCCGCCCTGGGGTCGCCCGGCCCACCTGACTCGTCTCCTAACACACATTCCGTTTTTGGTACTGGTCCGGGCCACCAGATTCGACATCCATTCCGACGATACAGAATGCGTCCTCGCCGGCGAGGACGTGGTCTCTTAGGACCCTTAGGGTCACCCAGTTGATTGATAGGGCCCTAGGTCTTTCCCCGTCTGGGAGGCCAGGGCAATTCGGTCAAATAATCAAACCAGTTGCCTAAATTAGCTAGGTTTAGGGTCCAGGCCTCTCCCCGGGATGCCATGGACACAAGTCGATCTAATGATAGGGCTCTGGCGCGGGCCAGGGCACCTCTCTCCAAAAAGCGTCGTTCAGATGCCAATCAAGTGTAGGGTCCTCGTGAACTCTGGACTCAGAGCTCCAGGACAATCAGGTCAAATAGTTACTCAGATTCATAGGGCTCATTTGTCCTCCCCCTCAGGGAGGTCTGGGCAAATTCGCTCTAAAAAGTTTTAGCTAGGATGCCACCAGTGGCTAGGGCCCTAGGCACTCCCCGTCTGGGTTGCCAGGGCAGTTCGTTAGTCCAACTCTGGGCGACGGCTCAAGCCGAGGTTCGTGCCGTCTGAGGCGCCCTTGTGCTTGTCGCCCCAAAACCAAAACCGCGGCCCAGCGCACTAGCGCTTGCCAAACGTCCGGTCAAGCTGTCCGAGGTCGTGTTCGACCAGCAGCTCAGTCCTTTCTAAAAAAAAAAAAAAAAAAAAAAAAAAAAAAAAAAATGTAGTACGCATCTGGAGCTTGAACTGAACACACGTCTTTTGATTTTGCCTGATCACCCCTAAGAACGAGCCAATATACAGTCCACTAAGAAGATAGAAGAACAGAACATTCCTGAACCGTCGAAGTGCCGGATTTGCAGAGAACCACAATATTTCTGGTCCTTCGACGTCGGATCTGAGGAACAACCACAACATTTCTGGTCCTTCGACGCCGGATCTGACGAAGAACCATGGTGGTCACAAGATCGGAAGCGGAAAAACTGAGCGCTGAAGAGCTCTTGCGTATCGAGGAAGAGAGGCAGCGGAGGCAAAGCCGATTCCCGCCTGCATCACCTTCAGCAAGAACGGGAGAGGAGATGCTGGGTCAAGGCCCATCGACCCGGCCAAGCGGAGCAACGGCTATCACCATCGCCGCCAGGATGGAGGAGCGACCCAGCTCGCCGCAGCCTTCTAACCACTCGCATCGATCGCGGCGTACGACGAACTCGACGCTGCAAGTGCGATTGGCTGAACTAGAAGCTGCTGAGAAACTCGCCGCCATCAAACACAAGCAACTGGAAATAGAAGCGGATCTCGTCAAGAGGAAACTCGCCGCCCAGATCGCCGCGGCCGAAGCCGAAGACGAAGCGGAGAGAAGCTTGAGAGATGAACCTACTACGAACCCAGAAGAACGACGTCAGCGTATCAACGAGTGGTTACGCGTTACCACCATACGGGGGGAGCAAGAGGAACCATCGCGCCTGAACGAACATCGACCATCGCGTCCAGCAGTGCACGAAGTCCCACAGCGTGAGCGGCGAGAACGATCGATCACTCCCGGTCACACACGCAGCTACGGACCTCAGATCGCGGAAGCATTGGACCGAATGTCGAGACCTCAGCGGCGATATAACTGTGATTTACCGAAGTTTAGTGGTAACCCGTGTGAGTGGATACGATTCAAGGCAGCAATGAAGGAATCGACAGAACTATTCAGAATTCCGCCCGCCGAGAACGTGTTGCGCCTGCAAGCTGCACTTACCGGAGAAGCACTCGAAGCCGTCGCCTCTCGCCTTATGTCGGACAAGAACCCCGACCAGATCATGAAGGCGCTGGAGCAAAGTTTCGGGTCACCGGAGGTGATAATTGACAAGATAACTGATGACATCAGAAGAGTGCCGAAACTTGGAACATCGGCGAACGAACTCAACAAATTCGCAGTGAAAGTGGACAACGCCGTGGCAGCGCTTCAGTGCATGGACCGTCGTGGTGTTTTGTTCGACCAGTGCCTTATAAGAGAAATCATGTCGAAGCTCACACCGACACTGCGAAATAAGTGGTACGAGTACGCGCATGTGAACGACGGCACCCGTGAAGCGGACATAGTGATGTTGTCGGAGTTTTTGATGCGAGAGGCCACCATCGCGCTTCGTTACGCCTACGAGCAGCGGGCCGTCGGGACTCCGAAAACAGAAGTGAAGCCGAACGCGAGTGCAGTTCCGAAGAGAAGACCAGCCGTCTACAACACCGAGCAAGAAAACAGTGAACAACTCGACCAGTGTGTGAAGTGCAGTGGACATCACAAGTTACCACAGTGCCCACAATACCGTGCGCTAGTGACTGAGCGGCGGTGGGAGTTTGTGAAAGAAAAAGGACTATGTTTTCGGTGCATCGTGAAAAAGCATCGACGAGCTTTCTGCAAGGGAAAACTGTGCGGCGTCAACAAGTGCAGCCGCCCACATCACCCGACGTTGCATCAAGAGGGACCTGCGCCGGCCTCACCCGAACGTGCCGCGCAGTCGAACGAGTCAGCAAAAACAAGTCACGACGGAGTGGTACTGTCTGTAGCCGCATCAAACGCTACTGCCGGCCCGCGAGAAATACTGCTCAAGGTATGTCCCGTCATTGTCTCTGGTCCCAAAGGCGAAGTGGACTCCTACGCGTTGTTGGATGAAGGCGCTACTATAACTCTGATCGACCACGAGTTAGCTGCGAGCATCGGCGCCGACGGACCAAATCAACCACTGAAAATGAGCGGAGTCAACATGTCTCAACGAGAGCGAGATAGCAAGCTCGTGACCATTCGCCTCAAGGGAAGAAACGAGACGGAGCAATACACAATCAAGGCCCGGACCGTGCGTGATCTGCGACTCCGAGAACAAACGACGCCGCAGTCACTCCTTCAACATCGACATCTGCGAGATCTGGAACACGAAGTCTGCTACGATCGAGCGCGCCCGCTCATCTTAGTTGGTGCCGACTACTGGGAGCTCATCGTGTCCCGAGAGCTACGCATCGGTGCGCCCAACGAACCGGCCGCATCACGGACACAGCTGGGATGGGTGGTGCACGGAACCGCGCCGCGCAGCTTCATATACAAGAACGAGAGTGTGTTACACGTATACGCACCGGACCAGCGTGTACGCGAGAGTGAGACACACGATCAACGGCTTCATGCATTAGTGGAAGACTACTTCAAGATTGAATCCCTGGGCATATCACTCAAACCTCGAGTGAGTGAAGCAGATGAACGAGCACAGGAGATTTTCAAGAACACAATCAAGAAGATCGACGGCGCGTATGAAGTGGGACTACCGTGGCGCAGTGATGACGTCGCCATGCCTGCTAGCTACGGCGCCGCCCTGAACCGTCTGAAGGGGATCGAAAAGAAGATGGACCAAGACCCGAGCTTCGCGGCAGAGTACAGCGCGCAGATCAACAACCTGCTGTCCAAGGGCTACGCGACACCGTGTGACGGCACCGAGAGACAGAGCGCCGTCAGCTGGTTCTTGCCTCACTTCGCCGTTAAGAACCCGAACAAGCCCGACAAGCGACGTCTAGTGTTCGACGCTGCGCACCGAAGCAACAACGTCTGTCTGAACGATCGACTTCTGGAAGGCCCCGATCTACTGCTATCGCTGCCGGGAATCATCTTTCGTTTTCGAGAGAAACCTATTGCTGTGACTGCCGACATTCAAGAGATGTTTCTACGAGTCAAGATACGACCCGACGACCAGCCAGCGCAGCAGTTCCTGTGGCGAGGAGACGACCGAACGAGCCCGCCGCGCGCCTACAAGATGACGAGCATGATCTTCGGCGCAGCTAGCTCTCCCTTCCTCGCGCACAGTGTCCGGAATTACAACGCAAGTGTGCACGCACGAACACACCCGCGGGCACACGCCGCGATAACGAAGAGTCATTATATGGACGACTACGTCGACAGCTACGACGATGAAGATGAAGCTCGCAACACTATTCGAGAAGTGCAAGACGTACACGCCGCGGCAGGCTTCACGCTACGAGGATGGAGTTCGAACGCTCCGGCGGTGTTGAGCTGCGTCCCGGACACACTGCGAGCGAACGCGCCTACTCTACTGGGGGGAGCCGCGAGTTACAAAATACTCGGACTCTTCTGGAACGCCGAACAGGACGAGCTAGGCTTCAACACGAGCATGCATCGCGTCCCGGAGGAGGTGCGCACTCAAGCCCGCGCGCCGACGAAGCGGGGAACGCGGTTGGACGGCAAAATCGTCGTGTCGCAAGTCGCCGGGAAGGCGAAGGTGGCTCCGCGACGAACACAGAGCATCCCTCGACTCGAGCTGCAGGCTGCCGTCATCGGAACGAGACTGGCAGCCATGATCCTGGAACAACATCGCCTGAAGCCCGCACGAACAATCTACTGGACAGATTCAACGACGGTGCTTCACTGGATACGGAATGACCGAAGACGCTACACGCCTTTCGTCGCTCACCGCCTCGGTGAGATCGCCGAGACATCGGAAAAGGCGCAGTGGAGATGGGTGCCTACAGCGGAGAACGCCGCCGACGATGCGACAAGGTTTTCGAGCACCGACATCGCCTGTGAAGACCGCTGGTTCCGCGGACCGAGTTTTCTACATACGCCCGAGACTCAATGGCCCGCCGAACGCCTTGGGAACGAAACTGAGGAAGAGGTTCTACACACCACCGAGACCGTCGAGGCGAACTACCACTGGCTGCCCGCACCCGATCGTCATTCACGCTACGAGACGCTAGCACGCACGGTGGGACGCGTGCTAGCATTCATCGACATGTGTCGGCGCCGATCTACGCGCCTGGAGCTACGACACATTGAACGAGCAGAGGAACTTTTAGTGCAACAAGCGCACTGTGCCGCCGGCCACGGGAATCGCGAACGTGTCACAAACGATCTGCGACAGCGATACTGGGTGCTTCATCTGCGGCTTACGGTACGAGCAATCGAACATCGATGCAAGATCTGCCACGTGAGAAAAGCAAGACCGAACGTGCCGACGATCTACCACGGGCTCGTCCGGCGGCCTGCCGACGACCGGACCATGCAGCGAAGCCGACCGACGAACGTGGCGCGCCGGACAGGCGCTCGCCGACATCTTTTGGAAGCGATGGGTACGGGAGTACCTGCCGACGCTCACCGCGAGAGGGGAAGCAGCCGGGAGCAACAAAAACATCGAGGCCGGAGACGTCGTCGTGGTCGTCGACCGAGCGCTGCCGCGGAACGTGTGGCCGATGGGAATCGTCCAGCGCACTTTCACCGGACTCGATGGCGAAGTACGCATTGCAGACATCCGCACAAAGACTGGAATTTTCCGCCGTCCCTGCTACAAGCTCGCCGTCCTCGAGAGGATTCCAGAGGAGGGCTCCGCGAGCTGCGCCGGGGGGAGGATGTTGTGGACGCCGAGCCCGACACCTGCACAGGGCGACGGAGGGACGCGGCACGGGGCGAGACGGGGGCGGGGACGCGCAGGTGCGCGCCGAGTGCAAGCGCGGTGTCTTAGTGACTAAGTGAAATAGCGTGCCGACCGTATAGATATAAGTGATTTTTGTAAATAAATGTAGTACGCATCTGGAGCTTGAACTGAACACACGTCTTTTGATTTTGCCTGATCACCCCTAAGAACGAGCCAATATACAGTCCACTAAGAAGATAGAAGAACAGAACATTCCTGAACCGTCGAAGTGCCGGATTTGCAGAGAACCACAATATTTCTGGTCCTTCGACGTCGGATCTGAGGAACAACCACAACACTAGGATAATAAAGCTATCTTGGTGCGAAATTTCTTCCAAATCGGTTAAGCAGTTTTTCTTGAAGGAGTAACAAACACACATGCATACTCATCCATATGCATTCTACAAACTATAGTACTTCCTAATCCTACTAATATTATAAACGCGAAAGTTTGAAAGTATGTACGGAGATAGCTTAGACCCTGGATTAACACAAAGACTACTTTTTAGCCTTTATAAATGCGGGGTAACACCTAGTTTATAATATTAGTAGTAAGTAGGAAGTTTGACACATATACATGACTTCTTACAGCCTTACGGCTGAGCATCAACCGAAATCGTTGAACTGAGACCGCGGGCGCGACCATTTGAAAAATTGATAAAAAACCTTGAGTCGGATTTCAACTCTTTTGTACTTCAAAGGTCAGGCCGCTCCCTCAGGTTACAATCGAAGTCGTCACACTTCGGATGGTTTCTGATCAGCCTCTTACTCATGCATGAGCGATGCGATTCTATCGAGAGCTATAATTATAATAGACATAGAATGATATATACCTAGGTACTAAAAGTTCTGCAATACGTTGAATCTGTATACCAAGTTTAGTCAAGATTGGATGTTAACTACGACATGTACACGAGTACAGACAAACATGCAAAAACATTTTGACAAAATAATATTTTTACCAGTCGACGCGGAGACTAATCTCGACTCGCATGGTCATTATTAAAAAGTTACAAGCAACTTCATTCCGGTAAGCGCTTATATTAAGTCATTTATTTCCGTCAATCAAGTAATTGACGACTGACAGCCTCTTGTGGCATAATTACTTACTCATTTTGTTTAAGAAGACGGGTTTTCACGCGTTCTTGATTGTTGGAAAAGTCCAACTATAGTATCGTTCACATTCGGTGAACTTCATCAGGGATGAAATGAGTCGTTTGTGTCTTCAACGATAACACGCCTTGCACTGCGCTCGGTCGCTCGCCGCGCGCGCTATGTCATCGTCGGCTACTGGAGTGGGGGGGTTGGTAGACAGAACTGCTCCGTCGGTTCGCCTTCAACTTCGTCACTGCTAGAGACACGCTGGGTTCTCCCAAGAAAACTAAAGCACGTATAGCTCACTAAATCTTCATTCGTCAAGTCGTCACACAAAAAAAAACACAATTATTATTGAGGCACGGTCTCCAGGTAAGGCCTCCGTCTCTCCCGTTTTTTTACACAAAATGAATCATACTTACTTACTCCTTGAGCTCAGCGACGAAGTTGGTCTTGACCCCTGTAATAAGAGAGCGCCTTTGGATCCGTTCCTGCGCAGCTTCCCTCCAGTTCGCAATTTGGAGACTGCTTAGATCGGATTTTACAGCGTCTATCCAGCGATATCTAGACCGGTCGACAGGTCGGGATTCCAAGTTACGCCTTCTTGACATTTCAGCCCTTTCTCATTCTATCTAGGTGGCTCATCCAGCGGAGTGTCTGGGCTCTCGATTCTCCCATGATGTTAAGTTCGGCTACCATCTCTTCGATCTTCAGAACAAGTATTATGCCACTTGTGTCATAATATATATCTATTTTGGACTACAATAAACTCTATATCTGCCTATCTATCTTTGTATTATAGAAAAAACTTCTGAACTACTTTTTTAAACGTCAAAATAAATTTTTGTATAAATATTTTGCTCGTCGTTCGGAATGGCGTTCTACGGGGGAAACTTATGTTCATGCAGTGGACGTCTTCTGATGATGATGATGGTGATGTGCAGTCTTGTAAAATGACGCCAGCATGTTAAAACGTAATGCTAAAACTATTAAAAGCAATATAAGTAACGTATTTATTGAACACATGGCATACTTAGCTCGTACGGGTGGCGCGATCAATCACAAGTTTTATTTTAGCATTTTGTTTGTGAGTTTTGTGACATCACATATATTCAAAGTCATATATTGTGCCCACCTCACGTAGTGGGTAGGACTTCTGTCCTTATCCCACTACGTGAGGTGGGCACAGTATCAGTATCAGTCTTTCTTCCTCTTCAATTCTATTCTTTTACTTTTTTACCCCCCTTTTACAATGTTCACACAACTCATCTACGTCTTCTTAGGTCGTAGGTTTTCTTAAGTTTGCTACATACCTACTTTACTTTATTTGCACTTACATTAATAATACTAAGTTAGTGGCAGCCTATTCGGTGAACCACTTGCCTGAGTAGCGAGAGAGCGCGGTTTCGATCCCTGATTGAGGCATGCACCTAGTTTAACTAAATTAATTATTGATTACCGCTTTTTTTTGTTTGTTTCAAATTAATTCATTCGTTACACTAGTATTAACATCCAAACATACGTATCAACCCGTAGGCGTTCCACTGCTGGACACGGGTCTCCTCTATGAAGGCGGTGTAGGCATAGTCCACCACGTTGGGCTAATTGCGGTTTGGTTTCACTTATCTTCAAAAGCCAACCTTCTCTGACAAGCACGTTTTCTCACGATTTTATCATTCACAGTTTAAGCTTGCGGTAACAAATTTCAATATGCATTTAAGTGAAAAACCCATGCATGCCTTAACCGGGGATTGAACCCGCGCCCTTTCCCTTGTGAAGCAAGGGGTCTAGCTACTAGGCTACTATGTACTTACTAACTATTACTAACTAACTTAACCTTACCTAACTATACCTTTATTATGAGTTGTATTATAATATCGTATGTATTCATATTATGATAATATATCGTTGTGTATGTATTTGTCTTATACATTATTATTTTAACCTCGCTAAGACCGCTCCAGTTTTGTGATATCTTGTACACACGTGCATGGTTGCCTGGAAGAGATCGCTTTAAGTGACAAGGCCGCCATTAGAAATCAGGCATGTCTTTTGTATTGTTTGTTTTTAAATAGTGTTATAAGCTGGTTTTTTTAAATAAATAGTTGTCTTATCTTTTCTTAACATCGAAACATACTGACAAACAAAAGTAAATATTTCCACTTATGTAGTGGCGACCGACGCATCGTTCGGCAGTTCAATAAAAGACTCAAGTTCATGCGTTTTTCAAACTGGAATTCGATTATACATGTAACTAACTAATTGTAAAATTTCAAAACTAAACGGCCGCGCGGCCGGCCGGTCCGGCTCGCGCAAATCATTCGAAAAATACTTGTCTATTGATGCAGATCATGCCGCGTTGTGGAGTTTCTAATTATTTCACGTGTAATGGGTTTTTTTTGTAAGTGTAATTACCTTATTTTAGTATGTAAATATTGTATCTTATTGTACATATATTTACTGTACTAGCTAGATACTGGACTTGATCATAATTCTTTGAAAAAATAAAGTATATAAAATAGAAAATTAAATGAATAAAGCTATAAATAACGTCACCGATTTCATTTCCATTACGGTAGGAGCCAATAGAATTTTTTCAGTTATTTCGATTTAATAATCAATCTTGATCTTAACCGGTTTAATTAAAATGACATAAGACTAAACAAACTACATACAAACTTTCACATTTATAATATTAGCAGGTACAAGTAAATTAGTAGTTCAGGGAAGAGTTGACGAGACAGCAATAATTTTGCGCTTTTTTGTTCAAGGTACAACATTAAAGCAATAGTTAAGTATCAATGGTTCTGTTTCGCACGTTTCTGCCAAGTATTATCAAAATCAGCTAGTAAAGAGCGCCGTAGCGATATTTCGCGGTCTCGTTAAATTATAAATTTACTGAAATAATTAGTCCATGATTTTTCTAACGACCTCGCATTAGCTATTAGAAAACGTTTTCGAAAATCCAAACCACAATCGAATACTCCAGCTAGGTAAAGATTGCTCAAGCGCGGTAGTTAATGCAATACACATTTTTTGTTCGCTATTAAACTGAGAAAAATGAAAGTCGGTGCAGTCAGGTCTCATAGGAAATATTCACTAGTTACGACATTGTTAGTTCTGTGCTAGTAGAAAATTAATAAAAAACTTGTTTGGAATTTAATTTTAGCTTTGATTTCACTGGATATTAGATACAAGGCAAGGTTTCAGCTTTATTAAGAAATTGTCGGTACGTTTGATCTCAGCTTTTGACAGAAATGCTGGCTTATATTTTGCAAAAAATAAGTCTAGCAATCCAGTGGGGCAACGCAGCCAGCATTTTGGGCACGTTCAAATTTTATTAAAAGTGACTTATATATTGGATGTAAATTGGGCAAGATACTCGTAGGTAGATAGATACATTTTTTATAATATATGCTGGGCACGTTGCCCTCTGGTGGTGAGTGGGAGCATTTGTATGGTTTCTCACGAGAGTCAATGATAGTTAGTTATGTAGGGAGACGAGTGTCGTCGAACCTAAAACTGATTTTACAAAAGTGTGATCCATTACAGTTGAGTCGTCATTCGGCTGGCGTAGTTTACGTTTTTACTAAATCGGGAATAATGAAGCTCATGTTTTCCAGCTTTGAAGCTAGATGTCTCCTGTCCACGTCTGTCATTGCTTTAGCTAGATTTTATTGCTGAAGAGAAATATCGGGCGCAAACCTGCTTCGTCAGAGGTTTTAATAGCTTTTGAAGATCCTATCCCTATCCGCTATTCAACCAACGTGGTGGTGTAGCCTACACCTTTTTCATAGAGGAGACCTATGCCCAGCCCACGACCTCTTCTTTTTGGTATCGGTTAAAAATAAAAAAAAACATACGTTAAAAAAATATGATTCCGACGAATACAAAACCTCCTTATTCCTTAAACTCTATTTAAAAAACAAATTATGTGACCAGCCATTACTTATCTAATATCACTATCTGCCGCCATTACGGAGAATAAAAACTATTTTACGACGATGGAATATTTTGGAGAAACATTTATGTTTTTTTTCCAACTCGAAAACCGATAAGCGTTATCGCCTCGCGCAACATTTTCGAAATGATAGCGCGCGGTCAGAGGGTATTGGGCCCTTATCTCCTGTGTATGAATGAGTACTACTGTACTTTTAAAATATTCGAACATAACTAAATTTAAAAAAAAAAATATGATCAGTAAATATATGTCAATGCAGTTTGTCGAATTATCGTTCTTGTGTAACGAACAACCATTACAAAATATTACTTGTAACTAGAGAAATAAATCACAATGTAAATATATAATATAATAAATATATGAATAAACATATTTTTTCAGTAATTAATACTTCAAATGTAACGAATGTTTTTTAAAGGCCAGTAAATATTTCTTATTCTTATTCTTGTAAACCAACTTAAAAAATGGTTTGAAATACTTACTTAAATAACTAGTTGCGTGAATTATTGTTTCTTTTCTTCCGACTTTCAAAAGAAGAGGAGGAATTCGACTGGTTTTTTTTTAAATGTTTGTTAGATACCTGATTTCTCAGGACGGCTGGACTGATTTGTTTTTTTTTTGTTTGATTGGGTATACTTCTCGAGTGGTCCCTTTTGATCTTTGTCGAAATCGGTCAACGTGTTTAGTTTTTAAATCATAATCTCCGTATCTAATGGAAGTTGGTAGTCACTTCAAAAATAATTTATCTATTGTAGTTTCATTGGTGTTGTTGACAAATCAACATGAAGAGGAGCGGACGCGGGGCGCGGGAGGGGCGCGCCAGCGCCGCCTGCCGGCCGTTTACTCACCACCGATCGCTCAGCCTAATGGCACGCGCACATCTTTCGTTTTTGTAACCTATTCGAAGATATAAAGCATTGTGATACAAAATGTGACGTTTATATTCATAATTATTATTACATTAATAGTTCCTTCATCTGATGTCCGTAACAGGTGTAAAAATTTTATAATTAGTATGGCTTTGCGGCATTAAAGCTAGTACCTAGTTCTGTGTTAGTTAACCACCGACATAATATAGAGAAAAAAATCTCGTTGGTGTATGAACTGTTGATCTCGTGACTATAATAATATAATTCCAAAATCTTAAAGATGACCTCACACCAAATGTTCCCGTAAGAGTAAAATTAGAAAATAAACTCCTCTGTCCTCTAACGACTGAAATAGGATCAGACAGGAATTACCAGGAAATTTAATTCCTGTTTGTCACTTCAGAAATATAGCTATAATAGCACCTTTCTTTATTTTCACTGAGACAAACAGGAATAAACCACGCAAACTGTGTCAATTATTACCGACTGACGTAACTTCCTCATCATTTGCCACGGTTAAGACAAACATCTTTGATTCGTGTTTTTTTTATTTTTTAGATTCTTTTGACATAGCGTTTTAGACATTACTCTAAGATTTAAATTCTGTGTGTTACCATCGAATATGTAATTTCCTTCGAACGAATCAAGCATGTCATTTCCTTTAACAGCGCGCATGATGACACTATTGTCATTTTTGGAAGACTTTTGAAAGCTTAAAATATTTGGCCGAGCGAGACAACCGTCTCTGCTTCGAATCTAGCAAAATGATCTTTTGTGTGTTTGTTTGTCCATAAGAAATTTCGTACCTACAATCATACATACTGAACTTACAGACGAAATTAAAATTTGCCATACTAGCAGAAGACCGCTTCGTTTCGCTCGCTTAGTCAAAAATGTACTAAAATCCCATTATCATAACTTAGAGTACTACTGACAGCGGAAAAATACACATTAAAACACAAAAAAAACATGTTTATTTGCTCTCGACAAGGAAAAAACGGCTTTATCAGAACAAAGTCAAACTTCTGTTTTTATCTATTTTATATATGTTCTTGTGTGGTGATATTTCGATAGATTTCGTAAATGTTTGTGCTAAGTAATGAGTATGTACTTAATTGTAAATTTTCAGTCACTTTTAATGGACTTTTTTAATATTTTAAAAGGAGGTTCTTAATTATTCGGAAACTATTTTTAGTAGAGTATGTATGTAATCCGATTTCACAGAGATGGCAGGACCGATATTTAAAATATCATATTTTGTTCGAGTGAGTACCTGAATGAATACAGTCTCCCTGTCTGACCTCTCTTGGGTAGACACTTATAGGTAGGTGTTTTAATGTAACTACCATATCCTGATCAGAAGACATATTATATTATTTCATAAAAACACATATGTAACTGGTCACCACAATCGTTTGTGTTTTAAGGGGTAACACGCCATCTACATATTTCTAGATGAACTAAACCCCGAAGGAGCACAACATACGTACCTATACACTATACAGTACCTATACTTTATCAAAATCGATCCAATAATTTTCTTAAATCAAAATAACTTTAATTTTCTTTGACAATACATAGATTTTGCCTGTCGAATTGAAATCGGTTTTTTTTAAAGTGATAGGTGGTTGTTGCCTTTGAACGATACTATAGACGGCCGTCGTGGCCTAGTGGTTAGCATTCTCGCTTTGAGAGCCGGCGGTTCCGGGTTCGATTTCCGGCCGGGGCTCGAACGATGAGTTTGAAAATAATCGATTTTAGATATCTTCGTGCTTGTGTTTGTAATAAACTTAATATACTAGTAAAGTTAGTGGTAGCCTAGTCGGTAAAACTTGCCTGACAAGCGAAAGGGCGCGGGTTCAATCACAGCTTCCGGCATGCACCTTCATCCATAAAAGAAGTGAAATCGTCAATCCGCAATTTGGCCAGCGTGGTGCTTAGGGGAGACCCAGCTTTACGACGTCATAAATGACGTTAATTTTGTCAGCTATGGCATATGCCCCTCCCGGTCACCAGCTCAAGGACCAATCGCTTTGCAAATTGCATAACCTCTGTTACAAAATTTACAATTTAAAATAAATTATAACACAGTATAACAACCAAAAATACCGAACGTGCTAAAAATAAAATCTCGAATTGGAAATTCCGAAAATAAACTTCAATGTAAAAAAAAATAACCTCCGAAACGGACATAGGTATAAAATTATACGATTGCCCAAAAAATATAATTGACTGTAATAAAATTCAACATTCCGGTTTTTGACATTTTTTACTGGTTTTATTTTGAGTGCGACTCAAAAATCTTGACACGCGAAAATCAACTTTTTGTATGTAGTTTTTAATTAGCTTCTACTTTTTTACGGATTCCAAAAAGAGGTGGTAGTCAATTCGACTGTTTTTTTTTAAATATGTTTGTTACTGGTCTTCACAGAGATAGCTGAACCGAATGTAGGGTATTGTTGCTTCCCGCGTGGTACCATTAAATTTTTTACGAAATCGGTCAAGTCAAAATCGGTTGTTTTTTAATTAGAAATAACTGAAATGGTTCTATTGGCGCGTGTCGTAAAAAATAAAATAAAACAATAATTATATATTATTAGTGGCCAATATTACAATTGCTGACCCAAAACTAAAGGCCGAGTCTTGAGACTTTGACCGAGCAGACCTCGAGAGAATGAACTACACATTTAAAAAACAAATAATTATTAGTTCCGCGAACGATCGACCTCGCGACCAAAATACTTTATTTGCGGCTTTATAAAAAAAACGAGTAGCACTTGACCATTTTTTTATATTGGGTCTTTTCAAGTCGTGAGTGAATCGGTTTCTTCTAGCCAAGCGTGTCCCATCTTAAGCCGTATCGTCGCTTCACATCAGGCGAGTTGCGGCCAAACGCAAGCCTATCTCCTATATAAAAAAAGTCTTAATTAATGTTGTGTTCACATGTCTATTCTAAATATTTTTGAATCCGGTCAGTAAATAGTACCGTAGGAAACTGTTTTGTCCCGCCAGGGTCCAATACCTACCAACCAAAAATCTCCGATACACGAAGTTTCGTCAAGATTGATTGGAAAATACGACCTGTACGCGTTTACTGAGAGACGAAAGAACATTTTTTTCCAGACTCGAAGCAGAGACGCTTCGCTCGCTCGGTCAACTGAGCATTTTTTTTTATTATTTTACTGTTGAATAATATGTACGTTTCATGTACACGTCCAAATTCGCGGTTTGTATTGCTGAGTTTCTAGGATTCTTGATACGTAGTGGACACATTCAGCCCCTGTTTGAAGCCTTTTTTTCGCAATTGAAGGTATATAGGCCTATATATAGCTGTCACCCGCGGCGTTGCACGCGATATAAAACAGTGAACACCCACTTGACCCGTTTAGGAATTGAATGCATGGTGGTAGGGCGTTTCCTATCGCTCGCCTGGCGGTTGCTACCCTCAAGTTGTAAAATCTGTCGCCAAGCACCTAACGGTGTGTTCCGGCAGCCTTCCTTGAGAGTGTATTCTAGACTAGGCATGCTCCATCTAGGGCTACAGTATCGCTGACTTCCGTGGTCGTGCGAACTTGTGGTCAAATGCCTTGCTGTAAAGGATATAAAAAATATTCAGAAATTCTTACTTACTCACCCCTACACCCCATAATGAATCCTCTAATTTCATGTCTGTATGTTCAGCGGTTATAGCTTTGCGTTGATTGTGACCTGACAGTTAGACAGGACTTACTCTTAAACATATATACTAGCTGGGCTCCGCGCGCGGATCTCTAATTTTCAAAGCCTATGTTATGCCTCGTACTCAGTGATAATGTACTCGTAGATTTCTAACAGTAAAAGAATTTTTGAAATCGATCCAGCAGTTTTTATGTTTATTTGATACATACATAAATAGAAATATTTTTTTTTAATATTGGTGTATATTTATATATATATAATCTATAATCTAATTAAATATTGAGATTATTAAATACATGCTATTTTATTTAGGTACATTAAATTGTTCCCAAAATAGACGCTTTCAAAATATATATGACATACTTTCCTTTTAAGTGCTTTGAATTTATAATTTTGTCATCTCGACGAAATTCTTACGACCACGTGGCCGAAATATTTTTTGTTAACGAAAAGCAAAGTTTTATCTATAAATTGACTTACACACGTTAAAAATATATGCAATAAAAAGGTATGAATTACTTTTCTTCGGGCTGATGCAAAGAATTCATTATGCGTTTAGCTTATTTCGATTTAATGACATTTTAAGTAGAAGTGTTAAGAATTTATGCTATATATAAATATTAAAAAAATATATAAATGAAAAGTTAAGTGTGTTTGCACTCAATTGAATCGAGTGCAAACATTTTTTTCGCCACGTGTGTTTTTTATTTATTCACGTGACGTTTAGAATCTTTCGCTTGCTCTGTCATCAAAATGTACTGCGTTAAAAGCAAGTTTGCAACCTTGTATAACAAATCTTTACTTTCTTAACCAATTACATAATATTACGAACGAGTAAGCTATATTATAGATGTTCCAAATGACGCCCTAAAATATTAAAATTGACGCCGTCATTTCAGCCACGCGGACGAAATAATCTCTTTAAAGCACGCCTACAGACGTTAAATTTTTTGTTCTCATTTTCAGACAGGTTTTAAGGTCAAGGTCTGTTTAATTTTCGAAACTTGTAATTCTGTTGCTAACTAACATTACTACGGCTTTTAAAATGATATAGAATAAAAAAATATTATCTCTTCTGTAATCTTGACGACACTTGTTGTAACAAACAAGTTCAAGTTTTATTTATTTGTCGAGTATTTACGTTTAAGATGACATAAGACATGGGGATATAATACATAGAGTTATCGGTTAAGGGTCTTTTTTCAAAAGAGCCTTTTTTGGCTTAGTAAATCCCTATTTGTTTTTTACTCTGGAATTCAGAATTGGTCCTAAGTAAAAGTTGTGTCTTAAGATGAGTATAGTGATCGTCTTTTGGCTTAGCACACCTCTGGCTGATAATTACCTAAAAGTAAGAAGAAAATTGGATAAATAAATAAAATCTAATAAATAAATTTATTATGTTACAGGTAAACGAGATCTGCTGCCTCTGGATTACACATTCCGAAAACGAGAATTTGTAACATAAATAAAACAAATCAAAAGTACCTTAATCGGATATAGCTCTAGTTAGTGAAATTTTCTATAAAAATAATAATTAATAACAAGAAAATTCGACCAAAATTTTCTACCAAACTATAAATGACGCTACACTGTTTCCTACCCTGCCTTTTTATACCAAAGCCTTGTAGTAATAATCGATTCGACTGTTTGACTTATTAAGTGATTCAACCTAGTGTTTAATAAAAAGTAGGCAAACTTTAACAAAACATAAAAAAAAATTAAGTCAATAAACGGACACTATTTATGGCGATACAAACAATAGTGACAAATAAATCCAATTATTCATCAAATATAAGTGACTCGTTTGAAAACAGTGATATAGCAAACACATTTTGCCCGGTAAATAATAAAGACAATAAATCAATTGAAAGATAAAATCAAAGTGACTAAAATCACCCAAGTGATTGAGATATATAGTGACTAAAATCACTCAAGTGTTTGAGATATAGTGACTAAAATCACTCAAGTGGTCGAGTTATAGTGACTTAAATCACCCAACTGATTGAGATATATAGTGACTAAAATCACTCAAGTGTTTCAAATATAGTGACTAAATGTAATCAAATAGTTGAAATATAGTGACTAAATGTAATCAAATAGTTGAAGATGTTGCCCCAGCAGTATTGCCTGCGATGGAAGCATCACCACTCTAATGTACAGAGCATGTTTGCGCAGCTTCTGGAAAAAGGTTGGTAGTTTTTCTTTTACTCAATTTTCAACAAAAAAATTTTGGCATATGTTCATCTTCGTGTTTAAAATGTTCATCTCATATGTCAACTGGGCCTGCCCGCAGCGGGGCCAGTTGACATATGAGCCGTAAAACTGTCTCCAATTCGTTTAAATTGTTCAATTATTTTGATTAATAAATAAAACAAAGTACTTGACCGATTTTGAACTAAAAAGGGATATTTTTTCAAACTAAATTTATCCAAACCAAACTAGTCCAGGAGTCGCCAATACCTATAAGAAAAGCTCTATAGGTAATCTTTCTGCTATATTTTTTTTTGTTGTTGTACAACAAAGAGTCTTTCTGTATTTTTTTTAAAGGCCCTTGCCTAATTACTGATAAATAATCAATATAATGATATTTTCAAAGCCGGTCAAATATTTTTCTAATGACAGTACGCTTTCTGACATCTCTAACCAAACGTTGTTTTAAACATAAGTACGAAATTGATCGACTTTTCTGTAGGCCCCTCTCTTAGGGCATTGTTGAGCAAACTAACGCGGTCAGATAATGCCCCACTAATTCCGGAAATAAAATGAAGAAAGCGAAAAAATTGATTTTGTCTAAGTAAAGCCTAGCAATTAGATTTGATTATTATGAGAAAATTAGTAGTAACGACCCGCGGCGATACCCGCGACGTATAATTTGTCGATGAACATGTCTGTTTGATCAGTGTCTGGTTGTTTATTATAATGTATATCAGTCATCAGGTTAACATAGCACAGGCTTTGCCTAGTTTGAAACCTGAAGACCTTGTGGGGATGTTGTCCCATATTATTATTATATATTATTAAACCTTAAACCCACATTTGACGCTCTCAGGGGTTGCATCTCCAAAAATCATTTCTTATGACGAGTACATTAATACAATGAATACACCCTACAAATTTTATGCCTTCAAGTTCAGTGGTTTAGGCTCTGCGTTGATTCCTAGAAAATATCAGTCATTCAGGACTTACTCTGTTATATATATATATTTACGAGAGGAATAATATAATTATAATATATATATATATATATAAGAGATGTTTGACTTTTCCGGGGATCGAACCCGTTACCAGTACTAGTTAGCAATGGGTTTGCTTTTATGTGTAGACTAACACCCTTAAGTATTGTCACACCATTTGGTTACACTTTGGATAGTTATAATCTTATATATAAAAATCAATTGTTGTTCGTTTGTCTCGCTAAAACTCGAGAACGGCTGGGCCGATTTAGCTAATTGTGGTCTTGAAATGTTTGTTGTACTCCAGGGAAGGTTTAAAAGGCAAGAAACATAAATAAATGTTAGGTGGTACGAAGTTCGCGGGTCAGCTAGTATATATATATATATATATATAAAGAGTAAGTCTTGTCTGACTTACAGACTGACAAGTCACAGGCAACTCAGAGCCTATATCGCTAAACCTAGAGACATACAATTAGGAAGTTGTATTATATTATAGGTTGTAGGGGTACTCAGAATAGATTTTTGGCAATTCAACTCCTAAGTGGGTCAAAAAAGGGTTCAAAGTTATATGTCACGTCTAGTCTATACATGTATAGGTAAACTAATAACGAAAGTATAATTTTCTGACTGAGTAGGTTCTCTCGCCACTAATGTAACGCTAGAAATTTTATAATTTTTAAATGGCAGTAAAACTTAGTACTCGCGCTAATTTTTACACGATTAATCGACAGCTTATCTACGTAAATATTTAAGAGGCAATCAGCACTGCAAAACTAATCCCTATTTTTTTATGATTTGAGTTATTGGAATTATTTAATTGTCAGGATTTTTTAAATTGGGCATATTTACTCGAAAAAGGGAAAGTTTGCTACTAGCGCCATTTGCCGACCGATCTAAAAATAATATTTGGAAGAAACATGCGAAGGACTTCATAAGCCCACCCACTTCTTCCTAGCACTTAATAAGAATTCTTAATAATAACTATAAATCAGTGAAATGGTTGTTGCTTTTTCTTAGTTTTTTTTAATGAAAAAATGGTCATCACTTCGCTGAACTACATCTTTTTGAGCTTTAAAAATCAAAGACACCGTATAAAAATCAAGGTGTCGCTGTGTTATGTAAAAAAATAAATGGGTACATAAATATAACGGTTCCATTTCAAGATCAGAAAATAAAACTACCGTACATACTCGTATAAACACACCAGAAGGACAACTTTCACTTTTGTGTTAACGTAACTCTATTTTTAGACACAAACGCCTACGGCAGAGGTAGGTCGCGATTATGACATGTATTATGAAGTGTATTTTTGGAAGCGGTTGACGATAAATCGTATGATTAATATATTCAAAAAAAATAATATAATATTTTTTGAAAGAAATCCTTTTAGAATAAGAATAAGAAATATTTATTGACCTTTAAATAACATTCGTTACAGGCAAGTCTTGTTACATTTTAATTATTAATTACTTTAAAAAGAAACTTAACTTATAAATACTTTTATAGTTCTAAGAACAAATAGTTATTATATTATACATTTATATTGTCATTTATTTCTTTACCTATTACTAACATTTTGTAATTGTTGTTCATCACACAAGAACGATGATTCCACAAGCTGCATTCACATATATTCACTGAGTTTATAAAAAGGAATTCTTTCAAAAAAATATTTTAATTTTTGTTTAAATATTTTAAAATTGAGTTTCATCACGCTATTTGGTAATTTATTGTACATTAATATTTTTATTAAACTAAGTGAATATATGTCACTGCAGTTTGTCGAATTATCGTTCTTGTGTAACGAACAACTATTACAAAATATTACTAATAACTAGAGAAATAAATCACAATGTAAATATTTAATATAATAAATATATGTTATAAGAACTATAAAAGTATTTATACAAGTTTTTTAAGTAATTAATAATTCAAATGTAACAAGACTTGCCCGTAACGAACGTTAGTCAATGGCCAATAAATATTTCTTATTCGTATTCTAATAAATAATTTGTCATTATTAATTGAGTCTGGGTCAATTATTATTTGGTATGGTTCGAAAGTGACGTCATTAGCGAGGGATAAATTTGTACAAGAGCGGTTCAAGAATAGGGCCCTAGCCCTGAGATTTTACTAAAAAGACAACTTTCACTTTAATGTGAACTCAGTCTATTTTTAGGCACAAACACCTACGGCAGAGGTCGGTCGTTGTTATGTATTATGATGTGTATTTTTGGAAATGTTGACGATAATTATTTATTAATCGTACGATTAATAAATAATTTGTCATTATTAATTGAGTCTGGTTATTTAGTGTGCCTAGTCGGTAAACCCGTTGTCGGAAAAGGTAAATAACTTTCAAAGATAAGTGAAGTCCCCAACCCGCAATTTGGCCAGCGTGGTGGACTATGGCCTGCACCCCCTTCGTGGGGAGACCCGTGCCCAGCAGAGGATTGATACGTAATACGTAATTGAGTCTGGGTCAATTGTTATTTGGTATGGTTCGAAAGTGACGTCATTAGCGAGGGATGAATTTATACAAGCGGTTCAAGAATAGGGCCCTAGCCCTGAGATTTTACTAAAAAGACAACTTTCACTTTAGTGTGAACTCAGTCTATTTTTAGGCACAAACACCTAGGCAGAGGTAGGTCGTTATTATGTATTATGATGTGTATTTTTGGAAGTTGTTGACGATTAATCGTACGATTAATAAATAATTTGTCATTATTACTCGAGTCTAGTTAGACTAGGCCCTGAGATTTTACTAAATCGACAACTTTCACTGTAGTGTAAACTAAGTCTATTTTTAATCACAAATGCCTACGGCGGAGGTAGGTCGTGATTACGTATTATGGTATTCATGATATGTATTTTTGGAAGCGGTTGTCGATTAATAAGAATTTGTTATATTGGTTGGTTGTGTCCGAAAACACGTGTACTACAGAATATTTAAGCGAGTGACATGATATTTTAATAATGTGACCTTTTAACCGACTGCGAAAGAAGGAGGGTTATGTTTTTCAAGTGTATGTATGTATGTATATTTCTTAGACACGTCCTAGTGCCTAAACGGCTTGTCGTATTTTTATGTGAGTGGTATCAATAGATTCGGCTTTACCTGCAGATGCTATACAGCCTATGACCATCCTGCATCTCGCGATTTCAGTAGTTAATATACGTAGGTCTAAAGTTCTTACCGGCGGGTTTTTTGAAGTCACTTGTAACCACCTGTTAATAATGCGACTTATTGCATTTACAATTTTTGGGAATAAAGGCACTTGCCCGTTATATTTTTTTTTTTAAATATAGATTCAATAATTTGCAAAAAATATCCATAACCAAATTTTAACTTTCACTGAAGTGTAAATTCAGTTTATTTTTAGGCACAAACCCCACGGGCGGTGGCGGGTCGTGATTATGTATTATGATGTTCATGACTTGTGTTTATATAATCAATAGTCCTAAAATAAAAAGACTATCGTTCTGAATGGTTTGTTTCCGTGTCTAGGGCGAAATATTTGAGTTCGTCCGTGTTAGCTTCAAAGGAGTACCCCCACTGTATTCGCCTTATATACAACGTGGAACAAACAGAAAGGTGTGACAATACTTAAGGGTGTTAGTCTACCCATCAAAATGAACCAAAAGCAAAACAAAATTTTGAATAATTTGAAAAAAATATATTGCATTCTCCATTAAATTTGACAGATCACGTCACCAATTTTAATATGAAGATACTAATATATTTTTTTTAATTATGCAAAAATTTAAGTAATGGATTCACCTTGATGGGTTGACTAACACCTTTAAGTATTGTCACACCATAACGATTCACGTTGTATATCTACTAGTAGCACTTAGGGGTTGAATTTCCAAAAGAATACTTTTTAGTACATACCTACACCTTATAATAAATACACCCACTAAATTTCACTCAAGCAAATAGCAATCAAGCCAGGACTTACTCCTTTGTATATATATATATATATACTAGCTGACCCGGCCACGCGTTGCTGTGGCTATTTTATAGCGTCAACAACACGTGGTAATTATGCTGTTAAAATGTAGCTTTTATGACACGTTCGTAGATTTACCATAGCAGCGCCATCTATTGATTACTTACTCAACCCAGTCGAAAGGTATCGACATCTGTTAGAATCATTTGGAGTTAACAGATAATTGTGACTGTCAAATAATAACAGACAAATAATTAGCAATAAATTAAAATTGCGACTATAATTTGAGATTTAAACTATCCTATCTCTCAAGTTGGATCGAACTGCACATGGTGTGCGAATTTTATTATAATCGGTTCAGTGGTTTAGGAGTCCATTGAGGACAAACATTGTGACACGAGATTTATATATATTAAGATATATATTGTATGAAAACTCAGTCCTAGGGCCTATTTTTGAACCGCTTGTATAAATTCGCTAATGACGTCACTCTTTCGAACCATACCAAATAATAATTGACCCAGACTCAATTAATAATGACAAATTATTTATTAGAATACGAATAAGAAATATTTATGGGCCATTGACTAACATTCGTTACAGGCAAGTCTTGTTACATTTGAATTATTAATTACTTAAAAAAATATTGTAATACTTTCATAGTTTTTATAACATATATTTATCATATAGTTATATTATATATTTATATTGTATTTTTTACCTGCTTATATATATAACAAATCACCGGTTTCTAGCTAGTTCCTATGCCAAACTCTTTCCGCGAGATCCGCGGAGTCCAGCTAGTTTCTATGCCAAACTCTTTCCGCGAGATCCGCGGAGTCCAGCTAGTTTCTATGCTAAACTCTTTTCGTGAGATCCGCGGAGTCCAGCTAGTTTGTATACCAAACTCTTTGTGACCTTTTATAGCCTAAATCCGTCAACCAGACTGCGATGTGTTCGTTCGATTCGTCATTATCTGCAGATAGTTATAGACTGTACTGGCTGCATCCCGCGGTTTCACTTGTTTAAATAATTAATGATTAGTTAATTAGATCATTACATTAATTAATCAAAGAAATTAGATTAATTCATTAATGAAATTCAATTAATTAAAGAACTAAGATTAATTAATCAAGGAAATAAATTAATATTTTTAATTAACAAAATAATTAAAAAATAATTAATGTTTAAATTATTAAAATTAGTAATGGTGATAAAAAAATTAAAAATTGTATTTTTTTAAGTCGCCTTTACTACTCATCAATGTTAAACATTACCTGCTGCAACACTGGATCTTACCAATTAAAAAAAATTAAATAAAAAAAATATCCGCCATTGTCTGGCGGCGGCCACCTTGAATTGATTTTCATCAAACATAGCTTAGAACAACTAATTAAAACGGCGAAAAGAGATACTTTGTAAGCCTCAAACACGCCTAGCCAAAGTTAGAAAACAAGGCATTTATATTAAGATATGTATGTTTAACAAATTGCCCCATGCTGTAGTTAATCTTCACGCGAACGATTTTAAACGAAAAATAAAGCGGTTTTTTGAGTCTACCCCAATTTACTCGGTTAAAAAAATTATGAACATGAATTTGAGTGAATCTTCGTTCTTAAGTGAGCAAATATAATTTTATTTTAAATATACTTAAGTACGTGATAACTGAATTGTTAACTAGATTTATCGTCATTGTTTTTTCTTTTTAGCAATTTCTTATTTATATAACACTAGCTGACCCGGCCACGCTTTGCTGTGGCTAAAGTTTTTAGTAGATTTACCATAGCAGCGCCATCTATTGATTACTTACTCAACCCAGTCGAAAGGTATCATTTGGAGTTATATAATCATTTGGAGTTAACAGATAATTGTGACTGTCAAATAATAACAGACAAATAATTAGCAATAAATTAAAATTGCGACTATAATTTGAGATTTAAACTATCCTAGCTCTCAAGTTGGATCGAACTGCACATGGTGTGCGAATTTTATTATAATCGGTTAAGTGGTTTAGGAGTCCATTGAGGACAAACATTGTGACACGAGATTTATATATATTAAGATATTGTTAAATCCAACTAAACAATTATAGTCAAAACTTACAAACTAATAATGACGTTAAAGTAGCTTATTATATAATGACTTTAATAAATTCTACTCACATTAATGTAGATTGTTTTAGAAGTATTATTATATCAGTAATTTTGCGTCGAGGGTAAAAAGAAAAAAAATACGTGTAGCTCTGGGGACTGCCGCGGTAAAGCTATTGCATACGCAAACGTCTAGTCGCACGCACACAAAAACCGTGCCGAAGTCTGTTGAACTGAAAGTTAAAGTTAACATTAGACGAGTGTTAGGTTTATTTTCGTTACGGAATTTCTTGATTCGGCCTCCGCGCTCAAAGCCCGCAATAAAAGCTATGCAATAGCTTAAATAAAATGTATCCATCAACTTGCGTACTAATCTACATTCTTAAATTAGATGTAACGGTTCTTTCAAAAGCCGAATTCATCTAATTATCGATCTATCTAAAGATACAAATTCATTTTATTAATCTCGCAATATGAGCGGTCGGCGCACGTGGCACTTACCACAAAAACTCGACCGGTTTCGTATGCGAATCTTGTATGTATTAATTTGTGGCCAGTTTTGCCAACATTCTATTTTTAAACGGCTATTTATTAACATAGACTAAAGAGGACTGGAACTCTGTCAAAGAAACTCCTTGCTGATTGAAGGAATAAGGTTATTGTTCTGAGGCATAGACGGCTACGAATCTATAGTTGCGTAAATTTTTGTGTAGAATCAGGAATGTCTAGATTTTCTAGTTTTTTGACTTGCCCTGTGAAAAAATTATCCGCCATTTTGCAGCGATTTTTAAACGACTGGATAGAAGGAGGGTTATTGAAAATGACCTCCTTTTGATTCAGTTCACGCACTTTTACGTCTCAGTTGCGGTTACGTTGCGTGGTTTCGATGTTTATCTATGACAGGTTGGTTGACATAAGCCTGACATATTGTGCCTGGTTGATAATCATTAAACTGTCAATGTGTGTAAAATTTTCAATTTTTTTTTAGCGAAACTGATATTGATAAGAAATATTTGGGGTACCAAGAAAATAATACCTAATCAAAAATTTCCAACAAAAAGCGACATAGGATTAGTGACTTACAACAAAAAAGTTGGCCACGAATTAAAACCTCCTCATTTTTAGGATACGGGATACTATTACTACTTCAAAATTTGTATTATTATCAAATTTTTTGTATAATATGATGTTATAGCGGCAACACTGGACGGACTGTCGCCAGGCTGTATCTCATAAACACTTTGACATTTGAAATTTACACAGATGATATGCATTTCTGTTGCCGATATAAAATGAAACACAAAAAACCTAATCAAAAATATAATCTTGAACTATGTTAAAAGCGACAACAGGTAGAAAATTGAACCAATGATGTATAGATACTCGTAACTAGCGGGTGGGTTCGCTTCGCTACGTATAAAGTGAAATAACAAAAATGTGATAAATGAAGAACCGCTCGACCGATTTTGTGCAAACTTCACACAAACCAACTACTAAATAGTCCGAACAGAGCTTAAACCTTTGGTTTGGATAGGTGAGCCCGTTCTTGAGTTATAAAATTACAACGAAAAGTGGCATTGAATTTTTTACACATAAGGATGGTACGGAACCCCTCGTGCGCGAGTCTCATAAGAACTTGGCCGATTTTTTATTTATTTATTATAATCAGTTTAAAATGACCTCTTTTTGACTCAGTACACGCACTTTTAACGCCACAGTTGCGGTAACGTTGCGCGGTTTTGATGTTTATCTTTGACAGGTTGCTTGACATAAGCCTAACAAATTGTGCGGTAGATTAGCATTAACCTGTCAATATATGTGCGTGAGCGGAACGAGACGTAAGCGCTTGTCATTTGTAGGCCTTAATCGAACAAGATACACTTTCAAACGATATAATTAATTATACGCACATATCATGTCCAAATAGTCGACGTATAGACGTATAGGGTTATCGGCTAGGGAAAGGTGGTCAGTATACACACCCTAAGGAACAACATTCACTATAGAACCAACTCTGATTAGATAAGAAAAACAGCAGTTTCATATATTTTTTATGGAACAGATGTTTTTTTTTCAATAAATTAAAAGTTATTTGTTATACAAGAGTACAAAGTTGCTTTTTTTTAAACGCGTGCTCACTTTTGATGACCGAGCAAGCGAAGGATTCTAAAATTGAATCACGAGCGCAGCAAGTTATTCGAAAATTACAATCATGAGCTAACTAATTCGTAAACCTTCCCTGAACATTCACACAAAAAAAAAACAAAATCAGCTAAATCGGCCCAGCTGTTCTCGAGTTTTTGAGACAAACGAACATCAATAGATATTGACATATTACGAGTAGAAGGTCCTTGCCGCAATGGCACTCACTATTTATCTAAAAATAATTTGTTAGTTTTATTAATGTATTTAAAAAAGTTATAAGTTATATATTATTAGTTAGCAAAGTTATTATACAACCATAGGTGTCGTAACTGGTATAGTTTTACATATCATCTCCATCTTGACTTATCTTGTTTGACCATCAAGATTTCGGAAATTATGCTTGTAAATTTTTTTCATTAAGAGATTTAGTCGATTCTTACGAAAGGCACGAGTTATTGAAACTGTATATCTACCGCCCGGACTTTAAATCCCTCTCTTAACTTAAGAACTTTTTAAAAGAGTAAATGAATACAGGGTTATCGGTTAGGGGTGTACTAAGTTGAAAGGGGGTTTGGTATACACATCATAGCGAACAACGTTCACTAAGGGAGCAACATTAAATTCGCGATAATAATATCTGCTGTTCCTTAGAACATTTCATTGGTCGTTGACAAAATGTATAAAATAGTTTTTATTTTTAATTCAGTATTGATCCCATAATGATAGTTTTATGGAAATTATGAGTACAGTGACCCCCTTTCTGCTAAGGACACCCCTAACTGATGACCCTGCAACCACACATAAATGCGAAAGTGTGTTTTTTGGTTTGTCTGTTTGTTTTCTCCTCAGCAACTAAGTAACGGATCGACTTAATTTTTAGCATATAATTATATATATTAGGTCCTTACATATGAAATTGGCGTTTTGTCGTAATGGCCACTTTGATCTCAAATATCTCTTCTTTGGTTAGGGATTCCAATTTCAAATTTATACAGCTATTTATTCATACATTTCTTGTTATGCAGGTCGAAATTTCCAGAACGAAAACGTTGGAACCAAAAACACACTGTGTTTTCTTTTGCGACACCGCCGCCATACACATCATTAATCCTTCGAGCCGTTTCTGCAGCACTGGTACCTCGGTGGAACTCGTACTCGTAAATAACGCGATATTTCAAGTTTTCCATTTTGTAAACTGCGTGACGCAAAGAAATAACCAAACGAGGACAAAACAAATGAATTACGGTTTTAGAAATACAAATGTATGAATAAATAGCTGTATAAATTTGAAATTGGAATCCCTAACCAAAGAAGAGATATTTGAGATCAAAGTGGCCAGTACGGCAAAACGCCAATTTCATATGTAAGGACCTAATATGTTATGCTGTTACTTTGAGAGTGTTCCACCGGAAAAATGGTTTTTTCGTCTATCAGTTAGTATGTATAGATGTTTTGGACAGGTCGTAGTTTCCATCCAATCTTGACGAAAATTGGTACATATAGGTTTGAGTTCATTAAATTTTTTAGCCCTCGGTGATTTTTGATTGAAGGGGTATAATTTTCCTGCGGCGCCATTTACTTGCCGATTGCAGCAAAATATGGTACACATGCGGAACACAAGATTAATTGATTCCTAAATATTAAAAAATCGGTTCATGAATATGAAATTTTTTTATCGATTTTTTCATTCGGTTGTCGTGTTTTTTCATTAACTCACAAAAAATATTGTGCTCGCGAGGTCAACAGTTCACCGAGCTATTAGTCTAATTATAACCGAGTTTACGAAAAAAATATATTAAAGCGTATAATTTTATTTTAATATTTTGTAAATATTAATATTTTATTTATTTATTTCCAGGTTTCATTTAAATTTTACCAAATTTGGTCTTATAGCTATAAATCCAAATAACTGAAATAATTGCCTGCTTAATTGAAGCCGGTTTCTTACTTTTTAAAATGATTAATTGTTTAATGTTGTAGGTACTTGACGACGGGTCTCTGTCTAGTCAAACTATGTTTGTCGTAGCCACGCAAAAACTAGATTTTTGAATCACATTAAAAATTTAGAAAGTCTTGTTATGAGTTTTTTTCAAACCACTTGCGGTCATCTATTTTAAGATACTGCATTCTATTGACTCAACTTGTTGTTTTTTTTTTTGCGTAACAAGATTAATTTGCATCAATTTGAAAATTATGCAAATTTAACTGATAAAAATTTAGATACAAGTGTATTTTGATTTTAATTTTGTCGGGTCGATCGGGTGTAACGAACTCGTAAATGTATGCATTTTTTTAAGTACAGTTAATCTATTTTTGGTATAGATAATTTAGGTTTTGTGACATTACAATGTGACGTGGCTGACATGTTGGTTTTTTACTGATTGTTTATATTTTTGGAACTCAAAATAGTAGTTTTTTAGACTTATTGTTTAGTTAATTTTTAATCCCCGACGCAAAAACTACGGGTTTGGGAATAGTTTATATAGTTTCTAATAGTTTCACGTGTGTGTGTGTGTGTGTGTGTAAGAAAGAAAGGAAGGAAGGAAGACATTTATTTGTACCAAAATACTACTTGGAGACAGAGATTTATCATAATAAATATCTAACAGAGTTGTTTTAAAAATGTATGGAGCTCCGGCCAGGATAGTGTACATGATACCGTAAATACTTTTCATCTTTAAAATATCAGCCAAATTCAAATGAACATAACTTATCACAGTGTACAAAATTAATTTCGAATAATAAAATTTCCAATGTTAATTACGCAAAAAGGAGTTTTATGCGTTTTTATCGTGTCAATGTTGACATTTGTGTTTGAATTTTGCAATTCACAGAATTTAGATATTTCTTTACACAATGAAGGAAGCGACTGACGCATTTTTCATTAATAGACAGCATTAACCACATATTTAGACATTTTTCGGTGGCAGAAAATGAAACAAGTCCTTTCTTGGCACAAACCGATTCCAACTCAAGTAAGAAGTGTGTCTGTGGGTATCGTACGAGTAGCTAACGAATGTTTGTTTTTTTTTGTTTAGGTGGATTAGTCATCAGCATGGCCGCCGCTTCATAATGGTGGATTTATATTTTTCCGCAACTCGGCAACTTTGTCTGTAAATCAAAATAATTAAAAAAATATTGGACCCCAGTTATATATAATTATACTTATAGCGACAAAAATATAAAAGAAACATTTGTTGAAACACTAATTAAACTAAACCTACTTGCAAATGAAAAAGAAAAAAGAAAAGATTAGTCATAAAGTCCGTTAGTTGAGGGAAAAGTGGCAAAAATGCTGACAGCATTGCCACGTTTTGAGATTCTTTGATTCAAAATAAAACAGCACATAAGAAAAAAAAAATTTGCCGTATTGAAGTTGGTTGTATAATTTTTTTAAATAATTGTATGACAAAAAATCGCAAGTACTTATTTATTTATAGTATAGACATTTATGAAAACTGGTACACCTTGAGTCTGGATTTTTATCTGACGAAACTTAAACTCGGTCCGAATTTGGCCTAGACCTCAGGCCAGAAATAGCACCAGCGTTACTGCAATAATTCTTATAATATCAAAGTTAAAAATAACTATCAAGAGTCCTTGTCACTTTCTAAGAATACAAAATGGAATTGGCTCACCGAAACCGGTCTAAGAAATTTGGCTCTCATGAATATTTTGACTTTAGATACGATAATCCGATAGATAATGGATTTTTAAAATGAATTTTGTTTTGATATAATAGTTTTTGCTAATTTATTGTACTGGTGTGAAAGTGTGGTTTATTTATAGCGTTTTTTAGTAGCTGTTACCCGCGGCGTTGCACGCTATATAAAATTGAATATAAAGAGTTTTCAACTTTGAAGCCCCCATTTAAACCCTTAGGTGCTGGAATTCAAAAAAATATTTCTTAGTACATCAGTCAGTCAAGACTTACTTACTCTTGTATAAATAGAGAATACTAGTTGCGGTCACCCGCGGCGTTGCCCGCAACAAATTTTAATATTCAAAAGTTACAAACTTTGAACCCCTATTGGTTCAAATAGGGGTTCAAAGTTTGACCCTTAGGGGTTGAATTTACATAAAAACTTTCTTAGTACATCTTACTCTCTATAATGAAAACACGCGTTTTGTAGCGATGTTGGTCGAGTGGTTAGTGGGGTTGATTGCCGTGCAAAAGGTACGAGGTTCGATCACACGAAATATGCAAAAAGAGCCTGAGCTACCGGTGAAGGAAAACAATGTATTGAAACCATAGCATGGTGGTAGGGCGCCTGGCTAGCTACCACCCTCAAGTTGTAAAATCTGTCGTCAAGCACCTAAAGGTGTGTTCCGGCAGCCTTCCTTGAGAGCCAGTGTATCTTAGCGTATATCAGTCAGTCTATCAGGACTTTTGACATACTCTACTATATTTTTTGAGAGTTTATCAAAGAACCTATTTTTTCATATCCTATCAAGAAGTTTCGCGTGTCTTTGGTTACCTAATGTTATTGAATGGATCAGGAATGGCGGCGAGAATCCCCAGTCGAAAATCCTCGACGATAAAAATATCCGTTAACACCATATATCAAGATCGGTCTAGACTCAGGCATGAAAGAAGTGAATGCAAGAGCAAGCAGACTGGGTTTCATTTTGACAGCTGTTAAAACTAAACCAAGATTGCTTGTTCTTGTTTTCAACTCTAGCCCTGTTGTATGTTCCCGTTAGTACGCAATTTTCATACAGACATACCAACTGACATATGAAAACAAATTTGCCAGACGCGAAGCAGAAATGCTGTTAAAAAATCCATTTACTTAAATACTGTTATCTATGCAATATATATTCACCAATTAGGCTCAGCTAGCTCTCGCAATCGTAACGAATTTCAATAAAATAAACATAGCTATATATTTAAGTTATTTATTATTATTATTTCAATTTTCATATTATGTAGGAAAAAGCAAGATTCTTATCGGCAAAGCATTAGCATTTTGCGAAAAAAATTTGTGCACGCAATCTTAGTCTGACTTTCTAATCTATAAATAGTATTTGTGAATATTTTATTATGGTCGCGGTGTCAAAAAATCTGATAGTGTAGTTTTTTAAAGCGCGTGGTTCTGTATATGATAATTTAATGCTAAGAATAAGGTTGTATTTTATTTTAAACTAATGATTTATGTAAATTGTACAGTTATTTCGATTTAAAAACTAAAGTGTAGGATCTATTTCGATAAAAATTGAATGTGATTACTTCAGTATACCCATTCCAACAAATAGATATACGAATCTGTTTAGCCGTCCCCGACAAATCAGGTAAATAAAAAACGAGTCTAATTGAGTACCTCCTGTTTTATTGGAAGGTCGTTAAACATGGGATTTTATTAGTACTAAATAATAACCAGAATGCCGGTTTTTATCTGGCCCAACGTATAAGCATTGCCATTCAGCGTGGTCATGCGGCTAGCATGCTGCGCACGCTGCCCTCTGGTGGTGGTTTGGGGCATTTGGATTATCATTATATCTTAAATGTTAGTCTATAGGTAATCTTTCTGCTATATTTTTTGTTTTGTTTGTTGTTGTACTCGTAGTTAGTCATTTCGTTTATGTTAATAAAGGATAATAATTCGTCTTCTTCTTCTTCTTGGTTACCTAAGTCCCCACATCGGGGCATAGTTCAGATGTCATTCTGTCCTTTATTCTGCTGTGTATTAGGCTTACCGTTTCACCTCAGCCCACATCAATCCAGAGTTTTGTTGGTCTTATTAAATAAGAAGAAGCAAAACGTTTGGTATATCTGCTATAAGTGGAAGACGTTCTGCCGATCTTCTGGACGTACGATAGCGGAATGGTGAAGAGGGGATAAGATCGAACAGCTCCTGTGCACACTCCCTGTGGAAAATTCGGTAAAAATGAGATAAACTTGCAACTTTACATCGATGGTCTAAGCTCTGAAGCTTTTTACTCACCAACGTTTCATCAGCAATTGGAGGTGAGAACAGTACTCCATACAAGATCGCACCTGAGCGTGGTAAAGATTGTACCTGTCAAAGTGAGGCCAGCCTATCCCCATTTCCGACGTCGTGTCTGCATATCAATAGGTTCTTCTTGGCACTCTCTCCAGAGATCGATGTTGGCAATAAGGTCTTTCCAGAAGATCTTCAGGATTTGCCGCAGGCATCGGTTAATGAAGACTTGAAGTTGTTGTTATTTATAACTTGTAGTACTAATGAAACCCTAGTAAGTATGAAAACTGTCCATTGTGGAAGATAGAACGGGAACTGACAGAAGGAGAGAGAAAATCTATAGGGGTTCATTATAGTACCACGGAACCCTACAAATCTTAGAACTGTATACATAGTTGAAAAATAGCTAAAAACTACGTTCGTATTACGTACAGGTACGTGAAAACTAACATCCAGGCAAAACCATAAAAATTTACGGCAATTTTTTCTATCCTTAGCTAGGCATTTGACCACAAGCTTTTGGTTTTTTATATAAATTAAACAGTAAAGCCTAGTAAATAATGTGTTACCTATGTGAAAGAAACCACTGGAATCTGACAACATTAAAAGGTAGAAAAGAGCTATATCTTATTGTATGGACAAGTCTATAGCTGTCTCGACAGACTCGTCAAAGAAGACTTAAGTTCTTAACACATGTTAACACTCACCGCTGCATAATTTCATGTATTCAAATAAATAATTTACTATACGATAAGTATCTATAAATGTCTTCCACATATATTATAATGATAGTTAACGTCAAAGGGTTTCTAATACCATGCCTAATTTGCCTAAGTAAGTTTACATAATAAACCCGTTTGAATAAACCAATATCATAAATTTCAATGTGCTAGTTAAGCAGTTCGCACTTCGACTTGCTCTTGGCCAATTTAACTTATTAGAAATTATAAGTAATACTTAATAAATGTGAAAACCTATTCCGATTCAATTTATAGGTTTTTGTCAGTTACTAGCTGACCCGGAAAACTTCGTACCGCATGACAGCTATGTATGTATTTCACCGTTTCAACCTCTCCTGAACTTTCACAAACATTTCATAACCAAAATCAGCTAAATCGGCCCAGTCTTTCTCGTTTTAGCGAGACAAACGAACAGCAATTGATTTTTAAATATTTCTTAGATTTTGATTGACTTGGTTTGTAAATCGAAATAAACTCTGGACCAATTTTGATACACAAATTTGTTTGGGATCTAGTAAGCACCATATTAAACAAAATATTAATTTTCCAAGTGAAACCAGACGCCTGTGTGAAATTGGAGTACATACAAGAACTTTACACCCACGTGAGTTTTACCACAAGTGAAATTACAGCCTATGACCATCTGCAGGTGAAGACGAATCTACTGACATCACTCACATAAAAATGCAACAAACCGTTTAGGCTCTAGAGCGTGCCAAAGAAATATACTTACATACATACACTCGAAAAACATAACCTTCCTTCTTTCGCAGTGGCTAAAAAGTTTACAACGAATTCCTCTCACATTGAAATCGGTTTAAATAAACATTAGGTATATATACTTCTGTATTCTAACAATGTTTCGTTATACATGTAATTAATAAACATCATATGCAAAGGAACCCTAATATTACGAAAGCTGACCAACAACTTGTTTAAAAATCTATAAATATATTTAGACTAAATCTAGAATATTTACGCAAATCAGCTGGCTGCATACTCGGTTCAGTCAATTGTTGAAACTCGACTGACTAGTTTAGGAGACCCGTTTGGGGTTATCCAGTTACTGGAACTGACTTTATAACAGCAACTGTCTAGACATTTATCATTGAATTACATTGGACATTATGCGCCAGAAGACGGCCAACTGCGTAATAAATATAGGCCTCATTCTTAGGACGTCTTTCCGAATGTCAAGCTGAAATTGTATACATCAGTTATTCTTGACTTTTTCTATGCCTTCCACCTAGTGGGGGACCTGCGCTGTGCTACGTCTTTCGGTTCGTAGTCGCCACTCAAGAACCTTTCTTTCCCATCGGTTTACGATACTTCGAGTGATGTGGCCACCCCATCGCCATCACGACTTGCAAATCCTACATGCTGTGTTTAGCTAAATTAAATTATCAACATTTTGCCAAGTCTAATACCTTTGATAGCCTTGAAACTCGCGACAATAGTTAGGTTTAGAGAGTTGTCACCTTATTGTCTTCTTCATAACCGGGTAACATTTAAGAAAAAAGAGGTTTGCTTTAAAAAAAAAATCAAAAACCGTGACAATAGAAACAAGGTCTAAAATACTGTGGCTCTCCGGCAAGATACAAATTATAGTTGTTTATTCGTTTCCGTGGTTACATTACTGCCAAAGAAAATTATGACAGTTGGTAGTTTGCGCGAGGTAATTTTTGAAAGCTTGGAATGTCAAATTATTTTGGTCCCGAGGTCACTAATCGCAGAACTACTAAGTGTTATCTATCAAACCAGTAACTTGCTTATAGAGCTTGTATGTAAGAACAATTCTTAAGCATTGCATTTTGCTCAGTACTGGAACATTGCAAACACTGCATTTTAAAATACACCGGAATCGCTGCAAGTCCCCATTCTTCGTGTAGAAAAGAGACGGCATTACTACTCTGACTTAAGATTCGTCTAGAAAATAATCTTCAAGTATAATTGTGAATGCTTATTGGCCAGCAAAAATGTTTAATGAAAGGTTAACCTTAGTTACTGTTAAATGTAATTAGACTCTATTACTGAAGCTTTAAAAACGAAACTGCAATGGATTTTTAGCACCGAGTTTAAAATTAGAGAGATCGAGTATAATCATTGGGTGAAGATTTTTGCACTAACGTTATGCAAACCAATAGTAAAGACGAAAATGGCATTTGATGTGTGATAACACTTTTATGATTTATTTAATTTCTGGTAGCTGTCTTTTTCCGCTGCGTTGATCGACATAAACTTAAATATACAGAGAATTTTTACACCTTCGAATCCCTATTTGACTCTCTCAGCGATTGAATTTACATTTTTTTTAATATATGTATATTTTAACTTGTGTTAGGTTTGCGTTGGACTGCAACTCCACCTTCTCAAAATATCCCTCAAATCCCTTCTTAGTAAACCTTTACATTATAATGAATACACGTTCCGAATTTCACGTCTCTAGGTTCAGCGGCTTAGGTTTTGTGTTGATTCCTATTTAATATCAGTAAGAACTTACTCTTTTATATGTATAGAATACAGAAAATTTTAATGACTAGAAGAACAAGTCCTTTAAAAAAGTTATCACCGATTTCCATTGCGTAGTAATCAAACCTCTGGATCGATTTTTAAATGGAACCATTCCAGAAGCCAAAAAATAATTTTAAGACCCAAGTAACAAAAAAAAATTTTTGCATCGTTCCAGCCGTCTCAAAGAAATCAGGTAAACATAAAAACATACTCGTTGAATTGAGTACCTCCTCTTTTTTGAAAGTCGGTAGAATACTATATTTGCCACCCTGATCTTAGTTTAAAATTGTCTAATTGGCTGCCACGTTTAAAATTCCCATTCTGTGGCTGTTTTTACACTCCGTGTTATTACATTCTTATTTAGAATTTACCATCAAACGTTATCTTAATTGTGATAAAAATACTCTTGTCTAAATATAGAACATAACAGCTGAATCATCTTACGAGTTAACAGTTTGTACGTAATGTTTTTTTTTTGTATCTAATGTGTTAGTGTGCAGATTTTTACGTTCGTTCTACGTCCTAATCTTGACTCTTGTAAAAAACGTAAATTTTATCAACTTGTTGTTTGGATTTCTTGGTCTATGTACCTTTTTGGGTTCGCTCTAGCATTTTAGTCCATAATTTGAAAGTTTAGACAGAAATGAGTTGAATTTATCGTTGTTCTAGTTTGTAAAATATGGCCCAGACAAGGAAAGCGAAACGTCGGGCGACCAAAAACAAGATGGGTTAACGACATAAAATCAGTCACGTGTCCAGCCTGGACAAGATTAGCACAGGACCGAGGCAGATAGTATGAAGTGAGGGAGACCTACTCGTATACCCAACAATTTGATAAAAAAAGGCTGCGGATGATGATGATGGTATATAATAATGTTGTTGGCATCATAAAATTATAAAGGGTGGCTCCCATACACGTTAAGTGGGAGCGGAGTGGTATCAACAAATTTTAATATTTAACCGACTTCTAAAAGGAGGAGGTTCTTATTTCGTCGCTTTTCCCCTATTTCTCAGAGACCTACCCGACCGATTTGAAAAAAATAGTTTTTTGTTTGAACGAATATACTTAGGTAGGTCCCGTTAATTGGTCCATTAGCTTTTTTTTATCAAAATAAGTTTCAGTTTTCATTAACTACACAGAAATGGTATTTTGTTTTGTAAAGTAAGTTTTGCCGAATTGAAGTCGCTTTTAACTATGTTTTAAGTACTTATTACTTGTTTTTCTGAAACATGCTCGTAACTACTATTTTTATGTTGCGACTTTAAAAGAGATTTAAATAGGTAAACATTAGTGATACAAAATCGCATAAGAATTTCATTTTATGTGATGTTCTATCACCGACTTTTAAGACTATTTATTTTCGTGCTACGTCTTCGATAGCATCTTCACTTACCACCTGATGAGATCGTGGTCAAACCTTGCTATTTAGTTGAAAAAAAAGAACATCTTAAACCCAATAAAAGATAATAAAATGTATTTTTAGATATTTGAGATTTAATGATTTATTTTTATATATTAGACTCCTAAGAGAGACCGCTTTGAAACCAGTTTTAAATCAGTTGCAGCATACAGGAAACTCGTTTTTTTCGTCTAAGACATAACTATAGCTTTCGACACTGTATATTATGCTCGAACTCTACCAAATCTTACCAACTTCATCTCTTCTTTTCAGAGAGGTTCTGCGATGTAACATTGTACTGTTCGCCGAACTTCTTGCAGCAAGTGCCGAACAAAGACACCATTGAGCCGCAGAGCATACGAGGTGTGTCGCTCAGGGCGCACAGGTAGGTCCTATGCTGTTTCTCATGCTTTATATTTTTTATGAAATTCGCTGCGGAATACGATACAAATTGCAGTCGATTTAAATTTGTATTACGAATTAATAGCAAGTTACGTTTTTGGCGGTAATGATAATTATGCGGTCATGTGTTTTGAAGCAGTTTTAACACACCTGACATTCACCCAGGAATTCGCAGGACTATGGTCAATTCACAAAGTGCTTTTGAGCGTATCTACTAGTATTCATATGCTAAAGTTACACTAGTTTGATATAGTTTTTGCATCGCTTTTTCGCACTAAGTACCTACAATTATTTATTATATTTATCAATCATTGTGTTAATTCTGAAAATCAAATTTTGTAAGCGATTCTATAAACCCCCAGCTACGAAAACTAGCAAGTAAAAGCAAAGCTTGAATATTTTTATGTACATAAATAAGTAATACCATATTAACTTTTATATCTTCTTTGGTACTAAACAATTACTTCATTTCAAGACTAGGTCTAATTACTAGGTATTCAGAAAGTGGACAAATTTGATACTGAACATTACATTAATCTAAGGTTATTAAAACATCGTGACAAAATTTCACTATTTTTAAATGAAGAGACTAATTACATATGTCAGCTAACGCATCTACATAAGCGTTATCGTACAAACAATTTGCTTCAGACATAGTGTTTAGTTTTGTTATCGCTCAATAAACTTTGATTTCAAATGACGTGTTTATTGGAAACGTTGTTATTATTTCCATTTAATCATTTGATTGATATACGAGTCTGTTGTTTACGCTCTATTATCGTGGTATTTTGGATAACAACGTGGTATACAATATTGTCGTTTGTTGTTAGATTTCATTTGCTGGATTGTCCTTTCTGTCGTAAATTTGTAGTAGGTATTGCCAGATTTTATTTGAAATTAATATTGCCATTTTTATACTTGCAACATTAAAATACATGTTAATGATTGGTCGATATAAAGACCAATCAGAAACGAGGGCAAATAGTGATTCCCGGGGTTTTTATTAAAATGGAGTTACTTTTTAAGAAAAGAAAATGTGTTGTCTGACTCATTCGGTCTCCGACCATCGCACATAGGAGTATTTCATATAAAAAACCGGACATAATTATTTATTATTTTATTTTAGTAGTTTATGAAATAAAAGTCAATAATTCGTCATAATTAGGTATATATTTTGAAAAAATAAAGATAACTTATAAAAGTTAAATTTTATATTTTAGTCACGATTTTATTTCAATCGAGTCAATCAGAATCCATGTCTCCGAGTTCACGGGTGATTTGGTCCTCATCATTTTCGTCGTTGGAGCTTTCACAATTCAGTTTTTTGGCAGTAGCATACTAATAGCCTCCTGGGAAAAATACTCATAATTATAATAAATTAATAAATAATCGCCCCTCAAATAGTTTGAAGTACCATAAAAAAGTTTGGGGTGCGTTGGGGGGACTTAACCCGCTGCGTATATTTGAGATTTGATATTATTATGTTTTTATGATGGGTAGCTAATAGAGGTGAGTAAAGTTAAGATTAAGCTCCTCACTAGGTTTTCTCTTGTGTAAGAGATGCTATGCAACATTCACAAACACACCCAGACCCGGGAGCAGGACATGCCGTCGTTCGATAGGTATACGAATAAAGCGACCGCCCCTTCCCGTCTGGTAATCGAATCCAGAACCCTAAGCTCTCGATTCATATCATTCATATTCGATATCATTCAAAGAAATTTATCAAAATAAGCTTTCTTCACTATCCACAGATCGCTTTACCTCGATGTCAAGCCCTGCTAATTTACCAAGAAACATTAACCGAGCATTAAAATATCTATTCAGGGTGGTGCTGGCAGCATGCTCGGAGATGCTCGGCTCGTTGCTCGGCGCGCACGAAGCTCAGGGCGAGCCTGTGCTCTGTATCGACGGCGCCGAGCCCGCACACTTGAAGGCACTGTTAGACTATATGTACACAGGCGAGATGAACGTGCATCATGTAAGTATGCTAGCGTTGCGCGCTTGTTAACGTGCTCGGCTTGTGTTCGGAGACGCTCGGCTCGTTGCTCGATGCACACGAAGCTCAGGGCGAGCCTGTGCTCTGTATAGACGGCGCCGAGCCCACGCACTTGAACATGGGTTGACGAAATGTGCGAGACGTGTCATAGCTGAAGACACGAACGACTCATTTCATCCCTGATGAAGTTCACCGAATGTGTACTAAGCTATACTTGGAGCTTTTCAACAATCAGGTACGCGTGAAAACCTATCTTCTTAAACATAATGTATGCTGTACGGTACGAGCTGGGAAGTATACTTTTTTGAACCAAAAAAATCCAGATTCTCTTGGTATTGAGAAATAAAGGAAGATACATTAAAAAAACTTGAGGCATTGTGAACCTTCTCCGCTTTCGAAATTAGTCAAAAAGTGAACATGATGATCTCTATGGTCTCTTACATACAAAGAGATGTTAAAAAAAGAGCTGCGGACAGGACAGTGTACGAGTACATGATACCATAAATACGTTCGGTACTATTAATCTTTAATTTATCAACCAAACTCAAAATAGCGTAACTTATCGCAGTGTACAAAATTAATTTCGAATCAAACTATTGCCACGTTATCGACGCGAAAGGGTGAATTACGCATTTTTATTACGTCAATTGTGACATTTGTGACGGGCGGTACAATTCATAGACCTAAGTGACAATTGGAGTCAACCAAGGATATATAAATCTTCCAGGGATGCCGTAATTCCACTACAATTCACAGAATTTAGATATTTTTGTACACCATGAAGGAGGTGATTGATGAATTTCCATTAATATGCAATATTAACCACATCTTTATGATTTTTTTTGTAGACGTACACCGCCCTGGACTAGAATGAATGAAGTCCTTTACAGTAAATTAAATTAAATTTATTTGGTTTCCAGTCTCAACTGGCTAGCCTGTTGAAAACGGCGGAAGAGCTACGGATCAAAGGACTAACGGATATACGGTGGAACAACAAGGATGAGCCACCGGATTGCTCCACAGGTAATCTAACACTTGTATCAACCCTGATTATAGTAATTCCATTCAACCATTCATTTATTCCAATTCCAACCATTCATTTATTAATTAATAATTAGTTTGTAATTAACCTTGTCATTGTTTCCAGCCTAAGGTTGCCTTAAATAGATTGCTTTTTGGCGATAAAGCTGCCACTTGTAGTTCTATTTTATTTTATATTATTGTTTTTTTTGGTTAGTTTTTTTTTGTCTATATAGATAGTTGTAGTTAAAGGGTTATTGTGATTTTTTTGTTATTATTTATAAGTACACCACCGACGTGATTTTTCACCTCAAGTCCGATCCCTCCAAAGGAAGAAATCGCTTTAGGTGAAAAGATCGCCCAACGTACTGCCAATGTTTTTAAGATGTATGTATATATATATATTGGTGTGCAATAAAGTTATATTTGAATTTGGATTTGACAGTATGAAACTAAGGCGATGCTACACTAAACTATTTCATAAAACATAAACCTTTAAAGGTGTATTCACAAAGCCCATTTACAGCTTCTGTGAATTTGCTTCGCCTGCCTGAATTTTACAATTAAATATGTCAATATCTTCCAACATGATAATTATACTACATACATCATAAATATAACATCCGGTAGCTAACCTATTCATACTCAATTTTCTAGGAGCAGTAACGACAGTCCCAAAGCCAAACGAGAATCAAAAACCCGATGCGAAGAAAACTTGCAAACCCACGCTCCAAGGCAAGCAATCACCCGTTCCCGCGAAGCACTCACCTGTGCCTACGAAGCAAGCATCACCGGCCGCGAAGCGCGCATCACCCGCGAAGCAATCGCCGCAGCATCACGCAGTTACCGAACTGCAGATATCTGAAAATAGGAGTTCGATGAAGCGGGAACCTGAAGACGGAGATAGAATTAGTGTCAATGGTATGTATCAACATATAGTTTAAATGAAATTTCGCAAATGATATCTCTTTTCATAAACAAAAGATCAAGTCAAATCAAACAAAAATACGGTTAAATTTTTTTGTAAACCCAATTAAACTAGTAAAATGCCGACTCTTGCTTATCTAAAAGTAATTAGTAGAAACTTAAGAATATCCGAAGCGAAGCTCAAGAACGGAAATTCACGAAGCAAGCATCACGTATAGGTAACTATGGCGCTGAAGAGGTTAAATACCAATGCCAAGGAATCCACTAAAGCAAAAGAAAATTGTCGTCGATGAATTGAAGTGAGAAGATAAAGTGTAGGAATAAACGGTCCGTTTTTTTCTTTCAGGAGGACCACCGCCGTTAATAAAGCTGCCAACGAAAGAAAAGTCGATCAAACGAGACAACTCGGATTCGTAAGTCTAACAATAATGACTAGAACTTGACAAACGACACTTGATTTTTTTTTTATAATCAAGTATGTAAATTAATATTGTGTTTTGCATTTCTGTGTCCAATATTATTGAAATCAGCCAATAAATGGCGTTGTAGTAAACTTCCTCCCTTGTATATCCGTACTGATAATATAAACTCAAAAATTGCTGGACCGATTTCGAAAATTCGTTCGCCGCTATAAAGCTACATTATCACTGAGTAACAAAAATTAGAGATCCGCGGGTAACACCACGGAGCTCAGCTAGTATTTATTAGAGTGATTATATATAGAGCTACTACCCTCAAGTTGTAAAATCTGTGGCCAAGCACCTAACGGCGTGTTCCGGCAGCCTTCCTTGAGAGACAGTGTATTCCAGACTAGGCATGCTTCATCTACGGCTACAGTATCTCTAATTTCCGTGGTCGTGCGCACTGTTCAGGATAAAAAAAATGCATAAAATATTATTTACAGTGATCACAGTCCAAGTCCGAAGAGAACGAGAGTATGTAGCGGCACTGAAAATGACGACGAAGAATCTCAGAGCGAACTCAAATCGTAAGTACTATTGTTGACGTAAACTAATATAACAAGTTAACGTTAACTAATATGACAAGTTAACGTAAACTAATATAACAAGTTAACGTTAACTAATATAACAAGTTAACGTAAACTAATATAACAAGTTAACGTAAACTAATATAACAAGTTAACGTAAACTAATATAACAAGTTAACGTAAACTAATATAACAAATTAACGTGAACTAATATAACAAGTTAACGTGAACTAATATATCAAGTTAACGTGAACTAATATAACAAGTTAACGTGAACTAATATAACAAGTTAACGTGTACTAATATAACTAGTTAACGTGAACTAATATAACAAGTTAACGTGAACTAATATAACAAGTTAACGTTAACTAATATAACAAGTTAACGTGAACTAATATAACAAGTTAACGTGAACTAATATAACAAGTTAACGTGAACTAATATAACAAGTTAACGTGAACTAATATAACAAGTTAACGTTAACTAATATAACAAGTTAACGTTAACTAATATAACAAGTTAACGTGAACTAATATAACAAGTTAACGTTAACTTGTTACAAGTTAACGTGAACTAATATAACAAGTTAACGGTAACTAATATAACAAGTTAACGTGATATAATATAACAAGTTAACGTGAACTAATATAACAAGTTAACGTTAACTAATATAACAAGTTAACGTTAACTAATATAACAAGTTAACGTTAACTAATATAACAAGTTAACGTTAACTAATATAACAAGTTAACGTGAACTAATATAACAAGTTAACGTTAACTTGTTACAAGTTAACGTGAACTAATATAACAAGTTAACGGTAACTAATATAACAAGTTAACGTGATATAATATAACAAGTTAACGTGAACTAATATAACAAGTTAACGTGAACTAATATAACAAGTTAACGTGTACTAATATAACAAGTTAACGTTAACTAATATAACAAGTTAACGTTAACTAATATAACAAGTTTACGTTAACTAATATAACAAGTTAACGTGAACTAATATAACAAGTTAACGTGAACTAATATAACAAGTTAACGTGAACTAATATAACAAGTTAACGTGAATTAATATAACAAGTTAACGTGAACTAATATAACTAGTTAACGTGAACTATTATAACAAGTTAACGTTAACTATTATAACAAGTTAACGTGAACTAATATAACTAGTTAACGTGAACTATTATAACAAGTTAACGTTAACTATTATAACAAGTTAACGTGAACTAATATAACAAGTTAACGTGAACTAATATAACAAGTTAACGTGAACTAATATAACAAGTTAACGTTGACTAATATAACAAGTTAACGTTAACTAATATAACAAGTTAACGTGAACTAATATAACAAGTTAACGTGAACTAATATAACAAGTTAACGTGAACTAATATAACAAGTTAACGGTAACTAATATAACAAGTTAACGGTAACTAATATAACAAGTTAACGTGAACTAATATAACAAGTTAACGTTAACTAATATAACAAGTTAACGTGAACTAATATAACAAGTTAACGTTAACTAATATAACAAGTTAACGTGAACTAATATAACAAGTTAACGTGAACTAATATAACAAGTTAACGTGAACTAATATAACAAGTTAACGTGAACTAATATAACAAGTTAACGTGAACTAATATAACAAGTTAACGTGTACTAATATAACAAGTTAACGTTAACTAATATAACAAGTTAACGTTAACTAATATAACAAGTTAACGTGAACTAATATAACAAGTTAACGTGAACTAATATTTCAAGTTAACGTGAACTAATATAACAAGTTAACGTGAACTAATATAACAAGTTAACGTGAACTAATATAACAAGTTAACGGTAACTAATATAACAAGTTAACGTGATATAATATAACAAGTTAACGTGAACTAATATAACAAGTTAACGTGAACTAATATAACAAGTTAACGTGTACTAATATAACTAGTTAACGTGAACTAATATAACAAGTTAACGTGAACTAATATAACAAGTTAACGTTAACTAATATAACAAGTTAACGTGAACTAATATAACAAGTTAACGTGAACTAATATAACAAGTTAACGTGAACTAATATAACAAGTTAACGTGAACTAATATAACAAGTTAACGTGTACTAATATAACAAGTTAACGTTAACTAATATAACAAGTTAACGTTAACTAATATAACAAGTTAACGTGAACTAATATAACAAGTTAACGTTAACTTGTTACAAGTTAACGTGAACTAATATAACAAGTTAACGGTAACTAATATAACAAGTTAACGTGATATAATATAACAAGTTAACGTGAACTAATATAACAAGTTAACGTGAACTAATATAACAAGTTAACGTGTACTAATATAACAAGTTAACGTTAACTAATATAACAAGTTAACGTTAACTAATATAACAAGTTTACGTTAACTAATATAACAAGTTAACTTGAACTAATATAACAAGTTAACGTGAACTAATATAACAAGTTAACGTGAACTAATATAACAAGTTAACGTGAATTAATATAACAAGTTAACGTGAACTAATATAACTAGTTAACGTGAACTATTATAACAAGTTAACGTTAACTATTATAACAAGTTAACGTGAACTAATATAACTAGTTAACGTGAACTATTATAACAAGTTAACGTTAACTATTATAACAAGTTAACGTGAACTAATATAACAAGTTAACGTGAACTAATATAACAAGTTAACGTGAACTAATATAACAAGTTAACGTTAACTAATATAACAAGTTAACGTTAACTAATATAACAAGTTAACGTGAACTAATATAACAAGTTAACGTGAACTAATATAACAAGTTAACGTGAACTAATATAACAAGTTAACGGTAACTAATATAACTAGTTAACGTGAACTAATATAACAAGTTAACGTGAACTAATATAACAAGTTAACGTTAACTAATATAACAAGTTAACGTGAACTAATATAACAAGTTAACGTGAACTAATATAACAAGTTAACGTGAACTAATATAACAAGTTAACGGTAACTAATATAACTAGTTAACGTGAACTAATATATCAAGTTAACGTGAACTAATATAACAAGTTAACGTTAACTAATATAACAAGTTAACGTTACCTAATATAACAAGTTAACGTGAACTAATATAACAAGTTAACGTTAACTAATATAACAAGTTAACGTGAACTAATATATCAAGTTAACGAGAACTAATATAACAAGTTAACGTGAACTAATATAACAAGTTAACGTTAACTAATATAACAAGTTAACGTGAACTAATATAACAAGTTGTAATATGTGGAGAAATGTTATAATGAAACAACCTGTCTAGCGGTGTATTGACAACTGACTTTATTCTGATACCTTCAATCTATATTTAACATTCTAGTGATAACTACCTACATATAACACAAGTTAACGTTAACTAATATAACAAGTTAACGTGAACTAATATAACAAGTTAACGGTAACTAATATAACTAGTTAACGTGAACTAATATATCAAGTTAACGTGAACTAATATAACAAGTTAACGTTAACTAATATAACAAGTTAACGTTAACTAATATAACAAGTTAACGTGAACTAATATAACAAGTTGACGTGAACTAATATAACAAGTTAACGTTAACTAATACAACAAGTTAACGAGAACTAATATAACAAGTTAACGTGAACTCAATGAAGACTCGTTAAAAGACTCGCCTGCCGACGACGGGTAAACACTCTCAGCTTTCGGAGTATTGTCTTGAAAAACAAAAGACACGCGGCGGTTAGCTTTAACGTTAGGTTTTAGAATGTGTGACCGGTTACGTCTATATGTGCCACCATTGTCAACTTGCACCCAGTAGGAACGGTTACTATCGGCCTTTTTGACTACCTCAGCTCTATTCCATACCTTGCCCTGCCTCACAAGAACATGTTCGCCCGGGGATAATGTCGGTAAAGGTCTGGTACCTCTGTCATAGTATTGCTTCATCTTATCGGTTCTGTACTGCCGCACATCACGAACTCGATTCGGTTCGACAGTTTTAGGCATCAAAGTTTGCTGTGAGACCGGTAGCCTCGTGTTCAGCGATCTACCCATCAATAGTTGCGCAGGTGAAAACTCTTCCCCGGTGATCGGCGTATTTCTAAAGTTCAACAATGCTAGTTGCCATTCAGTTTTATCTTCGGTAGCTTTTTTCAGTAAACGTTTTACCGTCTGTACGTTACGTTCGGCTAACCCGTTTGAACGGGGATATAGCGGGGAACTAGTAACATGGCAGGATTCCCATTGTTTAGCAAATTCCGTAAACTCAGTAGATACAAACTGTTTTGCGTTATCCGTTATTAATTTACTCGGTCCGAAACGAGAAAACATTCCCTTCATTTTGGCAATGACCGTGTCGCTCCTCATATTCGGTAAATAAACTACCTCTACGTATTTTGAGTAGTAGTCTACGACTAGCAGGTATTGTAGCTTATTTAATTCGAAAATATCCGCGGCTAGAGAGTCCCAGGGCAGCGCAGGCACGGCGTGCGGCGCGAGCGGCTCCCGCGGTGGCGCGGCTCGGTGCCGCTGGCAGGTCTCGCACCGCTGCACACACTCCTCTATCTCGGCCCCCATGCCGGGCCACCATACCGCATCTCTAGCTCGTTTCTTACACTTTTCTATACCTAGGTGTCCCTCGTGAATACGGTTTAACATATCTTTACGCATAACGCTAGGAATTACCACTCGATTATTGTGAAATAAAATGCCGTTCATTTCGTACAACTCGTGCCTAAAAGTCCAATATGGTCGTACGATCGACACTGCCAGATTTTTATCATTCGGCCATCCCACGCGATAATATTTAATAACTGCGGATAAAACGTCATCCTTGTCGGTCTCTGTCTTTATGCGCTCTAATCTCTCACTCGTCGCATCCAAACTAGCATACATAGCGTTAACATGCACCGTGACGTCATCCTCGCACCCATCCGCACGCGCTCCTCTCTCGACCGCCGCTCGTGATAACGCATCCGCTATGTGCATGTACTTACCCGGCTTATAAACTACGTTTAACCGATACGCTTGTAATTTTAATAGCATACGTTGCAACCTCGGCGGTGTTTCATTGAGCGGTTTACGTAATATAGTTTCGAGAGGTTTATGATCGCTTTCTACGGTGACTTCGCTATGTCCATATATATACTGATGAAATCTTACACATCCAAAATATATCGCGAGCATTTCTTTCTCTATTTGCGCCCACCGTGTCTCCGCAGGCGTGAGAGTGCGCGCCGCGTATGCGACGGGCCGCCCGCCCTGCAGCAGACACGCGCCGAGCCCACTCGCGCTCGCGTCTACCGACAACGTCACCGGCTCCCGCGGGGAGTAATATCGTAACACGGGAGCGGCGCTTATCGCTTTTTTTAATCCGTCAAATGCCTCATCGTGCCCCCGCAACCATTCAAACTCGATATCTTTCTTGAGCAGTGTACGTAACGGCGCCGCCACTGTTGAATAATTAGGTATGAATCTCGCTAAATAATTTGTCATGCCTAGAAAACGCTCTAACTGTTTTTTATCTGCCGGTTTTTCGATGCTATTGATTGCACTGACGCGGCTAGCCGTCGGGCTTATACCCGACCCGTTCAATGTATGTCCTAAAAAATTAACCTCCGGTTCACAAAATACACATTTTTGTTTATTGAATTTTACTCCATATTCAACCGCCCTCCTGATAACCTCCTTAAGCCGCTTGTCATGTTCTGCCTGATCACGCCCCCAAACCAAAATGTCATCTGCGAAGATTTCTACCCCGGGCATGGCAAATATTTTGTACATCTCGTGATGAAATATTTCAGGAGCACAGTTAATTCCAAATGGCATTCGAAGCCACCGATATCTACCAAACGGAGTAGAAAATGTACATAATTTCGAACTGTCCTCATCGAGCCTAAGCATCCAAAATCCATTTTTAGCATCTAATTTTGAAAATATTTTAGCTCCCGTTAGGTTACTTGTTATCTCCTCTAAAGTAGGAAGCTGAAAGTGGCAACGACGCGCGGCTTTGTTTAAGTGATAAGGATCTAAACAAATACGTAATTTATCGGCGCGCTCAACTATCACAATATTAGAAACCCAATCGGTCGGCGAGTCTTCTTTTACAATGATACCTAAACGTTCCATTTCCTTTAATTCTTGCTGCAATCGTGGTCTAATTTTCATAGGAACCTTTCTAGATGCGTTAACTACTGGTCGCACAGTTTTATCCGTTTCAATTGTATATACATTTGGCAGACAACCTATCCCCTCAAAGACAGATTCATCAACGTTGATCTTCGCTATCTCGGATATTTTACCTTCATTACGCAAAATTAATCGCAGGTCGCGACACGCCTTAATTCCGAGCAAATTATTACAATGTATGTTTAAAACATAAATTTTCTGGCGACTTTCCAATTTATTATGACATAAAAGGGGCTCAAAGTAACCTAACACTGGCAGCTTAGCTTTACTCACTTCGCGGAGTGTACATTTAGTTTTTATTAACAATTTTTCATGAAAACCTGCCTTTCTAAACGCATACAGTGACATGACTGACGCCTCCGCTCCACTATCTAGTTTAAACTTAATTTTAACATTATCAACAAACACGTCCTCAAACCATGACACGGTGTTGCCGCTCACTTCGTCAATCGATAAGCTACACAATAGAGACTCACGTATCTCGGAACAGTCCTCGGTGTCCTCCTCGTCTTCTAACTCACCGACAAACTTTGCGCGACAAAAACGAACATAATGCCCGACGCGATCACACCCGTAACACTTCACTTGTCGTGCCGGACATTGGCCACTGTACGCGTGCCTACGACCACAATTACCACACGCGCTAGACTTATTATCACTACGATATTGCGCTTTGGACGGCTGGCGAAAGGCGGCGGCTGACGAGCGGCGGCTCCAGGCCCGCGGCGGCGGCGCGGCGCCCGCGCGGACCGCCTCCAGCGCTAGTGACGACTCGGCACCGGCGGCGCTGTCTCCCGCTGCGACCGCACCCGCCTTGCTCGCCTCGGCGCACGCCTCCGCCTGTTTGCCGGCAGTCTCCACTGCGCGGCACCATGACACGGCTCCATCCAGATCCAGCTTGGTTTTCGCCAACATACGCTCCCGCATGCTGGAATCTTTGATTCCCCTGATGATCTGTGTCAGCATTAGACTGTTACGCAGGTTCCCGAAGTCGCACGATTTGCTTTTCTGTCTTAACGAACTCATAAACTTATCAAAACTGTCCTCCCGTTGATAGGTTTCGAAAAATACGTGACGTTCGTAATTCACATTCCTTGTAGGGTCACAATGGCGTTCGAATTTAGATATCAAAATTTCGTAACTAGATTTATCTTTTTCGTCCAAGTCCAATTCTTCCAAAATTTCTCTGCCAACTTTTCCGATGATATGCATGAACAATGCACATTTCTCTCGTGACGATGCCACATCCTTGCCTGTAGCGATTAGATAATACTCAAATGCGGACTTCCATTCACGCCAATTCGTAGCCATGTTGCCTTCCTCGCTCATGGCTGCCGGTTGTTGCAACGCGAACATATTTCGCTCGCCATTGTCCATACGAGTTGTCCCTTGCTTCACCCACACGTTTTAAACATAAAAATAATAGTTATTTAGTTATTCACTCGATTTGGTAGGTAAACAACACCTGACACCATGTAATATGTGGAGAAATGTTATAATGAAACAACCTGTCTAGCGGTGTATTGACAACTGACTTTATTCTGATACCTTCAATCTATATTTAACATTCTAGTGATAACTACCTACATATAACACAAGTTAACGTTAACTAATATAACAAGTTAACGTTAACTAATATAACAAGTTAACGTGAACTAATATAACAAGTTAACGTGAACTAATATAACAAGTTAACGTGATATAATATAACAAGTTAACGTGAACTAATATAACAAGTTAACGTGTACTAATATAACAAGTTAACGTTAACTAATATAACAAGTTAACGTTAACTAATATAACAAGTTAACGTGAACTAATATAACAAGTTAACGTGAACTAATATAACAAGTTAACGTGAACTAATATAACAAGTTAACGTGAACTAATATAACAAGTTAACGTGAATTAATATAACAAGTTAACGTTAACTAATATAACAAGTTAACGTGAACTAATATAACAAGTTAACGTGAATTAATATAACAAGTTTACGTTAACTAATATAACAAGTTAACGTGAACTAATATAACAAGTTAACGTGAACTAATATAACAAGTTAACGTGAACTAATATAACAAGTTAACGTTAACTATTATAACAAGTTAACGTTAACTAATATAACAAGTTAACGTTAACTATTATAACAAGTTAACGTTAACTATTATAACAAGTTAACGTGAACTAATATAACTAGTTAACGTGAACTATTATAACAAGTTAACGTTAACTATTATAACAAGTTAACGTGAACTAATATAACAAGTTAACGTGAACTAATATAACAAGTTAACGTGAACTAATATAACAAGTTAACGTTAACTAATATAACAAGTTAACGTTAACTAATATAACAAGTTAACGTGAACTAATATATCAAGTTAACGTGAACTAATATTACAAGTTAACGTGAACTAATATAACAAGTTAACGTTAACTAATATAACAAGTTAACGTTAACTAATATAACAAGTTAACGTGAACTAATATAACAAGTTAACGTGAACTAATATAACAAGTTAACGTGAACTAATATAACAAGTTAACGTGAATTAATATAACAAGTTAACGTTAACTAATATAACAAGTTAACGTTAACTAATATAACAAGTTAACGTGAACTAATATAACAAGTTAACGTTAACTAATATAACAAGTTAACGTGAACTAATATATCAAGTTAACGTGAACTAATATAACAAGTTAACGTGAACTAATATACCAAGTTAACGTTAACTATTATAACAAGTTAACGTAAACTAATATAACAAGTTAACGTTAACTATTATAACAAGTTAACGTTAACTAATATAACAAGTTAATTTTAACTCATATAACGAGTTAACGTGAACGAATATAACAACATAACGTTAACTGTTTTAACAAGTTAACGTTAACTAATATAACAAGTTAATTTTAACTAATATAACAAGTTAACGTGAACTAATATAACAAGTTAACGTTAACTAATATAACAAGTTAACGTGAACTAATATAACAAATTAACGTTAACTAATATAACAAGTTAACGTGAACTAATATAACAAGTTAACGTGAACTAATATAACAAGTTAACGTGAACTAATATAACAAGTTAACGAGAACTAATATAACAAGTTAACGTTAACTATTATAACAAGTTAACGTGAACTAATATAACAAGTTAATTATAACTAATATAACAAGTTAACGTAAACTAATATAACATATGAATAAAAAAAATAACAAAAAATAAGAAGTGACTTCAGTAAATATCATCCTTAATTATTATTATTTTTAATTTTGATGTACCCGGTGTCACTCTCACGACTAAGACGAATGTATTGACAATACTCACATTAAAATACGACAAGCCGTTTAGGTTCTAGGACGTGCCAAAGCAATATACGTGTTACACTTAAGAAACATAAGCCTTCTTCTTTCGCATAAAAACCCAAAATGGCCTTTTTCTGTGGCGGCCATCTTGGTATCGAAATTTATCATAGGTAGTGTTATAGTATTTTACTAGTCTAGCACTTTCATTTTATACACATATTGAGGGAGTTGTGAAAAATAAGTTATCATTTTGTAACGGCGGCCATCTCGGACCGATTTTCATCAAACATAGCCAAGTACACTCCCGATTAATTCACCTTTCTAACAAAACAGCATAATCATAATCGGTGAATCCGTTCCGGAGCTACGATGACACAAGCATACATACATTCACGTACATACACGTAAAACATATGACTCCCCTCGTTTTTCCTCAGAAGTTATAACTAGTTTATTATTTTAAATAATATACTGTAAGTCCGTCTGTCTGTGTCTTGTCTGTGGCGTCTTAGCTTCCGAATGGATAATTTATTCAGGGTACAAACAGTAATAAACATTCCTTTCAGTCCCCCTATGTCTAGAAAGGTAGCAGAAAGGAATTATATTTTCCTGTTTATCACCCTGCGATAGTTTTGAAGTGACAGACAGGAATCAATTTTCTTGTTTGTCCCCTTGCGATATTTTCAGATGAACAAACAGGAATTAATTTTCCTTTTTGTCCCCATGCAATTATGATAGAGTAAATAGAATCCAAAAAGCTATCTCATCTTGTTTCGGACATGAATAGGTAAAAAGCGTTATCCTAACCATTTAGAGTAAATAGAATCCAAAAAGCTATCTCATCTTGTTTCGAACATGAATAGGTAAAAAGCGTTATCCTAACCATTTAGAGTAAATAGAATCCAAAAAGCTATCTTATCTTGTTTCGGACATGAATAGGTAAAAAGCGTTATCCTAACCATTTAGAGTAAATAGAATCCAAAAAGCTATCTCATCTTGTTTCGGACATGAATAGGTAAAAAGCGTTATCCTAACCATTTAGAGTAAATAGAATCCAAAAAGCTATCTCATCTTGTTTCGGACATGAATAGGTAAAAAGCGTTATCCTAACCATTTAGAGTAAATAGAATCCAAAAAGCTATCTCATCTTGTTTCGGAAATGAATAGGTAAAAAGCGTTATCCTAACCATTCGTTAAAGATACAGGGCTACGTTTCGGAGCGGATGACTTGAGTTTGTATTTTTTTTGAGATGAAAGGCTTCACTGGTAAAATAGTATTTCAAATCCAAGATGGCCGGCGTCGCAAAATGGCATTTTATACTCATTCTTTTGTGTCAGGGGATTTTTTAATTTTTAGTGTTACTTGGGATAAATTTGTAATAAAAACATATTTTTAATTTCAGTGAAAGAGAACGGGACAATGATTGGCAGCACGGCAACTTGGTGAGCATTTTTATTTTTTTATTTATTACCCGGTATTCCTGTGTAATTTTTTTATTAATATAAATACCTATAACAATCACATTATCAAATTAATATTATAAAATCGAAAGTTTGTTTGAATGAATCTTCAGATTAACAGATATTTATATATATATCATGTATAGGCTGTTTTTGCTCTCGTAAAATTGAAGTGTTCTCATTGGATGATCAAATCTACAACGCGGGTAAAACCGCGAGGCGCAGCTAGTATAATATTATATATGCGTAAGTCTGTATGTATGGTTTCATATTGAAATTTCGATCTCTGTCAAAACGAAATCAAGATTGCTATCGCTTGTTTCATTCACTTCTTTCGCCGCTAACGTTTCGCGATACCACTACAGCAGTGCAAGTACGTTTCTATAGGCACTTATATTTATTCGTACAACGTTATGCTATATCACATTTTTTGCAAACGAACGGATCTTGCCATCAATGACTGATTGATGTCAATTTGATTAGAAATCTATTTAATCCATTTGATGTCAAACGTCAACGATGAGGTTCAAAAACAAGTAAAAAAATAATAAAGTTGGATTTTCTACGTCAATGAGTCGTAGAAAATCCAACGTCAGCGTCTCTTCAACGCCTGCCGAGCGCCATCGATGCGCAGACGCGGACGTTGGGGAGACGCCAACGCTCGTAAAATGCCAGTGGGATAGCGATAACGGTTTTTGAGTCCTTAATACGCCCTCGATAATGATCGGAATAAGCGTTTATACCAACTCGAATTTCAATACTAAAGATTTATAAAGAACCTTAGTTACGGTGCTGGTGGTCAAATATCTAGCTTTATCGATAAAAATATATATTAAGTATAATTTATTATTGTCAGGATATAACAGCGGAACGCGTATGCGGCTGGGGTTTAGACCAGTCGCGCGACGAGTCGGACGACGAGTGGGCCGACGCACCGACAGACATTGGATCCTTCCTACATACGAGACTGCAAGTCGACGGTGACAACACTAACGGTAACCATAATCGATTAACAGCGGCGAATCGATTGATCGAGACAACCCTACGAGTCTCGAGAAGTCTCTACACGGATCGCTTTAAGGATCCGTGTAGAGACTTGTTTGGAAATTGACAAGATTTCATATTCTTAACCTCCCATTTGTATTACAATAATGGAAGGATAAAAAATAAAATAACGTACTTCTTTATTTTTATTTTATTCAGAATTAATTAATTACGTTTCTAGAGATTTTTGCAAATATAAGATAAGTTAAGCATATTGTTATTCTCGTCAAAAGCTCGTAAAAAATGATGTAATAAATTATCTGTATTTTTGTTTTGGTATGGGTCACAGATGACGGATAAGTACAATAATATTTTATTGGTGGCATCTGACGATCTTAACATAAATACGAGTTTTTTTTTCATAAGATTTTTTGTAAGAAGCTCTGAAGAAAGTGGATTAAAAATCTGGTTTTTTTTTATAATACTCTTTATTGTAATATTTCGAATATTACAATAAAGAGTTCGCGCGATGACTCGGACAACGAGTGGGCCGATGCACCGACAAAATATCTGACTTCTGACAAGTGGGTTTATAACAGATCTGTAAAGCTCTTAATCTGTATTTATTAATTGTAAATAAAATGAATGCGATATATTTTTATTCCCGTTTTGAATCGCGCCTTTCTTATTAATGAAATGCTGATCAACAGAACTACCTTTATTTTAGGCATATTAATTATAAAAATCTTCTTAATCAGAAGCTGTATTGAATTGTTCCATTGTTGACAGACGAGGAATCTAACGACAGCAGCGGCCCCTACCCCGTGGAGCTGTCTGGCACTCCGGTCTCCATACCGATAGTACCGGCTGAACCCATCAAGCACGACCTGCTGAGCCAACTGAGTGCTAAACGTGAGCCTTTTTTTATTTAATTAAACGTCATACGATCAGTGTGTTTGCCAGCGTCTAGTATAATAAAAAAAACTGTGTAGCGTTCTGACGTCCATACTCATAGAACCCGCTGATCCCACCAAGCACGACCTGCTGAGCCAATGAAGTGCTAAACAATAGTTTTTTTTTAAATATTACGTCATACAATTAGTATGTTTGCCAGCGTCTAGTATAATATAAAAACTGTATGGTATTCTGACGTCCATACCAATAGTACCGGCTAAACCCGACTTGCTGACCCAGCTGAGTGCTAAACGTGAGCCATCTTTTTTTATATATGACATGTTACGAATAGTGTATTTGCCAGCGCCTAGTATTCATTGTTCTGATTAATGGTGACCTCGCGAAAGAGGCTTCATTGCCATTCGATAAATCAACTCTTTCTTCCACTGCCTTCAAATCTCTTCTGGAGTCTCTTTTGTTCCGCTCTTTTGTTCCCTCCGCGTGCTAGATGTCTAATAATATTTGAGCTCTAGTAACATTCGCGGCGCTATCTGGACAACATCGATCGCGCGTCTCTAAAAATAGTGATGTTCAAACACTGTTTCATTAGCGCGCGTCGTTTTGGTTTGGCAATACACGGTAAGATTACTTTTAGTGTTTTGTATTTACAGATCGTAAAGTTTTATAACATGCAGTGTTTAAAAAATATATATTATTTCAGTGTAGGATAAAAACTCTTTACTAATACTTAGAACACGTCAAAAAAACGATTAGGCCCTGTTAAGCCAGAACACTATAGATGCGTTCAAAAACTTATCAATTGCCACTTTTAGTTGTAATTTTACAAGTCAAGAACGGGCTCACCTATCCAAACCAAATGTTTAGGCTTTGTTCGGACTATTTAGTAGATGGTTTATGTGAAGTTTGCACAAAATTGTTCGAGCGTTCATTTATTACATTTTTTGTAACAAATGAATTCAATAAATGGCGGATCATTTTGTTTATGTGTATTTTGCTGTCAAATCGAAACTTTTTTTAGTGTTGACAGTACAAGCATATTTATACGTAGCGGAGCACGTACCTACCCGCTAGTCTTTTGTAAAGATGTAATGAATAATCATATGTTTTTGTTTCAGCGACTGTAGGTCCCAAGTCCGGTCCCACAGACCTACGGTTTCTAGACGTGGTGAAACTTAGTGATTACTTACAACATGGTAGAAGACCGCAGTTTTGGGAAGAAAATTATGTGAAACGAGTAAGTTTAAATATTACAGTAGTCTGTCAAACTACCAAATAGTAGTTTGTAGGATTCTTAATGTAGTCTGTGTTAATATGGTCCGCCAGACTCCAGTTGGTAGTTCGTCAGACTCCAGCTGATAGTGTGTCAGACTCCAGCTGGTAGTTTGTCAGACTCCAGCTAGTAAATGTTATACTGGCAGATTCCAAATAGAAGAATCTAAAACAAAATAAAATCATTTTTTTTATATTCGATAGGCTTGCGCTTGACCGCAACTCACCTGATGTAAAGTAAAGTAAAACCTCGCGATTTGAACAGACCGAGATTATAGCTATCGGGAAATAGAGAACTTGGCAGCGAATTCCACAACCTGGCAGTTCGCACAATAAATGTAGACGCGAAGCGTTTTGTGCGAGTCCGTGGAACCTCTACCACGAACCGGTGGCGCCTTAGTATCTCTACTTGTCCGATTGTAGAATGGAGATGGGGGAATTAATTCATGCAATTCCAAGGCACACTCCCCGAAATGTATCCGATAAAAGACCGATAGGCTAGCCACTTTTCGACAATGCTCGAGGCTTTGAAGTTTAACTTTGGCCAGAGCATCGTAACCTATAAGTCTTTTAGCTCGCCTTTCGACAGACTCCAACGCTTCAAGCTGGTATTTTGCTGATCCATCCCAAAGATGCGAGCAGTACTCCATACATGATCGAACTTGTGCTTTATACAGAGCGAGCAACTGTTCCGACGTGAAGTACCGCTGCACCCTTGAGAGGATACCCAGCTTTTTGGCAGCTAACTGAGCTTTGGACTCAATATACGCACCAAAATTGAGCGTTGAAGTCAGCGTGACACCTAAGAGCTCAAGGTGGTCGGTTAGAGGAACGGATACATCTCGGAAAGTAGGTGCCAGCTGGAATGGCCTCTTTTTGGCGGAGAACAGACACGCCTGCGTCTTAGTAGCATTGAACCTGACCAGATTGGCATCGCCCCAATCAGAGACTGCCCTGAGGGACAAGTTCAATCGCTCGACCATAGCTTCTCTAAGTAACTGAACTTCAGCCGCACTGGTACGTGTGGAAGAAATGTTACTCTCAACGACCGTGCTGTCGTCTGCGTACCCAAAGGTGCCTGGTTTTAACAGATCATTGATGTGCAGCAAAAAAAGGGTCGCTGAGAGCACCGAACCCTGAGGGACTCCGGCATTAGTAGCCATTTGGTCTGACAAGCAGCCATCAATGACCACTCGTATTGACCGATCAATCAGAAGGTTACCCTTTTTAACCCGCACAATTATTGTGGTCGCGAGGTCAACAGTTCGCAGAACTACTGGTATATTTTTTTGTAAGTTTTTTTTTTTGTATTTGTTGAACAGGTGATGGAAGCAGTGAGACTGAAAGAATTAGAGATGAAACAAGCTGCTGAAATACTCGGCGTGAGCTACGGAACCCTCTACGGGAGATATAGGGACGTGTACGGATGTATCAATAGACCTTACAGGTAAACATAAATCATTAAATACAAGATATATAGTTCAACGTCTTATTTTAGACAAAACGTAACAATACAAAAATGTAAATTTATTTGTAGTGCCACAAGTGGTGGCCTTATCGCTAAAAGCGATCTCTTCCAGACAAAATTTGGATGGACACTTTTGAAAAAAAAAATTATACGACGGGGGTGTACTTACAATAAAGAAAGTAATCTATACTTAATTACACATATACTAATGTACGTACTTACATAAACTAAATTTAAATATATAATAATATTATAATATACCTACATACATGCTAATATATGTACAATAATAACACTTCAGAAGTGTTAATTTAGGTATGCGCCTGCTAATTAAAGCGATCATTTCTAGGCAAACGTAAACTTTTTCATCCCACCATCTCGGAAAGAGTATTTTTGCTATTCGATATCGGAGTGCAAACGCCGTTTTAACCGCTAAAGCATAAAGTAAATTGAATTAAGAACATCGTGTGCACTAAGTTTTTGAATTCAAAATATTATTAAACCTATTTACTTCTACCTCTATGGTGCCGAATTTATCGTACAACCTTTTTTAATTTGTTAAAAACTCAGATTCGGAAACTCCTTGGTGTTTTTTTTTTTTAATTTTGCTTTATGGGCGCCATTAAACTGTCAGAACTAAAAAGTATCTTGTGATTGTAAGTAAATGTTATTTTTTTCTAAAATTTTGTATCCTTATGCTCTGACTGAGCATAAGAAATTGATCACGCGGTTAAAAAGGAAATTTTCACTCAAGTTTAGCAGCCAATATTTTAAATGCTGTGTAATTAAAACGATGAATAATAAAAACACCTTACCGTACGGCCGTCTTTTACAACGCGTCGTTTCGAACGTTAGTGGGAAAGAGACCGACCCTAGTATGTTAGCTCCCTCTACTAAATGTATATTATCCACAGAGCGGTCCGTGACTTCTGGCAAGTAAAGGGGCCCTCAGAAGTTCTAGAGCGCTTGCAGCGCGGAGAGATATCGCTGGACGCCGCTGCAAGCGCTTTAGGCGTCAGCGTGGCCAATCTAGCCGCGCATGTCGCCGACTTTGGATCTGGTGAGTTGTTGACAATAGCGCTTCTGCCATCTGTTGTAAGCGGGGTGAACTAACATTTTACTGTTCTGATATTTACGAACACAATTAAAAATATTTAAAATAATTGGCCGCATGTATGGAATGTATCAACAGCTGATTTTTTTTTCTCGAATTCAGAGTTGGACCTATAGAGAAAGTTGTTCCTTATGATGCCATTATTATAAATAAGCCAAAAAGTGGTCATAGATATATTTTTATATACTTATTAACCGATACTTGGCCTGTGACGCACCTAGTGAGTCATAAAGAAACCTTCAGGGAGGCCAATAACGCGACTCGCGCGTCAATACATTCTATAAACGCCCTGGGCGAATAGGCTCAAAAAATTAAGGTGGCAAGGAATCGGTTAAGTATTTTGTGTTATTGTTTCAGCGAATGAATTCGACCCAATCCCAATAGAGATAGACGCGTCGCTCCGCAACAGGTCGCACAGCACCGGCTCCTCGGGGAAGCCCCCCGCGGCTGCACTTCTGAGGAAACCTGGCCAGACTGATGTAAAGGTATACCATCGCATTTTAAACTTTTCAACATCATACTCACCCGTAAGTGACAAGCGTAGTTACTATATTTGACTGTCCGGTTGGCGCAGTTGGTAGCAACCCTGCCTTCTGCGCCGCTGGTCCCGGGTTGGAAACCCCCGGACAGATCAAACATTTGTATGCGTATACATGTCTGTTTGACTTGTGTCTGTGGTTTTATTATATATAACACTATGTATTTATGTATATAAGTATGTATATCAGTCATCAGCTGCCATATTCACAATTAGTTTCAATCGGATTCGAAATTTTTGCAACACGAATTACGCAAAACTTATTAGAAGATCCTAAATTATTACTTTAAAAATCTATTCTAGGTCTAAACTAAAATAATAATCACCATTTAATATTTTAGATTACGTAACAAGCTTCGCGTAATTCGTGTTGCAAAGTTTTCGAATCCGATCGGAAACTAATTGTGAATCTGGCAGCAGGTTACCATAGCACAGGCTTTGCCTAGTTTGGCACCAGAACACGTTTGTGTGATTGTTGTCACATATATATTATTATTATATTATTTAATGAACTTCCTCAGAATGAGCGTATTATGTGTATATTCGCGGGGCTTTAGTTACAATGGTCATAAAAAAATCAATTTCATTTATAATTGCATAATATGGGTCAAATACTAATACATAGAACTCCATATTCAGCCTTCCAGCATGCATTGCATTATGATTTATATACTACATCATTGCTAAGTCTAATAAAACCAAATAAAAACATTATCATGTGTACAGATGTACCTTCAATAGTATTTACATTGTCATGTCAAATATATAATTAAAAGTACTAAAAGTCATTGTTCATGTATACTCAACAGGCTGCCAAAAAAGTGGTGGTAGGCAGTACCAACGACGACGAATGTATCCCCGTGTCGATCATTAGCACTCAAGAGGGACCCACCACGCCTGCCAGCGACACTAAAAATACTAAATCCGCTGGTAAGTTTACTTAATTTTTACTAAATTAGGGCAACTTTAAAGGTAGGGCAAGTAAAATAGTGTCTCTGTGTCTGTCACAGACAGATCGTCGTATCGTAACCCCCTAACGGATGAAACGATATTGATTTTGTTTTTATTTTGGCTGCCACAACAAATGTCGGGGATTTATCAAATTTTCAGTTTCATTTGTTAAGCTAAAACACGTGAGGTTTGTTTCTGCGTAGTCTGAATTCGAGGTCACGACTTAAAAAAAAAATGTTTTCGACGTCGGCATTTCTGTAATGTAATTTTTTACGACAAAAAAGACAACTCTTTATCCAAAAACCAGCTAAACAATAAATAAACAAGACATATTTATGTTGCCTCATTTCTCGAAGACGGCTGAACCGATTTGAAAAAATCATTTTTTGTTTCCTTATACAACGTGTAACAGAAAGATGTGATGGTACGATGTTGTAAAAATCATTGCGTCCTCCATACTCTAACACACATGACCAATTTTTGTATGGAGAACCTAATATTTTTCTCGAATTATGCAAAATCTTCTTCTATAAAATTGGTTCACTTTGGTGGGTAGACTAAGAAGATTAATATATGCACAGAAGAAGATACGAGTATATATGAATTAATTAAAGTTATTTTAACATACTCGACAACAGTTGGTGGTTTATTTATTATTTTATTTATTTATTAGAGAATAAAAATACTTTAATCTCTTCCAGTAGGTAAGTTTCCATCGATCCGCGTCGCCAACATCGAGTCGTTACGATCTAGTGACGCGAACGCGTCCCCATCGCAACTGATGCGCACGCGGCCGGATCTCACCATCGTCGCGCACAAGAAACAAGACGCAGAAAGTGACACATGATACATTCAATAGTATCCAAATATTTTTGAAAGAAAATCAAAATATTATATTGGCTAGTAATTTTGGGAGAAAATTCAAGACAGAAGTCCTTTCAAATGTATTAAAATAACTGGCCAGAAATCTTGGCAATGGCCAAAAGATACTCAACATTATAATCTAAAATATTCAAATGTATTGGCAAGTCATTTTGTTCAAAAGTAATTCACCAAAACACTTGGCAAGTGTTGTATGATTTAATGCCACAAGTCTTGGCAATGGCATAGACACTGAGAGGAAGAATTTCAAAATTTATTTTATCAACAACAATATTTGAATAAGAAAGTATGGCTTCACTTTTGTTACCAAAGCGTCCGCACGTGTATCAGATTAGTATATTTCGTAAGTCACAAATAACTTTGGTTGAAATTATCCAAAACGATTCCAAAATTTCTTGTCCATAAATCTTGGCTATGACCAAATAAATGGCTTCTATTATTACATTAAAGCGTTTGGTGACGCACGATAATAACAAATGAAGCAAAGCTGAAACTGTAAGTCCTAATTTAAAATAATAAGAATAAATAGCTTTTATTACTATATCATTTTAAAACTATTGATGAAGCCTGGCAACCAAATGTGTCTTGGAATGACCTTGCCAAAAGTCTTGGCAACGAGCATTTTTTTTTATTTCCTGTAAAATGATCATAAGCAGAAAGATGATCTTTACATGTCTTGTCCTCAGTTTTCATGTATCGCCATGCGTGAAAAACAAAGTTTTCACTACAATATTGACGAATCACCAAAATAAGAGTGAATTTCGTCATTTAGTATTTGACGTCATGTGGCCAAATAAGACTATTATTCACTTTGACACAATTTTTTTGGCTATGATCATTATTGCAGTGAGACTTTCAATTTAAAATCGGTAATAATAATCCTATAAACCAACAGAACCACATTTCCATAGATTGTAGAAAAAGTATTATTCTTGTAAAATAATATATTGATAGTAAGAAACCCTATAACTATTGTATAGTGTATTAGTTTAAAAGTAAGTGATATATATTACTATGTTTATAAGATAAATTGTTATATCGATCTACTATGAACAGGTATGTATTGTCAAATCTGAGAAAACCGTCGCTTAGTATTTAGTATGATTATAAAATTAACTTATATTGTCATTATTATAAAATATTAAATATGTTCAACATTTATTGATGATTTTTTAAATTAAGTATAGCACTATGTTCCGGCTAATCAAGGACGTATTGAAACCTCGTTGGGCTGAATGGGTGGTCTTAAGTGGATTCGGTAAACTCAAATATACTAGGGTAGACTGGAATAGACTGGGCTTGACTCGCATAAACTCGGGAGAACTCGAATAGGCTTGAGCGAATTCGTGCACACTTGGCAGAACTTTTATAGACTCAGATGGACTTGAATAGATTTAAAGAAAGACTATAACAAACTTGAAAGAGTTTAAATAAACTCATGCCTTGAATAGACTTGGGTGGATTTAAATAAACTTGGATAGAATCAAATGTACTCAGGTGGACTTGATTAAACTCGGGTACACTTGAATAAACTTGGGTACACTCGACTCGACTTTGGTGGACTCGAATAGATTCACTATCCCAATATATCAATGAATAGACATGGGTGAACTCGAATTATACTCAAATAAACTTGAGTGAAATGTAGAAGTCGCGAGCAGTATCGAATAGACTAGAAAAGTTTCGTTCAGTTGATCTCTTTGTACAATCACCCAAGTTTTACATGCGATAGTAATACAATTTTTTTTTACTAACAGTTTTAAATAAAGCTAAATAAATCATAAAGCTGAAAAAAAATCTATTTGATTCATAATTATTTTTGATGGCCCTGAGGGTTTTGATACATTACATTTTTTTTCTCTATTTCGTTGATGCCTTCTCAATAAAGGTTGTGTGATTAAAATATACCTTCTATAGTATGTCTGCAGTTGATCGGAACATATTGTTTACAGAGTTATATGTAAGGAGTATGATATGACAAAAGGAGGTCGTTATACTTGTCTTGAAAAACAACTTTGTGAAACTAATCCGGATTTTGCGTAAAATATAACAGCTTTTAATAAAAAAAAATATTTCCGCTTGGTTCCATAATGAAATTTGTTATAATTGATGAGTACATAATGACTCCCTTTCGGTTAAATGCACCCTTAATCTATAATTTTCGAAATGTCAATGATATTTGTGTGAATTACACATAATATTTTGGAACTTTAATAAAAATCCTGAACTGTGTGTATTAAAGTTAGTTGTAGCCTATTCGGGGAACCACTTGCCTCACAAGCGAAAGGGCGCGAGTTCAATCCCAAGTTTAGGCGTGCTGCTCTGAGTATTTCACATAAGTGCATATTATAATTAATTGACACAGGCTTAAACGGTTAAGGAAAACATCGTGAGGAAGCCTGCTAATCGGTGTAGGTCAATAGCTTTCGAAGATAAGTGAAGTCCCGATCCCTCCTTTTTAGGGAAGACCCTAGCCCAGCGCATGGGACGTTATTGGTTAATGCGTGTGTTATAAAATAATTACATAGTTAATAGAAATCGTCGTAAAAATGTAAAAAATACTTTATAATGTAGATGTAAAAAATGAAGTTTAGTAAAGTATAAGCAATTTTGTTCCTTAAAAAATATTATCGGATTTAGTTTAGTCAAGAAGTGTTCACTTGTAACAAATTATATGAATTATTATTATAAAATATATTTGATAAGGATTTAAGTTACATTAATATATGAGTTAATAAATCTCTCGCTAGATTTAATTGCAATACAAAATGTACTTTGACTTTTGCATATTGTATAGGATTATTAGTTATTACTTTTTATTTTTGGTCATTTTTTGTTATATAGGGTTATCGGTTAGGGTATACTTAGTCGAAATGTGGTCACTATACTTATTATTACGAAGAACTTTAATTATGAAAACAACAATGAATTCTAGAAAAAAAAACTGCTGTTCCATGCAAAAAAATATTGGTCGTCGACAATATGTATGGTACAGTAATTTTTTTTTCTCGAATTCGGAGTTGGTGCCTTAATGAAATTTGTTCCTAAGGATGAGTATAGTAACCCCCTTTCGGTATAGTACACCCCTAACTGATACTGTCTTTCTACGTAAATGATATTGGTACGTAGGAAGGAGGCTGCTCTAGCTAAAATCTAATCACCCTGTCTCTGTATCCTGTGTGAGGCAAGTTCTGAAGACTTTGGTTTATTATGTATTCGATTCACAATAAGTTTCCGATAGGTTTCGAAAAGTTTGCTACGCGAATTACGCGAATCTCGTTACAAAATCAAATATGTTTAAAAGTTATTATTAATTAAGTTTAGATTTACAATCGATTTTCAATCACAATCAATCATGATTTTAGGGTGTTTCGGGATGCATTGTTCATTCGAGTTATAGTTTTAGAATCCGATCGGAAACTCATTTGAATAAAGCTGCTGTATTAGCTAAAACATTCTTAAACAATAATTCTTTACTAATTTGGTAAAAAAAGTAATCAATCTTTTAAGTATGTTCAGAGCTGACCTTCTACATTGGATCCAGCAAACCTTGCTCTTTTATGTTAACCATAAACTCCTATTTGTCTTTTTTTGATTGTTAGTTGCAATAAATTAAATTTGTAAAGATTTTTTAAGAAATTAAAATAATATCAAGGCAGAGTAAGTGACAAAGTTTATCCTGTGACAAGATTCTTCTTTATGAAAAAAATACTCTTCTTTGCGACTTTGAAGAGTGATAATTCTGCTTTACTTAGAAAAGAAACATAAGTAATATTTTTGGGATATACGTATTAAGTTATAAACATATTTAGATTCATCAAAAAATATGTGATTTTTCTGTGTAGGATTTGTGGCACATAAGATTTTATGTTACTGAAGATATGAAGGCAAAATTATAGATTAGAATTTGTTTATTTGATTGTTTTGCCTTGTTGACCTCGAACCGGTCGCGTTGGCAAAGTGACATGTGACTATTCGTGTATTGTTTCAAACCCATACGCGACGCGCCTCTTAATTTTTTTTCAAACTATAGCTGGCAGTGTCGTGCCGTGTTCAATCGTGCTTTATAATGTTTTGATTTCTTTTTATATAAATTAAATGTACCTAAGTAATATTATTTCGTGTCAAATTGTTACTAGACTCTATTGAGGAGCAGAATTTGATGAATTCGTCGTCTCGTTAGCGCTTTGAAAATGTTATTATTTACTAAGATACAAAGGTACGGACGAAGTTAAATTTAAAGGACGTTCTGTTGAAAAGTATAAGATTTATTAACTTAATAATATTTCATTCGAAAAAAATATGTTTAAGTACGTACATACTTAAATATACAATTTTATTCTGATGCATGATTACTTAAATAACTTTTATTTATTTTTATAAATCAAATCAGTAAATTCAATTGTAACTCTTCACACAAACACAGCCGTTTCTTTGTGCTTTTATTTCTTTAATATACTGAAAAGTGCGAAGGAGATAGCAAATCCTACAAAGTCTGTGTTTTAATATTCTATGTTAGACCAAACTATTCATGGTCTATTGTTTCTACTTCTACCCACCACTATCCGTTTTTATAATAATTTATTTTTTAGAACCTTATATAGTTTCCCACGTACGGGCTATTTTATCTATGTCTGTAAAAAAACCTTGTCCAACTTCAATTGGATGTTTCGTACCAAATTCAACTGTAAATAGATTTTCTTTTTTCTAAGTTTTAGTTTACATTTTTTTACTCATGTTTATTTATTAAGCTTAATATTAAATAGTTTTTTTTATAATGATTTTTTGAAAATGTTATCTAAATATAAGATATAATGAAACACTCACTAGTAAAGTTAAGTTAATCAATTTTTTAGTTATTAAATTTTCTTTTGTTTTATTAAAAGACGAGGCAGATATGTTATAAAGTTTCGAGTAAAATATATAAGAAATTATATTAAAATGTGTTTTATTTTTAATGTTATACTTGTTGCAAATCACTAGCTAACGAGTGAAATGTGTAAGTTAGTGGTAGCTCAGTCCTTAAACCACTTACCTTGCAAACAAAAGGCCCGGTTCAATCCCAGGTTCAGACAAACTGAGTGTGTTTTTCACTCATGTGCATATTATAATGAATGCTTAAACGGTGAAGAAAAACTTATAGGAGAAGCTTCCGAAAATAAGAGAAATCTCGAAAGCGCAATTTGGCCAGCGTGGTGGACTGTGGTTTACACCCTCTTCATAGTGGAGACCCGAGCCCAACAGTGGGACACTATGGGTTGAAATAAGTGACGCATTTACCAGACTGCTTAAAAGGAGGGTAATATTATTCGAGTGTATGTAAGTCCAACTCTTTGTGACCCTTCACAGCCTCAATCACTAGACCGATAGTAATGGTTTTGTAAAGTCGCTTCTAACTTCTTGTTTATATTTACATATAATAAAACTGTAGAGGACGAATTTCTGTACAATGAAAAAAATGCTAATAACCGAGTCAGGGGGACGTAAGGGAAATGTAACTAATTTAATTTTTTTTGTTTCTCTGTTTGTACGGGCTATCTCCGAAACGACTGCGCTGATTTAAATATTTTTTGTGTGGTGAAAAAAAGCGTTTTGTAATACCGGTCGCGTCTTGCAGTATAGTCTCCTACTAGTCACACTCCGAAATTTACCCGATAAAAATCGATAAGCCACTTTTCGATGCTCGAGGCTTTGGAGTTTGGAAACACTTTCTATTATTGTATCTAATAGAGAAAATATATAGTATTGTGACAGCCATCCCGGGTCTTTTACGAAGTATAACTTTAAAAAGAGCTTATTGAAAAGGTTTCCTACTGCGTATAACTTTGGATATACGCGCTCGTAAGTTGCTTCAAATCGCAAGAGTTGTTTCAATACTGTATGGAGCTCCGGCCAGGACGGTGTATGTACATGATACTATAAATACGATAGGGACTATTAATCTTATTTAGAAAACTAACGCGTGTTTGATTCATATTGTTTAAGAAAACGGGTTTTCACGCTCATTTCATCCCTGATGAAGTTCACCGAATGTGAACGAAACTATAGTTGGACCTTTCCAACAATCAGGTACGCGTGAAAACCCGTCTTTAACATATCAACCAAATTCAAAATAATGTAATTTACCGCAGTGTATAAAATTAATTTCGAATCGAAATATTTCCATGTTTTTTTTTCTTCCCTCTTCGAGGGTTTTAGCTTTACACGGCTTGTGTATTTGCCATCTTCAAGTACATAAGTCGTCAGCAGTTTAATAGTAGGTTTGAAGTTTGAGAATACAGATTTTGTGATAATATTTACAAAAGTTTAGGAAACGTTTATCACGCAAAAAAGGATTAAACGATGTGCAAAAATCGAAAAGGAGCATGAAAGAAGTCGATGAATACTTATATAATACAAAAATGCAGGATGATTTAATATATACATAGAATATATACGTGTGTTTATTATGTACAATATTTACAATTTTATGTTGTTCAAAGATAGGAACTCAGATAAACAATTATAAATAGAAGAAGTATTACTATGCAAAAGTGTTTTTATATTCGTAGGTAAAGGGACATGTAGAGATATCAGAGATTTGTAAAAGGAAGCACGGTCATGATTAGGACAACTAAAAAATATGATCCAGATCCCCATAGTAGTATCCGCACTCACACTCTGGACTATCAATGATCTTAAACCGAGCCAGATGTGTAGGACAAGTGGTATGACCTAAACGCATTCTTATTAAAGTTGATGTTAGTGTCTTGCATAAATTAAGTTTGGAGAACCATGGTTTTATTGGAATTACTGGTTGGATGCTAGCGTAGTGCTTACCTTTTGATTGGCTGCTAGACGCCCAGGCTGCCTTCCAAGAATCCTGGAGATATACTCTAGGAAGTGAGGCCAAATCTTGAGTATAATTTTTAAAAGGATAGACATCACCACACACCACAGCCTCATTGGCAAGTTTATCGGCTTTTTCATTACCAACAATGCCACAGTGGCTAGGAACCCAGATAAATTGCACGGTTAAGTTTAAATGAGCGCATTGGTTTAATTTGTGTCGGGCTTCTGCGATTAGCGGAAAAGAATAACTTTTAAAAGGAAATTTTGTAAGAGCCTGCAAGGTACTCATTGAATCGCTAATAATAAGAGATTTTTTTAATTTACTAAGAAGCACGTAATATATGGCTTTGATGATACCAAGACATTCACCTGTAAATACAGACATTTCCGAGGGGCATTTTATTTTTTGAACTACGTTGTATTGTTTGTGATACACACCCACCCCTACGAAATCACATGGCAAATGTTTAGAAGCATCGGTATAAATATGATGCCATCTAGGCCAATTATTTTGGACACAGTATTTAAAAAATGTATTAGCATTATGTTTATCAATATCTAAATAAAGGCAGACCATTGGCAGGAATATGGAAGTTTCATATCCATAATTATATAAACTGAGGCATTGAGATCGATGCGTCGGAGCTTTAAGTGATTGATATCTTAAAAAACTGTGTACTAAACAAGGAAGGATCTTATGTTTCCAATAAGCTGAGGACTTAGTAAGATCAGCAAGTAATTTAAGTTTAGAAATCAAAGGACTGTTTGAAAATTGTAGAACACGATAAAACATTCGGTCTGGTAAAAATTGACGTCTAAAATGTAAAGGAGGTTCACAACATTCGACTTGTAACGCATTTATGGAACTGGATTTCATTGCTCCCGTGATTATCCTTAAGTACTTTGACTGAACGACATCCAATCTCCTAAGACCAGCTACACTACAAGGTCCTAATAAGAAGGTCCCGTAATCGAGAACACTTCGAACTAGGGCATTATAGATAAGCTTCAGAGAGATAGGATGCGCACCCCACCAAACACCGGAGAGACACCTAAGTAAATTCAAAATTTTCTCACATCTGTCTTCGATGTACTTACAGTGTGGTAATCCTGTTAGTTTTGAGTCCAAATAGACACCCAAAAATTTTACCACTGGCTTCGTTGGAATTAAATTTCTGTCATAGTGTACGAAAACAAGTGAAGTCCGCTGGCGTGTAAAAAGTACTGCTGAACTTTTGAGTGGGGAAACTCCGAGGCCATTACTATCGACCCAACGTTTTAAGTAGTTTAAAGAGCGTGTTACTTGCTTGTGAATATTACTGACAGATTGTCCAATAGAATATAAAACCAGATCATCAGCGTATTGCAAGATACTACTTGTACCATAAAGAGATGGTTGCAAATCAAAAGTATAAATAGTGAACAGGATAGGGCTGAGTACTGACCCCTGCGGAAGACCCTTCCAAACAATCATGTATTCATCCCGTGCCTGGTCTAACTTTACAGACCTACCTGACAATAGATTAATAATGAAACATGTAAGAATATCAGGAATATTTAGTTTAAAAAGTTTTACTTTTAGTATTTCAAGTAGTACGTTATCATACGGTGATTCGAAGTCTAACAACACTGCAAGGACAGATTTATTTTGAGAGAATGCGATTCTTATATCAGTTATAAGTGTTGCTATACTATCTAATGTACTTCTTCCCTTTCTAAAACCAAATTGAGTCTCTGGTAAAATAACCTGACTTTCTATAAGCCATTCAAGTCGGTTCTTTGCCATATTTTCAGCAATTTTGGCTATTACTGACGATAAAGCTATTGGACGATATGAATACGCCTCTAAAGGGTTTTTGCCTGGTTTAAGAAAAGGTAATACAATTTGGGATTTCCACGAAGAAGGTATATTGCCAGATAACATGACAATATTTATTAAATTTAGATAACATTCAAGTGTGGGTTCACTAAGGTTAGAAATAAATGAATATGGGATGCCATCTTCACCTGGCGCAGAGTCCTTGATAGAAGTCAGGACACCTTTTAGTTCTAGCATAATGAAAGGAGAGCTAAGTAAATAATCAATAGCTTGAGAGTGCTTCCTCTTTTTTTTATTGCACTGTTTGCAAATTATAGTGTTACGAATTCTCTTTCTTTTATGAGCTTGGCTAGAAGACGTATCAGTGTCCATACCAGATTCATTTGATATTATACAATTCCGCCCCTCGGATCTTGCAAGTCGGGCGGCTCATTCATTTCAAAATGATAAAAGACTTACCAACTCCGAGGAATATATACATTAAAACTAAAATATATACAATTATAACTAAAACTACTAATACTACACTACTCAAATGATACTTTTAATGGTTTAAAAATGTAAAATGAAAATAGACTCGAGAAAATTCACCCGCCAAGTTCGACGTTTCCCGCGCTTTTTTCTATTTCCATGTTATTCATGCGAAAATGTGATTTACGCGTTTTTATTATGTCAATTTTGACATTTTAGACGGTCAGTACAATTCATAGACCAATGTGACCATTGGAGTCTACCAAAGATACAAGGATGCCTTAATTCCACTACAATTCACAGAATTTAGATATTTTGGTACACCATGAAGGAGGTGGACTCATGCCTTTTTCATTAATCCACAATATTAATCGTATATTTAGGCATTTTTGGGCACCTACCTACACAGTCTTGGCCGATAACCTTAATTCGCAATTTTGATTGACTGTATGTTTCCTAAAGCAAGTACTAATATTTGTTCTATGCTCTAAGGTGAATGGTTATCAACTATATGATAACCATTGTATGTCTATTTCAGAATTCAAATGCCTCGAAACACAAAATTAATCACATCATTAGGATTTTTTAATACACTTACACCGTCCTGGCCGGTAAAATGAAACTACTCCATAGCCAGAGCATCGTAATAATGTAAGTATATAGTCATCGAAACAATACAATAATTATAATATGCTATAAGTCTCTCAGCTCTCCTCTAAACTCCAACACTTCAAGGTACGAGTAGCTGAACCATCACAAAGATCAGAGAGATAAATAATTTCGAACAATAAAGAAATTTATTCCAAAACGATTCAAGCTTGTTTGAATAATAAGTGTCTTATACTCTTATATATAAAAATATTGATGAATTGCTGCGTGTGGTATCAATCTCTTTGGCACACCAGTGTGAACAAGAGTAGATATTTTTTCCCTCGTGATTACACTACTCTGAATATGTTGTCTCAGTTCCTAATGTCATCTAAATTTAATAAGCTGTCCCACTGTTATAAAAAAAACCAAAATCTATTTTAGTCATTTTTCATCATCACGGGGCGTCTCATGCGGGAGCACAAGAGCACAAGGTACGGGAGCACAAGAGCACAAGGTACGGGAGCACAAGAGCACAAGGTACGGGAACACAAGGTACGGGGGTCGAGCATCATTCTATTTCCCCGGGCTGGACGCTGGGGCCATCAAGCCCCAGGGAATTTATTTTCTAGGGCGCTTCTGCGCCCGGGGTCCGTGAATGAAGATGAATCACACAATCCACTCATCGCGCTGTTCTGGCAGCAGGTCCGCATTTTCTAAGGGCGTCGTCGTGGAGACATCCGCAGTCGGCAGGATGGTGTGATGTGGAGGGGAAGCTCCTGGAAAGCCACTATCCTTGGAAATAGTGGATAGCGGCCAGTCCCCTCTGCGCTGCCTGACGCAGGTCTTCTCCTGCCGCAATGGCTGCCAGTAGTCCCACCAGAGCGCTATCAGCGTGGCGATGGGCTCCTGACCGGGGGCGCCAGACGCTGGGCCGGAGAAGGGGTGGTGTTGTGGTCTAGCTTGAGGCCGTTGGTTGAAATGTAGTCCCGGTGGTGTTGTTAGTTGATGCAGGGGCAGGCGCTGGTGCTGCCTTCGCCCCTGCATGTGGTGTGACGGGAGGTGCCCCTGCTGATAGTGAAGAGGAGAATACGAAAACGACGGTGACGCATAGTGCGTCACCGTTTTCGTATTTGCTCTGGTTCCTGATGGCTGCATGGTTGATGCTGTTGACACCGTGCCATTTGCAGTCGATCGCGTTATTGGCACTGACTGCATCTCGGTTATCGGTGTCGCAGGGGGGCGGGTTTGCTGTTGTCCCCCCTCAGCTGGGTCCCCTCGTCTGGCTGCACCCGCTACCAGGTGGGGTGGCCGATCAGGAGGGAGTGACTCTGTTGTAAGTGGTCCCTCAGTGGTAGATGGTTGGAGATGGGACAGCTGGGTAGTCCTTCTTCTCCGTCTTACTCCGCCCCTGCGCCCTGCGCCTGGGGTCAGTGGTGATAGTTTCAGGTGGGGCTGGTGGGACGCTCACCATCCCGTTGGGGCCCCCCAGTCTCTGGTAGGCCACTGTCGGGAGGGAGGCGACCACAGTCGGCTCAGCGGAGGGCCGTGGAGCAGGGGCTATAGGGGATCGCCCTCTAGTCAGTTTTACAGTTCGTTTAGTTTTTTTTTACTTTTGCGAACTAAGTTAAAAAAAATAAATGAAACACGTTTATAATATAACGCGTTACGAACACAAGAGTTACCTGCATAATATGTTCTAATGTTATATACAGGACTTTTGAATGAAGAATAAAACCACAACAATTTTCTAAATAAATAAATATAATTGAAAAAATAAGTTGACAAAATTTCATATATTTACAGATACCAACCATTTTTCGCAAATATACCAATAAATTAGAGATTTAACACAAAAATAATAATAATAATAACGTACACAAAATCATTCAGAAACCGAATACGTATTGTAGTAGCAGAAAATGAAAAAAAAAGAGAACATTTTATTCAGGGCTAAGATCTAGTACATGTTGTTCTATGATCCCGGGACTGCCGGGTAAGGCTATTGAGCTTTACCGCGGCAGTCTCCGAGTGACACACGTATTTTTTTTATGTATATGTTTGCCGGGAACTTGTACCTCTATAGAACTCTTCCTTGACCTGGCACATTTACATAATACAGCCAAACTTTTACAATTACTAAAGATGATTTTGATCTAGAAAGTCAAGTGTTAGTTCCAACCATAAACACTGAATTTTGTGACTAAATTTTCTAGTAACAGTGCTTTTAAACGTTCAAAATTCTATACTAAAGTCAGCGCTTAAGGGACGATACAAGGTCTAATGCCTAAGTTATACACTATGCGAACATCAAAAGTGGTCCAGTGCTTTCTAAGTTTATACTATATTACCGTGCTGTCATATTTATACTTGTTTTCGTTATATTTTTATTATAAAATTCAACACTTATTATAACATACAACCGCTCTAAGTTATATATATATATATATATAACAGGAAGGCTAGCACAGGCATTGGCAAATACGAGAAAATTTGTAAAGTCAAAATGACATTTGCTTTATATATATATATATATATATATATATGTGTGTGTGTGTTTGAATAAGGGACGGATATATTTTAAAGGATTTGTATTTATCGATCTCAAGATTTATTCAGTGAAAATCACTTTAAATAAACTGCAGTTCAATACAACCAATTGTGACTCACACTCCGACATCGGATAACGAAATGAAAAATTGGATGAGGTTCAGGTTTGGTAATATATATAGAAAATTCTTTATTTATATTTGCAAGTGTTGACCGAAATTAAAGTTAATTTGTTTCAAATCCTGCCCGTGTTGATTCCCATCTTTTTTTTAAAGTATCATAGCAACCTAGGATTTAAGTTTTAAGATCTAGAGAAACCTGTTTTTGTATATCAAATATATTCCAGCACAGGCTACTCAACATTATTTTGCCCACTGCCTGTACTGGCTCTTTTGAAGGCAATTTCTTACTTACGAAAAAATCATCTAAAGAATAATTCCGAAGTTAAGAAAACCAGCCTCAATGATTACATAAAAAAGCGCCCAAAAATAGTGACTATATTACTGTGACACCAGAAAACAATCTAACATATTGACCCTTATCAGCTCAACACTAACTAAATTGACAGTTCTTAAACATTATATCCGTCCTTGTCTCACTTATGGAAACAAAATGAGAGGCGGCAATTTTAGAAGAGTCAAATTAAGTTAGTAAGTCTGGTCTGCCCAAATAGGGGTGATGTCAGGGGTAAATTTTTGAGGGTGGATTTTTCATGTAAATTGTTCTCAGATGTCACTATGTTATTATAAATAATTACATATTACAAAAGCACAATAAATATAGCTGTATTTATTACATTTGAGCACAACATGTCTACAGGGTTATCGGCTACGGGTGTACTAAGCCGAAAGGGAGTCACCATAAACACCTTAATGAACATCTTTCGCTATAGAACCAACTCTGAATTCGAGAAGAAAAAATCAGCTATTTCATACATTTTGTCGATGACGGATAAACTTTTTCTATGGAACAGTGGATTTTTTTTCTCAATTTCAGGGTTGGTCCCATCGCTAAAGTTGTTTGTAATGATGAGTATAGTTACCCCCTTTCGGCTTAGTATACCCCTAATCGACAACCTACATATATAGTCTACATTTAATGGACGAGCGCATACGAGGGACAAATTATACATTGAAAAAAAAAATCTTTACAGAGTATTATTTGTTTTTAGCGTTTGGCCAGTATCTCCCCTACTTGTTGACAATGACATGGCCGAAGATGTAGCACGCAGTCTTAGAAAATATTGATTCAATCTGAACTCGAGCTAACCTCGATATTGATTCTTAGCATTAACATGAGCCGATATAGTTTTTTAAGTTTTTGAGTAACATCCCTCGTCTGCGCGAACCTTTTTAACCGTGATTCGTTGTATTTTTTAACAAATTCAAAATAATAATTTTCCAGAAGATAGATTGGTATATGAGGATTCACTGAAAGAAAGTTAATGTTTTTTATATAAGAGCGATTCGTTAGCGTAATGGTTAATATTAATTGTATCCATTACAGTTATGTACTGATATATTCTACTAACTAATGCGTGTATTAATAATTTTGTTTAAAAAAACATACTTTTCACATTGTACCAGCAGGGCTTTTATCAGCTAGCGTTAGGCATGAAATAGGCGAAAACAAGAGCAAGCAAATTTGGTTTTGTTTTGACAGTTCCCGCTTCGCGTTTTGACAGTTCCAGCATTATGCTGGGTTGGAGTCGGTTTGTGTCAAGGAATTTAGATATATAGCAGTTTTTTGGTACAAATAAATTTCTTTCTTTCTTTGTTTCAACACTGTCAAGATAAAACTTAGTTTGCTTGCTCCTTTTTTCATCTCTTTCATGCCTAACTACAGCCAATAGCCCTGCTAATCGTTAGAAAAGATCGACTATAGACTTTCGTGTCGTGAAACGACGTGCCATCGATGTGGACACGAACGCCTTATTCCATCGCTGATGAAGTTCACCGAATGTGAACGAAACTATAGTTGGACCTTTCCAACAATCAGGTACGCGTGAAAACCCGTATTGTTGAACAAAATTAGATATTACTTGTCAGATCTCAAATTACTTTTAAATCACACCGAAATATTTCATTAAATTAACAAACTATCAACTTTAAAAAAAAAAAAACTGTATTTAAAGACAAAGTGGTAAAATGTCAGAAGCGAATACAACAGAACTACACGCAAGTATATCATTCTTAAATATAGGTATTGTACTTAATAAGCCTTTCCATAATACACTAGAAATGCGACGTCATAGAAAAAAAATAAAAGAAAAGATATGCAATTCCGCGTTATAACAATGCAATATATAGAAACGTGAATTGTATATAAAAAACATCTTTTTACTACGTCTTAAAATAACATACAGAGTGACTTGTTCATCAGTAGCAATATTAAGGTACTCAGATCTCATACAATAAATATATTTTTATTACACGACCAAAAATAAATACAGCAAAATACAATATAAAAAAAACATTTGTATAGTACATTGAGCGCCTAAAGCGATTTCTTCCAGATTGTTTTCTCATCGTAACGTATCTTGATTGTTCAATGGCTATTTAGTATTTTTTGTTTATTTTTAGTACAGCATTTGCTTTGTGAGCTTTGATTCGCTTTGTTGCCGCTAGGCAAAAGTAATCGCTTTAGGCGATAAGCCATCCCAATGACTCAACTAACAATGTTTAGTGTTATTTGTATTTATTGTTTTTCTGTTTTGGTGTACCACAACTGCGCTTATATTTGACATTAACTATCTAGAGGAATGCACTATCAACAGTTCGCAACCTCGGTCGAAAGTCACACTACATATTTCTCGATGCTAACCAAGTCTCGTTTACACAAACTTTAATCACGGCATTCTTCTATTTTATTTTATTTTATTTTTGTAAGCATACCTCTACAATTGAAATATCCATTGTGTATAAATATTGCGAGTCACTCTGTATATCCTTAACTCAGAAACAATGTAACTTTTTTTTAATTATTTAGTCAATTTTTTAGTATTTATATTTACTAAGCAGCATTTTAATTAGCGACCAAAACAAAAGTTCAAGTATCATATTATAATATAGTATCTTAGCGAATACAGAAAGTAAATTATAAATAAAATGCAATAAAAATTAAAATTCGATATATTGGAATGAAAGACTAATCCGTACATAGATAAGCATAACAATTTGAATCTGATCATTTTTTTTACTCCTACAGGGTTATTTATTCACCCTGTACTAAGCCGAAAGGTGATCGTCATGCCTGTAAATGTTTATTTGTTGGTAAAAATGTATATTTTTATGGCTGTATATTGTTTTAAATGGAGTTAATTGGCAAAGGCCACGAAAACACATTAGAAAGAGTAAAAATTAATGAACTCCATTAGTTGTCAATGTCAAATATATTTTTTTACTCCTTTTTATTTTTACACTCTGTGTATTATGCAGTTCTCAAGTACTTATAAAATTGTTCAATAAAACCTCCTTTCAGTTTGTTACAGGCTATTAAAAAAAAAACATAAATTTTAGTACACAATATCTGCGTAAACCTCACGCGCGTCAAGTTCAACCTTGAATTATTTAAAGATCATTTATTCTTAACAACCCCCTAAACTATAAACTAAATAATAATTATAATTTATCTATTTAAATTATTACCGTTTTACTTTTTTTTTATTTAATATAAATATATAAGACGAGATGTAGTACGTAAGCCACGCCATATGTTTCATATAAGAGCATTGGAAAATTATTTTAAATATATATTTAGATATTTAAATATGGAAAAAGAAATAAAAATAGTAAGTAGTCAACATTATTCATACAGACTTCCAGACTTAAGTCAGTGCGTCATTAACTTTCCCATTTTTTTAAAATATGGCGTCATACGATTAGTATATATGCCAGTGTCAATCATAAAAATAATTAAGCAGTAATAAAAAATATCAGGTTAGAAGTCGACGTGGTAAAAATGATAACACAATAAAATAATGAAAAATACGAAAAATATAAATAACGACACATTAGACTGCTATCGAACTAATTTTATAATAAGGATTTTTGTTATTGAGTATAGGACCGCGTCATGTCACCATTTCGTCTACGAGTAGAGTAATCATACGGTATTGTTTGAGAAGACGGGTTTTCACGCGTAGCTGATTGTTGAAAAGGTCCAATTATAGTTTCGTTCACATTCGGTGAACTTCATCAGGGATGAAATGAGTCGTTCGTGTCTTCAACGATGGCACGTCTCGCACTGAATGTGAACGAAACTACAGTTGAAACTTTCCAACAATCAAGTACGCGTGAAAACGCATCTTCTTAAACTACATGAATCAAACACGCGTTACTTTTCTAATTAAAATCATACGGTAGTTATATGAAACATCTCGTCTCACATATATGTATTTAATGCAGCGGCGACATGTACGTGATGTCATCCCACGGGTGGCGGTACAGAGGCTGTTTCATCCGCTTCTGGTCGAGATAGTGACCCACCAGACCGATGGTGCGGCCGAGCACGAACAGAGCGTTGATTGAACCCATGTTGATGTAGTTGTTGCCTTCCTCTCTGCAGGCGGAACACAGTGGGAGTGAGACAGATGTATATTCACACAACAAAAACTGAGACAAATATAGTTTGAGTGTGAGCGAAGCGAGCGTAAACATAAATGTATAATCAACAGCTAATGATAACATAACTAATCATTTCACAGCTATTACTGTGTCAAATGTCTCAATTAAAATACTCCGATATTATCATAATTTGTTCTCAATAACATTTTTATTACATATAAATATAGTAATTTAATAATAAGTAATTTACGGTAAGTATTCAGCCATTACTTATTTAGTAATTGAAGAGTCAGTAGTTAGTTAATTTATCAAGGAATAAGTTCAGTGTATCGGGCTATCGTAACGTCTCTTATGGGAGCGAAGCGAGAGAGTATATTCGCATACACGTTGTGAGCGAATTAGACACAAGCTAGACTTACTGAGTGAAGAGCTGACAGTTTGAAGAGTCAGAAGTTAATTTATCAAGGAATAAGTTCAGTGTGTCGGGCTATCGTAACGTCTCTTATGGGAGCGAAGCGAGAGAGTATATTCGCATACACGTTGTGAGCGAATTAGACACAAGCTAGACTTACTGAGTGAAGAGCTGACAGTTTGAAGAGTCAGAAGTTAATTTATCAAGGAATAAGTTCAGTGTGTCGGGCCATCGTAACGTCTGTTATGGGAGCGAAGCGAGCGAATATATTCACATATACGTTGTGAGCGAATTAGGCACAAGCTAGACTTACTGAGTGAAGAGATGGCAGTTTGAAGAGTCAGAAGTTAATTTATCAAGGAATAAGTTCAGTGAGTCGGGCTATCGTAACGTCTCTTATGGGAGCGAATATATTCACATACACGTTGTGAGCGAATTAGACACAAGCGGGACTTACTGAGTGAAGAGCTGGCAGTGTCTGAACAGATCGACCATGGCTGCTGCGACGATGCCGTCCACGTTGAGTATGAGGTTGGGCTTCTTGCGCGTGGTGATAGCCTCCACGTCGAGCGCGTACCGTGTCACCGGCCACGCGGGCCAGCGCGACGTCACGTACGCTTTCAGCTCACGCACGCGGGAGTCCGGGTTGTTGATTGATTTCACTCTGGAAAAGATACCGTATTGTAAACGATTTATATACATTGATTTATTACTACAAACACTATTAGCGAGTGCGCGCAAGTGAATGTTGTTTTACTTGGCTAAAGCTTACGTAGAACTAAGCGCCGAGAGGTAACTGCTGAAGTCGCTATCATACTAATTCTGTGTAAAAAAAAACACATTCCAACATCCAATAAATCCCTTTTTTGTCTTAGTGCACTTTTCAACTATAGTAAAATAGTCTTTGGACGGATTATAACTGGAACAAATCTCACGAATGTTTCCATGTTTCCACAAATCATCTCCAACTCATTTAAAAACGAATTAGTTAGGCCTTTTTCGGTTTGTGCAATTCTAATAGATAAATCTCGCCCTTGCGATTCGCCAAAGAAAGCTTAAAATGTTGAGTCAAGGTCGCGCAATCAAGGTTTAAGTTGTTCTTGGTTGCTTGTACCTGTGTCCGATGCCCATGATGAGTTCACCTTTAGCTCGCTTCTCGTTGACGAACTCTTGCGGGTGTTGTCCCTTGTCGTACGCCGCGCAGAAGTCAGCCGCCGCACGGTCCAGAGCACCGCCGAAACGATCACCCTGAGAAAGGTCAAGTAACATTTTTGTTATCTCTCATAAATTTCTATTAGTATAGGATCCCGATGATGTTTATTTAATAAAACGTATTTAATATTTAATTTCATATACCAATAAATATATTGTATATGGGTTGCCTGTCAAATTTCATTCCAAGATATTCATTAATAATTGAGACTACATTTTTTTATACACAATTTACCGGTTTGATTATTAGACTAAGTCTATACCAATCGAAAGTATGAAAATCGAATTGCCCGATAACATTCTAAGCAGAATTGAAAAAGTGTCGATTTTATGTCAACTCCTACACTAGAAAGTATCCATTTTGAAATGTAAATCGTGTACGTACGTGTTAGTTAAAAGAACGAATATTTTTTTCTTATTCACGTACATGCAATAACATTTTTTGTTTTAAATTTGTTATTTTAAGTGACAACACAAAAATGGATATAAAAACTGGTATTTTTAGTACTCGTATGAACACAATACATTATCTCGAAATGATTTTCGAATTTCCATTACTTTGCAAAAATTAAACGTTGTCAATTGCGAATACAAATTGTAAAGCCGAATATTGTATATTGTATTGTATATATATTGAATATTGTATTATAGTAGTATGTGAATACTGACTATGGTGAGCAGTCCGCTGACGACGCTGGAGATGAGGTCCTTGCCGGCCCTGGCGGTGACCATGGTGTTGTGCGCGCCCGACACGGCCGGCCCGTGGTCCGCCGTCACTATCAGCACCAGCTCGATGAACCGACACGCCCACTCGGGCAGCTCGCGTTGGAACCTGACAAATACTCATACACGTTAGAACATTAAGTTAAACTACTTGACGTTTACCAGATTCTATCAAATAAGGCGCACGATGTTTCTATTACATCTCAGAAGTGGGATAGCCAAAGTTCACATACAAAACTGGCAGTCGCTTGCGAGCAGTGACTCACCACAGCCAAGTAATAGTGATTGTCAGTCCCAGTCCTAATTCTTATACTTGTAAATGCGAACACTAAAATTGTTAAGACCTATACTTTTTAATGAAAAACGCAGGCGGTGTTTATCGCAACATCCAGCATAGTGGAATAACATATAGAACTAAAGATATCAAATTAAACATCGTACACCAAAACAGATGAAGCTGAACAACCGGTGCTACATCTCAGAAGTGGGATAGCCAAAAAAATTACAGTGCTCGATATCACGATTAGAAAAATAGCTTACCAGAGCAAACTGATGGTGCCACCAACTCCCAGACCCCGCTCCAACACTTGTGAGATCGGTACACCACAATAGCTAAGCTCTTGACCTCTCTCGTCGCAGATTGTGCTGATAAACGCAGCCGGTTTGCGAATCAGTCCCAATTTCTGAAAAAAAGACAGAAATTAAGCACTGTGTTACTTTTGGCTCTAACATAATAAATGCAAAAGGGAGAATTTATGAACAACAGTTACCGAAGCCTATTCTATTCTATCTTTGTTTATGGCCTCTGCGGTATAATGTACCGCAATTTTGCCAATGTCGCGTAGCTAAGAAGATAAACGAAGAGAAGATTGGCCGGTGTCGCGAGTCTCAAAAAACACTGAGCACCTGCGCAGTGTTTTTTTACCGAAGCCTGTTTAAGTCCGAAATAACATAACGACAGCTGTCACTCTTGACTGACATATCAATTTTTAGATAATAACGACTTCGTACGGTAAGAACATTTAGACAGCGCCATGTTAATAAAGTATTGTCTATTCGATATCTAGCAATGTTAAGTTTTATTTTGGCATAAAGGTGAAAGATTGACGACACTAAAATTGTTATAAATGTTTGCCTTAATTCTATATTATTACGAATGGTATGATTTTTCACTGCGAATTGTACTAGGAGCAAAGGTACATTTGCTTCGAGTACGATTCAGAGTGGGTTGTTCGACTAATTTATTGTGACATATTATGATAATTTGCGATATTTGTATTTGACCTGAAAATAAATGATTTATCTCTATTAAGATCTAGTTTATATAATAAAATTGTGTGTTTAAATTATAGTATTAAATAATAAGACAACGTGACTCACCCTAGCCCAGTCGTAGTCCATGGGTACTTTGGGCGGTTCTACCTCTTCCTTGACAATAATCTTGCCTTCCTTCACCAGCTTGTCGTATACTTGCTTCACGGCATCGCCCAGAGCGTCGAAAGACGCCGGTACCTTTACAACATTTGAATCAGTTAGATTTTTTTTTTAATATATTGTAAATAGAATTTTCTTTGAATGCCGTCTATTTTATACAAATATAATGTACTCCAATAATTATATATATTAGTTAGTAGCAACCCCGCCTTCTGCGCCGCTGGTCCCGGGTTCGATCCCCGGACAGATCAAACATTTGTGTGCATGAACACGTCTGTTTGTTTATTGTGTATATAAGTCATCAGGTTACCATGGCACAGCTTTTGCGTAGTTTGGGACCTGAAGACCTTGTGAGGATGTGTCCTATATTAATTCCAACTTAATTCTTGATGTCGATTAAAACATGTATTTTACATTAACCATTATTTATTTATTAAACTATATGTATATAGCATTATAATTCACCTTGACACCGTAAGCTGCCAGACCCGCGTTCTTAACCACAGCCTTCTCCACTTGCGAGCCGGCGAGTGAACCCGCGTGACCGAACTGTACCTCCGACGTGAACATGTCTGGACAACACATATATCATGTTACTCACTTGATAATAGACATATCAAGATAGCATTTAGTCTTGCGTTTGACCGCAATTCGCCTGATATAAAGCGTCGATGCGGTCTAGGATGTGGCACGCTTGTCTAGAAGAAACCGATTCACTCGCAATTTGAAAAGTTCGAGATTATAGTCATCGCGAAATAGAGAACTCGGCAGGGAACTCCACAACCTAGCTGTCCGCAAAATAAAAGTAGACGCGGTGCGTTTAGTGCGAGTCCGTAGAATCTCTACCATGTACCGGTGGCGTCTTGTAGTATCTACTTGTCCGACTGTAGAAAGGGGATGGGGGAATCAAATTATGTAATCCCAAGGCACACTTTCCGAAATATATCCAATAAAAAACAGGTAGGCTAGCCACTTTTCGATGATGCTCGAGGCTTTGAACATTAGCTTTGGCTAGAGCATCGTTGCCTATAAGTCTTTTAGCTCTCCTCTCGACAGACTCCAACGATTCAAGCTGATATCTAGCTGAGTCATCCCAAAGATGCGAGCAGTACTCCATGCACGAACGAACTTGTGCTTTGTACAAGGTGAGCAACTGTTCCGACGTAAAGTACAACCGCACCATAGAGAGAACACCAAGCTGTTTGGTACCTAATTGAGCCTTTTTTTAAAATTACTAGTTGACGCGTCGAACATCGTACCGTCTAACAGTCGATTCTTTAAGATTAATGTTACCATCGTATTGACAAATATTGACATTAATGTGTATACGATACTAACGTCATTCAAGTGTTTTACCTTCCCGGAACCTCTCCACTAACACTTGAACTTTATGGTATGGTATTAAAGTTTAAATTGACTTTTAAGTATTAATACGAATCGATTATATGAGAGTATAGAAAAGTGTTGTTTTTAGACCTTTTCAGGTAGTATTTTAATTTTTTCTCACCGTGAGAACGATCCTCGTACTTCAAGAAAAATAGCTGCTCACGAGATTTCAGCTTAGCAACACATTCAGCGATTCATTTTTATATTATAGAACATCGACAAGAACTCGCTTCTACATTCTAAAACTCTAAAAGAATATTTCGCTTGCGAGTTACTACATGTGTGTGTTTGTGCGAATCGTTATAATGTAACATGTTTTACTTAATTTAAATAATAATAATATTTTTATTAATTCTGTTATTATTTATTTGTTGCTGTAGTGATTTCGTTATTAGTAATAAAGGCACTTGCCCGGTATATTGAGAATTAACTTAATGTAATTTATTATCATTCTATTCATCAATATTAAATTGCACACCATATTGGGGTGTCACAAATAGGACATAAGCTTAGCAATAAATATCATTTCATATAAATAAATAGGAACTTCATGTTGTTTAAAAAAAACTTCATCAGGGATGAAGTTCAACGAAACGCGTCGTTGAACTTCATCCCTGATGAAGTTTTTTTTTAGTATTAATTAATGATATACTCAGAAAAGTAACATGACATGAAACTGTTTCTTTTCCTTCAAGGAAAGAAAATAAAAAAAATAGCGAACGTTTTTTTATATTTAACTTGGACTAGCTGAGCTCCGCAGTGTTACTCACGGATCTGTAATTTTTTTATAGCCTGTGTCACTCTGTTATCAAGTAGCCTTTAAACGGCGAAATAATATTTTAATCAGTTCAGTAGTTTCGGAGCCTATTCAATGCAAACGAACAAATTAATTTTTTTCTCTTTATAATATTGACATAGATTATCTCAAATGGCAGCTTGTCGTTCGGAACAACACTCTAAGGGGGAGGCCTATGTTCTGCAGTGGACGTCTTCTGGCTGATGATAATGATCTCAATGTTCAATGGTATTTAGATAGTTTTTTTTAAAGTAATTAGTATGTATATTCTCACCCGAGCAGGTTCCTATGCACCAGGCAACCATCGGTTTCTTGATAAGTCCGTCTCTGATCGCGCGACACACGTGGTACTCTTCCACGCCTCCTACTTCACCCAACAGCACCAACATTTTCACGTTTGGATCCGCTTCGAATCTGATCAATGGGGGAAAATAAATAAATAAACTGAATTAAAAAAATAAAGGAGAAGTCTTTTTCTGTCGCTTTTTCTTACACTAATCTAACTTATACAGCCATATAGTATAAAATATGCGGAATATACTCAGTGCTTAGAACGATTTTCTTTTTGCATCACCATTTGTCCGTGATCTTGAATGAATAAGAAAAGGTATCTGGCATTAATAATTGATGGAAGATATTGACCGCAATCTGGCCAGTACGCTGACTAAACTAAAGTTCCTAAAATTATATCCATCCTTTTCTCACTTTCAGAAACAAAACGAGAGGAAACAATTTTAGAACTGTCTAATTAGGTTAGTTTTAAGTTTGACCAGACAGAATTGGGGCCAATATCATTATCTTCCATCGCACGTGACATGGCAACTCTTGCCAGTCTGATTAAAACAGGAGATCGTCTCGTTCGGTAATATCAATATCAATCAATCGTTTATTTAAATAGTTTTGGCTTTGTACGATGGTGTCATAATATACAACGTGTCACAGAGAGGTGTGACAATATTCAAAGTTTTAGTCTTCCCATCTAAGTTGACCCATTGAACGACAAAATTTTGCAAAATAATATATATATATATATATATATATATTGCGTCCTCCATACTTATCGATCACGTAACCAATTTTTATATGGAGAACATTACAATTTTTTTCTCGATTTTGCAAAAAAAGGAGTTACTAATTTTACCATATCTTTCAAACGCAAAGAACGACTTTTATACACATATATAAATATATGCCTGTCGGTATTGCCGTAACCAGTAACGTCGGTGGTGTACCGAAAAAAAGAAGTGGTACAAATACTGTACCACTGTATCACAGTACCACAATGTAATACCTGAGTAGATGGTCAATAAAGGTGGTGCCGGGGTAACGGTCGCCTCCTATAGCGACCCCCTCGCACACTCCGTCCGCGTGCTTGCACAGAATGTTGTTCAGCTCGTTGCTCATGCCGCCCGAACGTGACACGTATGCCACGCTGAAATAATAAACAAAAGGTTACAAGCGAATTAAAAAGCGTCCTTTTTCCGCAGTCGGGTAAAAATATGAATCGCATTTTCATCACGAATATAGCCGTATTTGACAACATTTCAGAGTTCATACTATACATTTTATGTCCACTTTCTTCAGAGTTATAAAAAAAACTAATGAAAAAATAAACTCCGTATGTTAAGACCGTCAGCTGCCATCAACAATTGTAGATTCGTAGCCAAGGGCTGTAAGGCATCAATTGCAGCCCGAGATATTTAGCCGCACGGGCGCCTATAGTTCGAGGGTGCAATTGATGCTCACACCCGAGCTAACTACTCTGCTTTACATCTCGATTGTGAGGTAAGTAGAAAAAAACCGGCATTACAATATTAAAACATTTTAATTGCTGCTTCAGCTTTCATTTATCAGCTTTTTCATCTTTTTTTAAATTATTTTTTTCAAGAACGAAATTGAGCTTCGCCTTTCAATATTTAAAATTGATGTCTATGTGCATAACTCATACTAAGACAAGGCTGAATAGCGAAGCGACCTCTTTGTCCTCTTTTATGCTGGTTAGATGTACGCAAACTTTTTGAAAGTGTGAAGTTTTTTTTAATTACTTACCGCCCTAGGGCTTTTCTAGCTACATTATTACCCTAGAGCGCTAATTGATCACCTACAAGCCCCATTTGGGGGTAATAAGGACCTACTTACCGAATATGAGAGATGTAAAATATATTATTGTATTTGACATCATACACCAAAACAACCAAAAAAAAATACAGATAATTAATGACATAATTTTTTACAAGCTTTTGTCGAGAATAACAATAAAAAATATCTAAAAATATAATTATTACATTATGTATAAAATAAAAAATTAGGATTACGTTATTTTTCATTTGTTTTTCCATTATCATAATAAAAATGTGGGGTTCATCAATTAGAAATGTTGTCAATTTTGTGATCAGTTCACTTCGTTTACATTTTTATGCGACCTCTGCTATTCAAAATCTCTCTTGCTCTCTTACAAAATAAGAGACGTCAAATGAAAAATAAATTAAAATAATGAATTATGTAGCACGAATGATAAGAATGAACGGTATTGAATGAAATGAACGAATGGTAACAGATGACAGCACCATACCTGCCAGGTCTGTACAGCTTGCTCTCTTACAAAATAAGAGACGTCAAATGAAATATAAATTAAAATAATGAACTATGTAGCACGAATGATAAGAATGAACGGTATTGAATGAAATGAACGAATGATAACAGATGACAGCACCATACCTGCCAGGTCTGTACAGCTTGCTCTCTATGATGTTGTCGATCATGCCAGCGGTGTTGCCTATCTTGAAGCAACCGGGACGGATGCCGCCTACTGTGGCGGGACCAATGATGTTCACCTGACAAACAAACATACAAAACAACATATTTATAATACTCAATATGTTGCTTCAGAATGTATTTCAGGGTTATCGGTTAGAGGTGTTTTTAGCCGGAAGAGGGTAACTAAACTCATCAATACGAACAACTTTCATTATGGAACCAAATCTGAAATCGAGAAAATGAAAATCAGCTATTACATACAATAAGTTTATCGGTCGTAGACAAAATGTATGAAACACCTTATTTTTTTCCTGAATTCAGAGTTGTCCTCATAGTGAAAGTTGGTCATTGGAGTGTGTATAGTGACCTCCTTTGGGCTTAGTACACCCGTAGCCGATAACTTAATAATATAATGCACTAAGTACTTATATACGCAACGCATTAGATTAATTTAACGTTTAATTCAGGCAACCTTGCCATAGACTATATGTAATTGTTTTATTGTAACTCTGTGCAAAATTTAAATATCTACATCCACTGTTTACTCTATGGCTCTGTCGCCATTACTGAAAATTAAATCAAGTGTCTTTAACAAAATAAACGTTTAATTATTTTATTAATATCAGTCCACTACATTTCTGGGTGTTAACGAGCCAGATACGGACTAAATTATAATCGGCATCTGCTGTATAGTACTGATCCAACTTTGTTCATAGGCGATAGGCTTGCGCTTGACCGCAACTCACCAGATTGTAAAGTAACGATGCGGTCTAGGATGTAGCGCGCTTGCCTAGAAGAAACCGGTTCACTCGCGATTTGAAGAGACCGAGATTATATCTATCGGGAAATAGAGAACTTGGCAGCTTGAGTATGGTTTTGCTATAATTTAATGGAGTATTAAGTATTGAAATTGATTAACTGGAGCGCACCGTATTATACATTCAGCAGGCCATAATAATATTAATTTACCATGTATGTTTTTTTTCTTTATGCAATAATCTGCGAACTGTTGACCTCGCGATATCAATAATATTGCTACTCCTAAAATATTAATTAAATCGTACCAAGATAATTATCCTAACTGATAGACGAGGAGAAAATTTGATAGACCGAATCACAATCATTTATTAGCAGTAAGTATAGGTGGACAGCAGATAGTTAGGCGACACACAGTTCGCTATACTAAGCCTAATTAGGCTCGGACGAATAACGGAAACTCTTCGGTCGCTCGATCAATATTGAGTGTTGAAAAAAAATATATACTTACGCCACTCGCGTCGGCCAGTTTGATGATTTTTCTGGTCATGTTTTCGGGGATTCCCTCGGCAATGATCACTATTGTGTTGATCTGAGGATGCTGCATTGCCTGAAAATAATATAAAAATAAAATATTTATATCGTAACGTGATAATATAATAAAATCTGACAATATCCACACAAAGGTCTTCAGGTCCCAAACCAAGCAAAACCTGTGCTATGGTAACCTAATGACTGATATACATACTGTCCGCGTTCGGACAAGGGAGTTCACTATGAATTTGAAGAAAACTCCGGTTTTTGCTGATTTTGCAAGTAATTTAGATATTTTAGTACAAATTTTGTGTGATAAGAAAAATGGATGGAATGAAGAGATTGAAAGTAATTTTTGACATTGACATTGATCGATGATCAATGTCAATGCCAAAAGAGAAAAAAATGTTTCGTTCAAAAATAGATGTCGCGCGTCGACACATACTTATATATATGAAACAGTCATGTTTATGCAAACAAATGTTTAACTTGTCCGGGGATCGAACATATTAATAAATATTAGTAGATAAGTGTATTAAGTCGCAAGTGAATCGGTTTTTTTCCAAGCACGCGCGCTACATCCTAGGTCATACTTGCACGCACTTGCATTAGCCGAGATGCGTTAAAGGTAATTTGCCTAAATAAATATAAAGATAAATTTATTTCATAACAACAACATACATCGTGTAACAGAAAGGTGTGACAATACTTAAAAGTGTTAATCTAACCAAAGAACAAAATTTTGCAAATTTCGAGAAAAAATTATTGCGTAATCCACACAACTTGACTGATTTGATCACGTGACCAATTTTTGTATATCCACAAACTTTGTATTGACCAAATTTTGTATAGTGATCATATGTATAAAAAAATTATGTTTTGCTCAATACTAACTGTAATCTATTCTGTGATGTCAAAACGGCCATCTTGGCACAATGCAATTGTAATTGTGAGACAACCGACTACCCGACCCCGACCAGTCCAAAGCACCTACGCCTCCGCTTTGGTCCGATAATGAAGCCGACGAAGTCAACGAAGCATGTAGCATAGACCACGGAGGTCGACACTTACCTGCATGGAACTGTCGTAGGCGGAACGCAGTGACGCGAAGTTGACAAGAACGGTCGCCTCTTGATGTTTTCGCATCGCCACGTCCATATCGGAGAACACTGCACAGCAGGATAAAAAAAATAATAAGAAATATGAAAATTAACCATACTTTAACTATAAATATGCATATATACTTAAATTCTAAAACTGTTTCTAGATTCAGCGGTTTAGGGTCTGCGTCGATCGTGACCTGTCAGTCAGTCAGGACTTACCCTTTATTTATATATATATGACGGCGCTTAGTTATAATCATAGAGTAAAGCGCCATCTAGCTTTGTTTCGGTGGACTACAGGTGTCTATGGCGCAGTCTCCGGTGTAACGCTGGTGACGTATGCCGTAGCTGATTGGTCAGTTTGGCTTGTGTGATGGAAACCAATCAGTGCGTAGCAAAGTTGCACAGGCGGTCCGGCAGAGGCGCTAGAGAGAGAGCGCGCGGACGCGCTGTGAGGAGCTCAGTATGCGTTTGGGGTTTGCACTGGCAGCATTCGTTTCTAACCGGAACACCGTGCCCCGAGTAAATTAAATATCATTGTAACAGTGTAATGGAATAAAGCTATTTGATGCACGTGCAATGTGTTATTCTCCTCGCCCGCTGTACCCACGTCGAAGAATTAAGTCTGATGCGGATCGGCCTCCTGGAGTTCCGACATATATATATTAATTTATAAGCTAGATAAAACCAGGCAAATAAATTTGTTGGCTTACTAGATATAAATCAAATTATAGCAATATAAAATCGTGTCTTAAACATTAATATCAATAACTGACCGGGTATGAAGACCTCCTTGTTGCCGAAGTAGTATTTCTGCTTGTGGTCAGCCGTGAACGGATATACGATGGCCACTACTGAAGGCTCCGAGCGGCGGCTGATGTAGTCGAAATCCAACATGCCCTAAAAAAACGGCTCGTGTTTAAACACCAACTAAATAATTCCTATTTTACTACCAAAAAAATCTTAACGGTTACCAAAATGGAGAAATGGTTACCAAAATGGATAAATGGTTACCAAAAAAAATTACCTGGTGGTCAAATCTGTTATTTGAATTGTCTCAGAATTATAATTGGATTGTGCCAAAAAGGCCGTTTCGACATAGAATAGATCAGAGTTAGTATGAAAAACTATGTTTTGTAACACTTATTGTGGCCTATTCTACGTCAAAACGGCCATTTTGGCACAATCCAATTGTAATTCTGAGACAATTCAAATTACAGACTTGACCACCTGAACCTACAGCGGACCTCGTTGCCGAAAGTATTCGGAGTGTCATAATTTGGTGAACGTTAAGCCATTTTGGAAACCAAAAAATATTTTTGGTGACCGTTTAAATTATAAAAAAAAATATCATAGTAATATAATATAAAATACTATAAAATTTGTGTTAGAAGCGGCTTCAAAAAACCGCGGAATACAACTACAATAACCTATGACTCAGATGAAAACAAATCAATGACACCTCGCACATCATAAGCGGTTAACCGGATCAGGCTGTAAAGTGACAAAGAATTGGACATACATCATACACAAGTACGCTAGACTTCAGGTTTGGTTGATGGTTTTAGAACCATTACCCTCTTTTTGAGTAGCGTGTTAAAAATTGTAACTAGATTATCATTCATGTACTAGAAATATCCTGAGCCAAAGTTACAACGTTATCCGTTAAAGGTTTAAAAAAAACACCTTAAAACGATTTCGCTTTTGGGACTAAATCGAAACAAAAAACTTATTACTATAGCAGTACCCTCCTTAGTAGCTTTAGCTAGGTGACAGTTTGTTAGTATTTGATTGCGATTTTTTTTGATGAGAAAAAAAAGCAGCGTACATGCCACTTGTATTTTTGTCGATTTGAAGCGCCCGGTGTCAATACCGGGAATTAAACATGTCATGTCTCCCATCACTAACATTAGTTCCATGTACTCACACTTCTGAATTATCCAAGTCCAGCGTACTTGTTAATTCAGGCCAGGGGCAAGATTGAATTTACACTATTCCTTACCTGGATGGCTCTATTCTGCATGCCCCAGATGATGGCCTTAGTCTTCTCACTGAACAGCGACATGACAGTTGACGTAGCGTTGCCGAGGTCCAACTTGGTCGGCGCTTGGGAGCAAACCAAATCTAGCAACTTGTGGGTCAATTCGGGAATGTCCAATTTTGGTTTAGGCTGTAACAAAAATAAAATGTAAGCGTGTTTGATAACTTTAAGAGCAAATCTAGATTTATAACTAAGTTATTTTGTTTTTTGAATAAAAATAATAAGAAAACAAGCAAGTTCGCCTGATGGTAGGGCATTTCCTATCGCTCGCCTGGCTAGCCACCACCCTCAACTTGTAAAATCTGTCGTCAAGAACCTAACAGTGTGTTCCGGTAGCCTTCCTTGAGAGCCAGTGTATTTTAGACTAGGCATGCTCCATATAGGGCTACAGTCTCGCTGACTTCAGCTGTGTATGATAAAAAAGTGCTTGGCGTAAAGCTTGTTTTTTTTTTTGTTTGCTCTTAGTATATATAGATGCAGTGAGTTTATTTACATTTACACTTGTTATGACACGAGCGAAGCGAGCGCGAATTGTTTTTTTTGCTATATTGCTGGTCCAACATTATCATCCACGTGTAGTCTTTTAACCTCATTCATGCATAAAAAAAATAAACACTAGTTATAAGTTATAATTTTTTTATTTATATTTTATTTATTGATTAACTAATTACACGGCCCACCGAGAATAATTAATATAAGATTAAATTTAGAAATTACACATTTGCATGGAACTTTAATAAATTATACTTTAGCACTAATTCAACAATCTATACACAAAAAATATATAATATTAAAATAAATAAATAATAATATAATATTACTTTATTGATTAAAGAAAATATACATAAGAAGAAAAACAGATCGTGCCAGATCGTGTCAGAACCAAAATGTGCGTGCCTAAGGTCGCTGGGTGTTCGACTCTTCGCTTGCTTCCTATCGAGGATCTGTGTCATCTGACTTAGTGCAGTCGGTTCGATTGAAATACTTTAGAAAATGAATAGTGCTATTTATTACTTAGTACAATGTTGGCGAGGGAAGAATAGATCGATAGTTAATATTACATATAAACAAAATTCAATTAAACAATTGTGAATGCCACATCGACTTTCTCGCAGTACGTAAAGTAAGGCAAACTAAAATGATTACTTTCCATTCATCTACAAACAAATCCCAACTAGGGCTCAAATCAAGAATAACGTTGAGTGCTGGCCTCGAGGCTTGATGAACAGTATATGCCTCTCGCTCTCAAGTGGAACGTAAAACCTACACAGCTCTTCACTCAAATCAGTGGCGTCTATGTTACCCCTAAGAATCGAAGAATGAGCGAAGCGAGCGAAATTATTTATTTTTGTATTTGGGTAAAAACTTACCGCGGCCTGTGGCTTGGGCAACGTGTGTGGAGCGTAGTCAAGCCTGTGCTCCTGAGGGATGGGCGATTGTCCCAGCGCGAGACCTACTATTGCCGTCATGTTGGCTTCAGGGCCGAACACGTATAGAGGGATGCGTAGACGGTGACCCACTTCGCGCATTTGTCTGTAAAGAAAAAATATATTACTGTAACGTATGAGAATTAATTAATCGAGTATTAAACAAGAGACACGATGCAGTGTTGGAAATAGCTCAATCACGATATAAAATGCAGTTTAGGAATTTTGAAGGTAAACATAATTTTAAGAATTGGTTAAAAGCGAGTTCGAAAAAACTCGACTACTAAATCGTTAAACCTGTATATCATCCTTATTACTTCTTTTTTAAGTACCCATTCACATAAAAATACGACAAGCCGTTTAGGCTTTACGCCATCCCAAAGAAATATACATAAATACATACACTCTAAAAAACCCCTCCTTCTTTCGCAGTCGGGTAAAAATAGCTCATTTAGCACGGCGCTTGTCTGCATCTAGTAGATTATAGATTTATAAAAAATATTAACATGAAGCATTCGGAAATTGCCGACTCTTCGGTCGAATGCAGCATGTAAGTATTTACAACTCAATTACATATATTTTCATTAATAAAGTTACCTTAGCCCTTCCTGGTAGTTGGGTCCACCACGTCGCACGAAGATAGTGACGTTGTACTGTATAAGAGCGTCTTTGTACGTCTCTATGGCGGTGATGATGCCGCGGAACGTGTCGGCCACGTTCGTAAAGTTGGCTATACCGCCGCCGATAATCAGTACCTGGGAGGTGAGAAATTGTTTAGTTTAACAAGTAAATAGTCTTACGTGTGGCAAGTTATTGTCACTCAAGTGTGATGGCTTTTAGATCAAAATATTCTAAACTAGCTGCGCCTAGCGGTTTTACCCGCGTTAGATATTTCTTCATCCCGTGGGAACACATCAATTTTCCGGGATAAAACAGCCTTCGATTAACCCAGAGTCGAAACTATCTCCGTATCAATTTTCATCCAAATCGGTTCAGTAGTTTTACGTGAATGAGTAACAACCTTACACACATACATTCTTACAAACTTTCGCGTTTATAATATAAGTAGGATAATACTAAATAAGTTGAAATAATGCGGATTCAACGGTGTGGAGGTAAAGAGAAGGAGTTACACCATAAGAACGAAACTATTTTTCGATTTCTCACGCTGACATCGGGACGAAGCGGGGAAATACTAAATATTCTTTATATGCCATCTTATTAGTTAAGTTTAAGTATCGAAACGTGAGCGAAGCGAGCGTAAACAAATGGAGTCGTTTATACGAGCAGTTTTTTAAGTTATAAATCACTTTAAAAGTAGAGGTCTTGGCCCTCTATAAATTTTCATATAAATTGATTCTTTATTATGTTTTTCGGATGATCGGGATAATTCTTGCGACCCATGAGACTGAGATGTACTCGCCATAGTAGAGGAAAGCATAGCAAATTTACTTGAAGTATGGAAACAAGAGTGAAGCGAACTTAATAATTTAACGATTTCTTTTTATGCAAAGCAGCATTGTGATGTTTATCGCGACTCATGAGACTGGAGATGTAATTGCCTTAGTTCACGACAGCAAAGCAAATTAACTTGAAGTAAGGCAAAATGAGCGAAGCGAGCGTAAAAAAATAGACAATTTTTTTACCTTTCCATTGGGATGTTTCTCGCGGCACATGAGACTGAAGATGGTCTTAGCGTAGTCAGCCGTCTGTGTTTCCGTTGGTGCACCAGAATACTCCCCGTAGTTGGCCAGCTCGGCCGCTCCACCCAGCTCACAGATAGTGTCCGTGTATACGACGGACGCGCCGCCGCCGGCCACCATGGTCCATATGCGACCAGACTTGTTGAGGATTGTCAGCTGGGTGGGATAGCAAAAGGTTAGAAGCGACGAGAAAAAACCACCCGACTTCTAAATCTTTAAACCTATGTATCATCCTTTTAGATTTTTTTGTGCTTCAGGAGACCCTTCAAGAGCCTTCCTAGAAATATTACAATCTATCATAAGTAATTTAAATTTAAATTCTACACAACGTGTCTAAGAATTTGCGTGAGCATACCAAAGAAATATACATACACTCGAAAATTATAATGTTATTTTTGGTGTTAATAACTATCCCGTACCTACTTATCGGTTGGTAATCCAATTTTCTTGACAATCGTATATTTAATTTATCACAAAATTTTAATGCCCCCCTCAAATTATTGGAGAATAACATATTAAATTATATTTTATTTCAGTTCCTTTATTAATATTACAATAACATCATTTTATGTCGTGATTATAATCATTATATGTACTATTTTATGACTGAAAGTCATATTACCCGACTTTAACTCATTTGCTGTCCGCCATTTTCAGGGTATCGCATGAGAAGTGAAAACCCATAGAACACAACATTTATTTTAATATCAAACAACATGAAATAGTGACGTAGATATTTTTTTTACTAAAACAACTTCAAGTTGTTAAAAAATTATATATGGCTATGGTTAATAATCATTTTTTTCTGGCATATAACTGAGATGGACTTATTCATCAAAATGTTAGCATATTATAGTTACAACCAAGGTAAATATACAAATTCAATTTGTATAAAATAACAACAGAAAGCCGTTAAACAATCAAAGTGCTTACTACTGTCATGTGGAAGTCTTATTCCTGACAAAAGGCGGTGTTGTGATCGCCATCACAACCACTTTGTGATTGTCATATAAATTATATTTATGCGATTTTAAGTCGTAATTACAAGATAATTGTATAGAATAATTTCGACTATTATACGTTCATCTTTTAAGAGTCGTTTAATTATCAAAATATCATTTAGTGGTCTTAAACCAGAACAATACACGACGATTGTATAATTATCTTTTAAATGACATGGAGTTGTATAAAAATGTTTTATAAAAGTGAAAAATTCGACTGTTTATCATTTAGTGGTCGTAAATGAGACTAATAAACGACGATTGTATAATTTTCTTTTAAATGACATGCAGTTGTATAAAAATATTTTATAAAAGTGAAAAATTCGACTGTTTATCATTTAGTGGTCGTAAATGAGACTAATAAACGACGATTGTATAATTTTCTTTTAAATGACATGCAGTTGTATAAAAATGTTATGTAAAAGTCAATAATTTGATCGTTATAAGATTGTCATATAATTTGATCGTGTAAACGTATTCTTGACTAAATTATTATACGACTAAATTGTCGTATAAAATACCGTAACACAATCACTCGAAATTTAAAATACCACTATATAATATTGATAGAACTAAATGTTGTATAGTATTTATATGACAATTTAGCTAGTTGGGAGCTGCACCACAATACTTAATTATTACATTCTGCTCGAGCCGCCCGGCCTTAGCAGATCTGATGGAAAGAGACCGGACGGTATGACTTTGGTGCCATGGAAAAACGGCAAGTGCCTTATTTGGGACGCCACGTGCGTCAGCACTGTTGCTCCCAGTCACCTCGGTCGTACTGTCCTTTCTCCCGCCGCAGCCGCTGAAGATGCAGTTGACAAGAAGCGCAGTAAGTATGCGGCCTTAGGGGTGCAGTATTTATTTGTGCCCTTTGCGGTGGAGACAATGGGCAGTTGGGGCAGTGAAACGAAAAGATTTGTTACGGAAATGGGGATTAGGGAAAAATCTGGAGACCCCCGCTCAGGATCGTACCTGGTGCAAAGACTTGCCATTGCTATCCAGAGGGGCAATGCAGCCAGTGTGATGGGTACTTTTGCACCAGGTACAATCAAAGGCGGGCTATTTGATTGACGTGCATTTAATTATGATTTCATTTTATTTTATGACTGTATTACTAGGTAATATATGTTTAATAATGTAAAAATTATTTAAAATAAAATGTATAAAATAAATAACTTAGAAATAAAAGTAGTAAAAACATTCTGAATAAAACAATAAAATACCTGTTCGTTTTTTTCATTTGTTTTCCTATTATCTTAATAAAAATGGGGAGTCGAAAATTGTAAATGTTGTCAGATAGAGTCATATCAGTCAAAATGGCACATAAACAAAAAAATCGACTCACCTTCAAGCTAGCACCACTTTTAGCGTCTAAATCGGCAATATGAGCTTCTTCAGGGTATGCGTCTCTACCGAAAGGCGGCGGGAAGGTGATATCGCCCCAGTTCTTGGCGCAAATGAACTCGGCAGTTTGATCCAACTTGGCCGCCAAGTCGAGAAGGTAGATTCGTTCATTGGTCACCACTATTGGGTTGATTTCCATGTAAGTGAAGTAGAGGTCTACGTAGACTCGGTATAGGGACAGGATGAATGTAGCTAGGATTCTGTGGAAGAAATAATATATTTATTTATCTCCTAGATGTGCTCCGCGTAGTTACCCCACTTAATTATCGAGATAATCCAATGGCGTACTACTTTTTTTGAAATCGGTTAAAAGTATCCTATGTCCTTTCCTGTGCACCAAATTTTATTGAGATTGGTTTAGTAGTTTTGGCGTGAAAGCGAGACAAACAGACCGAGTTACTTTCGCATTTATAATATTAGTAAGGATATACATACAAAACAAAGAACATTTAATCATCCCACCCGCAAAGCTTCATCGAACACTATCAGAACAATTACTATGGAAAGCGTACGAGAAAATGTATTGTGTGCCTAAGTTGTGCAGAATGCATTTGACCACAAGTTCGCACGACCACGATAATCAGCGATACTGTAGCCCTAGATGGAGCATGCCTAGTCTGGAACACACTGGCTCTCAAGGAAGGCTGCGAGAACACTCCGTTAGGTGCTTGGCGACAGATTTTACAACTAGAGTGTGGTAGCTAGCCAGGCGAGCGATAGGAAACGCATACCACCATGCTATGGTTTCCTCACGATGTTTTCCTTCACCGGTAGCTCGGGCTCTCTTTTGCATGTTTCATGGGATCGAACCTCGTACATTTTGCACGGCAATCGACCCCACTAACCACTCGACCATCATCGCTACATAAGTTACGACATACCGATCGATAACTATTTTAAACGTAACCCTGCTTATAAAAGAGCACTAAGCTAACTGTTATTAGAATCAATCAAGTAAGTAAAAAGAACAACTTGTATATCTAATAGCTACACGGCATTTTTGATCATAATATTTATAATAAATTCGAACATAGCACTTCAATAAGATTGAGTGTACAATAGTTAAGATAGAACCGCCTACAAACTGCTTTGCAGTATGGCACAAACGAAATTTGTGTCCTACGTACTTTAAAATATTTATTGACAAAAACTAAAATAAAACAGGAATCTTTAACACTAATCTTAAACACTCGAACTAAACTATACCTATATACAAAGTTATCTAAAGAGATATTAAAATGTAAAAAAAAAGATTAAAAGCCTGTAAAAAAATGATGTCCGTGTGGCAGAGTCCCAAGAACGCTGGCTGCATTCCCGCGTTGAATTACCACAGAAATTCTTTGAGCAAGGAATGAGCCAGCTCTCTTGTCACCAGTGGCAACTGTGAGTTTAGTGTATATTTTTTTAAAGAAACTGATGTAAAATGTAAGAATAAAAAAATAAATACGTGTGGCGCTCGGGGACTGCCGCAGTAAAGCTATTGCATACGCATACGTCTAGTCGCACGCACACAAACACCGTGCCGAACTGAAACGACGTTAGACGATGCACGGCTTTCAACGGCGCACCGCTATACCGGTCGAAGTGGGAGATGTTAGGTTTATTTTCGTTACGGAATTTCATGATTCGGACGCCGCGCCCAAAGCCCGCGATAAAAGCTATGCAATAGCTTAAAAATAGATCTTCACATCGAACTGGATATGGAAGAAACTGTAGTGATGATGATGAAACTTTTCGTGTAGTATGACAAAAACTCACCGCCTAATGGTAGCGCTCTTGATGCTTTTCAATAGATTACGATCAATATCTTCTCCGGTGGGGAATGTGTCAACTGGAATCTGGAAAAAAAAATAACATTTCCATGACATTTTTAACCGACTTTAAAAAAAGTAAGAGGATCTCGATTCATGGGAATTACTTTTCATGTATATTCTTCTATATACGTCTCGAAAATTTTTGATTTATTGAAAAAGTATATCTAATTTCAATATAGGGGCCACTCTAAATTTTTTTTTTGCGGATTTATAATTTTTTTTTTTATATTATTGAATCTAAATTAATGTTGTGGTTCGCATGTCTATACCAAATATTATTGAAATGGTATATTCCACTTTATGCACCCAGGTGAATAAAGTGGAAATTAAAGTGTCCTCAATTCACCTTGGACTTTATATATATATATATAGATAAATGAATCCGTTTGTTTCACTAAAACTCGAGAACAGCTGGGCCGATATAGCTTATTTTAATTTTGAAATGATTGTCGTACTCCAGGGAAGGTTTAAAAGGAGAAAAACATACATAACTGTTAAGCGGTACGAAGTTCGGCGGGTCAGCTAGTATATATAATTTATTTTTAATATTTTTCTGCCATAAGAACTGTCTCCTGACAATAACAAACACATCAAAAAATAATGAATTAGGTCCAGCGTTCACGTGTGATGGCGTGACCAAGGCATATAGGGATTCATTTATATATATATAGATAGATGTCATAGTAAATCAGTCAATTTTCGAAGCCGGCAGATAATTGGCTGTATCTGAAGCAGAGACGCTTCGCTCGCTCAGTCGGTGCGTACACACCTCGAGTCTCAATGCAAGTGCGTCGACGTCTCCCACGTCCACACCTCCCTGGTGGTGGAACAGGATGGTGTCGGAGCGACGGCCAGACTGGATGCACAGGTACATCTCTTCGTTCTGTAAATGAGTGGCAAATATTTATGGTTTATTCTGACGCTAGCATATTAGGCACGCGACTAGATAGATTCGTGCAAGGGGCCCACGGATATATCTAGTTGTAACCTTTGGAACGTGGGAAAGTTTTTTTTTACATACATCAGTTAAAGTTACAATTCAGGACAACAATGTAAAAACCGACCATACGCTACGGTACAACAAACCGGTCGCTTTGTCTCTTTCATTCCAATGGAAATGGTATGTCTCCCTCCTTTTTATAGTGTGACTGAGATGACATGTACCTGTCGTCTATATCTTTCTCTGTCTACGTTTAAACCCTTAACTTTCCGATTACAAATCAGACCCAAAACTGCCTTCGTCACTCACCGGCTCATGTCTGGCAAATACGGCTGGACGACGAAGTTCCTTGAGCTTCTTCAACTTGTTAGTTTCTAACTTAATGTTTGGAGAATCTTACAATACCCAAAACTAACATACATCCATAAAGATTTGAACCCTGAATCCTTCGATTGCAAATCCATATTTCTTGCAAATACGCTAGTCACACCACACAGAAAGCCGTCAAAATAAGAAGTGCCTTCGTCACTCACCGGCTCATGTCTGACAAACGGCTCGACTACGAAGTTCCTCAGCTTTCCCACAGCAGCCCCAACCTGCTGCTCCTTGCTCATGTGTTCTGAGAGCCATCTCCGTACTTCTGCCGCGGTTTTGTTGACGCCGACTAGGCCGAGTTTGCCACGACGCTTGATCAGCTGGTCGGGTTTTACAACTAGTTGCTGAAATAGAAAGGATAGATGATTTGTAAAAAGTAATTAAAAAAATTAGAGCACGATATTTTTTACAGCTTTGAAAAAAAATAAACGAATCCCACTGTTTTATACTCAGGAAACTTAATTAATGTTGCTGTCATGTCAGCACCAAAAATAAATTGAAATCGGCCAGTAAATAACGCCTTAGAAAATTTTCTCCTGGGAGAAATGCCCCAGGATACAATAAATAGAAATAGGTTGTGTTATACATTCGTTATACTTATTTTCATGGTTTTTTCTGTTAATTTACTGGAGTTTATAATTTTGTTGACATTTGAGTGTACACTTGACAGCATATGTGTACACTTCTCGGTCCCAGCGGAACACCAGCGCTGGCTGCTGTATAGCAAACATGCAGGTGAGTTGGGGCCGAATTGTGATATAAACTAGACAAAAATGTACCCTAGTTGTAATAGCTACTACTTATATATGCTGTCATATGTTTATTCCACAAATCTCCTTACACGTTCCCCTGCGTAGGGGATTTGTGGAATTTTTGTCCATAAATTCCCGTTGCGGTATTGCGTAACGGGATTTTTGGACATTTTATTTTATTACTTTTAGGGAAACTTACAGCTATGTTAAGAATTAAATTAATATTGTAAGTTCAGATGGCCAATTACAAATTTCCACTGACAGACAGACATTGTCCACAAATCCCCTTTTGAAATAATGCAGGGAAATTTCCTGTCATATATTTTGTTGCGTGAATGTTACAAATAAATGAACCATTAATTTTTATGTAATTATTATGAGAACTAAGTATAACGAAACAGTTCGTTTCTGGTATGTGTCTACGGCAGTCTCGGATTTACCCACATAATTTTATTACCGGGTCTTGCTATCACAGATCGTTTTGATAATTGATGGAGTCAGGCGTTACTTTGCGGAAATCTATTTATAATAAGATGTTATACTCGTATTAAGAATATCTAGTGTTTTCCAGCTTTGTTATAAGATTCAGGAGGTTAAGGTTCGGGAGATCCTCAAGAGCGAGCGCTTGAAGAGTGAACATCTCCTGAAGATGCCCTATGCTAAGACGTGTCGAGGAAGTCAGATACTGAGATAAAGAGTAATAATAAGGTGAAGTGTGGAGGTGGTGAGAAGGAACCATTCCATAAAAACAAAAACGTTTTTCAATTTCTCACGCTGACATCAAAACAAAGAGGGTAAACACTAGATATTCTTAACATAACATCTTATTATAAAAACTAGGAAATAAATTGGAGATATACATATATATTATTTTGTGTTGCAATAAGGACTGTTAAAAAGAATATTACGAACGGCTCTAATTGAAATGAATTTTAGTTGTTATGGGCACACCATCTTCATCCTAAGACACTCACCTCCTTGCAAAGCCACGGGTTCTTGCCGATTTCGTCCTCCCACACCGTGTTCTGCTCGAAGGTGGCAAACCGGCACGGCACCAGAGCTGTGCCCGGTGCTATGTGCCTGAAAAATAAAATATAATACAGGAGGAGAGAAGATATTGAACATTCAAAAATATTTTATTAACTACTTCAAAAATGTGGTTACAAGCGAGTTCGAAAAAATACGACAGCTAAATCGTTAAACCAGTGTGTCATCCTTAATTTATATTTTTTTATTTTCTCACGACTAATACGAATCTATTGACACCACTCACGTAAATATACGACAAGCCGTTTAGGTTCTAGGGCGTGCCATAAAATATACATATATCCACTCGAAAAACATAACCCTCTTTCGCAGTCGGGTAAAAACACGACATCGCCGTTTTCTGATGGCGGTTTTTAATTTATGTACCTCAGTTTGCTAACGACGTCTCAACGGAATTGTTTCTTTTTTGTTTGATAAGATATAATTTAACAGTCCTCCATAATTTTATCAAAATTAGTCTACCTAGTCGTTGGAAATGTTAATCCAATTAAATTAAAAAAAAACTGCCAATTTCGACTTCGGTTCGAGTTTACGTTCATGTTATTTTATTTCTTCTTATATATTACCTACTTAAATAAAACTGTTTATTTTATAAAGGGTAATCGGTAAAGGATGTACTTAGCCGAAAGGAGTTCACTGTATTCATCCTAAGGAACATCTTCGTTACGGGACCGATTATGAATTCAAGAAAAATCCCCTGTTTCATATATTTTGTCGATGCAAGATACACTTTTTCTATGGGACTGATAGTCGTTCGTGAGGATGACAATAGTGATCCCGTTTCGGCTTCGGCTTAGTACACCCGGCATAGTGTGAACTTATTTTCATTATCAGCTGTCCATAGAAAATAGTAGGTACTTCGAGTATGCCGGGTGTACTAAGCCGAAAGAGGATCACTATACCCCATCATTACGAACGACTTTCATAGTACATACTATGCCGAGTGCCAGGTCACGGGATTATCGGTTAAGTGACCCATAACCCAAAATATTTATTTCCCAAAAAAAAATACCATAAATTCGGCTCACCTGTTAATTAGATCCTTGCCGGCCGCCTCATAGATGGCTTTTGACGACATGTTTGCGAGTGTATGTGTTTTGTTAAAGTTATTTCAACAAGCTCAATTCACGTCATAGGGACGATGATTGTATCTGTAACAAAATAAAAATTATTTAATTCTACTTGAAGAATAGCATAATAATAGCAGCAGTACTGAGGCTAAGGACACAAAAGACATGACCCCGATTCGTGCAGGCCAAACTTATTAAAGTTATCTTATTTGACAGTTCTAAAACTGTCTCCTCTCTTTTGAATGAGAAATATTTATTGACCTTTAAATAACGTTCGTTACAGGCAAGTCTTGTTAAATTTGAATTATTAATTTATAAAAAAAATTAAACTTAAAAGACTTATTCGAATATCATCAGTTCTCATAACATATATTTTCGCGTATCGTATGATACTCGTATACGTTGTTTTTAAGTAATATTTTGTAATGGTTCTTCGTTACCCAAGAACGATAATTTGACTAGCTGCATTGACATACATATATTCACGAAAGAAAACATTGTGAGGAATCCTGCTTATCGGCGAAGGACCCTTGAACTGGCGTTCGAGGACAAGTGTCCTCAAAGCATTTAAATATAATTAATCAATACTACATCTGTTTTTTAACTTATTGTGAGTTATTGTCTCTGCAAACAATGACAGTTCTATAGAGGTAGACCGGTGACGTTCTAACTTCAAAGCTGAAAGACATGAGCTTCGTTATTCCCGTTTAAATAAAACGAACTCTTTGGTTTCTAAGCCAACTGACGGCTCAATATATTATCATTGCCATCAGCTGTAGAACATCAATGTTTGCATACATTTTCAACAATAAAAAAAAACAATATTACTTTACTTGTATTTAAAAATCGAATCACACATAACGCATTCATAAAAAAAATAGGAAGGGTAAAAAAGTAAAAAACTCATTTATAAATGGAATTTGCGCGTGCGCACGACGTCCGCCTAACCTGTAGTAATTTAACCAGCTGAGAATCCTGCCCTCTGATTGGCTAACGCCGCGTGGCACGGCATCGCGTGATCCGCGTCTTCATCGCGGGAACTACCAAGAACAGTCAGTTATACTGTTGTTTTTTTTTAATGTCGACCTGGCATTTTTTTTTAAAAGTTACGAAAGAGTTCGTCTATACAAAGAGTCTTAAAGTAATATATATGTGTTTATTATTTTTAATAGGCATGTAGGAAAATTATGTACGTAACAAAGTAGGCAATTGCGACAAAAACAACAGTAAAATAGTTATGTAGATAATGAAATATAAATACTTATACATTGTTAGACGTAACTTAAATACAACCTCTTCAGGATGAGTTAACTAAGCACATAATGACTAAAATTTATTCCTTAAGAAAATATAAAAAAATAAAAATGAAAAGAAACGAGAGCTATCATTATTTTAGGATACAACAGATTATTTGTACCGAATTTTCAAAAGCCGCGCAACTAAAATTGCTGTATACAATGAAGTAAAACCTATTTGTACTTACGAACACTCGACAACGATATTATTTTGTCAATTTACGAAAAAAAATACAAGTAAAGCACTTGCCCGGTTTTTTTTATTCATCAGTTTGGTTCCGCTTGTCCGTACCAAACATTAATAAAAGATATATCGCCCCTATCAAAACTCCCCGACGGCTAAAAAACCTCAAACAAACTGTAGAACCTATATACCAAGTTTCGCTCACATTAGCAACTAGCACCCACATTCACAATGAATAGGTACGCGAAGCTTGTTACGTAATCTAAATAGTGATTCCAGATCTAAACTTAACTAATAAACACTATTTAATATTTTAGATTACCTACGTAACAAGATTCGCGTAATTCGTGTTCCAAGTTTTCGGATCCGAGCGGAACTCATTGTGAATCTGGGGGCTGTATAGTCCATCTCCCGTTACGAAGCTACAGTGAGGTCGAAAATTGCTCGAACCGCTTCGAGAAAAGGATGGTGCGGCCGTGCCATTTTTTGCACGACTTGGCGGGGGCACTACCCTGCCCCCAGATCTGATCTGCTGAATGACACCTCGCACACAAAAATCTGTCAACCGGTTTAGGCTGTGAATAGTCAAAAAGTGTTAGACATACATTCATACAAAATATAAACATACATTCGAAAAACGTAACCCTCCTTTTGAACAGTCAGTTGAAATGATAAAACCTACAGTATTAAAGAGCACCAGTTTCACTTTCACCGTCTTTCACTTCAACTTTCTTTCAAGCATGTCACAGATTATGTTACAGTATCTATGAGTACAGTGTGTAGAGTGTAGACAAACCTTTCTTTTACTTCTAAAGCAAAATAACCAATCTTTTTACCTCTTGTATATTTTTCTAGTGAATTCTTCAAATTAGCATTTACGACTAGCTTTTTAAAACATATTAACTTGTAAAGTAATTAGTCGTCGTGGTCAAGTTCAAGTCAATACTTAAACGTAGTAAGTGATTGAAACTGGGTAGCTAGAAAAGTATTAAGCCTTAAAAAATATTGTGGTCGCGAGTCAACTATTCGCAGAACTAGTCTTACAATTATTTTGTCCGTCGTCGGATCGTGGACTTGTGACCTTGATCATGATTTTAAGTAGACATTAAGTTTTTTTTTCAGTATTCAGCGGGCCTAAGCAAAAAGAAAAACGGCCAAGTACGAGATGTACTCACGCCAGAAGGGTTCCGCATAATTTTTTATACAAAACTAGCTCAAGTTACGCGTCTACATACTTACACGTGTAACTTTCCACTTAAATATAAACAAGTGACTTAAACGTGACTTCAAAAACCCCGACTGCAAGAACTTTAGACCCACGTATCGTAACAAGTGAAATCGCGGGACGCAGCTAGTATAGCCTATGACAAGGTTAAGCTATTGACATGACTCACATAAAAAAACGTCAAGCCGTTTAGGCTCTACAGCGAGCTAATGAAATATACATACACACAGTCGAAATACATTTCTCTCTTTCTTTCGCAGTCGGGTAAAAAGAAGAAAAAAATACTTTTTTTTATTATATATATGTATTATGTATTTTTTTGTATATATATATATATTTAACAACACTACGAAATAATTGCAATGTGGGTAATTTGTTTTAGAGCTTACTCTAGACCGCAACTCGCCTGATTAAATGCGACATGTTGCAAAAAGCGAAAAGGTGAAGCGCGCTCGCTTGAAACACTCGCAACCTTGAAAATGTAAAAAAAGTAAAAAAAAAATTAAAATGTATTTATATATGATGATAACATTATGAATCATGTTATCATATATAAATAAATACATTGTTATCAGATAATCAAAGGAAATGGATGTTCTGATTTAGACGGTGTTATTGTTTTGGTTTTTAATTGTTATCTATGTATACTCAATCAAAGTGAATTAAATGTTAAAATGATTACAAAAATAACTGAACCGATAATAATATTTTATATTTATATTATTATATTTATATGGGACCAATCGAAAAGTATTTTTTAGTTAGTTAGTTAGTTAGTTCTTTATTGCATCCAAACCTTAGTCTAGGTTTACATGAGATGCCTAAAACTAACATAAGAACCCTGCAACGGTGTAGGAAAGTGTACTTAAATTAAACTAAAACTACTATATATATATATATATATATATATATATATATATATATATATAAATATATACTATAAAAAACTTTAATATTATATTATAAAAAACTAAAATATTATGATTACACCTAAATTATCCAAATAAAAATAATAGTATATATTGAAATAAATCTAATTCTATACAGGGGTCGGCACTCGAAGTGTTACCAATTCGAAATGCTGTAATTTTGACAATTTTGTTTCTTTTTATTTATAAACTTCAATATATAGAAAAAAAAAACATTTAAAATTAAAAATCTTTACACCACGCGGGATGCGTTCAAACTAAGCGAAGGATGTTGAGAAGAATCGACGACCAAGGTAATATTATGAACTAGCTGTCCAGGCGAACTTCGTTCCGCCTAATAGCTACTTATTTATGTTTCTTACCTTTAAGTCTTCCCTGGACTACGACAAACAGTACAAGACCAAATTCAGCTAAATCGGCCCAGCCGTTCTCGAGTTTTTGCGAGACTGACGAACAGCAATTGATTTTTATATATAAGATCAAGCAAGAACCGACCCGATATTTCGGTAATCTATAATATAGATTACCGAAATGTGTAACAGAAAGGTGTGACAAAACTTAAGGGTGTTAGTCTACCCATCAAAGTGAACCCTGCGTAGAAAACATATTTTGTAAAATCCGAGAAAAACAGTAATATTGCGTCCTCCAAACAACTTGACCGATCACGTGACCAATTCTTGTATGGGAACCAAATATTATTTTCTCGAATTTTGCATAATTTTCTTCTACAATGGGTTCACCTTGATTGGTAGATTAACACCCATAAGTATAGCCACACCTTTCTGTGACACGTTGTATATATTATGTTTATAAGTATTTACAGACTGATATTCGGTAGGAATAAACGTAGAGCCTAAGCCTAAGTATCAACTAATATTCATGAAATTTGGAGGTTGTATTTATTATGGGGTGTAGGCGGTGTCCTAATATTTTTGGAAATTAATTCCTTAAGTTTTAATCTTTTGTATATTCCATTTTTGGGACACCTAGTAGTACGATATCAAGTGCTCAGTAGTGTCGAAACTGGATTTCTACGCGATCGCTCGTTACGAGCCTCTAAAACATAACCTGCAGCAAGTAGACACAAAAATTATAAACCAAATTAACAATTCATATATATAGAGCCAATATGATAGCTCGCAGGTTTGCACGTTGTTCGGTAGACGTTAAAATTACACTCTTTAGAGCGTACTGTACGTCCCTTTATACGTGCAGCCGCCTGTGGGCTAACTACAGTAAAAAGGCATATAATGGTGTTGGAGCTGCCTCGATTCTGCTGTGCCTCAGGCATGTTTGCAGACGCGCATAATACATGTTTTCATGGCACATTGCGTTTACTTGCCGCTTATTTGGTGCGCAGAGTTCGGGACAGCTCTAATGCCGTCCTGAAAATGATTGTGAACAGATTTGACTGTACTTATCTCCGGCATTGCTGCGAGAAACATGTTGCAGTGCCAGTGCCGGAGAGAAGGTTCTAAATTAAATTTTGTGTTGATATAAATAGTGTTGTTTAATAATTTTTGTTTTATATGTGTTCTAGTATTATTAATTCATTTACTTTTAACTGATTTGTATATTTTTCTTATATTGAAAGATTTCTTGTGGTATTTAGAATATGGGTTTATTAAACTAATTATTTTTTTTGGATTTTGGATAGAGCGCGTTTACTCAGTGAGCTACTCAAGAGTCGTATGCTGTCAAGGAAGTATAAATCTGTAAGTCTCCGTTCCACTGACATAAATCAAAGAGAGGCTAAAGAACCTCTTTAATCCTGGATTTTGCCAGGATTGTAGAGCATATGGCGCGTAACTTATTCATGTTAGTTTTTCGAGCTTTTGGAGGACCTAGCACTAGAAAATAAACCAGGTTAATATCTAGAATTACAACTATTTTCTTAATTTATGATTTACTTAATAAGTTGATGGTGCAAGCCGGCTTTTGACTTTGAACGAGGTCATATAAGTTAATTTTATAGGGACTTCAAAGGAACTCAACCACAAAAACCACCATCACCTTCCTGTCCTTATTCCACTACGTAGGATCGGCACGGCATTTCTTCCTCTTCCATTTTACTCTATCAGCCGTGATCTCATAATACCCATTGACCTCTTCGTCACACGTCTACCTTAACCACAAAAACCACCAACCGAACCAAGGCAATGACTCCGCATCACACCTGCCCCAGTTTCGCCAAAGACCTGTCACACTGACAGCATGACGTTAGCATTCCGTACTATGTAAAGGCACTTGCCGTCTAATGTATTCAGCCACGTTGGAACCACGAGGTTTCATTTTACGTCAGTGTCAAAGGTCAGAGTCGCGTATGGCGTGTTTGTTGGCTTTGCGCACGGAAGTCGGTAAACATGAATGTAAGTACTTGGAGGATTATCGAGCTACAGACTGCTAGGACCATACAGATCTTACGATGCCAATACCGTGCGTTGATTATGAAACCAGTTGTCACATACGGCGGAGGCTTATTAAGTAATCACCTATAGTATGTACGAAAAGCATACATACCCTTTTCAGATTTCTAATGGTATTTCGACTTGCAATACTGATAATATTCGTTTTGATAAAAGTTGTTTGTGTCACTACTATTTGTAACAATTATCATATAAAAAACATATTTTAACGGTATGCAGTATATTACGTTTAACTAAATGCATTACTGCCGCAAGCAATGCGTTCCGATTTTGGGTTTGTTATTGCGATACTCGCTTCTTCAACTTACCATATCTTCCTATAGTATTTAAGACGTATAGTATGAACACATCTCCGTGGAATATCATGGCAACGCCACCAAATCAATCACATCGCTGTCAACTGGCATCTTGGTCATCAGTATTGGGCAGCGGACAAAATGATTATTATCCACGTCCGAGGGACAAAAAAGCATATGTACTTTATCTTTCCTTTTCCACGAGGATAAACGCCCATGCTAGACCTGCAGCAGATTTCGGCTCATGATTGCTAGTACCTACGGCAATGATGAGACAAAACTTTCTCACTATTAAGAATACCTATACTAATTTTCACACACGTATGACAAAGTTTGTATATCCGCGATAATATATTGTTCAAATATAACAATAGGGTTTATTAACTAAGCCTTCGTTGATAGTTGTTCTCAGTCCTTAACGGACGTACGATATGTTGCGTATGTATGCTGAGTTGTATCTCCGAAGGTTTCGTTAACGGGCGTGTTTGTTGATACGCGTCATATACTAATAAACCTTCTTTATTCTTTAATAATTTAACAGAATTAAAAAAAAACATAATTAAAAAATTTAAATTTCATTATTTTTTGCGTAATATTAAGGACCTCTCAATGAGTGAAGGCTTACTGTATGACACGCGTCATACAACTAAAAAAATAAAATACTCGGTACATAGAATGACGTTACAATAATATATACTTTTAGGTAATAGATACGTTGACAGAAATACGTTGTAATAATTTTTAAAAGTAACATTAATCGATACTTTTGATGAGTCTGGTAAAGTCTTCTCTCTCACTCTAGCCCCAAGTTACAAGACTTAAGTTGGGCTTTTGATAAGATCACAACGCGTTTCTTGAGACCAGTTTTCAGCAATTGTATTTTTTTTTTTGTAGTGTCACCAAATTTAGTCGTAGAATTCTTCAAATTTTCCAAAGTCGTATATGCTGATTTAGGTTTGGCACAGACGCGCCCCTTAATGGACCCGCTGCAGAGATGACAGAATACAATATATTTTTAACTAGAATAGATGACATTTACATTCAATTTATACACTACTAAACAAAACTAAATTAGAATAAGTTTTTTTATCTATGTATTTATTTAGAGACTTGTAATCTAAAGATCATGTAAACCTCATGGTAAATAGACCATAGGTATTCTACCTATGGTATTTGCCATGTGAAATCTATAGGGCTAAATCTAAATACGAGTAAAAGTTTGAGTTACAGTGGCCTCCAAACTACACTCAAGGCTTGTAACTTTGGGCTAGAGTAAGAGAGAAGACTTTACCAGAAAATATCCTCAATCTCTTACGCATTCGCCATTCGTTATCAGCGACGTTAAATATAATAGCGAGATTTATTGACGAACTTGAAGTAGGTAATGGTGGAACCGGATTAACAATTAATTAACGAAGTACAGGCTTTGTAGTTGAAAGTGTTTTTGTAAAACGACAAAAGCATACAATTACACATACTTCTAAGTACAGAGACCAACAATATCATGGAACTTGATAAGATCTAAATTGGTATCCTAGCTCTTTGGAAACTTTGAAGGTATTTATTTAAATAAAATTTTAATATATTGTAAATTACCTTGTGTTTATTAAAATATTGGTAACGGCAAGTTATAAAAGAATAAAATATCTCATTCGTTGTATGGAAGGGAGCTCTCCTTGTTTAATTTATTTCATTATAATTTTAGTATTTCTCGTTAAAGCGGCCACAGAAATACATCATCTGTGAAAATTTCAACAGTCTCGCTATCACGATCGATAAAATACAGTCTGGTCCGTCTGCCTGTCTAACTGATTTTTATATTTTGCTGTAGTATCTTATGTGCTTTAATAAATATCTTCTTTCTTTCTAGATTTAAAAGCTTATAGGTACGATACGATATTAAATTCCTTGGATACTTTTGTTTTTATATGTTAATAATTAATACAGAAATTTATATGTTGAAATGGTGAGTCCAGGTTGTTTGAAAATAAATTATTTTGATTTCGATTTGATACGAAAGGAAACCAGAATGCCAAAATGAAATAGCAATACCAAACCTGTATTTAGGATGCCAGCCAGTCTGGTATCGCGGCGTGGTACAAATCGCGAATGCTTCACATCTCTTGACCTACTAAACCAGATCGATATTAACAACGTAGCGGATTCCACTATAGAAATCGGTGTGCTGAAGAAATAAAAGTATTGGCCAAGTGAGTGTCTGAATCGCGCACTAAGGGTTCCGTACCATTATCTATACAACATTAGCAAGTTCCTGTTGTCGTTGTTAATATCGAGCAAAAAACGTCAAAACTCAAGTTTTTATATAGGCGCCCCCTTTAATACTTATTTTATATTGTTTTCAGTGTAAGTTACTATCTAGGGGTATATTCTATTTCTATAAAAACTACGTTACTGGAGTATTCCCTCTCGTAACAGAGATATTTTAAGACTGGAAGTCGAAAAAATATTGTGGTCGCTAGGTCGACAGTTCCTGGTTACGAAGAAACAGTAACAGTCAACACTATATAATATTATAAAGAAAGATCTGTGTTTTTGTAAGTAACCAATAAACTTAAAAAACTATTGGACCGATTTCAAAAATTCTTTTGCCGTTAGATATCAACAATTAAAATTTTAAGTTAAATTTGAATTACTTGTTAGCCCTAGGCTAGATTGTAATATTTCTAGGGAAGGCTCTTAAAGGGTCTCCCTTAAGAACAAAAAAAGAAAGCTACGACACTACTACACAGAGTAACGTACGCTATAACACACTAGGTACTAAAAAATAGTGATCCACGGGTAACACCGCGGAACGCAAGCTAGTTACTTACGATTTTAAAATATATTACAATTATTTTCTACTAGCTTTTACCCGCGGGACGCGTTATCCGCCAAGGCGAGCAAAACAAAGGCACGGCCTTCTTTTTCTCGAATTTTATTTTCATGGAGGGGAAAGTAGCATCATTAGGACCACCAAGTATGTCCGTGCAATCAAGTCATAATCAGTTGTTGATTTACAATTATGTTTACATCACTTTCGCATTTACAATTATGTCTGAGGATTTGCCCAGAGACAAGCGCATAGAGCAATATAAAATATCAGCTAGATTGAATCTTTCATTTTTAAGTTTATCTCACGACACGACTGAAGATGATTATGTCATTGCGTGCTTATCATTCGTGAGAAAGAAAACATTGTAAAAAATAAAATTGACAGCTCTAATGAACTAGTAGTCCGCCCCGGACTGACCGAATGTCTTGACAAGCTCTTGGCATTTTTTACTCATGAGGTAAAAATACTGTATTGTTTTAAAAGGCGACAAGCGACTTCATTTCTAATGGCGCGTACACATACGAATTTTTCAGTTTTTACTCGGGTATTAAAAGATAGTATTAATAGTCAAATAAAAAAACTTTCTCCGATTTAGAGACATATGAACAAATTTGGAAGTATTTATACATTAACAAAACATTACGATGAATTCTAGAACCTCCTTCTTTTTTGAAGTCTGGTAAAATTATTTCGACATCATTTAAAATATCGTCACGTAGGCACATATTCCTACACTAAACTAAAATGTTTCTTTATTTCGATAGCTTTAGCCACATAAGGAAAACGCCGACATTTTCAACACATACTCTGATGGCTCGCATCGCTACCCAATAACATAAAGGCACAAGAAAAGCCGTAAGATAAGGTGAGACACTCGTATAGAAAAAGTTTAGAAGTGTTTAGGCTTAAAACTTGAAGTACGACCTTGACTGCGCAGTTACGATTTTTAGGTCTTTTAGTCGGTAGTGTGCGGGGCATGGTATTCATGGTGGTATTTCATGGGACCCCTGTACCGTCAATTAGAACTGCACATGCGAGAAAATCCGACCATTCGGTGAATTCACCATACAAACCCCGCGGCATAACTACTAGAACTCTCGGTGTCGAAAATATTTAGACATCTCGAGATTTTATGTCTATATCGAGACTCGAGACTTACATATTCCAGTCATTTTCGTTTCCGAAAAAATTGGGCGCTAGATATAAAAAAACCCTCTCAAAGGAAGCTGTTGCTAGTCTCCAGTAAGATGCCATTTAAATGAAGAGACAATTATAAGGTATAAATGGCACTCGGCCTGATCTCGAATTTCCACACAAAAAACGCAACCGTAATAAACTCACCCGCGATGAGGCACCCCTTGTGTAATGTGCCTCGATCTGGACTCCAAATCAGGTGCGAGTTGAGGATAGCCCGACAGGTGGGAGGTCAGGAAGTTTTCCTTCTATAAATAGTATTATTATATATTCTCTGCCATTTCGTAGCGGGGGATCAAACATAAACTAAAAGAAGTCTGCGGGCTAGTACTATTATCGCTCATATAACATTATAGGTAAGTATTATAATTTACGTTAGCGAATGAATGTCAGTCACAAGGTCGTACAGCCACAGACCATTGTAAGAGGTTATCGTACGACATACTATTATTGACCGAGCCAGCGAAGCGTTTCTGGTACTAGTCTAACATATAATAATAATAATAATAAAATGGGACAAAGATCCACACCAAGGTCTTCAGGTCCAAAACTAGGTAGAGCCTGTGCTATGCTATATGAGGTTCTCCAAAAAGTAGGTTTTTTACGGTGCTTTGTTTCATCGTTAGAACAAGTTGTAATCTACATTTTATTATACAAAACTAGAAACTGTTAACGTGGCGTTGCCCGCAAAATCCAAATTAATTTAAAACTGTTTCAAACTTCAAACCCCCATCAGATCTCCTTAGTGGTTGAATTTCCAAATTGAATTTACTTAATACACCCCTACACGCAGTAATGAATACATGTCCTCTAGGGTCAGCGGTTTAGGTTCTAAGTCGAATTCATACAGAGTTTATGGGTCGTCGACAAAATGTATGAAACAGCTGATCTCTCGGATTCAAAGTTGATGCCATTGTGAAAGTTGTTTATTAGGATGAGTAAATAATAGTGATTCTCTTTCTGCTTATTACACGCCTACACCCTATGATGAATACCATGTCCTCTAGGATCAGCGTGTTAGGTTCTACGAGTACGTTGATTCCATATAATAAGTTTAAGAATCGTCGACAAAATGTATGAAACAGCTGATTTCTCGAATTCAGAATTAGTCCCAAAGTGAAAGTTGTTTCTTAAGATGAGTATAGTGATTCTCTTTAGGCTTACTACACCCCTAACCGATTATCTTGTACATTGTTTGATGTTGTTGGTATTTTTTACCGATTTCCAAAAAGGAAGAGGTACTCAAAGCGACGTGTATGTTTTTTTGTTTGTTACCTGTTTAAATCGATACAACTGGAAAGGTTCTATCGGCGGCTGCCGTAATGGTAATCACTTTTTTTTACCCGGCTGCGAACGAAGGGGTTATGTTTTTCGAGTGTATGTATGTATATTTCTTTGGAACGCCCTAGAGCATAAACGGCTTGTCGTATTTTTCTGCGATTTGTGTCAATAGATTCGTCTTAGTCGTGATATTGACACTGGGTATATAAAATTAAAATTAAAAAAGGAGTAATGATCGCATTTTTTAAATGCGTATAGTTATAATATTTTCGTATTGTATTAGAAAGGCAAGAATGACGGACATTTTATTCAAGAGATATAATTAACTAACTAATTGTTAAATAAAAAGTCATGCATTTCCTCTAATAGATACAACAGTAGGTAAGTCATTTTATAATAGGCTTTAACGATTATGTTGTCATTAAATGACAATAGTAATTATTTATAATGAATAATTAAAATAATAAGTATAAATAGCTAACGACAGATCAATTTTTTTTACAGTAAGTAAGTAAGTAAGTAGTTCTTTATATTCTGCTTGTTTTTAACCGACTTCAATAAAGTGAAGGTTCTTAACAGGAATGTTTTTTTACCTAGCTACTTGACCCGAATCCTGAAGAAAATTAAAAGTGGACTTCTCACGTGGTTTCTTGTAAATTTTATCTATGCCAATGCTAGTCCGGGAGTTTGGTTTGTGTAAATAAACAAAAATTGAGAAAATCTCCTTTTCTTGAAATCTGTTAAAAATAGTGCTCCTGTATCTAAGTAAGTAAGCTTTCAAAGAAAAATTAAACCATAGAAGAACTAAAAACTTTAAAAATTTGTGTGAAAACTTTACATTGGTCTTCATTAGCGACTCCAGAGCAAAGCCGAGACCGGTTTTCGACTAAAGTCCAACTGTACTTCAAACTTTTACCGAAAGAAATATTTTCAAAAATATCCAATCAAATCAAAACCTGCTCGCCGACCGGCCTCAAGACAACACACTTTCGCTTAGCGACACGACTGTTTACGTGCTATTTACATTTACAATTCAAATAAAACAGACCAATAGTACCTCAAAGAAGAATAATTAAAAATCACTCACATTAAAATACAACTCGGGGCGCAGCGAGCGTGTCAAATTAAAATCCAAAAAAAGTTTGTTCACCGAAAATATCACGCGAAGGTGCACTCGCGAAATTTATAAACGAATTATAAATTATTTAGCGATAAAACGTCAGCACTCCGTGCCGTACGACGGCTAACTGATTAAATATTAACCGGATTGAAGGCGACCGAATTGCGGATCGTAGTGAATACGACCAACTTCCGGCAGTCGACTGATATTTGTGATAAAATTCTGCAACTGATTCGCGATGTCGCGAGGGCGCGCGACACGTCTTTACTACGCGAAATCTGGCAGGCGACTGATAAAAACGCCGGCCAATAGGTGAGCGTTGCGCGCGCGCCGAATTTAATGTCAAAAATGTCATCGCGTATGCTGCGCGGCCCTCGTGTGATACCAGTGACACATGCATGATTGTTATCGGCAAAGTTTGGACCTAAATAATTTAAGTATGAGGTGATGGTTAAAACATCTCGAGGTGAAAATGTACACCAACTGAAAAAAATAAACGCCAGATTTTAACAAATGATTACGCATAGTTTAATCAATAGACACTTGTTTTATTTTTGACATAGACATTTGATTTTTTTTAAATACTACTTAACAACTTACTTAAGAACAAGTGTTAGATAAAAAACAGAGTTGAAAATTAAACTAAATTTAAAAACTTTAAAATAAATATGTATGTATACCTATCATAAAAATGTTATGTTGTTGTCTTTTTTTTAAACAATGCAACATTATTGTAATTATAGTTCAACAGTTCGCTACTATAGTTTATTCATTTGACATTATTACAACCTCTGGACTTGTACATCTGCCGACAGTCAAATGACTCAATTAATTTTACGCTAGCCAATTTTGAGCAGCGTATTGCCTGTTGGTGTACAGCAGACATTTTTTTATTGAATTATCAAAAGGTTCTATTGCAAAAGTAGGTAATGTGGTGGCGTCTGACGCTCACAAGGTGGTTTGGTCCTCCAGCTGATTGTGGTGCGTTATATGTATGGCGTGCTGCAACGGGGGCAACCCTGTGGGATGGGTTCAGCAACGGCCAGCCGTGGCAGGTCTTGTCCCGCCAGCAAGCGGCCGAGGTGATACCGGTGAGTTTTAGTGGGTAAGAGATAGTTAGATAGAGTTCAATTCTTAATTGCAGACCCTCAAAAAATAATATACTTAATTAACCTAATACACAAAATGTTATAAACAATACATATACTTACTAAATAGTATAATAAGTAATATATCATAGTAAAATAAAACAAAAAAGCATGATGAAGCATGATACATTCAGCAGACAACTAATGATCAGACAGATGAGAAATAAAAATTTATCACTTTATCCTTGAAGCTAGTCAATGATGGGGATTTTCTTATATCCGGAGGTAAAGCATTCCAAAGAGAACTGACTGGACGGTAAAAGAGTATTTGAATAATGTTTTGCAGTGCGTTGGAGTCCCACACAACCGTTCTGCCTCCCCGTGGCGTAGCGGCATAAGTGCAGCATTTCTACACGTAAAAGAAGTCATAGTGTGGAGTACAATGCTTCTACTTTGGCAAAACGCAGGACAAACACTTGCACAAGCACTATATTTTTGTAAGAATATTTCCCTTGTATTTTTTTTTTGTTTGGCTGCAATAAAGAATTGATCTATCTATCAAACATTCAACCCTGTACAACTAGTTGCGATATCAACATCCTGTTACGAAACAGAATGCACAACTGGATTGCTTAATCGACCCAGTTAACGTCTATCGTTGCTAAACTATTAATAAATACATAAATATTTCTTTTGTTTTATCACGCGACGGGAAAGGCAATTTTAGAATAAGGACGTTTTCACATAGTAAACGTATAAGGTTTATATTTTTTATATAAATACAATATTTTATATATTTAGTTTATTTAGCAAGCAAAAAAACTTGTGCTTTTATAATTTTATTATTTATTAAAAAATACAAAATTTGTTTTGTCTTTGGAACGACCTAGAGCCTAAACGGCTTGTCGTATTTTTGGTTAAAGGCTATACCAGCGGCATACAAGTCTTGCAGACGGGTTATTTGAATTCACTTGTTTTAAGATTTATTGGCCAAATAGTTGACGCAAGTAAACTCTCAGCAGCAATAATAATCATTTGAGAGTGCATAAAGTCAATATACGTAATACAGAAATAAGTGGTAAGACGGAGATAACGGAGTGACATTCGCTACGGGTAGAGGTCGTTTGAAAGCTTATGTGCAGTCGTTACTTAGAATCAGAAGGCTGGTGAGGTGGACAAAGTTATTATAGCAGTTAGAGAACTGCGAAGCCAAAAAAAATATTCGTTCCAGGCGTCTCTGAAAAATACATAAAAAATGGCTTAGTGCAAGTCGGGCTCGCGCACTAAGGGTTCCGTAAAATTATCTATATAAAACTACATAGTTCAAATTTCAAATGTATTTTTTTTGATTTTATTTGTTCTGTTAATATTTTAATCGTCTACCTGTTGGCGTTATTAATATAGAGAAATAAACGGCAATATATTCTATTTCAAGTTTTGAATGTCTATACAATCATCACATCAAGGTAAACCGACTGTAAAAGAAAATTTTGCAAAAGTCTAAAAAAAAATATAAGGTTATTATACGAAAATTGGTCACTAGATCGGTCAAGTTGTATGTATGGAGGACACTATAATTTTATCTCGAATTTTGAAAAAAAAATCTTCTACGCAGGGTTCACTTTGATGGGTACATTAGCACCCTTAAGTATTGTCACACCTTTCTGTTACACATTGTATATCTTGACACTGTATATAAAGAAACTTGACGGAAAATTAAAGATATTTAATTGTAAATGGTTGTTGAATGAACCTACTATAACCGAGATATATAAAAGGAACCAAATCAGTTCTACATGCATTGATATCTTTATTATAATTTTTTTTTTTATTCTATCAAAGTAATTACTTGTGGAATTAAAACACAGGCACTTCGAGAATAGTATCTCGGCTTCGACATCCAAAGCCTGTTTAAAATCATTTTAGCACACGCAAACCTAAGTTTGTAAACGCTGCCGATTTAGATTTCTAGAGCTAATAATGTCATGAATGTGTACTTGCCTTTCACTAACTACTATAAACATACACACAATGCTAGAGATTAATTTAGTAACTGGTTATACTTTAGAGGTCACTCTATAAGCAACTCGTAACTTAACGATGTTAGTCTTATCAAGGTGAACCCATTGTAGGATAAATTTTCAAAATTACAAAAAATTAGGGCATCCATATAAAAATTGTTCATGTGATAGGCGAAGTTGTATGGGGGGCGCAATATTTTTTTTTATGAATTTTGCATATTGTTGTACAGTGTGTTCACTTAAGTCTAACACTGTTAAGTATTGTCACATCTTTCTGTTACACATTGTACATATTAAAGAGTAGAGTCCAGACTAATGGACTGATACTTGTTAGGAATCAAAATAGAGCCTCAAATGCTAAACCTAGAGACATGAAATTTGGTGGGTGTGTTTAATTATAGGGTGTAGGGTTCTTAGTGCACACTAAGAAAAAAGTTTCGGATATTCAATCCTTAAAGAGGTCAAACGGGGATTCAAATTTTGTGTCGCGAGCAAAGCTGCGGGTAATAATATTAGTTATAGTAATGATCTAATAAATATCTTGTTTTTATGACAAACGCAACACTGAAATAAATTAGTTCTCAAACATAAGTAGTCTTCAACCAACAAATTAACCCACAATTTGGCCATCGTGATGGATATTTGGACCCCCTTCATAGGAAAGACACGTGCCCAGCAGTACTACAGAAACATCAAAATTGTATGGCAGCCAGCAAAATGCTGGCTGCAGCAGCCAGCGCTTTTCTCCGCTAAGAGCGAGCAGTGACCTCAAGCACGCATAAAGAGCAGAGAACAAATATGTCGACCCTACCTAGTGTAAAAAGAAAAAGTATGTTCCCAAGTATTTTACCCTACTTCAATTCCTACTTCATTCTATAACGTGTAGGGCCATTTTGGTTTTTTTTTCTTAGAAGTATTAAGTGCTCATGCAGTCCTAAATTTTATAAAAAAGATCCAGTATTTAAGTTTTGTATACTTAAACGCTTTCCGAATAGAAGACGCTTACAGTTTTTTTTCTATGTAATAATATCTACGTTATAAACGATTATAACATAGTTCCAAAGAATCGGACGAAGTACAGGCAACCTTGACTTTTTGCACCAGAGCCACAGTTGGACTAACAGTTAGTATTGCGTATTTTGTGCATAATCTATGTGCCGGTTGCTAAGCGAATACACTGGGTTATCGGTTAGGGTGTAATAAGTCGAAAGAGGGTAACTATACTCATCATTACTAACAACTTTCACTATAGGACCATATCTTTTTTTTCCTATTTCACAAGGAAAACCCGTAGAATCTTTCCTTGATATTATTACAATCTTGTCTAAGCCTAAGGCTAAATAAAAAATTTTGGTTTAACTTAATTGTTTACAAAATAATGTCTCAAAGAATTTGTACATCGGTACTTTTTTATTGGAGTTGTTAAGGAGAAAACACTTAGATATGTTCTTTAGTCTTAGCACTTTCACTATTACATTTCACTTGAACGGTTCAGTTATTTTTGGTCTTCTAGTTATGTATGTGTGGTCAAGGAGCTGGATAGCCTCAACATTGACATAAGGGTGAGGTTTTGGTGAGCTTCGGCGTATTTTTTTATTACTTGTTCATAAAAAAGTTTCTCGGTCTTTTTTTTAAATTCACAATTTTTTCTCAAATTCAACGTTGACAAAAGGGTGAAAATTGTTCAGTAGGGTGTGTATAGTGACTACCTTTCGGCTAAGTATTAGTACACCTCTAGACTATGTGCATAACTACAATGATTACTTACCAACACCTGGACAGATATGAAATTTCTTCATTTCTTCGAACATGTATTAATACTTCTCAGGTGATCCCATATTTTATCAAATTGATCCAGTAGTTACTAGGTTCATAAAATAAATATCTAAAAAAATTGGTTTGCCTAAATGAAGTTTGAAAAAGAAGTTGCCTAAATAATAAGTCTTTATTACTCGATTGTGAAAGAAGGAGGGTTACGTTTTTCGAGTGTATGTATGTATGTATATTTCTTTGGCACGCATTAAACGCTAATGCGGATTTTGACCTTCAGACATTTCAGCCTTTTCTTTTAACGAGACACATCAACGTATGAACTGGCTTATCAACATCGATATAGCAATGTAGTGAAGAGATCATGCTTCCTGATAGAGCGAGGCGTGACCAGCGACCTGGGGGTTATCTAGACCCCAATGTCGAGTGAATGTCGCGACGTCCGAGCCGACCTGTTACGGGCTGCAAGACTAAGCTAGCCTACGTTTACATAAAATGGGAAAGTATGGGAGACAAGTTTCAGTAGTCTCATGGTGGCTTTACTTTTTTTTCATCCCACACATCTAGGCATTTGACACAAGTTCGCACGACCCCGGAAGACAGCGGTACTGTAGCCCTTATGGAACATGCCTAGTCTGGAATACACTGGCTCTCAAAGAAGACTGCCGGAACACACCGGTTGTTCATTATTAAAAGTAGTAGTATATGTCCTAATTCAGGTCTAAGCTATCTCCACACCAACTTTCATTCAAATGGGTACAGCAGCTTTAGTGTTAAAGAGTAACGAACAGTCATCCATACATTCTCACAAACTTTCGCTTTTATAATTGTAGTAGGATAATAAAATTAATTCTATATTTGTTCTACACAAATACATACTATAACATGTAATTTGTTCCATAATTTTTTTACAAAAATTAATTTGCCTATATTAGCGGCCCAGCGATGTACTTTTACAATTTAAAAGGTGAGAAGATGACCTTCCTAAAGGATGGCACTGATTAGTCCAAGAAAGCTAGATGGCAACTACTAGATTAGGCCTATGTCCAAGAGGACAACCTGGTACTCAACACAGGCTGGTGTCAGCGCTAGTTCATAAATAAAACTAGAATTATATCAGGAAGTAAAAGCTATATTTACTTTTTATTTTATGTATACTTCTATACTAATATTAAAGAGGAAAGATTTGAATTTTTGTTTGTAACAAATAAACTCAAAATCTACTGGACTGATTAAAAAAAATATTTCTTTCTTTATATGTATTATTATTTCTTTAACATTTACACAGATTTATAGGAAAGTACATTCAATGTATAGTTAAAAAAAAAAAAATCAAAAACTTTTCTTGACTTGGCAGGGGCACTTGACTTCTGTCTTATATGAAAATTAATACTAATAAGTTTCTAGTTAAGTTTATAAAAAATTAGAGATCCGCAGGTAACACTGCGGAGCCCAGCTAGTTATACACATATGTATACATAATGTATAAGTAAATATAAATAAATAATATTTCGCACTCATAGCTCACTACTAGGATTCTTCCTGTGTCAGGGATGCCATACATAAAAGCCCCAGACTTGAAAACAATGTTCTAACTCCTTGATCGAACACCAATCTGTCCAGGAATTAAACCCAGGACTGTCTGATCTCAATGCTAGCCACTAGAACACTGTGTTTGTCAAATCTAAGTATAATATACCCAGTGAGATGTCAGTGGAGGAATCGCACTATGAATAAGAATACTGTGTAGTTTTTAATTACTTCACCCAGCGTAATGTCTTGTTTCATGATAATTTATGCCAATTAATAAAATCATTTTTATCAGATTTAGTAAATACATAGAATTAATATATTTTGACTTCCTAAAAAAGGAGGCAATACAAATGCATTTTTTTTGTTACCTATCTATTAAAAAAAAAATATTATTCTAAAAATAAAAAAGAGAATTACTCTAAGATTATGGCTTAAAAAAAAAGTACATTCAATGTATAATTAAATAACAACGATAATGTATGTCGGTAGTTAAAAAGTTTCTAGTTAAGTTTCAGGCATTGAGGTTCCGTTAGATGTATATCATTTTAAAGGTTTTATTGAATTAAATGTAGTAGTATGATAAACTAGCAAATACTTAGGTAGGTAATACAAATTGTAGATTTTTACACATATCTATGAGAACACTAGCTATGAGAACGTGAGGAATGTCATGAGTCAATAAAGTTATCTTAAACTTGTTGAGGCAATTTAGCAAATGCTCCGTTGGAAAACATACATAAACCAAGCACAAGAACGTCAATAACTAAACTAGGCTGGTAGGTAAATCACCGCAATGCTACCGTACCTAACTTTTGATACGAATTAATAAAATATACGTTCGAACGCAATATATATTCATTATAACACTATCACGGCCTCATACGAGTACTGTAACGGCCTGCTAATCCGATCAATTCGAATAAATCTGCATTTTTAATACGTAGATAGTGAGTTATCAGGCCTATCAAATATAAACAATGTTATATTGATATAGAGGTAAATTACTCACTGGTGTAAGCCGGCACGATGTCCGTAGAGATTTTAGCGGCACAAATTATCACTGATAATGTACAAAAAGATAATTTCCAGTCACTAAATAAACCACCACTCGATCGACAAGCCGATGGATGTCAGCAGCCAGAACAGAATGACGTTTGCAGGGAGCCATTTTAGTTTCTGCTCAAAAACCATCCAAAACATGTTTATTAAACTACAGAAAACCTTTCTGAGTTTCAGCTTCAGGACAAGAATTTATTAAGCAATCAACCAAATGTTGCAACAAAACAGCGAATATAATCAATATATTTCTATCCATTCCCTTATGATTATCAGGTAAATTCCTATTAAAATAGGGACAATAAAATTTAAGTATTTGAGCATAGCATTGGGATATTACAATATTATCTAAAGTCACAATTTATTAAATTGTCACTGTCATCTTATTCTAAATGGAATGGAATTTGTTGTTTTCATTTTCACTTGTTTTTATCAGTAATCAGTTTCCTTTTTCTTTTCTTTCTGTACTATTTTTCATGAATTTGCCCTAACTGAATCTCTGGAAGTACTCATCTTAACATACTATCAAATATGTCATTAACCGCGCCTGTGAATCTTTTCGATTGTTATAAACAAAATAAAAATGGAATTCTAGACTGCTGCAGAGTATGTATGTGTGAGAAAAAGGATATGAAATGTGTTTTGGCTTTCGGAGCTTCCCGGACTGTACAAGAACTGGAATATTGTACTGGTGTTCTTGTGAGTAAACAATCAGTTATTCAATCTACATGATACAAATACTTCAGATCCTAGCTTTCTATGAACTGTAAACCTAAGTAGTAGGCTACATAATTCTTATCTATATGTGTCTATAACATTCACCAAGATAAATTGATATGAATACCTAGAAGCATTCTAAATGCACATAGAAACAATGTATATATAACAGCATACATTTATGCATGCTTAGGAAAGTTAACAGGTACATTTCCAGGGAGGAAGGATAACTAGCTAATTTTCTATATTGGTTATGTCTCGGTCCAAATTTTAAAGTTTAAAATAATTTACTGGGGTGTACCTTGCCTGAAGGGAGTACACTCACTACACTACACTTAACCTAATAAACAACTTTTTCTATAGAACCAACAATTCCAGAAACAAAGTTAGCTGTTTTATATATTTTATTGTCAATCAATAAACTTTATCTATGGAAAAACTGTTTTTTTTTTTTTAAATTAGTGTTGGTCCCATAGTGAAAGCTATTTCTAATGATGGGTATAGTTATATCCTTTCAGCTAAGTACACCCCTAATTGATAAACCTGTATGTCTAATAGGTGACCATCTTGGACCAATTTTCATCTAATTTAACTAAGAATCTTCTTGATTAACCCTTTGTGTGTTTGAAATGTGGATCCACGTTCACGATTTTGTGTCTTAGAACTATCACCTTTGCGTCTATTTCTTTTTGAATTGAATGTGAAATTTGATTTCGTCACGAGAATAACAAGTAAGAACAATTTCATTCTGGTGACGAGTGCGACCTGTGACGTAACTCTGTTGTTTACTTTGGGATTGTTACGAAAATCATCTCTAAGTATTTATATCTGTTATCTTACTAGTTTATTTGTATGTAAAATTTAAAATAGTTTAAAATAAATGTATTATTTAACTTAATTTACGATATTACTATACTATGATCGAATGTCCCGTAATAATATTCCTGTCAGTTTCGATTTTCATATTGATTCATAGTTGCATATATGTTATAAAACTATCGTTATTATATATCATTTTAAAGAAAATTTTATATATTTCAAGTTGTTATCATTCAATTGTTAAAAAAAATTTAAACTTGCTCGCGGCGTGTTATAGCAGTCGGGGACTCTATGGTAATAATTAGGAGCGAGTGTCAAACACACAAAAGGCTATTTTCTCTTACAGGCAAAAAATAGAAATCAAAATTGGTCCAACTGTTTGGGAAGTAAGTTGCGACAGACAGACACATACACATACAGTCTTGTCAAACTTATAACACCCCAACGTTCTGCATGGGAGTTAAAAAATAAATTCATATAAATATTTTAATTATGGTTTGTGTGACATAGATAAATTGAAAACTCTTTATTGTATGCACACATAAATAATACAATGAACTTAATAAACATACAGACTTATGACAATCGTAAGGTGATAGATTACAATGTGTTCATTTAACTTCAGATTAACAAGGAGGATGGTCTACCTACAAAGATATGTGACCTCTGTCTATCTACTCTGGCCATTGCACATAGGTTTAAAAAAAACTGCTTGGCGTCAAATGAAAAGTTTCAAGAGTTATTTGAAAAATGCTTAAAAAATGTTATCAAGAGGGAAGATAAGGTAAGTTTATTGATATCTGAATACCAGGGACTGTAATATCGATATAATTTTGGTATTGATATCAAAATACCGATAATCATATTGATAATGGGGTATCTCTTTATCTGTATGAATACTGATATATTATTTCAATACATTAATAACTATACTTTAATGTGTATTTATTTAATTGGTACCGATATATAAATACGGGTATATTATCGATAAAATCCTACCGCCCGCTTACCTCAGCCACCGCGCACTGTGGCACGCGCCCCCCGTGGGCCCCGCGGCCGCTGCGCGCGGTGGTAAAGTGTGCGACGTTGCCACTTTGGGCTTAGCCGAGATATCTGGCAACACCGCGCGTTTGCGGCACATCGGTATGGTTTACCGATAAAATTATCGATACCATTTTACTGTTAATTAATAATAGTGATATATACATATATCGATATTTTATGGACTTATAGATATTATATCTATATTTTTCATTTATTGATAACAGTCCCTGCAGTCACTTACGGTACGTAGATATAAAAAAACAATAATGACACGCACAATGCCCCACTAAGAAGTCTCCTATGTCAGGATGCCATACAAGATTTACAAACAAGAGACTTGGAGTGTTAAAACTCATTGTTCCAACACCTACCCAGACCAGGAATTGAACCAGGGACCTTTGTAACTTGAAGTAGGTATGCTAGCCACAATACCATAGGGATCGTTAAAAATCGACCACTGCAACTCACAATTTAGATATAATAGAATAAATATGCAGAACTCAAATCACAAAATGCATTTTAATATCTTTTTGCATTTTGGCGTCAAGATTACATTAATATATTTATCAACAGTCATTTTTAGCCCCCAACACAAAATAGCCGTCATGTTATGAGTTTATCACATCTGTGTCCGTCGTCGTACTCGTAGCTCCCTTGATCAACTATGGATGAACTAATTTTGTTTTTTTACTTGTTTCAAAGGAGAATTGTTCTTATCTATGTGTGAAGAAATTCGGTCCAAAATCCGTCACAAAACGGTGGATTATATATATTTTCACAACTCTCTCTCTCTTATGGATATAAAATAAAACGGCTTGCCTAGTAAAACACTATTCTTTATGATACATTTCAAATCCAAGATGGCCACCATCACATAATAGCGAATCACATGTTTTTTTATTATTATTGGAAAGTAAGAAAGAAATACATACACAAACATTTAAAAATAATAAAATAGGTAAACTTGCAGTTGGTCCAAAAAGTTCAGCGCTCAGCGTGATGCTGGGGATTGTTCCTCAGCGCTGATTGTCAGCGTAACCCTTTAGAGACGCGCGGGACTTATTAAGTGTCGGATGAATTTAAAATTTGCTTGTTATAGGTGATAGAAAAAATAGATATTGAGGATGAAGAACCAGTGGTGACCAAACAAGAAATAAAGATTGAATATGATGGAGATGATGATTTTGTAGAGCCGTTTGATTTCAGAGATGAAGATTAGTGAGTATTCATATTATAAGCGAGTTTAGCGACTTTGCTTCAGTTGTGACTGATTTTTGTTTCGTCTGACAGTCAATAATAGAATAGAATAAGGTTTATTTGTGACAATAAAACAACAAGAAATATAGACCTAAATAGAAAATACAATAGTAGGGAAGCATGTTTTATGTCACGCGTCGATCCCAAATCAGCATGACGCTGGTTGCAAACAACCCGCGGTGACCTTCCTTTGGGAGCGACAGGTGACGTCACACACGACAGATAGAGCAGGTATATATATATATATATATATATATATATATATATATAATAAAATAATTAATAATACTAATATAAATCCGAGTTACTACATACTCGTGATATTATATAAAACGAAGGTTGTACAGAATTCTGATTCGAGTTTGGAAGCAAAATGAGAATGCGTATTTACTTTGAGTAACCTAAATAACCTTTTTAAGATGTTTGTATGCCTCCTAAAATATCATAGACGCATTAAAAACAGTACAGGTTGTAGTTTCCAAGCATTATATTGATGAAACTTTGTGTATTATTGGTTGTTCGAATTACTAGAATTTTTTTAGTGGTCGGGATTATGATTGTCGAGGCTTTTCTCCCAAAAAAAGGCGAAATGTGTTACGGCTATTACAGGCCGATTTCAATAATAACTGGTACAGACATGCGGAACACAACATTCATTAAGATTGCTGAATATAAAAATTGAGTCAAGTTTTTGTCGTGTTTCATATAAAGTCGCATAAAATATAGCGGTCGTGAGGTCGCCAGTTCGTAACTACTAAGTAGTATGTATATGATGTCTAAATCTGATTTTATGAAAGATAAATCTTTTGCAGCACAGTACCACCATCATTTAAATCGAAATTAAAAGCACTGAGCGAACACAATTTGAAAATTACGAAAATAATTAATAATACTGTCAATAAAGCAAACAAGAAAATTAAGAATGGCACAATTAATACTAAGACAACTAGAAGTATAGCAAAAGGCAAGTATATTTATTTAAGAATACTTTTTATAGTATTTTTTTACTACTTTTTAACCACACTGAAGTTTTACATAATTATAAGTGACTAGTTGTACCCGTGAAATCTTAATTATCCACAGGAACATACAAGTATGTCCGTCTCCTGGTTCTAAGTTGTATCCTCGCCAATTTTCAGCCAAATCGATTCAGTCATTCTTAAGTTATAAATCCGTCGATATTCTGCCAGCCGTGAAATTTACGTTTAAGTTAGTGGTAGCTCAGACGCCTTGCATCAAAAGCGAAAGGGCGCGGGTTCAATCCCAGGTTCAGGCATGCAACTCTCAGTTTTCACTTACGCGCATATTATAATTATTTCCCACAAGCTGAAACGGTGAAAGAAAACATCACGAGGTAACCTGCTTATGCTGAAGGTTTCAGGAATATAGCTTTCAAAGATAAGCGAAGTCCTCAACCCACTTTTTGGTCAGCGTGGTGAACTACGACCTTCATAGAGGAGACCTGAGTCCAGCAGTGGGATCTTATGGGATCATACCTAAGTGAACGGCGACGCCATCTATGGAATCTATCATACAGTCCGACATGTTATTTTCATTCACTGACCCGTATTCAGTCAGGCCAGACTTACTAACATTGACCCCAATTCGGAGTCACACTGACTAAACTAAAAGTTCCTAAAATCATATCCATCCTTTTTTTCTTGATTATGGCTTTACAATCCAACCTTTTTTCACTTGTAAAAACAAAAAGACAGAAGATAATTTTAGAAATGTCAAATTAGGTTAGTTGAGTAAGTTAGGCCTGCACGAACCGGGGTCATTACCTAATTTGACTCTGGGGAAAAAAAACCTAATTTGACAAAATAGTCAATTATTTGGTAATGTAATAATAAAATAAAATAGTTAATTATTTATCATTAATTTATTTGGTTTCTATAAAAAGACGCATATAATTTTGATAATTGTCCGTTTAGTTTGTTGCAACAGCCCAAATTAGCGCCAATTTTATAAGTCAACTAGTAAATGTGCCGCGGTGCTGCATGCGATATAAAATAGAAAATAAAGATGTTTTAAACTTTGAACCTTCATTTGACCCCCTTAGGGGTTGAATTGCCATACAATCTTTTCTTAGTACGCTCCTACACTCTATAATGAATACAGCCTCGAAATTCTCCCCATTCTAGAACAATAATTTTCAAATTAAAAAAAATATTAGGTTCACCATACAAAAATTGGTCACGTGATCGGCCAAGTTGTATGGAAAACGCTATAATGTTTCTTTGAATTTTGCAAAATTTAGTTCTACAATGTGTTTACTTTGATGTGTAGACTAACGCCGCGCCGTAAAGTATTGTCACACTCTTCTATTACACGTTTATTTTTTTTATTTTTTTTCTTCTCTTTATTAACGAGCTTTGTCGTAATCGACAATGTCGCTCGGGTATTTAAAAAACAATAATCACTTACTTAATATTAAATATTTACCACTAACACTTAATATTTACTTAACTCCTAACTTATATAGTTTGTATAACGATTTAGCTAGATCAGATGTTGGGCATGCTAACATACTATTGTAAAATCCAACTTGTCCAACATCTATATCTATAGTTGCCCTAAAGGCCTCATTCCGGACACACTCCGCGAGAATGTGGTATGTGTCTTCAACAACTCCACAGTCGGAACATTCAGGAGAGGACACTTTTCGCATTAAAAATGCGAAGCCGCTCAATGGAGCGTGTCCAGACTGAAGCCTAAAGGCGTTAACAATGTCTGACCTGTTTAGATCACAGCTCTCAAACCACGGCTTTCGTAGTGGGTGCGGCACAATGCTTTTATACCAAATACCTTTTTCTTTGGAACGCTGGTCAAAATACTCACTCCATATGCAATAGCACCGTTTTCCAATCAAGTAGATGCAATCTGAATAGAATGGTAGTATTGGAAAAGTGACACCGTCTGTACAGGCTTGTTTAGCTAGAGTATCCACTAAGTTATTGAAACCAACGTTGCAATGAGATGGTATCCACTGTAGTACTACACACTTAAAATTACTTTTTAATTCTAAAATGAGTCTAATGACAGAGTAGGCTATCGGTGTGCCTCGGATTGCCGAGGTGCATCGAGCCAAGTGTTGGAGCGAGCTGCGTGAATCAGTAAAGATCACAAATTTGTCATAATCAATTGATTTAATATAACATAAGGCTTCATAGATAGCTATGAGCTCAGCATTCATTATGCAGATATAATCACTGATACTAAATCTCATCGCAATCTTTAGTTCAGAATCATAAAACGCAGCTCCCACGAACACTCCATCTTTTGACCCGGCCGTGTACAATTTATAATATTGATAATAATCTTGTTCAATACATTTTTCGCTTAATTTTTTAATATATGTAATGTCATAGCAACGTTTGGGTGCAGAAATGCTGTTAATATTTGTATTTATTACATTTCTTAAATTTATACTGCTGACCCACGTATTAAAACTGTACATATCCAGCTTCTGGCTGGTGTGGATGCGGAGCCCAGTGAAGTATTCGTGAGTATTGAGTAAAACCGGTATTCGTTTGCTACGCCAATATCTACTTCTTTTGTATTTAGATAACTCTTGCAATATTTTGATAGTGACATGGTCTCTCCTAGCTTTGCATTTCATCCAATACTTCCCTCCTAAATAAGCCCTCCGCACATGCAATGGAGGGAGACCTAGCTCACTCTCCATCACATGTATAGGAGTGGTTTTAATGAAACTCCCAATAACTCCCATACCCTGATTTTGAATTTTATCTATTTTGTATAGGTAGCTCTTACTACAACTTTCATACAAAAAGCTCCCATAGTCAATTCTGCTTCGTATTATGGCAATATACAGTCTCCTTAAATGTGTAGGATGAACTCCCCATCCAGAACCAGCCAGGGCTTTAAAAATATTTAAATAGTTAACTATTCTAATACCCAGCTCATTTATTTTATTATTTATTTAAAAAAAATTGTTTGTAGCTAAAATTACTTGCATCGCCAAAAGTGCAGCGGAAGAGAGGAAAAATGACGTAGATTCGGCTAAAAGGACTCGAGTCGCGAAGCTGGAATGCATCGATTGTAATATTGTTTTTCCTAGTCAAATACTTCTAGCAGAACATAAACGATCAGAAGCTCATAAAAGCGATTTCATTTGTGAGGTAAGGAAATTGTTGGTGACTTACAAAAAAGGAATGATTTTTAATTGACCCATAAAAATATGTGCGTTCCCCAATTTCTCGGCAAGGGTACCTTTATTTATGATTAAGTGAGATAAAAGTGTCTAAAATATTTCAGATGTGATATCTAGGTACATGTATGTATTTTTGTATATTATTTACTATGTCTATATGATATGTAAATATTTGTCTGACTAATTGTACTAACATAGAGATACTTAAGAGTTTGTAACTAGCACATGGATCTATTCGTTATCTGAAACAAGTGAAATTTTCATTCATATCCTGTCCCATATAAATTTTGATCATCAATTTATGTCTGAAACGAAAAAAACTGAAAGAATAATACACGCGCCTGCCGAATTGAAGTCGGTTATCACGTACCTACATACGTATAACCCGGTCAGAATATCTGCGCACCTCGCTGGAATGCGGCGCCTCTCCCGCTTCCCCTGTCACCTCTCCGCGCACTCCCCGGTGCGACAGTACGGTTAGCACACCGTACCCAGACCGCCGATATGACGTCATGAGCTCAGGTGCACAGATATTGTGACCGGGTTGTACATTTTTGAACCATGTCTTTCAAATTATTTTTCCAGATTTGCGGCAAACAATTTAAATACCGCTCTTCACACCACACCCATATAAAAACCCACTTCCCGCCGACGCATAAATGTACGTACTGTGAATACTCTAGCTGTCATAAAATGGACCTGAAGAAACATATGCGGGTTCATAGCGGTGAGTTATCGTATCGATATTAATTTATCGACGGTCGATATTTTTTTATCAATAGTTATTGATTTCGTCGATAGTTTTTATCGATAGTTGTGTTTCAATCGATAATTCTTTATCTGATTTTATCAAATAATATTTAAGACTTGTCGTAAAATAGGGCTGCAGAAATGCACTATGTCGATAAATTGTCGTATCGATACTACGTGAACCATATGTAGAACGTAAGTTTGCCGAATATGTGGAAAAAATTATAAATTGATAGATGATTTTTTGGTTAGTTTCGGCAAAACCGTATGCTACAAGAGATTTAATTACATATATAGACTAACAACCTTAAGTATTATCAACTATTATCAAATTCTAGTAACACCTAGTATAGTATGATTCGTTTTAATCTTTACAGAAGACAAAAACTACGTTTGTGAGTATTGTACGAAATCGTTCAGGTTCGTGTCCAACCTACACGATCACATACGGCGGCACCACGTCGCTGTTAGTAAAAAGCACGCCTGTACGCGCTGCGACCGCGCCTTCATCGATGCTTACAAACTGAAGCGACATTTGGACACGCATGACAACATTAAAAGGTATTATTTCTACGTTAATAGGCAATGATTTTGGCAGTAATCGATATTTTTCTATCGATAGTTGATATTTTACTACCGACTGTCGATATATTACTATCGTTTGTCGATACGTTACCATCGATAGTCGTTATTGTACTATCGATAGTCGATATTATTCTATTCTATCGATATTCGATATTAAAAAAGCGGCTTTAACGATACGTTTTGTTAAGTCTCTTTTTGTTAGCTATAAGTTTATTAAACATCAGTAAAGTTCGTGTTGAACCTACACGGGCACATACGATGTTCTAATTAATATCTTGCTATGAAAAATCTATATTATATCTATCAATATTCCATACTTTATTTTTTAATTACAAATTTTGATCACAAAAAATGGGATAGGTGATAAATAAATGAACTAGTTTAGGTAAAATTCGTGTTATATTAGACGTATTAAAAGAAACAAAAAAAGGTTTATGAAATTGGTCCAGCGTCGCCGGCAAGGTTGAGGATTGCACTTATCTCGGATATCTGAGAACCTCCAGCAAGCTGGTGTCTTTTACCGTTGAATCCAAGTGGTTATTAATTTTTTTTCTATACTTTCTGATTTAAATATAATCAAGGTCTTTTCAAGTCGCCACTGAATCTGTGTCTTCTGGACAAGCGTGTTACATCTTAGGCCTCGTTGTCGATTTACATCAGTCAAGATGCGGGCAAACGCAAATATATTAAAAAGCGGCCTTCAGTTAATTAATGTTCGGGTGACTAGTGAGGACGATTGCCGTGCAAAAAAGGTACGAGGTTCAATACCACGAAACATGCAAAAAGAGTTACAAAGTACCGGTAAAGGAAAACATCGTGAGGCAACCATAGCATGGTGGTAGGGCGTTTTCCATCGCTCGCCTGGTTAGCTACCACCTTCAAGTTGTGAAATCTGTCCCTGAGCACCTAACGGTGTGTTCTCTTCTTTGAGAGTCAGTGTATTCCAGACTAGGCATGCTCCACTAGAGCTACAGTATCGCTGACTTCCGTGGTCGTGCGAACCTGTGGTCAAATGCCTAGCTGTGTAGGTAAAAAAAAACTCATTTTATTTTCAGACACGAGTGCGAACTATGCCACGCTCAGTTCTCGCGTCGTTGTGTTTGGAAAAAGCATCTTCAAAAAGAGCACAGCATTATTATACCAAGATTAAGGCCAGGAAGACAGAAAACCAACTTTGAAATTTCTAAGTGTATTTTTGAAAGTAAAGGAAGCAAACCCAGTGATGTTAAATTAGTGCAAAATGAAGTATTGATAAGTCAAAATAAAACTATATGATTCAAGCAATTGTATTTATATTTGAATGAATTATTTAATTGTAACAAACACACAACGAAAAAAAAACATAAGAACATACAGTAACAATTAATAGTACAGTACCTGGTCATAACTCAGCAAATTGCTAGTGGGTACACTGCAGCCAGCGGGGGGCTATCGGCTATTTGTATTGCTTTCAAAGCTAAGACGATGTCGTTGTCTAGATTCAAAGCAGTAGTACTTACATCGCGCTAGCTGATACCAATATCTGTCAAATATATGGAGTCATTGCAATCTTTTGTTCACTTATTGTTTTCTAAATTGACATCGCTTTGCTGAAAGCAAGACCCTAGGGTCTTGCTTTCAGCAAAGCGATGTATGTAGCGATGTACCGATACGAAACTACAGTACTGCTTTCAAGACTATAGCAATACTGAAAGCAATACAGATAGCCGATATCCCCCTAGATTGTATACTGGTCTTCCGCTAAGACCGAGAATATGATTTATGATTCAAGCAATAATTATATTTTTATCTTAATTATATATTTTTCTTATGTTATATATTACTAGCTGACAGTCAATGTTTTTTTTTCTGTACACAGTATCCGATATTTTTAATAATATTATGCTATTTTAGTTTCAAACGAACTAAAAAAAACTGTTCAAGCTGTCATTGAATTAAAAGTGGTGTATATATATATATTAAGATAATTTATTAGGTAAGTTTTTTTTTTACATATGGTAATTTTTTGTTTAAAGAGCGGCGTTGAGTTGATACTGTACTTACAAAGGCCATTCTACCGTTAGTTCCAGTAAAGTTCCAGTCTTTGGATTATTCCCGGTAGCTGGACCGCGCGTGAGTCACGAGTGTCCGATAATTATGAACAATCGGAACAATTAAGTAAGTACATTAAAATATGTTTTATATATTGTAAGATAAATAAATGAAGAGGTAGGTACATACATTTAGTAGCAGCATGTTGTACGTGACCATTGCCCAGAAGTGGTACATTCCTAAACTCAACAACAACACAGAAATATTGAGTTAGCGAGTGTGTATGTTAGCAGTAAGCTCTTGAACTAGTGAACCGAGTTTGGTATTATTTTTCACTATGAAAATGTGACGTTGCGTCTAGGCGACGTCATCTCTATTTTAAAATATTTAAGTTCCTGCTATTTATGCGATAGCAAGACGACTCGGAGTGAGCGCATAGCGACATTTCGCAACGACTAACCGAACCTCGTGCTTTCTTTTTACTACCGAAAGCTGTCGCGAATAGACGTTCAGCTAAAACTAATAATAAATGTGAATTTGATAGATCCCGCTGGGGTGAGTTTTTATTAACATTTATCCATCACTGCCTGCCATTTAAATTCTTCATTTTATCATTTAAGCTGTTCTGCTTAGCAATCTGCCGGCGCCGCGTGCTCCTGCATAACCTCGGCACGGCTTGGCAGGACACTTCTAGTCTAGGCTATCTATTGACACCTGGCTCTTTCCAGGATCCATCCATCTACTCTTCTATCTGTCCGTTCATCTTTCCGACGAGCTGAAGTCCCGTGGACATTTACCTACCTCCGGAAACACCTCGCCGCTGCCTGTCCTGTGCTGGAGCCTTACGTCCGCCAGCAAGAAGCCTGCGAGTCGTCGTCAACGGGGTCGTGCGAGCGTCGGCCAAAGGCCAAACCAAACCTTTCACCTACCTTCTGTTTAATCAGTGTAATTAATGTGCGGCAAACAATAAGTAAAGGACAAACAAACTAGTGTGTTTTACTCATTGCCTAGCCGGCCTAACTGTAGTCCACCTACCTACCTGCAGGCTGTAGGGTAAAAACCCTAACGCCGCAAAAAAGCTACATTATTCCTGACTTACCTATGCTATATCATTTTATTGTGATTCAAAATATTTTCAACGCAAATTAAGTAACATTTTTTGCAATAAATACCGACAACTTTATATCAACTGGCACCAATCTTGATTTAAGAAATCAAAATATCGATTTAGCAAAATATGTGATTACATTCTGACAATATCTCTCAAACAAACAAAAAATAAATTATCAAATCGTTCTAGCCGATACTGAGATACCAGAATCAGGTAATAAACGTTAAAAAGATTCGGTCAAGTCGCGCACTAAGGGTTCCGTACTATTATCAATACAACATTTGTTTTCAAGTTTCTACCGGTTCTCTATTAATACCGAGTTTAAATCGGAAAAAATCTCAAGTTTGTATTATGGGAGCCTCATTCAAATATTTATTTGTAATTTAACTATTAATTTTTAAAGAGAACTAAACAACTAAATATTCTGTGAATATTTCAAGCGTTTACATGATGCTGTTATTTATTAATATCGAACCGAATAAAAAAATCACGTTTGTTGTATGATCCCTTAAATATTTATTTTATTTAAATGTTAGTGGTCGTTGTTATAGCGACAACAGAAATACATAATCTGTGAAAATATCAACTATCTAGCTATAACGGTTCATGAGATACAGCCTGTGACAGACGGCATGACGGACAGCGAAGTCTTAATAATAGGGCCCCGTTTTGCCTTTTAGGTACGGAACCCTAAAAATAAAGTTCAGTAGAGCAGCTTTTCTTTTGGAAGTCTGTAAAAAATGTTTGGCGCCCAGAGAAGTAGGTAGTCCGGGTCGTAACTCTCATCACATCGCTATGCCCGTATATACGTTGTAATACCTATATAATGTGTACTTTCCTTTAGAAATATTAAGCGTGCTAAATCTAAATTGAAACGCTATATATCCACATGTAAATATTTATTATCAGTCGTTGCTGAGGCAGCGGTCGGAGCAACGCTTGAGACAGTCCGGGTCGTTACGGCAATGCGCGCGGCAACTTGCCTGGCAACGCGTCAACGTGCGTACGTTCGTGCGACCGAGGCGTTCGTCGAACATTACACTGTAAAAAAGAAGGTGCAAATTTGTTATGAAAAAGGTATCTTGAGTTTCCATCCATAGGTACATATCATTGAATTCTATTTGAAAATAAGTGACTGCCGGCTTAATACTGCAGGCGCCGTATTAACTAGTATAGAGCTTTTTCAGTTATATCTGTTTACATTTAGATTACTTAATTGAATTGAACCAATGTGGTGTGAGAATTTTCGCACATTTGTAATCCTATTGACGAACCATAGGTGACGTCTCGACGAGTACTCTGCCCCGCACTATACCCACGCAAAAGAAACCTAAAATACCTAAATTTACGTTACGTTACTGTGCAGTCAAGGTCATTAGTTCAAGATGTTTGCCGATGATTGTACCTGTCAATAAAAGGCACAGAAGTGCAAGTAGCGGCGTCACAGTGCAACACAGGTGGCGCCACTGCAGCCATTAGAGAGCCGTCCTCTCCCACAACGTAGGGTATATGGTCGATGTAAACGTTATCGAATAAGCACATTCGCTTCATGTATTCTTCGGTGTGAGTGAACATCGTTGCTGGTGTACCTGAAAGTTGAGGAGTTGTGGTAAGTATATAATTTATAACAGACATAAAGTTAAATATCGTGTAGAAACAAAATTCTCGACGCGTTTCGATAATACTGCATAGCCGTTTATATTTATCTAATACAATTGGTCCTGATTTTTGTGAGAAATTGGGAAACATAAATAACTTTCCTAATTTTTCGGTAATCTCAATAAAGTAACTCATGCTTAAACCATGTTTTATTCCCCTAACAAGGTTTGCTAAAAATAATTTATTTAAGTAATCAAAGAGGTAAATACAGGTTTATGGGTAAAAAGTGTACAGAGTCAAAAACGAATCACTATGCCTAATCATCCAAAAGAACAGCTTTTACTTTGGGACCAACTCTGAATACCAGAAAAATATTAGCTGTTTCATGAGTTTTTTCGACGGTTGAGAAACCTTTATAGTAAAGCTGACTGTTTATGGTTCAATTCAAAGCTGTTCCAATCAATATTGGAAGTGGAGTTTCTGATGATGAATATAGTGATCCTTTTTTGGGTAAGTAGGACACTTATAGCCGGTTTAGATACCTATCTAAACCGGCTATAAGTGTACCTACTCATCAGTACTACTAAATCAGTAAAATAAAAAATCCAGTTGAAGTGAAAACGTCCCCATTGGTTAGAAGCGGTTAAAAAATAATTAAAAAAATATTCACTAGACTTACCGACTGCAAAATACCTAGTGTTACACATGTGCTCCTGAATTAGATCAGAGCGGTTATTAAACCACCCAACCAGCCATTTCAGGTCTTCAAACTTCGTTATTTCATCGTTGATGACCTTCCGAGTGAGACGGAGATATTCTACATCTGCTTCTATCACGGACTCGTCTTTGTCTTCGCCGTAGCTGAGGAAACGTTGAAAACAGCTGATAAGGTCAATGGACTTTTAAACGAACAGTCAGCGAACGGAATCACAGTTGCAATGTATAATCGGCTTGCAATTTAGGGACCTAAGTAGTTATATTCTAAAAAGTATATTTGATTTGATCAACCAAAGAGAGAGAAACCGCTACCCCTTTTATTTTAGAACGCAGTTAACACATTTATTTCTTCGTAAGTAGTTAGTAGCCTTACGAGGTATTTATATTATTTTGTTTTTGCTTACGTGCGATACTGCATCTTCAAGATAGCCTCGGACATATGTATTCTGAAGATGACACCGGGCCGCAAATGCGCCTGGTACAGATCCTTCGGCATCTCTACAAAGCCAGATTCCCAGTCCTAGAAGAACGCAGTACAAGACATCATAATTGACGAGCGAGCGAAGCGAGCGCATCGTCTCTTTTAATTTCCCCCAAAAAGAGGAAATTTTCTTGACAATGCAAAAACTAGGGCGAAACTGTGAAAGTAGACTTTATTACTCGTGTAATAAGGTATAAAATTCGTGTGATTGCTGCTACAGCAATTACATCAATCGAAGATGTTTGATTTTATACATACGATCCTTTATTACATTATACAATCGGACAGCTGTCCCCGAGCACAGAATCCGCTCGGTAGGATGACTTCTTTGATGAAATGGAGGCCACTTTCATCCTTCTTCCATTACACTTTAGATTTTTTTGGAAGCCACGACCTGGCCGTACGCACAAAGTACACTTAAATACCTACGCCTTTTGTGTCAGAGTTAAGATTCACTATGGAGTCGCTGGGACAGCCCCGTAAGTAATTTAGTAATTACCTTGATAGGAGGTTCGTACATATCGAACTGGTGCTTCGTTTTGAACTTATTCTTCTCTTTAGCCTTCGAGGTCTGTTTGCTAGCAGAGTCTTGCGCGCGACGAGCTCCGAGGAACATGTCTTGGGACGACTGGTTTTTTGACTGCTGCATCTACCGAAATTCGTTCTTTTATAAAATAAATCACGCTGCAATTGGTACTAAAAGTTGGTTAAAATTCTTTAAAATACACTACATGTGATTATGATTTTTGAAGTGGAAATAAGTGACGATGGTTTGCAGTCATTTGAATGAAAAATAATATTTACTTTCCAGACATTAAACCACTTAAAGCGAGCCTACCAATGTCTCATAATGGTCTGTTAAACAGCATCGGCGTCAGAGTAAACTTTTTATACATCTCATCGAAATTAAACTAAGTAAATAGTTTTAACAGCTCTATCAAGCATATTTTTACGTTTCGTAAAAAAATATTTAGACACACGTAGAAACATTTACAAACATTCAGAATCATTAATGAAAACTGGTTTAACTTTCCCAAAATAAAAGAAGCACTTAAGTTCCGACAAGACTTCTGCTGTGGTTAGCATACTTGCATGACTCGCTTCCAATCCCGACGGTCCCAGGTTTCGATTCTCGATCATTCAAGTGTTAGAACGATATGTTTGAATAATGTCTAGGCTCTCTTCGGGTCTGGGTGTGTTGTGCGTGGTTTTGTAAATGTTTCATTGCATACTTACCTGATACAGGAAATCCTAGTGGAGAGTTATGAGTGTAAAACGTTATTTATTGTTATTTTTATAAAACCTTACCTCTGAATCTTCAGGCTGCCTTGTGGTTGAAGAGCGCATTCTATTGCGACGCCTGCTGCCTCGACGTCGCTACACATAAAGCAGTACATTTTAGACGGCTCGTGTTTAAACACCGCCCATAAAAGTCCTATATTACTACCGAAAAATTCTAAACTGTTACCATAAGAAATAACCTGGACCTACTTACCTACCTTATTGCCGAAAGTATTCGAATTGTCATAAAAAAAATACCTGAACCTATTACGGACTTTGTTGCCGAAAGTATTCGGAGTGTCATAATTTGGGGACCGTTAAGCCATTTTGGAAACCATAGAATATTTTTGGTGACAGACCGTCTAAATTATACCTATATACTCTAGAATCTATCTGCGCCCGCTGCTAAAATGCCAAGCTAAAATGTGAGCCTAGCCCCATGGTTCCAAACAAATGTTTACCGGCCGCGAACATTACATTTCGGGAAACTTAGCATGCTTGACTTTAAACTAGTAGGTGACCAGCCAAATAAACTCAAGAAGGCTGGTCAAAAAAAAATTCTAAATATACTTATATTATCCTATGTAGCAATTATTATATATATAGCAAATATAAGCAATTATGTAGCAATTCTGACGCACACAGGCATTTGATCACAAGCTCGTAATACCACGGAAGTCAGCCACACTGTGACCCTAGCATGCATTATTCGACGTTGGTTTTTCTAACGCAACTAACTTGGTCCCAGTTTCAGTCTCGAAAATATAGAGACTTCTCGAGAATTTTTTGCCTATATCGTGACTAGAGACTTAAATATTCCAGTCTCGAAATTTCGATACCTACCGAAAAAATGAGCTAGGTACTAGTCTCCAGTAAAATGCCATCTAATTGAAGAGGCAATTTTAAGATATAAATGACACTCGGCCTGGACTCGAAATTTGCGGAATATTTCGAGACCAGGCCGACTCTCGAAAAAAAACCCGGGATTTGAATAAGTACCTATCGAAACTGAAAGCCTTATGTACAAACCTTAGCTCTCCTTTTAATCCGGTTGTGGTCAGCATCAGGCGCGTGTCGCTTTAGACACTCATCAAATTTGTAGAAGTCTTGCTCTGAATTCAACTCCTGCTCACGGGTTTCCATCTTGGATAAGAGAGTAGAATTTTATTGAGTTACTTAATAGAACAAGCGACTTATTAGGACGGTTCTAGGAACTCTCAAACTAATACTAGGTACTGGGAAATTATTTTCTAATAACGAATGCCGTGGTGTAGTGGCTAGCATGCTTGCTTCGAGATCCGACAGTCTCAGGTTCAATTCCAGGTCGGTACAAGTGTTCGAATGATGAGTTTGAACATTTGTCATCGGGTCTTTGTCTTTGTGCGTGTGTTTGTTACGTTGTTAGTTACCTACATGGCATCCCCGACACAGGAGAAATTCTAGTAGGGAGCTTTGAGTGTGAAATGATTATTAAAAAAAAGTTATGTACTACTTACAAGTTAAAATAAGACCATGTATGTACCACATCTGAGACTATAAAAGAACTTTGGACAAGTTTAAATTTTACAGTTCTCTTACAGCCTAAAACAGTAGACCGATCTTGATGCGCAATATGCCACTGGACTAGTCTTTATCTGCTGATAGTCATGGGCTATACTAGTTGCATCCTGCGGTTACACTTGTTAGTATACAGTAGTCTAAAGTAGTGTAGTCGGAAATTTTAAGTGTTTCGTACGTAGGTAATTTACAACATTTTATTTGTGCATTTTAGTGATGGAAATTCGAAAACCATATTCATATTCAAATCCATTTTGTGATTATGTACCTAATGAAGAGTTCATTATCTTATGAGTTATATACAAAAAAACTTATGAAAAAAGCGCGCTTGTCTAGAAGAAATGTATTTTGACATGTGACTTGAAAAGACCTCGATTTTATTTTTCGGGAAATAAAATCCATAACCCGAAAGTTCGAATTACAAAACTATTTAATGTCACCACAACATAAAATAACATTAGTACAACAGAAAACCGGCACAAAAGGCGGTCTTATCGCTAAAAAGCGATCTCTTCCAGACAACCTACCATATACCATGGTGGCGTCTTGCAGTATCTCTCGATCTTTATTTAGGAATAAGTCATAATACCTGGTTCTTGGCATGTGCTGTTTTAGGTGCTCCAGCTCCCATCAACTGGACAGGCTGTTCGTATATCTCATCATTAACCTGGAATATTTTTTTAATAGTTTTGCTATTTTTTGTTGTATTAAATAACTTGTAATAATAAAATGTCAGAAATTGTCTATAAAAACAATGAATGGATTGAAAAAACGTAGTCCCGCGAGAATACTCTTTAAAAATGATAAATTAAGGACAGTTATATCACTTTATATTTACTGTAGTTTATTAAGAAGTACAGATAGATGATTTTTCTAATATATACGAGAATAATAATTTACGCGATAATAAAAAGGGCGGGTACTGTATATAAACAGATTATCTAAGTGTAAGAAACAGGGACTTTACACCAAAATATTAATGTACAATAAATTACCAGATAGCTTTATGAAACTCTATTTTAAAATATTAATACAAAAATTAAAATATTTTTTGAAAGAAATCCTTTTATTAAACTAAGTGAATATATGTCAATGTAGCTTGTCGAATCATCGTTCTTGGCTAGGTAACCATTTTAAAATATCACTAATAAGTAAAGAAATAAATTACAATGTAAATACGAGTATATAATATAATAAATATATGTTATGAGAACTATAAAAGTATTTAATAAGTTTTTTAAGTTATTAATAATTCATATATTCTGTAACGAAAGTTATTTAAAGGCCAATAAATATTTCTTATATTTATTGGCCTTTAAATAGCGTTCGTTACAGGCAAGTCTTGTTATATTTGAATTATGTAATTTATTTCTTTACTTATTAGTAATATTTTATAATGGTTACCTAGCCAAGAACGATGATTCGACAAGCTACATTGACATACGAGTATATTCACAGAGTTTATAAAAAAGATTTCTTACCAAAAATATTTTAGTTTTTGTTTTAATATTTTAAAATTGATTCGCAAAATGTTGATCTACTCACAATCGGATAGCCGAAATTCAGTGACGGATCAGAATTTGCGAACGATACTGTAATTATCTGAAATATAAGTTTTTGTTAATGCAGAATGTTAATTTTAACGTAAAAGGAAGTTATTTAAGGTCAATTTTTTGTCGCAAAGTACCGCCTTATAAGTATGATACCAAATGATTCATAATGTTTCATCACATAGCGTCGCACATCTGGGCACCGGCCTCCACTATGAAGCTAGTTAGCTATCATAGTCCACCTTATCTTGTCTTCGAAAGCTTCGAAGCCTTCTCCGACATTCAGGTTTCTTCGCGACGGTTTCCTTTAAGCATATAGCAATTAATTCAAATAATGAAAGTCGTTCCAGAATGTTTCCGGTGCAATCTCATACATGTACTATTTTATATTAATCTCCACCTTTTTAACCGACTTATCTTATTTAACTAACTTCTAACTCATATTTGTTATTTATAGTCGTACTTTCCTACTAATATCATAAACGCGAAAGTTTGCAGCCTATGTTGATCCAGAGTCTAAGCTATCTCCGTACCAAATTTCGTCTAAATCGGTTCAGCAGTTTTTGCGTGAAAGAGTAACAAACAAACATCCATACATTTTTACAAACTTTCTGGTTTATAATATCAAAATAGGATAGTAAGACGTAGATCCAGAAGTTAGGTCCAGACATCGAAATAACAGAAAACTTTTCCTAGTGAATTGAAGTAGGTTTTCCCTTTTTATACTAGCTGTGCCCCGCGGTTTCACTCGCGTACTTCTACTAAAAAGTATCCTATGTCCTTCTCCTGGTTCTATGCTACCTCCCCAACAATTTTCAGCCAAATCGGTTCAGCCGTTCTTGAGTTATAAATAGCGTAACTAACACGACTTTCTTTTATATATATAGAATAGATATATACATACACTCAAAAAACATAACCCTTCTTCTTTCGCAGTCGGATAAAATAGAGAATACCGATTTCAATTTACTTTTTACAATTTCGATTTCTGGACCTAACTTCTGGATCTACGTCTATATATATACATGCATGTATGTCTTTGGCACGCCCTAGAGCCTAAACGGCTTGTCGTATTTTTATGAGAGTGGTGTCAATAGATTCGTCTCAGTCGTGAGAGTACATAAAAATATCAATAAAAAAATAACATAATACACATGTTTAAAGATTTAGAAGGGTGATTTTTTGAAGTCGCTGCCATCCACTTGTTTGGATTAACTAAGTAGTTTTGAAATCGGTTAACAAATAAACTATTTACCAGAAGACTTAACAGACTCCACATTTTTTAACAGAAATTCTACACGTTTTAAAAAGCGAATGAATTTTACTCTTACTGGAAAACTATTAACCTGAGCTTGTTATATTTTATTTCTGATTGATTGGTGAAATAATTGATTCTGGCAAATATAGTAAAGGGTTTTTTATTAGCTACCTACCGTATAAATTACAGTGGCGAATTGTCATATGGGGGTGGTTCGCCCCATCCATCAGACTTTAAAAAGAAAAAGGTTCGCAAATTTTAACAGACTTTATAAGAAAAGGTTCGCAGTTCGTCAGAAAAAAAGTAACCCCATTTTTTTTAATTGTTTCCCAATTTCTTACATATTTCTACAGACATGCGTCATGATTGATAGGTACAGTTTTCAGTTGGTACCAAAAATAATCTTGAAATCAGCCACCAAGATTCTAGCGGTGTGTTCTGGCAGCCTTCCTTGAAAACCATTGCATTCCAGACTAGAATGCATCATGTAAGCCCACAGTGTCGCTGACTTCTGTATTCATGATGGTGATCAAATACCTAGCTATCTACGATAAAAAATAATAATAAACAAAATGGACCCAGTAGTTCGGTACATAAATATCTGAAAAGGAAACCTGGAGGTTATCAATTTAATTTGATAATTTTCTTCCATTTTTGTAGTCGGTTAAAAAGTTACGAGTTATCATCGGCTGCGACAAAAAAGTACCCACATCTTGCCCCACCCTTAAGCAAGCCCTGTTAACAATCAATCACTTGAAAGTAAAATATAACAAACTTTCCAATATCAGTAACAATCAAACGCTCTGTAGCGGACAAATTCACTAACAACGTTGAAGAAAATGTGGAGATTTATATGTCTCTTGGTAAGCAATTATCGGCTTTATTATTAAACGTATCAAACGCGTTTATTTATAAGGCCATATATCATATTTATAAGTGTTTAACTCCCAACGCATAAACGACGGAGTGAGTTTGATATGCCTGTGTGTGTGCCTGTCTGTCTGTGCCATCGTAGCTCCCAAAGGGAAGGACCTATTTTGTTTTTTTTTGTGTATTAAAAGTGTATTAGTCGGGAGTGTTCTTGCTATGTTTGATGACAATCGGTCCAAGATGGCCGCCGCCATAAAATGGCGGAATACTAATTTTTTCACAACTTCCTAAATATGGGTCTTACATGAAAGGGCTTGACTATTAGAATACGATACACTATGTACATGATAACTTCAAATCCAAGATGGCTGCTGCAACTAATGTCGAGGGTTAAAAAAAACATTCTTTAACAGACTTCAAACAGGAGGAGGTTCTCATTTTTAGGGTTCCCAAAGAATAAAAACGGGACCCTATTACTAAGACTTCGCTGTCCGTCCATCTATCTGTCTATCACCAGGCCGTTTCTCATGAACCGTGAAAGCTTAACAGTTGAAATTTACATATACGATATATTTCCGGTGCTACAACGAACATCAAAAACAGAGTAAAATTAATATTTAAGAGGGCTTCCATACAAGATAGCGAACTCTCTGTCCGTCGGTCCTTTCTTTCTTTCAACTTTCGCAAATAAGACAGATAACCTTTGTTTGGATTATGATTTCTACTGTGGACGCGCGTTTTGTTTGAAAGCAAATAGGAACTTTCTATGCGACCACCCATATAAATTTTATAAGAAGTGGTCTAGTAAGTTAGATTGAACGACGTTAAAGTTAATTTTGTGTTACAGATAATTTTGGTGTCTTCGTTGGGAAATTCTGATCCGTCAGTCAATTTCGACTTTCCAATAGTAAGTAATAATGATGATTTATTGCCAAAGTAAGAAAACTTAAAACTAAACCGAGATTAACACAAACAGAGTAACATCTACAACTGAGTATGAATTAGCAGCGGGCCCCATACTAGGCAAAGCTTGTATCTTGTGTCACGTTTATAGTTGACCTACCTAGAGATGTAGGTCAATGAAACAACTATAACCAGGAATAAATGAAACAACTATAAACGATCCGTAGGTAGTATAATGGAATTAGTTAAGAGTTAGAAAATGAGAGGAGGGTCGTCTAGTAGGTGTACCGGAAGGACCCCCAATTCGGGGTCACTTGGAATAACGAATCTATCGTTAGATAATAAATTAGGTTAAGTGCACAAAATGGCCGCGATTTAGTCGCGAAGTGGTAAATAAGAATACGTGTTTCAACGTCTGTAGTCCGCTAGTAGCTGTCAGACATGCGGTTGGTTACTAGTTCCCCAGCTCCGCGATATCATTGGCTGAGCTCGTGTGCAGGCGCAAGGATCGTTTGTAAACATGATTTACTCAATTTTAGTTGACATTGTTAGTTTTTAATGAAAGATGTATTGGATTTACTAAATTAGATAATTCTGATCACTACAATTGATTAAAAAACACTTTGAATAACTAATTAGGCAATTATAGGTGACGAAGTGTCACCCTGGCAGGTACACAGTTGATAAATAGCAGACTTTACAGACGCTAGCCTGTTGTACACATTAACATACCTCAAGTTATTATTTACAATACTCAAATTTTATATGACTAATGACAAAAACATTGAACATGTAGGTACATGTGGATTAAAGGATGAAAAATATCAGATAATAAAGGTAATATGCAAACTTTGTATATTGAGTGTATGTTTGTCTGTATGAAGATATATATGAATGCGAAGGTGTATGCGTATGAAAGATGTGTTAATATGGGAAGATCGAAGAGTGGACCTAAGCGTTAAGCGCGTTTTACAGTTCATAGACTGCTGAAAGTAGGTGGAGATACAAGCTGTATCAATCACTTATATGCTCATATGATACCTGCTTGGATTAGGTACCTACAATAAGGTTTACTGGGGTGTGTAACAGTATTGTTTATTATTTCAGTCGTTTTAAAAATTGTGAGGGTGATTCGCCCTAGTGTGTATACATACGGGGTGATTTTTAATTGACTGCATATATTTATATAACATACTGGTTGCGCCCCGCGGTTTCACCCGCGGTAGCTTTTGGATGAGAACACTTTAATTTTCCGGGTTAAGGAGTTGCCTATGTGTTATTCCGAGGTATAAAGCTATATTCGTACCGATTTCATCTAAATCCTTTTTGAGCGTTGAAGAGGAACAAACAAACACACAAACGCACATACGAACTTTCGCCTTTATAATATTGCTGTGGTTTGCCAAAAAAAACAAGTTTTTTTTCGCTTTTTTACTACAAAAAACGGGGAAATATGTTCACCTAAGAGCGATTACATAAATCTGGGTCATGCGAGCGCTTGCTATCACCGTGACCTAGTTTCGCACCGGGGCAGCGCCGCGGCTTTGGGTGTCTAGGTTTTTTTTTTTTTTTTGTTTTTTGGGTGTCTAGTTAAACTCATGGGCTATATTGAAGTTTTCTCAATATTTTTATACTAAAGTGAGTTAATCAAATAAATAAATAATCAAAAAAACACGGGTATTTTATATGTCAATATTCTTTCGTATACGTACCTATTCAATTTAGAATCACCCTGTATTTCTGGACCATCCTAGTTCTAAAATGGTTCAAATTTTTTATTGACTTTTGTTGTCAATTCGTCGGGACCAGTTTCGTACTACCCTCACATCAAAAAATAATTAAAAGCTAATTTGTGGCGGCCATCTTGGATTTAAAATTTATCACAATGTAGTGTAGAGTATATATTCTACTAGTTGAACAATTTCTGTGAAAATATAAAAGTGTGTTTGTTTGTAGCATCGTAGTTCTTGAACTAATGAACCGAATTTGATATTGTTATTATTTTGTCTACAAAGTACTCGGTAGTGTTTTTAGGTATGTTTGATAAAATTGGTCCAAGATGGCCGCCGAGAACAAATGGCTGTTTACTTTTTACAACTTTCTCAATATGGGTATTAAAGATTTTGAATAACACTATAATAGATTTCAAATCCAAGATGGCCGCCAACACAAAATGTCGAATACGGAGGTTTTTAAATATTTTAATTTTACTTGTTCAGGTAAAAGATGACATATACGAACAGCCCGCCCAGTTGATGGGTTCTGGAGCACCGAAGACAGCACACATCAAAAATGAAAAAGCCAAGGACCAGGTAGGTTTAGAACGGATTTTCAATTACGTAATAATGTTTCACACGCATCGCTCCCCACTAGGATTTTTCCTGGGTCGGGGGTGCCATGCAACATTCACCAACAGGGTACGTGACTGGTTGGCACCTATATTAAAAAAAAAAACAACCAGTTACACCCCTAATTGTCACACTGTTACTCGTTGGGAAAACTTAAAATAAAATATTCCCCAACCAGCACATCCACAACACACCTAGCCTCAACCAGATCAGGTCAGAAGCGACTTTAAAAACCCCTGATTGTTAGAACTTAGGACCTCTGTATCTTAACAAGTAAAACTTCGGGAAGCAACTTGTATAGTCTATGACCATCTGCAGATCAAATCTAATGACATCTCCCACATCAAAATCAGTCTAGGCGGTTTAGGCTGTAGAGGTCACAAAGAATTACATAGGTATATATACATACTTACAAATTAGCATGGTGGTAGGGCGTCTCCTATCGCTCGCCTAGTTAGCTACCACCCTCAAGTTGTAAAATCAGTCGCCAAGCACCTAACGGTGTGTTCCGGCAGCCTTCTTTGAGAGCCAGTGAATTCCAGACTAGGCAAGCTCCATCTAGGGCTACAGTATCGCTGACTACCGTGGTCGTGCGAACTTATTTTAAAATGCCTAGCTGTGTAGTGTGTAGGCTTTTTTTGGAATATTCCTTGAAGTACCTACGAGGATGGCTCTTAAAGAAAGAAAAATTTAAAAATTTGCTGAAATGGTCATAAACAAGACTTTTCTATACTCCCGTACAATCGATTCGTAATAATACTTTAAGTCAATATGAACTTTAATACCATACCATGAAGTTAAAGTGTTAGTGGAGAGGTTCCGGGAAGACAAAACAATTAAGTGTCGTTAGTATCGTTTAAATATTAATGTCAAAATTTGTCATTATTTATTCGATGGTAACATTACTCATAAATAATCTACTGCTAGGCGGTACGATCAGCTAGTATTAATTATTTCCCTCAATTCATTGCTCTCTCATAGAAATCCAACTGACGCAGTATTTCTTTTTAACCAGGAAGAATCCCGTAGACAGGAGTTCAATCCAGAGTACGACTTCTCTAAGTTTGACGAATATCTGAACCAACACACCTCTGATGCGGACCATATCAGGATTAAAAGAAGAGCTGAGGTAAAGACATTTAGTAATAGAATGTATGAGTAGCTATTTGACCGCAGCTGCTATGTTGGTCATCCCCGTCTCGTCTGTCCCCAGTGATGACAATTGGGAATTGTTTTTAGCATTTTTCCCACAAGCTTTGTGAGCCTTAGATTATTGCTCGTCATGGTTGTTACTGAGCTAAACACTCCGATGTTCTGAAACCATTTGTCCCACAGGGTCGTGCTTTGTGAGCCTAAGAATAATGTTCATCACGTTTGCTACCTGGGATAAAAACTCCGAAGATTCCGAAAACATTTTGCCCACAGTCACTGGCTTTGTGAACCTAAGAAATGCTCATCACGGTTGTTACCTGGGCTAAAAATTTCAAAGATTATGAAACTATCTGTCCCACAGGGTCGTGCTTTGTGAGCCTAAGAATAATGTTCATCACGTTTGCTACCTGGGATAAAAACTCCGAAGATTCCGAAAACATTTTGCCCACAGTCACTAGCTTTGTGAACCTAAGAAATGCTCATCACGGTTGTTACCTGGGCTAAAAATTTCAAAGATTATGAAACTATCTGTCCCACAGGGTCGTGCTTTGTGAGCCTAAGAATAATGTTCATCACGTTTGTTACCTGGGCTAAAAACTCCGAAGATTCCGAAACCATTTTGCCCACAGGACCTGTGAACCTAAGAAATGCTCATCACGATTGCTACCACGGCTAAGAATTCCAAAGATTCTGAAATAATTTTACCCACAGGCACACTCCCGTTGACTTAAATCAAACACAAATATTTTCTTCCACAGCCAGCGCAGGCAAGTTTTGGCACCATCAACGGTCCCAAAATACGCGAGCGACCACACCACTACGTCTACCCCGAACCTGTCAAAGACCGCATAATCGACTTCACGACAGAACCTCCCAAAAAACCGGGAATCCTACCCGACCAGATGAACCCCGGCGTCATCTTCCGCGTCAGAATGTCAGACGCCATCTTGAGAATAAAACAACGCATGTATGACGAGCTAGAACATCACATTGAAGCCGATATCATCTACACAAACCTAATCAAAAAAGTCGTTATGGATGAGATCACAAAATTCCACAACTTATTGCTCATGTATAAAACAGATAAAAGTATTAAAGAGCATTTGGGTGAATGTGGAGGTCGTATATACAAGTTCATTAGTTATATGACGATTAAAGTCCACATTTATTGCTTGTTCGATGCGTTATGGATTGATGGTAATCCGTATGTCATTGGGGATGAATATACAGTGACTCCTGTTGAAATACCTCCCATGCTTCAGTGTGATGCGGCGGAATGTAACTCTGTTGTTTTCGTGGATTCCATCACGGAACCGAAAGATTTTGACGAATGATTTGTTATAGTGGAATAAAGAGGAGTCGAGAAAGTTTTGTTTAACTTTTGCTTCTATTCTAAAACAACTCATAGCTTTGGTACTTCGTAGGTATTTAAAGTCATAACTATATATAGTAAAATAACTATATCTATAAAGTGATATTATAATAGCAAACGAGTTCTTTCGTTGTAAGAACGGATTACCGACTTATCGGTGTAACAGAACTACTCAACAGAACATGTGGGAATAAACGCCTTTCATTACGGCAGGCGCTGATAGAACTCATTAATTTATTTCGATTTAAAAATCAATACTCTGGACCGATTCGTAATAAGTAAGGCTTAGCTAGGCCATACCCATTACGAGGCTCGTGACGTTCTTCGTGAAAAGTATGTGATGCGAAAGTAGGTCTGGTTGTTTGGTTTTGTTATTTGTCATGTTAGACAAGAATAGCTAAAACAAATAAACATAATTTGTGTTTTTAAAATATTTTACATGGTTTTTTTTTTAAATTTGATTGGGTCGTTGTGCGAGGCCCCTACAAGAGCGAGGCCCTGGGCGATTGACCTGTTCGCCACCTCCTAAGGCCGCCGCTAAGTGTACCCATAGTATAGTAGTAGTTTAAGACCCTTTTAAACTATAAAAAAATTAAAATCTGTCCATCTGTCTCCGAGAATCAGGTAAGCAATATATTATTATTTTTATCTATAGAATGCAATACCTACTTCTTTCTTTTTTGGGACGTCATAAAAAAGAGACTAATGTCGTACCGCAAGACTACATACATTACATTAATGTTGGTTTTCTTTATAATTAACCGGCATTATAAATAATTTCGGGGATGCGAATATTAAAGATATGGTCAAAAACAAAAGCGGGCATTACTAAAATGGTCAAAAACAGAATTAGTCAAATCCAGAAAAGGACATTTTAACCCCTCGACTCGGAATCCGTATGAATGTATACGCGTGACAGTTGGTAACGGTAGACTCGGAACGCGTATTAATGTATACGGACACCCTACCAATTCAAAAAGGTCTTCGAAACGTATCTTTTTTAATCTGTAGGCGAATAGTTTGTATAGAAACAAAAGAGTAGAATACACCCTCTTTATTTTGGTGTATAATAACAATGGTCTTTTGTTATTGTTTCTTAGCATAGCCATTTTGAAAGTCGGCAGTTTTGTGGAAGTGAAGCCAAGTGTTTGTGCGTGTTTAAAAATTGTTTTCTCGTAAAAGGTGAGTAAAAGCTATCATAATTCTGATCATGGCATATGTGGTGACCTTTACACTACAATAATGAAGCACTGAATACAATATTTAGTTAGTTTTTCGTCTAAAAATAAAGACGCGTCGAAATTGTTTCGTGCTTTGAGTATTTTGACGGGTGATTTTGAAGTCAAAATGTATTAGTGCATGATTTATGTACAGGAAAAATTGGAAATAACAATCACATAATTGTATTATTGACTATATTTCTGTTCAAGAAGTTCTAAAAAAGCTAAAAATACCATTTATTTTTGTCAATGTTCAAAATATCGGTTTTCTGTCCGCCATTTTGATTTGTTTGGTCTTAGAGCTGGTTATCGATCAATATGGCCTATATCGATAAAAATGTCGATAAATTTTGAAAGAAAAAAGTTTTTTATTATTTTTGTCTTGTTAACCCACTTCAAAGAAAGGAAGATGTTTTCAATTCGTTAGGGTCTTATTCTAATTTTTTTATTTTTCGTGGTTTAGATGTGGAATCCCGATAACGAGGCCCCCCAGCAATTTCTCGACCTTCTCAATGAAGAATATTTAGACTCGGATGACGACGTCATTGAAGAAGTCGATAATGAGGGCAACGATTTGACGACGGAGCTGGAAAGTTTGAATGTTAGTTAAATTTTAAGATTTTTTATATAATTTTATTCAAGATATTTTAAGATCACTTTAATCAACTTTAAAAAGTACCTTTTATTCTATAAGTTTATTTTATTTAGACTAAATGACACTTGTTCCCATTCAAATTGGTTCAGTTGATTACATTTTGTCATCAGTTGTGTCTGTGGTGTGGTTTCTGTTCTGTTCTGTTTCCGTAATATTTTCACCTAAAAACTTCACTTAAAATTCCATTTTATCGATATTTTGCTGTCGCACTTTTCTACGCATAATAATAACAATATTATATCGACATTGGTATGCGGTACTATTTTTTCATTACACTTGCGAAATTTATCGATAGCATGGTACATCACTATTGGGCTTTGGTTTTTTCATAGAAATTTACTGTGGTTTTGGTTACAATTATCTTTTATTTTTTGTTAGGAACCAGCCATAAAATAATAAAATTGAAATAAATATACATATTTAGCTATAATTTCCTTGTTTTATTTTATCCAAATATCCTTCCCATCATGAATAAATGGCAAATAGGATATCGAATACGAAGTTGATAGAAATTCCGGTAAATACCTATTACATCATGAATGTTGTATATTTTTGCAAAACAATGCATGTTATCACAAAATAAATAGATATTTTTTTGAAATAATTAATCATTTGTAAATTTCGGCCAAAGATTATTGACCAATTGAGTATATAAATCTACATTCAATACGGCGGCAGCCGCAGCAGAGCTGACATATTGTAACGATATTATACCAGTTTTATCGTTTGATAAACAAAAACCTATTTTTGTAGGAGTATAACAATATATTAAATAATACATAAAACATCCAATCGCTTGTAAAAGTTACCTGCAATTTTGATAAAAAAATAAAATTTCCACCAAGATACCTTTTTTTACCATATCTCCATTTCTTCCTAGAAATTAAGACTGTTTAAGATGTTATATGATGTTGAGTTTGAAAGAAAAATGTAATAGCGTTATCATATAATCGACTGTTTTTTACATCAATTAATAAAATTTGATAGTTTCTGAATAATCGTAATTTTTCTAAACGTCTGCTATGACAGCGCGCAAGCCGCCATTATGCGTGCGAGCTTACGGGTGTAGAGTTTGACAGGCGTCAATCGAGCCGAAGGGTTAAGAGGTTGTCACAGAACGCCTTACCGAAAATGTATCCCATATTTCGATCGTCAACTTAGAGGTCAAGATCAAAAGTAATAGAATAAATTAATTAATAATTTATTACGCCATAGTCTACGTTACAAAATAAATTAGCTAAACAATCTTACAGTAAATCTAATCTAATAAAATAAATGGTTATTGGGATTCATGATACTTTAATGGTCGATCCTCTGAAGTTAAGCCAAGTGACGTCGATGCGGACGTCGCAGTAAATTGCCCACTTTGAGAGATCTTGACGTCTGAAAAAAAACCCTTTAAAAATTTTGCTTATCGCCTCCAATTAGAGAAAAAAGTAAAAATCTCGCTGCGAACTCCTGCTTTGATTTGATTCTTATTGACTTATTTATTTTGACGCGGTTTATTCCAGGCTATCATCTGTAATTTAGGCCGCATCACCGCTTTGCGTCAGGCTAATTGTAGTCAAACTCTTGCCTATTTTTATAGCTTCCCAAAAAAGGAGGAGTTACTCAAGCTGGCCCGTTTTTAATGCTTGTTACCTGATTTCTTGGAGACAGCTGAGCCGATTAGAAAAATTGTTTCGAAAAATCATTGATCTCATTACAACTACCCCTTCGATAAACTCAGCCTTGTAAAAGTTATCGGTTACTAACATTATAAACGCGAAAGGTTGTAAGAATGGACGTAGAGATGTTTATTACTCTTTCATGCAAAAACTGCTAATCCGATTTGGATGAAATTTGATACGGAGATAGCTTAGACAATGGATGAACTTATAGGCTACTTATTAACCTGTAACAACGCGGGCAACACCACAGGGCGCAGCTAGTTATAAATAATTATAAACTTGCCAGGCCTGTTAACCGACGGGTGTGACATCATCTGGTAAATGTGCTCCTCGATGGCGCATCCAGCCACTTTCCTTAGTTTAAGAACCTTCATCATGGTGATACTTCGAGATAGTTTCGATGCGTTCTTTGGGATTAGCATATCTAGAAATGGAGAGATTCCTCGCTTCTCTGTGTAGAAATATGGTCTGTAGGTGAAGAGCTGGTAGAATTTTAAATAGGTAGGTTTATCGAAAACGGGAATGATAATTTCTATATGAAGGTTGATTTGATGAAAGTGAATAGCATTTTTTTTAAATACTGTTAGGTAAATGTAGCAGAAAGCTGACAGGTTGTCAAACGTATTTTCGTCAATAAAAGTTTGAGTTTGATTACCTAATGATGTAAGAAAAGTAATATCAACATAAATAGGTACTCCGTGGAGAATTGAAATAATAATATAAGAATAAAGATGAAGGCACAGTCAACTTTAATTAACGTCAGTCTTTAAGTCGGGAAAACCGCTATATCTTAAGGTTTTTTTTCTATACACATACTCTTCTTTATATACATGGAATATCCCATAGAATCAGAATTTACTACTACATTTTAATCTGTGGGATATACCATTGTATGATCAGCTGACAGACCTTATTTTTTATATTTGAGACCATTGCATTGATTCAGCATGGCAACTCTAGTCAGTTTTTGAGACAATTAGCGCGCCCCGCTCTCAGGCAAGTTTGATTCCGGAAGAATGCAAACCAAGAATTGTGGCTTTCTTAGCTGGATACAGTTAGACACCTTCGTAAAACCAACATAGTACAATATTCGTAATTAGTCCCGAGCGGAAATTTAAAGTTATTATCACTGGCCTGCGTTACAATTACACACATGACAAAGAGATATACAATATTAACAGTGAAATAGCTAATATAGCAAAAAATAACGAAAATGTCAAATATCTCGACCCGAATGTGCGACACGAAAATATTAAAAATTACAATACTCTGAAGAACTTTGTAATGGAAAATGTTGTAGCATGCGTAGACAGCAAATTTAATAATTCTTCAACACTGCGTTTCATTCGGTGCCAATACAACACAACAAATCCGGACAATTCAAATTTTCAAATTACACAAACACCGACTCTAGAACGATAATTCTTCATGCAAATGTTCGTAGTATACACAAAAAGTACTTAGAGATTGAAAGCTTAGCAAATGAGCAAGATTGTGATGTGTTATGCTTGACAGAGACCTGGGGAAAAGATCATCAGATGCAGGCGATGAATGTCGAGAACTACACACTGGCGACTTACTTTAACAGAATATTTTTTGAACATGGCGGGACCGCGATATATGTTAAAAATGGTTTAGATTTTAAAATTAGAAACGATTTGAATAAAATGTCATTTGAAACAAATTTTGAATTAGCAGCTATAGAGTTAAGGTTGTCAAAAATAGTAATTATGGCTCTTTACCGTCCAGAATATGATATAAATTTATTTTTTGAATTATTGACAAAACTGTTAAATAAACTTTGCAAAGAAAAGAAACAAATTATTATAGCAGGTGATTTCAATTTAAATGTATTAAAAGTAGATAAAAATATTAAGAAACTTGACGGCATACTAAAGAAATTTGATTGTAAATGGTTGTTAAATGAACCTACTAGAACCGCGACAAATAAAAGGAACCAAACCAGTTCCACATGCATTGATAACTTTATTGTAAATTTTAGTGGTTGTAGAGGATCAGTTTTAGGATGTAAACTATCAGACCATAATGTAATTAAATTGGAATTGTTCAATACCAAAAATGTTAATAGTAAAAATACAGCCTATATGGCTCGAAATTTTTCAAAAAATAACCTTAATTATTTTAACTATTTGTTTAACAAAAATTATATGTCAATAAAAACAGAAATACTAATGACTAGTGACACGAACGCAAGAACGAGGATTTTACACGATGATTTGATATACTACTATAACATAGCTTTTCCAAAAATGAAAAAACAAGTAATAAATGTTCAGAAAAAATGGTCGACTTTAGGTATAGAAACTAGTAAGAAAAATTTAGCCAAAATGGAAATCATTCAAGAGGTTGACCCTAGCGGAACAAGAAAATTAAACATTAAAAACTATAGAAAAATATTACGTAAAACAATGGTCGTAGCAAAAAAAATACAGTATAGAGATAGAATAAAAAAATCAAAAAATAAAATTAAAGAATCTTGGAAAATTATAAACGAACAGTCAGGTCAAAATACGCGACGCAATACAAGTAATAGAATAAAATCAGTAAAAACCGAAAGCGGAGCAAGTATTACAGAATCTAAAAAAATTGCTACTCTATTTAATAATTTTTTTCGCAACATAGCTCATACGTTAACTTGTAATCTAGAAATTGACGCGGATGATTGCAAAAAGTATTTAAATTACAGTAGTAAACCGTTGACATCTATTTCATTCGGACCAGTAGATTATACTGAGCTCAAAAAGGTAGTAGTTAACATGAAGCAAAAACCTACGTTAGATATTTATGATATGAGTACTAAGACTTTACGGAACCTAATAATAAATAACGATAATTTATTTGAATTAATATTAATTGTCTTAAACTCATGTTTAACTGACGGAATATTTCCCGACGTATTGAAACCGGGTAGGGTAATCCCACTTTTTAAAAAAGGGGATATAGAGGATATTAGTAATTATAGACCCGTTTGCATTTTGCCAACTTTATCAAAAATTTTAGAAGCTATTATTAAATCGAGAATAGTTAAATACTTTGAAGAAAATAATTTATTTACAATGTCACAGTTTGGATTCAGAAAAGGCCGCTCAACAGAAATGGCTATAAGAAAAGTAGTATATTACATTCTAGAATCCTTAGATACGTCAAATAAATGTGCAAGTATCTTTTGTGATCTTTCAAAAGCTTTTGATTGTTTGAGGCACGATATATTGATTTTAAAAATGCAATATTACGGATTTCAAGGTCATGAATTAAATATGATGATAACTTACTTACAGAACCGTAGTCAAATTGTCTCGATTAATGAACAAATTTCTACAGAAGGTAGGATGTCAATTGGAGTACCACAGGGCTCTATTTTAGGCCCAGTCTTATTTTTGATATATATTAATGATATTACCAATGCATTGCCAAGTTGGGCTCACATAAATTTATTTGCAGATGACACACATGTAGGTATCAGAGACAAATGTATACATAATTTAGAAAATAAAATTAGTATCGTTATGGAATTGTTAAAGGAATGGTTTGATGCAAATGGAATTGTTCTTAACTCTGATAAAACCATCTCTATGCAGTATCAGTCAAAGTTAGGTATTTTCGGGAATTCCATTAGTAAAACAAATGTATTTCTAGGTTATACAATAGATAATACAATTAGCCATAATGCGCACATCGATAAAATTTGCAAGAAAATGGCAAGTGGTAATTATGCTTTATTTAAACTTAAGCCATTACTAGATAAAAAGTCGCTCATCTCTGTCTATTATGCCTACGTGCATTCTATTATAAGATACGCTATTACTGTTTGGGGAAATGCTAAAGATATCATAAAAGTCTTAAAATGTCAAAAACAGTCTATAAGAACAATTAACGGTTTGAAAAAACGTAGTCCTGCGAGAAAACACTTTAAAAAAGATAAAATAATGACAGTTATATCACTTTATATTTATAGTTGTTTATTAGAAGTACACGAGGATAGGGAAATACCGGAAAAAAGAATTTCACGCAATAATAAAAAAGGGCGAATCCTACCAATAAATAGATTAGCTAAATGTGAGAAGCAGGGGCTTTATACTAAAATACTGATGTATAATAAATTACCTAATAGTGTAATGGATCTCAATTTTATTACATTCAAACAAAAATTGAAGTATTTTTTGAAAGCAATCCTTTTTATAAACTGAGCGAATATATGTCAATGCAGCTTGTAGAATCATCGTTCTTGTGTAACAAACAACCATTATAAAATATTAATAATAACTAAACAAAGCAATTTTAATGTAAATATTTGTCATGAGAACTATTAAACTAAGAACTAATATTAAGTAATCGTATATAAATGAGATTTGTAAGTTAAATTTTTTAAGTAATTATTCATTAAAATGTAATAAGACTTGCCTGTAACGAACGTTATTTAAAGGTCAATAAATATTACTTTACTTTACTTTACTTTACTTCGCGGTAGCCGCCCTGCGAGCTTAGGGCCTAGCCACCATATTTCCTAAAATGCAAGCCACTAGGCGCTCAGCCGCCGCCGCAGCCGCGTGTGTGTAACTTTGATATCCTTGTTCGACATTCAACCTCTTAAGAGGCGCCATGTTAAAATATTTTAGTCTAGCTGCGCTACGCGGTGTTACCCGCTGATTTCTAATGTTTTCTAGTAAAAAATATAGATGATATATAAATCAGTGGTAGCTTATTAACTGAAAAATAATTATTGAAATCGGTCCAGTATTTTTTATATTTATTCGTTGCATACATAAATACAAATCTTTTCTCTCCATACTATTAGAGTAGATGATGCTGAGGCAAGTCACTCTACCTATCCAAAGAAAAATAATGTTTTGCCTCATTTGTAATAACCCCGTGACATTTCACTAACAATTAAATGATTAAAAACCTCAGAAAATCCGCGCATGGCTGCATACGGACCGAACAGGATAAATTGACAGAGAATCATAATTTACAAACGAGTTTCATGCTTCGTTTGATTTGGATTAGTGACTGGTTCAAGTTGTTTAGTAATTCTCAAGATAGGATATCTGCTATTAGTTGACCTGGCGAGCATATAAACTTTCTTTGCAATTACAATAAAGTATAGCATTTGGTTTCTTTTGTGTTGCCCGAATATAATTAAATAGGTACGATGGCTCTCATAAACTTAATTAAAATAAATAGGCCTTATTTTGCGAAAATCTTTTCTTTCCTTATTAATTTTTTGCTGTCTTCGTATTTTTGATTAGATGGCAAAATAGAGCGGAAAAACATTTTGTGATTTTTGAAACTTACGTAATCGAATCATTAATTGATTGACAATTTTTAATGAGGCTCAAACCGTCCGTCGTCTGTTTCAAATGATCGTCGATTTGTGTCAAGATTGTATTTAGATGTATTAGGTAGGCAAACGGCATTAGTTAACTGTAGTATAAATTTAACATGAAATATATTTATACATATATACATAGAATAAAATTGTAGAGGTAAAATATCTGTACAATGAAAAAAAATGCTAAAAAACCGAGTCAGGGTTGTATAAAGCGAAATGGAACTAATTTAGATATATTTATGTTTTTTTGTTTCTCTGTTTGTACAGGCTAATTTTCGAAACGACTGGACCGATTTAAATAAAATTTTGTGTGGTGAAAGGTTATATCCCTTTTGATCCATGTAAATTAAAGAAAAGTCTTCCTTTTCCTAATAATAAATACCACGCAATATATTAAGCAATGAAAATATAATAAGTAAGCAACTAAAATTGGCCAGATTTTTTTATCGCATCATGTCTATAATGTTGGCCCACAATGCATTGCTAGGGTTACTCTTTGGGCAAAATACTTATGTTTCATATATTACTAGTCAGATATAACTTTCCCATGTAATAAATACGAGTACATAATAAGTAACATGTACGGTGTGTATGCATTACACATATAGGCAAGTAAAATAGCTTAAGATCACACGATCGTTTAATTTCCAACTGGCGCCAGCTACTATCCCCATCCAAACAACCTACCGTGTCATCGTCCAGTTAAACATAAAAACTTAATAAAACACAATGACATCAACTTACGAAGACCAGTCGCAGATCGGACAGCCCCGCGGACGGTCAACCTTGGTACACGAGGAAAATAATTATAAAACCAATACAAAAACCAGTTCTCTGGTTTCTTGGAAGTGTCGCGCTGTGATAATATGAGCTAGTGTTTTTCGGTGCTTTATTTGAATAGGACATTTTATAATGGTAAGCTAGTTTATTAGGTTTTTAAGTAAATAAGTAGTTACGTATTTTTTGTGTTATGGATAATCGTAAGGTTCTTTAATCATTCATTTTTATTTATAAATACTTTTATGTCAAAGAATAAGGTTTAACTGATTGATATTTTCTAGCGATCAACGCAGAGCCTAAACAGCTGAACTTAGAGACATGAAAATAGGTAGGTACTTAAGATATGATTAATGAATAATTAAAAAGGAGTTAATCCTTACAGACGATATTAGCTATAAATCAACGCAAAGCTATGAACCTTGTCACTCAATTTTTGTATGTATCTATGTTCCCCGATTTCACAGAGATGGACCGATTTTTTAAAACAAAATTATTTTTAATTTACTTTTACTATACATAGATGACTTTCTGTTTTTGTAAGGTAAGTTTTGCCTCTCAGTTTTCGCTTTTTATGGCACCTTAAACAAAACGAGACTCTATTACTAAGACTGAAGGCGCTGTCCGTTCGTCTGTCAGTCTGCCATCAATCTGTATCTCATGAACCGTGATAGCTTCGCAGATGATGTATTTATATTCCCGCTATAACAACAGGTACTAAAATCAAAATAAAATTAATATTAAACAGGGCTGCCATACAACAAACACGTTTTTTGCCGTTTTATAACGATAACAGTTAGACATTTTAAATAGATAATGGTACGGAATCCTCATTACGCGAGTCCGATTCGCACTTGGTGATATTTTAAAATAATACTTCGACTACTACTTAAAACTACAAGGCTAAAGTTGTGTATAATTTATAATGACGTAATGTTAAATAACGCAGAGGAGGAATTCCCCTGAACTTATAAGTAATAGCAAATAGACTACGTTATTTACATACGTAGTTATGTACCTACTCACCGTCTTATTACAAAATGAAGACTATCAATAGCAATCCTTAGACTTTTATCCTGCCTTCTACGCTGCTGGTCCCGGGTTCGATCCCCGGACAGGTTAAACATTTGTGTGCATGAACATATCTTATTAACCTGTGTCTGGGTGTTTATTATATATATAAGTATGTATTTAGGTATATAAGTATGTATATCAGTCATCAGGTTACCATAGCACAGGCTTTGCCTGGTTTGGGACCTGAACACCTTTGTGTGGATGTTGTCCCATAATTATTATATTAAAATAAAGTCTGATTATAAAACGTAGTGCTAGAAACACGAAACGTCAAAACGACTTAGAAATAAATATGATTTCTGTTACTACCGGGCAAGTGCCTTTATTACCCGAAATGACTAACTACAGCAGCAAAAAATACTGCTGAAAGATAACATATAGACCTTTTAAGATCTACAGATAATCCAAATGCTCCAACCCACCACCAGAGGGCAAAGTGCCGAGTTGCTAGCCGCATTACCACGCTTAATATTTGTAGGGCCAGATAAAAACCGGCATTCTGGTAACGCATCGAATCGATAAGTTTTGACAATTAAGATGAGCTCCCAGTCCCCACGGCCCTAAAGTCTCGACTCCAAATGGCTCAAATGTATAACCTATACCGAGGCTAGCATATTTTCGCCGTTTGTGTTGTTCGTCTGAATAAGCCGCCGCCCCAGCCCTACTCTGTGTCAAAGGAAGATGAGATGGCGCTAATGTGTCAACGCATGTCGCGTCCCACACAAGAGGCCTACCCAACTTCCAAGGCACAAGCGTCATTCCGTTAGGTCTTTTTTTATCGTCACTTTTTAACTAAAAATATGTAAGAAATTCGATTTTTGTGGCCGCGGCCTATCTTGGACCAATTTTTATTCCGATTCTCCTCCAACCCCGAAGGAGCCCGATTTACAATGCGTTTCCAATAGGATTTGAAAACTTGAGTTTGCTTTAAAATATAAAAACCAGAGCGAATCTATTTAAGTACATTTTATTACTCGAGAAACAAGGTATCAAATATTGTGGCTTACCGGAACCACCCTTCAATATCGCGCTTCCACATATATCAAGCGCGAACAATGATATTAGGAAGATGAGTGATGATCAGTTAAAATATTGTTCTACCAAAGTGTGAGACAATCTAAGTTGAGCCGTCAGTTTGCTTAAAAACCATAGATTGCGTTTTATTAAATCGGGTAGAACGAAGCTTATGTTTTTCAGCTAAGAAATTAAAACGTCACCTATCTTCATCTATAGAACTGACATTAATTTGGCAGCATGAAACATTCGGTTCTGCTTCGGTCAACCGTTAGCAGAATTATTATTAAAATATTCTAAGTAATAAAGAAACCAGTATGTAAACATAATTATTATCTTGTTTTTGTTTGTGGTCGGAATAAATAACGCGAAAGGTCAATCGGGTCGTCGACGCTCTATCTTGCTACGCGTAGTTGGGTGTCATCGGGTTTTTAACCTCCATTTTGATAATTGTATTATTCTAAATAAGAATATTTTATTTAGAAGAAGCGTGTTTGATTCATATTGTTTAAGAAAACTGGTTTTCAACACGCATTGCACGCATTTGTGAGTGACATGGCATCGTTGAAGACACTAACGGCTCATTTCATCCCTGATGAAGTTCACCGAATTTGAACGTAATTATAGTTGGACCTTTCCAACAATCAGCTACGCGTGAAAACCCGTCTTTTTAAATAATATGAATAAGAATACAGCGCAGAAGAAATAATGTCAACAAGCAGCTTGAGCAACAGTTAACATATTTTGAACTTGGCTCAAACTGAATGTAAAGACGTTTCAAACTTTAAACCCTCATTTGACCCCGTCAGAGTTTAATTTTCCAAGAATCCTTTCTTAGCACACACCTACACCTTATAAAGAACTGGCTGCGCTCTGCGGTGTTACAATCGTTAATACAGGATAAAAATCAAAGGAAAAAACATTCACAGCTATAAATTTCTAATCTAATAATAATCCCCCAGTAGAAGGGAAAGTACCAAGAATGCTGGCTGCATTGCCACGTTGAATGGCAATGCTAATTTCTGACCAAAATAGGAGCCAGTATTCTGGTCACATGTCGTTTCCACCAGACGTTTTGATATTTCTAGACATAATTTTAAAGTGCTCGGTTCCCATGTCCCTGCTTACCAGATTTATCTTAACATCCTTGAAACAGAATTGAAGATTAGTTTTCTTTGCAGCTGTCTCAAATCATCTTCTGCTGCCTTCTGGCGGCTGCAGCCTGTCAGAACGGCCAGAACAACGGCGACCTGGAGTCCATCATCGGCCAGATCTTCGGGACTCCACCACCGACCGCCTCTTCAACCCAGCCGACTTTCATTGAAAACAAAAACCCTGGTCCTTCTACTCTGGTGCCAGGAGTAGTGACGCCTAAACCTGGTCGTAAGTTAACTTATAGAAGAAAATTTCGATATTCTTAAATATCGGGAATCGGGATGTCCGCCTAAAATAGGTCCAAAATAGGTTAATAAAGCAGGTGGGTGCTATCGGTTTTTAGTTTCAGTTTTTTAGTATGGTATAGTCGGGTTATATAGGATTGCACCTACCAATACCCTGGATGACCTAAATGACCTACCTCAGTGCTTGATGACCCTTCATGAGTTCAGAGATCTCCAGAGGAACTCACCGGTACCTTTCTAACACAATAATAATAATAAAAAATATATACTGGACTTAGCAGACTGTCATAGAGAATAAGAACCTTCCACGCCAGGGCCGGGAGTACTCCTAACCCTGCGATGTTAAATTAGGTTTCATTAAAAATATACATGTAGATAAATATAATACGTACCTTAATATATATAATAGTAAGTTGTTGTTTCTTGCTAGGAATAGCAACGCAGGGCCTAAACCGCTCAACCTAGAGAAAACAAATTTGGAGAGTGTAGTCGTTATTCTCGATTAATGAACAAATTTCTACAGAAGGTAGGATGTCAATTGGTGTACCACAGGGCTCCATTTTAGGCCCAGTCTTATTTTTGATATATATTTAATGATATTACCAATGCATTACCAAGTCGGGCTCACAGAAATTTATTTGCAGATGACACACATGTAGCTATTATTAGACCTGTCCTATTGTATGGATCCCTAAGCATGGGCCACTAAGGTGATGAATGAAAGGGGAATGCATGCAGAAGAGATGCGAATGTTGAGATGAATGTCTGGAGTGACAAGAATGGACAATATTAGAAATTAGTATGTTAGGGGAAGTTCAAAAGTAGCTCCAGTGACAGAGAAGTTAAAAAGTGGTAGGCTAGGATGGTATGGAATGGACATGTTATGCGTAGAGATGAAAGTCATATGACGAAGAGGACCATGAGAATGACTGTAGATGGAAGCGCTGGGAGCGGGCGTCCTAAGAAGATGTGGATGTATTGTGAGAAAAGGGATATGTGTTAAGGGTAGTGAATGAAGAGATATTTTTTTGAGATGACGGCTGATAGAGTAGAATGGAAGTAGAAGACATGCTGTGCCAACCCCACGTAGTGGGATAAGATCAAGAAGATGATGATGACACATTTACGTACCATAGACAAATGTAAACATAATTTAGAAAAAAAGATACGAGTAGTACCGTTATAGGATTGTTAAAGGGATGGTTTAACGCAAATGGCATTATTATTACCTCTGATAAAACCATCTCTATGCAATATCAGTCCAGATTTGGTATTTTTGGGAATTCCATTCGTAAAACAAATATACAATACAATACAATATTTCTTTATTGCACACCAAAAACAAAGTAAACAATAAGATAAAGGCATGAACAAAACATCGGTAGTACATTGGGCGGCCTTATCGCCTAAAGCAATTTCTTCCAGGCAACCTTGGGATGGATCGGACTAAGTGAGAATAGTCACGTCGGTGATGCATCAATAGAAAAAACAGAAAAAAAATACAAGTACAAATATTGTACCGCAAAAAAAAACAAAAAGAAAAAAAAATTTTTAAAATTAATCAATATACATAGTTAATACATACCTATACATACATGTCATACTCGCAATAATCATTCGTAAATAAATGTTCGGTTTAATTTACGGAGAGATAATGATTTTTCAACAAATTTTTAAATATATATAGAGATTTAGCCTGCCTGATTGACAGGGTATATTTAGAAAAATATTTATTTATTTAGAAAAATATATTTCTAGGTTATACAATAGATAATACAATTAATCATAATGCGCACATCGATAAAATTTGCAAGAAAATGGCAAGTGGTAATTATGCTTTATTTAAACTTAAGCCATTACTAGATAAAAAGTCGCTCATCTCTGTCTATTATGCCTACGTGCATTATATTATAAGATACGCTATTACTGTTTGGGGAAATGCTAAAGATATCATAAAAGTCTTGAAATGTCAGAAGCAGTCTATAAGAACAATTAAGGTTTGAAAATCCCATTCGACGTTATCAAAATCTATTCAGTTAAGAACCTACCTAGGTTCAACAGATAATTTGCTTTCTACTAATATATTAAATATTATTTATTGAACCTTGGTAAGTTCAATATATTACTTACTTTCTGATAATATATTTCATATAATCTTCTATATTTAATATTGTTTATTGCATCTAGGTAAGTTACATAGATAATTTACTTTCATCCGACTAACTTAGAAACTTTGCTAATACAAAGTTATCGGTTAGGGGCGTGCTAAGCCGAACAGTGAACACTTTACTCATCATTACCAATAACTTTCATTATCGGACCAATACCGAATTCAAGAAAAAAATACAGCAGTTCCATATTATAAATTATATCGGACGAAAGCTTTTTTTTTCTAATTTAACCTTGACTTGATAGTGAAAGCTGTTCATTAGGATAAGTAGTAACCACCATTCTACTGACTCACTTTTTGATACCGCCGTGAAATATAATTAGTGTTAATTATTTTTCCTTTGTTAATTACTGACAGTACTCGCGAATCCTAGCAATACTCGTACACATATTAGCTATATATAAGAAGCAGGGGCTTTATACCAAAATACTGATGTACAATAAATTACCTGATAGTATAATGGATCTTCAATTTATTACATTTGAACAAAAATTTAAGTATTTTTTATAAACTCAGCGAATATATGTGAATGCAGCTTGTAGAATCATCGTTCTTGTGTAACGAAAAACCATAATAAAATATCACTAATAACTTAACAAAGCAATCATAATGTAAATATTTGTCATAAGAACTATTAAAATAAGAACTAATATTAACTAATCGTACATAAATGAGATTTATAAGTAAAATTTTAAAGTAATTATTAATTCTAATGTAATAAGACTTTCCTGTAATGAACGTTATTTAAAGGGCAATAAATATTACTTTACTTTATTAGGGTGTACCTAGGACTGTGAGTAAAAGGATTTTTAGAAATTTGACCCCTATGGGACTCAAAGTTTAAAACTTCTATTAATTCCATTTTACGCGTGCAACGCCTGTGGCATTCAAAGTTTAAAACTTTTATTAATTCCATTTTACGCGTGCAACGCCTGTGGCATTCAAAGTTTAAAACTTCTATTAATTCCATTTTACGCGTGCAACGCCTGTGGCATTCAAAGTTTAAAACTTTTATTAATTCCATTTTACGCGTGCAACGCCTGTGGCATTCAAAGTTTAAAACTTCTATTAATTCCATTTTACGCGTGCAACGCCTGTGGCATTCAAAGTTTAAAACTTCTATTAATTCCATTTTACGCGTGCAACGCCTGTGGCATTCAAAGTTTAAAACTTTTATTAATTCCATTTTACGCGTGCAACGCCTGTGGCATTCAAAGTTTAAAACTTCTGTTAATTCCATTTTACGCGTGCATCGCCTGTGGGATTCAAAGTTTAAAACTTCTGTTAATTCCATTTTACGCGTGCAACGCCTGTGGGATTCAAAGTTTAAAACTTTTATTAATTCCATTTTACGCGTGCAACGCCTGTGGCATTCAAAGTTTAAAACTTCTATTAATTCCATTTTACGCGTGCAACGCCTGTGGCATTCAAAGTTTAAAACTTCTATTAATTCCATTTTACGCGTGCAACGCCTGTGGCATTCAAAGTTTAAAACTTCTATTAATTCCATTTTACGCGTGCAACGCCTGTGGCATTCAAAGTTTAAAACTTCTGTTAATTCCATTTTACGCGTGCATCGCCTGTGGGATTCAAAGTTTAAAACTTCTGTTAATTCCATTTTACGCGTGCAACGCCTGTGGGATTCAAAGTTTAAAACTTTTATTAATTCCATTTTACGCGTGCAACGCCTGTGGCATTCAAAGTTTAAAACTTCTATTAATTCCATTTTACGCGTGCAACGCCTGTGGCATTCAAAGTTTAAAACTTCTATTAATTCCATTTTACGCGTGCAACGCCTGTGGCATTCAAAGTTTAAAACTTCTATTAATTCCATTTTACGCGTGCAACGCCTGTGGCATTCAAAGTTTAAAACTTCTATTAATTCCATTTTACGCGTGCAACGCCTGTGGCATTCAAAGTTTAAAACTTCTATTAATTCCATTTTACGCGTGCAACGCCTGTGGCATTCAAAGTTTAAAACTTCTATTAATTCCATTTTACGCGTGCAACGCCTGTGGCATTCAAAGTTTAAAACTTCTATTAATTCCATTTTACGCGTGCAACGCCTGTGGCATTCAAAGTTTAAAACTTCTATTAATTCCATTTTACGCGTGCAACGCCTGTGGCATTCAAAGTTTAAAACTTCTATTAATTCCATTTTACGCGTGCAACGCCTGTGGCATTCAAAGTTTAAAACTTCTATTAATTCCATTTTACGCGTGCAACGCCTGTGGCATTCAAAGTTTAAAACTTCTATTAATTCCATTTTACGCGTGCAACGCCTGTGGCATTCAAAGTTTAAAACTTCTATTAATTCCATTTTACGCGTGCAACGCCTGTGGCATTCAAAGTTTAAAACTTCTATTAATTCCATTTTACGCGTGCAACGCCTGTGGCATTCAAAGTTTAAAACTTCTATTAATTCCATTTTACGCGTGCAACGCCTGTGGCATTCAAAGTTTAAAACTTCTATTAATTCCATTTTACGCGTGCAACGCCTGTGGCATTCAAAGTTTAAAACTTCTATTAATTCCATTTTACGCGTGCAACGCCTGTGGCATTCAAAGTTTAAAACTTCTGTTAATTCCATTTTACGCGTGCAACGCCTGTGGCATTCAAAGTTTAAAACTTCTGTTAATTCCATTTTACGCGTGCAACGCCTGTGGCATTCAAAGTTTAACAGGTATACAATCTTATCGCTTGCTTTCAAGTTTAAATATATTTTATTCTGAGTTTTGTTTCGTTTTTTTTTATTAGAATTAGTTTGGATGCACCAATAGTTATTTTGTATATTGCATATCTTATAGTTCAATCCATCCAAAGGATGCCTGAAAGAAATACCTTTAAGCGATAAGGCTACCCAATTTACTACCATTGTATAGATTTTTCTTGCTGTATCTTTTATTTTTTGCTTGGTGAGCAATAAAGTTATATTCATCCATTCAAACATTCGAAGATACATTTTTTTCTATTGCACAAGGAAAACCCGTAAAAAAAGCTTTCCTTGATACTATTACAATCTAGCCTAAGCCAATAAGTGATTTTAGTTTAACTTAATCGTCTACAAAATAGTGTCTCTAAGACTTTTTTCAACGGCACTTATCTTATTGGAGTTATTAAGGCTTTAAAAACACTTCGTTCAAGTTTAATTCGAAGATAATGACCCCGATTCGGGCAGGCCAAACTTACTAAACTATCTTAATTTCACAGTTCTAAAATTGTCTCTTCTCATTTTGTTTCCATAAGTGAGAAAAGAATGGATATATTTTTAGAAACTTTTGGTTTAGTCAGTGTGACTGACCGAATTGGCGTCAATGATGATACATTTTTTTGGTTGCAGTACCTCAAGACCTGACTTGCACGACCACCGAGGGACAAGCGGGTGAATGCGTGCCTTACTATCTGTGCAACATCAATAATAACACGGTCAACACTGACGGCGTCGGAGTCATCGATATACGGTATTATATTCAACTGCATACAAATAGAAATAGAACAATAGAAATAGTTTTTTTTTAATTAAAAAAAAATAAGAATTAACACAAGTAGTTAGAAGCGAGCTCAAAAACAACCCGACAGCCAAATTGTTAAACCTGTGTATCATCCTTAGTTTCTTGTTTTTTTTTTCAATTTTATATATCCCGTGTCACTCTTACGACTAAGATGACTATTGACACCACTCACATCAAAATACGACAAGCCGTTTAGGCTCTAGTTCGTGCCAAAGAAATATACATACATACACTCGAAAAGCATAACCCTCCTTCGGTTAAAAAGTTGGGTAAAAAATAAAATAAAATTAATAATTAATTAATTTAAATTAATTATTTTTTAAACAATTACATTAAACTTGACTGGCCTGTTGGCGCAGTTTGTAGCAACCCTGCCTTCTGCGTCGCTGGTCCCGATTCCGATCCCCGGACAGATTAAACATTTGTTTGCATGAACATGTCTGTTTGATCTGTGTCTGGGTATTTATTAAATATAACACTATGTATTTATTTATATAATTGTGTATATCAGTCATCAGGTTACCTTAGCACAGGCTTTGCCTAGTTTGGGACCTGAACACCTTTGTGTGGATGTCGTCACATACATTATTATTTATTTATTATAAAAACAATAATAATTAATAATAACAACTAAAAATCGCTCACAATTTATTGAATTAGGACCCCCTGTATTAGAAATTTCCTATTCTGTAAAGCTTACACGTGGTTATAGGACGTACTGCACTACTCGTACTCTAAATCTTGGTTGCTTTATCTAAGCTACATTTTTCGGTGACTGCGGTTTGGCAGAAGCGCATATTGATTTATTTTTTGGCACACAAAACAGAGAGAACAAAAAATATTATTAAGTAGATACAGTTTAGACCTAGACTATAATAATGCAGTAAGTAAATAAGTGAAATTGAATTTAAAATTTTATGCAAATACCTAAGTCTAAATAATTTAATTCCTTTTATTTAGAAAACGAACGCGTGATTTATTCATATTGTTAAAGAAGACGGGTTTTCACGCGTACCTGATTGTTGGAAAGGTCCAACTATAGTTTCTCATATAGTGAACTTTCATTACCACCGAATGTGAACGAAACTATAGTGTATATATAAAATAAATAAAATAAATAAAATAAATAAAATAAATAAAATAAATAAAATAAATAAAATAAATAAAATAAATAAAATAAATAAAATAAATAAAATAAATAAAATAAATAAAATAAATAAAATAAATAAAATATATAAAATATATAAAATAAATAAAATAAATAAAATAAATAAAATAAATAAAATAAATAAAATAAATAAAATAAATAAAATAAATAAAATAAATAAAATAAATAAAATAAATAAAATAAATAAAATAAATAAAATAAATAAAATAAATAAAATAAATAAAATAAATAAAATAAATAAAATAAATAAAATAAATAAAATAAATAAAATAAATAAAATAAATAAAATAAATAAAATAAATAAAATAAATAAAATAAATAAAATAAATAAAATAAATAAAATAAATAAAATAAATAAAATAAATAAAATAAATAAAATAAATAAAATAAATAAAATAAATAAAATAAATAAAATAAATAAAATAAATAAAATAAATAAAATAAATAAAATAAATAAAATAAATAAAATAAATAAAATAAATAAAATAAATAAAATAAAATAAATAAAATAAATAAAATAAATAAAATAAAATGTATGAGAAGCTTTCAAACAGAAATAAAATCTATAGCAAGGTGTATTACAAGTTGGAGAAATTGAGAACCTCCTAGGTTTTTGAAGTCAGTTAAAAATGCTGCAAAATGTGGTGAATGCAACCACCACTTTCCACCACTTTTATTATTTATCCTACACAGCTAGGCATTTGACCACAAGTTCGCACGACCTCGTAAGTCAGCGATACTGTAGCCTTAGATGAAGCATGCCTAGTCTGAAACACACTGCCCCTCAAGGAAAGCTACCGGAACACACCGTTAGGTGTTTGGCGCCACTTTTCTAGGAATGTTCTACTAACATCTTATGTATTTTGTTTAAGAGTGCGAGATGGCCCCTGCTTGTCATACATCGACACCTGCTGCTTAGTGCCCGACAAATCTGAGACGCCAGTTACCCCTAAGCCAGAACCAGAACAGAATGTAAGTTAAAAAAGTAACAAATTATAAAAGAAAGTTATTTAAAAAAACACCTGATAACCGAGTTCAATACGCCTAGCGCTCATACCTACACACATTCACGTTCTGCATTTATAGTTCAAACTAATTGAACTATGTATTTTGATAAATCTTATATAGGAACAAGCAGCAAAAGTTTTCTTTTTCAAACTATTGATAACATTTCAAATTGTTGACTCCCCATTTTTATTACGACAATGGACAAGACAAATGAAAAATAACGTACTCCTATTTTTTATTTTATTCAGAATGTTATAATTACGTTTTCAGAGTTTTTTTTTTAAATATAAGAAAAGTTCAGCATGATGTTATTCACGTCGAAGCTCGTAAAAAAAATTATGTCATTAATTATCTGTATTATTGTCGTTTGTTTTGGTATGTTTTACAGATGACAGATACAATTTTTTTTTTGGTGGTATCTGACGGTTTATGATATAGATATGATATATAGTCTATACGAGATTATATCATCACTGTTTAATAAATAACTCGGAAGAAAGTGAATATGAAAATCTGGTATTTTTAGTATAAACTCTTCACTACATCATCTTTAACTGGTTCTCGAATTTCCATTAATTTCAAATAATGACATCAATTATTCGTAAGAATTTTGAAATCAGAGTTCAAAATGTTGACTCTATTATTGGTAGAGCGAACGAAGCGTTCCTGCTTCAAGTCTGGAAATGTTCACTTTCATCTGTCTGTGTTTGCTTGGATGATGGTACTCATGCAGACCTCTGTTTCTAATCATGACTAAATTTGGCATAGAAGTGCAAAGTCTTTTCAGATTTTTTATTGACTTTAAAAAAAGAGCATCTTTTGTCGGATTTTGTTTTTGTATGCTGCCCAGTATTCAGACACGCGAGACGGATTGAAAAAAGTTGGATCAGGTACCATTCAAAAGGGCCAAAAATACTATAATAACATTTGTCAGTTAGTAGATTATTCGATGTGTATTTAAACCAGTGATGCGTCTTTTTGCGCTTTAAAAATAATGTTTTTTATCGGTGAAGTTACCCCAGAAAATTATACCATAACTTAGAACTGAAACAACTAAACCATACTCGTAGTACGCTAAATTATATAATGAGAATCTATACAATAGAGCTAAGTTATACAATAGATAACTCAAATAATGAGAAAAAAAACAGAGACGCGCAGAGACATTACATGACTTCAGTTAATGTTTATGTGCGCTTTTCAATCAAGCTTGCTATCAATGATTAATCCAATTTTTTTACTGAATCCACTTCTTGCACTATGTTGTAATACGATTTCGCATTACGCGATATTGGAAACGAATAATATTCGTTTTGTTTAGATTTATTTTTAAATTATTGTTGTCAAAACATTGTATTATCACTTTAAACTATTATTTACGTCGTATTCATAGGTATCTTTATTATGAAATTTAATCGTTATTGTACTATTGTCTGCAAAAAGAGTCATCGGAGTCAAGTGCTTTAGGAAGGTTCTTTGTGTATAGTATAAATAACAGTGGGCTTAGTACGCTGCCTTGCGGAGCTCCATTTAAAGAGGAGCGTTTATTTGATCGATATATTTCTTACTGTTTTAAGAAAAATGTATATTGTTTTCTATTTGTAAGGTATTATTTAATACGCTCTAAAGCATTACCTCTTATACGTTTCTATTTTTTTTAACAGAATATCGTTATGTACATAATCAAATGCTTGGTGTCATGTCGCAGATTATGGCACAAATTGGCATAATTTTATCAACATTAACGATTACATTATCCAAGAAGTCATAAATTGCCATATTAATAGATCGTTTCTCTCTAAATCCTTTTTTGTAATTGCACTGAATATCTTTATTTTCTACATACCCTTAATTATTAATAAATTAACATAACTGAAAAATGTTAAGACGGTTTTCCGATTTTCGGGGTTTCGTACGCAAAGCATTTTTATATATTCTCTGCCTAAAGGGTAAAAACGGGACCTTATTTATTACTACTAAAAATTTCACGGAATAAAAATATGACGGACGTACTGCGAAGTCTGTCCATTCTTTTTTTTAAGTAGTACTTGTTTATTCTGGGGTCATTTAAGGTTACAAAGGCAAAGATACCTCAGATCACGAAACTCGTTATAATATGCAGGTTTTACAACCGGTCCCAATGTCATTAAATCGATATGAGAGGCAAATGTATTGTTTATTTATTACTGACGAGCTAACTAGTTTTCACACCCACGCCGCACTGTGGCTGCCATATCGCCATCTTCTTTACGTGGTCATCGGCAGAATTTTCAAAGTCCTAGAACAAAAGCTGTTGGTCATGATAAATTAGGAAGGTAGATAGGTTTTAGAACAATTTCGACGACACAAGGTTGTTGAGAAGGTTCTAAAGGCGAGAGATGTTTGGCGTTATTTTGAAAGTTTGTGTTAGTTATTTCACCATTTTGTAGGAGCGGCCATCTTGGATTTGAATAGTATTATAATGTATTACAGTATTCAACTAGTCAAGCCTTTTATTTTGATACCTAGTTGTTAAAAAAATATGTGCCTAATTCGTAATTATTTATGGCATCGGCTGGTCTTGGACCGATTTTTATCAAACATTGTTAAGAACGCTCCTGACAAATTTCCCTTTCAAACCAAAAAGGGCTTGTGGGAGTTACGATATCATAGACAGACAGACACGTCGAGTTTTCGTCGGACAAGTTAGGCTGATATGTTAAGCTCCAGGTCCACACAGCGCTAAAATCGCGACTCCAAATGGCTCAATTAAAAAGTATCTAACCCTCTATCAAGGCTAGCATACTATTAAATATAGAGTTTATTTAAGAGCCTACCTTGAATAGGTAATTACAAATCGGCTCCGACACAATACCTAATGATGTAAAAGGTCATCGCTGAATGCTCGAAGTGATAACAGTAAATACCAATGATTCTATATGACATGATGATGACGTAAGCGTAGGATTCATATTCATATAATTACTCTTTGCCGTTGTTTATCTGGGGCCCAAACGGCCAAAGTTAGGCATGAAAGAGGTGAAAACTAGAGCAAGCAATGGTGTCAATATTTTACAGTTCGCCGTTTAAACGCTGTCAAATATCGAAGCCATTGCTTGCTCTTGTGTTCACCTCCCTCATGCCTAACGTTAGCTAATCCTTATTCTAGAGGGCTAGTTCAACATATAAGCATCGCTATTTAGAGTGGTAATGCCGCTAGCATAAGGTTTGGTACTCCGCCCTCTAATGGTGAGTTGGGTCATTTGGTTTGATAGATTTTAATAACAAAGTTGATTATCAAACACTGGTTTAACAAGGTATTGTAATTTTTTATTTATTTATTCATTACACGATAAATATAACATTACAGGATTAACCATGTCGCTATACTAAGTATCTACCTACTTATAATATTATCATACAAGACATATAGAACATATAAAGTTGACTATTGAATATTACATCTAAACATAAGACAAAAGCAATAATATATACATTAATCTAAAACAACGAACTCTCAAACAAACAATAAAATATAAACTGATCTGTCATAACTACATTCTTAAAACACAAAGACATTAAATTAAATACAAACACCGGATATAAAAAAAAATTACATTACTTTTACAAACTTGTATAAACTTGAACGGTGTAGGTAGTTATCTATAAAGAAGTGATGGACGCGGATTTGTATCAAGAACCCTGTCGGCTTGGTATACCCTAAACCGATAACCCTGCATCTCTTGTTTCGCGTAGTGTGTTAATAAATATTGAATCAATCACGAGTTTCTGAATGTTGTATGGCATCCCTGACACTGTAGTGGTCGGGGAATCTTAGTGGGGAGCTATGAGTGTAAAATGGGGCATTATTTATTTTATATTATGATGTTTTGTTCAGCGGGAAGGCTGTGGTTGGCGCAACCCGAAGGGCGTGGACATCCGCACCACAGGCGACGTGGATGGAGAGACGAAATTCGCTGAGTTTCCCTGGATGTGTGCGATACTCAAGTAAGTCTTATTTTTTTCTAATTGCTATATTCGCACATTAAAAATGAAACTCGGAGCTATACCCTCGTAGCTCGTTTGATTAGCTTAAAATTAATCGTAGGTATTCAAAGAAGATGGAAGATCAAAATTTGCCGGAATCTGTTTTTTCTAATGTACCTATGTATGTTCCCATATTTCTCACAGACGTCAGTTGGCAACTAAAAATTAAACCATTTAGGTGTATTTTTTTTTGTTTGAAGAAGTATACTTTCAGGTGAATACTTGAATATTTTTTATCAAAATTGGTAAATAAATAGAAACAGCTAGGTAATACTTACATCTAGGTAATACTTACCTAGCTGTCTTCTTTGGAATTAGTAAACTTTAAAAACGTTTCATGTACGGCCAAGACGGTGCACGTCTTCCTAAAAATGCCTTAAAATGTAATATACTTTGTATTAATGAAATCATCAGTTGCCTACTTCATTGTGTACAAAAATATCTAATTTCTGTGAATTATTGTGGAATTATGGCATCCCTTGAAGACTGTTATATCCTAGGTTGACTCCAATGGTCACATTGGTCTATTTAACGTTGCAAATGTCAAAATTGACACATCGTCCTTTATGCGTAAATAAGGTGAAAATATTACGAGTCGAAATTAATTTTGTACACTGTGACAAGTTAGGTTATTTTGAATTTGGTTGATAAATTAATGATTAATAATCCCTAACGTACTTATAGTATTATGTACACTGCCCTAGCCGGGGCTCCATACAATATTGAAACATCTCTTTTCTTGCAACAATTCCAGAATCGAGCCAGTAAACGACGATGAGCCGAACGGTCAGAAGCTCAACGTGTATGTTGGCGGTGGTTCACTCATACACCCTTCAGTAGTTCTCACTGCAGCCCATTACGTGATTTCTTCACCGCAATTACGTGTACGCGCCGGAGAATGGGACACGCAGAGCATCAAGGAACCGCATCCTTACCAAGACAGGGAGGTCTCCAGTATAGAAATACACCAAGATTTTAATAAAGGTAAGTTTGAAGTGCTTGCTATCCTTAGTCGTCGATACTGTCGCGCATTATGTGGATTCTTCACCACAGTTACGAGAGTGGGTCACGGAGTGCATCAAGGAACTTCATCCTTACCAAGACATGTATGTACTTGATACCTGAGGCTTCTTCGCGGTAGTTACGAGTACGCACTGGAGAATGGGACACATACCTAGAGCATTAAGGAACAACATCCCTATAAAGATTGGGGGTCTACAGTATAGAAATAAATTATTGCTTTTAAAAAAACTAAGTCCTAAGGTGCTTGCTACCCTGAGTCGTAGTCACTGCCGCAGCTACAAGTGCTTATGTTCCAAACAGTTAACGTTTCTGCTATGGAATTTTAGAAATAGGTTACCCACCCATTATAAAACTAGATGGCGCCTTTCAGCATGGAGTTCACAAATCTTGAGATAGAGATGCAAAGGACCAAAACGTTCGCAAATTCCGTCATTAACCATTAAATAAACTCTTGCTAAACAATCTCAATAATTATCATTATCCATGCACGGTCTTCTTTATCCCACTGTTGGGTATAGACCTCTCTCATATAATGTCATCAGCTTCAGTCCTGTGCCAATCGTGTTCAGGCTGCGACTGTTCTTATGCCATTAAAACCTTTAAATTCCAGGTAATCTGTTCTACGACATCGCGGTGCTCTTCCTCTCGCAGCCCATGGATCTGGCTCCCAACGTAGGAGTGGCGTGTCTGCCGCCACCTAGAGAGCGCGTCCCTGGCGGGACTAGATGCTTCGCGACAGGCTGGGGCAAGGACAAGTTTGGGAAGGAGGGCCGCTACCAGGTTATATTGAAGAAGGTCAGTGGAAAATAGGTTTTAAGTTTATTTGCTTATGGTATTTTTAATTCGTATTACGTAGGTTATTTTTATGGCTCGTGTTTAAATACCGCTCAAAAAAAAACCTAATTTACTATCAAAAAAATTCTAAACTATTACCAAAATGGATAAATGGTCACCAACAAAAGTTATTGCCGAAAGTATTCGAAATGTCATAAAAAATAACCTTGATGCCGAAAGTATTCGGATTGTCATTAAAAATTACCTGAACCTATTGCGGACCTTGTTGCCGAAAGTATTTGGAATGTCATAATTTGGTGTCCGTTAAGCCATTTTTGAAACCAAAAATAGTTTTTGATGACCGTCGTCACTCGACATCTTACACAAGACTGACAAGCGCCACTATTATTATGTCATTTAAAGACTTTTCCTCAATGATTCCAGATCGAAGTGCCAGTGGTAGACCGAGCGCAATGCCAGGTTGCTCTGCGCAAGACCCGTCTCGGTCGATTCTTCGAGCTGCATTCATCCTTCATGTGCGCTGGAGGAGAACCAGGAAGAGACACCTGTAAGGGAGATGGCGGCTCACCCCTCTCGTGTCCTATTGAGGTAACACCACAGCCAATAACATTTTTTTCGCTAGATCTGTGGGTATTACTTATAAACTGATGATACGTGATGATGATGATACGTAAGTGCCGTTATACTGCCCTACGGAAGTTCCCGGAAGGTGTCTGTCATTTTTGAGCTGGATACTTCTTTCATGTGCGCTAGGAGAACAAGCAGTTAAACACTAGTCTCAATCAGTAAAAAGTTACTGTTCGAAGAAACCTAGGTATACGTACGTTTTATCAATCCAGTAGAAGCGGAACCTTTGTTTGCAGTTTAAAAGTTAGACTTTCACCTGTAAACTGTTATTGTTTATTTTTTACCTAATTACTAGTAATTAAGTATATTTACTGTTAATACTTGTAAAAAATGCCATTATTTAGACAAGTGATTAGTAGCTAAATCTTTTATCTTGTGTATAGTCCTTACCTTTTTTTAAAATTTTGATGTACCCAGTGTCACTCTCACGACTAAGACGAATCTATTTACGTCATTCACATAAAAATACGACCAGCTGTTTAGGCTCTAGAGCGTGCTAAAGAAAAATGTATGTATATTTCTTACATACACTCGAAAAACATAACCCTCCTTCTTCTTTGGGTAAAAAATATGAATATATTTATTTGCAACAGGAAACAAACTTTAGAAAAAAACACTTTGCTTCTACTTCACAGACGGAGAACAACCGCTACATGCAATCAGGTATCGTAGCGTGGGGCATCGGCTGCGGGGAAGACGGCACCCCCGGCGTGTATGTAGACGTGTCCAACCTCCGCAACTGGGTCGACGACAAGGTCGCCGGCAAGGGATACGATCCTAAGACTTACACCTTCTAGATTTAAGGGTCAAGATTATATCGAGTTCGGCAAGGTTAAGCTCAATTGGCCTATAAGACACTGAACAGCCAACCACGTGAAGTCCGCTAGAAACTTTCCGACAAAGGTTTCAGCTTTATCTTGTTAATCTTGTAGATTATAACCTGAAATATTGTTACTTATATACTAGGTCTATACCTAGTAGGCACGTAAGTAACATACGTTCATATGAAATCTTAAAATTACCAAACAATGTTATGGGACAGAATTCAACTGCATTCAGCCTTCTCACATTTTAAAGATATGAAATGATGCAATGTTTTCTTTTGACTGTAATAAAGACAGACTTTTTAAATGCAATCTTTTAATCTGAACTTAAACGATATGTAAAATAAAATTCACATTTGTAGTTTACCTACTCCAAATAGTTTCTTTATTTTAGTCTAGTAGGTAAATGCATTTGGACCATCTGTAGATCTTACTCGTAAGTGGTCTACATAGGTAATTAATTATTTTTATTTTCGTTAGCCATTTCATTTTTCTTAATAATAACACTTGCTCGGTAGAAAAAAAACCCTATATTTTACACGATAACTATTTAAAAGTCTTAATATAGTATGAAAAAAAAATTGTTTTGTATCTTTAAAAAAATGTGAATTTAAATAATGGCTTACTTCTTTACTCATTATTATAATAACTCACAATTTGTAATATTCAAGTCAACTTTTTTTAGAAAGGAGTGTGTGTCGATACTCTTGTTTACTTTTATTATTTTTTAATAATTTACTTGTGATTTGTAATTTAATAATGCTCATTTTTTTTAAATTAAATATTTGTCAGTATGTAAGTAGATTTGTTTTTATTTACCCAACGAAGTAATTACCCATTACCCCATTTTCCCTTACCTGCTAACTTACTAGAATCAACTTACTTGCAAGAATTAATGAAAAATCCAAGTTAATCAGGTAAGTAGGCTTTATCGTAATTACTCTAGTACTTACTATGTTTTTTATTTTCAGTCTGAAATTATTTTATTAGTTTTGTAATGACTTTTTAATAATTGAACATTAAAAAAAAAGCAAGTTGGCCACCACTTTGACTGGCAAAGTTTTATGACACTCCGAGTACTTTCGGCAACAAGGTCCGCAGGTTTAGGTTATTTTTTTTAAGACAATCCGAATACTTTGCGCAACAAGGTCCGCAGTAGGTTCAGGTAATTCTTTTATGACATTCTGAATACTTTGTAACATATTTAGATAATTTTTTAAATAATACACATACATACATGTACATATTTAGTGCATGCGTGGTCTTTTTGAGTAGCTCATCGATTATTCTGAAGATACTTGCCTTTTTTAGGTTAGCAGACATTACGTTTATTGGATATAATTTCATATTAACATGGGGATTAAATTCTGGTAAGTAGGTATACTTAAAATTTTTTTGGGCGTTATATTTCATTATATCTGGTGATTGCTTAAACCTAAGCCATATATTTTTTGGAATTTTAGAATATATTTGGTTCTCTATACAAAATATGGTTACGTAGGTAATCGGCCAAGTGGTATGGAGGACGCAATATATAATTTTTTTATTTTGTTCTAAGCAGGGTTCACTTTGATGGGTAGACTAACACCCTTAAGTTTTGTCAAACCTTTCTGTTACATGTTGTATATGATGAGAGTCTACTGAGAGAGAGAGAGAGAGAGAGAGTCTACTGATGAGAGTATACTATGAGAGTCAATTGGTTTTTAACAGTTATTGCAGACATAACCTGTCCAAACCTGTTGAAGTCTTCAGTCTTCGTAAAGATTATTATCAACACGGAAAAGTTTTCGAAGCTTATCGTCGATTCAAAGCTTGCTGAATCAGGCTGCTGGTGCTGAACGCTATCCGCTGCTCACTTTGCATGTGTCCACACAAAGTGCATCGATACCACATCTCATTGTTGCGACCGAACTCACCGCATAAACGCCAAATATTGATCCCGATTCGCGCAGGCTAAACTTACTAAACTAGCCTAATTTGGCAGATCTAAAATTGTCTCCTCTCTTTTTGTTTCCACAAATAAGAAAAGGATGTGTATATTTTGGGAACTTTTACTTTAGTCAGTGTGACTGGCCGAATTGGGGTCACTTCCAAAGTCTTCTGCGTCATCCTTTTCGTCATCATCGCAAAATGATATTAGACTCATTTTGGCTCTAAGGAGGAGGTTTCTTCACATGCTTTTTTTACTGAATTTCTTTCTTTCTTGAGTTTGGATTTTTTTCTCTTTCTATTTGTTACTTCTTTTAGCAATGGGACTTGAGAGTCAGTTATCCGAATATATAAAATAAAATAAATAATGTGTTTGCAATTCACCAAGAATGTGTCACAGCAAAATTATGCTATGTAAAATAAACTATTGATTATTGAAATCTACTATAATGAACTATTCACGACCTATTTTGGACGTACGAATTTATTTAAAGAAAGTGTGCAAAATCGTGTAATGAAATTCACCTGCGAAGGCTCCGGACGAACTAAACGAGCGATGGGGTGACAGACTATTTTCTCAAATATTCTCTCTTTAATGTCTATTACTTTTGCAATTATCGTATTGACTACCATTACCCCATTCTCCCCTAGATACTATGTTTATTTGACCGTACAAGCGAAGGAAATATTCCCGCTTCGTCTTAATTATAACTTAGTAACGCGTGCTTTGATTCGAATGATTCTTTTTTTGTTGGAAAGGTCAAACTGAAATGATGTTATTCCGAAAATTAGTGGGAGTTCCCGTGAGATGGGGGATGAAAGTCGTATTTAATTATATCTCAGTAACGCGTGCTTTGATTTGAATGATTCTTTTTTTCTTGGAAAGGTAAACTGAAATGATGTTATGACGAAAATTAGTGGGGGTTGCCGTGGGAGGGGGTATAAAAGTCGTATTTAATTATAACTCAGTAATGCGTGCTATGATTTGAGTGATTCTTTTTTTGTTGGAAAGGTCTCACTGAAATGATGTTATCCTCGTAATTAAGTGGAGATTCCCGTGAGAAAGGGGATGAAAGTCGTCTTTTACTATAGCTCGGTAACGCGTGCTTTAATTTGGATGTTTTTTTTTGGATGTGTATGACTGTACGTGTATGAACACAGCGTCCACAATTTTTTGTAGCGATGGTGATCGAGTAGCTAAAGGGGGTAGATTGCCGTGCGAGAGGTACGTGGTTCAATCCTACGTAATACGCAAGAAGAGCTTCAGCTTCCGTTGAAGGAAAACATCGTGGGGAAACAGTAGCATGATGGCAGGGCATTTGTAACACTTGCCTGGCTAGCTACCACCATCATATTGAAAAATCTGTCGCCAAGCACCTAACGGTATGTTGCGGCGGTGCGGTATAAGTGCTGAATTCGCAAAATGAAATAGGCGTTAATGCTATGCAAAATCTTTAGTTCTTAAAAAATGACCACTCATGATGAACATAATTGTGCAAAGTGTATTGCTTTCATTTATCAAATTTACAGTTCAAAACACTGCCATCGTATTGTATCTTTTACAATGATAAGACTTTCAAAAGGACCACTGATATACATTTTCAATTTTTTTAAGTCCCACTGATATATTTATGCAAGGTTAGCAACCGCGAACGTCGCGGGTACCTACAGCTAGACGTTAATAAAAAACAAAATAAATAAACGATTCACACTCTTAGAGCTCCATTAGGATTTCTCCTGAGTCGGGGATGCCATGTAGCATTAACAAACACACGCATAAAGAGAAGAAGAATCCCATTAGTTTTATGAAATCGGAAATAATGAAGCTCATGTTGTTTCAGCTTACAATTTAGAACGTAAACTGTCTATCTATATGGAATTATCATTGGCAGTCGGTTTTTAATAGAATTCAAGAAAGAAGCAGGTTCTTAATTCGTCAAAATCTCTCATATTTAATTTATGTTTACCGATTCTCTGGAATTCGCTGGAACCTGTTGGGAAAATCATAATTCATCGTATTATTAAAAAACTGCAACTACATAAGATAAGCTTTATATTTCGAACTAAATACTCGTAGTTATAACATTACATTTTTATAATTCTTTTGTAACAATTCACAAACGCTAATAATCTTCATAATATTCTATAACATACCTACCTCTTATAGGAACAGCCACGTTCTTTTTAGATAGGGTTTTCGGTAAAGAGTATGCTGACCAAACGGTCCAAGAACATTGTCAGACGTAACATACAACGTGTAACAGAAAGGTTTGACAATACTTAACGGTATTAGTCTACACATCAAAGTGAACATATTTCAGAACAAAATTTAAAATAATTATATTACGTCCTCAATACCTCTTGGCCGATCACGTGACCAATTTGAGCAAAGAGAATCTGATATTTTTTTTATGATGCATTGAGTTTATTATGATAGGAAGACTGACACCCTTAAGTGTTATCACAGTTTTCTGTTACACGTTGTATTAAGTAAAAGGTAGCTAGCTACCAATAGCAATAATTGCAAATAAAAAAAACTAGTATCCCTACCAATAGGGATACCCATGTGAGATTTCGGAAAGTTTGAATACATAGATACTATTTGATAAAAATGTTTAAATATAAATAACCTAATAAAACACCTTTTTTACTCAACTGCTAAGAAAGACAGTTACGTTTTGGGAGTGTATGTATGTATAATTATTGGCATGTACTAGAGCCTGAACGGCTTGTCGTATTTTTATGTGAGTGGTGTCAATAGATTCGTCTTAGTCGTGAGAGTGACACTGGGTACATCATAATTATCATTGAAGCCTTTTGAAATTAAAAAAAAAATACTCTAGAAAAAAAGAACTAGCTTTTGGTTCAGCATACTCTTTCTGAATAACCTTCGAAGACCGTCTTAGGTGGTAAGTAATCTAAATAAACTATATACCTAACTACAAAACAAATCAAATAAAATAAAAAGAAAAAAATTGGTCTCACTGTTTTAATACTTCTCAAAAACAACAACAAAAATGCAGAAATAAAATAAGATAATTACGAAATAATTTATATACAATGGTGAAATATAGGTGAAATTTAAATCTTACATCTAAAGATCCTTGCACACTTTTGACTTTAAACGCAAAAGAAAAAAAAGTCGCAAGAACCCTTCACACTCGTATTTTAATAACATTAGATAATAAAGTCGATTCTGTGCACGATTTTGTAACTTTTAACTTTATTTGTCATATTTTTATAGACGGCTTTGTACGATTATTGCATTTAGTGATTTGAATGTTTCAAAATCGTTGCCGTAGTGAATGTCAAACAAATTATGACTGTTTTTTTGTTTTTATTACGTCCGACTTTTACGAGATTTTATTAATTTATGACAGCATTTTCGTCTAATGTTATTAGAAACTACAGTTAATATATTTTATTGAAGGTCACTTACAGAAGAACTCTTAGCTAATTAAAACATTTTTCACGTATTTTTTAATCGACATTGGAATGAAATATGATTGGCACTAACGTGGAGGGATTTTATTATTTTAAAATAACTTATTTTTTTTCACAATATATCTCATTAAAAACTATATTCAAGCTCAGGAATTGTATGTCCTCGTTGTTGTGTGTTATAATAATGTCGAAAAGAAAATCAGACTTCCGCGGTGTGAATTTTCTAAACTTTAAGGCCGTTGCTACAAAGAAGCATTCTAAATTCAAATACTTTAGTAGATTACACACAAACGACCTTTTTTTTTTGGAAGAAAAAAACGGCGCGTTTTTTTAGTTATGTGAAAAGGGTCCTTTATGTGTATTCTGATTATTTACATGTATGCATATAAATATATTTTTAACCTACATTAGAAGGTTGGTAGGCACATAGTTTATATACTAACTTTATACATAGAAGCATTTTATCATAAAGCGTTTTTTTTGCGTTCACTAGCGTCTGTCTCGCTCGCACTTATTCGATTTGTTCGTGTTAGATAGAGACAGCATTATGTTCCCGACTAAGTCTTCAAACTATTGTCTATTGCATTTGAGGCACCATTTTCATAATCTAAAGGGAATCTCGAATAAATAGGTTTTGGAATACTTTGAGCTCTTTGTACCTATACTTAAAGGTCACATTCCACGGCACCAAAGATTAACTACGCAGATGAGAGTTGCAAAAAAGTGCCTATTATTTTAAGAGCTAGATTATTCTTATAACAACCAAAACACGATCACATAGAGATATCATAACTCTAGGCCAGTGACATAAACATATTGAATCATTATTAAAGAATTTTGCTTATTGAGTTTATTACATAAAATTAATTATTTCGAAATCAATAAGTAAATCTTAAATGTGTTGACGGCATGACGTATACTTATTTATTATTATTACAATATCATTATTTCTTTACAAATAGACAATGCAGCTTTATAACACATTTACAACATTATTTATGACGTTCATTTCATAAAAATACAACACCGCTACAAAGTAACTAAAAAAAATCGTTGCTAAAATAATAGGCACAAAAAAACTCTCCATCGGACTCACCCGTCTGTACCTTACTCTGAAGCGTTTATAGTGATGGTCTTGCCCTTCGGGTCATCGAACCGGTCCATGGTCTTGATGTCCATCATCATTACGATGCCGATGAAAGTGATGATGAGGACGATGAAGGTGACAAGCAGACCGGCCCAGATGGGACCGGAGAAGAATCCTACGCAGTCGAAAGCATCACCGAAGAGTACAGTCTCGTTGATTGGCGTGAAGAAGGGTTGGATCTGCGGAGGAACGGGAATATATAAAATCTATTTAGGTGTATACATGTTGCTATCCAATTAATTTTGTTTAATTGTCTGCTTGCTATTTGTTTCGGAAAAGACATGTTTCTCAAGACGTGCAGCAGCAATGTGCACACACACAACACAGATAAGTACATAAATTAATTTACATACAAATTGCGTTCAAAATACGCACACATAGATACCACTCGCGGACTCGACATCGGTTGGGAACGCGTGCGAGTGCGAGCGCGAGTGTCGTCTCCTTGAGAGAGGTACTGTCAACTTCTTTGTGCAAAAATTGAAATATTTTATTTATTACTATTGGTAAGTATTTACGTTATTATTGTTTCACCTTCAACAGTAAATCAAGCATAGACTAAACTAGATACGAGTGTCTACCACGATAGTTTTTTCTCTAACTCTAGCTTATCTCGCATTTGACTCTGTACCTATCTGGTATGTATCTCGAGTGCGTTTATATATATGTTGATTATTAAATGAGAACGCGTGATAATGATTTGGTGTTTGGTTGCGAACTGATTGATGATGTGTCGCGAGGCCCGCGAGTAAACTGCACTCGTAGCAAATTATAAAGTGCGGTACAGTATTAGGAATTTGACCACCAAGTCGCACGACCAAGGAAATCAGTGGTACTGCGCACACTGCGGCCCTAAATAGAGCATGCCTAGTCTAGAATACACAGGCTCTCAAAGAAGCTTGCAGGAACACACGGTTAGGTGCTTAGCGACAGATTTATCAACTTGAGGATTGTAGCTATCCAGGCGAGCGTTAGAATACGTTTTACAACCATCCTATGGTTTTCTCACAATATTTTCCTTCAACTGTAACTCTGGTTTTTTATTGCGTATTTCGTGGGATCGAACTTCGTACCTCGCGCACGGCAATCGACCCCACTAACTACTCTGACATCATCTATCCACATTTTAAAAAAAGTAAGGTTATTCACTAAGGATCTACGCTGAGCCTAAACTGCTGAAGCTAGAGACATGAAATGTACAGTATGTATTCATTATAGGGAGTATGGGACTACTATGAAAGGATTTTTGGAAATTCAACTCTTAAGGGGGTCAAATAGGCATTCAAAGTTTTTAACATTCCCTACTAAAACGACACTGATACCGTACCTGCAAGTTGTTGAACACCAGGCTCCTGGTAGCGTTTACTCCAGTAAATGCGGTCCGCTGTCCGCATCGGTATGAGAACCCGAGGATAGCATACAGCTCTTCAGATGGATACAGATCTTCCTCTTGAGCAGTGCCCTGAGCGAATGCGATGGAGTCTGGAATTAAATATACGGGTTTTAATATATTTGCCTAATGTTGATGATGATATAGCTTCCGAAGCTGTCAGCTACTATTTTTACTGTTTTATTTTCTTTGTCTGATGTCTATTTGTCTATACTATACTAATATACAATATAAAAGAAAGTTGTGCTAGTGCAAATATTAATACTTGGTCCCATATAAATTTAATCAAAACCAGATCAGTAGTTTTTGAGATGTGTATTTAAATGACTTCGACTACATTGCTGACATAATTATTTGTGACATAAGTTTTGCCTGGCGAATTAAAGTCTGTTTTAACCTTCTCAGTAGGGCTCAATTAAATTTAAATGCATTAGCATGGCAAAGTGCGATAAGTATTTTTTGGTTTTTCAGTGCAAGTATTGTATATCATTGTATTATATATATATATTTATATATCATTGTATTATTATTATATATTATATATATTAATTTTAAAGTAGTTATTAATGATGTAATTTGTAAATTTTTTTTTTTGTTAGAGTATAATGACGACCCTGAATTAATTAATGTAAATAGACTTCAATGTGCCGTCTTAATTAATTTGATATATAAATAAATAAATATAAATAAATATCATTCGGTAACAATATTTTTTATAAAAAATTGCATAACAAAACCAACTGTTGTTCAGAGTTTTATTTACACACCATAAACCCAATAACCAAGTGTTGTGATGTTATATGTATGTTAGTCTGTAAGGTATTTATAATATGGGCCAATGTTTTTTAAGTAACTCTAGTTGCCTGAAATAAATTATTTATTATTATATTTAACTTACCTAAGTACCAGTAGCCGCCTGCACTCCTGAAGTTCATGACGAAGCTGTGTTCACCAAATGTGAGAGTGGTGTTCATGATGTTGCTAGTACTGTTGATCACCGAGGAAGATGTGGGTGTGTTGGTCAGGTTGATCAGGTTGGCTCCTTGACAAATACATAGACAATTAGAACAATGTTCCATAGATACAAATACTGCTTACTAAATACTCAGCAACAGAGTCGTTCAAATATGGAACAGGTTGCCTTAGTATGTGATCTTGCGACGTCAAACAATTTCTGCGCAAAAATTCATATTGTTTATTTATTTATTTGAACAAACACAGAAATAGCATCATGAACGTAAAACCAAGGCGATGCTACACTAAACTATTCTATTAAACTTTTAAATACAATATGGGTCCGGCACTTTCGGATTTTCGGTATCTGTGAAAATTTCAATATATCTCTTCCTGTATGGCAATGTATATGTGTGATGACAATTCCATAGATAGTTTTTACGAATTATAGCTCTGATGCCTTCTGGTTTCTTTAGGTGTTAACCTAATGTGACATTCATTACATACATATTAACTTAAATACAAAGCTAATACACAAATACAACTATAGATTTTGGCATATTCTGAATGCAAAGCGTAGGTGTTCAAAACAGTACTGACAGTCATTATTTAATTTCAATAGTAACAGACAAAACAGATCAGTTTTAAGCTGCTCGCCTATTATTAAATAACAAAATACATATATAATAAACACCCAGACAGGTCCAAAAAAAATGTTCATGCACACAAATGTTTGACCTGTTCGGAGATCAAACCTGGGACCAGCGACGCAGAGGGCAGGGTTGCTACCAACTGTGCCAACCGGACAGTCAAAGAATACATAACAAAACTCAATTTTTTTATTGCAAGCACAAAATCAATGCGCATGTACAATAAAAAATGGCACATTAGGCAGTATTATCACTAAGTGATTTCTTCTAGGCAGCCTCTTTACAAACAGAGTATTAAATGAAAAACTCATTATTATTATTATAATGCAATTTTGAAAAATCAAGGCCCGAGTGTGAGAACTTGCATACTGAATTCATACATAGATACATAAAAAAAATATTTATGAGGTTCAAAGTTAAGTTAAGGCTTATTGTTTGCAACTAGGTCTTTTCTTCTGGAATCTTTTTTTTGATTTTATTTTTTCATTTCCAAGTACCACCAAGGGATTCAGATAAGTTTATGCCTTTCACTCTGAAGTCTTGTTCAGAAATTAACGTACATAGTAAGTATAGAAAACCACAGGGTAAGAAATAAATAGGCTCTATGTGTAGAGTTTAAGTATTATTAGAGACAATAGAATATAAATTTAAATTTCGAACACCAAATAGAACAACAAAGTTAGTTGATACTCGACAGGAGCTAGAGATTCTAGTGCTCTACCAATATCTGAGATGAACAAAAATTAAAATTACTTACTTTGGTACTCAAAAGGTAAAGGTAAATATGTCTAAATGGTGGATATTCTTACCTTCACGGAGCTCCAAACGCTCCACATACAGCCTCAGACTGTCCAGAATGAAGTCATCATCGGTCTCGTTGGAGGCTTGTGCCTGACGACGTTGCCTTGAATGGCTCTCACTTACTGTCCAGGACGGATAGCGGCCAGTGTACACAGCTATCACCTTCCTGTCACCTGCCTTGAGCTTGTTGAAAATCTCCGACATAATATCGTCATGACGACTGAGCATATCCAATCTTGATTCGCCTTCTTTAGCATCTTTTAAGTTGACGAATAAGTATTTGCTGTCGGCAGGCTCTAGCTCAGATGTTAAACCATCTTCGGTTAACTGGATGTGGTTTATTTCTTCTGGATCAGCGATCTGTTCAATCGCTGCAAGAGGGCTCTCTACCGCAGCGAAATACTTCGACTGACCAAGGTTACTCTCCAAATTAGGGTACGTTGTTACACCTTCTTTCTTACTTGATATATCTTCGGTAGACAAACTTTCCTCGATGAAAATTACCGTGTATGCATCGTTTTCAAGTTCTTGCTGGAAAACTGCACCGAATTCTTCGGGAGATGTAATTTCTAGGGGATTTGATTTGGTGGATGGTGATGATAAATCACCCCAGAGGTAAGCGGGCACATAGTTTGCGTAACAACTAACACTTATAAGTAAAACAGTGAACACTAAACGGCTAAACGCCATTTTTAAGCTATCACTAGTGGACGTTTACGGACTAAAAATATAATTTAGCCCGAAAATTGTCGTAAAAAGACGAAAAATGGGCGATGACGAGTGACCATAGGTCATGTGAAAAGAGATCATATGATTGGCCGATTTTGACGGTTGTCTACGGGTTTTTGTATTGTCAGTATGAAAAAAGCGTCATGTAAAACTTGTTTCATGGATCTTTCTAATGATTTTCAGTTGTTGAATAAAGAGAAACAATGATTTAAAATGAATTTATTTTAGTTAATTATTTTTTTACCTAAATACGGTAAAACAGACTTAATTTACAATAATTTGTGAAAGAATATTATTGCCATTAATAAAAAAGGTCCATCGAAATGTCTGTCTATGGTTGACGTACAGTTGACACTTGACAGAACCCCCTAACGAATATTACAATCTTTTTTTTTTTTATTATTATTTTTATTGGCAACTGGATACAAAGTCCTTAATGCCTAACTTATTAAACTATTTACTTAACTAATAATATACAATGTTACAATTTACCTAAAGTAGTACTAATAAACTTATATATAGGAATAAAATTTACAGGGTTGCTAAGAAGTTTTTGCAAATCATTCGGTATCACACTTTTACAAATATTCTGCAATTCTGCAACTAAAATTAATCTTTCTAAGCTAAATTTCGGGCACTTCATTACAATATGTTGCAGATCAGCAACTTCACTAATACAAAATTCGCATTTATTACTTTGTACAATTTTGAGTCTTGCAAGATGAGCTGGTGTTCTGCAGTGGCCAAATCTTAGTCTATTTATTGTAGTTATAAAATTTCTGTTTTCTATGTCCTTTCTTTTGTGGTACCAAGGTCTTTGCGGCGAGGCATTCTGAATTGATGCATACCATCTACCTTTTCTCTCAGATACCGATCTCCAGATTGAATGCCATAAATTCATAATATTTTCTGTTAGTCCTTATAATCAGTATAAGGTATATGTACTATTTCTGTTCGGTCTTCATTAAATTCTCCTCGGACTGCTTTGTCAGCAGCTTGGTTACCGGACGAAATATTGCGATGAGAAGCTACCCATTTAAACTTAACCGACTTGCCTCCGTTACTTAAATTTAGCAAAATTGTTTTAACATTTAACAATATATAATTAGTATTAAATTAAAGTAAATTACCACTTAGAGCTAAAAGTACACTCTTACTATCTGACACTATTAAGAAATGAGTTCTATTTACATTATTTATATAAACTAACGCACAATAAATTGCATAACACTGCTGTGAAAATGCTGCAATGAGTGTCTAATTTCACACAAAAACTAGTCTTTGTCTGCGAGTCATAAAAAGCTGATTTTACATTGTCCTCAGTTTTAGAACCGTCCGTATACAGAATGTAGGTAAATAAAGGTTGATTGTTTAAATATTCCGAAAATTCAACATGGTTACAAATTTGATCTAAATTGATATTAACATCAGTTTGGATCATGGCTTTATAATCTGAACAGAATATAGGGAGAGGATTGGAAGTGTGCATGTTTTTACAAAGGTTCTTAATATTTAGAATTATTTTTAATGGTTCTGGTAGGTGTTCTGAAAGGAGTTCTTCTGCGTTTATATCTTAGTTATTAGTGAAATCTGAAGGAAGGTCTTGAGTAGGTAAAATTCTATTCATAACAAATTTGTTGTCAGTTGCCAGTAATTTAAGACAAAGGTTTTGAGCAAGTTGTAGCCGTCTCAATTTTAGTGGTATAATGCCAGATTCAGCTTCCATTGCATTTATTGGTGTGGAACACATTGCTCCCGTGATAATACGTAATGCTCTATTTTGTATTACATCTAATTTTCGTAAATTAGAAACATTAGCATTCATATAGGCCAATGAGCTGTAGTCAAAATGGCTTCTGACAATGCTTTTGTAAAGCATTGATAATATTTTGGGATCTGAACCCCAATGAACACCAGCCAGAGAACGCAATATGTTCAACCCTCTGCCAGCATTCTTTATGATGTAGTTGATGTGAGTCTCAAATTTCAATTTACTATCTAAGTAAATTCCTAGAAAAATTTTCTCTTGTAACCAGTTTAGATTATTACAGGAGAGAGAAACAGGTGAAATATCGTCTAAGTCTTCTTGCTGAATATCATAGCTCCACTTTTATCTATATTTATTCCTAAATTCAAACTGTCATAAAACCTCTTAATCTGAGATAGGCCATTATTTAAGTTTCTAATAGCAATATTTACATCTTTATTTACACTATATATAACGATATCATCAGCAAATAAAAGACATTTGACTGACGGATCAGTCAAATATCTATTTATTTGAGATGTGTACAATCCAAAAAGTAGTGGCGAAATTGTGGAACCTTGCATTGTTCCCATGAAAACTTCTCTAGGTCCATGTAAAATATGATTAAATTTAACAAACATTGTCCTATTAAACAAAAAACTGAATATCCATTTGCAAACTTTTCCAGGTATTCCAAGTTTCCACAAAATTTGCACAAGTATTGTAGAATTAACATTATCAAACGCACCGCAAACATCAAGGAAAGCACAAGCTGTATATGAATGACTATGAAAAGAATTTTTTATATCAGTAATGAGAGACATGTAGTTTTCAACTGCACTTTTACCTTTTCTGAAACTAAATTGTTGAACAGGTAACATGTTATTCTTTTCGCTATAAAATTCTAACCGTAATTTAAGCATATTTTCAAATAATTTGCCTATGCAAGAAGATAATGATATAGGTCGATAAGAATCACATTCGTTATCGGGTTTATCTGCTTTCAGAATTGGTAAAACACATTGCGTCTTCCAAGACGTAGGAATATAATTGTTTTCCCATAACAAGTTATAGATCTTAAGAAGAATATTTTGAGCATTTGGATGAAGTTCGCGAATTAATTTGTACGTAAAGTCATCAAGTCCTGGTGTTGTATCTTTCCTTGATTTTAGGGTTGATTTAAATTCATGTATTGTAAATGGTTCATTCAAAAAGTATCCATCAGTGTTACCTATTGAGTCAAAAATAATATTTAATCTTTTTGTATCTACGTCTTTTTCAGGAGGAGATTGTGGAGCATATTTATCTAAAAAGGAAGGTATCCACTCATCGTTTTTGAATGTTTTTCTAGAACCAGCTCTTTTAAATCTTCTGATATAATTCCAAATCATACTCACCGGTGTATATCTATTAAATGCCTCACACAAGGATCTCCAACCATCCTTCTTTTTTTGACTTAACAATTTCTTTTTAAGAGCGTCAATCTTTTTGTATTCTATATAATTAGCTATTGTAGGTATTGACCAATATTTTTTCAAAGCTAATCTACTTCTATTAACTGCAGTAGCACAATCACTATCCCACCAAGGCACTGGAGCTTTCATTTGAAGATTAACAATTTTTGGAATACATTTTAATTTAATATTATTAAGTACATCACAGAATGAGTCATAAATATTGCTAGGAGATTGATTATTAAAATTTATACTATTGAATGCTGTTTCACTTTCTAAAAATAGTTTGGCCCAGTCAGCCTGCTTATAATTGAAGCGCTCACAGGGAGTGCCTATCACATACTTTTCCACCGAAGTCTGAATGTCAATCAAGATGGGAAAATGATAGCTACCCATTGGGTCGTCATAGACTTTCCATTCGCATAAAGGAGCTAAATTGGGACTTATACATGTTATGTCAATTGAAGAAGGGTTGTTACGAATATTTCCAACTGTGATTAAAGATCCTGTGTTTAGAATGCATAGATCACACTCGTCTAGTAAATTATAAATACTATTACCTCTGGAGTTCGAAGAACGACAACCAAATGAAACATGATGTGCATTAAAATCACCTAAAATCATGATCGGCTTAGGCAAGTTATTAATTATCTGTTTTAATTTTATGCATTTAAAGATTCGTGTACCTCGATTTGGTGGTGCATAAGCACACAATAACGTCAGATTACCAAAGTTAGTTTTTAATATAATTGCGACTGATTGTAGAAAATCGTAATAAGGCGTCTGAAAAAATGAATACTTAAAAGAATTTTTAATTAAGATGGCCACGCCTCCATGACCATCTGGACCGTTTTGAAGTATAACATTATAATTTGGAACACTGAAAGAACTTCTAGACTTTAACCAAGTTTCATTTAACAAACAGATATCAATATCTTTTTCATAAAGAAAATTAATCAGCAAAGGTTTTTTACTGGTAACACTCTGTACATTAAATTGGGCTAATGTTATGTGTGTTTTTCTATTTGATAAATTATTATAGGACCTATTATCCATAAAATTAATGTAAATTACTTAAAAATATGTCTTTTATTCTATTAGATGTCATGACTTCGGTAGATTTAGAGTTTGCTAGAGTAATTAGCGATTTAACAATAGCATTAAGAATTATTTCATTGTTAGCAATTTGTTCTACGTCTAAGTTGGACTTTGTTTCGGTTTTTTTATTTTTAGTTTCTGATATTAAGCTGTTCGAGGCTATCGATTTTTCCTTCAAAGGAGGAAAGTTGTCTACATTATTGTTTACCACAGAGGCAAATGATCGGTTAGGGCTTATTAGCCTATAACAAATAATAAGCCCTAAACGATCATTTGCCTCTGTGGTAAACAATAATGTAGACAACTTTCCTCCTTTGAAGGAAAAATCGATAGCCTCGAACAGCTTAATATCAGAAACTAAAAATAAAAAAACCGAAACAAAGTCCAACTTAGACGTAGAACAAATTGCTAACAATGAAATAATTCTTAATGCTATTGTTAAATCGCTAATTACTCTAGCAAACTCTAAATCTACCGAAGTCATGACATCTAATAGAATAAAAGACATATTTTTAAGTAATTTACATTAATTTTATGGATAATAGGTCCTATAATAATTTATAATATAATATAATTCACGAGACTGTCCAGTTAAAATTAAAAAACTGGAAAAAAAACGATAGGGCGGTTTTTTTTCCAGTTTTTTAATTTTAACTGGACAGTCTCGTGATATGGCTAGGTGACTTCCGCCGCAATTGATGCATTGTAGGGTTTCCGATGTACATTCTTTGAAAAGATGTGCCCCGGCACACGACGAGCACATTTGGGTGTTGCTTCGGCATACTTTGGCTGAATGGTTGAATTTGTAACATTTGAAACATTGTATCAGTGGTGGAACATAGGTATGAACTTGGTACCTAAATAAATTTAGGAACACGTACCGAGGTAAAGTTGTTGACGAAAAGGTAATGGCTACTGTTGTGAGTGGTACGAGTTTCTTATTTTCATCCTTTTTCATAAACCTCTTCACGCTGATGATGTCGGTATCACAATTTATGTTTTTAAATATTTCTTCATTGCTCATATCTACTGGAACAAATTTTATGATCCCAATCTTTTCAACTAAGTGCGCTGGGATGAATGCGCGCAACTTATTTCGACTAAGAAAGCTGTCTTGTTTCAAAAAACTGTTAGCAGCTGCTGCTTTTTGAAATGTTACGCCTATTTTGAACGGATTTATTCTGTGTACGCCAGTGATTCCCTTTATATTGTCTACAAAGAGTTGAGTCAATTTAATAGGGTTTTTGTTGCCGATTTTTTCCTTTTCTTTTGACTCTACGTAAACTGTGTAATCCACAGCACTTTTCTCTAGAAATAACCGAGTGTAATTTGGTTTCAAATACATTTTGTACTTAGCTTCTGGTGATGGTAGAATGGCATCAAATTTTCTTTTTCTCTCAGAGGGCTGGAGGCCCTCATCGTCCTCCGTCCCCATCGCAGCGTGACGCCGGACACTTTTTCCGTTGAGATATTGATATTTACTCACGAGAAAACAGGAATAAAAGTAATTATTTCATATAGAAAATAAATTTCCCGCCTTCAGTTTGACTTCCCGCCAAAAAGTCCATTACAATCTTTAAAAAATTCGATGCTGCTATGCTAAAAAATCTTCGCGCGGGAAAATGTTTAGAAGCAGTTACAAGAACAGCCTCGGTTTTTTAAGCTATGATAAACTATAAATGAATATCAGTTACTACTAAGTACTGAATTAAGACAGTAGGTACTAAATTTATTCAAGCCATGTAATTATTTGAGCAAATACACAAACCACTGAAAATAAAACAACAACTTTAAATATAACGATATTATGTTGAGTTTATCTACTGTCAACGGGAATCTCTACTACGTCTTTGATTTTGGACTCTCTGACCTCGTTGGTACAAAATTGTCAAAAGGCTGACAATGTCATATTGATAGATTAAAAAACGTCCTACGTATCTTCTTTGTTCGTTAGAACTTGATTATATTTCACTATCTCTTGTAGTTAGACAAATGTGGGTTTCAGTATTTATTTTATTCTATTTCGCGCCTTTTCAAAGCTGCGCTAATATTGCCCCAACCCCAGCAGTACCAGTACTCATGTTAGACCAAGACAACATTATGACTCGATTGACTCTCATCTCAAATCCGTTCACGAAAATTAGCTCGGAATTTTTCACCGAAATCGCTAACGATGCCTTAATACGCGCCGAATGCGTTGTAATTTTCGTGGAAGACGAACTGTGTATTGAAGACCTAAGCAAAAGAGATGCCTTAGGAACCCCCTTCTATTATTTGCAGTTAGGTATAGAAGGCAAGAAAGTCGTCTACATGCCGTCTGTGTCGCAACCTTACGAGAAATTACTGGAAATATTCGAGCCGCACGTGTCGAATATTTTCCATTTGGGTTCTGGTGAAAAGCTACATTTGTTAGATCACCACAAGTATGTTTACATCTATTTTCAAGATGACGCGGACATGACACGCTCGGCTAAGTTGAGAAAACACGATTTGTTGATCAAAGATGTCTATTTTACTGTGAGGCAGATGAAAGGAGGTGCTGTGGTAGGTTTTTATACGGGTAAAGTGAATTCCGTGCCGGCTGTGCAGTTGGTGTCTGCGCCACAGGTTTTCCAGGAGCCCGAGCCAGATCGAGGAACTTTGATTGTTACTCCGGACGCACTTTTTCGGTTGTCTGGTTAGTTTTTTTTATTGGAATGGATAGTCTTTAGGGATTTGGTCAGCCCTTTTTTCTAGATTGTACAAAAAGAGGGCTTCATAAGAAATAAGTTGATAGGTATATAGTTATATAGATAAACTTTCTGACAAATACTTTAATAAACTAATTTCTTATACTGGGCTATATGACGCTAATCTAATCTGATTTTAGCACGAAAGTCTAGCGATGGAGTTGTGTTTCGTCAAAGAAAATTTTATTAACTGCTTGATTCCTTAGCCTTGGTTGCTTTGCTTGTTCTGTTTTATATATTCGTTATTGTGTGTGTCCAAACAAATATTTTGTGTAAATTTTTGGGTTGTTATTATTTGTTTTGTATGATATTTTAAAAAGAGTCTAAATTTTATATGGTTTTGTTTTATAGATACTAATGTTAATTTTGCTGTTTACTGTCAAGTAATGCGTGCGTGAGGTCACTTGCCGGCTCCAGCGGAAGACCAGCGCTGGTTGTTACAACCAGCATTTTGCTGAGTTGGGCTCGGGTTGTGATAAATAATTCATTACTTTTAATTTATTATTTTATATAGTTTGGTTGTAATAATATGTGTAATGTTGTAATTATCGCAAATAAACTATTCAGTCATTCATTCATTCATTCTTAGTGTATAATCTCACTTTGCTCAAATCGGGATTGAATCAATTTCTTCTAGGCAAACTTAACTTACCTATAAAAAAATAACGGGTACAGTGTTAATTTTAGTGTAGGCTCATACTCAAATTAAAATGATCGAGTAATTTTCTAGGTGTGTTCGCGTCTACCCACTCACTCCGCCGCTCATCCTTCGATCAAACGCCGGTAGTGGAAGACGAGATGCGAACCCACAGAACCCTGTCGACCACTATGCAGTATTCGGACTTCCATTTGCAGTTCAACTTCGAGTTTAACGAACGAAAGTGGAATCTGGGTAAGAAACGTTGATGATAGATTTTTACTATAAAAGCCACCAACATCAACATTCTGTGTTGGCGGCCATCTTGTATTTGAAAATTGAATATAGTGTCAAGCCCTTTCATTTGAAACCCATGTTGAGGGAGCTGTGAAAAACAAGGGAAACGGCACTTCGTGGCAGCAGTAAGCTTAAACCGATTTTCATCAAACAGCTAAGAACATTCCCAAGTAATTTCTTCAAAATCAAATCTAAAGTCGGCACACATAAACGGTAATTAATGATTAACCTAAATCAGAAACGTTATGCTACGGAACCCTACAGTATGCGCATTTCAACGTGCAGTAGACTGTATTTTATACTAGTTTTTGATATAGAAGTTTACAAATACATTTTTACCGATTTACCGATATCTAATAGCAAACGTAGCGCTGCTAGAGGCGGGCGAGGAGGTGGGACGAACCCGGACTGACATCGAGGTGCCGTGGTTCAAGTCCTACTACTGCAGCGAGCCGATCACCATCTTCAACCAACGAGATGGGAGCTCCATCACCGTGTCTGAGTACCAGGTATTTTTTCTATCAAGTTAATTAGGTAATACATACTTATTGCCTTTGTATTATGATATGGGTATAATACCAATAAAGGTTCCCAAAATGGCTTAACGGTCACCAAATTATGACACACGGAATACTTTCGCTAACAAGGTCCGCAGAAGGCTTAGGTTATTTTTTTAATGACATTCTGAATACTTTCGCCAACAAGGTCCGCAGAAGGTTTAGGTTATTTTTTTAATGACATTCTGAATACTTTCGGCAACAAGATCCGCAGAAGGTTCAGGTTATTTTTTTGATGACATTCTGAATACTTTCGCCAACAAGGTCCGCAGAAGTTTTAGGTTATTTTTTTAATGACATTCTGAATACTTTCGGCAACAAGGTCCGCAGAAGGTTCAGGTTATTTTTTTAATGACATTCTGAATACTTTCGGCAACAAGGTCCGCAGAAGGTTTAGGTTATATTTTTTAATGATATTCTGAATACTTTCGGCAACAAGGCCCGCAGAAGGTTCAGGTAATTTATTTTGATCCATTTTGGTAAGCGTTAAGATTTTTTTGGTAGTAAATAAGACTTTTTTAGGCGGTGTTTAAACACGAGCCTTATACCAGTAATATTAGTACAAACAACAACTTTTCCAGAAAGAAAAGAAAAGAACCAGAAAACTTTTCTCTAGTCTCGTTTTATAATAGACTTCTAAAAGTGATGAGGTTAACTACTCGTCGTAATCTCTTTAACCGTCGTCACAAAGAAGGAGGTTTTCAATTCGTCGGATAACTAAAGAGCGTTCGTGTATTTCACGACTGGTAGATTATCGGCAGTGGCCTGATGGAAAGGCATATCTGGGTGTGTTACCCACATAAAGTTTGAATCCTGCCTGTTATGTAATGTTTCTTAGTACCTATAAGCATTATAATAATTATTGTGGTTTACATTTGTAACAAGTGGTTAGAAGCGAGTTCGAAAAAATCCGACTGCTAAAACCTGTATATCGTCTAATTTATTATTTTTTTAATTTGATGTACTCAGTGTCACTCTAACGAATAAGACGTATCTATTGACACCACTCACATAAAAATACGACAAGCCGTGAAGATTTTAGGGCGAGCTAAAGACACATACATACATACATACACTCGAAAAACATAACCCACCTTCTTTAAAAAGAAGCAAGAGTCAGTGCAGGGCTCATAGCTCGCACAACGAATAACAATAATGAAATGAATTAATATTTTTGTGAGACTAGTTTATTACAGTTGTTCCTGATATAAATGCTAGTTCTCTAGCGACATACTGGGTTTTTTATATTAGGATTAGGTAACTTAACACAATATTAAAATTAAATACAATAACATTTCGTATAATAATCATAATATTATACTTTTTTTTAAACTTCTTTTATAATCACAGATAGAGCCTCTCCACTCATCCCGACGCCGATACATGGAAGACTTCCACGCTGACGAGTGGCCTCGTCTTCGAGCTGAGAACACCCCACAAGCATGCACCTTCTCCGCGTCTATCAACTGCGGACCTTACTTCAACACACCCATTATATCTGGCCTTTTAATCTTCGCGCTATTTTCTGTAAGTAAGAGCTAGGGCGTGGTGGTGGGAAAATTGTCATGCATTCTGATTGACTGAATCATCGGTCGCGTCTCGATTTCGACACTTAAAACATTATTTTTGGGCAGTTGGGTAACAATCATCAAGTTTCGTGTATTTTCAGATAGTGACAACATGGGGTGTGGTGATGCTGTTTAACTGCGCCACCAACGACCGATACGACGACCCTCACAACAAGCCTCTCGTCATCTCTGCAGAACCTGGTGGCTAATAATCAGTATTATTTGGACAATATAAGTCTTGTAATTATTATTGTTTGTCTATAATCCAATCCAGTTTCATGTCTCTAGTTTCAGTAGTACAGGCTCTACGTTGATTACTAGCAAACGTCAGTCAGTCAGTCAGAACTTGATTTTGCTGTCCGTCCGTCCATCTGCCTGTCACCAGGCAGATGGACGGACGGACATTCCATTAACCGCGATGTATCCTGTATCCCATTTACCGCGATAGCTGACATTTTCGTTAAATGATATATTCAGATTCTGTAGCTACTATATCAGCAAATAATAAAAACTGAATAAAATAAATATTTAAAGGGATGCTCCATACAAAAAAAAAACAGATTTCTTTGTAGCATTTTGCTCTTAATTAATAACTACAACGACACTTGAAATATTTACAGAATATTTAGTTTTATATACTTCAAAAATAAATAATAAAATCAAATAAAATAAATATTTTGAGCCGGGGGTGGCGGCGGCTACCATACAATAAACGTGCTTATGCCGTTTTATGCTTGATATTAATAACAACAGGTAGAAACATGAACGAATGTTGTACGGAACCCTTAGTTGCAGAGGTCAACTCAACATTTTTTTTTTAAATTAATGCCAAAAAATACAAAATAAAACAAAAAATTCAATAATTAAAGAATTTTTATTTTACAACACTCAAACATGTGCAAGAAGACGAACTATATAAATAGATAGATAATTAAATTAACATTAACAAATTTTGATATCGCGCGTATTTTAGTCGTATGTGAACTTTTTACACCAAACGAAAAAAAACCGTGCATAAATGTGCATAACTTTTGTTATACGGCCACAACTTTTGTGATGCGCGGTCAACTATTCATAGACACGCACAACTATTGTTTTATTATGCGTATTACACGCTCTTGGCAAGCTGTGCGGCCTTGGCGACCACATCCTCTATAGTGCCCACCATGTAGAATGCTGCTTCCGGTATGTGGTCCAACTCTCCTGCCAAAATCTATCAAACAGAAGTTTTATTTAGCCCGCAGAACCCTAAAACAGTGGCAACTAACATAAACTTAACAGACGCCTGTTCAAAAGACCGATTTAGATAAAATGTGGATGAAACCTATTGTTATTCGAATCCAGAATCTGTCCAATAGCGAACAATCGGATGAAACCACCTGATAATATAGGTCTAACAGTCTCACAATTCGCAGTTAATTAACGTAGTATCTGGAACAAATCGCACTATTGTTTCTGGGGACCTAAGAAAGATTGGCGATAATAGCCGCAGTAATTTATTATGAATGGGAAAGTTTTTATTTCTTTGTTTGTATTTCTTTTCCTCAGCTACAGAGTGACAGATCGACTTAATTATTTTTTTCACAGGGATAATCCGAGCGGAGTCACAAAGCTTCGGGTAAAAACTATTATTTGAAGTAAAGAAGTAGGTACATGTATAATTTCCTCTTACTAGAGGCAGGTATTTCAGGTGTTTCAGAATGTTTCTTACCCTTTGGAATCCCTTAATGGTTTCTTCCAGTTTTACCAGCTTTCCAATGTGACCGGTGAACACTTCTGCCACCTGGAAATCGCAGATTTAGGTTTCGTGAGTAATCTTAATTATAACCCTACTCAAGATTATTGCGAATCTATAAACGTAATGCCGCTAAAAGTACCCGGTAAACATCCTGTTCAAAAAAAACGAGGTAGGAGATTTGTCGCGCATGTGCACTTCTAATCAGAGTCGAGTCTCGACGAGTACTCTGCCTGCACATTACACACATACACAGAGAGATCTATGACCTTGGATGAGGCACAGAGACGTTGTTTAGCTAAACAACGTCTCTGAGCCTTATTCAAGGTTAATGAGTAGAGGTTATTGGATCATGTTAAGCGATGACAAGGGCGGATCCAGCGTTGGCGCCAGGAGGGGGTCTCATAGTCTTGGTCTAGTCAAGAACTTATAATTTAATTTTGATAACGATAGATACAAGTAAAAAGCAGGTATTTCATTAATGTACGTAAGTACTGTACTTAAAAATATTTATTCTTTATTGTACACTTGAATAACTTGTACATATACACGTCCATACTGCCATCTTCTATTGAAGACATCCAGAGAAGCACTACTTGTATCACGCACGGGATGAGGCAGCCTATTTATATTCCATAACCGTGGTGAATGATTTGTTACAACAGCTAGAGGTATTTAAGTCCTCGAAACAGCTCAGTGGGGGTTATGACCCCCATGATAGATCCGCCGTTGGGCGATGATATTACTATAGCACATGAATTAAAATAGTAAATTGCCTTGTTCGTTGAATTAGGAGAAATATGATGACCAATGTAAGATGGAGGTACCTGAAAAGGCTGCGACAAGAAGCGCTGGATCTTCCTCGCACGAGCAACCGTCATCTTGTCATCTTCTGACAACTCGTCCATTCCCAAAATGGCAATAATATCTTGCAGGGACTTGTAATCCTAACAAAACGTAAATATATCCAATAATACAGGGTTATCGGTTAGGGGAGCACTGAGCCTAAACGGGGTCCAATATATTGGAGGGTATTATTTGGGGGCCTTTCCAAAATTCCTTGCCCAGTAAACCTTTATCACCAATAATGAATACGCACTCAGTTGTTTAGGCTCTGCGTTAATAGTGACCTGTCAGTAAGTTAGTCAGGGCTTACTTATTTAATTACGAATAACTTATAATATGAAATCGAGAAAAAAAACATTTGTTCCATAAACATACTTATATATTAATACTAGCTGACCCGGCCACGCGTTGCTGTGGCTATTTTATAGCGTCAACAACACGTGGTAATTATGCTGTTAAAATGTAGCTTATATGACACGTTCGTAGATTTACCACAGCAGCGCCATCTACTGATTACTTACTCAACCCAGTCGAAAGGTATCGACATCTGTTAGAATCATTTGGAGTTAACAGATAATTGTGACTGTCAAATAATAACAGACAAATAATTATCAATAAATTAAAATTGCGACTATAATTTGAGATTTAAACTATCCTATCTCTCAAGTTGGATCGAACTGCACATGGTGTGCGAATTTTATTATAATCGGTTAAGTGGTTTAGGAGTCCATTGAGGACAAACATTGTGACACGAGATTTATATATATTAAGATTGATCGTCCACAAAATGTAATAACAAACTTTTTTTTGTCGTATTCAATGTTGTATTTATTAGAAGTATATAGTGACATACTTTCGACTCACTTTCACTCCCTCTTACGTGATAACCTTTTATGAGTACAGTTCTGTACTTCTATACCTGAACAGCTAAAACCTTCACCAAATACCTGAAGTATCTTCTGCACTCCTCTAGCTACGCCGTAATGTTCGGCCCCTATGATGTTCGGGTCCATCACCCGAGAGGTGGAGTCTAATGGGTCTACAGCCGGGTACACGCCTAGTTCCGCTATAGCTCTAGACAGTACTGTGGTGGCGTCTAGATGCGCGAAGGTGGTAGCTGGTGCGGGATCAGTCAGGTCGTCAGCTGGTACGTATACTGCCTGCGAGTGAAAGTAGTTAGAACTAGTCGTTCCACAAGCTGTCAACCACGGAACCACGATATTAATTACAATTTAAAAAAATAAAAAATATCACATGGTCGATTTCCAAGGTCATTGGTCCAAATTGTTTGCCGAGAAGTGTTAACACTTCAGTCATACAAAAAACACAAAGATAAATTTCATATCTCGAGCCATAAAAAGCAGACTTATTGCTAAACGCAATCTCTTCCAGGTAACTATTGATTAATTAAACGAGAAACGATTGACGAAAAAAAGGTAAGGGAATCTCATGGACCTCACACATATTATAAATGCGAAAGCGAAGCGAAGGCGAAAGCTTGTAATTCATATATTACCTGTACGCTAGTGATGGAGCCAGTCTTAGTAGTGGTGATCCTCTCTTGCATGGTGCCCATGTCGGTGGCCAGGGTGGGCTGGTAACCCACAGCGGATGGGATACGGCCCAGTAAAGCTGACACCTGGCGTGGCCCAGAACAAAATTGGATACAATGAAGTTTCAAACTTTGAGACCCCCTTAGAGGTTGAATTTTCTTAAATGGTGTACATACACTCTATAATGAATACACACTCTAAATTTCATGTCTTTAGATTCAGTGGTTTAGGATCTGTGTTAATCGTGACCAGTCAGTAAGTCAGTCAGGGCTTACTTATTCACAAATACATATAGACTAGTTTGCTAAATGCAAAAAAATGTTGACACCAATTCGACCAGGCACACTAGCTAAACTATAAGTTTCAAAAATAATATCCATCCTTCTCTCGCTTTTGGAAACAAAAAGAGAAGAGACAATTTTATAACTGTCAAACTAGGTTAGTAAGTCTGGCCTCAGGTTATTGAACTCTTTCTACCCGACCTTAGTTAACTCCTTTTTAAATTCGTTGTCTCATATTTAATTACGATTCAGCATGGATTGCCTAGGAGAAACCGATGCACTCTGTATTTAAAATTGCCCAACTTATATAGCTATCAATAAATATTGACTCCGACAGATAGGCCCACAAACTGGCAGTTTGCACAATAAAAGTAGCTGCAAAGAGTTTCATACGAGTTCATACAACATACTCGTATACCATGCACCGGTAGCGTCTGGCTTGGTTATCTACTTGTTCAATCGATGGGGACGAGGAATCAAATTATTATTAACACGTTTTCAGAAGTTACTCCTTCACCATTCCACTACCGTACTTCCAGAAAATCGACAGGACGTCTTCCACTTATGGTAAATATACCACCTATTCGTAAAAAAACGTTTTGCTTCTTCCTTTTTAATAAGAACTGCAAAACACTGGAATAACCTGGATTGTATTTAATACAATCTGGCTGTGTTCAAGCGCAAGGTGAATAGGTTTTCACTAGGTAAACGTGCTACATCTTCGATCACATCTCACTTACCGCCAGGTGAGATCGTGGTCAAACGTTGCCTAGTTAGTTATAAAAAAAAAGTTACTCAGAAATCTGTGTTACCTCAGAGCCAGCTTGCGTGAAACGGAAGATGTTGTCAATAAACAGCAGCACGTCCTGCCCCTCCTTGTCGCGGAAGTGCTCCGCTACGGTCAGGCCGGTGAGAGCGACGCGTGCGCGCGCGCCGGGCGGCTCGTTCATCTGTCCGTATACTAGCGACACCTGGGGGTGACATTATAAAATGCAATCATCGGGAAACAACTAGAACCAATGACCTTGACTGCGTAGTGACGATTTCTAGGTCTCGTTGGCGGTGCGTTGGGCGCGGGGCAAAGGTGTTTCGCCAACTGACAACAATTTAAACTTTACATTCCCCATTTTTTATACTATAATTGAAAGACAAATGAAAAATAACGAAGGTACTTCTATTATATTTTAATCAGAATGTAATAATTACGTTTTAAGATATTTTTGAAAATGATAAAGTTCAGCGTAATGTTGTACTCGTCAAAAGCACGTAAAAAAATTATGTCATTATATTATCTGTATTTTTGTTGTTTGTTTTTGTATGGTTCACAAATGACGTAATATTTTGTCAAGAGGGCTCATAAGGTACGTCATAGCTTGCGCGAACGAGATACTATTATTATGTTTTACTAGTGAAAAAAAGAGCAAGAGATCCTGATGTTCCGTCCTTATTACCGTGGCCGGATTTTGCTTGGCCATCTGTTAAATCTGACAGAAGTTAGCCAAAGAAATCGAGGCTTGCTTGACCTAATACCGATTTTCCCAAATCTCCACCCTGTAAAGGCAGTGGGATCGATCGATCTGTGAGCCAGATAAGTCAATAGTATTAAATAAGTTACGAATTTTAATAGTATTAAATAATTATGAAATTCGGGAGTAATCATAAGCGGCATTTCACTGATTTTATCCAACGTATTTGAGATAATTTCCCAATATAATATTAATAACTGTCTTATGTGCAGTCACGCTATGTCTTATTCTCAGATAAATTGGAAACGATACAGGGCCTGAATTCATAAATATATATCTTAAAACGTAATTATAAATTGTCCCTTATTCAGTGGAATTATAGTTTTATGGCAATACTTTTGGAAGCACTTTAGTGGCCACGCGCGTTAGATATCTAGTAGTAAAATAGGTTTAAAGACATTTATTCTCATTCAAGATTTACATCACTTACATGAGAACATAGCAGTTCGGCTGCAAGCTTCGCAGAGATAACACGCGTTTAAGTATTTAGTGCATTTTAACTAAGCGCGCCTCGCGCGCGCGTAATTGTGTAATAGGGATTCGGTGCATTTATTAGTGTACCGGATTCGATATGGCGGAACCGTCAGGCCTGAATGGAGAACTATCTCAGCTTCCCGAAGTGAACATAGGAGGTGTGTCTCGAAGACAATCAATAGACAGCATGCATGGAAGAATAGAAAATATGGATAGTCAGTCGACGTCAAGCAAACGCGCACGCCAGGAAGATGATGCAGAAGATTGGATCGAAGTAAGAAGAGGTGGGAAGATAGCTAAAAAAATATCCGGGATTGAAGCAAATCATGGCGAAAAATTAGAAGTGTACTTATTATCAGGGTCAGAACTTCCTAAACAATTCGCTTTTGCTCGATTTCTTAAAGATAACGACATTTTGGATATTTTAAACATAAAATATATGCACCAACACAAGATCATGATTCAGTTTGCGAACGAACCCAGTTTACAGAAGTTTTCCTCTTGCCAGGCAGTAATTGATAAAGGTTGGACAGTTACCAGAACTATGGAAGTTGCATCTTCTTATGGAGTAATTAGAAAAGTGGAACTAGAATTAGATGAGGATAGTATCAAGAAAAGTATAACTTGTGATGCAGAATTACTAGCAATCAAACGTTTATCTCGAAGATCAGACGACGGAAAAGGTTGGATAACAAGTGAATGCGTAAGGCTTTGTTTCAAAGGACCTTCTCTCCCTCCTTATGTGTTTGTTCATGGTATCAGAGTCAAAGTCGAGTCCTACACCTTCCCAGTAACGCAGTGTTCGTTTTGCTGGTCCTTTGGACATTCCAGGAAATTCTGCCCGAGGAAGAAGGTTATTTGTGTGAAATGTGGAAAACATCATGAAAACTGCGAGACCACAAGTTTTGTATGCGTAAATTGCACAGGTAACCACATTGCACTCAGTAAAAAATGCCCAACTTATCTAAAAGAACGGAAAATACGATCCCTGATGTCCACTTTCAACTGCACATATCGAAAAGCCCTTTCTATGTACGTCCCTGAGGTTAGCCCAGCAGCGAGCGAGATAGATGTTCATTTACATTCGCGTGCAACCACGCCACATAGAAATGCATTAATTCCCAGATTGGGCCCAAATATTGAAGATCAAGAATTTAGACTAGAAAATAATGTATCCCAATCGACTCCGACTTATGCTTCAGCTGTTTTAAATGCAAGCCGCTTAAATAGACAAAATAAAAGAAATGAGCCAGATAACGAGAAGAAACAGAAAAATAACGTAAAGAAGAGAAAGATTCACAAACAGAAAGTAAATGACGATTTCATCTACGAATGGAATTGTATCTGTAGTGATTCAGATTCGCACACGACTAACGGAGATAAGGTGAATCAGGAAAGAAATAAGAAAAAGCAAGCAACAAGAAGAAATGAAGAGGAAGAGAAAACGACATTCGAAAATTTTTTAGAGACGCTGAAAGATATATTTCTTAGGCAACAAGATTCGCTCATCAATAAGTGTATCGCAGCCGCAAAGATCGGAGTGGAATGGCTAGTATTCTTTTTGTCAAAACATCTCTGTGACTTGCCTTTCATTAAGCCTTTCTTTACTAATTATGGATAGCAACCGACATAAAAAATATAAGCTAAACATAATCCAATGGAATTGTCAAAGTCTTGAGAACAAATTAGTTGATTTTGAACAAGTTCTGTCGCAAAATAAGGTACATATCGCATCGTTAAGTGAAACATGGTACCATGAACAAAAGGATCTATGAGTAAGTGGTTATAATGTTTTCCGTCGTGACAGATTTGATGGTTACGGTGGAGTAGCAACCATGGTGCATCGTTCAGTAAATTGCCAGGTAATTAATTCTCGCTTAAGCAATCCTTTCATCCAGATTCTTCATCTTAAAATTTTTAACTGCTCGTCTTTAGAACATGTTATATCGATCTATTGCCCCTCTAATATCCCCACTAGAACTACTCGACACGACTGGGAAGAATTACTGTCAATATGTTGTAGAAAAACAATGATACTAGGTGATTTCAACGGTAATCATTTTAGCTGGTCTTTCCGGTCAGATAGTCGTGGAACTCAAATATATGACTCATTGCTGGATTCTAACTTTATAGTCCTCAACGATGGCTCGCCGACCCGGGTTAAATCAGTGAACGGTAGATTACAAAAAACATCTCCTGATTTGACTTTGATTTCCACAGATATTTCAATTAGATTCACCTGGAAGGTCATTAACGAATCCCTAGGCAGCGATCATATTATTATTATTATCTCCTCGGAATGCTCGGCGATTGCTAGTCCAATTTTAAAGAGAAATTATAAAAAAGCCGATTGGCCGTCATATACGGCAGCATTAGATATATCTCTTCCTCAAATAAGTCTTTCAGATGATTGCCAAGTTTCATATGATACATTTCTTGAAGAAATGAACAGAGCAGCGGACCGTTTCATTCCTTACATAAAAGTGAATCAAAATCCTAGCAGTAACTTTGTACCTAAACCGTACTGGAATGCGGAGTTATCTAAGGCTGTTGCTGAGCGCCGCTTGGCTTTGAAAACATTCAGAAAAAAACCTACACCTCAAAACTTGAATATACTTAATGAAAAAATTTCTAATGCACAGAAACTAATTCGTCAGGCTAAAAGCAAATCTTTTCAATCCTTTTGTTCATCTATCGATACCTCGACATGTTCCAGCGATATGTGGGCGCGTATGAAGTGGCTGAAGGGACATCACAACAATTGCAATAGGTATATAGATGGTGATCGCAGTCACTCCCTACTAAGAAGTTTGACACCAGATTTTGTTCCTCACAATAAACCTACTTTTATTTCTCCTAACAATATATTAGAATCCCACATTTCTGTACACGAGCTAGAAAAATGCATTAAAATATCTGATACAGCCCCCGGCGTTGATAACATATCGTTTTCAATGATAAAAAAATTACCAAAAGTAGGTATAAAAATATTACAGCAGTTATTTAATAGGTTTCTTAGAAACGGCTTTGTTCCGCTTCAGTGGCGGGAGGTTCAGATTATACCTATTCCTAAACCCGGGCGTGACGCATCGTCCGCCAACTCGTTGCGCCCGATAGCCCTTATATCTTGTTTATGCAAAATATTTCATTCGATTATTTGTAAAAGACTAGAATGGTATTTAGAAAGTAATTGTGTTTTTTCAGACAATACTGTAGGCTTTAGGAAAGCGCGATCATGTTTAGACAATCTGAGTTATTTAGCTTCCAAAATTCAAGTAAGTTTTTCTAAGAACCAATTTTCATTAGGATGTTTTATAGATATAAATAATGCCTACAATAATGTGGATATAAAATATTTAACAGCGACATTAGACAGATTAAACGTAGGATCTAAAGTATGCGATTATTTGTGGAATTATTTAACTTATAGGAAATTGGTCATTAGAATCGACGGCGAGCTTTTAGGTAGGTATACAGGACATGGTTTGGCCCAAGGTGACCCCTTATCTCCTCTGTTGTTTAATGTCGTGACTAGTAATATTTGTATACAAATAGATAACGTATACGTTTCCCAGTACGCGGACGATTTTGTTTTGTTTCATAGCGGAAATAGACTCAACAGCTCTCGAGCCCAATTACAAAAAGCTCTCAATGCCTTTTCACTTATATTGCAAAATATCGGACTGGAAGCCTCCCCGACCAAAAGTAAGGTTTGCCTATTTACTAGAAAACGAAAAGATATGAGTAATAAAATTAATTTAAAAATAAACAACACACGTTTAGAGGTAGTAGAATCGGTTAAATATCTTGGACTTTGGCTGGATCGCTCATTGAGGTGGGGGAAGCACATTAATGAGTTAAGTTTAAAAATTAACAATCAATTGAACTTGTTTAAAGTGCTGTCTGGTTCAGGGTGGGGTGTCCATCCTTCTCATTTGAGACGTTTATATATTTCTCTGATTCGTAGCAGAATAGATTACGCAAGCTTTCTATACGGTAACAGTAGCAAGACTAATTTAGCTAAAATAAGTAAAATACAAAACCAGGCCATGAGAATAATAGGAGGATTTATCAAAACTACCCCAATTCACGTGATGGAAGTTGATTTGCATCTACAACCCCTCGCAATCCGTAGACATTATCTGGCTGGCAAGTTTAAACTCAAAACTAATTCATATATAAATTCTGTCAATCCAGTTTTACAGGAACTTCACGATTTAAAAGATAGGAGCTATTGGAAACATAAAGATGTTCCGCTGCTAGTCACACTGCACAATCAATTAAATGACTTGCCAGTACATTTCAGTTCCCAATTAGGAATGTTTTCTCTTAATACCTGGGTCTCAAACGTAGATCTTAGTGATATTATTAAATACATCGATCCCTTAAGCAAACCAAAACGTTATTACGATAGTGGAGAATTAGGAAACATTTGTAAGGATACCATTGCTAAATACAAAGAATTTTATAGAATATATACCGATGGCTCTAAAGATATAAATGACAACGTTGGCGCAGCATTCTATGATGACATGGATGGAAATCATATTAAATTGAAAATAAACTGTAACGTTTCCGTCATGCATGCCGAGCTCATCGCCGTTGCCGAGGCCTTGTCGTATGCTCGATCTATTAACTACCCAAAATTTGTTATCTTTTCAGACTCCAAAAGTGGTCTTCAACATTTGGCTCGTTGCACTTCGACTTTTCGAGGAGCACCGATTGCCTATGACATTATCAAAACAATTTTAGAATTTATAAGTCAATTTAAAGTTGTAGTTTTGCAATGGATCCCAGGTCACGTGACACAGATTTTTGGCAATCACATCGCGGATGGTTTAGCTAAAGAGGCATGTAGTGACGGAATCGACTTTAATGTGTTGCCCACTCACAACGACTGCTTGCATGTTGTAAAAAATATTTGTCGGAATTTATGGAAGGAATACTTCGATCAACGATCTCAAGAGAAAGGTATTTGGTTTAAAACTATTCAGCCCCAACCATTAATCTCGCCGTGGATTGACAACAGCCGGCTCAACAGACAAGACCTTGTGTTGTTGTTGCGTCTCCGCTCCGGACACATCCCATTGAACAGGTTCGCGTACGTCATGGGCAAAGCGCCGCTGCCGCTGTGCAGCGCGTGCATGCGCCTGGAGGATGCGTACCATATTTTGATGGAGTGTGTTCGGAATGAGACGCCTAGACGGTTGTTATTGAAGGACAGTTCCATAGGATTGTGTAACTCATATTTAGCCCTCCCCATTTCAGAGACGACAAAAAGAATTCTAGACCTAGTGAAGTGTGGCTTGCAAAATAGATAAGTCTTATTTTATGCAATTTTTTTCATACTATTTTTATATATATTTTGTTTAACAACTAGTGTGGCATTTTCGCATGTGCGAACAAACACTTTAAATAAAGATTAAAAAAAAAAAAAAATGAGAACATAGTTAAGGTATATTATAATAGAGACGTCTGTTGTCGTTTTAACTTAAATACTTAGATACTAATTGATTTAAAGCTTAGATATAAAATAGTAGTTACAACACAGTAGGTATAACAGTAGTTGATATTAATGTTCAAGTTTGTGGAAGGTAGTAAGCACCAAACAACAGAGAAATTTATGAAAGACTAGCTGACCCGGCCACGCGTTGCTGTGGCTATTTTATAGCGTCAACAACACGTGGTAATTATGCTGTTAAAATGTAGCTTATATGACACGTTCGTAGATTTACCATAGCAGCGCCATCTATTGATTACTTACTCAACCCAGTCGAAAGGTATCGACATCTGTTAGAATCATTTGGAGTTAACAGATAATTGTGACTGTCAAATAATAACAGACAAATAATTAGCAATAAATTAAAACTGCGACTATAATTTGAGATTTAAACTATCCTATCTCTCAAGTTGGATCGAACTGCATATGGTGTGCGAATTTTATTATAATCGGTTAAGTGGTTTAGGAGTCCATTGAGGACAAACATTGTGACACGAGATTTATATATATTAAGAAGATTACAGAAATTCGAAAATAAAATTTTAATGCTATACGAGTGTTTCGTCAATAATAAGGAATTGTGCTAACCGTTTTTAAAAAATATTAAACGAGGGATATTTTTTTTAAATCCGAGGGTAGTTTGTTATAAAGTTTCGCTCCTACAAAAGTCACCATTGTTTTACCGTAATTTGTTCGAGCCCGCGGCAGAATAAGAAAACTGGCTCGACGAGTTGTAGGCCGAGAGGGGCAACCAACATTTTTTCGTTTATGAAATACGATATTTGAATGAACATTTTTGTTTAAGGATTTTCGTACAAAAATACAATTGTTGTAAATGAACAACTGTTTAATATTCATTAACTTAGTCTCTTTATAAATAGTTTTAGTTGACGTTCGATAGTGATAGCTAAATAGCATTTTAATGATTTTGTTTTGAAGTACTTGAAGTTCGGCTAGTTTTGTTTTTGCAGCGTACCCCCATATTTCAATTAAGTATGTTATATGAGGTTTTACAAAAGCGTTATAGATAGTGAAACGTAATTTACGTGGAAAGCACCCAACTATATTTCGAAGTGAGCAGCGTAATGTTACTAGTTTAGTTTTAATGTTTTCAATATGAGCGTTCCATGTTAGATGTGTATCCATCTGTAGGCCGAGATATTTTTCGTGATTTTTCTGTTGCAAGGGAATATTATTAATTGTTAAAGGTGTATGTGGTGGTATGGGTTTATTTTTAGCTTTGAAGATAATATAACACGTTTTGGAGATATTTATAGTCAATAAATTATATTGGAACCAATCATGCAATTTGTTTAGGTCATGTTGGGCTCGGGAAACTAAATCATGTATAGATGGACCAAAATAATATAGGCAGGTATCATCAGCGTAAAGCGTGATATGTCCATGTAATCCTAGCTCATGTATATTATTTATATAGACCAAAAACAACAGAGGACCTAGAATTGAGCCTTGTGGAACTCCACACGTAATAGGCAATGGGTCACTTTGATGGATTTGGTCTATTTTAACTGTCTGAGTTCTCTTTTCTAAATAAGATTTGAACATATGCAAGACTTTTCCAGTGATTCCGATCGTCTCTAATTTTTTGAGAAGCAGTTTGTGGCTCACGGTGTCGAACGCTTTTTTTAAGTCTATAAATATACCTAAGACTATATTCTTCTTGTCAATGTTATGTTTAATTTTAGTAACAAGGTCAATGGTAGCTGTATTACTTTTAGATCGAAATCCGTATTGCCGCTCAAACATAAAGTTTATAGAATTCAAATATTTTTCTAATCGTATATGCATAACCTTCTCTAAAACTTTTGACAATACTGGTAATACAGAGATTGGTCGATAATTTCCTGCATCTGTTTTTGGTCCCGATAAAATACCTTTGTATTTTGTTGAAAAACGTCTTATGACACTCGTGTGTATTGATCATTACAGCGTCGGCTTCCTAATCGATGATACCGCCTCTGCTGTAATGATCAACTTTGAACATTTGTATTATAATGTACTTTTATTGGTGGCATCTGACGGTCTTAACATAAATTATATTCATTAGTTTTTTGTAAATAATTCGGATGACAGTAGATATAAAAATCTGGTAGTTTAAGTATGAAATCTTCATTACATTATCACGAATTGCTTATGAACAAAAATGCATGAAATTTGACGCATAAAAGTTCCCGAGGCGAAACGTTAGTCATCCACCACCAACCCATGATGTTGGCATGCTGGCATAACGACATAAAATCTGTCGCGTGTACAACCTTGACAAAATTAGCACAAGACGAGGCAGATGGTATGAAATGAAAGAGGCTTATGTCCAACAATGGATAATGAAGACTGATGATGTGGTTACCTTGGAAGTTTTCCAGCTGTCCGTGATGACTCCTCCGACTTTCATCTCGTTATATAAGTCATTACCTTCGCGGGTCCTCTCGCCGACCCCAGCGAACACCTGCTCAACAAAAACCTCGATATACATGTCGTATGTGTTGGTACGTAAGTACTATATATATAGTATTTTTTCTGGGGTGTGGACAGAATCAGTCCGGTGGCAATAATTAATAAGTATTTTTAGGTTAATTTTAAGTGTTTATTCTGGCCACCCTAAAATGTCATAGAGTATAAATCAATCCGATCCGAGTTAGAGAAATATATTGCGTGTGAATTCAGAAGATAGTTTTTATTGAATACCACCATCATCTGCAGGGATAGGATCTTACTGGAAATACAAAACAGCTCTCTGAACATATAGGAGCTGACAGTATCAATCCACAACATGTTTTGTTGTTTAATTATACGAACTCCTAAGATGTGGGATTCGCTGCCGAGTTCTTTATTTGTCCATCCCTATAGCTATAATCTCGGTATTCTCAAATCACGAGAGAATCGGTTCCTTCTAGGCAAGCGCGCTAAACCCTAGGCCACTTGCTTTACGTCAGGTGTGTTGTGGTCAAGAGCAAGCCTATCTATATATATTATAAACGCGAAAATTTCAATGTAAGGATGTATGTTTGTTACTCTTTTACGAAAAAACTGCTTAACGGATTTGATTGACATTCGGCGACAAGATAACTTATGTCCTGGACTAACACATATGATACGTTTCGTCCCAAAAAATGCAGTGCTCCCGAGGAATAACAAAATTTCCGCGGGTAACACCGCGGGGCACGGCTAGTTCAAAAATATATTTCATTATTATATGACGACCGCCGTGGTCTGGTGACCTGGTGGTCAAGTCTGTTATTTGAATCGTCTCGTGCTTGCTTAGAGATACAACAGTCCCGTGATCAACTCACGGTCGGGTCAAATGTTCGACTACTGATTTCGACCATGTCTAAGAGTCTGTATGGGTGTATTTGTGCGTGTGCCTGTGAATGTTGCATGGCATTACCGACACAGGAGAAATCCTAATGGGAGCTATTAGTATGAACCGTTAATTTTTGTTTTTATAGAAGTCTATTGATAGTCAGTGACTGTATCCCAACCGGACTGTATCAGCCCCGAGCCACAACTGAACTACAGTTGTGGGTAGGACAAAAATAATAAAATACGTACAGAGAAACCTCCGTGTGCTTTGGCGACATTATTGATCAGTTCCATGATGAGCACAGTCTTGCCGACTCCCGCGCCGCCGAATAGACCAATTTTACCACCTGACGGGACAAAAAACAAGTAATTAATGAACCAGTGACAGATTTCCAATGCAAAATAGAGCGTTCAATATGGCATACATTTTTTGAGCTGTTTTGATTTGCAGGACGAACTAAAAGACGGAATTTGATTACAAAATTATAGGACTACATATAAGACGTATAAATTTACTAGAAAAAAAAAATGTTTTAGTCAGTCCAGGCGTCTCTGAGATATCAAATAACAAAATTATATAATCAGTAGTCAAATTGAGTACCCCGTTCCTTTTTAGAAGTCTGTAGATTTATTTTTTCTCATCGATCCAGGTGTGGCTGGCAAATCGGGGAAACACGCCAAAAAATAATTCCGACGAAGTAAGAACCTTCTCCTTTTTAGAAGTCGGTTAAAAATATTACCTTTGACATATGGTGCAAGCAGGTCCACCACCTTGATCCCGGTCACAAGGATTTCTTGCTCGACCGACATCTCTACGAAGGCCGGCGCGTCCGCGTGGATAGGAGAGAATTGGTCTGTCTCTATAGGGCCGCGCTCGTCTGAAACACGATGCGCTACCTATATAAGTATCTGGCTCATAAATAAAATGTACTTAATTATAATTGTACCTGAAAACATAAAATCCATTTTTATCCATAATTTCAAAATTCAAAATCGACAATTCAAAATTTTCAGGATGAAAAGTAGGTAATGTGTTAATCCAGGGTTTAAGCTATTTTTGTTCCTAATTTCATCCAAATTAGTTCAGCCATTTGACCATATAGGAGTAACAAACAAACACAGATAGGGTCATGTGTTCAACAATGAAACACAAAAAATTCAAAGTCTCATACACCTGTTGTTTTTACAGATAGAAGTCTATTTTTTTGAAGGTATATAGGCAATTTTATAGGGTATACGATGTCATTTATGGTTTTTTAAATTGATGTGTAATTATTCAGCAAAAAAATGAAAAAAAAAACATTGGAAATGTTTCATTGTGTCCACTGTGGTGTACACAATGAAACACCACAAATTCAACAATGAAACATATAATTAATAGTGTGTTCAACAATGAAACACTAAAAATTCAATGTCTCCTACACCTTCTGTTATTACAGATAGAATCTATTTTTTTGAAGGTATATAAGGCAATTTTATTGGGTAGGTATCGGATGTTATTTATGTTTTTTTTAAATTAATGTGTTATCAATCAGCAACAAATAAAAACGTAAAAATTGGAACTGTTTCATTGTGTCAACAGTGGTGTACACAATGAAACACCACAAATTCAACAATGAGTTTTCAAAAAATGGTCGAGTTCAATCAAAAAGTTTTTATTGCTAATTTAACTTTAATCTTCAGGTTACCTTTGAAAGGTAATAACGGATTATGATAATGCTTTACAATTTATAATAAGCTAGGTATCACAATGACTAAATTTACTATATTTATGGCACTCGTTAATTAAACTAGTTAAACAATAATGGCCTATGACTTTTTAGGCACTTACATTCATCTCAAAATTATAAAATCACAAACATTACGTTAATACTTAGCTATAACACTTAACAACTAATAAGTCTCAAAATTACGAAAATCACAAGTCTAGGAGAAAGTTACCAATAATTGACAACAAATGACTAACGATTAATAAATGCCAGTTTACGACAATTACAAAATATAGGAACATTCGATATAAAAAGAGAAATAATATCAAAATTAACGCAACTTCATATTTGGTGTCACACGGACAGGAAAGACGTAAGTTGAGCTCCTGGATTTTGATCCATTTACTTGTGGCGGGGGAAGAATCATTTTTATTTCATTCATGTGAATTTCTGAAAGGTCAGGTTCCAACGGCATGTAAAATTTCATATTATCTTTGACTTTTAGCCTCATAAATGAAGCCCCGAATTTATTTGTATTTATGACTTCCGTGATCTGCGCGACATAGTAGACCTGTCCAATAAAACAAGCACGTAATCACCTTCTTGGGGTGTGTGAGTAACTTTTTTGAAATTTTCTGTTATCAAAGGTAGCCCATCTTCATCTAGATCTTCATTTAATTCGCTCATATCAGAATCGCCTTGTTCCGTGTAGACTACTTCCTCGTCTTCCTCACTACTTGTTTCTGATTCAATCCTTGCTATTTTTGGTTTCTTTTTTCCTCCATTTTCTATAAAAACTGGTCGTTTAATCGTCTTTGCCGCTGATTTTCTTTCTTGTGTTTTTTTTCGTTCTTCAGCTATCCGGTCTTTTTCTGGAGTGTCCGTCGCCACCATACTTTTGCCGAGTTTTCTTGGTTTTCGCTTTCCAGTCCGTGGGCCGGCCTTCAATGGAGCCATAAATTCTTTAGAGGATTTGAAATTAGTCTGAATACCAGAAGTACTTGCTCGAATTTCTTCTATAGGAGGAGTCATCCCTCTAAACATTGAAGTAGTAGAACCGGATTCGCTAGACTTCATCGTAAGAATTTCGGCATCCTTCACACCACATGCAGCTTCGGTGGCTTGTTCGGGAATTTCTTCAAATAGAAATTCGTCAGCTTCAAATATTGATGGACTCTCAGCCCTTGTCACATCAGATAAGGGACTCTCAGCGCGTTCAACCTCTAAAGAAGGAATAGCAAGATTCTCCCTCAGTTCATCAGGAGCAGTAGCTGTAGAGTGAAATGGCCCTGTTTGCTCTCTGTCGGTCACCAATGATGGCATAAAGTCGATTTCTGTAAAAACAATTGGGTCATACGGAAAAATGCCGCATTTTTTGAAAGCCGACGCAATATTAACTGGCGTCATTGCTTTTGTGTATGCCTGACCCACACACTCAGCAACATTGTATACAGTCATTTGCTTACCAGGATGCCTCATCAGCCACGAATCCACTGCTCTATTATAATAGCCTTTAAAGGGGGCATTTAAGCCCACATCAAGAGGCTGCATCTTTGCAGTCGTATGTGGATGCAGTGTAAGGACTGTTACTCCAGCTTTTTTGGCTAAATCTAAGGCTTCGATACTGAGGTGGGATTCGTGGTTATCCATTATGAGTAGAGCTGGGTTTTCTGGGCTTGCAGACGTGTGTTTAATAAAATGCTCCATAACTTTTACGAACAGCTCCGCATTCATCCACCCGGTTGGGGCTGCAAGTCCTAGAGATCCTGTTGGAGCGCCATTCATCATAAAATCTTTGAAATTTTTCCTCGGGAAAACAAGAGCTGGAGGCAACGCTTGTCCTGATGCACACACAATTGCACATGTTGTTACCAATATACCCCGTTCACCGCTAGTTATCTTACAAATATTGTGTTTGCCTTTGGGTGCCATAACTTTTTGCGGCTTTTGAACGGTTGTTGTAGCAGTTTTGTCTAAGTTGTAGATTCTACAACCGTTACCAAATGAAGGATGACGCTCCATTACATTTTTCAGGTTATCAAAGAAAGACCTGATAGTTTCTCTATTGAAAGCGGTGGCACGAGCCATGCTGCATGCTTCAGGCTTCTTCAGTGTTAATTCTGGATGCCTTGATTTGTATGACCGAAGCCATTCAACACCTGCCATTTGATCTTTTTCCCAACTAGCAGGACATTGAATATTATTTACTTTGGCCATTTGATACGGCGCACATCTTTGGAGCCTAAACCGTAAAATTTCAACGCACATTCTTCGATGTATTCTTTAAGCGCTGTTTCTTGTTCGACTGAAAACGTTCTATTAACTTCGTAGTTAGGAGTAAATCTTAGCCCTGGTAAAGATGCATCGTCTATATTCTTATATTTTTGTATGTATCGAAACAGCGTAGGATAATACACATTGCACTCTTGTGCAGATTTTCTCAAGCTCTTTCCTTTCCTGTGCATTAGAATAGCTCGAAGCATATTTTCCCCTAAATGATCGCCTTTATTTCTTTTTAGGGATTTAGTCCGCGCCATCTTAAATGAAAAACAAATATGTTAAGATTAATTTCTAGGCACAAAAAAAAATAATTTGCTCGAAAAGTAGATGATATTCGGTTTATGGTACACAATGAAACAAATAGTACACAATGAAACAGTGTTTCATTGTGTCCATAGTGCAACTGTTTCATTGTTGACTACATGGGGTTTCTTTTACTAACCTCAAAAAAAAAACACTAAATTGTAACACTTTTAAAATACAATCTATTCCAATTAATCTACGAAATATGTTTAATATGAGAATTTTTCAACCATAGTTTAATGAAAAATCTATAAAGAATGACGAAAATACTTACATTTTTGTCAAAAAACTCAAAAATTCTCCACAGACACGTCTACTCCCGCGTGGCACCGACGCAAACTGGGGTGGGGCGGGGGGTTCTCGAGAGTGTCCTTACGCGATATAATGCACGATCTGGCAACGCAGCGTTTTAGAAATATTACAATGTTTTATTGTGTACCACTGTTTCATTGTTGGACATCTGACCCTATACAGATCATATAGACCTCCCTTTTATACATCTAGACATTCTGACAACTCCATGGAGTTGTAAATCGGTTCCATAACATTTTGAACCAACGACCTTTTCTGCGTGTGACGATTTCTAGGTCCGTTTGGTAGATCCTAGTGTTCGAGGCAGAGGTTTCGTCAAGAAGGGACCGGAGTTTTGTCTATAAGAAGTGCATTTAGGCGAATACTTTATAGTAAGATATTGCTCGAAAGTAAAGTCTTTCAAGCGAGCGTTTGAAGAGTCAACATCTCCTGAGGATGCCTTGTGCTAAGGTGAAACACGTGTCGAGGAAGTCGGATACTAAGAAAAAGAGAAATAATAATGTGGAGGTGGTGAGGAGGAACCACACCATAAAAACAACAAGTTTTTTCGATTTCTCCCGCTGATATCAAAACAAAGCGGAAAGACACTAGATATTCTTTAAACATCTTACTATAAATGGATTTCCGGAAAGTAACGCCTGACTCCATATTACTGACGTCTCGAATACTTTAGAATAGAATAAATTTTTATTTGTCACAGAAAACCACAGACTACACAACCTAGAGAAAAATATTTTAACTTAATTACTGCTTTCTGATACAAACCGGTTCCAACTCAACATAAATCTGCCCGAAACAACCAGCGCTGATCTTCCGTTAGAACCGGGTGAAGTCACGCACGTCACATAGCATTTAAGAAAGGGTGCGTGGCGTCGAGCCTCCGCATAAAATTAAACACGACGCTGGCAAACACAAACTGTGAGGTGCCATAAAAGAAGAAAAAGTTTAACTTTGGCACTTTGACACATTGACTTTATGGTAAAGTATACCAATAGGATCTCCAATGACGTTCATAATCCGGCCTAACGTAGGCTCGCCGACGGGTATGGTGATGGGTGCTCCGGTGTCAACGATGGGCTGCCCGCGGACCAGACCCTCGGTGCCGTCCATGGCGATAGTACGACAACAACTCTCGCCGAGGTGCTGAGCCACTTCTAGGATTAGCTTCGGTTCTGGAACAGTTTTTGTTTTTATACGTTTAGCTGAAAGGTATAACAATACTTAACGGTGATAGTCTACCCATCAAATTGAAACAAAATTTTGCAAAAATAAAAAAAATTGTTTATTTCCTACAACTTGGCCGATTACGTGATCAAATTTTGTATGGGGAAACATAATTAAAATCTTTAAAAAAATTTGTTCTGCAATGAGGTTACTTTGATGAGTAGATTAACACCGTTAAGTATTGTTACATCTTTCTTTTACCTACAGGTTGTATATAGTAAGCTTGTGTCTGACCGCAAATCGCCTTATGTAATTCAACGATGCATCCTAGGACGTAGCTGGCAGAAGAAACCGTTACACTCGCGACTTGAAAACACCCGTTACAAACCAATAAAGTAACTTACTTCTAGAGTTTAGGGATGCAGTTAGCTGAAAGGGGCTGACTAGATACTCATCGTGAGGAACAATGAGAGCGACCTTGAATTAGACAAGTTATTCCACACTAAAATGTTATAGTTCGTTGACATAATTAAATACTTAAATTGGCTGGTTTTTTCCCCTGAATTCATAGTTGGTTCCATAGTTCCACTCCTTTTTGACTTTGTAAGTACATCCCCAGTCAATAACCCTGTAGGTATATTTTTAATAGCAAGGGAACAAATTATCAGCATGCTCATTGCAGTTGTGGCATGTAAGTTGTGATCTTTAACTTTTTGAGCCTCACGACAAAACTGCATTACCAACCCCTGTAAGCTCATGCATGCTCACTAAAAAGCTTCGCCTTGCGGCGGCATAGTGTCTCGGGTCGCTCTCATCCCTCTAATACAGTTGAGGAGAGCGATGGCTGGCACATGCGTCAACTCGTGCGGGTGCTGCTTGCGGGGGCCGGATTGTTTCCGGTATACACATTATACTGAATATTCAAATATGTAAAATTAATTTGTATATAGTAAAATGAGTATATAAGTGGTTTGTTTATCTTCTTTTATAAGCCCAGAAAGTCATAAAATAAACTTAAAATTAAATATAATTAGATTACAAAATGGAACGGACCTTGGAGTCTGTGGAGCATATATTATAATTTAAAAAGCACCTGTACGCCAAATTTCAATACTTTTTTGTCAACTATATACACATCGTTGACGCATAGGCCTGCAACATCCAAATGTTGGAATCTTCACTTACTACGTCCCGGTACTTCAAGTGCATTCAAAATGGGCGGCAAATCCTTGTCGAACTGGACATCCACCACTGCACCAATTACTGTGAAGGAAAACCAAACAGAGATAATGATAATTTAATTTGGTAATTATTATAACACTAGCTTAAAACCACTGCTTCTCTCGCGTTATGTTTGTTTTACTGGTCGTTGGCACTTTCCTGACCTCGCAATACTTCCGACGTACGTCGATGAGCTACACTCCTGGACCTATACTAGTACCCCTTCGTAGGGGATCTGTACCCAGCCGTAGGCAATAATTAGTGCCAGAGCGCCTGCCTTCGCAGTTTTAGGAGCCACTGTCTCTTTGCTAGCTTGTCGCTTTCTTTTCATGCTTGCCATCAACGCTATTCCAATCTAGAGCAATCCCCAGCATCATGCTGAGCGCTGACCTTTTTTGACGCACGGGACACTACAACTCGACCTAGTTTATTATTTTAAGTGTTTGTCTACTCTTAAGTAATTAGTAGTAGTAGTAGTAGTAAGCTATGGGTTGATATAACGATATAATCATCGGCAAACAACTTGAACTTGACCTTGAAATCGACCTTGGCTGCGCAATGACTATTTTTGTGACTCTTAGTCGGTGGCTTGAGTGCGGGGCAGGGCTCTCGTCGAGACGTGACCCCTACATCGTCAATTAAAAAGGGTAAATGCGTGGAAATTCCTCCACTACGTCGGTTATACTTCGAGATATTTTTCACGCACAATACCTGCAATAATTCTGCCCGTGGCGCCCGCCTTCGCAGATTTAGGAGGTCCGGTGCCCTTGCTAGCTTTCTTCTCTTGTTTAGCACCCTTTCCTTCGACGCTCGTGGATGATTTGCATTCCGGCGTATTCGTGTCTTTCTTGTCTTCATCGGGTTTATTTTCGTCTTTTTTATCGTCTACTGGCAGTGGAACAGCTACCGTTGAATACTGCAATATTTTTTAAAATAATATTCTTGCGATTGACCGCGTCTCACCAGACGTAAAGCGATAATGCGGTCTGGGATGTGACACGCTTGCCTAGAAGATACCGATTCACTCGTGATTAGAAAAGACTCGAGATTATAGCAATCGGAAAACAGAGAACGGTAGCGATCTCCACAACCTGGCCGTTCGCAAAAACCATAACAAAACTGTGTAACTGTACATACACGTTTATATTGCACTTAAATAGAGCAATTATTGACCGAGCGAGTGAAACGTCTCTGCTGCAGATTTTATTTTTATTTTATTTTATTCTATACTCACAATAGACTATAGAAATACATTTATAAAATAGCTCACTTATAACAGGCGATTCCATTGTCTTTAACTGTGAATAGACAACATAAGCAACAGAGAAGTACAGTTACCTACCTGTATAAATATTAAATATTCATAATATATAAGTAATTACCTAGTGTAAAAAATATTAATTAATTATTATGATGTGAATAAGTGAAACAGTATAACAATTGACGAATTGAGAACCTTCCCCTGTTAAAAATCGGTAATAAAAGAGTGCCCAACATTTAAATCGTAGAATCAGAATGAATTTAATATTAATAAGTTATTAGTCGAAACTTCTATATTTTTTAACATCTCTCATTGGTACAAATATTTTTTTTTTTATTTCTTTTTTGTTTTCATTTGTCTATATAGATAGTTGTAGTGAAAGGGTTATTGTGTTTTTTTGTTAGTATTTATTGGTACACCACCAACGTGTTTTTCTCATCAAGTCCGATCCAACCAAAGGTTGCCTGGAAGAAATCGCTTTAGGCGATAAGGCCGCCTAATGTTCTGCCAATGTTTTATGATACCTGTTTGAAATGTATATGTATATTTTTGGTGTACAATAAAGTTATATTTGAATTTGAATTTTAACAATATATTAATACCTTTGCTGATGGTACTCTAGTATTGACACCCATTGTGTAGGTAGATTTCTTGGGTTCATTCTGCCTGTCCCACGGCGGAATTATCTTTTCATCGGCCGCTTTCCGAACATCATCAACACGACTAGAGTTCTTAGAGTAGATTGAATCAGATGAAAAAGCTTCAGTTCTTTCATAGCTTTCATCGGTTTCATTGCTATTTATCACAGGCACTAAGGTCCCAGTGGTAGAATCTTCATACTTTGTTTCATCTTTAAAGACCGGGTTTCTTCGCAGTGGAGTGATGTAGACCCGACGTAAAGGTACAGAAGGAATGTTTTCAGCTTCTGACGAACATGATCTGCTGGGTAGTAACGGAGAAGATGGTTTGGTTCGTATATCTGTGAAGATGTTGATGTTACATTAATATCATTTTCTGAGTTAAGCAACTTTGAGCCTAAGGCTGTTTCTACCGAAATGTGCTAAACATAAATATTACACTTTTAATAAGTCCGGTACAAATGAAGCCCATATATCTCAGCTTGGAATAGCAACGTCGCTTATCCAGATACTTGTAAATAATTTTAAAAAAGCGTGGCAGCGAGAATTATCGAATTTTTACTTTAAGTTAATGATGACAATTGGTAGGCAAGTGCCCCAGATCGCCTCTAAATAGGGGTTGGTTATATAACCACAATTAAGGTTATTTATGGATGGGTACCTACACTCCAATACCTAGTAACTTCAAGGGTTACTCAGTGCCAATTAAAGTACTATAGAATAAGTGCTACTTACAAGACGAATTTAATCTCAATACATTAGCAGATAATCGCTTCATTTTGTATCTTAATTTATCAAATATTTTTTCATAAAATCCATCAGTTTTCTGACAGCTGTCAATTTGTTTAGTTTTATGTCATATTTGAAATTGTCGGCAAATTCTTCTGTGAGGAGGATGTACCTTGTAAAATATATTTAAATGTATGTCAAATAAATGTGTTTCTTTCTTATACAAGGGAAAGGTGTAGTAGATACACATGGATGTAATACAGGACGCTGTAGATACCTGGTACGAAATTGCCAAACTAACATATATACAAACTGAAAGTTATTAACAATTAAAATTGATAATTTTGAAAGACCCCCGACATTTGTTTTAGTAGCCACTTAAATTTGAAATTATTATAATGTATAGTATCCAACCCTTTCATTTGATACCCATATTGAGGGAGTCGTGAAAACAAATTGTACTTCACCATTTTGTGCCGGTGGCCATCTTGGTCTGATTTTTATCAAATATAGCTAAGAATAATCACGACTAATATGTATACACACACAGAGACTTTATTACGTCAAACTTATAACAGACCGTCGTTTTTAAAAAGAAAAGAAAAGGTTCAAAAAGAAAGAATTACTCTGGTAATTCATTTTTTTTTTTTGAACTTTTATGAACCTTTTCGTAAAAACGAAGTACGCGTAGTATTTGCTTCACTAGCCGGTAAATTATTATACATCATCGTCGCCTTTCTGCTCCGATGTAGAGACGGCTTACTCAGCAGGGCTTACTTACTTGCACTTCTGAGGAAAGCTGACATGTGTCTCTTATCGGACCACCGAGTAGGTATGTAAGTTAATGATAAGAATATATTCGATGTTATTACTAATAACAAATAAATATAATTCAAAATACAGAAAATTACGTCACAATTAATTACCTCTAATGAAATAACCCACCCCTGACCGTTCCTGGGGCAAAAGTACCCATAACACTCGCAGCATTGCCACGTTGAATAGCAATGGCCATCCTCTGCACCAGGAACGAACCGGAGCGGGAGTCACCAGTCTACTCAAAGTTAGAGCCTATGCCCTATTATTAATTAGTATTAAAGCTTTCAAATCAGTAACACGTATTTTAATTTAGCTTTGAAAAAACTATTTTAGTGCTTCGTAATTTTAACTAAGCATAGTGTTATGGGAAAAGTGCTTAACGATACCTATAGATAGAAAAATACCTTTATCTATGCTACTAGGGACAAGAGAGCTGGCTCAAAGGTTTTCAGTGGCAACTCAACGCGGGAATGGTGCCAGCATTCTTGGGTCAATGCCATTTTAGTGTTTACTTTTAGTGTAGTAAATATACATAATCTGTGTGTTTGTAAAGTTGTACGTAATTGTTTTCTGTCACAAATAAATATATTTTACATCTCTCATATTTGGTAAGTAGGGCTTATTACCCTTATTACCCCCAAATGGGGCTTGTAGGTGACCAATTAGCGCTCTAGGGTAATAATGTAGCTAGAAAAGCCCTAGGGCGGTAAGTAATTTAAAAAAAAACTTCACTCTTTCAAAAAGTTTGCATATATCTAACCATCATACTGGCAATAGACATCATGCATTCAGCCCAATGACGAAAGAGGTCGCTTCGCTATTAAGCCTTGTCTTCGTATGAGTATAATAGTCATCAATTTTAAATATCGAACGGCAAAGCTCAATTTCGTTCTTTAAAAAAATAATTTTAAAAAAAGATGAAATAAGGCGGGAATACAAAACTTTTACTTTAAATATTGTTTGTTTTTGGGATTTTTTTATAATCACGAGCTAATTAGGAAAAAACATGAGTTCTGCAAGTGATCAAGATATAAGCTGCACTCCCGATTCAATGAAAATGGAAGCTGAAGCAGCAATTAAAATGTTTTATTATTGTAACGGCGGTTTTTTCTATTTACCTCACAATCGAGATGTAAAGCAGAGTGGTTAGCTCGGGTGTAAGCATCAATTGCACCCTCGAACTATATACAACTAAATATCTCGGGCTGCAATTGATGCCTTACAGCCCTTGGCTACTAATCTACTATTTTTTATTTCTATTGACAAAAAAAATATTTTTAAATAAATGTTAGTTGTTTTTCCTATAGATAATCAGTTATAGTCATTATACAGTATAGATGTAAATATGTTACCTATTGTGAGCTCGCAAGCCTTGACGAGCTCTCACGTAAAGCTCGGGGTGAAAGGGTTAATTGTAGCCACCACCCGGTCATTCCCATAAGCTAGAGGTTGAGGTGCCTGCTTCATACTGTGACTGGCTGGTTTTGATCTGTTCATTTATTTTCAAGTAGCTGTAAAGTAAAGTATTTTTAAGTCGCGAGTGAATAGGTTTCTATTATGCAAACGCGCTACATTTTTTCCACGTCGTCACCTTACGACTTTTCTTACGAGTTTCGCCAACGAACGGGAGTCCAAAGCCTGTCACTAATAATTCGTTCTGTGACCGAGTGGTTTTGATCTGTTTATTACTAACTTAAAGTAAGAGGTATAAAAAAAGGATTACGACGTATTGAGAAATAGGTACGTTGAACTGGTGTGAACTTGGCGGCCATACTCAGCAGCCTATAACCCGACCAATTTAAGATGGTATTTTTTGTGCATTTGGCAGCCAACGACTTTCTGATTAAATGGAGTCAAAAACGACTTACAGCTATAGAACATCAAACTTAAACGAGCTAAAAGATGCCAAAACATTCAAATCCAAACACCTAAAGCCCTTGGAGAGCCGTAAATCGAAAGATGTTTTGTGATGTTACAGAATAAAACGTATGTTGTCAAGTAGCCGTTAGAAAGTTCTTTCAGACATATATTTCGAAATTTACTTACCTACGGCGTTTCAGATAGCCACAAATCAAGAAAATAAGTGAAATTCGATCCGCTGCCAGATTTCTCGTGAGAGTTAAAGTAAGTACTATTTTCACTATGTTCCAAAATGAAATGTATGTCGTTAGATAGATTCACTTACGGCGTTTCAGATAGCCACAAATAAAAAAATAAGTGAAATTTGATCCGCTGCCAGATTTCTCGTGAAGATCATATCACTTATTTCATCACGTTCATATATGAAACGTATGTCGATTTAATCAAAAAGTCGTTGGCTGCCAAGTTGCCAACAAAAAATACCATCTTAAATTGGTCGGGTTATAGGCTGCTGAGTATGGCTGCCAAGTTCACACCGGTACGTTGAAATCTATTTTTTGTGTAGTATGCTTGACGATTACTCGACGTTTGTCTTTTTAAGGGAAGAGATGGGATCGGAATTAATCAAAATGCCTAGATGAAAAAATGCTTTGAAAGTTAAAAAGGATTATACTTTATTGGGTGTCTATTGTCACTTAATTAAAGTTCTTTACCTACCTACTTAAGTTTTTGTTTAATCATTTTAGCCCATTGCTTTTATTTTATTATACCATCTGCTTTCTCGACTACGATGGTATCATTTAAGTTATTAAAGAAATGTCTAGATCCGAGACACAAGGACGTCTACGAAGACAAACCTAACCGGCCGAATTGAAGTTATTTTTGTTTTTTTAATTATTGTGTAGTTCAATATGTTTGAGTCGAGCTATAACGATCTAGGTCCACCTGTTATTAGATAGTAATTTAAATGGAGTAGCAGCTTCGGTAAGCTGCACAGAGAGAACCGTAGAGAATACTTCATGATAAAATTTTAGAAAAACAACGACCGTAGCTTGAAAGAAGTCGCTTTTAGCGACTGTGCCACTTGTAAAATTATATTTTTTGTTTGTATGTTTTGTGTGTCTACAATAAAGCGTTTATCTATCTATATATCCCTTTTTTCGTTAGTACACTCCTAAGCAGTACCCACCTTGTAACCTTGTGGTTCCTTTTCTCGATTTTTTTCTTGAGACCCATCTAACTAACTATAACAGAAATAGGTGCACAAATTGCGTCTTTGCAAACTTCTCTCGTTTATGAAGGAAATACTCGTTACCTCAACGATTCAACCAAAGGAAAATATCTGTCACTTGAATTGTTTCAGAATCAAAATTGCATTTCGTCATAATGGTCGTTTGACATAAAATAGGTCAGGTTTAGTATCAAACTCAATATGGCAGACTACCAAATCATGACGCAATGCGATCGAATTTCTCAAACAATTATTAAAATAACTCCTGGACGCTAGTGCCAACATTCAGACATACCTACGAGTACAAATCGACAGATGAAATAGTTTGAGAGAAACAAAGCAGAGACGCTTCGGTCGCCAGAAAATTATGTAGTCCATGTAAAAAAATGTGAAGAGAACTAATCTAGGTTACTTCAGTCATCTCTACAGCTTTCCCTGTTCTGTTACTTGATCGCCCATAACGCGTACCATCGGCGTCATTGTATGCGGCAATTATAACGCCAGTCGACGCCATGTTGGTTCCTCTGGGTTCTTTTTCATGGCACTTTTCACTATTTACTTTATAGTTTTTTAACCCACGACGCAAAAACGACGGGGTGTTATATGTATTCACGTGTGTGTGTTTGTCTGTGGCATCGTCGCTCCCAAACGGATGAACCTATTTTGATTGTTTTGTTTGATATATTAGTCGGGAATGTTCTCAGCTATGTTTGATGACAATCGGTCCAAGATGGCTGCCGCTACAAAATGGCGGAATACCATTTTTTCAGAACTCCCTCAATATGAGTATCAAATAAAAGGACTAGACTAACTAGAATACTGTACACTATGGCAATGAAAATCCAAGATGGCTGCTACAACAAATGTCGAGGGTTTTCTAAATTTTCAATTTTATTTGTGTCCACCAATAGTATTCACTTTCCTTACTAGTTCTGTAAATCTTATTTTTAATTATCCTACCCAAACGCTGCATTTTTTTTATCTATTCTTCGTATAGGCACAGAATAAATAATACCTACTTAGTACTTAGGTATAGGCACAGAACGAGGCATACTACTTCAATGCGCTTGTTTATGGTATAGTTTAGGTGGTGTGGCTCGCCTTAACGTCAAAATTTCTAGGCCTTTCAAATGCCTATTATACCACGACTTTGAAACTTACTAAAAAATGTCGTGCGACATCATAGCAAAATCAAAACCTAACTGTGCTGAAATAGCTATCTTACTTACTAGATTAGAAATATATACCTAAGAGTGCTAACTGAAACGTTATCTTTTTAAATTACATTTCCAATCTATACCCAGTAAAAAACCCAGCACACAACACGTAGTTAATGACACTTCATTAACAATTCATCGCAACTCGTCACAGACTATGTCATAACTTCATAAGCCACTGATGGAAAACACGCGGGCGTGGCGGGAAAACTCCAGCCAATCACGGCCGAGGAAACTGACGGTCATTACCGTAAAAGCCAATCAGATCGCGCCAAGAAAATTACGTAATGACTGGCATGTTTTTCTTCTGTACCGTAACGGTATTCAGTGTTGACTTAGTGCCACTGTTTGATTGGTTTAGTGAAGAGGTTATTTTTTTAAATACGTGTCTTTTTCTCGGTGTAAAAGAAAAGTAACACTTCTAAACTAACTAATTAAAAATGTTCGGTAAAATGCAATCAAACTAAAATTAAGTTTAATCAATAGATAAATCACTGTTTGATAGTCAATTATTATGCAACAATAAAACATACTCATTCGACTATACAATTCAATTCCATATAATGTCAAATTAACCGTCATGACTTCGCAAATTTAAAAAACAAGTGGTCAGATGCGTCTTCAAAAAAACCTGACTGCTAAATCTTTAAAACTGTGTATCTTAAACTTAGCATTTCCTATGTAATCACCGTTAAAAATTCTTTATTTTGATATCACACTCGATGTATTAAGAAAACAAATTTTTTTATATTACTTTTTGGCGCCAAATATACAAAAAACTATTTTGATTTCGCTAGTCTCACTCTTATGACTAAAACGAATATATTGACACTACTTACATAAAAAAAACGACAAGCCGTTTACAATCTAGGGCGTGCCAAAAGAAATATTAATAAATAACCCTCCTTCTTTCGCAGTCTGTTAAAATACAACAAAAACGTCACGGGCATATTCATCCCCCTAGTCAAATTTTACTACGATGAATAGAAAAATGCCAAGGCAAATGACGCTTCTTAAACGCTTGGTGAAAAACTCATTTTATTCGCCGTCGCTCGCTTCGCTCCCGCCCTGCAACTCAAGTCTAAGACAACGTAGGCAAAGAATTTGCTCCTTATCTGTACATATATTGATCCAGAAGAACAATGTCTTTCTGGATTATTCGGTCAGTCCTATGAAAGAACTGTTGTCCCAAGCCGAAACGAAGACACTTCGCTCGCGCTACACGGTCGCTCGGTCAATAAGCAAAAATAATCTTCTTAGTTGTGAATGAAGAAAATACTTTTGTAAAGCAAATTACAAAAAAAAACAACTTCTTATTGTCACCACAAAAAAAAAACATTAATTAGTTATTATATTATAACCAATACTTCAATCAAAAGCTCCCAAAAGGAGAGCGCAGCGTGCGAGAGCAATACGAGAAATATTGTGGCGTAACAATAGCGAAGAATTTCTGTTAGATCTTGGGCAAAAATGCTCTGCACGTCGCTTTTCTCAAGCGATTCTTAAGAGTACTTTTTATGAGCAAATATTTGTGAATTCAGTTAGAGAAATACTTCTAAAATGACCCGATCTTGAAAGTAATCCTTGAAGATGTACCCATTTTGAAGAATCCTTGGGCCAGAAGCTGACTTGCGAGGTCTAAAGCTCTGAGAGCCACTACGTAGAATATTCAATTCTATGTAGGAAAATAAAAGAAGTTATTATTGAAATTTCACAAAATATATTTTCTCCAGACGGTATACCCTACCGTGTGGGAGTTTCACCAAAATTAAAAAAGAAATTAGAAAAAACAACTCTTTCATACAAACCCGACTGCTAAATCGTAAACCTGTGTATAAACCTTATTGTTTTTTAATATTGATGTATACAATGTCACTCTCACAACTAAGACGAATCTATTAACACCACTCACATCAAAATACGACAAGCCGCTTAGGCATACATACATTATATAGATACATAAGTACATACACTCGAAAAACATAACCCTACTAATAAGATGGTATATACAAAATATTTAGTGTTTTTCCGCCTCGTCTTGATGTCAGCGTGAGAAATCGAAAAATATTTTTGTTTTTATGGTGTGGTTCCTCCTCACCACCGCCACACCTCACCTTATTATTTCTCTTTCTCTCAGTATCCGACTTCCTCGACACGTGTTTCGCCTTAGCACAAGGCATCCTCAGGAGATGTTGACTCTTCAAGCGCTCGCTCGAAAAAAAAAAAAAAAAAAAAAAAAAAAAAATATTTTTCGATTTCTCACGCTGACATCAAGACGAGGCGGAAAAACACTAAATATTTTGTATATACCATCTTATTATAAATGGATTTCCGCAAAGTAACGCCTGACTCCATCAATTATAACCCTACTACTTTAGCAATCGGGTAAAAACAGTTGCTTTTTCGTTAAGATCTAATAAACAAACGTTAATCTACTCTGTGATTTTTGTTTACAACTGCTTTGTTGAATAACAGTTTTATAATGAATTTTAATTTTATAAAGTTGATTCTTCACTTTCGGCTCATAGAAAATTCACTGTTACTTAATACCGCCAGGCAAATTTATAAGTACCTATAGGAAGGTTCTAAGCCACAAAATAAAATTAAAATGTCTATGAATACAAAAGATTAGATTAACGGAGAAAATAGTGATGTGACAATTGACGCTAGTGATGTGCAATCATGGAGCAAAACTCTCACTGTAACTTAGAACAGCCGCTGTTCGAGCTGGAAGGTTGCCCCGGGCAGCACGGCAGCGCTCTGGCCGCTCTGACGCTTCTGAGAAGCTACAACCACTTCCTGCTGCCTCCAGGTGAGAACATGTGAAAAAAGTTAATCCTAGCTCGAGCGAGCTAAACGTCTCTGCTTTGAGTCCGGTAAAATTAAATTTTGCAGGTCAGTTTGTAGATGTGTTTAACTTTCTGTATGATTGTCTCAATGTTGGTATTTGCGTAAGAACTAAATGAGAACTAATTTAGAATTCGAAAGCCTCCCTTTTACATTTATTTTATTATGTTTTAGTATACGTTGTTATAGCGGCAATAGAGATTCATGCATTTAGTTAGAAGCAAGTTGGAGAGCAATATGATATGGAACCCGTACGAGAACGTTTATATTGAAATACAACGGAATTTTTTGATATGGCTACGTTATAAACGATACGGATACTACATTGGCTATCCTTTCTTGTACCCAAGTATTTTCGTCAGTGGGATGCTGGGGAATTTCTATCTTCACCAGTCAGCAGGCGGGTGATAATTTGTGAAAATTTCATCTACCTAGCTATCACAATTCATAAGATACAACCTGGTGACAAATGGTTTTGTTAATAGGATCCCGTTTATACCTTTTAGAAATCCTAAAAGTTGCCTATATAAAATATAACTGCATACTCTACCATCTTGCCGAGTCCTCCGAACGCGGCTACATTCACGAGTACCACACTATCGACGGACACAAGCTCGCTAATATATCGCGTAATCTCACGAAGTCCACCAAGTTGACGCACGTCATGGGACCGATGTTTACAATAACTTGCCAGAAGATATCTCTGCAGCTAAAACTATGCAGAGTTTCAAAAACATACTAAAAAGGTGGCTAATCGAGCGGGCTTTTTATAGAATTAATGAGTTTTCGACATTTAAACTAGAATAATTATTGTGACATTATGACAATTTAATTTAATGATAATATAATTTAATTGCATTTATTAATATTATCTCGACATTTTAATGATTTAGTTTATATACATAAATTACTTATGTACTATATTGTACAAACATATAATTAATTGACTTGTAAATGTATATATTTATGAATAAATGAACCTGAATCTGGCATATATATAAATACAGCTACGCCGCCGTAGAGAGCCTACCAACTGTGGTGTACGGAACTTTAGAGTTCACGATGAGATGTAGATAATGCACAAGTAAAATTGAGAATTTTGGTATACCCCGACTTTGTTGAGTTGTTCATCTTGGATTTTGAATTATCATATTGTATATTATTCTACCCTTTCATTTGATACCCATATTAAAGGGATTTGAGAAAAAAATGTACTCCGCCATTATGTAGCGGGCGGCGGCCATGTTGGACCGGCTTCATTAATCATGGCTAAGAACACTCCTGACTAATACAGCTTGTAAACAAAACGATTAAAATGAAAATCGGTCCATCCGTTTAGGAGCTCCGATGCCACTAATATTTTTATTAACAAAAAATTAAGACCAGCTTAAATTTTTGATTTGATTTTGATATGTACCTAAATCAAATTACTAATAATAATAATAATTTTGTCGCTTGACAAAAGTACTCAATAGTCTTTTGTCTGGCGGCAACAGGGTGCGAGCCTTCAACGGTTGGGTGATGCCTCTACTGATATACTCCTTTGGCATACTAAGATGGAACCAGACTGAGTTGGACGCTTTGGAAAGGCGAGTTCGTCAACTGCTCACTTCGCATAGCATGCATCATCCGCGCTCGTCAGTTATGAGACTGTACATTCCACGGAAATGGGGGGGTCGTGGCTTTTTGAATGTCAAAAACCTCCACAACCGTGAAGTGTGCAGTCTCAGGGATTATTTCCTGAACAACGAGTGCGGGATGCATTGCGACGTTGTAGCAGTTGACAGGGACCTCACACCGCTCTCCTTGGCGAACGGGAATTGGCGCAGGCCGGTGGTGCTGAGCGTTGAGGACCGCAAGGAAGTATGGAAGAGTAAGGAGCTGCACGGGAGGTTCTATCGAGCTCTAACGGGGCCCGATGTGGACCTACTCGCTACTTCTACTACTTCGGTGAACTGGCTACGGTTCGGGGACCTCTTTGGGGAAACCGAAGGTTTTGCTTGTGCAATTGCCGACGAAGTAATGATGACGAACAACTATAGAAAATATATCCTGAAGGACGGTATTGTCGACATTTGTCGGGCATGCCGCCGTCCCGGAGAGTCTATCAGGCATATTATTTCCGGTTGTTCCCATCTTGCTAATGGTGAGTATTTGCACAGGCATAATCTAGTAGCCAAGATCATCCACCAGCAACTTGCTCTTCAGTACGGCCTTGTCGAGTCCGAAGTGCCGTACTATCGGTATGCACCGTTGCCAGTTCTTGAAAATGGTCGTGCGTTGCTCTACTGGGACCGCTCTATCATCGTGGACAGGACTATTGTTTGCAATAAGCCTGATATCGTGCTGGTAGACCGATCCCAGCGCAGAGCAGTGCTCGTCGACATCACCATCCCACATGATGAGAACCTCGTGAAGGCTGAAAAGGATAAGGTCAGCAAGTACATCGACTTGGCTCATGAGGTTACCGCCATGTGGGATGTTGATTCGACGATCATTCCGATAGTCGTTTCGGCAAAAGGCCTGATACCGAGAAGTCTCAATCAACATCTTAAGAGGCTCTCGCTAGATGGTTGGATCAAGGGTCAGGTACAAAGGGCTGTGCTCCTCGATACAGCATGTATTGTTAGGAGGTTCCTCTCTCTGTAGTCCCTACCATCGGTAGCTTGGGTCCTACCCCGTTGCTGGTGGCACTCTAGGTTTAGGTTTTTTATAATATTTAATGTTTTATATTCATATTGTAAAAAACTTAAATTTAAGAAATAAAATGAATACGAAGATAATAATTTATTTTTTCAAATTTTTACATATTTTAACATACGTTATATTGGCAATTAATAATCGTTCAAATCTAAGTGTTGCTGCTGCTGAGCTAAGTGAAACCTGTATTACAGCATGCAGCTTATTCCCTAATACAAATTCTAGTTTCAGCCAATATAACGCCATATTTACATTGTAGGTACTTACTAGCTAACATTATAATAATTAAGACAGCATACTAATATGTGTTAGTAAATATTTTGAGAGAATAAGTGTGATTTGTACCTCTCTGAGTGTAGTGTGTCATTGTATGAGTATGATTATAGCATGATACTGCATGATAAAGTTGAGTAGACACACACACCTAAATATGGCTTAACTGCGTAAGTTAAGCCATATTTAGGTGTGTGATGTATGAGGGTGTGTAGTATGTGTGTGTGTGGGAGAGGGTGTGTATTTAGCAAATTTCTAATAATTTTGAATTAGCTAATAGTTGTTAATAAACTTTCTGTATCATCATAGTCCAAAGTTTTAAGCCAGTTTGTAACCTTTAATTTAACCTCAACTCTAGGTAATGAATAGATATCTAAAATATTATTATATAAGTAAGGTCCAAGAAACAACATATATCTACTTCTTTATAAAAGAAGTGTTAATTCGTGTCAATTTTCTTACGGTTGAAGTATTACGTCTGCTTATAAATTCAGAGCCAGGTACCACCAACGTGTGATGTTTCATTATCATTGACTGTATATAAAGTTGTCGAACTGTTAATAGATCATAGACATCGTAAGATTTATATAGAGCTGCAGTTGGAAATAAAAATGATGATACTTTCAAAACAGCACGTTGTGCTCGTTCTAGAGGTAAAAGATTAGTTTTAGGTGCACCGCCCCATGAAGAAATGCATTAGGCCAGTAATGACTGACAGAGACTCAGATAAACTTGCCTGACTAGTTGGTGATCTACAATATGTTTTATCTTTTTAAATATGAACATAGTTTTCCTAACACGCCCGCATAAAGTTTGTATGTGGTTTGTGAAGCTTAAGGTGTTATCAATAGTTTAATTTTTTTCTAATTATGTTATCGCAGTTACAATTTATTTTGCTCAAAGACAAATAAGCCTGATTGTGATACTAGGTCATTACTAAATCAAATCCGTTATCACTTTTTTAGTATTACTTTTTTGCATGTGACTCTATTAAGAAAAAATATCTATTCATTTTTCTTAACTACACCAAAAAAAATTGCAGATGGATTCCCTAAACCACATGACGTAAACGCCGTTAAGATCTACAGATAACCCAAAGGCTCCAACCAGAGGGCAGCGTGCCGGAATTCGTGGCAATACCATGCTGAATGGCAATGCTGCAAAGGCTGTTCACGCATCGCATCGATCAAACGCTGCGACAACTTATGAAAAATTTAAAATACAATGACCTCCCGATGTGTTGATAATACATATTCACAATGAGTTTCTGCTCGGATTCGAAAACTTTGCAACACGAATTACGCAAAACTTATTAGAAGATCCTAAATTATTACTTTAAAAATAGATTCTAGATCTACTTAAACTAAAATAATAATCACTATTTAATATTTGATTACGTTGTTACGTAGCTTCTCGTAATTCGTACTACAAAGTTTTGGAATCCGAGCAGAAACTCATTAATATTTGATTACGTACTTAACAAGCTTCGCGTAATTCATACTGCAAAGTTTTGGAATCCGAGCAGAAACTCATTGTGAATCTGCGTGCAGTTAGGCTAGCATATTTTTGCCGCTTGTGTTATTCCGCTTAACAAGCTACCACTCCAGCCCTACTCAGTGTCAAATGAAGATAAGATGGCGCTAATATGTTAACGCATGTCACGTCCCACACAAGAAGCCTACCCAACTTCCAAAGCACAAGCGTCATTCCGACAGGTCTTTTTCCATCGTCACGCGCAAGACCGCTCAGTTCGAGCACAGCTGCTACGATGGCGGTGGAAAAAATCCCGGGAAAAGATTCATACAGGCTAGCGAGGCGACCTATTCTGCCAGCACTTTTAGAGCAAGACAAACCATGGTGACCTTGTGATCGACTGCAGAATTATACGGGCAGCGATGGGCCTCATAAAGTTTTTTTTTTTCAATGATTATAATACCGAAATGATCAGTGCTTTTGCGACCGTGTGAGAGGTCACACCTGCCCGCTTCGCGACCCCAACCAACGACGATGATTCGTTGATTATCTTATAATTGTTTGTGTTACTCGACACGGGTTAGATTTAGTATTAACGGAGTTCGACCGTACGTGCACCGATTTAGTATATACAACGTGTAACAGAAAGGTGCGACTTAAGGGTGTTAGTTACCAATCAATGTGAACCCGTTGCAGAAGAAAATATTACAAAAAAAAAAATAGGATTTCCATACAAAAATTGGTCACTTGCGTCAGTGACATCGTACGGAGGCCGGATTTTTTTTTATAATTTTGCTATCTAAAATGTGGTCTCGTAGTTTTGGCATACAGTTAAACAGTCAAATTGGGTTGTAAATTAACATGGTATTTAAACATACACTATTTTAAGTAATGCCGTTATCAGTAATTTAATAAAAGTAGTTATTATATTCTTTCAAAAAAAAATTAATACTCTAAACCGGTTTATACTTTAAAGCTCTTTTAGTTCATACAATGCGTAAAAGTACCTACTTTTACGCATTGTATGTAGACAGTCAAATTAAAATTAAAACAATATTGGACACATAAATCAAAAACCTCCACCCTTTTTATCAGTGGTCGGTAAAAACACATTAAACATGCGCTAACAATTAACTATAATGCCACCATTAGAGTTAGCCCATCAACATGACACGGAGGGGTCGCGCAGGTGCCATTTCTCACGGTCACAGGTGTACGAGTTTGTTTGCACTTCACCATTATACGAGGGTTATAAATAATAATACTTAAAAAAAAACTAACAAGTAATACTGATAAGGGTAATAACTAGTAATTCCGCGAACTATCCACCACGATGATAAACGCTTTGCGTCTACTTTTATTGTGTATAGCCAGGTTGTAGAATTCGCTGCCGAGTTCTATATTTTCCGATAGCTATAATCTCGATCTTTTTAAATTGCGAGTAAATCCATTTCTTCTAGGCAAGCGTGTCACACCCTAGACCGATCGCTTACATCAGGTGAGTTGCGGTCAGACGTAAACCTATTATAAAAAAAATATTTATATGAGAAAAACGATATTTTTCCGACATTATTATAAAAATAAACGACACCCACGTCACCAGTCACGTCACGATTTTTTTGATATTCGGAATACGACATATTTTTGATATCTTAATATATGTCGTATTCCGCATGTCTGTACCAAATAAACAGCCAGTTCTCAATCAAAACAGCCAGTTCTCAATCAAAAATCCCCGTAGACTATAAAATATGAAAATTCGTAGAACCCATACACCAAGTTTCGTCAAGATTGGTTGAAAACTGCGACTATAAAGATCGATACTATGGTCTTTTCAAATTGTGAGACAATCTGTTCTATTTCAACCAGCATAATGCTGAGTTGGAGCCGGTTTGTGCCTAGAAACGTATATATTATTTGTGAACTCCCTGTTAGTGCTGGTAGTTTTTTGGTGCAAATTAATTCTTTCTTTCTTTCTCTCTTTCTTGGCAAACGTGCTACATCCTAGGCCGCTTTGTCGCTTCATGTCAGGTTAGATGCGGTCAAGCGCAAGTATATTATCTCAATATGCTGCCTTATCATTAATCATATATATAAAAATAAATGTCACTTTTCGTTGTAATTTTATAACTCAAGAACGGGCTCATCTATCCAAACCAAATGTTTATGATTTGTTTCGGCTATTTAGTAGTTGGTTTATGTGAAGTTCAAACGCAATCGGTCGAGCGGATCTTCATTTGTAACATTTTTATTATTTTACTTTTTAAGTAGCGAAGCACGTACCGGGCCGCTAGTATTTCCTAAAAATCAACGTAAAGCCTAAACCGCTTAACCTAGAGACATGAATATTGGAAGGTGTATTCATTATACATTTAGAATAAGAATAAAAAATATTTATAACGTTCGTTACCTACAGGCAAGTCTTGTTACATTTGACTATTAATTAGGTAGGTACTTAAAGATATTAAACTAAAAAAACTCATTTAAATACTCTTCTAGATCTTATAACATGTAGAGGAGTACCTACTAAGAAAGGGTTATTGGAAATTATACCCCTAAGGGGGTCATATGGATGTTCATGTTAGGAATGTTTTTATATTTTATTTAACGGGAAAAGCTGCGGGGTGACAGCTACTAGTTTATATAAAATGACCGAGATGCTTCCCTCGCTCGGTCAATAAATATTGGTAAATAATCGTCAAACAATTAGCATGCTTGCCCTACCGTTTAAGGGCACGTGTTGGTACACGTCACCTTTTCCAACCCCTCGTAATACTACGTAAATAATAGGGCTGATTTGTCTCGCTTTAAAATTTTACAACTTTAGTCTTTATAGAATTCAACGTTAAAGATTGGATAAAGGTTCAGGAGAAAAAAAATTAACTTAATTGCTTTATTTTGCTTCTACAATTTTTTCAATAATTAATTGAGTTTATTCCTTAGGCTTGCGCTTGAGCGCAACTCGCCTGATGTAAAGCAACGACGCGGCCTGGTATAGGGCACGTTATTTTAGTTTTCACTGGCTTTTTAACTAACAATAAACAAATTTTACCTATATCACCGGTTCGACGTCGCTTTTCGCATCCATATGAGGAAAGCTTGTTATTGCGGCGCGTCAAGCATGTTTGCTAATGCGCGGGTACCGGATTTCTTTGCCGTCATCAGGTCCAGAGTAGCATCCTTCTGGGCTGGGTTGATATGTTGAGGAATGGCCTTCTTCAATGCTTTAGAAAATATTTAGACAGCCCGATTTTTTAATCGAGGCTGTCTGTGCACCGGTTTGCAAACCATAAGGCCGCTATCCCACTGGCGTTTTATGATCGTTGGCAACGTTTGGCATGGCGAGCATTATAGTCCGGTGAAAGCGACGTTAATGTCGCGCACAAGATATTATATGAGCCGAGAACGCGACGTTAACGTTGCGCTCTGGTGCGGCGTTAACGTTGCGAGGTCGCAAGGCGAACGCTTGCCGCTAGAGACTTGCGACGTTGACGTCGCGTCTGCGCAGCGTTCGCGTTCGGCAAGCGTTGGAGAGACGCTAACGCCCGTAAAACGCCAGTGGGATAGCGGCCTAAATGACTATGACTGTGACGATGTTATGTGCCTACTTTACAGAACCTACGATATTTTAAATTATATATTTTAGGTTCAAAAATTTTATTTGAGTTGTGTTGACCAATTTACAACTTGTATAGTATTATTTTTAGTGTACTTTATATATATTAATATGGGTGCCAATAAGTTCAATAACGGCTTTATTATTTATTTTTGTGTGTTATGTATGTTTCCCGATTCCTGAGAAACGAATTTAGATTTTTTTTTTGTTTGAAAGCGTCTTTTCAGTTGTTCCCATATAAATTCGAAATTAATTTGTCTAACCCATAAATAATCAAATCAAAATTTTTCTTTGATTTTTGTGATAATACGTTTTTAGTGCGTAATATTTGTATTCATTATTTAAAAAACAAGGAAAGTATTCAATTAGGTTTGGCTGGGTTTTTTTTTATTAGGTTCGTTTAAACTTTAATTTGATAATAAATATTTGCTAAAAAATATAGGTACAACGTGTAACAAAAACTTGAGACAATACTTAAGGGTGTTAGTCTGCCCATCAAATTGAACCCATTGTACATATAAATCTATGCCATTATAGGAATAAATATTGCAAAATTAAAAAAAACCGTCCTCTACGTTATCTACACGTTTTGTTTTTTATTAGATACTCGCAGCATTATAATCATTTGTCGCTTTTTAAAATTATTGCGTGTTATAAAGAGGGAGGGCATAGATTAAATACCAGGGGGCACCTGCGATGTCAGCCGTAATTAAACTGTGTTATACATATATATGCACCTATATTTGTTTTGTCAAGTCGAAAGTTTGTATGTTTCTTTGTTCCTACTTCACGCTCTAACAGCTGAACGGATTTAGATGAAATTTGTCACGCAGATAGCTTATACCGTGGATAAGCTCTTTACTATTTTTTATCCCGGAACATTGAAGTATTCTCATGGGATGATCAAATATCCACTGCGAGTAAAACCGTGGAGCGCAGCTGGTAATAAAATAATACACTAAGATAAATTTAATCTTCAAGATGGCCGCCACCTCAAAATGGTGATGTCGGGGGTTTTTGATTTTTACTTGTTTACTGACTACTTAAGTATTTTATTTACTAAACATTTTATGTGTTCGTTACTGTAGATATTTATCGGAGACGGCTGCTGTACCGAAGTATTTATTTATGAAATAAATTTGTTTGAAGTTTATTGTTTGTAACACGGCACCGCAGCCCTCATATATATTTCTCATATAATATGAGAAAAATATTTATTCAGACTTAATTAATAATCTCCTGTATTATTTTATCCACAGATGTACACAGCATGGTTCCATTGCTAGCAGCTCTACCACAGCCGCAGTGTCTGCCAGCACCAGCGTCTTATTGTCACCACCTGCCGCTGAGACCTGTTCCGTGTAAGATTGTAGATATTAAACAAGAAAAATAGTCGCAATCTTAGGTTTGACATTTTGTACCGAGCTTTGTGTAATTCTTGATGCTTAGTTTCCCATCCGCTACCTGAATCAGGCTACTGTTTAATCGGATTCAAAAACTTAGCAACAAGATCAAATAACTTGAATCTCATCACAAAATAATAAAGCAAGTGGTTAAAAGTGACTTGAAAAAACATCCGACTGCAAGAACTCTACACCCGTAGTTATAGCCTATGACCGTCTGCAGGTGAAGACGAATCTATTGACAACACTCACATAAATACGACAAGTTGTTTAGGCTCTAGGGCGTGGCAAAGAAATATATATACATACATTCGAAAAAGATAACCCTCCTCATTTCGTAGTCGGGTGAAAGGTGATTATTATTTTAGTTTACGATGTACAATAGATGTTTAATGTCAGAATTTTTCCAATAATCTTAATTAGCTTTGTTTCGTATCAGTAATTTTTCATATCAGTTTCGTATCCAATCAGAGGCTCTATGTAAATCGAGATGCCAGTTCTAATCATCTCTCTGTTAATTACCCATTATAATTATAATCTATCCCCCACAGTGTTAAGTCCATCAACAAGCGACAGCGAAGTGCGTCGCCGTGGAGAGAAACGTCCCATCCCGGCCGAGTTAAAGGACGATAAATACTTCGAGAGACGGCGACGTAACAATCAGGCTGCTAAGAAGTCCAGAGACGCAAGAAGAATTAGAGAGGACCAGGTAAGAAGGATAGACAAGAGCTGCCGTTTCTTGTACAGACGATATTAGAAAAAGAACAAGCAAAATTTAAAATTTCAAAAGTCCCGATACCAATCCAAATTACTTACTTAATACTTTCAGAAAAGTGAAAACTGATTTTCTGCATGTAAAATTAATGTTAGATTAGATTTTTTGAGATTCTTTGAGATTTGAGATCGAATCCTGACATTATAATAATGGGACCACCACGAGAGTGACCCTTCAAACTAAAAAAGATTTATTTTAATCGATTAAACCTCTTCCTTTTTGGAACCAAGCAGTCCTATGCAGAAATGGTTCTTTATATCTGGTTTTCATAGTGCATAGTTCAAGCATGATTCTAGCATAAAGTAAAAGTTGTAGTTTTATTTTTTCATGTCTTTTTTTACTTGTTTTTCATTTTTATTGTCTTTAAAATTTATGTTTAAAACTTGTTCCAGATAGCATGGCGAGCTTGTATGCTAGAAAGAGAGAACGCGTCACTCCGAGCCCACGTCGGAGCCCTACGACAAGAAGCCCTAGCACTGCGCGCTCTACTGGCAGCCAGAGATGACCACGCGGCGCCTTCTTCCACTACGCCGGATTAAACTTGATGCTATGATCTATACTTTTTCTTAAGTAATTTGGAAATATAGCGTATGTACAAGAGAATGCATTGATTCGAGCCCATGTCGGAGCCCTACGCAACTAGAGACGACCACGCGGCACATTCCTCCACAACGCTGGATTAAACTTGATGCTATGATCTATACTTTTTCTTAAGTAATTTGGAAATATAGCGTATGTACAAGAGAATGCATTGATTCGAGCCCATGTCGGAGCCCTACGCAACTAGAGACGACCACGCGGCACATTCCTCCACAACGCTGGATTAAACAGAATTCTACGCGCTTATAAGAATTATAAATAAGAATACTTAGCTAGTTATGAGTATAACTTGAGAGATTTGTCTCCTTCACGAAATTACTTTTTCTTATGAATTAGCGTTAGTAACCAAAAACTCTTGGAATATATACGCAATAGCTATTTTATTTTAGTTAGTACCTAGTCAAAAAATCTAGTTACTTCTTTATCTGCACCAAATTTAAATATTTAAGAAATATATTTTCATTACTCTAGGTCATCCACGTGTTATATTACAGAACTGTATTTAATCTAGTCCTTGTTTTTTATGTAAATGTTATTTGAAATAATAGTTACTACTGTTAATAAAATATGTTCTTAGATAATGTAAAATTACGCTACTTATTTAAACGTCCATATTGTGTGATATTTTAAAGATTTTTTAAGTTTAAAATTAAATAGTTGATAAGGAAACGTTTATTACTTTCATTGAGTAGGCGTCATTTAGTATAAGTACAAAGAAATTATCAATGTTATGTGTAAGTATTATTACTTAATACTAAAAGTATATCATAGTTTTTAAACAACTTATTACAAAATTACCGAGTCTGTCTTCAACTGCATTTCAAAACAAAGAGGCGCCGCCATTCGCCAATGCAGCCATAGATAGAGAATAAAATCTTTCCCGTCACCTTTTCTTTAACGCTAACTATGCGCACCATCTATATAATTATATGCCCTACTTGCAGCCGCTTCTACCTCAGATTTTTTTCTGAGGCAGCGACCCAACTCTGAACGCGTCAGTTGTATATCAATTGTCACTTACACTGCATCTAGAGTGTAGGCACAGAACGCACTCCTATATTTTTTTTTCCGTATGGCAAGGATGGTACGTGAAAAAAAAAAGCCATAGAGCATAGCTAAAAATCTCCAGAAAAAAAAGTCTTTCAAGAAGTTGCGTCACCCACATGTTCTGTTTGAAGTGAATTTTGAGAATAAAATAAATTAAATAGTTGTAATAAACGCGACAAAATGCTGACCGCAACGCGGGTGATCGGCCGAAAGGCTTTGGAGTGTTCAGGAGTTGGATCCGACTTATACACACAAAGAAATTTCTCGTCAATTCTCAGAAGTGTAAGTGACCATTTTTAATCAAAAACGAATGAATATCGCTTGTCACTTAGGCTGGAAATGTCAATTACGTTATCAAATCTTTTAATATTTAGTAGAGAAAATAATGTTCTTGTTAAATACCAAGTAATTGCGACCGGTATCAAAGGGCACATGGATTTTTTTATGCCCCCCGCTGCTCCTATATTGAGTCCTATATTCATTGTATTTGCAGACCGCAGCTCCCACAGTCCCCATCTACCAAAGACATGCACTGCAACATAGAAACAAGTAAGTGTTTCATGTTCTTTCCATAAATTTCATCATAATACTACATAACCTAACTTCGTGTTTCTGACCTTTTTAAGGGTGCTTGATAAGATCAGAAGCGTAAATGCTCATTACATTACATTCACATGACTTTAACCATTTTAAATGGATTTATTTGTTGGTTATGAGTAATATGATGTCTTTCAATAGAAATGACCGGAAGGTCAGAGTTAGTGAGACTTTAGACCTACCAAGTGTTATGAGGATGAACCATGTAGTTTAGAACAATTTAGGGAGAGGTATTGTACACATCAATAGCTATTACCATGATTATACCGAAATAAATGCATTACATTTCAGACACACAAACATCAAATATACAGGAAATTTCTTACATCTAGTGTCACATGTGTCCTGGTCAGGTTTAAGAATATATGACACTTTTTAATATCCCATATTTCACAGTGCTATGCTGGCACACTCTTGTAGTTGTCTTGATATTATTGTGAAACTTGGGTAAAGGAAAATATGGAAAATAATGCTACATTTGCTTTGAGGCACAATAAATTAGTGAGATTTAAAGTAGATTCATCTATTTGAATCAGAATGCAATGTTTGCTTTGAGGTGGAATTAATGACGTTTAAAGTATTCATATTATCCTTCAGTTGTGCAATTTCTGTTTTGTCTACTGCCCATTCTTTGACCCTCTGGATGTCAATGTACCATCAGTTACCCCCATGGTGAAAAAAGAATAGTTTTCATTTCAATTCCATATTTATTAAAATTGTTATAATTTTATAATACAAATTGCTTACTGATTAAACGTTTACACAGATCTGATGGAGTCAAAGGTGCAGTTATTGGTATTGACTTGGGGACGACCAACTCATGTGTGGCCGTCATGGAAGGGAAGACACCAAAGGTATGTCAACATGTTCATTATCAACCTTACTTGCCCACTGCTAAGTCATAGTCTTCTCTTCTGTGCCTTCTCGTCTTTAGATCCTTGGAGATAAATGCTTTACATGGGTTCAAATACTGGTATATACTAACCTACTCTGTAACTACTCTGGACAGAGCATTATGAGTAAACCTACTCAATCATTTCAGAGCCGGAAATTACATTTTGAAAAAAATAATTCATGCCCTGGATTTTTCTAGAGAGGACGGAGACCAGTAGGACTCCTCCCATATAGGAGACCCATGCCCAGCAGTAAGATGCAGATGAGTTGATGCATCTCTAAAAAATCTTAAATAATTATAAACCTGTTTAATAAAATGCACTTGTCTCGTTATTTCTGTATAATATGTAATAATAGGTATCTGGTGGCAAGACAGTGCCCCCACCAAGTCGAGCAATTACTTGTTTCATTTTCAGCCAGGATAGTGTACATCTACAAAAAAAACCATTAAAATGTGATTCATATTATGTACTAATGAAACCTGCATCAGTTGACCTACTTCATTGTGTACAAAAATATCTAATTTCTGTGAATTATGGTGGAATTCTGGTATAATGTGCACTGTCTTTAGCAATTTTGCTTTTAAAGGAAAGTTAACTTTTATTTGTGTACGTAACAAATAAACTTAAAAAGTAGTAGACCGATTTCAAAAATCATTTTTGTCTTAGAAAGCTACATTATCATTTAGTTTATATAGTTAATATTTATTACAGAAAATGTCGACCATTTTATGTGCAAATTTGACATACAAACAACTGCAGAAAATATATTCCTTACAATCTAGTATTAAAATAATTGAATTATCAAGTGAAAAATGGAACAAAGTTCAATGTCCTATCGTTACATAACGCTACTTATCTTATCATAAATAGTATTAGAATAAGATCACATTATAATCTTTACATGACGTCATTTATGCGACAATCACCATTACACATGAAATTTCAAGTTAATTTAAAAGTAACTGCAAATGTCAAATCTCTTTAAAAAGAAATTTGCCATACCTTAATTTCTCTGGCATACTGAATGCAATTGTTAGGCCTCACGTTATTAACGGACACCCGTTAATAACGTGAGGCTCTTAATTTGGGAGGAGAGGATCTTCTCGGCATTTATCACGTAATGTTTATTTCACGAGAAAAAATATAATATTGTACAAATAATATTTAACAAAGTATAGTTATGGTCTGATAAAAGAACTTACTAAAATTATTTATTTCATTTATTAGACTTAAATTTGATTTAAAAACATGCATTTCGAAACATCTCACGCGAGCTTGTCGCAAAATCTGCAATATTGCCCCAAGTAAATAATGCAAGCAAGGAAAAAGTATTAGGCCATCCGCAAAAACAAAAAAAAAACTGTTTTTGTTACTTTTAAATAAAGCATCGCCGATCAGTGGTTACGCCTGTGCGTTTTGCACTTTTGCAGCGATGCTACATCAGTACACGGCACCAGCTAGACTCAGCTCACTGGCGGAGCCTTTCCTAGATACCGTGATACAATATTTGATTTCATTTGGCTATGGTTATGCGGTCTGTAAAATTACAGTCATGCCACTCCGCTGTAAGCCATCCTAAATTACCGCGGTCGCCTTGCGCAATCCATTTGTCAAGTGAAAAAACACATCAATTTCATTACATACTGTTTCTATACAAACAAATCCTTAATTTTCTTTATGTTATTTGTTTCTGGAACATATAATTTGAAATAGCATATTATGTTTCAAGTGTGTCTTCAGACAGCCAAGCGCCTTTTTTTTACAAACTGTAAAACTGCAACACAGATAAATCAAAATATCTTCTCAAAGAAAAAAACTCTTTGTCATTGTCCTTTAGGTAGTAGAAAACAGCGAAGGCTCCCGCACAACCCCATCCCACGTGGCTTTCTCTAAAGAAGGCGAACGTCTCGTCGGTATGCCGGCCAAGCGGCAAGCAGTCACCAACAGTGGCAACACATTCTACGCCACCAAGAGGCTGATCGGAAGAAGATTTGATGATCCTGAAGTGCAGAAAGACTTGAAGAATCTGTCCTACAAAGTCGTCAGAGCGTCCAATGGCGATGCTTGGGTCCAAGGTACAATAATATTGTAATTTCGAGATTTTTTTTGTATGGATCTTCAATAGTTCATATAAGGATTGGATTAATATTAGGATTGACGATTTCACAAAATCGTCAATCTTAAAGAGCTGCCAATAGCGATGTTTGGGTTCACCTTACATTATTATTGTAATTTCTAATAATATTAATTTATTTTTTGGTGAATTAATGGATTAGTAGTTAGCCTATCTGTTTGATAACTGGTGACCTAGTATTTGATTTTTGGTTGGAGCAGGTTTTTGAATATGTTACTGGTGTCTGGGTTTGTAGTGAATGTGGTTTTGAAAGAATGGCATTCCTAATATTGAAGAAATCCTAATGGGAAGTAATGAGTATAAAACTTGATTTATTTCATTTTGTTAAACCTTTTTGCTTTTTACCATATCTGTTATGTTATTATGCATGTAAACTTTTATTAGTGATTCACTTCAGAAACAGAGTATTAAATAAAGATTTCATGGTGAATCAAAGCGTGTCAGGACGTCTTGTGCCATTGTCATTTGACCGAGTTGGCCTCTGTAAACTTTTCTTTTGATATATGGCGCCATACGACTTGTATATTTGCCAGCGTCAAGTTTTTGAATTTTCAAGTTATAAAGCCGAATATCAAATAATAAGTCGACATGTTCAAGTTAAAGTCACATCATGTACCCTAGTAAAGTGATGGACACTTTAAAAGGGTTTCTATGGAGATTTACCGCGAAAATGAAAACTACGTTATAACATTTTTATATCGCTTGCTCACACCTTTTCACATAAGCAAGACCTGTTTAGAATAAGCTGATGATTATAAGAGGTATACCCTATTTTATATGTTAACCTAGCAGACATGAAAATGTTGAGCTAAAAGCGACGTGATGGGTTCAATTTACTTGTGTACTACCACTGTACAACCATTGTCTGTATGCATATATTTTTCTTGCTGTATTGTTTGGTAAGCAATAGAGCTATTTTCCTTTATTCATTCATTAAATGGGGGAAAGTCTCGACGAGCACCCTGCCCTGCACCCTACGATTCGAAATAGACCTAATTCTTCAATGCACAGCCACGGTCATTTGGATCAAGTTGTTGACTGGTGCTTCGTAATCATTGCCACGTTCGCTCCATAAGAAGATAATCGATAAGATTAACTATTTTAATTTTAATGATCAAATATATTTTTCTATGCATCGCCGATCAGTGGTTACGCCTGTGCGTTTTGCGCTTTTGCAGCGATGCTATATCAGTACATGGCACCAGCTAGTCTCAGCTAACTGGCTGCGGCTTTCCTAGATACCGTGGTACATTTATTATTTTAGTTTATTTATCCCTATAAAATCATCGGCAAACAACTTCAAGGGACCTTGAACGACCTTGGCTGCGCAGTAACGATTTTTAAGTGTCTTTGGCAGATTGTATAACTCGGGGCAGGATTTTATTCATAACTTTTGATTCGTCAATCATAAGTGCATATTCCTCACATGTCAAGATTTTAGCTTAAGATGATTTGTTGCTGTTTGTAACCACCAGCGTTATTTTCTGTTGGAACGGGGAGATGACGTGATCACTATACGTCACAATTCGCAGTGATACGTCATTCGTGATTGAAACATAACTTCAACGTGTGCCCAGGCCACGTGACCTCATTATCTGCCAAGTTTTATAACACTCCCCACGCCGTTGGTAACCCGTGGTATATGAGAAGAATCAACCTGTAATCAGAGTAATTTCAAATCTCGAGTGAATAGATTTCTTCTATGCAAGCGTGTTACATTTCAGATTTCATATATAAAAAAGGAACAGAAATAAAACAATTATACTATAATTTTATATTATTCCTTTGGCAGGAAGCGACGGCAAAGTGTATTCTCCGTCACAGATCGGCGCGTTCGTGCTGATGAAAATGAAGGAGACGGCTGAGGCGTACCTCAACACATCGGTGAAGAACGCCGTGGTCACCGTGCCGGCGTACTTCAACGATTCGCAGCGACAGGCCACCAAAGATGCGGGTGAGATTTAAAGAATTTATTTAAAAAAAACGGTATCCACAAGACCAATTTTGTTACCGGCTTCTAACAGGAGGTTATCTATTCGCGGGATTTTATATGTTTTTATTTATGATCCTTGGTTTTCCAGAGATGCCTGGACCGATTTAAACATTTTTGTGACGATTGTTCTAGCAGTTTACATCTTAAATAAAAGTTTTTACTTTATTATGAATAAAATTATTACTACTTCTCCAATTTTTATATGTAGAATTCTCATTGTTGCTTCCGCATGTCGTAGCCAAATATTCCCTATATCTGTTGGTCATTGAGTTTTTTGTGTGATGCAGGTCAGATCGCCGGTTTGAACGTGCTGCGTGTCATCAACGAGCCCACGGCCGCGGCGCTCGCATACGGAATGGACAAGACTGACGACAGAGTGTAAGTACTTTCTCAACGGCAAAGTCCTTGAGCCATAGGCAAACAGCGTGAGACAGCGGCAAACTACTTGAGCTAGCGGCATAAAGCTCGAGCCATGCCAAAAATGCTTGACATGGTTTTAAAGCTGGTGCTGTTCCGCTAAAAATATTACAGCTTGTATCTTGAGCACTCATTGTATTAATAACAAAATTATATATGAGGAAAACTACTGCGATTGTTTTTATTTTAATTGGTGCATCGCCGATCAGTGATTACGCCTGTGCGTTTTGCGCTCTTGCAGCGATGCTATATCAGTACACGGCACCAGCTAGACTCAGCTCACTGGCGGAGCCTTTCCTAGATACCGTGATACAAATACTATTTAAGCGGCTTCCCAAAAAAGATACTTAATTCGATGGTGTTTTTACCCGAAACAAGACAAAAGACGTTTAAAGTTAAGAGGCGTTTATAAATAAGACCGTTAGCAGTCAGGTTTTTTTGAACTCGCTTCAAAGTACTTGTATAAAATGTTTGTTATCTGATTTCACTGAGATGGCTGGACAGATTTCAATTTTATTTTTGCGTTAGATAGCTTCATTATCATTTAGTAACATGGTCTATATTTACTATCTGTGCGAAGCCGGGACGTGCCGGTAGTATCTTATAAATTGGCAACAAATGTTCTAATCTAAGTGTTAATGATACCTTTTATTTATCATATCAGCTGATGCCCACGATCTTATCCGCGTGGTGTTTATACAATACAATATATCTTTATTACACACCAAAAAATTAATACAACAAAATATATATTTATATTTATTCTTTTACATTTACCGCATTCAAAATTATCCCTTATGTTAACTAGGATATAAGCTACCACCATACAAAATATCATTTAAATAGGTCCATACGTTTTGGAGATTAGCCTGTTCAAACTGACAGAGAAACAAAAAAATATAATAACAAAAATCTATTATACTCCTATTTCACTTCTTACATTCCCTTGACTCGATTTTATCATTTATTTTCATTGTACAGAAATTCGACCTCTACAGATAGTGTAATTGTTTGAAGTCCGTTTGAACATTTCTGGAGTATTAGGTACTTGTTGCCTATGCATATAGGTACTCTTATTTCTCACGTTTCTTCTTCCTTCTATAATTTTATTGTATTACATAGGTACCTGAGGTAGGGATTTAACTCTAGTTTTACGGCTTATTGACACCACCAATCATTGGGACTTCAAGTGGAGACAAAGCCACCATCAAACAGATCTATATATAGAAGGTCTTTGTCTCCCCAAGGGAGATATCAGGGGAGACACGGCACCTAAAAACGGGTCTGAAAATGGAAGCTCCATGTCTCCTCCGTTAAGAGGAGACACGGACCCTAGCAGTATCCACTTGTCTATCATCAGGGAGATACCAGGGGAGGCGACTCCGAAGCCGTTCCATGCCGGATGTAAGTTCACCGAATGTGAACGAAACTATACTTGGACCTCTCCAACAATCGGGTACTCTACAGTTTTATTATATGTATATATGATGTCCAACAGGATTGCCGTATACGACTTGGGCGGCGGTACCTTCGACATATCAGTGCTGGAAATACAGAAGGGCGTGTTCGAAGTAAAGTCTACTAATGGAGACACTCTTCTCGGTGGCGAGGACTTCGACAACGTGATCGTAAACTTCCTGGTCGACGAGTTCAAACGAGACGTGAGTGAATTTTAATTTTGTATTGAAAATACTGAATTAGATCCAGTCTGCCCCTATCTATAGAGATGTAGGTCAAGTCTGCTATTTGAATTGTCTCAGAATTACAATTGCATTGTGCCAAAATGGCCGTTTTTACATAGAATAAGCTATGGTTAGTGTTAAACAAAACATAATTTTTAATACTCTGATCTATTTTATGTCGAAACCGAAAAACGGAAATCAGTATACCACACAACAAATAAAACCAAAATTTAAAACTAACTTGAACCTTACTCTTTATATATAAAGATTCAAAGTTGTTTGCTTCTCTCCTTCTTTTCTAACTACCGCGGAATATAACGTTAATTCATAAGTTACGCAGCCAATATACATACACCAACTAAATGAATGTTTTACTGCCGCGAGCAATGAGTTCCTCTATTCATTCCTCACCGTATCGCCCTCTTTTTTCTGCTGTTGTCATTGACTCGGCTTATAGTTGATTAGCGTAACAGGAACAATTGAATTTAAAAAAAACTCAAGTTAAAGGACTTGTTTCATTTTCGGCCAAGACGGTGTACATCTACCAAACAATGCCTAAAGATATGGCTAATATTATGTGTTAATGAAACCTGCATCAATTGCCTACTTCATTGTGTACAAAAATATCTAAATTCTGTAAATTGTAGTGAATTTCTGGCATCTCTGGAAAATTTTGATGTCATGGGTTGACTCTAATCATCTACCAATTATACCACCCTTCACAAATGTTTAAATTGATAATAAAAACGCGAAAAACGCCTTTTCGCGTACACAAAGTGGAAATGTTTTGATTTTAAAATAATTTTGTACACTGTGATAAGTTACGTTATTTTGAATTTGGTTGATAGATTAGAAGTTAATAATCCCTAACGTATTTATGGTATCCTGGCCGGGGATCCATACATTATTGAAACATATCTTTTCCATATGCATCGCCGATCAGTGGTTACGCCTGTGCGTTTTGCGCTCTTGCAGCGATGCTATATCAGTTCACGGCACCAGCTAGACTCAGCTCACTGGCGGAGCCTTTCCTAGATACCGTGATACAAATACTATTTTTAGTTAATACGGGGTGATTCTAAATTGACTGCGTGTATTTAGCATACTGAAAGAATATTATAAAATAAAATACCCGTTTTATTTTTTGTTGAACCCTTTTTTTAACAAAATATTGAGAAATCTTCAATTGAAGTCATGCAAAGCGAACGCGACACTCATGGACATCCTTAGCCGCCCTGGTGCGAAACTAGTCGACGTCGAGCGCATTTGTATGGCATATTCGCGCTTAGGTGAACATATTTCCTAGTTTTTTGTAAACAAAAATACAAAAAAGTACTTTTCATTAGCGAAATATGTTATATTAAGGATGCTGATAAAAATGTAACATGCGTGCGTGCTAAAAATATATGCAGTCAATTTAGAATTACCCCATATACTTTAGTACAAAATAACATAACAAGATACTAAGTTTTAGGGATATAGTTTTTTGTTATATTGCCGCGACACCCTCTCGAAATATCTTCCTTTAGTTTCCAAGTTCTGTGTCCCATCAGTGGTCGTAAAAATTGCAGATGGGGTGAAAAATACCCAACAGCCTTATCGCTGTGGCGGTCAATGTTGAAAATATTGGAACTACACTAGAATGAAAAAGGATTAAAACACTTTAAGCTTTTGAAACTTGTACAAATATTTAGTTATATTTATTTATTTCCCACAGTTAAAAAAAATTATATACAATTTTTTTCGCTCATGATTAATTGTTGTACCATTTTGACCTCTCTCAAAAACTCGCAAGTATACTGTTCATACATTTCGTCCACTGATTATGTATTTTCCACTTGACAGCAAGGTCTGGACATCCGTAAAGACGCGATGGCGATGCAGCGGCTCAAGGAAGCGGCTGAGAAGGCTAAGATCGAGCTCTCCGGCTCGCTGCAGACCGACATCAACCTGCCTTACCTCACCATGGACTCGTCGGGACCTAAGCACATGAACTTGAAGGTAAGGCCCTAACTTTTTCAGTGCCAAAGTCTCAAAATACTTGACAAGCACTAGGGAGCTCCAATGACGTCTATAATTAATTGTCGTGAGTTTTAATATCTTTTACTCAAATAAACACATTATTATTATTTATTTTCGTCTTCATTAGTATATAACTAATGTCTATTCCACAGATGACCCGTTCCAAGCTGGAATCACTGGTGGGTGATCTGATCAAACGCACCGTCGCTCCGTGCCAGAAGGCAATGCAGGACGCGGAGGTTCAACGATCTGACATCGGTGAGGTGCTGCTTGTCGGGGGCATGACCAGGATGCCTAAGGTGAGCTTTTGATATTGTCACCACAGACAGTAATGGAGGTTGATAGACATCTTACCAGAAAGATAAGATAACACAACTCTTTATTTAAAAACCAGCAACAATACATAAAATATGACAAAAGAAAACTTTATACACATAACCAGCTATAAAATGGCGATTAATTAAAGATGTCTTTTATATAGCATTGACCATTGTCGAAATGTGTGTTAACCTATCGCATATACGTTTGGGGAGGGGGGAGCCTTGGTATTGACAACGTTTCAAATTGTTGAGCTCCCCAAGTTGTTTTGTTGTCAAGTTTGACATAAAGAGTCAAACATCTCCTGTGGAAGCATAGTGAGAACAGCCTTAATTTAATCAACTGCATCAGCCTTGAGGAGAAAGACTGTAAAACTGTAGAAGTTTAATCTTCAAATACCATAAAAGTTATCTAGAAGAGATCGCTTTAAGCGATTGGACCGCCTTTTTGTAAGAGTTATCTTTACCCGACTGCGAAAGCAGGAGGTTTATGTTTTTTGAGTGTATGTATGTATATTTCTTTGGCACGCACTAGAGACTAAACGGCTTGTCGTATTTTTGTGTGAATGGTGTCAATAGATTCGTCTTAGTCGTGAGAGTGACACTTGGTACATCAATATTAAAAAACAAAAATTTTCAATGATACACAGGTTTAAAAACCCGACCTCTAAATCATTAGAGGTCGGGTTTTCTAACCACTTGTTGATCTTTGTATCTTTGTAGTGACAGTAAAGAATTCTTGTATTGTCAAATTCAAATTCAAATATAACTTTATTGTAAAAAACTTGATGAGAAATACACGTCGGTGGTGTACTAATAAATACTAACAAAAAAAAATACACAATAACCCTTTTACTACAACTATCTATATAGACATATGAAAACAAAAAAAAAATAAATAAATAAAAAAATATACGTACCAATGAGAGATGTTAAAAAACATAGAAGTTTCAACTAATAACTTATTGACAGATAGTAGTTGTTCAACAAATTCTTAAATATAAAAATAGATTTAGCCTGTCTGACCGACAAAGGCAGCGTGTTCCATAACATGACAGCTTGCACAGTAAATGATGTCTGAAAGAAAGAAATTTATTGTCAGTTTTGAATAGCACCCAGCACACGCCGACGTCGGTCACCAATGTCCGGCTAGGCTGGTCTGTTGAGACAGGTGCCAGAATATACTGGAGACATATTCCCCGGCAGCGTCTGTACGCTGGCGGGTTATATTCTCACATACATTTCTATGTACAATGTTTCTTTTTTTAATGTAGATTACAGGCTCAATACCTAAGGCTGAAAATATAACTTTTTATTAAAAACCAGCTTAACAATGTAAAACTTTTATCAGATGATTCATCTGCGTTATATACCCGAGAAAAAAGTAAATAGAGATCCAGAGAGGTCTATGCCTCTGAAACTCTAAAACTTATTGCTGTGCAAAAATCGAGTAGATCCATGACTGCGTTGCTAAGGTGAAGAAACTCAAACAAACACTTGCGCATATACCAAACAACGGAAGACCAGCGTTTGTTGTTTACAACCAGCATTATGCTGAGTTGGAGCTGGTTTGTGCAAAGAAATTTATATATTAATTATGAAGTCTACAAGTACTAATTAGGTACATATAAATTTCTTTCTTTCTTTCATATTTATTTTTAACAGCTTAAGTTACCATCAAGCAAATGAACCAACCTTACTGACCTCACATAAAAAAAAACAATATAATGACGTACTTATCATATCCCTTTGCCTTTATAGGTACAAACTACTGTGCAAGACATCTTCGGCCGCGCGCCCTCCAAAGCCGTGAACCCTGACGAGGCCGTGGCCGTAGGCGCCGCCGTCCAAGGCGGAGTGCTAGCCGGTGACGTCACCGACATCCTTCTACTGGACGTCACGCCGCTGTCGCTGGGTATCGAGACCCTCGGAGGCGTGTTCACCAAGCTGATCACCAGAAACACCACCATTCCCACCAAGAAGAGCCAAGTGTTTTCCACTGGTGAGTCTTCAATGTTAGCTTAGTGTTGGCCGTTGGCCGGTGACGTCACTAATATCCTTCTGGAATTTATATAATATTTATTGTTTTGTATTGTAAAAAACTTATACTTAAGAAATTAAATAAATGCGAGTAAAATGTTTTGTATGCATCGCCGATCAGTGGTTACGCCTGTGCGTTTTGCACTTTTGCAGCGATGCTAAATCAGTTCACGACACCAGCTAGACTCAGCTCACTGGCGGAGTCTTTCCTAGATACCGTGATACAATTATTATTATATCTCATAACACTCCGACTGAGATACCTGTCTCTTTTTCATTGACTCAGAATGTGACGAGGTAAAAAGAGATAAACTTTTTCAGTGGTAGGCCGTTGTTCTATTGACCTTGTTGCTAAAAATTCGGAGTGTCATAATTTGGTGACCGTTTAAAGCCATTTTAGGAACCAGAAATAATATTTGGTGACCATCTAAATTATACCCTTTTCTGTTATCCTATTCCTATCGCCCCATGATATTTTTTACTAGAATTATTATTCTTAGGTGTATTTAATGTTACACTAAATGAGTATATATTGAGAATACGATGTCTAAAATATAATATATTTTTTACGACAGCGGCGGACGGACAGACCCAAGTGGAGATCAAGGTCCACCAAGGCGAGCGAGAAATGGCTGCTGACAACAAAATGCTCGGTCAATTCTCTCTGGTCGGCATACCGCCCGCCCCACGCGGAGTGCCGCAGATTGAGGTTGGTAACCGCTTTCGTAACCGATATTGTATGTGTATTAACCACGATGGTTTATCCATAACTACTAAAGCAAGCGCGAAATGGCCGCCGACATCTAAAAGCTCGGCCGGTTCGCTTGTACTGTTTTCATAACCGACATTATAGACATTAGTGTGTTTCGTAACCGTGATACAATTTTGTAACTGCCATTTTGATTGTGTTTCGTAACCTTTATTATGGCTGACACACAAACTATGCATTTTGGCGTCATCATAATTGTGATTTGTATTACATCAAGGATATTTTCAATAACGTCTTGCAAAAACAATATACTTTTTAGATAAAGGCACTGGTTTTACGAAATCATAATAATAAAATAGCTCGTGTTTAAACACGGCCCAAAAAGTACCAATTTTACTACCAAAATAATTCTTAACGGTTACCAAAATGGATGGTTATCAAATTACGTTTCCTAAAATAACCTGAACCTACTGCGGACCTTGTTGCCGAAAGTACTCGTATTCAGAATGTCTTAAAAAATATTACCTGTACCTACCTACTGCGGACCTTGTTGCCGAAAGTATTCGTATTCAGAATGTCTTAAAAAATATTACCTGAACCTACTGCGGACCATGTTGCCGAAAGTATTCAGAATGTCATAAAAAATATTACCTGAACCTACTGCGGACCTTGTTGCCGAAAGTAGGCAGAATGTCATAAAAAATATTACCTGAACCTACTGCGGACCTTGTTGCCGTTAGTATTCGGAGTGTCATAATTTGACCGTTAAGCCATTTTAGGAACCAAAAAATGTTTTTGTTGACTGTCTTAGTTATACCCATAATAAATGTGTTTATTTGAGTATATAAATACAAGAGATACATTGAATATTTTTTGTATATATATTAATGTATTTTATTTTGTGAATAATATTTATGTGCTGTGTGTTTGTCAGGTGACATTCGACATCGACGCTAACGGCATCGTACACGTATCCGCACGAGACAAGGGAACCGGCAAGGAGCAACAGAGTGAGTCACATTCACATACATGTTTCTTCTATTTAAACTTCTAGTTAAATATTTGGAATAATTCGGCAGAGGCAAAAAAAAAATTAATTGGACCTTTCCAACAATCAGGTACGCGTGAAAACCCGCCTTCTTAAACAATATGAATCAAACACGCGTTAGTTTTCTAAATAAAATTTGTTTGCCGATCATTGTATAGGTCGTTTTTCATATATGCATCGCCGATCAGTGGTTACGCCTGTGCGTTTTGCACTTTTGCAGCGATGCTATATCAGTACACGGCACCAGCTAGACTCAGCTCACTGGCGGAGCCTTTCCTAGATACCGTGGTACAAATACTACTCCACGTCCAAAGATTCTGACATCCTGTTTCGTAGAAAACTGTTTGTAGGCTGTGAACTAAATGTGTTAGGTAAAAACGCTAACGGTTTCCAGGGCTGTCTACAGTGGTTAATGTCGTATTCTATCTGGATTTCTTCCCAGTAGGTTCTTGAGTGAAAGTCTTCTTATGTGGATGATATTTTTTTTAAATCACCTATTAGTACAAACAAGGTCTGTCACATCTTGTCTTCTAAAAGACATTAGCTTAACGTAGCTCGCTCGTTGCTAACAAAATGTAAGAAACGGATGTTTATACTCACTTCAAAAAATGAGGTTTTCTATTTGTCTGTTTTTTTTTTAATTTCTTATGTTTTATTAAGTTTCCCGATTTCACAGCGTAGCGTTTGGAACGATAATCCTGGACGAAAACGTTTGAGCGTTGTTAAAATCGCTCCTTTGATTTGGCCTATAAAACAATGTTTGTATGGGCACATGCCGAAGTAAATGTCTCTTGACACTTAATTTTTTTTATGATTATATTTTTGTATTATTTGATTAATTAGTTTATGAATAACCTGGTGCTTTTGTTCGTACCGTATTGCTTAATAATTAAATTAACTAAGTTTATTTTTGTCTTACTCTGTAAAAGAAATTATGTATTTCAATTGAGAAAATAAACAACTTAAAACATAAAACATTGATTCCAGTCGTGATCCAATCGTCCGGCGGTCTGTCCAAGGACGAGATTGAGAACATGGTGAAGGCCGCCGAGCAGTTCGCCGCCGCTGACAAGCAGAGACGCGAGAGGGTAGAGCTGAGCAACCAGGCCGAGGGTGTGCTGCACGACACTGAGAGCAAGATGGACGAGTACAAGCACCAGCTGCCTCAGGACGAGGTGAGTGTACCGACAGGAACACACTGACAAGCAACACATACCTCAGGGTGGTACTGTCAGTTAACAAAGAAAAAATAATATGCACTAATTATATTTTACGGCGGTATCGAACTCAATCAAAAACCGTAGAACAGCTTTCACTATGAATTAAAGAAAAAATCCTTTTTTTTTTACATTGTGTCGATGACCGATAAACTTTTTGTATGGAACAGTTGATCTGATAATAAAAGTAATTTGTAATGACGAGTAAAGTGATCACCGTTCGGCTTAGTACCCCTAACCGATTTCGCCAAGTTTATAATTTTCTTAGTTTGTTGGCAGAAAGTATTTGTAACCTATGTAGGTACAATAGATGATATTAAATATAGAAGATAAGTAGGTAAGTAGGTTCAATATATTCTTATATTGAACCTACTTAGGTTCAATATAAGAATATATTGAACCTAGTTAGGTTTAATATATATTAGGTATTTAATATATTAGTAGATGGTAAATTATCTATTGAACCTAGGCAGGTTCTTAATTGAACATATTTTGACAACGAGTTGAATAGCTAAACCAAGCGCCCCATCTAAACCTTACGTTTTTCAATGAAATGTATGGTAAAGCTGGGCGCCAGAGCATATGTTGAAGACACAAACCATGTCTCTTAACGACTTGTCTGAGACTTTAAAAATGTCTACTACAATATTTTATTGAGGAAATCTGATTTATGATTAAACTTTATTGTCAAAAAACAGCAAATTTAAACTAATAATAGAGTGAAATTATTAAATTTTAAATCGAGCAAGTGCGAGTCGGACTCGGGCACGAAGGGTTTTGTACAACATTCATTAAAGTCTGTACCTTATAACATCGATAATTTGTACTTAATAATATCGAGCAAAATATATAAGATTTATTATATGAGAGCATGCTTCAATTATTTTGTTTTAGCAAAAAAAAAAAAAAAATACGTCATATGTGAAAATTTCAACTATCTAGCTATCACGGTTCATGTACAGCCTGGTGATAGTCAGATGGACAGTGAAGTCTTAGTAATAAGGTCCCCTTTTTACCGTTTCGGTACAGAACTTGAAAAAGAATCCTTGTGCGAGGGGGTTTGCTGTGTGGAGTGTTTCTTCCACATTTCCCTAAGATTTTACTGTCTGTGTGTCTGTCACTAGGCTTATTAAATAAATATATGTTTATCAAGGGTGCTTGTTTCTCCTCTAACCAATGTGTTTCTCTTCTAGCCAACGTGTTTCTTCTCTAACTAATGTGTTGTATCTTCTAACCAATGTGATTCTTGTTTAATCAACGTGTTTTTCATCTAACCAATGAGTTTCTATTCTAACGAATGTGTTTCTCCTTTTACAGTGCGACAAGCTCCGTGAAGAGATCGCCAAGCTGCGCGAGCTGCTCGCCAAGAAGGACACGGTAGAGCCCGAGGAGATTCGCACCGCCACCAACACTCTGCAGCAGGCCAGCCTCAAACTGTTCGAGCAGGCTTACAAGAAGGTACGATCATATTAATCAATATCCACATAAATTAAAGTTTTTAGAGAAAGGTGGAGCTCGGCAGCTTATAATTATTTTAAAAAAAGTTACTGTCTACTTCCAGTAAGGCAGGCGCCGACAGAACTTTTTTTAATTATTGGATTTAGTAAAATATACCATGTGGTAAGTTGATATGTTCTTTCGAACGAAAGAGGTTTTTTTTTTTCAATTCGATCTACGGGATCCTAGAAATCAGGTAACAAAAATTAGAAATACAGTCGAATTGAGTATCTCCTCATTTTGGAAGTCGGTAGAATTACATGAGCTTTGTTACATTTTAACCCTCAACGCGAAAACAACGAGGTGTTGTAAGTTTCTGTGTCTGTGGTATCGTAGCTCGCGAACAAATTAATCTATTGTTTTTTTTTGTTTGAATGGTGTCTTGTTTGTGATTTATGAGAATTGGTCTAAAAGGCGATGTTTTTTAGCAGCTCTCTCAATATGGGTATCTAATGTAATGAAAGAGTACTCCACTGGTAGTGATACATTTCAAATCCTAGATGGATGTCACCACAGAATGGCGATGTTAGGGATTTTCTTATTTTACTCGTTTAGTTTTTGTCTTGTTAATAATTTGTTTGCACTTTTTTGAGCCATTACATTGTATAGTAAATGTATTGGTCAAGCAAAAGTGCCACATCGACGGAGGTTCGTTATCAGCTGATGTGACTTGCATAGCGCATTGGTCGATTTAAGCCGCCTACATTTATATACAACAAACATCTATCTATATATATATATATATATATATATATAAAGAGCAAGTCCTGACTGATATTTGCTAGTAGAGCCTAAACCACAGAACTTTAAGACATAAAATTTGAAATTATTCATTATATTTAAAATATAATGAAGTAAGTTTTTTTTCCATTATTGCTCCATTATGTCAACAATAACTGAAAAACTTAGGATGTCAAATCAGTTGTAATTTTATTATAAGTCGCAATATTCTTGTAAACAGTTATAGTGATATTTCAATTAAGAATCTCTTTTTTCAAATTGGTTCATAATTAATATACTGTTGCCTCAAAAAAAATATATAATCTATATCACCAGATGGCAGCGGAGCGCGAAGGCCAGCAGCAGCAGCAATCCACCGAGCAGTCGCAGAACCAAGAGGAAAAGAACAAGGAGGAGAAGAAGAACTAAACACGCGTGCTGAATCCTCGACCAGAGAGGTCTACCAAATATACTATTAAAAACACTTTGGCTTTGAACTGGGGAACTATGCTTATCTACCTACCCACATAAAACAAAAATTGGCAAAATATTAATTATTAGTCATTTTTTGATATCATACCAAAGTGACAATAATATTTAAACAATATTCGAAAAAAAGGCGAAAACCTAACTTTAATCGTGTTTTGTACCAAATAGTTCCCTTGTTTGAGCCAAAGCGTCGCCGTGATAGGTATTAGACGAGTAATTTTCGAGATAAAATGTTGTATAATAAAACTGTGGAGCTCAAATTAATTTTGTTTATTTTTTTTTTTATTCGGAGTTTGTGAAGTTTACAAAACAATTACATTTCTATTGTAGAATTCGGGCATGCGCTACTCTTAAACTTTGAAAGTAAAGTCACAGTTTTTTTGGCTGACCTGCAATTACTATTTAAAAAATGACTGCGTTTGGCCAATATCTCGCCTTCTAGTAGTCTTTGATATAACAGATGCATATTCATCTTGAACTAACCTAGATTGTAGTTTTGCAGAAAACTAGATGTCAGTTAATCAAAGAAATTAATTGTTAAATGACGTCACTGGCGAGTGTATTTAACCAGCCCAGTATTTTACATAAACATGCTCTAGACTTTTCAGTAGCAAAAAAATTTGTGATATATATATATATATATTCGTTTTTATACATTGTATGTACATAAGGCTCCACTAGTACTTTGCAGTTTTAACGTATTTATAAAGATAAAGATTCGAATATATAATTACCTATATTGTATTCGCTTCTCTCAGTTTCTCCGTCTTTGATGTAGATTTTATTATTAATGTTTAGTCTAAAAAGAACTGGTGTTTGCACTAATGTAGATAAAATTGCCACGGGGCTGCAGTTTATTTGCTAATATTTAAGAACTGTAGTCCTATAGCTTGTAGTTGAAACTTAAATATAGGCTGTTACAATTATAATATAATTATTATTATTATGGCGTATGTAGACATTGATTCTTTTATAGCATTTTCTTTTCAGTAGGTAGTGTTACCATACTATGGAAGTAATGTAGGTTTGTTTACGTTGGTTTCTTTTTTCTTTGCATTTGATCCGAACATAAACAAGATTGTTTTCTTCTCGTTTCAGTTGTATTCTATAGAGAAAAAAAATAATTGTTTATAGGAAAATGTTATCAAAGAATTTATGGTAGTTGAATATTTTTTAAAATATGTATGTCGAACGGTTTTTTGGACGCATTTTTTTTTTGTCAAATCTCTCGCCTTTTATTTCTGCATTTAGTGTATAAAAAAATATGTCTCCACAAAATTGTTCTGGTAATTATTTTTGGTTTGTTTTTTTTTTTTGTTATATTTCTCTGCGTACTTTGGTATGTAGGTAGTTTTTTTTTGTCTGTGAATACTTATATTTCATTTGACTTATCGCTTTTGGCTATAACGTTTTGTATTATTTATTCCAAAAAGAAATGTTATACATTAAAAGACTAACACACATTGAGATGACCAATTAAGAAAAAAAACAAAGATTCGAGTACCTATGAGAACAAAATGGATGATTTGGATGAAATGAACTTTGTTGTATTTTGCCATAATCAAAGTTGATCCAATGAAAGTCACATTGAGATCCTTTTTATTTGAATTAGTATCTGTTATTGCGAGACGGACTCGTGGTCACACCGCTTTACCACACCAATGTGACCACTAGTGTTATGTCTTAATGGATAGTGTAAGAAGAGTCTTGCGAACTAGTCGGGGCTCGTCTATCTCGGAAGACAGTGTTTCTCTCTTGCTCGCACTTGGCGTATAATTAATGAGCATGATCGAGAATAGTAGACAATGATAACGCGGAGTTAATCGCAGACACCTCTATTGATATTTGCTACTATATCTGTTTGTTGGTGTGTTTGGTTTATGTTGATCACACCACTCAGTGTAATCATGAGGGAAATAAATTACTTGTGATCACACTGGTGTGGCAAAGCAGTGTGACCACGAGTCCGTCGTCGAAGAATCGAGTAGTGTTAAGTCAGATGAGATATGAGCATGAGTTCGTGTGTGAATGTGTCGCCTTGCGGTTACAAATTGTGAGTTATGTATGATGTTATTAGTTCAGAATAAAATATAATTTACACAGAAATGTTCTTGTTTTTTTCTATATATTTAATGTCTAGAAATGTGCACGAGTTAAAATATGAGCGAGTATCGATAAGAGATAACTTTGATTGTTGTTGGTGCTGTAAAGAAATGATGAGGAAATGTAAGCAAAAGCACATCAGCAGGACAGATTTGCATAATGGCAGACCATGATGAAAGAGAAAAGAGTGTGAGTGGTGCTAGTGCTCATTTAGGATCAGGTTTTGAAAGCAAATGTTGGATGCATATAGACTGATATGTAAAATTCTCTGGGAGCAAAACGTCCTTAATTTAAAATGACTGCTAGTCTTTAGAGCACAAAGTCCTCGTTACAAAATATTCGCAATGTAAGATGTCATGAGGGCAAAATGCACTCAATTTGAAATGTGCCTAATATAAAAAAATCGACCGGTCTTCGAAAATCCAGATGATTTATTTTTTTACAATAGATTTGATATCTTGTATTCTTGGTTGGTCCGATGGCATAATTTGATCGTCATTACGTCAGTGATTCCTGTAGGCTTAGTACACGTAGACCTCTAACCAATAAACCTTTTTCTCTTCGCACCTTTTTTCAGCCAATCGGCAAAGTATTACATGTGGAGCGCCCTGGACAAATACTGATGGGTGCTCTCTATAAGTAAAAACTAACTTCCAAAAAAGGAGATATCCTCTCATGGCATAAGATCGATACCGTGTGGAAGAAAGGTCGTAAAAGCCAAAGTACAAACTTTTCAGGAAGAGCAAAATACGCCAACAAGTGATAAAAAATGTCATAACTTTTTCAATTTTTAACTTATAATCATGCGAACTGGTGAAAATATTTGGTATTTTAATGTACTTTTAAGTAAGAAGCTTATAATCTGGATAAACCAGGGAAGTTAAAAGTTAGCTTATTCTCAGGTTCTTTGAACAATCTTATGTATTCTGCAAGACTGTTTTCATCCGTTTTGTTTTTAATATCAACTTGGCTTGTATTCTGTTTTTAAAAGGTTTCAATTCAATAAATTTTGAATCGTATTGTTTGTCTTCACTTGCAAATCATCAGCTGAAATATGTTTGCTTCTAATGCATCTACTGATACTAAAGTTGCGTTCGCACAATCTCTTCTTCCCATGTAAAACTACGCTGTCGCCTGCCATGTAGATAAAATTACAGCATCAGCTTTATAGTTCGTTTGCGCTAATATGAGAATATCTCCTAGTTTCGTACTAAGCTCAGTGGCTGCATATTTGCGTTTCGTCGGAATGCGCACATTCTCTCTCTTGTGTATAAAATTCTATTCGATCACACTACACCTCAATACCCACTCCTTGCCTCTTCGGTCATAGGACGTAAATGTTGTGCACTTACAAAAATTTCATTTTTAGTACGTAAAAAGCCCCATGTGTCGAATAAAGTAGGAAGAAACAACTTCATAATAAAATTTCATAGAGTATGTACTTAAGTGTGTTCTCAAAATATTATCATATCCTATCAGAACTTGCGACTATTGTATGTTAGCAGGATGGTATCTAATAAGTACTTACATACGCCGATTCGCTTTATCAAATAAATTACACATCAAGTCACAATACAATCATCAACTATTTTGCAATTAGGTTAGTACCTAATACTCTTTAGTTTTAGTAAACTAAAGAGTAGTGACCAGCGATGATGTTTTAAGTGTTCTGTTGTTGAATAAAAATTTATATTTCTCTTTTCTTAAGAATCTTAGGCTATTTGCTCCATATTATAAAGTACTAATCAGTAGGTACTAATTAGTAAGTGTCGACACGAATGTGATCTAATGAACGCGGTGGAAGAAAACCGATAATAATCAATAGTTATTAATAAATAATACATTATAACAAAGGCCATAGAGTCGAAAATTATTTCCATTCAATTTAATAGTGAGAACGACTTTTTTATTTATGACGAATACACAAACGACTAAGATGTAACTCACACTTTCTTTCTCGAGTAAGAAGCTAGTTGCTCAGAAAGCTAGGGAGTAAGAAGAATAATTGTAGTTTAAGAGAAATCAAGACGGCATGAAATAATTTATTAGTGCTTTCACTGTTACAGCCTAATTGTTTTGATTTCGATTGTGATACGCCCATGTTACTAACAAGCTATGATTAAAATGGAGCTTACGTCATTATTTTATCATAAAACTTGTTTAAGACGTAAAAAATACTGGGGGGTATGAACCATTTTTTATTTTAACAATTTTATAACTTTAAATATACAGATCGATAGAGCGCGAAATTTCTAACAAGACTATCAATAAGTCATTTTCGTCAAAAGTGGCTTTTACGACCTTTCTTTCCCACGGTATCGAGATGATAGTTTTCTCTACATTATTACGTGATCGAGTTAAAAAAATCATTTGACACATTAAGCTAATTATATAAAAAAAAGTTCTACGTGAATTCGCACCCCTAAGCACGTGGATAGTCTAGTAGGGGTAATCCGGCTCTGTAGCCAATTGCTCGTCAGTGTTAGGTAAGACGTGCCCAAGTACGATATTTGCATTGCGTCATAATGGTAGTTGCTGTGATAAATATAAAGTTTAATTATTATATTAAGTTATTCTCAGTTGTTTCGTCGACGATTATTTATACATGAGACACTTGCTCATTAATAATTAAATATCGGTGTTTCAGAACTACTACTGCTACTGGGAATTGATTTCCCACTAGTTCTGTGCACAGAAGTAGTTGGGAAAAAATCTCATTAGTTCTATCAACAGAACTACTCCACAGAACAGGTAGGAATAAACAAAACTTAATACTAACTCTGACCTACTATCAAAACAACCATTATGACGTAATGCAATTGTAACAGAAATAACACTTGGGCCGCAAGTGCCTTATATTAAAGGATTAATGAAATAAAAATCACAGTTCGCTTTGTACAAATCACAAATATATTTACATGTCGAACGCTCGTCCTCACGTCAAAACTTAAAACGATCAAATATTCCGCATACGTATCTGTCCATCCATAAACACTATATACCTACATACCTATAGGAAACGAGTTGCAAATACATTGTGCCTTGGGGCTTATATTTTTTTTGATACCCCCTCGAAAGTGACGTCATTTCCGGACAATTTGTACAGGTAGGTAGGTTTATCGGCTAGGGGTGTACTAAGCCGAAAGAGGATTACTATACTTATCCCAAGGAACAACTTTCAATATGGGACCAACCCTGAATTCGAGAAAAATAACCACTGGTCTATACAAAAAGTTTATCAATCGTCGAAAGAATTTATGAAACAGCATATTTTTTTCTTGAATTCAGAAAGTTGTTCCTCAGTATTAGTATCCTTTCGGCTTAGTACACCCCTTACTGATAACCCTGCATAGCATAAGGTAAAACAGTGTCATCTAGTAAAAAAGTGAAGTCACTTTCGGGCGAGCGTTTCAAAAATACAGTCCCAGGTAACTTGAATTTTCATTTGAAAGTGTCGTTGAGACCAAATATCACGCACAAAAAACATCAGAATCTTAACAAACCTTAGATTATTTTGTTATCTGTATATAAAGGCTGAGTCTTTAGAATCGATTGATTATTTACAACTGTTTACTCAATGAGTCAGCAACTGAGAACATCGGGGCTAGCATGGCCAGTGGATAAAAACATACTTGAAACGTCATTTGATGCGCCTCAAAAATTGTCAGATTAGCCGATTTTGTTATCTTTCTTTCTTCTCTTTCCCTATAAACTGATAAGTAAACTAGGCATTGTTAGGCTTGTACTGCAAACATGGCCGTTTATCCCTGGAGAAAGAGAAACACTGAGAAAGAAAACTATTTTTAATGACAATTTGCCTACAGGCGTATTGCATTACGTTTCAATTTAAAATTGAGATGTGTATCAAATTTTAAAATGTCAATCGAAGGTGGATAGGATAGAATATATTTAATTACCGTCCGTGCACAACTGTTTGCCCGATGAACACAGTCTAATGCTTGAAACCTACAGATATCGCTTCCCGCGATAAAGAAAAAAAGAAAAACAGCTGACGTTTAAGTCTGAACAATTGAATCACTTTAAAATAGTGGAAACCGATTTCCATTCGGCAAATCTTACGTCATTTGTAATATCCACTTAGAAAATTAATGTTGTATTAAACAAAACTTAATGGACCGATTTCGATAAAATATAAACGGAACCACCTCCTCTAAATGCTTTCGTACCAAAACAATATTGTTTTCAATCGAATCACAACTGACAAAAATATCAATGACCATACAAAACGAAAACACACATATTCGAACATAGTACCTTATGCTTTGAAAGTCGGTAAATCGGATCGGAACTCGAACAATACAGAAAAATATCGAATTGCGTCCAGCAGCGGGCTGCGGAAAACGATATATACAGGTAACAAGCTTTAGAGACAGCTTTGTGAAGTAGACCCACTCTCTCGCTCGGACATCTCTCTTGTTCCATCCGTCTCAGAAAGCAACGCGACGAAACAGGACAAAAGATGTTAAAATACAAGAGTGGCTTATAAGACAATTAGATTTACGATGTAAACTACATTATCACGCACGATTCTCTACCAAATATGGAATGAAAGTCACGTCTATACAGGATCACTGGTAACGAATGACACAGCTCTTAAGGGAGACTTAAATACGTCGAGACCAACGAAGTTGTGCTACTTTTGAAAATTAGACAGAAATAATCGAGAAGTCTGAATTGTCTCAGGTTAAAAGATTGTCAATTAAGAAATTGATTATCGATGGTAAATCTAAACAAAAACAATAATAACGTTCAAAAGTTTCTCACTCACTGACTGGTAGTTTCTGACTGGATTCAAAAACTACCAGAGCAAGGTATTACCGTGGTTCAAAGTTTTTGAATCCATTCGGAAAGTACCAGAGCCAGGCAGCAGCAGATGCGTCAATGAACGCTTTTCTGTTGAACATCCAATGACATTTTGTACGAAGTTAACATTCTAAAACTGTAAAATGAATGCAGCTTTTCTACGTTGTGAATTTCAGCAATTTCATTGTTATTAGAAACACTAATACTTTTCTAACGAATTATCAAGTCGTACAATAATACTTACAGGCCTTCGATGTACTACAGTTCCAAGAGGCATTCCATTGATGAACAGTAACCCTGACAATAATAGCAATCTATTTCATAGTTCAAGTGAAATTATGACAGTCGATTTCATTAGCTTTTACTGAATCAAATTACTGAACTAAACTACAGAAATGTGAGTGAAAAGAAACCTTGTACACTTTATTAATAACTAGCTATCACCCGCGGCGTTGCTTGCCATATAAAATAGAATATAAAGAAGTTTTAAATTTTGTCTCCATTTGACCCTCTCAGGGGTTTAATTTGCAAAAATATATTTTTAATGCACCCCTACCCAATATAATGAATACAGCCTCCAAATTCCATGTGTCTAGATTGAGCGGTCGCGTTCTGCGTTGATGACTGACTGACATTTGCTACGAGATTCCACGTCAAAGTCTAAGCCGTTGAACATAATGACATGAAATTTGAAGTGTATTCATTATAAACAGTGCATGGGTGTGCTTACAACGAATTACACACAAAGGTGTTCAGGTCCCAAACTAGGCAAAGCCTGTGCTATGGTAACCTGATCACTGATATACATACTTATATACATAATAAACACACAGATCAAACAGACATGTTCATGCACACAAATGTTTGACCTGCGCGAGGATCGAACCCGGGACCAGCGGCGCAGAAGGCAGGGTTGCTACCAACCGCGCCGACCGGACAGTCCTATTCTCATATAATTAAAACAACCCCTAAGGGGGGGTCCAGTGGGGGCTTATAGTCTGAAACATCATATTCCATTGAGTCGGGACAACGCCACGGGTGACAACTAGTAGTTAGACATAGTTTCTAGCTCAAAAAATAGAATGCGTTTAAAATTTATCATAACATAAACTTATTGATAAACCACGTCTTAATTTTGCTGTTTTTTTTCGTGTATTAAGGTTTTTTGTCCCGTAGCGAAAGTCGTATTGTGACCCCCTTTCGCCTCAGTACACCCTAGCCGTACAACACAGAATTTCACAATCACCTAACGTGTGATATTTCTAGATTTTTTTTTTAATTCTAAGATTTACATACAGTATTCACAATTAAAAAAAAAAAACACATTGAAAATAAATTTTATAATATTTACTATATTAGTTGCTTATGGTATAGAAAAGAAAAATTATTCAGTGATTTTTGAAATATTATCTCGTCGACTTTTTTTTTGATTTATATTAATTTCATTGAACATGTGATTTATTATTTCATGTTTCGATTCATTCACTCTCGTAAAATTGGGTTTGTAACGAATACAGGATTATCAATTAAGGTTGTATTAATCCAAAAGGAAACCACAGTAGCTTAACTTAACGAACGACTTTCAATAAGGGACCAACCCGACCAACCAAGAATTGGAGAGCAATCAAAATCAATCAAAAAATATTATCTTACAGCTGTTCTTTTCCTCAGATAACGCCTGGTGCCACACTATAAGTTGTTTATTATGTCATCATGATAAGGACAAAGATCCCCTTTCGGTATAGTACACCTCTGACTGATAAGCCTGTATATTGAGAAAGGGTCACTTTTTTCCCTAAATAAATTCATAGAATGTGTTATGGTATTCAGCCTACTATTTGAAATTCATATTTGAGAATTATTGGCGATTTAAAAAATACCATTTAGTAATTTTAAACAAATAAAACTCATGTAAGGGCACATGTTGCCTGGCTGCCAAGTCTGTTAATCGAATTGTGTTTACAATTGCACTTCAAGAATCGACGTCATCTAATAATCGAAAACAATCAAGAATCGACGACATTCTAGAATCAACATAATTCATGAATCGACATCAGTCACGAATCGATATTATTCATAAATCGACATCATTTATTAATCGACGTTATTCAAGAATCGACATCATTCATGAATCAACATCATTCATAAATCGTCATCATTCATTAATCGACGTCATTCATAAATCGACATCAATCATGAATCAACATCATTCATAAATCGACATCATTCATAAATCGACATCATTCATGAATCGACGTCACCCAAGTAGCGACGTCATTTTTAACTTATATAACTTGACAATAATTAATAACAAACACAAACAATCTATCAATATATGCTTCAACACCAACAAGTTATCCTCCCACATAATACGTACATACGTCATCATCAGTCTATAAGCGCGTCGAGGCGTGACGTCATTACGACGTCATCATGTCGTTGACGCTGGCGCCATTGTTAGCCGTCGTGGTGCCCTTGAGTAGGTCGTTTATGTCGCGCCGGAACATTGACAAGTTTTGTGTGAATCTGAATAGAGAGTTATAATACAATAAACATTTAGTATAAAACGTATAAGAGTTAGCGAGGGAATTAAAAGAGCACAAGGTGAAAAATCTTTGCACTCAAGTGCAACACGTAACTTTTCATACCACCTCATACATATGAAAAATAAATAAATTGAATTAGTTTTTTTAAACTTATTTTTAACACAAGGTTTTAATTTACTTTATTAACAATATGACTTGAAAAGATAATGGCGCGCCAAAACAAATTAAAAAAAAAGTACAGCAAAAAGGTTCAGAGTCTGAGTTTTTAACAAAATAATAAAGGTTGTATGATGAATTCGGCACCATAGAGGTAGAAGTAAATAGGTTGAATGAGGTATTTAATTCACAAACTTAGTGCACACGATATTCTAAATTCAAATTTACTTTATCCTCTAGCGGATAAAAACGGCTTTTGCACTCAGATATCGAAATAGCAAATTACTCTTTCCGAGATGGTAGGATGAAAATATTATTTTTTATTTAATCAGAATGTTATAATTACGTTTTAGAGATTTTAAAATTTTTAAGAAAAGTTCAGCATAATGTTATTTTCGTCAATACTCGTGAAAAAAATTATGTCATTAATTATCTGTATTTTATTTGTTTGTTTTGGTACGGTTCACAGATAAGATACATTAATATTTTTTTATTGGTGGCATCTGACAGTCATAAAATAAATACGAGTTTCTTATTATTATTTTTTAAATAACTCTTTAGAGAGTGAATATAACAATCTGGTATTTTTAGTATTAGCACTTCATTACATTATCTCGAAATGGTTTTCGTATACCCATCACTGGAATGTTGTCAATTGTAGAACAAAAGTTTATTTTATTCGTATTTAAATTTTCTAAAGAAAATGGATGACATGATCTTCTAACTTATAAGGAAAACACAATTTTTAGGGTTCCATACCCATAGGTTCCGGACTCTATTACTAAGGCTTAACCATCCAGCGTCGGTTTTTCTGTCATCACTCTGATCTCACGTGATAGCTAGACAGTTTGATATTTTAACTGTTATTTATGTTGCCAATATAACAAAAAATTCAAGCAATTGGTTAGAAGCGACTTTAAATAAACCCGACTGCTAAATCTATGTATCATCCTAAAATTTATTTTGTTTAAATTTTGGTGTAGCCAGTGTCACTCTCACGACTAAGGCGAATCTATTGACACCACTCACATAAAAATACGACAAGTCGTTTAGGCTCCAAGACGTGCCAAAGAAATATACATACACTCCAAAACATGACCCTTTCGCAGTCAGGTAAAATAAGAATAAAATTAATGTTTTTTTTGCCATTTTTGCTGGATAAACATTGAAATATTTACATAAATGTCTAATTGTAAATTCACAAAACTACTTATATTAAGGGGGTAGTTAGTTACTACTAGGGCTGTCTGCCCCCATTTTTCGTATGTGGGGGGTCGATAGCCATAGGTGTTACGGTCTGCCACCACGTGAGGGACGTCTATGTTACTTGACGCGTTCCAATCGTCACAGTATAAAAGCTCACCTATCCCGGTTCTTGGTGAGCAGGTTGGGTTCGATCCCGGCCATCAGTCCGTTGAACCACTGCGCCAACTGAGGCTGCTTGTCCCTCGGCTGTTGAGCGATCATCTCTCCTCGTATCCGGTTGAAGTGCTCCTCGTTTAGTAATATGAGACCCAGCAACGGTCGAGACATCGACCATTGATTACAGCAGTCTTCGAACATTATCACGTTTAGTACCTGCCGAATGGGAATTGACAACATTTCAAATTTTTAACGAATTATTAACGAACAGTAATATATATTTTTGAACTTGATATTTTCGACTCACAAAATATGGAATTATATTAAAACACTTAAATAATCCATATTTAATATAAAATGTTTTTGTGGGAGCGCTCATCCATGAAAGCGTAACACTTTGTAAATGGGCACTACCTGAACCTTGCACTCTTCTCGGTATGGTTTTATCCTCTGTATCTCTGAGTACACATGCTTTGAGTTACAACCCAGCTCATGTATTACTTATAAGAATTTAAATATGTATCTAAATTCTATTATAATTATTGGCTGTAACTACCTGTGTGTACCTAAAAACATGTAAAACATGGAGGTTTTTCTTTTTTACAATTCCCTATGGGTATCAAATGAATTGGCTTGAGTGGTATAATGCTACAACCCAATTTCAAATCCAAGATGTCCGCCATCACAACATGGCGAATTACCATTTTGTTTATTAAGTATCGGGGTGTATTTAAAAATTTCAATTTGACTTGCCTTAATCGCATTTAGCGACACTTCCACCAGTTAAATGTATAAGTTTTTCAGTTACTTAGAATATATATAAATAGCTTTGAGAAATTTAATAAGATTAGAATATGTGCCTGTGTGAGTGTGATAGGTATAAGTGTGTGTATGTGCGAGTGCGACAGATATGAGTGTAAAATGTATGAATGTGCAGATGTGTGTGCTTGTGTGTGTGACTCACGGTGGCCAGCAGCTGCTGCATGATCTCCGGGCGCCGCTGCAGCACCTCTATGAACATGTTGCTGGTCTCTGGCGCCGGGTGACGTCCCACGCCCACTTTATTGCTAGCTGTACACAAACATACATCATGATAGAGTGTAACGTGTTCATGTCTCATACATTATAGGTGAAGATCAGTATTTCAATCGTAACGGTGGTAGGATGGTAGGCCTATTAGCAGTGGTGGCCGATTAGCAGTGGTGGACTATTAGCATTGGTGGCCTATTAGCAGTGGTGGCCTATTAGCAGTGGTAGCCTAGTAGTAGTAGAGGCCTATTAGCAGTGGTAGCCTTGTAGTAGTGGTGGCCTATTAGCAGTGGTGGCCTATTAGCAGTGGTGGCCTTGTAGTAGTGGTGGCCTTGTAGTAGTGGTAGCCTAGTAGTAGTGGTGGCTTAGTAGTGGTGGTAGCCTAGTAGTAGTGGTGGTCTTGTAGTACTGGTAGCCTAGTAGTAAAGACAGGCTATAGTAGCGGTGGCCTAGTAGTAGTGGTGGCCTAGTATTAGTAGTGACCTAGTATTAGTGGTGGCCTAGTTGTAGTGGGGGCCTCGTAGTAGTGGTAGCCTAGTTGTACTGGTAGCCTAGTAGTAGTGGTGGTCTTGTAGTACTGGTAGCCTAGTAGTAAAGACAGGCTATAGTAGCGGTGGCCTAGTAGTAGTGGTGGCCTAGTATTAGTAGTGACCTAGTATTAGTGGTGGCCTAGTTGTAGTGGGGGCCTCGTAGTAGTGGTAGCCTAGTTGTACTGGTAGCCTAGTTGTACTGGTAGCCTAGTAGTAGTGGTGGCCTAGTAGTAGTGGTAGCCTAGTAGTAGTGGTGGCCTAGTCTATGAACCCGTTGCCTCACAAGCGAAAGTGGGCGGGTTCAATCCCAGGTTCAAGCATAATTAATTACCACACGTTTGAACGATAATGGAAAACATAGTGAGAAAATCAACTTGTCGGTTAAGGTATAAAATAGATTTAGAAGATAAATTAATTCGCCTAACCTCTAGTTTGGCCAGGAGCCTGGTAAACTAGGACCTACATCCCGTACATAGGGAAGACCCTTGAACAACGAAGGTTGAAAAATAAATATATATCGGAAAATAGCTAGTAACAATATAAAACTTACATTTCTGTACTAATTGCTTGAATAAGTATGTGACTATGTGATCCAACGTGGCGCAGCAGCCTGTGCATACACTCGTGTCTGAGAAAAAGAAAAAAAAGTCAGACTTATAAAAACTTCTATAAAAAAAACTGATTCCAAAGTCAGCATTATCGCTAAACACTCGATCTATTTCAGACGACCTTCGTACATCCAGACGAATATACGTACTGATAAATGTAAGCAAATTTAGTCAATCATGAATCATAAAACGCTTTGTTCGCTCATTGACTTATCATTTACTGAACGACGCGAAGTTGACTGACGAGCGGAGTGCAGTACACAGGTAATTTCTTACCTAGTGCAGTTAGTTTCTTACCTAGTGCAGTTAATCCCTCGGATATGGAGCACAGTATGTATAAAGTAGCCTCAGGTTGCAGCGACGCCAAGTACGGCATATGATCCTGCGCTAGCCGCTCCAATAACACATAGTATGTTTGTGACAGTTTTGGGTAATCCTGAAAACAATATTTTCAAAATAACTATACCAGATACTTGTAACACATGTGATGAAAAGTGTTATTTACCATGAAATTGAAACATTGCGTTTATGTTGTCATATTGTAGCGAATACAAATTTGTAGTTTAGCAGTCGACTGTACGACTGCAGCAGTTATGCGACTTTATAAAAAAAGCCACTGAAACGATTTTTTTTATTTAGACCTCTTATTTAAGCTTGTATTACGCATGTAAAAAAATATTGAAATGGCCGACGAATCGCGCAACCAAATGGCGCCATCAAAAATTTTTAATGTTGTCAATTATCGCTGTAGTCTAGGAATTAATTTTAATTTTATATTTGGGGTAATTTTGTCAATTAAATAGTAGAACATTTTTAGAGTTGGACAAAAGTGATGTTTCAATTATATATGGAGCCCCGGCCAGGACAGCGTGCATGATACCCAAAATACGTAAGGGATTATTAAACTTCATGAACCAAATTCAAAATAACTTAATTAATTTCGAATCAAAATATTTCAACCTTATTAACACAAAAAGGCGATATTCGCGTTTTAGATGTGTCAATTTTGATATTTGCGACGAGTGGTACAATAGATAGATGTGACCATAGGATTAAACTAAGGATATAAAAATCTTCCAGGGATACCAGAATTCCACTACAATTCACAGAAATTAGATATTTTTGTACACAATGAAGTAGGCAACTGATGCAAGTTTCATTAATACATAATATTAACCACATCTTAAGGTATATTTTGGCAGACATACACCCTCCTGGCCGAAAATAAAACACGTCCTTTCAAATGAAGTCAATTATCATTGTAATCTAGAAATTGATTTTAATTTTATATAAGGCCTATTTTGTCACATAAACAGTTGGTCATTTTTAGAGTTGGACAAATTTGTTATCGGGCATTGCATTGGACATTTATCTTTTTAGACATTAGTCTTGCTAATTGTTCGTTTGTTAGAACGTTTAATAAATTATAACTTACCAATAGATCGCTCTGCGGTATGCTGAGCAACAATTTAACGAACATATTGAGCGCGTTGTCTAACGCCTCGTCTCCGTACAACCTGCACAAAAATATTTTAATTATCTTTTATACATTTCTTTCTTCTAAGATGTAAGCAATCTGCGTGTTGCCGAGTGGCGGGAAGCTGCCGATGATTGGATCCAATGGCGCACTCTTGTTCCGGAGGCCAAGACCAACTTCGGGTCGCTGCGCCAGCGGAGTAAGTAAGTATACTTTTCTTCATTATGAGATTTTTTTTTTTTGGTTTGTCCCTGACATATGTCAAAATAGGCAGCATTATGATAATCATCGTAAATAGATTTTGGGAAATGAAACAATGTTGTAATTTTTTGGCGGTACAGTATTTGTACCATGCCTTCTTTTTTATATTCTTACTATTGATGCACCACCGACGTGATTGTTCTCACTTAGTCCGATCCATCCAAGGCATCATAAGGCCGCCCAATGTACTACCGATGTTTTGTTCTTGATTGTATTTTATTGTTTATATTTTGTTTTTGGTGTGTGTCCAGTACAGTTTTTTGTAGTTTTCATATTCTCAATTCAGTAAAAAGGGAGTCTTTTTAAATGGATTAAGTGCCAGAAACAAGTGTGTATGAATGAAACTATTGAACGAATTAATGAACGAATGAAGACGGTCCCGAACAGTGCAATAAACAAATATTGCATAGTATTGTTAGTCTTTTAAATGAAATGATCAGTATAATAAATTACCTGAACACTCCGAAGTTGGCGTAGTTCCCGCACAAGGCCGCCTTCAGTATGGAGAAGCAGAGGGAGATTCCCTTCAGTTTGAGCGCGTACATTTGCTTCTTGTTCACTTCCACTGTTAGTATTCTGCTGCCTGCAACAATATATATATATATATATATATAATTATTAGAGTGTAGTAATTAATTGCAAAAGATCTTAAATAACAATAAAGGTACGGTGCTGTGAAAGTCACATAAAAACCATTTCGGGTATCGCAATAGTGTATGTGGAGCGGAGCAGAGCGATTTATTTTATATTAATTCAATATTCGGATACATTGAATAATGAAACATTTCTTACCATAAGCACATATAATGTTGGAGAGCTCCCTGAAGAGCAGGATCCCGTTGGGCGAGGCGACGTCGAAGTGCAGCCGCTGGTTGCGGTTCTGCGCAAGCTCGGCCGTCAGCTTCAGCACCGGCGTGGACACGCACGGCAACGAGTACCACAGCTCGATGCCGCGGAGGAGGATCTTCATGTACACTGGGTAACTGGGAACAAATTAAAATGTTTTTTTACCCGGCGAAGTGCGACGGCGAACAGAATGAGTTTTTTTTTTCACCCAACGTTAAAGAAGCGTCCTTTACCTTGTCGTTAAGAGCATTTTTTGCAAAAATGCTATTTATCACATGTCTGTCAAGCGAATTTCCGGGAATTTTCCTCCACGGGTCGCATTTTTCTATCCATCGTAGTAAAATTGTATTAGGGGGGGTTAATATGCACGTGCCATTTTTGTTGTATTTTACCCGATTGCGAAAGAAGGAAGGTTATGTTTTTCGAGTGTATGTATGTATTCAAATTTCTTTGTCACGCGCTAGAGACTAAACGGCTAGTCGTATTTTTATGAGAGTGGTGCCAATAGATTCGTCTGAGTATCGAGTGATACTGGGTACATCAAATTTAAAAAAGGATATTGCCTAAAAAAAGATCCGACATCCATTATGTTATCACATGCGACATACATCGGCTGTAACTTTACAGTTATTTCGATATAATAAACAAAACTCTGGACGGATTTCGATAAAACATAAATGAGTTCACTTGGGAAGTATAATAAATACCCTTTTATACAAAAAATAATATTTTTTCAAATCCGTCCAGCCGAGTCTCCGAGAAATCAGGAAAAGAAATCATAACAAACAAAAAAAAACACTGCAAAATTGACTAACTTCTCCCTTTTTCGAGACGTCAGTAAAGAGTGACAAGCAACTACAATTGAGCCAGAGCCTGCACAATTTTTAAGTTACTTCTGGTTTTTAAATCAAACAACTGGATATATTTAACATAATTTACATTGAGATCAACCGGAAAGTATACCCATACAAGAGAGAAATAATATTTCAATCGGTCCAATAATTTATCTACTGTGAGAAATGGTCCCTTTCACTCTCACGTGTAGTTTGGTAAGTGCGAACAGTACAACACGTCCCGCGCAAGGTGCAGTTGTTTCCGCGTACTATAATTAAGATACTTCTGCTATTTGAAGTCACTTACATCCAATCGAACAGCATCATGTAAGTTGTTTTAGTATTGAAAGCGAACGCGAGGCCTCTTAAATCCCGCGCCAGTCCTATCAGCGTCTTCTTCGCCTCCTCTGTCGCGAACAGAGGGCCTTCAGTAGGGCCTAGGAGGCCTATTATACTCTCGAACGCCGCTGAAAATAATAACGAGTAAAAATAAATAAAATGATGTTAAAAAAATACATACTATAATCCCGACTCGCTGACAGGTTTAATTGTACACATACAACGATAACACTCAAGGGTGTTAGTCTACACATCAAAGTGAACGCATTATAGAACAAAATTTGGCAAAATTTGAGAAAATTATTGCGTGAGTTGCACGCAATAATTTTCTCAAATTATTTTCAGAACTTCCCCGATCACGTGATCAAGTTTTTTATGGAGAAGCTATTTTTTTTAATTTCGTTAAGTTTTGTTCTGCTGTTCAGTCCAGATACCAATGAAAGAGTCGTTCGTCTCGATCCTTTGGACCTTTCCAACGTTAGGTACGCGTGAAAAAACGTCTTCTTAAACGGTATGAGCTTTTGTTAAGTTGATGACATTACCCGTGAGCGGCATCATGAAGCTGTGGAACCGTTCCTCGTCCTCTCCCAGCTCCACCATCAGCAGTCTGCCCAGCGCGGTGTACAGCATGCTCCGACATCGCATCTCGCACGTGCCCACGCCGGTAATGCCCAGGAACGGGAAGTGTTCCGCCTGGATTTTGAACCGGAATCATGTTTTAATGCAACGCAATAGATTTTTGTTAAATGTGTTTGTCACAAATGAACCATTAATTCATTCATTCAATTACAAGAGTGTTTTTTCATCGTTCCGGAGACAAGTGGAGTTCATTTGTGAAAAGAACAGACCAATAACTTTACTTCAGTTAAAAGAAAGGAGTTACTTTTACAGAGTTCCTACATTCTTTGATTGTCTAATTGAGTGGAGTGGAGCGGAACCGTTGAATATCTCAGGTACTTATTGTGATAGATCAATTCCTTCAAGTCGCGTGAATCAGTTTATTCGGGACAAAAGTGTCGGATTTCACGCCCTTTCGCCGTCTTGAATCAGATGAGATGTGGACAAACGCATGCCCATTCTTTTTCTTAGTCGCTACGCTTCTGACAAAATGGTCATGATCGTCCCGTGGTATTATTATTAGGGCCAGATAGTAAGCGCCTGACGATATTTTGCCATTTTTCTCGTGCGGTAGTCATCCTACAGAGACCGCCTACACCAAAACTGACTAAGTAGCAGTGATAGCCAAATGGTTAGTGAAGTCGATTGCATACGAGAGGTACGTTAATCGATCCTAAGTCAGATACCAAAACAGTCCGACCTGCCGGTGTGTTCCGGCAGCTTTTCTTTAGAGCCATATAAGGCATGCTCCATCTAGGGCCATAGTGTCACTAACTTCTGTGGTAGCCTTTTTTTTATACAACTGGGCATATGCATAGTTGTCTAAAATAAAAAAGTAGGCCCCCTCTTTTCCCTGGACAACGACGCGTCCTATGGACAAACTATTGCGCCAGGAAAGACATATAGTCCAGTCAAATTGGGGTTTGACCTTGACAATAATTCCTCTGTCGCTGAAACATCTGTCTATTAAATTTAAAAATATTGGATTGTTCCTCAGCCGTGATTTATTAACAGAGACTAAAACATTAAAGACAGGGTCAAACTCTTTTCGAAATCTTTCTAGGCACGAAAAATTACCCACAAGACACATCGCTGTCCAGGGAAAAATAGGAAGAGTCTACTTTTCTACCTTCTTTTTCCAAAAAAGAAGGTATGAAGAAGGAAGGTACTCAATTCGACTGTATTTCTTTTTATATTTGTAATCAGATTTATCAGAGACGGCTGGAGCGATTTGAAAAGGGGATGAAATTTAATGACCACAAAAAACCAATCGTTGCCCGAAACAGACTCATCCAAAAAATATAGTATAATATAGTAAAATATACAAATAAATGACACCTGCACCAAAATCTTTTGGGCTATTTAAGTCATGCTTGCACTACAAAAACTTTTCATAACGCAAAAAGGCCACGCGTGCACCAAATTTTGACTAGCAAAGTTTAACACTCCGAATACTTTCGGCAACAAGGTCCGCAACAAGTAGGTTAAGGTTATTTTTTTTTATGGCAATCAGAATACTTTTTTTTTTAAGTTCTTGATTATTTATTTTAGACAACAGCTAGGCAAGTGTCCACTATTTCGTTCTGTTACATATCTCGCCTGTGAGCTTAAATGCTGCCCTCGCATCTCCTGGTTAGCATTGAGAAACTATAGAGACAGATTATATACAAGAGTAGAGTGTGTTTGTTCCGAACTTTCAAACGACGCGGTTGTCTAAGGTTTGCTATAAAATGTTCTTATTCTTTTCTTATATTATATAAATCAATTGCTATTCGTTTGTCTCGCAAGAACTCGAGAACGGCTGCAACGATTTTACTAATTCCTTTTTTTTAAATATACCCTAATGTCCAAGGATGGTTCTTACGGAGAGAAACATTTGAGAAATTACCTGATAAGGTCTAAAAACAAGACTTTTCTATACAATTGGTTCGTAATAATACTTAAAAGTCAAGTTAAACTTTATTAGCAAAATACGAGCAAGTAATAAAAATTATATAGAATCTACTGTTAGGCGGTACGAAGAACGTAGTTAGTCAGCTAGTTTTAAGTAAAAATTTCAACCACTTTATAATTGTTTTTCACAAAGGCTTTAGCCTTCCGCCGTGAAACAGCTTGTACGTAATTAATTAAGCTGGGTCAACAGTAAAAATGTACTTACGGTATGATGTGTGAGCATGAACTGCACCTCCTCTAGTTTGACCAGCTTCCTGACGCACGAGTAACCGCCGCTCAGATCGCTGAGCAGGCCGAGGGTCTTGGAGATGATCTGCTCCGAACCGCCCCAGTATTTCAGGTTTGTGATGCTGTTAAACGACATTTTGAATAGAATTTGGTATTACAATTGATATTAAATTACAATGAATACATTTTTATCAAATCGAATAAAAATGAATCCATTATAATAAGTATGTTTATATGTATTTCTAAGTATGTATATCAGTGATGAGGTTACCATAGCACAGGCTTTGCCTAGTTTGAGACTTGAAGACCTTTGTGTGGATGTTGTCCCATATTACTTATTATTATCATTTAATGAAATGGATTCATTATCCATCAATGAAATAGATTCGTCGTCCAATAATGAAATGGATTCGTCGTCCATTAATGAAATGGATTCATCGTCCATTTAATGAAATGGATTTATTGACAATCTGAAGTCCAGCTTACTTGAATAAGTGTTTATTTGTGACAAAAAAAAGCGAGCAACAAGCCGATCTCAATTCAGAGTAATGCCTGTTCTGTGCATATGTAACTAGACTTATTCTGCGGTTATTTACCCGCGGTGAATATTTGAACAGTCTATGGGAACACCTAACTCTTCCGCAATCAAAAGGTAGGATTAAAAAAAGGCAAATTTTTAGTAATCCTTCCGTTATTCCAGCGTTTATCTAATCTATCCTCGTGCTAAATTTCATCGAAACTCGTTGAACCTTTTGAGAGTGAAGAATTAATAAAAAACACACTCATGCGTATGAGTGTGTTCAGACTTTAGCCTTTATAACCATAACTGTGATTATTGGTATCGAAAATGTCCTGTATTTATAAGTAATAAATATTTTTTTATTAATAGGCAGAGGATTTCTGGTTACTTACTTGTTTACACATTTTAGCATTTAAACGCAAATGTAGTTTAGTCATTTCAAATTAGCCTTTTATTTCTTAAATCCATATGAACTTCGTAAAAATTGGAAAATATCGTACAGGCACCTGCCGAATAGCAGAGGAAATGCCGAGTCGGGTTTCCAATTTAGGTTGTAAAGTAATCTATTCAAAACAACTCACTCATTCCGCTTTTTCGCTCAATACGATCTCATTTCTTTCACGAGCGCTCCGAGCAGCGTGCTGTCTCCGCTCAGCTGCCAAATCGCTTTGATGATACATCTGCATAACAAACACTCTTTCTTTCTTTCGCTCAAATTAAAAGAAACTGATTCTCACCACACGGAATCATAGCAAACGCAACTTAAGTTTGTTTGATTATTTTGATCTTTCACATACATTTATTATCCTTTCAAATTTGCTCGCTCATTTCGGTATTTTCGATTTTTATTCACTTTCCTTTTTGAACAATCATTATCGTCATGAACACGCTAAGCAGATTCACTGACACCATATTTATTTCAAAACGGCTCATTTCGCTTTTTTCGCTCACTGTACTCACATTTTCCGCATGAGCACGCTGAGCAGCCTGCTCTCGTCGCTCAGTCCGAGCACTTCGCTCAGGCGCCGGTACACCTTGCTGTTTTTCTGCACTTGCTCGCCCACATAGATTTTGCGAAATTGCTCGAAAAACGACATCATTGCCAGTTCTAATTTTTCGCAGCCACCCTACAGGAGCAATTAATTTATAAACTAGAATTAATTAAAGCAGATTCTTATACAAAACAAGTATAAGCTTATTACTGTTGTGAACAAAGTTGCAAAAAAAACAATTATCATTTGATTAATTGTACAGTTTTGCTGTTGTCCATTCTTATCTCACACGGGAGTCTTACTGCAAGACTCCCGTGTGAGTAAGACTCTTACTCTATAACAAACCATGGCATTCATTCTAAGAGACTATAAAGTTAGGGAACCTCACCTCCAAATTAAAAATATATTACTTGTCTTTTTTTGCCTCCAGCGATAAAGTTCCATTTTCACACTTCCCTGGACAGCTGTCCAGGTCCAGGAAAGGTCACCAGAAAGTTTGTCTAAAAATACCGGACCTCTCCATCAATTTCATAGCGATGATGATCGAGTGGTTAGTGAGGTCGATTGCCGTGCAAAAGGTACGAGGTTCGATCCTACGAAACATGCAAAAAGAGCCTGAGCTACCGGAGAAGGAAAACATTGTGAGGAAACCATAGCATGGTGCAAGGGTGTTTCCTATCGCTCGCCTGGCTAGCTATCACCCTCAAGTTGTAAAATCTGTTGCCAAGCATCTAACGGTGTGTTCCGGCAGTCTTCCACAAGAGTCAGTGTATTCCAGACTAGGCATGCTCCCTCTAAGGCTACAGTATCACTGACTCCGTGGTCGTGCGAACTTGTATTTGACCACAAGTTCGCACAAAAAAAATCAAGCACTGAGGCAGGCCACTGAGGGGGTTTCTGCAGTGGGGGGCTTCAGTTGAATCCTACATAATCCGGCTGCACTCTAACGTAGTCGATCTTATAGAAGATTTCTACCTACTAAAAAGGACATTACGCGGAATGTACGATCTCCGACGAGGCAAGACATTTTTTCTCTCTTGATGATGGCTTTACACGTTTGTATATTAGCCAGTGTCACGATCTTAGGGGCAAGACATTGTGAACGTATGATTACCTGCGCCAATCTAGTGTCAGTCAAGTCCATAAGCTGTAGAACCCTGCACACTAGTTCACCGTCCATCGCATCGTTTTCGTCGCAAGCGTTGAGCGACGCGCGACCGCCTATGGCCGCGCCTATTATATACACCAGCCATGTTAACTGACCTGTGGATAGAAGAAATATAACTATTTTAACAATCACCAGCAAACCGCTTGGACCAATGACCTTGAATGCGCAGTCAAGGTCATTGGTGATGCAGTGATGAGTTTTAGGTCGGACTTTTAGACTGCAGGGCAAAATATATTCCCACGTCGTCAAATGGGTCTCAGTTAACTTTTAAATTCTGATAAACAAAGTGCTTTTACAAGCATATTTTTGGTAACCTAGCAACACTTACGTCAGCGCTTTTTATCGCCTTAATTTCTTCAGCGCCTTGTCAGGGTGCAGCAGTAAATGCTCAACTATAAGAGTATTCAATCAGTTTTAAATTTACCGCCTATTAAATAAAATATTACAAAACAAAACTTGTAAATCAGCGTCGCCAATTCAAGCCCATGTTGGTCCTTTGAGTCAGATGCGTCCTTAATGTTACCTTGCAGCACACGCGCCTGCTGCGGGTTGGTCTCTTGACTGTATGCGTGCGCGGCTCGGTCGAAGTGCGCCACCAGCAGCTGGCAAGTGTTCCCATACTCGCACCGACCAATCACTGACAGTTTCTCTAGCTCTTGTTGCACCATGCCCACGTCGTCTAACGGGTCTTCTAGGCCGTCTCTGGAAATAGTAATAAGTAGCGATGATGGTCGAGTGGTTAGTGGGGTCGATTGCGGTGCAAAACATGCAAAAAAAAGTTCAATCCCACGAAACATGCAAAAAGATCCGGAGCTATCGGTGAAGGAAAACATAACATGGTGGTAGGGCATTTTCTATCGCTCGCCTAGCTAGCTACGACCCTCAAGTTGTAAAATCTGTCGCCAAGCATCTAACGGTGTGTTCCGGCAGCCTTCCTTAAGAGCCACTTTATTCCACACTAGGCATGCTCCATCTAGGGTTACAGTATCGCTGACTTCCATCGCCGTGTGAAGTTGTGGTCAAATGCCTAGCTGTGTAGGAAAAAAAAGTATAAATGTAGTGAATCTGCCTATGTTTCATAGAAGCTTGTGTTATAACGCCTAAGTTTTTACTGCAATGCCATGTTGTCATAGCCTAATGGGCAGAACCTCGACTTTCGAACGGACAATTGTAAGTTTACGGTCTTAATAATAAACGCGTCTTAACTTCAAACGTCTTTTCTCTTGTCTTATCCGATGGAGAACGTCACGCGTCAAAATAAGACATAAGACGTTTAAAGTTAAGACGCGTTTATTAATAAGACAGTAAATATTACGGTCACGTGTAGATTGAAATAATTAAATCACGCGCTTTACATTGTTGAGGAAAAACATTGACAGGAAACCTGATTATCGGAATAACTATAAGCTAATAACTTTCAAAGATAAGTCCGCTACCCGCATTTTACCCAGCGTGATGAACTATGACTCACCTAACGACGCAAGCGACGGAATCCAATCTAGAACTAATATACGCGTTGGTAACACCCGGAGCATAAGTCTCTAACAGATGTGGCTCTGTTGCTTTCACGTATGGCACTGAAGACACCATCCTCTGCCAGAGAGATAGTAAGTAGTGGACAGAGTTCGGTGCGAATTGCCACATCTGGAATACAAACGAAAACGTCACATATTGTTAGATTAATCAACAAAGTTAAGTCGATTAGTGGCTAGTCATGAGACAAACAAGGACCACGCTCAACTCGAGAGACACCGTGATATGGAGATACAATATCAAGATTTAAAGATAGCGCTGAACAGCAACTTCAAAAATGGGGGAGCTTTTTATGTGTGTTCTTCGATTTTTTAGCCTGGATCGAGTTGGAATTTTGTTTTGTTTCGATTGGCTACTCACTTTTACTTTCTATGCAACCGCGTATACAAATATTATGAAAATCGATAATATGGTTCATAAATACAAAAAAAAAAACCGCCGAATCCAAACCGGCACGCTCTAGAGCCTGAACGGCTTGTCGTATTTTTATTTGAGTGGTGTCAATAGATTCGTCTTAGTCGTGAGAGTGACATCAAAATTAAAAACAAAAGAAATAGTATTAAGGATATTTCGCGCAAAAAGTAATAAAAAAAAACAAAATACATCCGAGTGGGGTATCAAAGTAAAGATTTTTTAATGGTGATTATGAATATATATATATATATAAAACTTATATGTTTTTTTAGATTTTGGAATAGAAAACACGAGTTTAAAGATTTAGCAGACGGGTTCTTTCAACCACTCTATATACCTACGAGTATATTTACCTGCAAGCTCTGCACCGTGAACTTGGCTATCTGCGCTATGAGACGCGGGTAATTGTCCACCATCACCAGCTCGCCCAGCTGGTAGTTGGACTTGAGGCGAGCCAACAGGCGGCAGAACTCGTGATAGTTGGTAGGATCAGACAGACCCTGCAACAAATATATACATTACAATAATTTAAATAAATAATAATAATAATATGGGACAATATCCACACAAAGGTCTTCAGGTTCCAAACTAGGCAAAGCCTGTGCTATGGTAACCTGATGACTGATATACATATATATATATAATAAAATATAATAATAGTTAGATTCCATAGCATAACACCTATTGATAGATTTGATTGATTTAGAGTGTATTTATATATGGGATATCGGCTAGGGGTGTACTAAGCCGAAAGGGGTCACTGTACCCATCCTAAGGAACAATTTTCACTATGGGACCAACTATGAATTTGAGAAAAAATTATCAGCTGTTTCATACATTTTGTCGACGACCGATCAACTTTTCGTATGGAACAGCTCGTTTTTTATTCTCGAATTCAGAGTTGGTCCCATAGTGAAAGTTGTTGCTTAGGATGGGTACAGTGACCCCCTTTCCGCTTAGTACACCCCTAGCCGATAGCCCTGTATAAATACAATTGTTAATTTCATTTATTTATGCAATATCGGTTTTTATTTACAATACAATATTTGGATAACTAACTAACTAATTGAACACATTTCATTTAGTTTTATGGAGTACGCCAAGGCAGAATAGGTTATACTACTCTATTTATGAAAAATTCTAAAAACATATTATTGAGATAGCTTAGGCAAAAAGCAGTCGGAAATCGATAATAAAATAGCATACTAAATTTAAAAATTGAATTCAAAAGTTTCAGCTTTATTAATCTGTTCGAAAACACCATTTAAATAGCAGTCGCCATGATAATTGTCGCCATGTGTCACACGGCTATGTAAACTTAAGAAGTATCATCTAAATACATTAACATACAAAACGTCCAATTGTTTACACAGCCGACTAATGTCATGACCACAGAGCAATATGGCGTCCACTGCGAATAGCGTTTTCGTCAAATTACGCACGAATTACGAAAATGCAAAATTTTAATTCTATTTATGGCACATAAGGATTGAACAAAAATTTTGTGTTTTTTTTGTGGTTCACTAGTACTATAATTGAGACACTTTTTAAAAATGGGTGTAAATACCCTATCCTCGGTGCGAGTGTTTTAAATATTAACATTCAGGCCATCAGCGGCAGGCTTAATATTGGACTCCTGTATATTAAAATAAATAAATCAAATCATTCACACTTGAAGAACTCTCATTCTGACCTTCGTACACACCTATACTTAGATAACTTTTGAAGGGGTCAATCAGGGCGAGATTCTTGGTACCAGCCTCTTCCTCATGCACACACATAAATCTGCCTAAATTCAAACCAAAGTAGCCGTTATTCTCACCTCAGTATGCATCAATATCCTGTGCACGCCGGCGGCCAATCTGTTCAAGAACTTTGCTCGTTCGTTGTTACTGAACAGGGATCGTCGGACCGAGGCGAGCTGGACGAGACACGACAGCGACAGACTCGCGAGCCCGCCGCCTAATGCGTGATACAACTCGAAGAATAGATCCAATGTGGCGGACTCCAGGAACGTTGGACGCCATGACGTGGGTATCTGTAATAATGGCATATTGTTAATACATATTTGTATATTAAAATAAATAAATCTAGATTCATTCACACTTGAAGAACTCTCATTCTGACCTTCGTAAGCATCTATACTTAGATAACTTTGGAAGGGGTCAATCAGGACGAGATTCTTGGTACCAGTCTCTTCCTCATGCACACACATACTTAAGATTTACATACATACTTAAGAATAAAACTTAATACAAATCTTAAGCGAGATGTTCCTTACGTATCACATGAGAGATAAACATTTCTTTTTTAATTTAAAAAGGACAAAGCATATTTGAATGAAATCCGTTGTAGCCATTTAAGCATACTCAAAAACTTTCATATAAGTAATTCAAACGCACATTACCCGAAATATCCTACTTCTTACTAATATTATAATCGCGAAATTTGGTAAGAATGTCTGGATGTATGTTTGTTACTCTTTCACGCAAAAACTGCTGAATCCATTTGGATGTAATTTAGTACGGAGATAGCTTAGACCCTGGCTACTTTTTATCCTATATTAACGCGGGTAACACCGCATGGCGCAGCTAGAATTCAATATAAAACCGATAGACTAGTCTAGCTCGAGCCTTTAGAGTTTAGCCTTGGCTAGAGCATCGTAACCTATAAGTCTTTTAGCTCGCCTTTCGACAGACTACAACTCTCCAAGCTGGTATTTAGCTGATCCATCTCAATAATGCGAGCAGTACTCCATGCACAAACGAACTTGTGTTTTTTGTTATTTTATCCTACACAGCTAGACATTTGACCACAAGCTCGCACGACCACGGAAGTCAGTGCCGCTGTAGCCCTAAATGAAGCATGCCTAGTCTGGATTGTTTTACTCGAAAGTGTGTTGAAAAACGTCGTACGACACTCGTGTGCATTGATCATTACAGCCTCGGCTTCCTAATACTATGATGATATGACTTCCTAATAATACTATTCCTAAGATGATACCGCCTCTCCGGTAATGATCAACTTTGCACACTTGTATCATAATGTACTATGTTCTCATTTTCTTATTTACTTTTGCAAAACTTCCATAAATAAATAAACAAAAAAATATAAATATAAGATATAAAAACGTATAACTATACTTAAATTGCGTGTATATATTTTTTAATTTCACTACACTAGCTCATTACGTCATCATCCCTCAAGACACGTTGGGATCTCTCTTGCGGACTATACATTCCATCTAAACACATACCTGAACAGTGCAAAGATCATCCGATGACTCATCACTCGTGGTCCCAATGAAGTCGAAGGTGAGACAGTTGTGCGCCAACTTCAACAGCGCGGCTATCAACGCGTGCTGACTCTCGTCGTTCATTTCCATTGTCTTCTCTCGCACCGTACCCAGGAGTGAGCAGGACAGGCGGAACACTTCGAACAGCATCGTGTCTCTGGTGGGAAAGAGATGGATAGATGTAGCAGATTGTAATTGACAAGATAAATTGTTATGGAGTTCTTTCGCAACATGCCCAGGAGTGAGCAGGACAGACGGAACACTTCGAACAGCGTCGTGTCTCTGGTGAGAAAGAGATGGATAGATGTAGCAGATTGTAATTGACAAGATAAATTGTTATGGAGTTCTCTCGCAACATGCCCAGGAGTGAGCAGGACAGACGGAACACTTCGAACAGCGTCGTGTCTCTGGTGAGAAAGAGATGGATAGATGTAGCAGATTGTAATTGACAAGATAAATTGTTATGGAGTTCTCTCGCAACATGCCCAGGAGTGAGCAGGACAGGCGGAACACTTCGAACAGCATCGTGTCTCTGGTGGGAAAGAGATGGATAGATGTAGCAGATTGTAATTGACAAGATAAATTGTTATGGAGTTCTCTCGCAACATGCCCAGGAGTGAGCTGGACAGGCGGAACACTTCGAACAGCATCGTGTCTTTGGTGGGAAAGAGATAGATAGATGTAGTAGATTGTAATTGACAAGATAAATTGTTATGGAGTTCTCTCGCAACATGCCCAGGAGTGAGCAGGACAGACGGAACACTTCGAACAGCGTCGTGTCTCTGGTGGGAAAGAGATGGATAAAGAATAAATATTCCACACAGATGTTCAAAATCATCGTTCATACACCCGTTCCAACCGGGAGTCAAACCTGGAACGACTTGTTCTCGAAGCTAGATATAGACATAAAACAGGGAGTAAACACGGGACCCTATTACTAAAGACTTCGCTGTCCGTACGTCTGTCACCAGGCTGTATTTCATGAACCATGACAACTAGACACTGGAGTTGACAAACGTTTTTTTATTCTAAAAGTGCCAAAATAATCTAGAAAAAATACGAGAATAACTGTGTTTTTACTTTTTCTCTATCATTAAAAATGGCTGATAATATTAAGATCAAAGTGCGCATTTTCGTTCGACATAATTTCAAAACGTACTCGGTATTCTAATGCGTGATGACGTCACAGGTCGTGTGCTAGCCGGGCGGTTATGGCCAATTCGTTCACTGACTGCTCGCGCTACGGTTAAAAGCATTATATTATAATAACGCGCATCTTGTTAGTGGCTAATAATCGTCTAATAGTGATAAGAAGTACAATGTCGTGCCTCAGTGTTTTAATCCCAATCTAAAGACACCGGAAAAGCTATTTATAAACGTGTCGAGGAATACAAAACGCAGAAAGAAGTGGATGATAGCTACGCAGAGTTGTTGCAATCACACCTAAAACTACTGCATACTGTTGTGAAGATCATTTTAAATTTTTTTAGTATTTGGGGTATTTCTCTCAAAAAGAGGCGAAACATGCTACAGCACCATTTACTGGCCGATTTCAATAGTATTTGGTACAAACATACAGAATATATTATATAATAACAGATTCCTGATAATGAAAAAATCGGCCAAGAGCTTGTCATTTTTTTACAGTTGTTAAATATCGCGGTGCCTACCTGTACGTCACACGTCGGTGTATTGTCGATTACTTAAGTGAATGTATATTGTAAAATTAACAGAATAGGTTTAATATTTAATAAGTAGGTATTTTAGGTTAGGCACTAACCCGCCAACCTTAGAAAATAGATACATACTCATAAGTACGTACCTAAATAAAAAAACTTTACAAATTCATAGATTACCAATATAACCTGCATTTTATTATTTATTTATAAGTATCTACTCGTAACTTATAGTAATTATAATTATATAGCTTAAAATACATGCTTACTTTTTATTTTAATTCTACGTACTTCAGTGGCCGTACAATACTTATTTTTTATAAAATATTGAGCTATCATCAAGCTATCCACTCTTGGTATATTGTTCGAGTGGCCTTCTTCCATGAACGGTATTAAATAATAAAAAACAATCTTACGAATTAATACTAAGACAACAACAAACTATCTGACACATGCAAGTCTTATTTAGACAACAGAATCTTAACACAGAGCAGCGCGAGAATGTCTTTATTTGTATGAGATTCAGTAGTGGCGAGTGGCGCGCGGGCGTGTTACTCGACTTACGACGTCATCACAAGTTGGCGGGAAGCTCGCCAGTTTCAAAAAGTGGTTTTTAGTTTATTCTTTAATGTTAGGTATATTTTAATGTTACATTTTAACCCTTTTGTGTTCTCCATTGAAATTTTGACAGATGATGTGTTTCTGCCGCTATAACAACAATAAATTTGAACTAATGTTGTATAGATATGGAACCCTTAGTGTGCGAGTTCAACTCGCACTTAGCCGAACTTTTTAAGAACATTCAGCGTCCAGTGAGGCAGTATACCTGAACGAAGATGCGATCTTCCTGTGCTTGGCGAGCGACCTGTTCGCGTCGGCTTCAGACACCTGGTTCATCTCCACCACTAACTGAGAGAGCAGTTGTACGCCGATGGTACATAGCTCGGGGCTCTGAAACCATACAACAAGCGATTATCTTTTTTTTTATTTATCCTACACAGCTATGCATTCGACCACAAGTTCGCACGACCACGTAAGTCAGCGATACTAGATGGAGCATGCCTAGTATGGAATGCAATGGCACTCAAGGAAAGTTGCCGGTACACACCGTTAGGTGCTTAGCGATAGATTTTTCAATTGAGGGTGGTTTTATAAATTATCATTCATATCCACATATCGCTGACTTCCGTGGCCGTATGAACTTGTGGTCCCCAGAAATACCTAGCTTTTTTATATTTAAATGCATACCACTCTGAGTCACAGGGAGAAAGGGGGAGAGCTTAGTTTATTGTGAAATAGATTTCGAAAACACCCGACTGCTAAATCGTTAAACCTATTTTTCATCCATAACTTTGCTTTTTTTTAATTTTGATGTACCCAGTGTCACTCTCACGACTAAGACAAATCTATTGACAGCTCTCACATAAAAATACGTCAAGCCGTTTAGTCTCTAGGGCGTGCCAAAGAAATATACATACATACATGCAGTCGAAAAACATAAAATTCCTTCTTTCGCAGTCGGGTAAAAATATGATTGAAAACTTGAATGGGGTGGATCTTCTTAAATACTACGGCTGGTCACCAAGAGAAGGGCAAAGAGGGAGAATAAACATTACCTACAACGAAGCTAAAGGGTAACCAATAAATCTATCTTTATATTTATAACACTTCTACTGTATGTGTGTATGTCACTGAACTCCTCCTGAACGGCTGGACCCATTTGAATGAATTTTTATGCATGCGTGTTGCACTCTGGATGGTTTAGAGTTGTCCTGCAAAAACCTAGATATCGACTACAGCACCATCTGCCGGGCTGATTTTGTGATTCTAAACTTTGGATTCACAAATCAGCCCGGCAGATGGTGCTGTAGTCGATATCTAGGTATTTGCAGGACAACGTCTGTCGGGTGCGCTAGTATAGTATATACAGTAAGGTTCTGACGTCCAACCTAGAAATCAACGTAAATCCCAAACAGCTGAACCGAGGGACGTGAAATTTAGACAGTGTATTCATTATAGGGTGAAGGTGTTTACTAAGAAAGGATTGGAATTTCAACCCCTAGAATAGGGGTTGAAATAGATATTTATATCTTATTGTTTTTAGGAATAAACGCTAAACCTAAAAGGCTGAAACTAAACATGAAGTTTTTAGTGTTCTGTATTGTAATATGTCATTTTTGTTGATAGCTAATAGATTAAATAACACTCACCCGCAAGAAGTTGGTGACGTCATTGACAACGTTTTGAAAGACGTAATCTTCCTTCACCATGTCGAACCAACTCAGCTTGGTTATACGCGCGAATAACGCCACCAGAGCCTGTTGACATAATTATACAATATATCTATCTTCAGCAAGCTGAGCGTGAGGCGGGATGTCGCGCTCTGCACGTACGTGTGGCGCGTGCTGCGCCGACACCTGCACCACCCTGAGGTGCTGGAGGCGCTGTGCCTGCGCGCGCCCGAGGAAGCCACTGGCCGTAGGAGGTCATTTATTACATTCAGAGTGCCCGAGAACAAAACTTATTTGCTTAGGTTTGCTCCCACATCACGCGCAATAGCTTTGTTAAATAAATTCACAGAGGCTGCAAATAGACTCTGTGAAAATTTTGTACTTAAAAGTTCATGTTCCATAAATTAGTTTAGTGCAGCATCGCCTTGGTTTTACTGTTATGATGTTTATTACTGTGTTTATTCAAATAAATAAATAAAAAATAACAAATCTTTATTGCACACCAGTATTTTGCTGAGTTGGGGGTCGGTTGATAAAAATCAATTGCTGTTCGTTTGTCTCGCTAAAACTCTAAAACTGATGGGCCGATTTAGCTGAGTTTGGTCTTGAAATATTTGTAATACTCCAGGGAAGGTTTAAAAGGCGAGAAACATGAACAACTGTGAGGCGGTACGAAGTTCACCGGGTCAGCTAGTTAATACTAAATGTTTGTGTTTGTCACAAATAAACAATTAATTCATTCAAAAAAAACTGCAATATAATAAAATAACATAATTAACACATTTAAAATAACATTGTTAGTAATTATATGATTACCTATCGACCCATAACGTCCCACTGCTGAGCACGGATCTCCCCTATGAATGGTGTGTAGGCTTTAGTCCAGCACACTGGCCAATTAGCGGGTTGGGGATTACACTTATCTTTGAAAGTTATTAACCTTCTTCAAACAAACCGGTTTCCTCATGATATTTTCCTTCACCATTTAAGCATGTGGTAATTAATTCTAATATGCACATGAGTGAACCTGGGATTGAACCCGCGCCCTTTCGCTCGTGACGCAATGGGTTTACCGACTAGGCTAACTTAACTAACTTAATTAAATGATTAATTTACAAAAAATGGTTAAAGGTGTGTTAAGCCGAAAGAGGGTCACTATACTTATTCTTTCACTATGGACTCTGAATTAGAGAAAAAAAATCAACTGTTTCATACATTTTGTCGACGACCAATAAACTTTTTGTATGGAGCAGCGATTTTTTTCTCGAATTATAGGCTACTCCCATAGTGAAAGTTGTTTGTAATGATGAGTATAGTGACCCTATTTCAGCTTACTACACTCCTGACCGATAAGCCTGAATATTTCAAAACCTGATTTAATTATTTATTTTTAAAGTAAAATTAAATTAATTATTTTGTTTGTAATAAAAAAGGTACTTTATCAATTATATACATTATTTTGAGCAGCGTTCCAAAGAAAAAGGTATTTGGTATAAAAGCATTGTGCCGCACCCACTACGAAAGCCGTGGTTTGAGAGCTGTGATCTAAACAGGTCAGACATTGTTAACGCCTTTAGGCTTCGGTCTGGACACGCTCCATTGAGAGGCTTCGCATTTTTAATGCGAAAAGTGTCCTCTCCTGAATGTTCCGACTGTGGAGTTGTTGAAGACACATACCACATTCTCGCGGAGTGTGTCCGGAATGATGCCTTTAGGGCAACTATAGACATTGATATTGGACAAGTTGAAGTTTACAATAGTATGTTAGCATGCCCAACATCTGATCAGGCTAAATCATTATACAAACTTTATAAGTTAGGAGTTAAGTAAACGTTACGTGTTAGTGGTAAATGTTTAAATTAAGTAAGTGATTATTGTTTTTTAAATACCCGAGCGACAAAAGAAAAAAAAATCATATATATAAAAATCAATGTCACTTAGTTGTAATTTTATAGCTCAAGAACAGGCTCACCTACCCAAACCAAATGTTTAGGCTTTGTTTTGGACTATTTAAATAAATAAATAAAATAGCCTTTATTGCCCCAATTATACTTACACTATATACATTAACATTTAATTTATTCATACTCAAAATAAATGACAATTTTTACTTTCTTAGTTTAAATTGTTTTGTTTGGGCACCCAAGAATGTAGGTTTCTTCTACATCGGACTATTTAGTAGATGGTTTATGTGAAGTTTACACAAAATCGTTCGAGCCGTTCTTCATTGATCACATTTTTATTATTTCACTTTATACGTAGCGACGCAAGTGCCGGGCCGCTAGTGCATTATAAACATACCTGCACGACGAAATTGGCCAGTTTGGGTCTTGTAGCTAAATAGTTGAGCACATAGTTTCTGATGTCCAACCGCTGTTGGGTGGACAGGCTGCCAGTTGATCTGGTAATAAATAAATACAATTTATTTTTATTTAGAAAATTAACACGTGTATTATTCATTTTTTTTTAATTGTTTAATTTAATTAATACGGGTTTTCAAAGTGATAGAACTTCAGTTATTTCGATTTAAAAATCAAGTCTCTGAACCAAATTTGTCAAAATTGTATAAAGGACCTCAGAGCAAAAAATATGCAATCGGTGTCCGAGAAATCAGGTAAGTAACAAAAAAAAATACGTGTGTCACTCGGACACTGGGCGGTAAGCTATTGCATACGCATACGTCTAGTCGCACGCACACAAACACCGTGCCGCAGTCTGCCGAACTGAAACGACGTTAGACGATGCACGGCTTTCAACGGCGCACCGCTGTGCCGGTCTGAGTGAGGGTGTTAGGCTTATTTTCGTTAAGGAATTTCTTGATTCGATCGCCGCGCTCATAGCCCGTGATAAAAGCTATGCAATAGCTTAAAAATTAAAAAAGTGGATCGAATTGATTACCTTCTCCTTTAGTGGAAAGTAAAATAAAGAACACATTTATTTTGTCCATTTTGTTCAACAATACGGGTTTTCACGCGTACCTGATTGTTGGAAAGGTCCAACTATTGTTTCGTTTACATTCGGTGAACATCATCAGGGATGAAATGATTCGTTCATGTGCGAGACGTACCATTGTTGTGACTCATTTCATCCCTGATGAAGTTCACCAAATGAGATACGAAAGTATTTTGGACCTTTGTAACAATCAGGTACGCGAAAAAACCCGTATTTTGTACGAGAAATTATATCAGTCTTGCGACTGGTGATTCATCCATCATTCATTCCGATCCATGTTGCTTTTTACCGACTCACCAAAAAAGGACAAGGTACTCAATTCCAAAAGTATTTTTTTTTTGTGTTTAATAGCTGATAAGATATGTCAGAAAGAGTCAGAACAATTTGAAAAAAAAAAATTGTTGAATGAGTGTACTTCTGATGTGGTCCCATTCACATTTTATTTAGTTTGATTTTCAAATCCAAAAAACTGAAAAAGTTCTCTCGGCGCCTGTTCTAATGAAAGTCGAAAATCAGTTTAAAAAAAAGAACTTGTAGCCTAAGATATTTGCCAGGAACTTTACCTGCTGATGAGCTTCCCCAGGGTGGTGGCAGCGAGCAGCTGTGAGTAGCTGGAATCCGCTCGCTCCAACAACGCTTGGCATTTTGTCAGTGTGTCCGGGGCTTCCTGTGGATAGACCATAGACTTACATCAACTAGGAATATCAGTTTTTTTTATCTTGAACAGCTAGGCATTTGACCACAACTTCGCACGACCACGGAAGTCAGCAATACTGTAGCCCTAGATGCAGCATGCCTAATCTGGAATACACTGGATCTCAAGGAAGGCTGCCGGAACATACCGTTAGGTGCTTGGCGACAGATTTTACAACTTGAGGGTGGTAGCTAGCCAGGCGAGCGATAAGAAACGCCCTACCACTATGCTATGGTTTCCTCACAATTTTTTTCTTCACCGGTAGCATTAGGCTCTCCGGAACCTCGTACCTTTTGCATGGCAATCAACCGAACTAGCCACTCGACTATAATCGCTACATAAGTTGATGAGTGAGTGACACCTCTACCAAGGCTCTTGGCTGGTTGGTGTGGGTTGGCAAGGAAATATACAAAACTAGCAACCCATTCCGGCTTCGCAAGGGTGGACATATTTTTGTTTTATCGCCAAGTTTTTTATACTTGGGTTGTTTTTAGTAGAAATTTGTATAGATCTCTAATTTTATTCTAGTAATCAATATAGTCTATGTCACTTAGTGAGAATGCAGCTTTCTAACGTCGAAAGAATTTATGAAATCAGTTCAGTAATTTTTATTGATTACATAAAAATACGAATCTTTCCTCTTTATAATATTAGTGCAGATGTAGATATACGAGTAATCAACAAACAGTTTTTTATGATTGAGATTGTTTTACTAAATATGAAATGAAGGATTTTTCTGTCAAATTTTACAAAAATAAGCAGATGGATAACACTATAGCTATTCTTCTCCTGTTTCCGGGAACTTGATAATCACCAATAGTTATGTAGAGGTTCTATATCATGTATTTCAGTAGTTTTACTATTTAAAATGACGATTTTAAATTTCAGACGTTTTTCTTGTACGTTATTTTGCTTTTGTGATGATCAACTCAACAAGAGCAATCATAATGTAAATATTAGTCATGAGAACTATTTAACTAAGAATTAATATTAAGTAATCGTTTATAAATGAGATTTATAAGTTTTTTTTAAGTAATTATTAATTCAAATGTAATAAGACTTGCCTGTGATGAATGTTATTTAAAGGTCAATAAATATTACTTTACTTTACTCACAAAGGCATTTTACTTATTTGTCCTTCTGATACAGAGGGGTTTCATGTCTAGATATGTAGGAAACTACAACCTGTACGCAAGTACCGACACTACAACAAACATATAATTTACATTTAAATGAAACTATAACAAGACATAGTTATATTGAGGCATTGAAAAGTTTCATAAACAACATACATACTAGGTTTCAACCGAAGACCCAGTCGATGATGTTTCGGAATACTGCTGCAGTATTTCCTGCCTCTCTTAAGAGTCCACTATAAGGGATCTCTGGACTTGAAGGTGATTAGAGTTGAGGTTCACATCACCTGTTCCACATGAGCCATGAGAAGACAATGTGCGTGGCTCATGTTGTACATAAAAGAGGCAGTACAGGGCTGTTGTAGGAGGTGCAAATGCAGGTGCCAGGAGGCCACCAGTGCATCTTTTGGAGATTTTCAGTGTCCTCCCTCAAGCACTGAGGCAGGTCATGGCTTGAGACACTTTGCTTACTGTCATCAGCTCTACAGTTCATACTAACCTGAAAAGCTACAACAGCCTTCTCGGCCTGCTCCCTGATGAGAGGATCCTGCGACTCGTACAGCTGTTTACACAGCAGCTCTATCTGAATCACCTCCTGCGCACATACAATATTATTACAATATTAGAAAACAACCGGTTTCATTTGTTTAAGGAGGCCTATGTCACTCTCTTCTTGAACTATCTCCGAGCAAGTTAAGTTGATCCATTTCTTAGTTGATTTAGCTACTGAGTCATAAATCTCCCTGTGAAGGTAGTGTAGGTCGTATTAGTCATGCTCGCCAATTTGCATGTTAGGGACTTCAATTATCTTAGAGCTACTTCTCCTACCTCAAAATATTAAATCTTAACTTTGTCACTACTAAATACTAGGTCATACAGATAATAATAATAATATGGGACGACATCCACACAAAGGTTTTCAAGTCCCAAACTAGGCAAAGCCTGTGCTATGGTAACCTGATGACTGATATACATACTTAGAAATACATATATATAATAAACACCCAGACACAGGTCAAACAGACATGTTCATGCACACAAATGTTTGACCTGCGCGAGGATCGAACCCGGGACCAGCGGCGCAGAAGGCAGGGTTGCTACCAACTGCGCCAACCGGACAGTCAAATATTAAAATTATTAGATATTGAATATTTTATTATACAGAACAAACCAAATTCCGAAATATACTTAACCTTAGGACACACTTAAAAATATGATGCAATATTTTTGTTTAGTGCTGGTTAAGGTTGACAATTAATGGCAGGCATGTTTCACTGAGTCTAGGGTATACATACTAGTGTAGACTGTGTATATAGTCAAATATTTTACTCAACTAGTTGATGATGAAGAAAAGCAATAAATTTGTTTTCTCGCCACTACAGCAGTTCTCCATAAAAAGGTTATAAGACAATTTAGCAGTAATAAGGGTCTATATCAAGTAAGAGAGGCAAGTTTATCATCGATAACTTTACGGGGATAGTCTCATTGTGCATGTGTAATTGTGTAGGGATCAAATAGCTTTATTTTTATTTTGACATCGCTGGAGAGATCTTAGTTAACAGCTATAGATTATATTTTGTTCTCTCAACTTTTAAATACTACATAACACTTTATTAACAAGGAATTTTACAAGGTAAAAACAATTTCCTACAATTTTACGGAGTATATTATTATCTTTTTGATGTTCTATTATTTTACCAACTACAGTAGCAAAGAATCTAGTATTGTAATAGATATTGAGTGAAATAGTTAAAATTTATCACCACTAATTAGTAATTAGGCTTTAGTTAGACACGATACCCCCTGGGCGTCGAATCATTCGATTACATTTCAAGGGTACATGGTGCATGTATGTCAACAATAGATCTCAGTTTCTAACCAAAATGCCGGTGAAGTCGAACTATGATATAAATCGCTTAAAATTGCACAAGCTGTTGCATTAGCGTAAGAGAAAGCGCAACAAATAAAGTAACAAAAGAATATTGTAACAATTTATCGAACTGAGGTCCCGACTTCGCATTTGTAAATTGTAATATAAAAATACACTTTTTTTGTACAGTACCCGAAAATAACTATTGCAGAGTTTAAGAAAACACTTTAGCGCTTATATTCACTACTGTAAATTGGTTAAATTCATTTAAAATTAAGCAAAAAACACAATATTATGGTGCTCACCTGTTCTTCAGCCATCTTTGTTATTTTCTCGCATTTGAAATGACGTTCCGGTAAGCACAATCTAGAGTTACCCGATAAATTAAAAAGTGATTTTTCATTTTACCTACAAACCCATAGTCTCAAAAACTTCAAGACTTTTCAAGTATTTCCATTCGAATAATTAGACTGTATAATAAAATTTATCTATGTTTCAGACAGAAGCAGTGAATTTGGAATCATGTTTTTGGTGATATTTGATGATGTTTGTGTGCTAAATATGATTATGGCGTTTATTGGAAATGATAAAATAACTTTTAGTGTTGTTTGTTGGGAAGACTTGTGGGGTTGAGTTGACAAAGCAAGAACCGATGTCCAAAAAACCGCGCTCTGTTGGGCTCAGCTAAATTTTATTTGTGTCAATTGGAACGTGAAAACAAGTACACACATATCTGATGCGTTCACAAAAATAAAACCGGCAGTTTTTGCTCATCACACTGGCAGAAAATCTGAAGAAGATTTGAAACGGAACATGAAAAGAGAAAATTACCCACATGACAGTTTCAAACAAAAAACAATACAAATGAAATTTTTCGTGAAATAGGATCGTCAAAAAAATATGGTGTTTTATTTTCGCTGATTATCATTGAAACAGAATTAACGCACAAGCAAAATGCTACGAATAACGACGATAAGACTAAGAAGAGCGTGGTCTCTTGCACTAGCACTCAGAAATCGAGGCGACTTAAGGAGCCCTGGAAAAATCCATAGACGTGAGTGCCATACAGATGTTTCTAATTTATCTCCAGCATGCTGCGTCGTGGCCTGGTAATCTAAGTCTACCTTTAGCATTCATTAATTTAGCCTTCATAATTTAAATTATAAGAGAGCCGACAGGATGAATAGTGTAAAATTAAATAATACCCACTCATTATCAGTGTTGACTCACCCTGGGCAAACACGAAATATTATGTTGGTATACCTCTAGTCCGGTGCCACACTGGAAGTAAACGTATACGTGCCCGGCTAAAATTTGAGTTAAAAGGCGACGTGGTGAGAGAATTTGCACTTTAATCGTCAGTTTTAATCGTATCCAAAGTTTTTCATTTATTTATGAATCTAAATAGAACTAATTGTCGCATTGTAATCGGTTATTACTTTTTATGTTATGTATTTGTTTTTTATGTTGTGTCCTAGCTGGGCTAGTCTCTATTTTTTACTATTTCTATGTTATTCTGTGACTACGTCGTTTTCTAACGGCGAAAGATATTTGAAATCGGTCTGGTTGTTTTTAAGTTTATTCGTTACATTCAAAAATATAAAAATGCAAAAATACAAATATTTCCCCTTTATAATATGAATATAGAAGTATAGATTTGTTTTATAACATTTTACTTACGTAAAAGTATTTAATTAATCTTATTTTTCACGCCGAAAGAGCGCCTTTACTATTCCTTTTTGACTAAGTTAAATTTTTATATACTTTTTACCCGATTGCGAAAGAAGGAGGGCTATGTTTTTCGATTGTATGTATGTTTGCATATATATGTATGTAGGTATATTTCTTTGGCACGCCCTAGGGCCTAAACGACTTATTTTTTTAACGTCGTATATTTTTAAGTAGGTAAGTGGTGTCAATAGATTCGCCTTAGTCGTGAAGGAGACACTGGGTACATCTAAATTAAAAAATAAATAAGGATGACATACAGGTTTAAAGATTTTGCAGTCGGGTTTTTTGGAAGTCTCTTTTAACCACTTATATTTTTATTGTTTTCTTAATGACGTAATGCACTAAATCAGTAATTAGTAAAAGAAGGTTATTATTCTAATCGTGTTTCGTAACATTTAAATTGTGTCATAAGTAATATTCGAATAAGGTGTTACGGTTTTTAACCAATCTTAATCTTACTTATTACTAATAAGTTTTGCGTAGGTAACCTATATCTGTACCTGTACCTATATCTTTACCTACCTATTTATTTGTATAGGACTGTCTTCAAATCGGATATCCTTAAAAACGGTAGGTACTTCAGCATAACTTTTCAGTTTCTGCTAAAACTGAAAAAATACGCTAGGTCACTGATTAAGACCCTTCTTTATATTTATTTGAAGAAAAATGGCGAAAATATCCATGGAAGTCCAATTGTATACGTTAGCGTCGCCGAAAGACCATAAGATTACAAAAAATATAAAAAATTGAAATGCTCATGGCTCTTTTCGCTATTTTTCAGTATTGGTGGCAAGGACGGCACAGAAAAGCACAAATTCGCGCAAGGAATCTGAATGCCCGAAATGTAAACAGATCATTGATTACTTGTTTAGTCCTCTCAGAACACATGGCGAAATTAGAAGGATCCAGGCTATAATTCTGAAAGATATTAAACGGCTACAAAAATCCATTGCTGACAACCGAAGAGAAGGAAAGTCTGCAGTCCAATGCGAAAGATGCACTCAATTAATAACGGCAATTTTTGGCGAAGATAAATCTTTTGATTCGCTGAAAGTTTTAAGACGCAAACTGCCTGTTGCAGAAGAAAAAATATTAGCGACAACGGCTAAGCAGACTGAAGAGCAACTGGCGCAGAAAATTGAAGTTATTGAAGAGACTCCACTAGTTGAAGCAGAAACGCCGTCTATTACAGGATTCAACGCGCCTCCTAGAGTTTTAGGACAAGCGCATGAGAACTTAGAACATGTACCCCACGTAGCAAACCCTACAGAAATGGTTGCAAGGGACAAACAACGTCATAAAATCGAAATGGTTCGGAGACTGGAAAGCGCTGAAATGTTGGGTAAAGTGACGCCAATTAAGTATGGCGTAATAAATTTTTCTAGCGTTGGTTCTAACCAAGGTGGCAAATCTGGCTATTCGACCGGTAACGATCGGCAAATTGAATACGATTCTATAGCAAAACGATTTCTTGGTATACCAAATAATCAGATTGATGCTAGTTTAATCGCAGAAATGAAAAGGTTAGGAATACCAACGGGATCATCTTGTGAAAACTCATCAATAGAAGTCCAAAAGTCTAAAAAATCTCCAAAACCCTCGGAGAAAATCGAGTTAGAAGCACGAAAATGCGAACAAAATATACCCGTTGCTTTTACTAAAAATAATTCAGCTGAACAAATATTGATTCAAGGATTAGAAGCAACTCAACCAGATGCAGTAACAACACTTCACGCAGAAGGAGTACGGTTTACTGAAGAAATATCTCCAAATCATCAGCAACACGTAGATAATCCATTTTATCACACGGTTAAAAATAAATATCAACCACCCGATAAATTTTCTGACCATCAAGATCTTAATAAGCTTTATACGCCAGAATGTACAGCGTTTACTAATAATTTAAATCCTTATACAAATGCACATTCTTATTATTATGAACCGTCAATAGGTGAGGAAATAAGTCACAGATATGCGCACGATCTTGAGCCAGATTGTTGTACGTATATTGATAGGCCACTATACGATCCACATAAGCCCATTATAGACTCAGACGTTCAGAAAAAGATAGAATTTTGTTCTCAATTATACAGCGATACACATCTTAAAAATATTACTTTACAAAATAAAGAATCAGATACATATCAAATCCCTATAGCCAATCATGGTTCTACCAAATTAGGTAATGGTCCGAATGTAAATCATCATGATACCGTAAAAATGGCGTCTGAAAATATTACAGAATCGCATGGCAAGAAGCATATTACTACTGTCAACGGATCCGATAATCCAAGCAATTATGCAGTTGATAGTAAAAATCTGCCTTCTGAGGATATGTTTACTGATAGGGTTTCTGAAAACCTTTTTAAACCAGAATCTTTGATGTTTTCTCCAAATTCAAATCCTGCTACAGCAGCACATCTCGACGTTCAGGATCCATCTATTGATGGGCAGTCAGTGCAGTGTGAAATTACAAAACGGACGCAAAATATACATGAACCTTTCATAAATACAGCCATAAGAACATTATCTGATACGAATAAGCCTATCACTAAGTCTTACTATAGAAAAAAGATATGTTCTGAAGCAGAATACTACAGCAATGAACTTATTAAAGACGACGCAACACTTAACAAAGAAATTTTAAAAACTGATGTAAAAATTGCAGAAGTACATGATAATATTACAGATCAAGCTGCAGTTGTGTTACACAAAGATAATGTGCCCACTAATAATTTAACAGAAATAAGCATACAAGCTGAGATGTCTGCAAATCAACGTATTAAAGCACTAGATAATATAAAAAAATCACCAATAACCAGTGACACAGTGAAAACATGCAATGAAAAATCTTCTGAAGTCTTTTTTGACTCCAACGTCAATGCACAAGAGACATCTGAAGTATCTACTATTGGTGCATCTCCAATATATTCCTCAAATAAAGCATTGGGTATACTTGAAGGTAAAAGTCAATCACAAACGCGAAATGCAGCATGTGTAACTGATACAGACAACAGACAGATTTTTGACTATTGCAAGCCAATTTTAGACCCTAACTCTGAATACCACAGCTATGCCACTCTTAAAAGTATGGCGATTGAAAGTAAGGAAAAGGAAATAATTCATGATCTACATGAAAACAGACCAGAAAACATGATCGATAGAGAAAGACATATATATGATGCTCATAAGCCTATCATAGATTATAATGTTGAATATGAGGGTAGTGATATCCTTAAAAATGATATTATCAAAAACGAAAATAGTACAGATAAATATGAAACTACAACTTACCCTGAATTAACTCATAATCAAATGTTTTTCCAACCTAATGCTCAAGATTATCAGTTCCCTGTAATGCAAACCTCATATTATTATCATCAAAATAATACATTTTCTGGACAACGGACAGAAATTCACCACGCTTGGCCAAAGGCACAACCATTTCAACAAGAAACTCGACATCAAGAATATTATCAGATGGCAATGACTGAAGCGTATAAACGAAATAATATACCTTTAAGGTATTTCAATGACAAAGATACGAATGAAAATAATCGTACAAATTATCATTTAACTGACCCATTTTCTGCACAGATGACTGACCAGCAAAATGTCTGGCCTAGTACACTTGGAGATAAGTCGGTCACCAAGCAGCAGTCATCTGAACCAAGAAATATACTTACAAAAATATATTCCGAGCATGATAGAGACATCTCACAATCAGAGCTTACAGCAGGGCTCATTGAACAGATACAAGGAGCCCACCTACAGACAAAAGAACAACCGTTGGCTTCTCGTGAATTACCTGTGCAACAACCAAGACCTATAGCATTTCCTTACCAAATCCCAAATAGTTCCTGGAAGGATTTCCCATATTCTCAAGGGCAACATAGACAATATCTGGAAACTACCCAGCATGATGAAGGGGAGAAATCGGAAGGTTTATCATCAGAAATAAAACAATCAAAACGTCTTCATGATATCACTTTACTTAATAAAGATGTAGAATCAAAAGAATTGCGACCAGAAGTCTACAATATTGATCAAAGACCGCATTCACCACGATTTCCATATCAAATTCCTAATTCTTGGATGCATCATCATCCGTATATTCAAACGCAAATGGTGAATATGCAACAAATGTCAGAATATGAAGAAGAAGAATCAGAAGGACTGCGACCAGAATTAAGTAATAAAGAACAAATGAAGAATACACAAATGTTTCCAAGCGCTTGCATGAACAATCCTTGCATGAATGAACAGCCATTTGTTTATCAACAAATTACAAGGAAGTATGTAGGAGAGGAGTCTGAAGGATTGAATTCAAAAGTGTGTAATATTCACCAAAGACCAAACTCGCCACGGTTTTCATATCAAATCCCAAACCCTGGGATGGATCATTATCGGTATACTTATGAAAATACGCCATTTTTTCATCACAAATACTCACATTATGAAGGGGAAGAAGACCAATCATTCCAACCGGAGTACTTCAAGTCTATTCAAGACGAATCCAACCAAAGTAATCCTCAAGTAATAGTCGATGGCAGTATGTATCTCAACGAACAGTATTCAGATGTCATAACAGAAATCCAACAATCAAAAACAATCCGAGAAGTTAAAGAAAACTATCCACTACAGGATGTAACAACTAGACCTGTGGAACAAACCATTCTTTATACCGCGGATGAAGATAAAAAATCAAACAATCAAAGGCCAGAATATTTGCAATTGACCCATGAACATGATTCTGGGCAAAACCAATACTTGCTTTCTCAGCCTAAAAGCCATCAACAGGGTAGCCATCTTTCCGAACGTCAAACATCACTAACGACATCTTTAGATACTTCCGAAGAAACCAGCGAGTCTTCAGCAAATAATCCCAAATCAATGCAAAACTCAGCTAATAAAGCAAATATTGAGGAAACAGACCAACTAGATGGCATCTCTATGGAAAATTGGATAGCAAATCTAACGCCAGGAAATTACCCTGGACAGGGACCTCATTGGATGTGCTCCAAAAATCCTTATAACTACCATCAAAGCTTTACATATTATGGATATCCATCTCAACAAAATCCAAACATATGGGTAAATTCATTTCCGTCTGGAGGAACATTAACGTCATACCAAGTAGAGAATTCACAAACCATTCAAAAAACGCCCAGAAAACAAGACGATAACTTTAAGTTCTTTATATCCCCGGACCAAAAGACACCTCTTCAAGCTACGGAAATAAGACCTGATTTAACTAATTCTTTAGGTCCGGAATCATCACCACCGGTGGAACCTACAGCCGCTTTCGTTTCACTGCCACAAGGGCAATGGAGGGCAGGTACATATTCAAATCCTAATGGAGATTCCTTCTCCGAAAACATAAGTACATTCAGTCCACTGAAACACGTACATTCTGAGCCTAAGGATCAAAATATGCCTCTTTCGGAGGTTTTGAAAGAGGTCAGGAGACGTACTCGCCAAGAATTTTTAGCTAAATGGGCGCAAATGCAAACTGAAGGGAAGTGTAATACAAAGAAGCCGCCATGTCCGCCGCCCCCACCTACGTGTCCCAGGACGACTCCCCCACCGCAGCCGCCGTGTCCGCCCCCACCGCCACCCTGCCCCAGACCTTGCAAACCTCGTTGCCCGCCTCCTTGCATACCACCAAGAGTGCAATGCCCTCCCCGGCAAACTCCTTCGTGTCCTCCACCGAAAGCCCCAACTTGCAAGTTCGAGAGCATATCTTTAGGAGATACATTGCATCACATTTTTATACAGGTCTGGGAGCTCGGAATTACAAGGCTTATCCATAGACGAACCAATGATCAACCGCAGATGGCAGGTGCTACAAAAGCGGTAATGACAGAACAAGCGAAGGCCCAACTCCAGATGTTAGGAAATAATTTTTCAGCGATGTATGGTTCTGTCTTATGGAGATTCTTTTGGAGATTGGAAACGCTTGCACTAGCCAGAGGGTTTGAACCTTGGGTACCGGTTCCGTCTTGGCCTATACCCGAGAAAGAAAAAGAGCAACCATTTGTCTGTCCTAAAAAGGGCTGCCCGCAGCGTCAAGCCCCTAGATCCGAGAAACTCTGTGACCGCTCGAGCTTGCCTGTCGGTAATCCTTGCTTAGGTTTCCCACATAAATTTCGGAAAAGTTGAATAAATCAAAAATAAGTAACAATTTTTACCGTCTTATGAAACGGTAATGTAGACAGTACTATTTCAATTCTATGTTTTAATGATAAACAGCGAGAATAAATGCGATAAAATATAAATGCATTTGAGTTTATTACTTCGTAGCCAGATAAGTAAGAGAAATACTTTTAGAGAGAAGATTCGATGTTCATGGAATATTTTAGAAGTTCCTGGAATACCATTATATTAGGTTATCGGCTAGGGTTGAACTAACTAAGCCTAAAGGAGGTCACACAGGCAGGAGGGAAATCATAAAATCATCGTAAGCAGATTTCACAAATAAAATCTCTGAATACTAGAAAAACAAATCAGTTTTATAGGCTTATATTTAATATGAACTTATAAAACATGATAAAATTTTAACTAAAACTATACAAAGTTATAAACTATATGTACAAAAGCAATATCCAAAAATCAAAACTAACTTGAATCTAAACCACTGCCAGTTGGTAGAGTACCCAAAATGCTGGCCCCAGGTAGAGGCCAGCATTTTGATCTCGAGAAGCGTCAACTAGACGCTTTGTTAGGGCTTTAAAAAATAATTTAAAAGTATAAATATATAAGTTATAAGCTTATATTAAGTTATGTCGTAAAATTGGAAAGCAGTTTACTAAAAAGTCAAATGTGCTTATAAAATACAGCTTATAATTTCTCGAATTCTGGGTTGGTCGTTAGATTGAATCATTCCCGCAGCTTCTACTATAGAACCGACGACCGTTGGATTCGAGGGAAAATAATGCTTTACTAAGCGTTTTTCTCCTTTCGTCTGTATGTTTAATTTTTTTACCTGGATTCCTACGTTTATTTCCACTTGTTCTTTGGAGTAGCTGTTATTGGGATTTTTTTCCCACTAGTTCTGTTACACCGATATTTAATTTTTAATTATATTAAAATAATCGATATTAATTTTTTAATGAGCAAGTGTCGCATGTACAAATTATCATCCAAGAAACAAAGGAGCATCGCAGAAACTAGTGAATGTGGAAGAAACAAAGTAGGAGAACATTTTTTGACTTGGTTGCAAGTACTTGTAAGCGGCCTAATCAATTGTTCTGATGACGAAATAACATTAAAAAAATTACCTATTATTGTATATACATATCCAACTTAGTTGGAACGAGGCAACTTTAAGCTTATCTTTTAAAGTTATAGCGGTGAGTGAAAAATTAAGGACTTCTACAAAACTACACATCCTCACTCAATACTTCTTACAAAGAAATTTTTAAATGAAGCGTTTTAGTAAAGTTGGAATGTTTTGGATAAATCTACACAGCTACATATAGTGGATAACGAAGTATTAATGACTGAATATACCGTGATAGCAGATGATATTTATGATGCCAATACAAACTAGGTTATTTTGCTACAGATGCATCAACAGCGAGCCCGAACGAAATCGAAGCAAAGAGCACGATGGAAGCGGATGACTCTCTTGACGCGATAGCGCTGCGATGTGTCGGAGTACCACTGGAACAGATTGATGACAGCTTGTTGAAAGTTATGGAAGATATTGGAGTAGTTCAAGTTGGTAAAACTCACAAGTGGACTCGCATCGTAAAAAGATGCAGAAGCAGAGTGCCACTACAGGAGTTTTTCGTTGATGAACCTGATTTATACCCCTCTTTCGAAGCACCGCGTCATATTAGACCTATCTTAACTTGTGATGTTCACGAAAGTTTTGCTAAAGCTGAAAGGACACAGTTGTATGAGCTTGACAAAAAGCCATTGATATTTGAAAACCAAAAGGCTGGTGGAGAGAATAATTGCAAAGGTGACCTTGGACCAGTTTTTGATTTAAACGACCCGTTGATTGACCCTTATGATAGAAAATGTCTAAAATATGAAACAGATGAAGACTTGACCAGTATCAAAAAACCAGATGACAACATATGCACAATCACAATTAAAAGTGAAGAAGTAATATTACAGAAGCCGATTGCAATAGCTAAAGAAATATGTCATGAACTTGAGACGGGTTACTCAAATCAAACATTTAAATCAGCAAACGGGTTTAACAAAATGAACCAACCGCTAAGATTTCAAAGATTAAAAATGTCTGGCAAAGAAATCAAACCCATAGATGACGACAATAAATCTACTTTTCATCAAGCTTATCACGAGACTCAGATGGATGAATTCCGATATAAACCTTCGAATGAGTCTACCATGTCATTTCAAACAGATTCTCCACAAAGAGGTGAAAAAACGAGGGTTGTCGATACCACAGAACTAAAAGCTCCTATAGTGCATCCTAAAAAGTTTTCTTACACAGTGCCTTACTCAAGAGAAAATTTAGAAAGGAAAATACAATCGAGCACACAGAGTCCACGTAAAAGTAAAACTGGCAATAAATCTCCGTCAATGCCCGACCATATAGCAGAAGCACAAGAAACTTTTTATTCAGAGCCAGCAATAACTGAAATTTCTTTTAAAAAAGAATATAATTCTCCAGAATATTCAGCAAAAAACCCTACAGCAGAAAAGACGTATATAAATATACATGCAGCATTATTGTCTAACAAAGATAACAATGTTGCATGCTCGAGTAGAGAAACGTCATATTTTAATAGAGATATATCTAGTAATAAGCCTCAATTAATCGCTTATGCTGGTGTACCTTCAATAGCTGAACATTCAATAGAAAATACAGATGAACTGAGAGGTCAAAAGAATATCGACAAGAAAAAGCCTTTAACAAAACGAAAGTATTTCAGGCAAGTCACAAAATCTGGCACAACTCATAATATGTCTAAGGAATTTGGATACTTTACAAAAAATAAAAGAATTACAAAAATGGTGTCAGATAACCAACGAAGTATATCAAATGATGATAATTTAGAAGACAAAGCTAAAAAATCTCACATAATAGAACCTGTACATGTAAAAATTCTCCAATCATCTGTACTACAGGAAAACAGCTTTGCAACAAAAAATATATTTAATAATGAGGAATTACCAGGTGAAATGAAATTAGTTATGGAAGTTGCTGACCGATCTAAATTGCATTCAAGTCCGCCCGTACTACAAGATCAGACACGTCGAAGAATGATAGTGAAAAAGGTGATTAAAAGAAATTTTAAATCTTTTCAAGCTGAGTCAAACAAAATTCACGCTGCAGAGGCCCAATTAAAAGAAAAATTAAAAAAATTACAAACATTAGAACAAGATGACGTTATATCCAATAGTTCTATTTTACATGCTAACGAGAAACAACACACAGAAAAAATTGACAATCATAATAAAGTCAAACCAAGAATAATTAACGCTGCCAGTCTATTAAAATTTAGCGATATACCTTCATGTCGTAGAAAAAGACTCAAAAGTCTTATTTACAAACCGATGATATCTGTGAATACTGTAACTGCTAGGAAGCCACACACAAATTCACGCCAAATACAGGCTCCATTAAAACCATCTGTTCCTGAACCTGCGCACTCAATAAACTTCACGGACCATGAGTGTCCAGAAATATTTGCAGATGTTAAAACTATTCAAGTGCACGGAAACGATGCTACTATTCTGAACGAAAGTATTATTGAAACGAGTCTCTTGAACAAAACTTTTCTAACAGAGATGTCCTCACAAACACATTCAGGACAACTTCGCCAGCCAAAACAACAATCACAAGCGCTTAAAAGTACTAGTTTACCTGTCATAAACGAATATGTTGGTGAAACCAGTGAAACTGATGCTACGCTAAAATATCAAACACATAAACCACACAAACCAACAACCGCAGACACAGTTTGCCAAATCCAAAAGTCATGCCTGGCAACAACTGCTAACGAGCACAATTTATTACATCAAGTAAATTATTCTATACCAGCAGAAGCCAATAAAATAACCCAAAGTCAAGTTCTTCACAGTGCCGATACAGTGTTTGATGAAATTCAAGCGAACCTTAGTGAATATGCCAAAACTGATACGAAAAAAACTGAATTTCAGGCCGAACTAAAGGAACAACATCAGACTCAAGATCAAAAGAGAGGTCAAGCTTCAGTATTGCAGAGTGCTGTTGTCTCTTTACCTAAACAACGTAAGCATCTACAGCAAACAAACCTGAATGCCGCTATACGAGAAGCAGAAATACTGAAAAATGATACAGATGTCACTTCTAAAAAAGAAGAACTAAATTTGGAGAGTTCAGGACAGCCGCCAGAACAACCTGTACTCTCAGCACTTGGAAAACCTCCATACCTTAGTGAAGTATTTGCAAAAACATCAACAATTGAAACAAGTGTAGCTGACGTTACCATTCTGCGAAATACAGAACCACATAAAACAAACCAATCATTGCCAACAGAGCCAGTAAGTCAACAAAATGCTTCTGAGCAACAACTTAATTCGCACCAAACAAATCAAGGTTTACCTCTTGATGCTTTTGCTGTTGAAGACCAAAGGTCCCGACCCAATTTTTTTCATTCTGAACATACTGAACAAATCCTTAGTTTACCAGGCAAACTCAAAAAGCATGGTCATACTATAATCCTACAGAGTGGCGTTGTTTCTACACCTGAGGTATCTCAAGCGGATCTGAAGGATCCTGTTGTAAAACCAACAATACCAAAAGTGGATGCAGAGGTTTCGCATGAAAAAACAGAGCAATACCTTGAGTTTACAGCACAACCACAACAGCATTTCAATAAGTCATCAGCCGATAGTAATGCGTATGAGAAGGATGCAATTTCACAAAATTCGAATTTGCAGGATTCAAAAGGAGATTTAAATTTAACTGAACCCGCTCAAGAAACTCAGCAAAGTTTAACAAGTGAAATGAGGCCAAAAACTGATAAAGAAAAAACCAAAACAGATTCTGAAATGCAGCAAAGTTTTTTAAAACAAATATTTAAATCTTTTATACAATCTAAAACAACTATATCTGAAAAGCACCCAGCCGAAAGAGACAATAATCCTGGTGACCCATTGACAAAAAATGACCCTGAAAATTACAGATCAGGAATTGAAAAACAAGTTCCAAACTATTTAGTAGGTAACTCAAAACAATCTAATAAAAAATATTTTTCTGTAGGATCCAAACCAAATTATTCATATAATCCAGAACAGCCGAAACCTGTACCTACGCCGAAGAAACCAAGTTCATCAAACATGGGAAGAGGAATGCATTCTCAATGCTTGTTCAGTACTCCAACTGATAATTTGGAAGGTGCCAGAGATGACGCAATTAAATCAACGTTCACTAAATATTCTCTAAGAAGTTATGTAAATCATGCCCATAATACGATTAACAACAATGAACAACTCAAGTCAACTCTAACTAACGTTCAGCCGGTAAGAGAACAAGAAATGAGCTTGTCGGATATGCTCAAGGTAGTGAGAGAACGAAGCCAATTTGAATACTTCCAAGAACTTATTCAGGAGGAATTAGAGGAACGTGTGTATAAGACAAAGGCAAATAGATTTGTAGTTGCAAACGCAGGTAAGGTAGTGCCTAGGTGTCCTGGGCCGTGCGGTCCACGGGATCCGCAACCTTCTTCTCCTACCAGTCCCGCTAAGACTCCTTGTTCATGTCCACCTCCTTATTGTCCAGGTCAACAGCGCCAACAACAGCCCTGTAGACCGCCGTGTAATCGACCGGCTGGACCATGTAAACCAAACACTTGCCCCCCACTTAGATGCCCGGAACCATGCAGCAAACCGTCTCGACCGTGTAGTTGTCCAGCGTGCCCTCCACCACCTCGGTGCACGTCCCTCTGTGATCCAGATCCTTGTAGTTCACCATCGTCACCTTCGTTACCCAGTAACCGGCCTTATTGTCCACCTTCGATTCCGAAAGAACTTCCACCGGGGCCCATTAAATGTTATTTCAGCCCGTCTGAACCGTGTCGACCCAGTTCTGCCCTCACAACTTGTTGCTGCTTATCACCTCATTCAATAAATCCCTGCAAATCTGCTTCCCTGCTTACTCAAGGGGTTTTGACCTACTCATCTCCCTGCTCTTGTTTCCTAGATCCTTGCGATTCACCCACATCTACTAAAATGGCGCCTGCTAAACCTTCAGACCCCTTATCCCCACGTTTTACAGATGTTTGCATTTCACCAGCTTTGCCTGGAATAGGTCCTTCGAAACCTTCAGACTTTTCTTCATCCTGTCACCCAGATGTATGTGATTCACCTTCCTCAGCCAGTAAGAATCTTTCAAGTCCTACATCACCCGGCAAAGAGAACCTTAGTGGTTCATATTCTTCGGCTGGTATTGAACCTTCAGCTCTTACATCACATTCAAGGGGTCCCAATAGCCAATTGCATAGTAACAAAACTTCTTGCTCCAAGCCGTGTGGTTTGGTAGAATATTTGAGCTACCCGACACAGCTCATCTGCCCAACTCAGTCTGCTTGCCCATCATATCCCGTTAATAAACCTACATGTCCGCCGTCGATCCCTAAGGAACCTCCACCGGGTCCATCCAAACGTTCTAGCAACACATGTAGGCCCTCTTCTCCACCTCGACCTTGCTCTCCGGCTATTACCTGTCCAAAGCCGTTCAAACCATGCTGTCCAACAGCACCTGCCAGGCCAAATGTCTGCCCACCATCAATCCCGAAAGAACCTCCATCCGGACCCCGTAAGCGTTCTAGTGATTCACCCACGTGTCCACCACCACCTTGCTCTCCGAGCCCTTGTCGTTTGCCCAGCCCTAAACGTCGCTGCTGTCCGCAACCTCAGCGGCAATCGTGCCCAAAGAATCCTGTTATTAGGCGTCCAAGAGTTCCGCCTCCACCCTGTCCTACGGTGCATACTCCACGCACACCCAGCTCGAACCCTTGCTTGCCCGATCCTTGCAGGCCACCGCCTTTTCGTCCACCGCCTCCTTGCGCAAAGTCTTCGCGTACGGAATGCCCAGACACGTGCCCGCAGCATAAGTGTCCGCCAAGCTGTACACCGGCGCCAGCTCAGCAACCTCCGATGCCGTGCCTGAAGCCTTGCCAACCATTAAAACCGCCAGTTGCTTCGCCTTGCGGCTCACCTTGCCCAGCGCCTGCACCATGCGGACCAACACATTCGGACCCGTGCAGAAAGTTCAGCACAATCACTTCGGCGTCATTACTTGAATCTCCCTCCAAAATACTATCTGTGACACACATTAGCGATCCTGCAGAGAAGCATCCACATGAAAGTGAGCGACGTGGACCAGATCAGTCCTTGAAAGAAAATGCCAATGATTTCGAGCGTCTTATTGGCTATGCTTCCAAACCAAACATCACCGGAACTATCGCCTTACGTGAATGAAGGGAATGAATGAATGAAGATGATGCTAGAGAACGTTAGGATTCTTTAATGCAACGATAAACAGCGAAAATAAATAATAATTCCACAAAATGGTTTTAATTTTGTTAGTCAGACTTTATAAATATTTGGCTCTAATCTCTCTTGTTTACACCAACTTGCGAAATTAAATAAGTAGGTAGGCGTTTAGCTATTTTTATTAAGTACTCAATAAATAAGAATACTGAATATTCTAATGAGAATGCCAATAGGCATGCATTTATATTTTTGAAGTGGCTAAGTTTGTAAGAAGTAATTCGTCATTGTTTCCTAATTAATGAGAACGCAGAAGAACTGGATATCAAGTTAAAATAAAAATGTCTCGTGTCTCACTGGAACTGGTTATGAAGAACTGCATTTACATGACGCCTCTAATTTGTAATTCTATTCCAGGGGCACCTAATCGAATAACTCGATATTGAAAAAGTAGTTGGCTAAGGAAAGTTTTTACACGGTAAAAGACTTCCTTCAGACGTCATCGTGTCGATTTTTTGTCTACTCCTACACTATAAAGAACCTATTTCATTTCAACATGTAAATCGCAAATAATTATTTCTTATTGACGTAATTGTACATACATTTTTTTTTCTTCTGCCCTCGTTTAGGGGTTTGGCTTCACACGGTTTGTGTTTGTATATACATTAACCGACTTTTTTAAATTGACATTTTAATTGACATTCGAAACTTTTCTTTTAAGCATAGACTTTCAGTATATTCATATTAAAAAAAAAGATATCTGTGAGACTAGGTAAAAATATAAGGTCTTAAATTATGTAATGTGCACTCTAGCTCTAGCTCTACCATAGAGTACACTCTAGCTCTACCATCGAGGCGTACAGACTTAGTGAAAGATTAAAACTATATTTACAATGTTATTATATGCTATATAATGAAAATCAAGTATTAATTTTACAATTTTAGTTCATAATCAATTTATATTGTGTCATATTTTAAGAATTCGTCAACCTTAATACCTGTAGGTAATTTGTTATAAATGAATGATGCCATACCGAACACACTACGAGAAAGCGTAGCAGTTCTGCGTTGCAGGACATGCATATTTCCTTTTCGTTGACTACCTTCATCATACATTTTGAAGAGCCCAGGGTTTGCTTTTATGAAAATTGCAGTTTCGATAATCAGCATGCAGGGAAGAGTTAAAATTATAAGGCGTTTAAAATGCTTTTTGCATGAGCTTCTTTTCCTTATTCCGCGTATAGCTCTTACACTGCGCTTTTGTGCCCGGAAGGCTTTCAGACTCAGTTTCGCCGTAAAATTGCCCCAGAATATTAAGCCATAGCGCAGTATAGATGCTACGTGTCCGTGGTATGCAGTAAGCAGTGTAGGTTCACTAACAACTTTTCGCATCTGAAACAGTGCATATGCGAATTGCGATAGCCTTTTGCAGACATTATCAATATGAGATTTTCACGTCAGTTTGTAATCTATCTAATCTTTAGGACTAACCAGTCCTAAAACGCGTTTCGTTTTTTTAGTCTCCAACCTGTTTCTCTCAAGAGTGAATTTGCAATCACGTGCCTAGCTAAGGCAAAATAGGCAAAATAGGCTGATCCACAAAGTCTCATCTGATGCACAAGTCTCGCAGAGCATTTTTTCTAGCGTAAAAAGTTGTGAAATCGAATGTAAACCAAGTCGTTCAATTCAGTATATATCTGTTTATTTAGATAAACTTTCCAACTTCTTTGCCATAAATAATAAGCTTGTAAGCTCACAAAATTTTAAAGTAGGTAACTATATCAATATTATTTATATGTATTTCTTTTATAAATACAGGGTTATCGGCTAGGGTTGTACTAGGCCGAAAGGGGGTCACTGTATCCATCCTAAGGAACAACTTTTACTATGGGACCAACAAAAAATTCGAGAAAAAAATAATCAGCTGTTTCATGTCGACGACTGATCAACTTTTTGTATGGAACAGCTGATATTTTTTTCTCGAATTCAGGGTTAGTCCCATAGTGAAAAATGTTCATTAGGATGGGTAGGGTACAGTGACCCCCTTTTGGCTTAGTACACCCCTAGCTGATAACCCTTTATTTATAAAAAAAAAATATTAATAACTGATTCACTATATTTCCAAGTCCTAGCTTCGACTTGGAAATATAGTGAATCAGTTATTAATATTATTTTTTTTTATAAATAAAGGGTTATCAGCTAGGGGTGTACTAAGCCAAAAGGGGGTCACTGTACCCTACCCATCCTAATGAATATTTTTCACTATTTCACTAGGAATTCTGAATTGCTATAATTCTTAAAGTACTGATACAATTTTCATGTAATTTGGAAATATATCTAAAGATGCATGCTTTTATCAGTCACAAAAAATTTGGTTTTCTAACTTCACCCACAACGATGCTGCAGCGGGGTCGAAAATGGCTCGATCCACTTCAAGAAAAGGATGGTACGGCCGTGCCTTTGTTTTGCTCGACTTGGCGGGGGCACTGCCGTGCCTCCAGATTTGAATTCGAATTGAAATTATTAAAAGTATATTTCAAACTATTTAACTAAATACAAGTACCTCATAGTAACAAGTTTCATGATACTATACAATCATCAAAAATACTGTACTCTGTCCGTCTGCCAAATGTGCCGCGGGATGCCGGCACGCGCGGTGTTGAGGACGAGTTGCTGAGGGAATGATTCAATTTTGTGTAGCTTTATTTATAAATAATTTCAGGAACAACCATATTATTCTAAGAATTATTAAATAGAAACAGGAAAAACCTGCAACAAGCTTATAACTATTGTTTGCCTATTTCGTTTTCAGACTATAAACATACAGATGCAAGAGAAGCACTAGAACCATGGAACTTCACACTGTATCACGATGATTTAAGCGACCAAACAGAGAGCTATTTACTGCTGAAATCAAATAAATCTATTGACGATAAACCTCCAGAAGAACCTCACAAAGAAACTGAGAAAAATAAGAAGATTGATGATTTGCCACCTTCTGACGAAGAAGAATCAAACGAGTTAAAACCTTGGGACATTTCACTTTATTACGACGATTTCAACCAAGCGCAAAAAGATTCAAAGGATAAATTTAGTCAAACTGTTGACGAGACTCGAAAAGAAAGTTACAATGATATTATGAATAATATAAACATCTGTGATTTAACTCCTGATAGTGCTTACGAGCAGGCTAGCTCGAGTCAGCTAAACGATTGAAATATCTCTCTATATTCCGTAAATTTTAACCCATCAGAATTTTCCGCTCAGGAACAATCAAGACAGGTAAATAACCAACATATTAAAAGAGTTATCAATACCACTGGTAAGAAAATATGAAACACGATTCACGTAAAACCTTGGGAGAATGATCTATTTTACAACGATATTAATCAGTCCCTAACTAACATACAGACAAAATCAAGTCGATTCAAAGACAAGCTTCGAAAGAAATGTTAAAAAGAAAGTATTAAGAAAATGAGAAAACCAATCAAAATCTATCAACCTTCAAGATCAATCATCTTGAAACCTTGGGATGTCTCATTATATTTCGACGATTTTGACAAATCAGACAAAATCCAAACAATTCAGAGAACAGCCTCAATTATTTTTTCACTACGAATTTAGAAGAAAAAGTCAACGAATATCTTCTGAATACAAAGAACCAGCGGTCCCAAATATTGTTGGTATGACACCACAAAATATAACGAATATCGAAATAACAACTCCCGTAGCAACATCACATTTGGCATCTCCTAACGTGGTTTCCTTTAATAAGCCGCTTACTAAGAAAGATAAAGATGGAATTCTTCAAGAAACAGTTGCTTGCTAAACATTCGAAGCCGTCTTCTGATACAAATAAAGAAGAAACCAAAGAAATAACTGATTTCATTGCACCATCACAACTTCTAGCATAGATTTCGCTCCCAAAGTGAAACTGAACAAAGATCAACAAATGCCAAGAGAATTGCAAACAATTGGTTCAGCACCTCTTATATCATCCAAATATGTATCGAGTGAAAAGATTGACAGGGAACGTTTTGTTCGTAAAACACTTGAAATTCATGGCGAAAGACCAGCTAAGCTTGGAAATGAAAAAGATAAAGACAAAGCTAAGCCAACTGCAATTGTTCCTCGTACACGCAGTCTCCTGTCTGCGTTATATTTTAGATTAATTTATGTATTGTTTTGGTTTAGGATCTCACTAACATGTATTTCTCGAATTTCTTCAGTTTCTTTAGTGTAAGGGATACCTAATAACTGGTATATTGCTCTAAATATAGAATAATTAATTTTATTTAGTGTTAACCTATAGGTACATAGGTAATTTTTGTTAATTGCATGTTGCAAGAATTTGTGTTGCTTATTTAATACCTCTTTTCGAGGACTTAGCTGGAATAAATTCATAATTTTTTTTCACATGAGTATTTGGCTATTTTACTGTATCATCGCAAAGCGTATGTTTCGAGTACTTAATCGAGTTGAAAATTTTTCTTTCATTTTTCAGTTGGTATGGTATGGATGTTCGTTTGGATGTCAGCACTCGCGTGCAAGTTGTAGTTTCCCACTACCTACTATTGATGAAACTTGGTGGTAGGTATTGGTGCTATGAATTTTTGGTCGTCAGGGATTTTTAATAAGGGGGTATTTCTCTCAAAGGTGGAAGTTGCTACCGCGCCAATTACTGGCCCATTTTAGTAATATAAGATTTCTGGATATAAAAAATCGGTCAAGTGTTTGTGGTTTTAGTCGTGAGGTCAACAGTTCGCGGAACTACTAGTAAGTACCTAGATCGTTTATTGTCACAAAATTGCGTAATAATTAATTATGTTTCACAGTATTATCTACTTTGTACTAACTTTCAAAGAGGTGGTACTGATTCGACTGTATGTTTTTTTATTTTTGTTATCTGATTTCTCGTAGAAGGCAGGATCGATTTGCAAAATTATTTTGATGATTAAAATTTTAACAATATTGGTCCTGGACAGGCATAAGGCAAACTTTTTGGGAACCTAATTTGTTTAAGTACCTTAACGACCCTACGTTCCTAGCACTCTAAGTCCCTAGCCTACCAGTATGCGGGGAATACATATATCAAAGCCAGCAGACGCTTCGGACGAGTCGTTTAGGCCGGGCCGAATGGCAGGCGGTTCGGGCGTAGCTGACCGGTGCCGGTCCTCAGGTGGCCAGCCTTTCGTCTTTCCGAGCTTCTTCAGGCAGCTCGCTGCTGTTAGTAATGGTGTTTCTCCATCGGTGGCTGCTCGGCAGCTTTTCTCCAAGCGGTGCTCCTTCCATGGAGGTGTGAATCAAACCAGGGTTTGGTTGTGATTGATTAATTCAAGACGTAGATACGTAAAGGTCTTAAACAAACTAAATAGTACTACTACAATTTACACTAACACATAGATACAGTGCTCTTATTACTAATGTATCGGTGAATAACGCCGGATCAGATCAGTTGACTTTACTCGAATCATTCGCGGTGGAGCTGACTCGCGGCGTGTTGAGGACTGTTGCATCTGGGTAGCGTGGGCGGCTGGTGCACGCTGCGGTTGCAGGGTACTATATATATTCATGCAAAAACAGGTCCAAAGATTTAATTTTTAAATCGAAATAACTGCATCGGCACCTGCTGTAATGGAAGTCGGTAATCACTACTAACAGAACTAGTAGGAAAAATAACCCACTAGTTCTGTCAACAACTTTTTTTTTAAAATAGTACATGTTTTAAGTCACGTGAGGTAAGGTACTATGAAGAAAACAGTTTTCGATGAAACGTTTTTAAGATTGAGGTAAATAATACGGAGTTATCTCTATTATAGGCGTGTACTAAGCCGTATCGCTTTAAGCGATAAGGGCGCCAATAAAAACCTGAGATATAAGCTTTTACTTGTTATAATTATTTATTGTCAAACTGGTTTTTTAATAAAGAGTTGTCTTATCTTATCTAAGCCGAATCACTACGAGTATAATCATCCTAATAACAACTTTCACTATTCCATCAAAACTGGACCAAAACTGAATTCAAGTAAAAAACCAGCTGTTTCATACGTGTCGACGATTGATTAGTTCTTAATTTTCCAAAGTATGTATTTCTGCAAATTATTATCGGGACGAACTCTTTCATATATTTTGTCGATGACCGGTTGACTCGAATTAAGAGCCCCCTTTCGGCTCAGTACACTCCTAACCGATAACCCTGCGATAGACATAGCTGCGCTTACTGCGGAAATTTGATTATCCTAGAGGATAAATATATTTGTCTGTTATGAATGTTTTAATCACATATTATTATCATTTTCGTTTCACTACGATTCTATAGTTTTATTAGTATGTATGTATTAGCATATATGTATGTGTTTTTAAGTATAGATTACCTACTTTCTTTATTGTAAGTACACCCCCGTCCTATACATATTTCTTTCTCAAAGGTTTCCATCCTAAGGTTGCCTGGAAGACATCGTTTTTAGCGATAAGGCCGCCACTTGTGGCACTACATGTAAATTAATATTTTTGTATTGTTATATTTTGTGTGTCTACAATAAAGCGTTGATCTATTTATCTATCAGTAAACATCAAAACAAGGTAAACCTTGCTATATAGGAACTATATCAGTCTAACAATAACTGGAAAATTTGAAACTTGTAGGTTTGCCAGAAGTACCTCAGAATCCTCATGATCAGACTTGTACATGTTATGTTTATGAGCGGATCAAATTGAGGGGGTGGTAGGTAGCCAGGCGAGCGTCAGAAAACGCCCTACCACCTACATGCTATTGTTCCTCACGATATTTTCCTTCACCGGTAGCTCAGGCTCTATTTTGCGTATTTCATGGGATAAAAAATTAGAAGATTTTCTTTTTTCTTTTATTTCTACGATTTAAAAACCTACTATTTTTTGACATAAAATTTCAAGTATCAGACTTACTTATCTTACTTACTTACCTACCTAAGTAGTCTAGCGGTTTAACAAGGAAAGTCACTTTGGACCGAGGAAACTTACAATAACTTTTCCTATTCGATCCTAATAGTGACTAGACATAATAATTATTAATACAGCATGTTTAAAAATGCGAAGTGTACATATTTCCTTAGTATGTGGGATGGTTTGTTACTCCTTCACGCTCAAACGGCTGAACGGATTAGGATGATATTGCGGAGAAATCCGTAGCATTCATGTTGAGCGCTGACTTTTTTTGACGCACAGAACACTGCAGATATATGCAAGTTATAAGTGTTTTTTTCTCTTTGTTCTTTTACTTTGTTTATACGACTTATAATGACTGTAGTGTGTTATTAAAACATTTATTCAAGACAAAATCCCGAGGGATAATCTGATTTACTCGGGTGGCGTCTAGTCTGTATATTAGAACCTAAACCACTAGGACCTAGAGACATTACATTTGGAGCGTGTATTCATTATGGGTGTAGGAGTGTACTAAGAAAGGTTTTTTAGAAATTTAACCCCTAGGTTAGATGGGTAATATTAATTAGGTTCTTAATTAGAAATTTCTTAAATAATTCCATAATTTTATTTCGCGGGCAACGCTGCGGGTGACAGCAACTAGTATAGGTATATCTATAATATAATATATAAAATCAATTGCTGTTCCTTTGTTAAAGTTAAAGGAAGATTTAAACGGTGAGAAACATACGCGAAGTTAAAAATCTGGCACAAAAAGCGGGCTCATCGCTAATGAGCGTTCTATTTCAGACAACCTTTAAACGATGACGACAACGTTTTTTTAGATAGGGCGTATTCATTGAAAAAAGACACCCTGTACACTTTGTTATTGTCACCGCTGGTCGTAAAACAGGTAAACCCCAGTTTACAATTCTCCTCAGCTTGACTCATCGTATGCATCTTACATTAGTGAAGCAAGACATACACACAGAGTCTATTGTCTTAATAATAATAGGTAATATTTAACAAGAATCAATGCTTGATGTTTCTAAGGATATGCAACGATTCTTCGCCATTACATTAAACAACCCTGTTTATCGGTTAACGGTGTACTAAGCGTAAAGGCAGTAACATAATTACTGACATTAAATATAATCCTAACTAATATTATAAATGCGAAAGTAACTCTGTCTGTCTGTCTGTTTCGCTTTCACGCCGACACCACTAAACCGATCTGGATGAAATTTGGTGCACAGGTAGATTGGACCCCGGGAAAGGACATAGGATACTTTTTAACCGACTTCAAAAAAGTAGTTCCCCCATTATCTCGACAATCCAATGAGGAACTACGCGGGTGAAACCGCAGGGCACAGCTAGTACTTACATATATTCTCCCAAAAAATACCATAAAATACTGGCACAGTCGGCGCGTGATAAAAAATGTGGCGACCGACATTCCGGCAGGCGCCGCGCGCAGATAGATGTTTTAATTATTTCGATTTACAAAAAACTTCTTGACCTGTTTTGTTGAAATTAAAATGTGATCATATGGGAAGTTTAAAATGTCAACATAAAAATATTTATTCTAATATTTTTATGTTGACATTTTTTTCCCGGAATATTGAAGTTTTTGAAGGAGGACCTTCAAAAACTTCAATATTCCGGGATAGAAATTAGCCTTTATGTTAATCCAAGGTACTTAAGCTATCTTGCTGCCAAATTGCATCCAAATTTATTAAAACCGTAAAGCGTGAAGAATTAACAAACAAACAAACAAACACACACACACACACACATACACACATACAAACTATCGCCTCTATAATATTAGTGTGATTTGTATTAAAAAACCGCCCAAGTGCGAGTCGGACTCGCGTACCGAAAGTTTCCGTTCAAAAAAACAAACAAACTTGTAGGTCTTTAAAGTAACCTGTACGTTTGTTCGGAACACATCGTAGTAGTACCTACATTAAAAAAATATTTAAAATATTGAATACGATGTAACAAAAAAGTGTGCTTCTCGCATTTTTCTTTATCTGTGCTATAAGACGTTGCTTCTTACCATATTTCAAGATTCTGGATTCATTGGTTCGAAATTTACAACATAAACTGCTGTATCTTTTGATTGCGTAGGCTTAGAAGTTTAATTTCTTTCACAGCTCCAAGGAACAGTATAGACCTTAAACTATTCGATATGAATTTCAGCTTGATACATACCTCCACGCGTTCCTAAGAAAAAGAGACAGACAGACGAACAACAAAGTCATCATATTACGTTATTTTTTCTTTTGAGGTACCGAAACCCAAAAAGATACCTATCAATTCACAGAATGGGGTTCGTAGACCCGTAGCAACTAATTAAAATTCATAGCGTGCGGGCTAATAAATAAAGATGACAGGAAAACCATTATTAATTTAAAAACAAGAATTTATTCTACTGTCAGAGAAATAAGAGCATTTTCCTTATTATTTGAACTGCGGTGAATCCCGCCCGGCAGATGCAAGGTTCCTTGACATGACCCGTTTTATTGATACTACATAGATAATCTAATCAATTCTGTACTATATATACTGTGTATAAGATAATGTTACTGTGTATATATATATATATATATATATATATATATATATATATAGAATGTTAATTGGTATAGGTCATAACTGTATTATTTAGATAAACTGTATTATAAAGAGCCTGGCTGACCGCCTCATACTGACTTCAACATACAGACGATGGACGGCTATTGCTGCATAATTATAACCTGTACCTATTTTTATTTTATATTTATCGTTATTTTATTTAAGTATTTACTCTTGACTGTAATACTGCTATTGTGTGTATCTATGGATCTTTGCATCTGAATTAATGTAATATTATTATTTTCGTATCCATTTTATTTCTTAAATTTAAGTTTTTTACAATATGAATATAAAACAATAAATATTATAAAAAACCTAAACCTAGAGTGTCGCCAGCAGCGGGGTAGGAGCCGAGCTACCGATGGTAGGGACTACAGAGAGAGGAACCTCCTAACAATACGTGCTGTATCGAGGAGCACAGCCCTCGGTACCTGACCCTTGATCCAACCATCTAGCGAGAGCCTCTTAAGATGTTGATTGAGACTTCTCGGTATCAGGCCGTTTGCCGAAACGAATATCGGAAAAATGATCGTTATTATTATTATTATTATAACTAAAGACCTTAGAAATTGATAACACCATTTAAAAAGAAATATAAACTTATTTACAATCTTACAGGCTATCTGCTTAATCTATCATATGCACTATGACCTCTGTTACGCGGAGGTTTTCATCTTACAAAAAGATGTATTAAGATAAGATTATCTAAATTTTCATTATTTATTTTATAATAATAATTATTCTTATTTAATTATTATCTTTATAACATTATAGATTCTTATAAAAGAAAAACAATATCGGACCGAGAAATGATCCTTGAACAAGTACCTATAACACGAGATTTAGGCTACAGCACTGGGCCACATCTAAATCTGAATTTGAGAAAAAAAACACTTATTCCTTACAAAAAGTTGATATATCGTCGACATAATGTATGGAAAAGCTGATATTTTTCTCAAATTCAGAGTTGGCCCCATAGTGAAAGTTGTTCCTTAGGATTAGTAGGTATAGTGACCTCTTTTCGGCTTAATACACCCCTAACCAATAACCCTGTATAAACATCTAGTCACTACGTAATACTTAATTTAATATATCTAGTTAATATAATATTTGTTAAAAAAAAAGTGACTACCTACTGACTCCCATTACGGTAGGCGCCGATAGAACTGAATCGATTTTGATTAAATTTTTAAGGGACCAATATTATCGGAAAGTATAACCTCACTAACAAGGAATAATTATTCAAATCGGTTCAAGCGTCTCTCTGATATCGCGGAACATGCATCAAAATATATCGAAACAAATTATTAGAAGCAACTTCAAAAAAAACTCGACTGTTAAATCTTTAAACCTGTGTATCATACATAATTATTTTTATTTTTTGATTATGAGGTACCCAGTGTCACTCTCACGACTAAGGCGAATATATTGACACCAAACACTCGAAAAACATAACCCCCCTTCTTCCGCAGTCAGGTAAAAATAAAAACCGCTTCCTTTTAGAAGTCTGTCAAAAAACGCGCGGCTGCAGTATTAAACCTGTGCAGCCATTTTGAAAGCGCACTTAGAAAGGTTTAACAATAATGCCATGAATGTTCCTAGTTTGAACAGTTATGCAGGCAGACGCAATGTTTATTTATCTCTGGAATCCGTTTACCTCGTGCATATCTTTCAAATAGCAAATAACTATCAGTGTTTTCATGCGGTAAATATCCTGTTAAAATGCTCCGGTACTTTACACGTTGACTATACGCATAATAAGATATAATAAAATCGTATATACGATGAATAAGCGCAGAGTATAAAATCAGCTGTTTTAGCCGCCATTGGCACAGTCCAAGTTTTCCCGCCAACGGAAACAACGTTGGGTGCGTTCATATTTATTTATTTTTTAGTTAAAAAAGTTTCCTAACAAAGAGGTCTTTGTCAAATTGAGTTTTCCTGTTTTGTAATCTCTAATGACTTAGAACTTTACCTCATTTAACTAATAGAAAAGAATTTCTTTTACAGAGTTTTTATTGCTCTAAGTCTAAAGGTTTCTTTTAGTTTCAGGTTAATCATGGCGTCTAAGAATCTTCTCGTGCTAGCTGCGTGCATGGTGTTGTGTAAGTACCTACCTACCATATATTGAAAGAAATATATACTTACATAGCTGACTGAGTTAAAATATATTTTGTAGTTACTCAATAAAATTTTTTTCATAATAAAAAAAGCACATGCACTAGTTTTATTTTACAATAATTATTCATAAACATATAACATATGTTCGTTGTATTGTGTAGGTATATGTATTCATGTAATTATTTATTATGACATGTGCATGCGTTTATTATAACTTATATGTACTCGCGTCGTTTCCTACATTTCTTAACGAAAGTAGTAAGGGGTTCTATGAGCTTTTAAATTTTTAGTTCTCAGGGATTTTGTTTGGGAGGGTAGTGAGGGTAGTTAACTAAAACTTTTCCATTTAACCCTCAGGCGTAGCGCAGCCAGTGCAGCAGAACTTGCCAGTCCTCAAGGAACAACCTCTGGAAGTCCTCTTCAGGGACTCTGGCGTCGGCGTTCTGGAATGCGTCGTGGAAGGCGATGACAGAAATATCAAGTAAAGACAATAAATTTATATATATTTTTAATATGCTTCTTAAACTAATAAAAATGACCTCGCAACTTCGACAAGCTCTTTCTTCACGAAACTTTGACTTACCTCACTTGTTTTGTTTTGAACATGTTAATACAAAGTTTTCTCATCCATAATAAGTAGGTATTCGGAGATGATTTTAATTGTTTTTTATTTTAACCGGCATAAAAAAGAAAGATACTCTTAATTCCTCGGAATCTTATAACTCTCCGGTTACACCCATGTATGTTAAGTAAACCTACCGTACTTATTTTTAAAAACTACTTGATTGATCCTCTATATTGACATTTTGTTTGTTGTAACTTAAGTTTGAAAGTAAGTAACAGATAATTATTCCTTGCCAAATTTAAAGAAGTTTCAATGAGTACTAGCTGTGCCTCGCGGTTTCGCCCGCGTAGTTCTACTAAAACTAAAACTAACTTCGAACTACTTTTTTTGAAGTCTTAAAAAGTATCCCATGTCCTTCTCCTGGTTCTAAGCTACCTCTCCACCAATTTTCAGCCAAATCGGATCAGCCGTTCTTGAGGTATAAATAGTGTAACTAACACGACTTTCTTTTATATATATAGATTAATTTAATATTATTTATTGACTTTATTAACCAGGTACTCGTGGCAAAAGGACGGCAAGGCATTCGGCCTATCCTCTGACGTCATCCAGCGCAAAGGTGAGGGCTCGCTAGAGTTCCGTAAGCCTAACCCCGACGACGAAGGAGTTTACCAATGCTTCGCGGAGACCAACCAAGGAGTTGCTACTGCTAGAGCTATTTCCTTTAAACGGGCGTACTTAAAGCCGGTTGCTAAGCCAAAAGTGCAGACGCATAAGGCGGTGGAAGGTAGACCTTTCAAACTGGACTGTTCAGCTCCCGAGGGCTACCCCAAGCCAGTGGTTTCTTGGAAGACGCAGGAAGACGGATCTGATGTGCAGGAACCTTACTTGAACAGGTAATAAACTCTTTAGTATTTTTTTAGTGAAAACTTTTCAATAGTTTTTATTTACAAAACAACATCGGTACCTACATTTTTTATTCTTTCTTGATTGGCCACCACACTCTGTGTATTGTGCCAGTTCTCAAGTTCTTAGGTACCTACATATATTGTGTTTAATTCATATATTTTTTAATTGACTTCAAAATAGGAGGTTATCACGGAGTTTTTATATGTATGTTCCCAGATTTCTCATCGATTCGGAAAATTCTTATTTCTTTCAAATTTATCATCGATCCAGTAGTTCGGGCTATAAGTTTTAATGACTGAAAAAATTGCTTGCTGAATTGAAGTCGGTTTCTAACTCTTTTGAAGTAGGTACCTACCTATATGTACTTATAGGTAGTTAGATTGATCTGACGACGGATACCTCCTAACGTATAATAAGTTACTTGTTAAATCAAAACAATAAAAAAAATGGTTAGACCTAAGATCTAGCATCGATAAGGAAAATATTGCCTTGCTACATCAAAGACGCCTGCCTCATTAAAATCTATTGTACCACAGAGTATTTATTGGAACTCTATAAAAGAAACCTCTAAAAAATAAAGTTATTATTTTGAGGTTGTTACCTATACCTACCACTGCTGAGTAGAGGTCTCCTTTTGCACGCGACATCCTTTCTGGATCATGTTTTTCATTATTTTTATTTTTTTTAATTTATTGTTATTGAATTACTAATTACTAGCTGACTACCGCCGAATTTCGTACCGCCTAACAGTTATGTATGTTTCTCACTTTTTAAACCTTGGAGTACGACAATATATTCAAGACTAAAATCAACTATATCGGCCCAGCCGTTCTCGAGTTTTAGAGAAACAAACGGATTAATTTATATTTATATATATATATACATAAATTTCTCGTTGTAAAGTTGTACTTGTTTATAATTGTAGACGTATCACCCCCTCTCCCGACGGCACGCTCTGGTTCTCCAACGTGACTCAGGAGGACGCCAACCCAAAGTCCAAATACATCTGCGTCGCCAAGTCCCCGGCAGTCGATGATGAAGTGGTGCTGGCTGAGCATTACATTAAGGTAAACCTTGGAGATTTTATAATAATGCGAAGAACATATTCGTTCCTGTCGTCAAGGGCCGTCGGTGAAAGTCAATCGAGTAGGGACGGCCAGGTTCGTAGTGCAGGGTTCAGGCTTATGCCATATGTTGGACGTCCAACTCCCAATCTGGGACCCCAACTCTGGGGTCAAAACAAAAAACGTGAGTCGTTTGTCGAGAGAATGCAAATACATCTTTCGCGGAATTAAAGATGACTTTAATAAAGTAAGCGGAGTAGAGAGACGTGCATACGCCCCGACGCGACGGCAATAGAACGACTCCAAGCGCCACGCAAGACGAATTACTGTGGCTGTTTCCGAAATCAATCGCCCGCGCCCAGAACAAAAGAATCGACATGCAACGCACTACGTAACAACTCATCACACTAATATTATGAAGGTGAAAGTTTGTATGTGTGTGAGTTTGTTTGTTCCTTCTTCACGCTCAAACGGGTTCAACGGATTTAGATAAGATTTTGCACAAAGATAGCACATAGGCTTACTATTTATTCCGGTAAATTGACGTTTCCATGGTATAATCAAATATCTATCTCGGGTGAAACCGCGGGGCGCAGCTAGTTGCCTATATACTAAACAGGATATTGATGGTTAAAGTTCAAAAAACATCCGACTGCAGAAACTTTAGACCACTGTATTTTAACGAGTGAGTAAAGTGAGTGAAGTATAGCCTACATCTGCAGATATATAAAAATTCAATGTCTTCTCGCACATCACAATGGAACTGTTTAGGCTGTGAACGAGCACAAATAGTAGGGACATACATATGGGTACAAATAAACAAACTTACTAACTTTTACTTTTCTTTATTACCAAAAAAGGGCTAACTACAACAACAAAAAAAAGCAGAAAGATTACCAGATTTAAGATGACTATTTTCACGTTTACTTGACTTAGTAAAGGTGGTTCAGTATAATTTTGGCGCCCATTAAAACGTTTTTTTTTTCATAAGACTTTCCGATTTTCCGGTTGCCCTTAAGCTGGGGCCCCAGTGTACGCCTAGCCCATCAGTAGCTACGTCACGTATTTACCCGACTGCGAAAGAAGGAGGGTTAGGTGTGTTTTTCGAGTGTATGTATGTATGTATGTATATTTCTTTGGCACGCTCTAGAGCCTAAACGGCTTGTTGTATTTTTATGTGAGTGGTGTCAATAGATTCGTCTTAATCGTGAGAGTGACACTGGGTACATCAAAATAAAATAAAAAACATGTTCATACACAGGTTTAACGATTTAACAGTCGGGTTTTTTCGAACTCGCTTCTAAACGTATGTCTTAACATTTACAATTATTCTAGGAGCTGGAGAGAGACACGAGAGCGAACAACGGAGACCTAGTTCCCCAGTACTTGAGTACAGACTTCATGGCTAAAGCTACTGACGTCACAATGATCTGGTGCATCTATGGAGGAACGTGAGTATTGATTTTTCATTTATATTGCAAGGACACTATCTTATGTCGAAGTATATATACATTTACGTACGAGTGTACCTAAGAAAGATGATTATTTAGATGCGCTTTGTGCTAGACATAATTAGGGCGTAGCAATGTTTATAGACCATCAAACTATTAGGGTTCCCTTTTTTACTTTTGAGATGCGGAACCCTAAAAACAACATAAACATTTGTTTTTATTGGGAGACAAGATTCGAGCCACTTTGGGCTGACTTCGGCGCAATTAAATTAACAAATCAACTTTCTGATTTGGGAGAGTCTCCACAGATCGCGTGATTAGACCGAGCAAAGCCAAGGATCACGAAGTCTCCACTGATAACGTAATCAGTACAAATTAGTTTCTCTACCAAAAAGTAGAGAAACTAATTTGTATTTTATCCGCGTAGGTAAAATAGAGTATTGATTACATAAAAATCGCTATAAAACAAAATAAATGTTTACAACTTATTTTTATGAAGAAATTAATTCTGACTGAAACTGTTTTCCATATAAATTAATTGATTCAAAATAAATTGTAAATTTATATAATTTTTCTACGACTCTTATATAAGTAAAGTTAAATATTATTTCTTCTGTGAATAATTTTCTATTACCTAGTCATTTACGATAGCTTTTTTAGTAAATTTCTTTTTATGCCTTTTTTACTCGACTGCAAAAGAAGCAGGGTTATTTTTTCCTGTTTTTGTAGGTATGTATGTAAGTATATTTCTTTGACACGCCCTAGAACCTAAACGGCTTGACATATTTTTATGTGAGTGGTGTCAAATGTGTCAATAGACTCGTCTTATTCGTGAGAGCGGTACTGTGTTAAACAAATTTAAAAAAAAACGTGGATGACACAGGTTTCACAATTTAGCAATTGGGTTTTTTCAAACTCGCTTCTAACCACATGTATAACTTAAGTATCTTATACCTAGTTAGGTAGATAAGGTTCACTTGTCTATACATAAATTAAATGATCTTATAAAGTTGTTTGTACTCGTAATGAAGAAAATAGCTGTTATGCATTACTATTTTACCACAATTTATAATCATCGTTGTAGCGATGATAGCCGAGTGGATAGTGGGTCAATTGCCATGGGAGAGGTATGAGATTCAATCCCATTAGACAGAAAAACAGCTTGAGCTACCGGTGAAGGTAAATAACTGGAAAGGGTCCCACGTTTTCTACTAGTATATTTCGCTAGGCTAGCCATCTTCATGTACCTAGATAAAATCTGTCGCCAAGTAATTAACGGTATGTTTCGGCAGCTTTCCTTGAGAGCCAGTGTATTCCAGACTGAGCATGCTCCATCTAGAGCCAATGTCACAGATTTCCGTGGTTCCTACGCGTTTATAGTTCAATAATATCGTCTTGTTTCTGATTCATGACATTGCCCTCTTAGAAATTGAAATACGTTGCCATTCTCATTAAATAATGTTGGCCATCTTATAAATATTAGGTACCCTCATTTTGGGCATTTGGGTAAAAATACGATATAAATTCCAAATAGTGTCAGCATACATTTGAAAATTATAACACTTATATTTAATTCCCCAGTCCACTAGCCCACCCGGACTGGTTCAAAGACGGCACGAACGTGAACGGCGACGACAACACTGCAGGCCGTGTAACACGCCACAACCGCACTTCCGGCCGCAGACTGTTGATCAGACACACTGTTATTGAAGACGAGGGTACCTACAAGTGCGTCGCCAACAATGAGGTCGGCAAACCTATGGAACACAGCATCAAGCTTACTGTTGTCAGTAAGTATCAATCATACAAAACTAACCTAATTTGACAGTTTCAAAAATTGTCTCCTCTATTTTCGTTTCCAAAAGTGAGAAAAAGATGAATATAATTATAGTAACTTTCAGTTTAGTCAGTGTGACTGGCCGAATTAGGGTCATTGACCACTATTCTCCCAAAAGGAGACAATTTTGGAACTGTCAAATTACTCGTAGGTTAGTTTAGTTAGTTTGTTCTGCCCGAATCGGGGTATATTTGTCTTTATTGTACCTACGCCAAAAAAAAGCAGAAGAATAATGAACAGAACATTGGCACGTACCTAGTATATAGTTATACATATAATATGTTTTATATTACTTACTGGCTGACCTGGCGATCCTTGTACCGCATATCTTAATATACAGGGTGTTCTGTAGAGGGTCCGACAAACTTAGTGAGCGTGTTCAGGTACGTATTTAGAGAATACAAGTTGGCCAAAAAAAATCCCTGACCTCCTATTTTTTATTTAAGATTTTTTTTGTAAATTTTACGTTTTTCACCGAAATTGTACCTATTCACTTAAATAGCATTTCTAAAATCCGTTTTAGACCGGATGTTTTCATGTGATTATAATCTCAAATGCATGCTTAAGCCACGAAAAGCAAAATTACATACAATTAGAACTACCTAACTGATGTAGAACTCATAAAGTGAAAAAATAAATTTAAGCTTGACATCTAAGTTCAACTTTCACAGTGATTTAAAAAAAAAACCACTAGCGATTCTGGAGGTAGTATGCATTAAAAAAGTTCTCCATTTATCACTTATTACAACGACATAAAAAAATGCTATGATACTTATCGGCTTGTTCAATAAATGAGGTACCAACTAAAATACAAACAACAGAAATTAATCAAAATTATTTTTATTTCAAACCCTGTTCGAATACAGCTCCTCTGTTACGAATACACGCACGGCACCTACGACGTATTTCTTTTGTGGTTGTGTTTAGAGTCATTTCTGCTTTAATTTTTGCAAATGCGTCGTTAATTCTTGCCACCAATTCTTCTTTTGTTGTGATTTCGACCTCATACACCAACTCTTTAGCACGTCCCCAGACATAGAAATCGAGCGCTGTTAGGTCTGGGGACTGTGCGGGCCATTCAATTGGGCCACGCCTCCCAATCCATGAATTGGGAAAGCAGTTATCTAAATGCTCGCGTACAATGTTTCTGTAGTGTGCCGGGCAGCCGTCATTCTGAAATATGATTGCCCGGTCATCTTCAAAAATCGGCAGGTGGCTCATTAATTCCGGTAAGTCATTGATTAAAAATTCCAGGTAATTTTCGCCATTTAGTGTATCTGGGAGATAGTGGGGTCCTACGACGTCTTTCCCAATGACACCTGCCCATACCTTGACCGAAAACTTGTATTGGTGTGATGTCACTCTTGTCACGTGAGGATTTCGCGATTTCCATAAGTGTAGATTGTGTTGATTAAAAATCCCCTCTCTCGTAAATTTTGATTCATCTGTCCAGAGTATGTTCTTCAAAAAATCTTCGTTATCTACATCCGTATGTAAAAGAAAACGGCAAAACTGCGAGCGCCGCTCTTGGTCCCCTTCTACTAAACCTGAAACCAAAACAAACCTGTTTGTGAACATCAGATGGGCAAGTGGTAAACCAATTATTTTTATTGTAGAGCGTGCTCTACAAAAACTACTACAATCATAAATTAAATGTACCTTGCACCGGAGTGTAGTGATAAGGATGCCTCCTATCTGCATTAATAACTGTCCAAACTTTGAATGACGAAACTCCCAAGTTACGGGCCACTTTTCTGACGCTGGTGGTGGGATCTGCATCGAACTCTTGTAGAATGTTGTCATCTACAACGACGCGATGCTGTCTATTGTTCAGGCGTGGTTCCCTAAAGTGTAGGGTACCAGTTTCCCGCAGTCTCCGAAAAGTGTTTGTAAATGTGGTGTGATGAGGCACACGTCTGTCGGGGTACGACTCTCTGTACATTCTTTGTGCAGCACGTGAGTTCCCATCAGCTCGGCCGTAGACAAAAACCATGTCAGCGTATTCTTCGTTATTAAACTCCGTCATGTCTTCACAGAAAGAATCCACACAGCAACAACAGCAACAGTCAACGTTAACAACAGTAAAAGTAAACAACGGATGACACTCAACAACGGTAACAGTTCAACAAATCAACGGAAAAACAAAACAGAAAAACAAATATAAGTATTAGGAATCGTACTCGCGTCAAACAGTGATAACAGTCAAAGCTCGACTAAATTAAATACTTACACATTTTATTGTTTAGACAACCGCCAATAACCGGTATTGGCCTTACTTGGCCTTGATAGACAGAGAAAGAAGAACTTATAACGTATTTGGTCCCTATTTGTTTGTTGTTATGATGTTACCTTGAATCTTAATTTTACTCAACAAGCCGATAAGTATCATAGCATTTTTTTATGTCGTTGTAATAAGTGATAAATGGAGAACTTTTTTAATGCATACTACCTCCAGAATCGCTAGTGGTTTTTTTTTTAAATCACTGTGAAAGTTGAACTTAGATGTCAAGCTTAAATTTATTTTTTCACTTTATGAGTTCTACATCAGTTAGGTAGTTCTAATTGTATGTAATTTTGCTTTTCGTGGCTTAAGCATGCATTTGAGATTATAATCACATGAAAACATCCGGTCTAAAACGGATTTTAGAAATGTTATTTAAGTGAATAGGTACAATTTCGGTGAAAAACGTAAAATTTACAAAAAAAATCTTTAAAAAAAAATAGGAGGTCAGGGATTTTTTTTGGCCAACTTGTGTTCTCTAAATACGTACCTGAACACGCTCACTAGGTTTGTCGGACCCTCTACAGAACACCCTGTATATAAATCTCGTGTCACAATGTTTGTCCTCAATGGACTCCTAAACCACTTAACCGATTATAATAAAATTCGCACACCATGTGCAGTTCGATCCAACTTGAGAGATAGGATAGTTTAAATCTCAAATTATAGTCGCAATTTTAATTTATTGCTAATTATTTGTCTGTTATTATTTGACAGTCACAATTATCTGTTAACTCCAAATGATTCTAACAGATGTCGATACCTTTCGACTGGGTTGAGTAAGTAATCAATAGATGGCGCTGCTATGGTAAATCTACGAACGTGTCATATAAGCTACATTTTAACAGCATAATTACCACGTGTTGTTGACGCTATAAAATAGCCACAGCAACGCGTGGTCGGGTCAGCTAGTTATATATGTATAAACCTTCTCTGAACTTTCACAATCATGCCAAAACCAAAATCTGTTAAATCAGCCTAGCCGTTCTCGAGTTTGTGCGAGACCAACGAACAGTAATTGATTTTTGTGTATACATATAACAAAAAAAAGAAGATTATCAAACTCGATTTTAGTATAAATTAATATGATCCTGTGTGCCCTTCGTGTTATATTCAGGGGCACAAACAGGATAACATATCCTATCTGTCCTCTAGACAGTCGTATAAGGACAGGTAGAATTATTTTGTGGATTGATTGAGAGGACAAATAGGATAAGGTTTTTTTCTATCCAGACTCCATATCTTATATATCATACTCCATCTTTGAGTTAGTGTCAAGAAGACATAATGCTGATCAATTGTTATAAAGACTAAAGTTAAAATTAACTCGATATTTTTTTTATAATAATAATATGGGACAACATCCACACAAAGGTCTTCAAGTCACAAACTAGGCAAAGCCTGTGCTATGGTAACCTGAAGACTGATATACATACTTATATATATAATACGAGTAAACACCCAGACATAGTTCAAAGAGACATGTTCATGCACAAAAATGTTTAACCTGTCCGGGGATCGTACCCGGGACCAGCGGCGCAGAAGGCAGGGTTGCTACCAACTGCGCCAACCGGCCAGTCAATTGAAGGATTAATTCATTTTATTTGATTCCAGGTGCCCCGTTCTTTGCTCTGAAGCCTGAACAGCGCGTACTCCGCAAGGCTGGCGAGGACATCTACATCCCTTGCAAGTTCATCGGGAAACCCGCCCCCAGGTTAGTATGTTTTATGAGCATAGCGCTATGGTACATAGTTCAACAAATAGCTTATCTGACTGAGCAAACTTGACATCTCTGCTTCAAGTCTGGCAAGTTTTACATTCGTCTATCCAGTTTGTATGCATCTGGAAATTTCCTGGAAAATCTGGAAATCACAAAATACTTCGCGTCCACTTTTATAGTGCGAACTGCAGGGTTGTGGAATTCGCTGCCAAGTTCTCTATTTCCCGTTAGCTATAATCTTGGTCTCTTCAATCGAGGGTGAATCGGTTTCACTTAGGCAAGCGTGCTACATTCTAGGTCGCATCGTCACTTTACATCTGGTGAAGCAGTCAAGCGCAAGCCTATCGACTCTAAAAAAAACATTATAGTCTTGGCTTGATTCATTAATTACTAGCTGTGCTCCGCGGTTTCACCGGCGTAGTTCCCCATTTTACTATCGAGATTATCCAATGGGGGAACTACTTTTTTTGAAGTCGCTTAAAAAGTATTCTATGTCCTTTTCTGGGGTCCAATTTACCTCTGTACCACATTTCATCCAGATCGGTTTAGTGGTTTTGGCGTGAAAGCATGATGGACAGACAGACAGAGTTACTTTTTCTCATTTATAATATTAGTTAAGATTAGGATTGTAGACAGATTAATAAATATGTATTATATTACAGGGTAACCTACACTTTTAACGGCAAGCTGTTGAGGACCAACGAGCGAGTGAGTGTAAACGAGTCTGGCATCAACATCAAGAACGCTCAACAATCGGACAACGGATATTACGGCTGCCGCGCCGTCAACGACCACGGTGATCAGTACGCTGAGAGCCTGGTTTTCGTTAATTAAGTTTACAATAAAGTTGGCGACGTCGTTATTAACGTTTGTGACGTCGTATACAACGTCAATGACGTCGTATTTCGCGGTCGTGACGTCGTAAGCAACGTTGATGATCTATGCCCGGCAAATATCTGGAATTAAAAGTGACGTAGTGGGGGAAATTTAACGCAGTTTTTTGCGAACAATACGATCCGCTAAGGAGACCTTTAAATCGTCACTTTTTCATAAAACTAAGGTTTTTGGTACAAGATGTTTGCTGGCGATTGTAACTAACGTCGTTGACGTCATATATAACGTTAGTAGGTAATAACATTACGCAGGTGATGTTGACATTATCAATACTGAAAATATAAGACAAAGCTTTTCATTTTTGTATTCATTGTTTTCTAATAAAATAATTTATTGAGTAATTAATAATAAATATTATATTTAAAATTCCCGATTGTTTTTTTTTTCTTATAACAAAGGCACGGCTGTTCCACACTTTTCTCGCAGCGGTTCGAGCCGTTTTCGACCCCCTTTAGCTTCGTTCTGGCTGAAACTAGAGCCTATATTTAATTTTATAGTGACTAATATAGGCATACATATGGGATATATTTCCAAATTACATCTATGTTGAACCAGTAGGTTGTTGTAGTAGGCAGGAACTTTCGGAATTATAACATGTTAACGTTTCTTACCTTTGTCACTGACTCATCTATCATCGAAATTCAAAGGTGCAGTCTCCACCGCTTTCCTATGTCACTCAACATAACTTGACCACGACCATAAAATTAAGAATTACTACGGTGTAACCACGACAACTACTGATAAGACGATTTATGACTTTTCCAGTTGATAATTTTATAAATAGAAAATTGATATAATTTGAGAACTGGCAAAATACTCATAGTATTATGGCTTATAAATAAATAAGAAAAAAAAATGCAAAGTTCCGTAGACAGAGAAAATTATAGGAGACATTTAGAATTATGATACTTTCTAACGAGAGGAGTGTAAGTGTTGAATAATAAAACGCGATTTTTTCTAAACTTGGCGAAACATTTGTTCCTGAAGCCTCTTAATGCGCAGTATCTGGACTGATGTCCCCGTCTAGCTGTTTGATAATTCTCTCACACACACAACACACACACATTCCTTCTCACATACGCACACACACACCTTATCACACGCGCACACACACATCTCACACATGCACATTACAATGTAATTTAATAGAGCAATAACAATATTTAACTAGTTATAATTTTATAATAATTTAGAAAATTTTATCAAGTTTGAGAGGAAAGTATCATAATAAAAAAAAATATTACGCTCTCCACTTTATTTGACACAGTTTTATCTCATTTAGTTTAAAATTTAATAATTCATACCTAATGTTACGTAAGTGAAAATAATTATTTGAACTAGAGTAAAGAAGAAATTTAAATTTTGCGCTACGGCTAGTTCTCTTCTCGTTAGAGAGTTATCATTATATTCTTTGACATGAAGTTATTTGAACTTTGCACAGAGCTCTGAACAGAGTCATTCCAAGCGTGCAAAAAGGACAGTTGTTTCATAGTAACTATCACTACAAGCTATGGCTACTATGGCGACAATAGAACTACTGCAGAAGAAAGACGGTAGAAATTTTTCTTCGCTTTTAATGTTACACTAAAACCATATCGCACGATTCTCTATAAAAAGTGTCGTCAGATCTCTATCACTTTTTATCAGTTATATTTTATAGATAGGGGTTTTACATCAAATAAATGAGTTAACCACAAAGTTTGTTTGGCACAATATGTGCTAAACAATGTAAAAACCAGCCATACGCTACAAAACAAAAAATCGGTCGCTAGTAGCATGTACCCGTCGGCTATTACTTTCTCTGTCTACGATATTTAGATTCATATTTAAAAAAAATTAATATTTAAACAAATCTCTTACAAACTACGGTGTGACAACGGTGGCTTTTTTGGTGTCTACATTTCTTTAAACGAAAATAACACATTGGTTTTTATTTCTTTTAAATGATTCTTTGTATTTCAACTTGTACTGTGTTAAAATGTGCTTGTTTTATGTGTTCGTTTGTTGACAATATATATACTTGTTTTTTCTGGTATATATAGCCATCAATATATAAATCTTTTTATAAAACCAAAATGCTTGCTGCTATTCATAGCGCGAGTACATATGTTAGACCGACTGAAGTTACCGATAGTGATGGTAGATATGGAAAGTGCAGATGTTGCTTGGCTGTTGGTTTACATCCCCGGCACTTTGAGAAGGCTGACTTGGAAACACTCTTGGAGAATTTTAACTTATTTGTAAGTTATTGGTACCTACCTACCTACACTACTACTATATTTTATTTAGGTTTGTACCTCTACTTAAATTTTCCACATTTCATTGACTACTCACTAGACCTATACCACTAGATTTTGGAGTAGTTAATTAAAGGCAGTAATAATTTTCTTTATGCAAGTGTTAAACCACACTAAATATCACAATACTTATGAAAGAGCAAACAAAAAATACCACAACGGGCATATCTGCTGTTGCCGAGGTATTTTCATCAAACATGACCCCATTTATTTGTTTCTCTCTGAATTATATAAGCCATTTGATAAACTTTAAGCGTTTATATTCTTTTCTTACGTAGATGATGTGCCAATAAATGTGTTGTCAAACAGGTTTTCTCAATATTTTTATATGCCTCTAAAGCAAGTGGTATTTTAGATTTTTAAAAGTTTGCCCGCTGATGAGCTGGCTTGGTAGTTTATGGGTTTACAAAGTATGTACACATCATTCCAGTTGCTGGTAGACGCATGTATGCCACACCTAATATGCTCCGCCTGCATCAGTTCACTGGAGCATGTGAAGTCATTCAGATTGACGGTGATGAAGTCCGAGAGCATTCTTCTACAAACACTTACTAAAGACCTTCCTATGAAAATTGAGAACACCAATTTAGTGAGTGGTACGTACATTATACTTTTTTGTTGACGAGGGGGAAATCTTCTACAAGATACGTGACTACATTAGGGTGCAGCCGGGTTATGTAGGATTATACCTACTAGAACCCCCCAGTGGCCTACCTCAGTGCTTCATTGAGCCTACCTTAGGCTTCGGGATCTCTAGATGAACTCACCAGTGCATGTACATCTACACTAATATTATAAAGAGTATGTATTTTGCTATCGACCTACAGAAAGAGGATGTACTAAATTCTACTATTTTTTAAATGTTTGTTTGTTACTTGGCGGGCTATCGGCTGTTTGTATTGCATTCAAAGCTAAGACGATGTCGTTGTCTAGATTCAAAGCAGTAGTACTTACATCGCGCTAGCTGATACCATTAATCTGTCAAATATATGGAGTCATTGCAATGTTTTGTTCACTTATTGCTTAGAAAGTTGATATCGCTTTGCTGAAAGCAATAATAGGGTCTTGCTTTTATAGCCGATACGAAACTACATTATTGCTTTCAAGACTATTTCAGCAATACTGAAAGCAATACAGATAGATATCGCTTGAAAGGGTATGTTTACCTTCCATTTGGTCTCATTTTAATTTTGTCATGTTACTTGCTATAATAATAATGCTTTTATATTCAGATGCTAATAAGTTCACTCCTCAAGTTGACCCCTTAGAAGTGCCAATAGAAGTCAAGTCAGAAAACGACAGCGATGAAGAAGATCACTGTGTTGATGATATCAAGGAAGATTCTGATCCCGTTGATGACATTAAAGGTAAACAAGACGTTTAACACTAACAATTGACAACATTTCATTTTTGTAAAATGATGGAAATTTGAAAACCATTTGGAGATAATGTAATGAAGAGTTTATTCTGTAAATACCAGATTTTTATATGCACTTTTTTCCCGAGTTATTTACAAAGAACTGAAAAAAAAATATCTTTTAATTATGTTAAACCGTCAGATGCCACCAGTAATACGAGTAATCTATCATCTGTGAACCATAACATAAAGTCATTACAAATAACATATAAAGTCATAATTGATGACATAATTTTTTTTATGAACTATTGACAAGAGTAACTAATGCATAATTGCTGAATAAAAAACTATGAGTACTTTATTTTTCATTTACCGTTCCGCTATCTTAATAAAAAAGGCCTTTCAAATATGAAATATTGTGAATTACTATGTTTCAACACTCGATAACTCAAGTCTTCTTAACACATTTACAACAAGTATCTCATTAAAAAATATATATAAAGCTCAGTAACTGCGGGAATAGTGCCATGACGAAAAACGAAATCACTAATTACTACAAAAAAAAATTATCCATATAAGATCTACAGATAATCCAAATGCCAACCCATCGCCAGTAGGCAGCGTGCCCAGTATGCTATTGCATTGTTATTTTGTTCCATTATTTAGATGAAGTTGTTATGGAGTGTGATTAATCTAAAATCATTTCTTGGTCCATACCATTTCTTTAACAATTTTTCAACTAGCTACGTTCAGTTGTTTAGCCTGTGCGTTGTCTGTCCGTCAGTCAGGACAAAGTATTCTATGAGTATTTAAAAATAGAAGCTGTCTCCCGTGGCGTTGCCCGCTATATCGTGTAGTTTTGTTTACAAAAACAACTGAGAAGTCTGTTCGCCTAAGAACGATTACACAAATCTGGGTCATGCGAAGCCGCGTGTCGGCGCCGTGATTTAGTTTCGCTCCGGGGTTAGAGTGTCGATGATTTTTGCATTCACTTTGCGACTTTAATTGAATTATTCTCAATATTTTTGTACTAAAGTGGGTTAAACAAAAAAGAACGAGTATTTTATTATCAAATATTAAATACGAACTCAATTTAAATCAACCCGTAGATTAGATGGTTTGTATATAAATAGTATGAATTGTAATTTCACAAAAACATTACAATTTTGATATTCTGCTTACATTAACACTCAAGCGAGTTATAAAATTCTATCATTTTACATAATACTCAAATTAATGTTAGGTAGTTAATTATATAACTACCTCTTGCTTAATTGTGAAGGAATAGATCGTGAGAAAACCTGCTTGTCGGAGAAGGCTACTTTCGAAAATAAGTGAAGTCCTCAACTAGCAATTTGGCCAGCGTGGTGGACTATGACTTACACCCTCTTCTAGGGGAGACCCTTGCCCAGCAGTGGGACGCTATGGATTGATGCGCGTAACAATTATGCATGACTTATTTTCAATTTACAGTTATCAAATTCAAGGCGAAAATTGATATAGAAAACGATCTTGATGAACTAGTATCAAAAGAAGAAATGAAAATTTTGCATCCCACGGATCAGGAATCATACAAAAAGGACTCGAACACAAATAAAAATAGCCAAAGAAAAAAGTTACAACAGGAAAAAAAACAGTTAGTGGTATTGCTTCCAGGAAAGTATATGCGTACAGCGCCATCTCCATTGAAGATAAAGACAACTGCCAAGATTGTAAAAAATAATTCTAATACTAATGGCAAGAAATTGACGTTATTACCTCTACAGAAGTGCAAAGAAATCGAACCACAAATTGGAAAAAGGTTGTCTGTGGAACCTCATAAAGGTATGTAATTTATGTAATTATCTGGGCTCCGCAGTGTTCAGCCGTCTCTGAGAAGTCACGAATTGAGTAACATCTCGTTTTGGAACACGGTAGAAAAAAACAAATGAATTTTTATTCTACGAATTACCAAAAAAAAATGCGTCTTTTTTTTTGTCAGGTGCTACAACCCAATATGATTCCTCTACTATTGACCTCCTCTACTATTTTTCTTCAGTAATTCTTGCTCTGTCTCAAGCTGGCTTTTCTCCGATTCGCCAGCTTGTCCATCCTTTTTAGATCTTCATCCACACACTTTAACCAGGTTATTCTTGGCCTTCCTTGTGACTGCTTTTGATCAAAGAAAATAAAAATAAGTTTATCCGATCCAGACGTCTCTGAGAAATCAAAGTACATTAAAAAATTGTAAAGCTAAATTAAAACCTTTTTAATATCTAATTATTACTAAAAAGAAAGTGGTCATCAACTTGAATGTATACCTATATTGTTTTTCCTGATTTCTTGAAGACGACTAAGCCTGTATGAAAAAATGTATTTTTCTTTATACTATGTTGATGTTTTCCTATACAGAGTTATCGGTTAGCGGTGTACTAAGCCGAAAGGAGTTAACTGTACTCATCATTACGAATAACTTTCATTATTCACCAACCCTGAAAACAAAGCAAAAAAATCAGCTGTTCCATACAAAATGTTTATCGGCCGTCAACAAAATGTATGAAAAAACTGATTCTTTTTTCTCTAAATTCAGCGTTGGTCCCATAGTGACAGTTGTTCATTAACCCTAATGGGTGTGAATAGTGACCCGCTTTTGGCTTAATACACCTCTAGCCGATAACCTATATCTAACGAATACATCTTATCATGATTGGTTCTGCAGCTTAATTTTAAATCATAATATTTGAAATATTTGTATTGGCGCTAGCGGAATTGATGTTCCTGATAACATTTTTAACCCCCCTTGCAAAAACGATGAAACCATTTTGACTTTCTTAATTTTTTGTTTGAAATGTGATTAAGTCGTGCGGGAGTGTTCTTAGCTATGTTTAATAAAAATCGGTCCAAGATGGCCGGCGCCACAAAATGACGTATCACATAATTTTTCACAGCTGCCTCTCCTTCTTACCGACCACTCACACAAGTTTTTATCTCCTTTGCAGGAGCCGCAACTTTAAGTACGCACATAATAATCGGCGATAAATCCGAACTAGCCACAAAGAACACCAAAGTACGATCAAATATCATACAAATAATCCAAAACACGACCGTCGTCCCTTTTAGATCCACACAATCTTATAAGTTCAAGTGTTTTTACTGCGATTTTAACACAGCAAAATTCTCAGGCGTTAAAACTCATACAGACACTGAACACGCGGCCAGAGCTGACGATCACACTATATTAAAATGGCTGCAATCACGCAATCACAAAATGATATACGCCGAAATCAGCTCGATAAAATGCAGAATTTGTGGCGGTCAATTAGAAAACGTCCAAAACACCGTGAATCATTTGACAGATGTTCATAAAAAAGTTTTCTACGATGTGCAAACGGATGACATTAAATTGTCGCACGGCGTAGTGGGTTTTAGAATTGACAATGACAAATTCGACTGTCATTTGTGTGATAAGGAATTTCGTTTTTTCCACGCCTTATCCGCACACGTGTCCCAACACTACGCCTCTTTTGATTGCGTGGAATGCGGCAAAAAATATTTGACGCCGAGTCGTTTGCAAACTCATCAAAAGCACAGGCACGAATTGCACGAAACTAAATGTACGCACTGTGACAAAGTGTTCGACTCGATGTACAATATGCGCTCTCACAGATACTCTATGCATTTGAGAAAAAATAACAAAACAATTAAATGTCCTCTATGTCCTCAAACGTTTTTAGTATCACGATCTACTTCTCGATATATTCATATGGAAAAAGATCACGGCATAAAACGGCCTATTTACGATTGTAAAATTTGCAAAAAGAACTTTAATTCTGTTCACACGTTAACATCTCACAGACAGACTTATCATATAAGAAAAAACCCTTATATGTGTGACATTTGTGGATACGTCACTATGGAAAGAACTGTTATGGGGCGTCATTTAGATTACCATAACGGGGTTAGAAATTTTGAATGTGATATTTGTCATAAGAAATTAAGGACTAAGAGCACTTTGAGGTTGCATTTGCGCGGGCATTATAATGATAAAAGGTTCGCGTGCAGTTTTTGCGACGCTGCGTTTATACAGAAGCATTGTTTGCAGAGTCATATGAAGTCAAGACATCCTGATTTGGGCATCGTTTACTAAAATGTTCACATCTCACTAATATTATAAAAAGATATGTTTCCAAAAACGTATTGAGCTTAGGCCATGACAGTGTACATGATACCAGAAATTCGTTAGAGATAATTGTTATTTACTAGCTGCGCCTAGTGGTTTTACCCGCAGTAGATATTTGATCATCCCATGGGAAGATTTAAAGTTTACGGGATTAAAAGTAAGCCTATAACACATAGGCTTACTTTTTCAGAGAATAAGCAATCTGTGTTCCAAATTTTATTCTAATCTGTTAAGGTGTTTGAGCGTGAAGGAGGAACAAACAATACTAACTTTCGCCTGCATAATATTAGTGTGATTCTACCAACTACATTCAAAATAACGTAACTTATCGTGGTGTACAGAATTACTGACGTCAATTCGGCCAGTCACACTGACTAAACTAAAAGTTCCTAAAATTATATCCACCCTTTTTTCACTTGTGGAAACAGAAAGAGAGGAGACAATTTTAGAACTGTCAAATTAGGTTTCGAGTAGTTTAGTAAGTTTGGCCTGACTGTCTTATTAATAAACAACTTTAAGCATCTTTTGTCTTGTTTTATCAGATGAAGATCGTCTCACGCCTATGCAAGACAAAAGACTCTTAATTTTGAGAAGCGATTATTAATAAGACTGTTTTAATTTCGAATCATTTTAATGTAGCACTGTTAACCCAAACAAGTGGTAAGAAGTGGATTCGAAAAAAAACCGCCTGCTCAATCGTTAATCCTGTGTATCATTCTTATTTTACTTTTTTGTTTTAATTTTGATGTATCCAGAGTCACTCTCATGACGAAGACGAATGTATTGACATCACTCACATAAAAATACGACAAGACGTTTAGGCTCTAGGACGTGCCATGGAAATATACATACCTTATTTCGCAGTCGGGTAAAAAGTAAATTGCTTGTTTTTTTTTGTGCCTAATTTGACATTTGTGAAGGGGGATACAATTTACTGCCCAATGTGACCATTGAGATTAATCTGGGATATAAAAATCTTCCAGTGATGCTACAATTCCACTACAATTTAGACTTAACTTAAATATTTTGGTACACAATGATAATAAGAAATATTTATTTTCATATAAATAACATTCGTTACTGGCTAGTTTTGTTACATTTGAATTATTTAAGAGGAAGCTACGATAAAATAATTGCACTATGATGTTGGTTCTCGGTGTTTAATGTAAAAAATTACATTTACAATGACTTTCGCGTTTTACTAGAAGAACCGCGGAGGATTTCCTCCAAAAGTAATACGGTTTCTATAGGCTGGGCAAGCGTGAGAATGTTAGTCTCGAATTATCCTTTCGGAGATAACGCTGATGCGGCGGTGTTTTCTCATCTGCGTTTGTGTGATAGCTCCCTCGTCTTCATTTTCGCTGTCCGATAGGTACTTGACGCTTAATTGCAATTGTGTGTCCATTACATCGAGCTTCAAAGGGTCCAGCAAGTTGCAGTTCTCTGTAATGAAAGCCTGGGTCTTCGCCACATTTACCAAGAGCCTGTACTTCCTCAGCCATTCTGGCAGGGCATCCTATGTGGCTTGCATCTTTAGAGCTATGAAGTCTGGTTTGTATGACGAGGTGTAGTAAGCTGCATAGTCGGCGTAAAGTGCCAGCTTCGCCTGCCCAACGATAGAAATGTCGTCGGTGTACCAGGCGTAGCAGGAAATTGGCTATGCTCTTGACGATTTTCCTCGGTATGGGTTTGCGGTAAATGTTGTGAGTTCATGCCAGGCGCCGTCCTCCTGGGCAGTTTCTGAATCAGTGTTCAGACATGGAATGTATGAATATTCGCGGCTGTATGTTTTGCTCTTGTTCGGTTTTCTCTTCCGTGGACAGCTGCTGTGCAGAGAAGTACTCCTTTAGATTTAGTTCCAATCGTCTAAAGTGGTCGGTCTCAGTCGTCGGATTCGGCTGAAATTGGGCTTCAAGCTCTCTGCCAAAATCTCGGCGCTGCTCAAGGCTTTGAACTTGAGCGCTCCTGTCGAGAAGTAGCTGAGTGTCTTGGTGTATCAGCTATATGTCGGCATAGTATGTGACCTGATCCGATGTCTGCGGTGATGTTTGGATGTGATCCTCCCAGCTCTCGGTGGAGTGCTCGTCAAAGCTCGCCATCATCTCGATCAGGGCGTTCAGCTTCCTCGTTGTTCTTGAGCATCTGGTTTCCTGCCACAGATTCCTGGTTCAGAAGGAAATGGATATTCCTCTTCGGCTCAAAGGTGTCCGTAGCTGTGGTAAGAGAGGTTTTGATTGCTATGGTCAGTGCCTTCGTGGCTTGCTCAGCTTCATCTGCCGTCATGATGTGCCTCGTTCTGGTTTGTTCTCTTCCGGGATGAGATTTCTGAATTTAGGTTGGGCATCTTTTAGAGCTGGACGTAGAAGATACTTCCGGGGCGGCCCTGCCTCTCTCGTATGTTTATAATATGCTCAAGAGCTAATCCTTTCTCCTCCAGTGAAGCGTGGATCTCGTCGATTTGCGTTTTGGCTGGGAGACCTCTGGTGGACACCTTAAGGCTACGCTCGGCGAGCAGCGAGTAGAAGAACCAGCTTATTTTTTCCCTTTTCTCCAGGTCCGTTAGGTAAGCCTGGATCGTCCTGGATTCGGATTCGTCCTCTGGGCTAAAACGGATTCCTCTCCGGTGCGGGCTTCTGTTTAGTGATCTCTTTAGCTTGCCTGTCAACGCCTTAAAGTGGTGCGACCAGCTCTCACGTCGCTCAACCGCTAATGGCGAGCAGCGGGGTCCTTCCCTTCTGCGTGTTTTGGCCTGTGACGTGGCATCCGCTTCCGTTCTTCGGTTCGAGTAGAGCGTGGCTTGTGGCGGGGCTTGAGGCAGTGGCGCTTTATAGGCGGGCGGGGCTCTCGCTAGGGCGGGCGGCTGTCTCGTCTTCTCCGCTTGGGTGACTTGCGCGAAGGAAAACTTCTGATTTACTAGGGCCAGGCGCGGTGATGGCCGGGCGATGTAGCGGTTGCGGGCTGCCCCTTCTGCGGGATTTTTCATTCCTAGGGTTCGACGACAGAGAGCGCGTTCGTTTCATGGTTACCTCGGTCCTTCGACGGTTTCGATAACGGCGCCCTGCGCTTGAAGTTGAACGTCGGCGGCGGCATCATTATAAACACGTGCGATTTCGAGAGCGGTTTGGTCGTCGATGGAGAGCTCCTTGCCCTCAATGTCTCAAGATCTCTGCGTAACATCATTGGAATTAGTTTACCAGCACTTGGTCACAGAATAAGACATAGTAAGTCAGTCGCCGCGTGCGCGTATTGTTTATCGCGCATAGAAAAAAATGGTCTCGGATTGATCTCGAACTGGATACTTTGTTATTCGTAAACATCTATTATTTAGTCGGCCGTGCCTACAGTAAAGCGCGGACGTCGTGTCTTTGAAGCGCACCGAAGTGAGAGAGACATTTCGATCACTCCCTCTTGCTCGCTCTTGGAGAGACCATCCGCCAGAGAGCTGAGACTGCTTCAACTTCCTTGAGGCGCAGGTATATCGTGGGTCATCTGCTCCCCCCGCGGGGGGAGTAGGATACCATCTGAGGTAATACCTCATATTGGGGCTGGGCGCATGGACGCTTGGTCCCCGGGTATCTCTACTATACGTTTACGGCGCTCGGGCGGGAGTCTACGCGAACCCTTTTCCCCTTTTCTAACCCCTTCTCCTTTTTCCTTAGTTGTGTTTCTTCTTCTTCCTTAGTTGTGTTCGATCGGTTTTTGGTTGGTCGGTTTAAAGGTAGGTTTATGGTTGCCGCTTGCAAGTCCCTTGGTTCGAACGAAACGTTAGGTAATAATGAGGTTTTCCGCTAGGTGAGCGCAGCTTAAGGGTAGCTGACCCCGGGGAATCGCTCTCCGGAAGGCGAGGGGTGGACGCACTCTACGTCCTGCGACCTCTCCCCCTGCCGCGGGAGGACACGGGCCGCCTCCCATGGGTCAGCCACTGGCAGCGTCCTCCCACCGCTGAGGGGCCAGGGTCCAAGCCTGGGCTTTCTAGAACGGGGGGGAGGGGGGAGTGCGCCCTCCTGAGCTAACACAGGCCCCCTCCCGGATGGTCAAACTTGTTCTTATTCTTGGTTATGTGGGGGAGCCACATCCTCTTCGTCTTCATCTTCCCGGCCAGTAGGAAGGAGGTCACGCGGGAGGGCACGTATACGCCTGTCGGGGGGACGTGTGTGGTGAAGAACAATGTTGTGTAGGTGGGGGTGCGGACCGTGATCTGCGCGGTCAAACATCCCGCTCGCCAATCGGTCCACGAACTCCTCCACCGACTCGGCTTGCACGTCCTGGGCGATTACGTCGTTGCGGACGTATCGGTCGGCTCCGCTGACCATTCTAAAACAGACATTTTGCACGGATTGCCACACTCTGTCGAAGGCCTTCTCTATGTCCAGGAACACGGCGACGGAGTGCCGCCCCAGATTTGTTTCCTGTGCAAAATGGTGAAGTACCCGCGTAAGCTGGAGTGTGGTCGAGTGATGATCGCGGAACCCTAACTGCTCTTCCCAAGGGGTGAGGGTACGCAGTCTCCGCAGCACCAATCGCTCGAACAGCTTCGCGGGATGTGGCAACAGTGTGATGGAGCGGTAGCTGGAAGGGAATCGTCTATCCTTACCAGGCTTGTGCAGGACGATCACCATTCCAGTCTTCCAAATCGAAGGGAAGTGTCCAGTGCGAAGGATTCCGTTAAACAGCCGGGTCAGACACACCAGCCCTCTGGCAGGCAGCTGCTTGAGGGCTGTGACTCAGATGTCGTCTTTACCCGGTGTCTTCCTCGGCCTCAGGTTCCGCACGGCTCAAGCTACTTCCGTTGTTGCTATGAAGTCCGCACCACCCAACGGAAGAGGCGAAGCCTGAAGGTACTCTTTCACTTCCTAATCGATTCTCGCGTGGTGGTTCCTGGTTTCCTGAGAGGCCTCAGGTCAGTGATTACTTCAGCCCTCTCCCCAGCTGGATAGCATCGCTGCCCCGTGGCGTCGAGAAGGAGACGCACAGTCTCTTTGGCCCTGGTCAGTCGACGGTTCAGCTGGTAGAGGTTTACCTGGTTTTCGTCGCACTGGTCGATGTACTCGTCCCATCTTCTCCGGCGGCGATGGCAGCGAACAGGCCCCTCAGAGGAGTCGGAGGAGCTATCTGCCCCGGTACGCCTTCGATCACTGCCAAGTCACGGCTTACTAAGGCCCCATGACTTTGTGGGGCAGCGCCGCCTGCTCTTCTCCTCCTCCGCGGCCTTCCCCTACGTTTCCGGTTACGTTGTTGTGCACCTCTACCTACTGCTCCACCTACTTGTTGCGATGTAGGGGGAAAATGAGCAGACGAGGTAAGTTTGGTAAAGGGAATAACATGTGTAGGTGGGGCAAGTACCTCCTGCCTAAGGGAGGGGTGCGCGTGCTGCGGGTCTCCTCGCCGAACCCGACCCTCCTCTTCTATTCCTGGAACTTCTTCTTCGCTGCCCCCCCTCTCTGTGGGTGGATTTGCCGGCGGGCGAAGGGTGGTCGGTGGTGGTGGTGGTCGTTGTTGTACCTGAGTCTGTGGAGCTGTAGGGGAGAAATATTTTGGCCAATCCCTTGCCTGGAGCATCCCCTGAACGGGGGGGTGCATTGCCCGCGCGGCGGTGTGGGGGGGGGGGGGGGGGCAGGGCGCAATTCTTGGTGTGCCACTGCGAGCCGCGCCTGCTGCCTTACCTGCCGATACTGCTGAGCTTGTGACGCGGGTCTCCCGGGAGCTGTATCTTTCTGTATCCTCGCCTCCCTCCGAAAGACCTCGCACTGGCGACTGTTTGCCGCATGCCCTCCCTTGTAGTTCGCGCACACCAAGGGCGCGTCCTGACTGTCAGTGTACCGCGGCGTGATTTTTGCGAGTTCTACTTCTTTATTCCAATCGCTGTTATATAGAGTGGGTCGATTGGACTTTTTGCTGACGCGTTCTGCTACGTCAGTATCAATAAGGCTAACAATTCAGCTCTCGTCGTTAGTGCAAATGTCTTGACTTCTCCCCCGGTCCCGTGCTCGGTGCAATTTTTAAAATACGCCTGCACTGTCTTCACGGACCACGTCGTTGCGTCGGTTTCCCTCTTCGGTAAGTTAAGCTTGTTACGTAGTAATGAGGCACAGGGGATCTTATCTCAGCCATCCTTATACTTTTTCATTCTTTTTATGGATGAGCACTTTTAACAATATCATTTTTTTTTAGAAAGTTACGCTTTTTTAAATATCTTTCTGAACTAGTTTTATCGCTGCGAGTTTGCGTTACATGTCATTGTGATCTTTGTGTCGTTGTTCTGTACTGCTTGCCGCCACCGGCACCGGTGCAATTTTGTAGGATAAAGCTCTGGATCTGTGTAAAGAGCGTTAGCTTCTTTCTCAAGTCGAAGAAACTTCAAGAGCCTGATTTAATCTGGGTCATTCTGTGTTTGAGTGGCAGTGAAGCCATACCGACGTCGATAAGGTGATTTTTCTGCGGTTGTGGGCGCTAGCGGTGTCCAGGGCTGCCTATGCTGCTGGCTGTGGTTGGTGTCTTATTCAATCTTATTTTTTTCCTAGGTTAGATTCCTAGCAGGATCTTGAGCAGGATTTTTGATCGAATGCTCTGAGCGAATGACAAATGAAAAAACAAAATCTCCTATTTATTATCACAAACATGATCCGTCACTAAGTATTATACTAGAACTATAAAACTACCTATATAAATAAGATTTTTAAGTTTATTTTTTAAGTCATTAATCATTTAAATGTACGAGTAATAAGACTTGCCTGTATCTTTATTTAATGGCCAATAAATACTTCTTACTCTTAGATATGCATCGTGACATTGGCTTATAGGGTTACAGACCCAAATATCAGCACTTTAAGAGGTTGCCCTATTTCAAATTGATAATAAATATCGATAGCTAAATATATCACGCAAATTATTGTAATTTTATTATGTCCTATTTATTAACTCTCATATTAGCATAATCTTTAAAATGATAGTGCTGTTAACTTAATATTTAACTTCAAAAAATTAAAGAATGATCATATCCCTATTTGTTGGCATGCTTATTGCCAGTTGTTAGCACGGATTTACCTAGTTATCAGCACTAAGATTGGGGCGAATAAAAGTCGATTACAAACACAGTTTTAGTCATGTTTTTATTAAAATATCAGCTATATATACATATATATATATATATATATATATATATATATATATATATAACTAAAACATATATATATAAATGTTATATATATATATAACGTTATAACGTAACTGCATGATTAAAAATAATATATTTTTAAATAAAATATAGCTGATATTTTAATTAAAACATGACTTGCAGTTACGTTATAACGTTATATATATATATAACATATATGTAAAATTTCTTCTTGATGCTTGTAACGTTTCTTTCAGGGTCACTCGTGTTTTTTGTAGCGCTTGGTCTTAATGGACTCTTTATCTTAACATCTGAAATAACTCTGATTTTCTTTTCTGGTGTTAACATTTTGTTTTCCATGTTTCGATTTATCATTTTAAATTTCAGTAGTTCAATTTTACTATTTATCTTTTCCGAGTATGAATGCTTATTTTTTCCTTCGTCTGTAAACGTGATATTTGTTTGCTCTTTTTCTTTTGTGTTATGAATTTCAGCTTTTTGGGTAACTATCAGAACCTTAGGTAGGTCTTGGGAAAAGTTGTTGTTATTAAATGGTTGCAAAACATTCAATTTATAGTCTTTTTTTGATGAAGTGGTTTGTTTCTCATTACTAACCATAACGGTTTTAATTTCAGGCTTAAGTATTTGCTTATTTATTTTGACTTTATTGCTTTTTGTGTATTTTTTCTTTTCTTCTTGTTTTAGTAGTCTATTTTTTTCGGCTTTCAACTAACTCTTCTTTTTGTTTTTTTGCTATGCTTTTTTCTAGCTCTTCTTTATGCCACTCGTCGCAAGTTAACACAAATGGCAACCTAGCAGTGCTTCGTTGTCCTTTTCTTTGTGGAGTTTTTGGTTTCACCAAGATTGTATTTTAATTGGAGTGCATGGTGTATGTTGTGTATATAACGTATTTTCAGTTGTGGGTTGGTCTGGAGTTACGATTTTATTGACATTCAATGTAACTGGCAATTCATTTTGATTGATTTCATCACTTTTCGGGTTTAAATCATCAAAAAACAAAACCGGCAAATTAGTAATGTTGATGTATCCAACTGGACTAGATGGTTTTTCTAACATTTGAATTGAACGCAAGTTCAATACATCTTGTGAACTTTCACAAATCGAATCCTGATTATTCTCAAAAAAAAGGCAGATTTTTTTAAGAATTTTGTCACTATACGAGAGTGTATCAATTGAATCCCGTTCTAAGGTAGTCATCTTATCCTCACCAATCAGTTTATGCAAAATGTCCTTAGTCAAACTTTTTTCTGGATTAGCTTTCGGAAGTGCAGATGAATTATTAGTTTTTGTCATGTCAGCAGAATTTTTTCTGAGACACTTTTTGTAATTTATTGCATCTGGGGTCCATGGATATAATCCCGTTGCTCTAAAACCGTTTACTACCGTTGACGCTTGAATACCATTTTCCAACGCTTCCTTAAGCACAGGTACAAAGTTGTTTTTGGTAAGCGTCTCCAGAGGATGATCGCGCCGCCATTTTAGTACGCTCTCCTTCCATGCTACTTTTAGCGGCCTAAAAGCTGCAACATCAGCGGGCTGTAACAGTCTTGTGGCATTTGGGTAAAGTGCTATAAGATTTATGAAACCAACCTCTGATGTCTTGTTCGGAGACAGCTGCACTCGCAGAAGTCACAGCTTCAGGTGTTCTTTCGGTGAGCTCCGGATGACGCCGCATAAAGAGTTTATACCATTTTTTACCTGGAATTCCATTTTTAAAAGGGTTTTTACGCCCGGCTTTCTTTATAAGTTGCAGGTCTGATTTTCTTTGAGGAAAACCCTTACGGCAGCAATCATTAATCCACTTCACAAGGGTTTTTTCTTCGTCTTTTAATAGTATGGGATTTGGACCTGGAAGATCCTTGCAGTCCGTCTTTATTCGACATTGAATAGTGCCTCTTGGAACGCCAAATGTTTTGGATGCTAACTTTTTTGACATTCCTTTTTTAACAGCTTCCAAAGCATTTTGTAAACTTTCTGCGCTATATTTTTTTCTTTTTGCTGCAATTTCTTTTGGGTTGGGCTTCATTTTTACACCTACAGCAGAGAAATATTTCAAATTAGATTTCTTATGTGTGATGTACTTTCATTCAATGTACGTATGTGGCACCAATTATAGGCATGATTTTAACCCAATTATCAACACTGTGCTGATAAATGGTAAATATGATTTCAGCATAGTGCCAACATTTGGAAATTGAATGAATACAAACAAATTTATTTAAAACACATCTTTATTCCTCGATGACAATAAGATTGAGAATAAAAAAACACAAAATTAGTTGACAGATTTAAAACCCAATTATCAGCATGGGTGCCGATAAACTAGAAATATAAAAATCAAGTACCCATTTGTTAGCACCCTGAGTTTTACCTTTATGTTATGTAAAACGTTAAGTATCCGATTTTAAAAATCATCCTAATACATCTAATAAAACAATTAAAAACTACAAATTTGTGAAAACCATCTAATATACTAAGAATAGAATAATTAACTGAAGTGTGATCTTACCAACGTGAAGTCAAAATGGCCGAAAAATCACAAAAACAGCCGGCCGCTCTCTTGTAATTTCTTTGGAAACGCCATTTTGAATATTTTCGTAAAAAATGTTGCTATTAGTTAAAAGGAGCATCCCCTGAACGGGGGGGTGCATTGCCCGCGCGGCGGTGTGGGGGGGGGGGGGGGGGGGCAGGGCGCAATTCTTGGTGTGCCACTGCGAGCCGCGCCTGCTGCCTTACCTGCCGATACTGCTGAGCTTGTGACGCGGGTCTCCCGGGAGCTGTATCTTTCTGTATCCTCGCCTCCCTCCGAAAGACCTCGCACTGGCGACTGTTTGCCGCATGCCCTCCCTTGTAGTTCGCGCACACCAAGGGCGCGTCCTGACTGTCAGTGTACCGCGGCGTGATTTTTGCGAGTTCTACTTCTTTATTCCAATCGCTGTTATATAGAGTGGGTCGATTGGACTTTTTGCTGACGCGTTCTGCTACGTCAGTATCAATAAGGCTAACAATTCAGCTCTCGTCGTTAGTGCAAATGTCTTGACTTCTCCCCCGGTCCCGTGCTCGGTGCAATTTTTAAAATACGCCTGCACTGTCTTCACGGACCACGTCGTTGCGTCGGTTTCCCTCTTCGGTAAGTTAAGCTTGTTACGTAGTAATGAGGCACAGGGGATCTTATCTCAGCCATCCTTATACTTTTTCATTCTTTTTATGGATGAGCACTTTTAACAATATCATTTTTTTTTAGAAAGTTACGCTTTTTTAAATATCTTTCTGAACTAGTTTTATCGCTGCGAGTTTGCGTTACATGTCATTGTGATCTTTGTGTCGTTGTTCTGTACTGCTTGCCGCCACCGGCACCGGTGCAATTTTGTAGGATAAAGCTCTGGATCTGTGTAAAGAGCGTTAGCTTCTTTCTCAAGTCGAAGAAACTTCAAGAGCCTGATTTAATCTGGGTCATTCTGTGTTTGAGTGGCAGTGAAGCCATACCGACGTCGATAAGGTGATTTTTCTGCGGTTGTGGGCGCTAGCGGTGTCCAGGGCTGCCTATGCTGCTGGCTGTGGTTGGTGTCTTATTCAATCTTATTTTTTTCCTAGGTTAGATTCCTAGCAGGATCTTGAGCAGGATTTTTGATCGAATGCTCTGAGCGAATGACAAATGAAAAAACAAAATCTCCTATTTATTATCACAAACATGATCCGTCACTAAGTATTATACTAGAACTATAAAACTACCTATATAAATAAGATTTTTAAGTTTATTTTTTAAGTCATTAATCATTTAAATGTACGAGTAATAAGACTTGCCTGTATCTTTATTTAATGGCCAATAAATACTTCTTACTCTTAGATATGCATCGTGACATTGGCTTATAGGGTTACAGACCCAAATATCAGCACTTTAAGAGGTTGCCCTATTTCAAATTGATAATAAATATCGATAGCTAAATATATCACGCAAATTATTGTAATTTTATTATGTCCTATTTATTAACTCTCATATTAGCATAATCTTTAAAATGATAGTGCTGTTAACTTAATATTTAACTTCAAAAAATTAAAGAATGATCATATCCCTATTTGTTGGCATGCTTATTGCCAGTTGTTAGCACGGATTTACCTAGTTATCAGCACTAAGATTGGGGCGAATAAAAGTCGATTACAAACACAGTTTTAGTCATGTTTTTATTAAAATATCAGCTATATATACATATATATATATATATATATATATATATATATATATATAACTAAAACATATATATATAAATGTTATATATATATATAACGTTATAACGTAACTGCATGATTAAAAATAATATATTTTTAAATAAAATATAGCTGATATTTTAATTAAAACATGACTTGCAGTTACGTTATAACGTTATATATATATATATAACATATATGTAAAATTTCTTCTTGATGCTTGTAACGTTTCTTTCAGGGTCACTCGTGTTTTTTGTAGCGCTTGGTCTTAATGGACTCTTTATCTTAACATCTGAAATAACTCTGATTTTCTTTTCTGGTGTTAACATTTTGTTTTCCATGTTTCGATTTATCATTTTAAATTTCAGTAGTTCAATTTTACTATTTATCTTTTCCGAGTATGAATGCTTATTTTTTCCTTCGTCTGTAAACGTGATATTTGTTTGCTCTTTTTCTTTTGTGTTATGAATTTCAGCTTTTTGGGTAACTATCAGAACCTTAGGTAGGTCTTGGGAAAAGTTGTTGTTATTAAATGGTTGCAAAACATTCAATTTATAGTCTTTTTTTGATGAAGTGGTTTGTTTCTCATTACTAACCATAACGGTTTTAATTTCAGGCTTAAGTATTTGCTTATTTATTTTGACTTTATTGCTTTTTGTGTATTTTTTCTTTTCTTCTTGTTTTAGTAGTCTATTTTTTTCGGCTTTCAACTAACTCTTCTTTTTGTTTTTTTGCTATGCTTTTTTCTAGCTCTTCTTTATGCCACTCGTCGCAAGTTAACACAAATGGCAACCTAGCAGTGCTTCGTTGTCCTTTTCTTTGTGGAGTTTTTGGTTTCACCAAGATTGTATTTTAATTGGAGTGCATGGTGTATGTTGTGTATATAACGTATTTTCAGTTGTGGGTTGGTCTGGAGTTACGATTTTATTGACATTCAATGTAACTGGCAATTCATTTTGATTGATTTCATCACTTTTCGGGTTTAAATCATCAAAAAACAAAACCGGCAAATTAGTAATGTTGATGTATCCAACTGGACTAGATGGTTTTTCTAACATTTGAATTGAACGCAAGTTCAATACATCTTGTGAACTTTCACAAATCGAATCCTGATTATTCTCAAAAAAAAGGCAGATTTTTTTAAGAATTTTGTCACTATACGAGAGTGTATCAATTGAATCCCGTTCTAAGGTAGTCATCTTATCCTCACCAATCAGTTTATGCAAAATGTCCTTAGTCAAACTTTTTTCTGGATTAGCTTTCGGAAGTGCAGATGAATTATTAGTTTTTGTCATGTCAGCAGAATTTTTTCTGAGACACTTTTTGTAATTTATTGCATCTGGGGTCCATGGATATAATCCCGTTGCTCTAAAACCGTTTACTACCGTTGACGCTTGAATACCATTTTCCAACGCTTCCTTAAGCACAGGTACAAAGTTGTTTTTGGTAAGCGTCTCCAGAGGATGATCGCGCCGCCATTTTAGTACGCTCTCCTTCCATGCTACTTTTAGCGGCCTAAAAGCTGCAACATCAGCGGGCTGTAACAGTCTTGTGGCATTTGGGTAAAGTGCTATAAGATTTATGAAACCAACCTCTGATGTCTTGTTCGGAGACAGCTGCACTCGCAGAAGTCACAGCTTCAGGTGTTCTTTCGGTGAGCTCCGGATGACGCCGCATAAAGAGTTTATACCATTTTTTACCTGGAATTCCATTTTTAAAAGGGTTTTTACGCCCGGCTTTCTTTATAAGTTGCAGGTCTGATTTTCTTTGAGGAAAACCCTTACGGCAGCAATCATTAATCCACTTCACAAGGGTTTTTTCTTCGTCTTTTAATAGTATGGGATTTGGACCTGGAAGATCCTTGCAGTCCGTCTTTATTCGACATTGAATAGTGCCTCTTGGAACGCCAAATGTTTTGGATGCTAACTTTTTTGACATTCCTTTTTTAACAGCTTCCAAAGCATTTTGTAAACTTTCTGCGCTATATTTTTTTCTTTTTGCTGCAATTTCTTTTGGGTTGGGCTTCATTTTTACACCTACAGCAGAGAAATATTTCAAATTAGATTTCTTATGTGTGATGTACTTTCATTCAATGTACGTATGTGGCACCAATTATAGGCATGATTTTAACCCAATTATCAACACTGTGCTGATAAATGGTAAATATGATTTCAGCATAGTGCCAACATTTGGAAATTGAATGAATACAAACAAATTTATTTAAAACACATCTTTATTCCTCGATGACAATAAGATTGAGAATAAAAAAACACAAAATTAGTTGACAGATTTAAAACCCAATTATCAGCATGGGTGCCGATAAACTAGAAATATAAAAATCAAGTACCCATTTGTTAGCACCCTGAGTTTTACCTTTATGTTATGTAAAACGTTAAGTATCCGATTTTAAAAATCATCCTAATACATCTAATAAAACAATTAAAAACTACAAATTTGTGAAAACCATCTAATATACTAAGAATAGAATAATTAACTGAAGTGTGATCTTACCAACGTGAAGTCAAAATGGCCGAAAAATCACAAAAACAGCCGGCCGCTCTCTTGTAATTTCTTTGGAAACGCCATTTTGAATATTTTCGTAAAAAATGTTGCTATTAGTTAAAAGGAGCATCCCCTGAACGGGGGGGTGCATTGCCCGCGCGGCGGTGTGGGGGGGGGGGGGGGCAGGGCGCAATTCTTGGTGTGCCACTGCGAGCCGCGCCTGCTGCCTTACCTGCCGATACTGCTGAGCTTGTGACGCGGGTCTCCCGGGAGCTGTATCTTTCTGTATCCTCGCCTCCCTCCGAAAGACCTCGCACTGGCGACTGTTTGCCGCATGCCCTCCCTTGTAGTTCGCGCACACCAAGGGCGCGTCCTGACTGTCAGTGTACCGCGGCGTGATTTTTGCGAGTTCTACTTCTTTATTCCAATCGCTGTTATATAGAGTGGGTCGATTGGACTTTTTGCTGACGCGTTCTGCTACGTCAGTATCAATAAGGCTAACAATTCAGCTCTCGTCGTTAGTGCAAATGTCTTGACTTCTCCCCCGGTCCCGTGCTCGGTGCAATTTTTAAAATACGCCTGCACTGTCTTCACGGACCACGTCGTTGCGTCGGTTTCCCTCTTCGGTAAGTTAAGCTTGTTACGTAGTAATGAGGCACAGGGGATCTTATCTCAGCCATCCTTATACTTTTTCATTCTTTTTATGGATGAGCACTTTTAACAATATCATTTTTTTTTAGAAAGTTACGCTTTTTTAAATATCTTTCTGAACTAGTTTTATCGCTGCGAGTTTGCGTTACATGTCATTGTGATCTTTGTGTCGTTGTTCTGTACTGCTTGCCGCCACCGGCACCGGTGCAATTTTGTAGGATAAAGCTCTGGATCTGTGTAAAGAGCGTTAGCTTCTTTCTCAAGTCGAAGAAACTTCAAGAGCCTGATTTAATCTGGGTCATTCTGTGTTTGAGTGGCAGTGAAGCCATACCGACGTCGATAAGGTGATTTTTCTGCGGTTGTGGGCGCTAGCGGTGTCCAGGGCTGCCTATGCTGCTGGCTGTGGTTGGTGTCTTATTCAATCTTATTTTTTTCCTAGGTTAGATTCCTAGCAGGATCTTGAGCAGGATTTTTGATCGAATGCTCTGAGCGAATGACAAATGAAAAAACAAAATCTCCTATTTATTATCACAAACATGATCCGTCACTAAGTATTATACTAGAACTATAAAACTACCTATATAAATAAGATTTTTAAGTTTATTTTTTAAGTCATTAATCATTTAAATGTACGAGTAATAAGACTTGCCTGTATCTTTATTTAATGGCCAATAAATACTTCTTACTCTTAGATATGCATCGTGACATTGGCTTATAGGGTTACAGACCCAAATATCAGCACTTTAAGAGGTTGCCCTATTTCAAATTGATAATAAATATCGATAGCTAAATATATCACGCAAATTATTGTAATTTTATTATGTCCTATTTATTAACTCTCATATTAGCATAATCTTTAAAATGATAGTGCTGTTAACTTAATATTTAACTTCAAAAAATTAAAGAATGATCATATCCCTATTTGTTGGCATGCTTATTGCCAGTTGTTAGCACGGATTTACCTAGTTATCAGCACTAAGATTGGGGCGAATAAAAGTCGATTACAAACACAGTTTTAGTCATGTTTTTATTAAAATATCAGCTATATATACATATATATATATATATATATATATATATATATATATAACTAAAACATATATATATAAATGTTATATATATATATAACGTTATAACGTAACTGCATGATTAAAAATAATATATTTTTAAATAAAATATAGCTGATATTTTAATTAAAACATGACTTGCAGTTACGTTATAACGTTATATATATATATAACATATATGTAAAATTTCTTCTTGATGCTTGTAACGTTTCTTTCAGGGTCACTCGTGTTTTTTGTAGCGCTTGGTCTTAATGGACTCTTTATCTTAACATCTGAAATAACTCTGATTTTCTTTTCTGGTGTTAACATTTTGTTTTCCATGTTTCGATTTATCATTTTAAATTTCAGTAGTTCAATTTTACTATTTATCTTTTCCGAGTATGAATGCTTATTTTTTCCTTCGTCTGTAAACGTGATATTTGTTTGCTCTTTTTCTTTTGTGTTATGAATTTCAGCTTTTTGGGTAACTATCAGAACCTTAGGTAGGTCTTGGGAAAAGTTGTTGTTATTAAATGGTTGCAAAACATTCAATTTATAGTCTTTTTTTGATGAAGTGGTTTGTTTCTCATTACTAACCATAACGGTTTTAATTTCAGGCTTAAGTATTTGCTTATTTATTTTGACTTTATTGCTTTTTGTGTATTTTTTCTTTTCTTCTTGTTTTAGTAGTCTATTTTTTTCGGCTTTCAACTAACTCTTCTTTTTGTTTTTTTGCTATGCTTTTTTCTAGCTCTTCTTTATGCCACTCGTCGCAAGTTAACACAAATGGCAACCTAGCAGTGCTTCGTTGTCCTTTTCTTTGTGGAGTTTTTGGTTTCACCAAGATTGTATTTTAATTGGAGTGCATGGTGTATGTTGTGTATATAACGTATTTTCAGTTGTGGGTTGGTCTGGAGTTACGATTTTATTGACATTCAATGTAACTGGCAATTCATTTTGATTGATTTCATCACTTTTCGGGTTTAAATCATCAAAAAACAAAACCGGCAAATTAGTAATGTTGATGTATCCAACTGGACTAGATGGTTTTTCTAACATTTGAATTGAACGCAAGTTCAATACATCTTGTGAACTTTCACAAATCGAATCCTGATTATTCTCAAAAAAAAGGCAGATTTTTTTAAGAATTTTGTCACTATACGAGAGTGTATCAATTGAATCCCGTTCTAAGGTAGTCATCTTATCCTCACCAATCAGTTTATGCAAAATGTCCTTAGTCAAACTTTTTTCTGGATTAGCTTTCGGAAGTGCAGATGAATTATTAGTTTTTGTCATGTCAGCAGAATTTTTTCTGAGACACTTTTTGTAATTTATTGCATCTGGGGTCCATGGATATAATCCCGTTGCTCTAAAACCGTTTACTACCGTTGACGCTTGAATACCATTTTCCAACGCTTCCTTAAGCACAGGTACAAAGTTGTTTTTGGTAAGCGTCTCCAGAGGATGATCGCGCCGCCATTTTAGTACGCTCTCCTTCCATGCTACTTTTAGCGGCCTAAAAGCTGCAACATCAGCGGGCTGTAACAGTCTTGTGGCATTTGGGTAAAGTGCTATAAGATTTATGAAACCAACCTCTGATGTCTTGTTCGGAGACAGCTGCACTCGCAGAAGTCACAGCTTCAGGTGTTCTTTCGGTGAGCTCCGGATGACGCCGCATAAAGAGTTTATACCATTTTTTACCTGGAATTCCATTTTTAAAAGGGTTTTTACGCCCGGCTTTCTTTATAAGTTGCAGGTCTGATTTTCTTTGAGGAAAACCCTTACGGCAGCAATCATTAATCCACTTCACAAGGGTTTTTTCTTCGTCTTTTAATAGTATGGGATTTGGACCTGGAAGATCCTTGCAGTCCGTCTTTATTCGACATTGAATAGTGCCTCTTGGAACGCCAAATGTTTTGGATGCTAACTTTTTTGACATTCCTTTTTTAACAGCTTCCAAAGCATTTTGTAAACTTTCTGCGCTATATTTTTTTCTTTTTGCTGCAATTTCTTTTGGGTTGGGCTTCATTTTTACACCTACAGCAGAGAAATATTTCAAATTAGATTTCTTATGTGTGATGTACTTTCATTCAATGTACGTATGTGGCACCAATTATAGGCATGATTTTAACCCAATTATCAACACTGTGCTGATAAATGGTAAATATGATTTCAGCATAGTGCCAACATTTGGAAATTGAATGAATACAAACAAATTTATTTAAAACACATCTTTATTCCTCGATGACAATAAGATTGAGAATAAAAAAACACAAAATTAGTTGACAGATTTAAAACCCAATTATCAGCATGGGTGCCGATAAACTAGAAATATAAAAATCAAGTACCCATTTGTTAGCACCCTGAGTTTTACCTTTATGTTATGTAAAACGTTAAGTATCCGATTTTAAAAATCATCCTAATACATCTAATAAAACAATTAAAAACTACAAATTTGTGAAAACCATCTAATATACTAAGAATAGAATAATTAACTGAAGTGTGATCTTACCAACGTGAAGTCAAAATGGCCGAAAAATCACAAAAACAGCCGGCCGCTCTCTTGTAATTTCTTTGGAAACGCCATTTTGAATATTTTCGTAAAAAATGTTGCTATTAGTTAAAAAGGATATATTCTACCATGTTTTTCCATATGGCAATGTAAACATCTTAACTCGTTGTATTGTATTTTTAACTTTTCGGCAAAGGTGCTGATAACTCGTGCAGTGCTGGCGTTTGGATGCGTTACCTATGAGCCATTTTGATAGGCAATAAAGTGCGTTGACCCCTCATCAAATGAATCGATAACAAGATATCAGTTTACCATGATTTATTATTACTCGTAGTACTTCTTACTTCTTAAAGCTCTTTAAACTTTTTGTTGTATTTTTAGATACCTATTGAATCTGTTAATTACTAAATTTTCAATACTCATATAGGTACCTGCTTATAATATACTGATAGATTCATCATACTCCAGTGTAGTAGTGTTTATCTACGTTTATATTTGTATTTGCTTCGTTTAAGCTAATATCAAAGGATTTTATCTGTTTATTTGTTATAATTTAACTCAAAAACTACTAACTAATTCTCATGTGAACTAAGCGTTACTACAAGGTAATGTTGTTAAGGTGCAGGGAGGCAATTGCAACTAAAAATATTAGAACTAAATTTTGAACGAATGTACTTACTTTTGTGTAAGCCTTAGATAAAAAACACTGATTTTTGCAAAATGCCCTATATATTACTGAACGCAATTAATGTGATGAATCGTTTATTATATTAGTGGATAAGGAAGCCTAAATTATATCATTTCTGCAAGAAGAACGCAAATGGTTGCCTTTACCCCTCACCGAGGTAATTGCAACTTATAGTTGTAAGTATGTTATTATTATGAATATACATTTTTTAATGGGTGAGAATAGTGATGAGCTTAGGTATATCATGGTTTATCGATAAGTTAGAAAGAAGGAAAGAAACAGTGTTTATTGAATATTTGAATTTAATGAATTGAACACATGACAAACATTATAATAGTAACTTAGAGATAAAAATTAAAACTAAACACAAAACACAACAAAGTATATATCAACCATTCTGAAGGAGCAGTCACACACAGGCACAGTCAAGCGTTGGATGATGATCGTTCAAGATCTCACCGGCATTTCACAAGTTCACATTATAGCATTTATTGAACATTATAATTACTGAAATTAAAATTAAATATGAATTGCCCCCGACGAGTACTTAAGAACAATATCATTCAAATGCTTGATGGTAGAAATATCATCAACAGTTGGATAAGTAAAAGTGGTTTCCTCTTTAGCTCTGGACATTTTTACTTTTCTTACAAATTTTACTTTTGGGCATTGTACACTATCTAATGCCAAAACTTGGCCAACAAAGTGCTTCACACTTTTTTTTGTAGCAAATTGTGCTATAATCCAATTATCTACTTTTAATTTTTCTTTATCGTCGAAATAATCAAATTCGTGCAACCCTAACGGGCTTTCTGTTGAGTAATTTTCTTTTTCTTCTTCGTTTAAGCACTCAGCTATGTAGGCATCAAAATTTTCATAATCCGAGTTATCAGTGTCTACTAATTCAAAACTGCAATCTGAAATAATTGAGCTCGAATCACTATCGCATTTTCTTTGTTTATGTTTTGTCAATTTTTGCTTTTTGGCGAACATTTGATTCTTGAAGTTTTTATTATTTTGCATTTTTTTACTTTTGAATCTCTTTCTTAAAATACTTTTTCTTTTTTCAGAACTATCTTTTCGTTGTCTGCACTTTCCTTATCTGATGAATATTCGTGAATAATTTGTTGCTCTTTTAAATCTTGAATCATTTTCGATTTGTATATCTTATTCTGGTTCCCTTCATTTGTTTTCTTTTTCTTTGCTTCTTTCTCGTTTTTTTTCTTTCAAGTCATTCTTCATTTTTTCTATAGCTTTTTTATATGTTAGCACTTCTGCTCCTTTCGTAGTAACGCGCTTTTTAGTCTTCTTAAGCGGATCGTTTCGAGCTATAGCATGCAAAATTAGCTGCTCAAATGATAGGTTTGGCTCTAAATTTTTATTATTTGTATTTGCTGGTACGATGACTCTATCAGATAATATTTTTATTTTATCTTGTTTTGAGACACGTTTAGGATTCACATTTGAGTTTATTTGTATTGCATTAAGCGCTAAGGTTAGTAGAGTAGGTACGTTGTATTTAATTTTTGATAAAAAACATTCTTCTTGTCTTGGTGTACCACAATCGAATGATTGGTATGTCTTTGTTGATTGGTTAGGTGGCTGTTGAGCTCTAGTTGTATTGTCGTCAACACAATTTTCTGCATGAGAATAAAGCGCACATTGTTGATTTTCTACATGTTGCTGCCACTTTTGCCATGATAAAGAATCGCATTTATCCTTCCCAATTGCATACCGATCAATGGGGAATATTCCAGTTCTTTTGAATCCATTTTGCAAAATCACTGGATTCAAAGAATCCCAAATTTCTGTTATTATTCGTGCAAACTCTGCTTTTGGTAATTTTGAACCGACATGTAAGCGCTGCCATTTTATAAGTGCATCTTCCCATCTATCTTTAAGCGGTTTCATTGCGCTGCAATCTAGGGGTTGCAACACATGTGAAGAATGGGGCGGTAATTTTAATATTGTGATTCCGTTAGATGCTGCCAATTCTATCACATTTAAATCAACATGTGTGGAGTGCCCGTCGTAAATCAGCAACACGGGTCTCTTGTCACCGACGGCGGGTATGAAAACGTCCTTTAAGTATTTTTCAAAAATACTAGTTTCCATCCATCCCTTACGACTAACCGCATAAGCAGTTTTTATATTTTCGTTTTGGTACATCCATTCGTTCCATAGAAATTTCCCCTGAAATATTACCAAGGGCGGTACTTTCCCTCCAATTGCATTAGTAGCAAACAAAACTGTGGTATTTTCACGAGCAGGGCCGCTTGTCGTCCTAGTTGATTGGAATCCACTTAATCCAACGATTTTGCTTTTAGATGGATCCGAGCAAAAACTCGTCTCATCTAAATTATAAATTTGCTCGGGTTTATCGCTAAGGTCTTACTCCCGAGTGACTTTTTCAAGCAAATCAAAGTACTCGTATAAAATAAACGGGTTGCAGGCCTTTTTCCGTGCAATTTCCACAGATTGTGGTTTTTTGTATGAGAGCTTATGCCGTTTGCGAAAAGCTAAGAACCATTCTTTTCCTGGTATATCATTTTTAAAGGGAGTCACTATACCGTTTCTACGGATATATTCCAAAATCATAGCGATTATTTCCTTTTTAGTCAATGGATATCCACATTTTTCGAGGATATGAATATACGAAGCTATTTTTTCTTCGAGCTCTAAAGAAAATACTCCAGGTCTACCAACTCTGGACATTTTTGCTCCTCGAGTACCGTTCAGTCTAGATATTATTGTAGATCTCGGTATATTGTACCTTTGTGCTGCATCGTAACTGTTAAGTGTTTTTCTTTTGACAGCTTCAATTGCTTCATTTAGCTGTTCTATTGTGTAATTGGTCTCTTTTTTTCTTTTGTAGTTCCGCACCATCTAAACAAAACAATTATTATTAAAATGTCACCTATGTATTAATAAAAGTCATACCTAATCTGGCTTCATTCGAAATTTCATTTAAATCTGGTAAGCTTGAAACGGTAACAATAGTACATTATGGTAGGCCTACTTCATATACCTACTTACAAGAACAAAAAAAAAATTAAAATATCGACACTAGGACATCTCTAGCGTTTATCAACTTCGTACAAATTTGGTGGGGTAATTGCAACTAACCTAAAAGTTGCCAAAAAGTCACAATTTCCCCTCCACACGATTTCAAGGGGCTATTGTAACTCTAGTTTTAAAACATAATACGAGTGTCATACTGACGAAATAATATAGTAAAAAGACTTACCGTATTCAAAATTCGCTTTTTGTTAAAACACCCGGTCGTTTTAGACGTATTTAGATATTTTTTCCCCAAAAAACTCACAAGCCGACTCTTCTGTGAACAACAACCAAAATGGCGGATATTCAAATGTAGATGTAGATAAAGCAGATAAAATGAAATCAACGCCATCTTTTGTATCTAGAAGGAGTTTATTTTCCTACATTCTTGTATAGGTGGCATTATTCACAGAAATGAAATTGCGTGAAATTATTTAAAATAGTTGCAATTTCCCGGTATAGTACGGGTCCTTAACTTAAAATACGGACGGTCTCATCCTGAAGAAAGCATGAAACTTGGCATGAATGTAGCTGTCATATATGTGCTTCAATGTAGATATGGAAGCACGTCAAGAAATAATGTTTACCCCCCTCCCCCCCCCCCCCCCTTTTTATCTCCCTGATTCCGGGTTTTCGAATTTTCTACGAAAACGATAAGACTGAGGAGTTTACTCTTCAGAGAACAAATCATCGTCGATAAATTACCTACAAGACGATACTACATTATATAATGGTAAGATTAATATATTTCTGTTTACAGCCACCAACGTATTATGAAATTGTAAAAACAGGCAAACTTTTTTTTTCTTGCTCCATTTATAGGAAAGCGACAAGAGTGGTGATAAAATAGACTTAAGAAGTAATATACCTTATACATTGAGCTAAAAAATGACACCTATTTCATAGTCGTAGAGACATTACTTCCAGAGTTACAGCTTGCCGCGTCTGACTCAAGTACTCATTTTTTACCTTTTTACAATACCACCTTTCCGATAATGTTGTTTTGCTTAGACTTAAAGCCAAGGGTTTCAAGAAATTTATTAAAAATACAGTAAAATACAGTGAAAATTATATATATCATTTATTTCAATGCATATCACAGGAATCTCCCCCACATTTACAGAGACCAGTACAGGGAAGGCCCGACTTCCTACAAATGCATCGTCCTTTAATGCAGCTGCGGCATGAACACTTCGTCAATTCCTTTACAGATGCGGACGTTTCTTTGGTTGTACTCCAACATGGAATCCAAATACAGTCTTCTTTCATCCAGCCCCAGTTCTCAAAGTTCGGATATTCAGGATTTGGTATCAGACTTTGACCCCAGATCAATCCTGCTTGTAAATAAGCTCGTTTTGTATGCTGTTCAAGTGCACCAAGTGTTGGTGGCAGCCTGTCCATTGCCCGTCCCTTGATGAACAACTCTTTTCTAGCTTGGTTAATGTCTTCTACATCGCTAGTTTTGTCGTAAGTCAGAATGACATATCTTGCCAAAGCATCCAATTGATGGCTTTCAATTTCATTTTGAGGTCGTGACATGGTTTCAAATACTTTGGTAACTTCAGGGAAGGAATTCCAAGTTTTCCAAAAGGATTTTTTTCCTTTCCACAAAATCCAGATACTGTATCACACCCTGTAAAACAATAACATGCCACTGCATTTGTCTGGGCCGAGTTTATTCACAAGTTGGTGAATAGCAATACTACGTAAAGCTTTCCCTGTTCCGAATGATATCCAACATTTGTTCAAACCCATTTCTTTTAGGCCGCTGTATACAACCACATCTGTGTCAACCGTTCTAATCAATATTTCTGTGTGACCAAGCTGCACGGCGTGCGAAACATGAAGGAAGAGTCTGGTATCAGCTTCTTCTTGTTTTGACTTAAGGGAGGACAAATCTACGGTGGCATCGTTACACAAAACTTGTTCCCCTTTGATTGCAACAATCGTTTTTGCATGTTGGACCTGCTGGAGACCATCAGCCAGGAAGTTGAAAAGCTCTACTTTGTTCTGTGACGAACGAAGAAATTGTTGCCAGTTTTTTGGAAGTTTACCTGCTGGTGTAACTTTTTGACGAAATCCTGTGCCCCTCTTCTCCCTTGTATGATTCTTGAGACTGTCTTCATGATATGCATCAAAAACGACATCAACTCGATTTCCATTCTGGTTCGTAACATAATTAATAAATGTTTTGCGATAATCGTCAAATGTAACGTTACTGCTCGGTCTTATCATTTGAACTACAGCAGGCCCATCTAGAAACGATGAAGTGCAGTCTACGGGATCTTCGTTAAATGACTCGGTTGACTTGATGACAGTACTTTCATTTTCCTCTTCATCTTCTTTGTCTTCATATTTGTCTTTAAAACATTTCAGTAGTTCCGATTTTGCCACATATCTTATATTTCCTGTCTCAGAGAGGGACGGAGGAAACGGTTGGTTTTCATGTTTGAAAAAGTCATCTATATTCCCTTGCCTATGCTGACAGGCGATGTACAGTTTTGAGAATAAGGCGGCGTCGCTTTTCGCTATCGACAGTTTAGTGGCTTGTTTTGATTTACAAGTAGTTGTACCTCCAAATATGTTGATATTGTTTCTCTTGATAGGGTCGAAGATAAAAAGATTATTTGAAACAATCCGTTGTTCCACAAATTTAGTGTATTGTGTATTTCCGAGACTTTCTAATGATCGCATTTGTGCTTCACCATCTTTTTCTACTATAATCTGAGTATCTACAGTGTGTAATTTATCATTCAATAGTAGGTTATCATTCTCCGAAAGTGTGAAGATAAGAGCTTCAACATGTTTCTGGAACCTTTTTTGATGGCTCTTTGATTCTTCGTGGTGAATTTGTTCAATATTTTTTTTATCCTCACTCTGATTGTCATGTGATGTCTCGAATTCTCTCAGCAAAGAAGCTATCTCGGGCCCAGCAATCATCCAGCGTCTTAACGCAGCTGCATCTTCTGTAAGTCCCACTGCTCCTCCTGTGCTTTTTACTAATTTGTTTTCCTGTTCGTGGCTTTGGTCAAGTGCAATCAAGGAAAAACGCGAATTGGACTTTTTTACTGTAAATTTTCCAGAACAGAATGCATGGTATACCTCAGGGGCAATATTTGGCAGTTCCATATCACGAATATGCACTGATATCCATCGAGCATAATTGGTGTGATCAATAGCGAAGAACCATGGAGCCATTGACTTTAAGGCCCGAAGGTATAGGTCAAAATTTGATGTACGGATAGAGCGCACAAAAGTAGCTCTCAACACTTCTAAACTGAGAATCATATTCCAGAAGTGAAACGCTGCGGAATCTATCGATTGTTGTTTCCATTTCTCAAAGTCAGTGTGCATTTCTGGGTTTTCGATTTTGTATGTATCATAGGCGCGCACAGAAAGAATATGTAGTGCAGCAGAGAGTACTTCGTGAACGTATCGGGCACGTCTCGGATGCGAGGCTTTTAAAAATGACTGAGCCTTTCCCTCGCCACACACTTCAGCACGTGTCAAAGCTGATATTATTCCAGATTTTCCTAATAAATCCCCAATCAACGTCATAAAGTTCATTTCTATGTGAAAAGCACCCATCATAAGAACAATGTCTTTTTCTCCAAACTGCTCCTGATTATTCCATTGGAAGATCTTTCCAAGAGCGTATAGAGGTTGGTCCATAGCAATCACTGTTGCTTGATTTGGGTTTAAAGACGTAATGGTTTTTTGCACATTATTAATGATATGTTTGACAACAGCTATTGAATGTGAAGGATCTGGAAGAAGGGGCAAAAGTACAGAACGCGACAATCCTATTTGTTCGCTTGGCTGTTGACTTGCGTGATAGGCAGCCCATGAAATAGATTCTGGGTTTTGTTCTGTTTTATCTATAGTATCTCGAACTCGCTCAAGCCATGCCTCTTCGAGCCGTTTTTCAGCATTCAGATCTGCAGTCAGACCAATTGAACTATTTTCAGGAATGGGAGGAATCCTTGGTTCCTTTTCCTTGAGACTATAAGGAGCAACTTCAGTGTAAAAAGATGGTAATGGTTTAACCCTAAGTGATGAAGAGGGACTAGGTTTTGATATTGGGAGCATTCGACGAGGTAATCTTTCAGAGTCCTGATCAAGATGCTGAGCAATGCTGATTGATGTTCCATGGAGAGCTCCTTCGGCTGTGACAGATGACGGATTATAATCGATATTGTCAAAAGCAGCAGTAGAGAATACATTTTTTTGCAAAGCTTTGGGAGAAACCACCCCTTCATCTTCATAAAGTTGACATGCAGCTTCAGAGACTTGTTTCGAGCATTGCAAGACTCTTTTGTATGTGACTGACAAACCATGATGGGCTAATTTGTCTATTATTTTTCTCTGTCTAGTGTGTGTATGAACTAGAAGTCCAATGTACAGCGGCAACGTGGGCTCATGTTTGGTCGTATGACGTATATTTGTGTCTGAAGGCGTTTTCTTTGTTGCATGGAACATAACAAGTTGAGCTATCGAATTAGCAGCAACTAATCCTACGTCCTCACTCTGGTCTATGATGCTCGGTCCATGAAGAAGCATTTTTATAAGTGTTAACAGAGAAAGCGGAATTTCTGGAACATCTTTGATTAGGCTTCCACTAAATGTAGTCTCTTTTAAATTAAACATTTCAGCTCGACAAGTGTTAGCAACGTTTGCCATGTCCATGAAATAGTTGTCAGCTTCATGGTCTTCTGCAGAACGAACAATCCTACCAATATCTTTCTCAAAAGCAAGAATAGTTGGCTTAGGTGGATCCGAATAACATCGAAGGCCAGGAAAGTGTTTCAATATCCTATCTTGTAGGCGATGCGATGTAATGGACAATCCTTCATCTGCCTGTAGTTGTTTAAGTCTATCATTGATTATCTTTCTTAATTCAGATAGTTTGAAAACATTTTCTGAGCTAGACTCCATATACATCACAAGTTCTGTAAATGCAAGCTTTATGAAATCAGGTTCACATTCCGCTCCTTTTTTGGTCTTACTTTTATAAGATCTAACTTCGTTGTAAAAAAATGTAAGACAGTTCTTATGATACGATGCTTCCTGAGCCACAGTCTTTCGTTGCCATTTTCACTAATAAATCCTGCCGATCAAGAGTAGTTGCTCCATCTCGAATACGCTTTTCGATCTCTTTTGTTAGGACAGTATGAAGGGTTTCCTTATCAGTCTCAGGATTATTGCAGAAAAAACAAACTTTAACTACTTTCGAACCTATAGCTCTTGGCAGGCGGCTTGAGGTACACAGTGCTTCGCCCGTCGATGTATTGTCCACTTTAGAAATGTTTTTTTTGATCCGGTCAATGGTAGTCTTATTGTAATTGGCACGACATCTTTTGTGAAATTTTGCTTGTTTGGATTTTAGTGTTTCCAAGAATGTACCACCTTCTTCGAGTCTCTTTACGACATCTACAGGTACCTTGCCAAGCTCATTTAATGTCGAAGCATTTTCAGCCAGACTTATATAGCCAGCTCCTACATCTGCTCGTTTGGAAAACGCAGGGCAAACAAGCGGATCACCCGTATCTTGTTGGCAGTATAAGCACTTGTTCCAGTCAGTTTCTTTCTCCGAACTTGCCATTGTAAGTTTTCATGGAGTAATAACTGAAAATAAAAATGATTACACTTAAGATTCGTACTCGAAATGTAATAAATTCAGATAATTTTATAAATATTCACTTCTCGGTTTGTCGCTAGCTAGCATGAAGAGTGATCGCTAATCGGGATGTAGAAATACATGGCTTGTAATAAGATAATTACGGTGATTGTAAGGTGAGAATACGGTGATTAGATGTACATGTTGCCCAGGCCAAGTAATGTTGTGACGTGAAAGAAAGACAAACAAGCACACTTTAGCATTTATAATATTAGTATGGATTAGGATATCTTGGTGTGTTTCGGACTGTAAAGTTCGTCATATTCTAACAGGCAGCCAGCAATCTGTAGCGACATGCATATGTGTGATTAGAGTGATGCACCAGCCAGCGCCCGACGTCTGTTTGCTACGCCGGCCTCTCTGGAATGTGAGTCGCGGCCGAGTGCAGCTGTATATTTATAGTGTGCGAGAGGGAAGCTCGCGAGTAGGATAGCAACAGCGCTCGTCAGCAATATGCATAGTTATATATTTCTTTTTGTCTTCTTGTCCGCTGATTGGTGATAGATATTTAATTTGCTCTGTAAGTTAATGCCTAATAGCACGTTTTATTTTTGTATTAGTATAAGATACTTTCAATAAAAGGCACGGAATTTATCTACAATCATCTGGTGTTTTATTCCAAGATCTGGTCTCCTAAAGTGGTGACCCTCCAGCTTTAAAGAAGAACAACGCACCGGCTATTAACTCAAGACATGCAAGAACAACAATCTGAATCTACGCCAGAATCATCAAGACTAAACCATGAAATTGCTGGAATTGCGCTGTCTATGCGTATTCCGCCCTTTTGGCGCGACAAGCCACGGTTATGGTTCGTCAGTTTTGAAGCAGCAACGAGTGAGTTGAAGAGGAATCAATCACAACTAGCGCAAATGGTCATTGCACAACTGGACAAAGTGGACGTCGAGCAGATTAGTGACCTGCTTCTCAAGCCACCCGAAACCGACATGTACCAAGCCATTAAGCACCGATTAATTACCGCTTATGAGGAATCAGAGAGTCAACAGTTCCAAAAGCTTTTGACGGACATGGAACTAGGTGATCAAAAGCCATCCCAACTTCTCCGACGAATGAAAAGCCTTGCGCGCGACAAATTACCTGATTCTACGCTCCGACTCATGTGGACTAGCCATCTGCCACCGCATGTCCGATCCGTGCTGGCTGTCAGCGAGACTTTGCAAACACAGACTAGCCTCGATGAAATAGCAAGACTAGCGGATAAGATGATTGAGTCTTCGGCTACCGCTCACGTAGCAGCTGTCTCCAGTATTCCGTCTACGTCCCAGCAACAAGCCGACACAGCGTGCCTCGTAGAAGAAATTCGGAAGCTCACTCTGGAAGTTGCTTCACTCAAGCAGCAAGATCGCCGCCCCTATTACCAGCGCAACCGTTCGCCTGGTCGTAGAAACTTCAACAGAAGCCCGGGCGGTGGTTCACCAATCCCGTACTGCTACTACCACCGACGTTTTGGGAATCAAGCACGTCGCTGCACAACGCCATGCTCTTTCAAGAAAGAAAAGCCGGAAAACTAAACAGTGCGCTGGCTGAGGCGGGACCCGGCGTAAACGAGTACTCTTACCGCCTGTTTGTTACTGATAAGACATCTGGTCTCTCTTTTCTCATCGATACAGGTGCCCACGTTTCAGTCATACCACGGAAAAAAGGACAGAAGCCACAACCTCTCGGCTTCCAGCTATATGCCGCTAACAACACCAAGATTGATACCTATGGAGAAAAGAATCTCGAGCTTGATCTGAATCTGCGGCGACCATTCAAGTGGAACTTCATTATCGCCGAAGTCAGCAAGCCTATCATCGGAGCTGATTTTCTTAGACACCATGGGCTAATAGTCGACATCAAGAACAGAAGGCTTATAGATGGAAAAACCCACATTTCTTCAATCGCGTTCATTCGTGCCACCAACATTCCGACGATTCTAAGTTTCGACGTGCAGCAGCCGTACCATGACATCTTAGCAGAATTCCCTGGGACTACCAGACTAACCTCCATGAAGCTGAGCCCTAAGCTCAATGTTGAACATTTCATCGAGACCACTGGGCAGCCAGTACATTCACGAGCGCGACCGATCGCACCGCATCGCTACGAGCAAGTCAAGAGAGAATTTGAAAAAATGATTGAACAGGGATTATGCCGGCCAAGCAAAAGTCCCTGGTCATCGCCACTTCATATTGTCCCGAAGAAAAATGGAGACCTACGTGTTTGCGGAGATTACAGACGTCTGAACTCAGTAACAATCCCCGACCGTTACCCAATACCAAGAATTAAGGATTTCACGTTCCAGCTCTCCGGGAAACACGTGTTCAGCACCATTGATCTAAACCGCGCTTACCAACAAGTCAACGTTAGAGAAGAAGATATCCAGAAGACAGCCATTATTACTCCTATGGGACTCTTTGAATTTCCGAGAATGTGTCCTGGTCTTAAAAATGCTGGTCAGACGTTTCAACGATTCATTCACGAAGTGCTGCGAGGCTTAGAATACGCATACGTGTTCATTGATGATGTATTAATCGGAAGCAAAGACGAAAACCAGCATCGAGACCATCTGCGAGCAGTATTGAGAAGATTAGAAGACCACGGTATAACAATCAACCCGTCAAAATGTGTATTTGGGCAGCCAGAAGTAACATTTCTTGGATACGCCGTAAGCAACAAGGAGATCAAGCCGCCAGCTGATAAAGTAACAACAATATGCAGGTATCCCCAGCCTACTACAATCGAAGAATTAAGGCGTTTCCTGGGAATGCTGAACTTCTACCGAGACCACATTCCAAAAGCAGCGGAAATACAGGCACCATTACATGCATACCTTCATAATTCGAAGAAAAGAGATCGTTCTAAGATTGAATGGAATACAGATGCTGTAGAAGCTTTTGAGTCATCAAAGATAGCATTGAAAAACGCAGCTCTGCTTGCACATCCTTTTCACTCTGCTCCTCTGGCATTATTCACGGATGCATCGGACGCATGCGCAGGGGCAGTCATGCAGCAATATATCCGCGGGAAGTGGCACCCACTCGGATACTTTTCAAAGAAGTTTTCAGCAGCGCAGCGCAACTACAGCACCTTTGATCGAGAGCTCCTAGCGATATACATGGCAATTCAGCACTTCAGGAAGCTTTTTGAAGGGAAGTCATTAGTTATTTACACGGATCACAAGCCATTAACTTACGTTTTCCAGAAGCCACCATCACCTACAGAAACGCCTCGCCGAGCTCGTCAACTCATTTTCATTAGCGAGTTCACCACTGACGTGCGTCATGTCAGTGCAAGTTCGAATGTCGTGGCTGATGCACTCAGTCGGATTGAAGTCGATAGCATTCAGCCGGCTTTGGATTACAGTAAGATCGCAGAAGCACAGGAGAAAGACAGATCTACTCTACAAGAGCTCGCAAAACAGAGCAACTTATGTATAAAACCAATACAATTTCTAGACGGGAACGCAACAATTTACTGCGAGGTTTCGACTCCTCGGATCCGGCCATATATCCCTGAAGAGTACCGCAAAGCAGCGTTTCACGCCATGCACGACTTAAGCCATCCTGGAGTAAGAACATCGCGCAAGCTCGTGTCCCAGCGATTCTTCTGGCCATCGATGAACGTCGACGTTGGAAACTGGGCAAAACATTGCTTACGATGCCAGAGAAGCAAAACCCATAGACACACAACAAGCCCTGTTGGAACATTTACGGACATATCTACAAGGTTCCAGCACGTTCACATAGATGTGGTTGGCCCTCTTCCAACAACACCGCAAGGACATCGCTATCTCGTTACAATGATCGACCGAGTTACAAGATGGCCTGAAGCTATACCAACAGACGACATATCTGCAGCATCAATAGCGAAGATAGTCTATGAGCATTGGATTACTCGCTATGGATTACCAGAATTTTTAACTTCAGATCAAGGCCGATCATTTACATCGCGACTTTTCATTAAACTCATGAATATGATGGGCATCAAAAAGACGCAAAGTTCACCCTATCATCCTCAGTCAAATGGCATGATTGAACGCTGGCACCGGACACTTAAATCAGCGTTAAAAGCTCGTCTATCAGGACAGACAAAGTGGATCGACGAGCTACCTACAGTACTAATGGGTCTGCGTGCTGCCACTCGAACCGACACTGGTGTCAGTTCCGCTGAGCTCACCTATGGACACACCTTACGTCTACCCGGCGATTTTTTCAATTCCTCACCTGCGCAACAGCAAGATATGAACTACGATTTCGTCACACAGCTTCGGACTACAATACTTTCAGTACAACCACGACCACCTACAGCTTCGCATGGAAATTCAAGACCGATATTCATTCATCCTGATTTACAAACATGCACTCACGTATTTATACGGAACGATGCTGTTAAGAAACCATTACAAGCCCCGTATGAAGGCCCATATAAAATCCTAAAACGGAGCGAGAAAACTTTTGTACTGCAGTTGCCAGATCGACGCTCATCGACCATATCCATTGATCGCTTAAAGCCTGCATATATTCTTAACGAGAGTTTATCGGAATACTTACCACCAGCTTCTTCACAACAATTCACGCCGTCTATCCAGCCACACCAACAGAAGACATCAGAGAAATTACCTAAGTCTATTTTGAAAACGACCAGAAGTGGTCGCACCGTGAGACCACCGGTACGCTTTCGCTAAGGGGGGAATCCTGTAGCGACATGCATATGTGTGATTAGAGTGATGCACCAGCCAGCGCCCGACGTCTGTTTGCTACGCCGGCCTCTCTGGAATGTGAGTCGCGGCCGAGTGCAGCTGTATATTTATAGTGTGCGAGAGGGAAGCTCGCGAGTAGGATAGCAACAGCGCTCGTCAGCAATATGCATAGTTATATATTTCTTTTTGTCTTCTTGTCCGCTGATTGGTGATAGATATTTAATTTGCTCTGTAAGTTAATGCCTAATAGCACGTTTTATTTTTGTATTAGTATAAGATACTTTCAATAAAAGGCACGGAATTTATCTACAATCATCTGGTGTTTTATTCCAAGATCTGGTCTCCTAAAAATCCGATTAAGTATACCTAGGCCTAAGTTGGTACGTAGATTTACTTACCTCTTCAGTTAACACTCTCTCGCACTTGTAAAATACTTCAAAACTCGGGATTCGTAACTCGCGTGACACCGCGGGATGGCGCCGCAACGCACGTCCGCGTAGCTCAGACGAAGCGAGCGGACTGGTCGCGTCGGTCACGTCGCCCGCCAGCCAAGCCGCGCGCCGCGTCGCTTGTCGTTGGGTCGGGCAGGCAAGGCTACACCCCACTCCTCCGCCCCGCGCCCCTATTGTCGCCATAGCTCTGCTGATACCTATCACGCGGTAGCGCGCAGCTATATTTTTAATAAAACTTCAAAGTTACATATACAATGTACATTATTTTGTAAACTATAAGTTCTATGAACATACGTCCAAAGACAATATTGTAGAGAATTTAATAAAGAACAAATTGTTCTTTGACAGTTTTATGATAGCTGTACCCGTTTTCATAGAAAATAAGAACGATTTAGCACATACGAAGGGGGGGAAAGGGGGGAAAAAACAATTTTTCGACATGCTTCCATATCTATATTGAAGCACATATATGACAACTACATTCATGCCAAGTTTCATGTTTTCTTCACGATGGGGCCATCAAACTGTGTTTTTGTTAGGACAAGGAGCCGTACTAGTAGTTGCATTTGCCTCCCTGGACCTTATATTATTCCACGTGAATTCTAAGAGCTTGAAATGACTACCTTTCAAGTGTTAGAAGAAGTATTGTTTCTCAAAAGCACTTAAAAATAGCTACCTACCGTAAATGTTTTGTGATCTGAGTTTAAGGATGGATAATAAATATTTATAAAATAATTACAATGTTTTTCCTTTCATTAAGTTACCTATAGGTACAGAGACGTATTTACCTTAGGGCCAAAAGGACCATAAGGGCTCGTACACATAAACACGATACGATTTCGCGTCGCATCGTGCTACGACGCGACGGTACGTCGTATGGTCGTATCTTCGGACGAGCGAGCGACACTAAATCGCAACGTACCACGCCATCGCAGCGCCGGTGCCGCATTCAGTTGTTATTGAAAATTCGAAGATGACGGACAACATTGAGGTCGATCATTTAATAACCCTAGTCGAAGTGCGTCCTGTACTATGGGACAAGACATCAGAAGAATTCAAAGATAGAAATCCATTTTTTCAAGATCGCGTCGTAGCACGACGAAAAAAATACGCCATGTGCCAATAGAACTTTTTCAGTTATTTCGATTTATAAATCTAGCTGATTTTGATAAAATGTAAATGGGACCACTAAGAACTTGAGAACTGGCACAATACACAGAGTGTGGTGGCCAATCGAAAGAATAAAAAAAAAATGGGACCGCATTATAATATATTTTTAAACAGGTCCAGCTTTGTCCGAGAAAGCAGATTGAATCAATTGTTGCCTGATTCTATGTGAAGTCACATCATGTACCTTCGTAAAGCGGTGAAGACTTTACCAGGGTTTCTAAGGAGATTTCACGTGAACACAAAAACCACGTTATTTAGTCTTTATATAGCTTGCCCACACAGTGTGTCTGAGATGACATGTACCCGTCGTCTACCTATATCTTTCTCTGTCTACGGCCAGATAGACAGTTGGTCCGGACACTAATAAGGATGGAACATCAGTAACTCTCTCTTTTTTTCACTAGTAAAACATAATTAAAGCATGTCGTTTTCGAAAGCTGTGACGTACTTTCTTGCAAATCTAGTATATTAAAAATATCTTCTAGAAAATATTCGATTTATTGTTCCGTACCACGTGATCAGGTTCATTTTGCATATCGTTGTGCTAAATAAACTTTGAGGTTAACTTTCATAATTTTTGTAACATGGCCTTTAAAATATTACTTACCTGTGTCTCGGTTTTTATTATGTATATCAGTCATCAGGTTACCATAGCACAGGCTTTGCCTATTTTGGGACCTGAAAACCTTGTGTGGGTGTTGTCCCTTATTTATTATTTTATGTTAAAATATGTTGGAGTCTGTCAAAACACATTATATACAATACAATATACTTTTGCGGGCTCTAAAATTCCAAGTGACCCATTGTATAGTTACTATTACATCTTTTGTCCTTTTCACTGACACGCTAGAAATGACTGTACTACCTACTTTGACACCATGACATGTATGATGTATACGTAATGGGTAAATGCATGTTATATGCTGTTCAAAGATTTCTAAATATTATTTCTAATATATTTTTTAGGGTGCAGTTTAAGTATTTCACACTATAACTAGGAAGAAGATATACAATGTCAATGGAAATTAAAGAGACGGAGCGACCGATTTTATGTTTCGGACCGATTTCCTTTTCACCAAGTTTGTAATTATTAGGTATATATCGCTAGCATTGGTTGTTTGCATCATTTGAGTAGTTACTATTGCATCTACTGTTGCCCTAAGAATGACTCTTTAATGCTAACTATATCTATGGTTTGTTTGGTACCGAGCGGACGGCCGATACTGAGTCGAGATGTTTTTATTTACCTACCTCAATTTTACTCACATTTTTTGTTGCATAATAGTGCATATTAATTATCGTAGGTAGGTAATTGTAATTAAAACGTCAAAATGGAAGCTACATGCAGCAGCAGCCTTGCAGAATATACAGATATATCATGTGAGAATAACTATGGAAACTGTAGGTGTTGTTTGGTAATAGGTCAGCATTCTCAAGTGATCGGGAAAAACGAATTGCAGATGCTGATGGATAATTTAAACATATCTGTAAGTACCTACTTTAAAAAGCTTTCAACATGCATTCAATTGGACGGGGTTGGTTACTCTCGCCGCAAGTCAGTAATGAATCAAACAAAGAGTGTGCCCATTTAATGATAGATAACTGATGATTTGATGTAAGAAAAGATGAAAGACTGGCGCCTAAAGTCCTATATTACTATATCGAATAGTTCAGGTTGTGCCTATTTATCAAGTGTTATGCTTTATGGATGAGTGCTTTCATAGAATAATTCATATTTTGACTATTCTCTTCTATACATATAAACAGGTCACATACAGAACAGAGCATAAACTGAACTTAGAGACAAATTTGGATTCATTGTAAGGTGTAAGGGTGTACTAAGAATTGTTGGAAATTGTACCCCTATGGAGTTCAAAGACATATGTGGTGCCAATGCCACAGATGTCAGCTACAAGTATAGTAGTACATATAATGTAAATAAAGGATATATTTGAATATTTATTCATTAAATAAATGGAGACTGAGCTTGATGGTGTTCATTAAGAGAGGCCTATTTCCTGCAGCAGATGAATACAGGCCCAATGTACTACCATTGTCTTAGTCTATATTTAGTCTATATCACAGTATTATATTTTTTAGTGATTTTTGTTGCAGTAAAGTTATAATCATTTGCTAATGATAATGACTAAATAAGTGTTATTATTTCCAGCTTGTATCAGACAAGAGGTTGCCTCGATTCATTTGCACCAATTGCGTATCATTACTGAATGATGTGCAGACGTTTAGGCAGAAAGTGCTGGCATCGGAGGTAGAACTTCTGCAAATATTCTCTAAAAGAGATCTTAATACATCACAGGACGATGGTGAGTACGTAGTAACAATTTTTGTTGATACAATAGTTCTTTCTAAACTAGTATAATTTTAAGAACCCACAATGTAAAAATTAAATATGTAGTTTTATTTGTCATCAAACATCATCATATCTGTGAATACTTCTGACAAATGCCTGCTGCCGGGCTGGGCCATGCATATCTGCATGCTGTAGAATGCCGAGCCAAGCATTTGCCTACCGACTAAACGTCTAATACATTCGTGTCTGATTTAAAATTAACATAATCAAGTCTAGAAAATGTACAAGCTGTCCCTAAAGCACGCATAATCTATCATTTGATGATGAGCATTGTTTCAATTAACCATACATTTGCTTAAAAGAAATAATTGCTATATCCCATACATTCTTCGTCGTAAATCTTACGAGCAGAGACTGAAAACCCTGCACCTCACTACTCTTGAAGAAAGAAGACAAAGAGGCAACTTGATAGAGACTTTTAAGATTTTCAATGGATTTTACAACCTCCCAGACATTCATATTTGCTATGTGAAGAGACCTCTAACTAGAGAGGTGAGAGGACATAAAATTAAACTCGATCGCACCCATGCCAACACGAATAGCTTACCACATCATCAACAACAGAGTTGTTCACAACTGGAACAGTTTGCCTGAAAATGTGATCACTGCAATGTCCCTAAATTCTTTTAAAAATCAACTAGATAACTGGATATACGACAATCAACTATCTCTAGCAAACCTTTAAGGACAATTTTGTGCAATGCTTTTGACAATTAATGAATTCAACACAATATGATACACGGCACATCAGCTTTAAGCTGCTTTTCAATTCAATACAATACAAAACAAATAAATAAAGACTGATCAATAATGCCAATTTTTTTTATATGATTGTAATTCTTGATAAACTTATTTTATTATAATGTTACTCATATTAACATGTAGGACTTACTTGTAAGTAAGGGTTTCAGTACACTAGCGTTGTATTTGCAATTTTATTCTTGTGGACGAAGAAGAATTCACAAAAAAATAAATAAACAAAATTGATTCATTTGTATGGGCGCTACAATGCCACACACATCTCTTAAACTTATAATACTTCGTCATATTTACACCGTAGAGTAAAAGAGTGATTTCGCATTTTAATTTGGCAGTATAGCGTACAAATTTGCAGTTATTTTGATTTAAAGGTGTCAGACTAATTTTAACGAATATTTAAATGAGTAGAACTTTTCAAACAAAAAATGCTTTTGTTGTTGCATGAATGTGACATTAGATGTTTCAAACTTTCAACTTTTTACTACACTCTATAAACACCCTCCAAATTTCATATCTCTAGGTTCAGTGATTTAGGCTCTACATCGATTCAAAACAAATTTGTTTACAAACAATTTTATTTTCCAAAAGTTTAACCTTAACAATGCATGTACATTAAAATAAATATATACCTACTACCTGAGCCCCGCGGTTTCACCCGCGTAGTTCCCGTCAAATACAGAACTTCCTTTTATTGGAGTCAGTTAAAAAGTATCCGATGTGCTTTCCCAGGGTCCAATCCATCTACCCGTGTACTTAAAAAAAAAGTATTGTATTATATTGTATAAATTTAATGGCACACACAACTCTCACATAAACACACCTTAACACGCATATCACACACTCATAAACAAAACACATACACACACACTTCAATACCCGGTAATGTTATTACATAATATGTTATGATATAACAAATATGTAAATAAGTTAATGTTAAGTTTACCTGTACTATTATGAATGTCTCCTCAAAATATTGTAAAAAAAAAGGAAGGCGCTGAGTCTCACGACACAGGATTTTTCCTAGTGTGAGTCGCAGAAATTCCTTAAAATCTATTCACAATGTGTTAGTCAAACTAGTATTTTTAAGTACCTATAATTTAGTGATTTCTTTATGTATCGACTTAACTCATTGTATCTTATATATTTACTCAAATAAACTCATTATTATTAATATATCAAATTATATATAAAAGATATAATATTAGTTAGGATATATGTATATCAATTAATTCTAAAATAAATAAAATTTTAGATATTATCGGACAAACCTCTCAATCTGCAGATCCCTTAGAAATAAATGTAGTCAAATTGGATGAAGTGAAGATTGAACGGAGTAGTGTGGACCGTGATCTCTCTGAGGATAACATATCTACCAGTGATATAGCAGGTGAGACTAAGATCAAATAAAAATCTGCCAAGTGCGAGTCGTACTCGCGCACTAAGGGTTCCATACCATTGTAAAGTATATGTTTATTGTAAGGGAGCTTCCTTAAATGTTTATTACATTCTGTTTACTCATAGTACTAGTTCTTATAGTGGCAACAGAATTTTTATAAATATATATATATACAATACAATACAATAATTCTTTATTGTCACCACAAAAAGAATACAACAAACAAATAACATGGCACAAAGGGCGGTCTTATCGCTAAAAAGCGATCTCTTCCAGACAACCTTTATAGGAATGGAACATAATAATAAAATTTAGCGTAGACGGTGGTGCAAAACAGATATGAGTAAATTAAATAAAAAATAGTAATGAATGCAACATACAAGAGTACATATAATAATATCATACATAACAATAACAACTAGCTACTTATATATATAAGTATATTCAATTAAGGAATAACAGGACACTAATAAAAATATATTGATAAATTAAAATTAGTGAACAATACTTGAAAGATAATATTTCTTAACCCATATATATGTATGTATTTCTAAGTATGTATATCAGTCAGCAGGTTGCCATAGCACAGGCTTTGCCTAGTTTGTGACTTGAAGACCTTTGTGTGGATGTTGTCCCATATAAAAAAATACATAGTTTGTGAAAATTTCAACTAACTAGCTATCATGGTTCATGTTATACAGTCTGCTGATAGACAGACATTTTTTATAAAGAGTTGAGTTGTCTTATCTGAATTTTGATAATGATTGATGTAATAATAAATTTTAATGTAAGCTATTCTAATCTATTTCAGGATCACATCAAAATGAGTCTAGCAGTCACATACTTGAATGTAAAATAAAAGTAGAGCAATTGGACATTGACTACAATCCACTCATAAATTCAGAGGATAATATGACAGGTAAGAATTGAGAATATTACCTTGGAACTTAGTCAAAATTATCACTTATATTAATCAGTATTTGTTCACCATTGCCAAGTACGATTCGGTTTTGAGCTATACAACATTCTTAGAGTTTCTACCCTGTGGCCGTTATTAATATCTATTTCATAATATACGAGCAGCTTCAAGCTGATTTGCCTGTATCATATTGTGTTGAATTCATTAATTGTCCATTGCACAAATTGTCTCTGGTTTGCAAAAGATAGTTGGTTGTCGTTTAGCCATTTGTCTAGTTGATTTTCATAAGAATTTATGAACAATGCAGTGATCTCTAGCAAATAAATAACTTTTACATCTCTCATATTCGGTAAGTAGACCCTTATTATCCCAAATGGGGCTTGTAGGTGACCAATTAGCGCTCAAGGGTAATAATGTAGCTAGATAAGCCCTAGAGCGGTAAGTAATTTAAAAAAAACTTCACTCTTTCAAAAAGTTCGCGTACATCTAACCATCATACTCGTACTGGCAATAGACATCATGCATTCAGCCCAATGACAAAAGAGGTCGCTTCGCTATTCAGCCTAGTGCTAATTAGGAAAAAAAACATGAGTTCTGCAAGTGATGAAGATATAAGCTGCACTCCCGATTCCATGAAAATGGAAGCAGCAATTAAAATGTTTTATTATTGTAATGCCAGTTTTTTTCTACTTACCTCACAATCGAGATGTAAAGCAGAGTAGTTAGCTCGGGTGTAAGTATCATTTGCACCCTCGAACTATAGGCGTCTGTGCGGCTAAATATCTCGGCTGCAATTGATGCCTTACAGCCCTTGGCTACTAATCTACTATTGTTGTGTGGGCGGCCCCCTTAGATATATATTTAATTTTATTCTGTTTTTAGTATGTGTAGTTGTAGCAGCTACATAAATACATCATCTGTGAAAATTTCAACTGTCTAGCTATCACAGTTCAGATTGGTGACAGACGGTAGGACAGCAAAGTCTTACTAATAAGGTCCCGTTTTTTTACATCTGCGTTCGCAATACTAAAAAGGAGGTTCTTAATATGTAAATATCAATTTTTTCTGTAACACCAGGACCTTATTAGGAAAATCATTTTTGTTTGTTTGAATATTTTGTTATCAAAACTACTGAAAATATTGTTTTGTATCGCCTAAATAGTAAATAAATAATTAGCACTAATAAAATACAGTGATGAAGTCGGTTGTAATTTTTCTAAAAGTATTAATCTGTATTTTTTCAGATAAAACTATATCTATCGTATCCACGTCTAAAATCCACTTACCTATAGCCGAAACTGAACGGAAAAAAACTAAAAAAAGGAAAAAATGTTGTACAGAAAAAGAGCAAGATAACAAAAAGAAGTCTAATGGTAAGGTAATAGTTACCACATTTTTGAAATCAGTTTTTTATGATAAAACCTTATCAATTTATTATTGGATTTACCTTGGTCTTTTTGTAATTAAATACACCTTTTCTAATAGACTGTATCGTTTATTATTTATTTAACCATTCTTACTAATATCTATTACAGACGCCATATTTATTTTTTCTTGCAATACTAAGAACTACTCCATAGACATTAATAGAGATGTGCATCATAGACATTAGATAGAGATGGGCATTGTATTTCAACATTTATGGGGTGTTAAGTTTGACGTGTCTGTCGTCGTAGCTTCAGAACGGATGAACCGATTTCGATTTTTTTCTTTGAAAGGTGTATTAGTTGAGAGTAATCTTAGGTATGAAAATCGGTCCAGAATGTCAGGCCTAATAGTTTTTTTTTATCCTGAACAGTTAGGCATTTGACCACAAGTTCGCACGACCACGAATGTCAGCGACACTGTAGCCCTAGATGGAGCATGCCTAGTCTGGAATACACTGGCTCTCAAGGAAGGCTGCCGGAATACTCGTTAGGTGATTGGCGACAGATTTTACAACTTGAGGGTGGTAGCTAGCCAGGCGAGCGATAGGAAACGCCCTACCACCACGCATTACTACACTATGCTACATTTTTACCGCCTTACATTTTTATTTCAGTATTATCAGGAGTTTTACAAATTTCCAGATTTACTTGTACAAAGTTTGTTAAAAAAACCTTATTTTACTATTGTTTATGTAATTTCAGTGCCATCCACGTTGATAACCATCGGTGACAGAACCGAACCGGCCACAGACAATACAAAACTCAGAGCAAATATTGTATTAATACTACAAAACTCTACAGTCTTCCCGTTCCGATCAAAGAAGGCCAATTGTTTCAAATGCTTCTACTGCGAACAGACTTGTGGTCTCTTCGGAGACTTGAAAGACCATGTCAATACTAAACATAAAAATGGAGCTACGGACTATACAATTTTTAAATGGCTCCAATCTAGAAATAAGAAGATTATTCATGCGGATATCAGTGAATTGAAGTGTAAATTGTGTTGTGATAGTGTATCCAGTATCAATGAGTTGGTGGAGCATTTGATGGGTGTTCATAATAAAGTGTACTATGGGGGTGTGGTCAGTGAATATGCTAAAGTGCCTACCCATGGAGTGATTGGATTTAAGCTTGCCGATGGATTGAAGTGTCACTTGTGTCAAACGGATTTTAGGTTTCTCAGGTAATTAAGTTAAAGCAGGCAACATTGACACAAATTACTATTAACATCATATCAACTCATAGCGTCTGCTGGGCATGGATCTCTTATATGTATTGAGTGCAGTGATGATATCACGTATCGTTCGCGGTGAAAGAAGTGAAACAAGTTTCAGAAAACTTGGTTTCATTTTAACAATTCGCTTCTTCTTCTCTCTCAAAACTAAACCTAAATTGCTGTCACTTATTTCGTCGCTAATGTTACACTACACCACAACAGGTCAGAGTAAACGCTAGTCAATGGCCAATTTGTGGGCTGTGGGCTTCACTAATCATAGAAAGCTATTAACTTTATCCAGCAAGCGGGTTTCATCACATAGTTTTCTTAAAAAAAAAATTTTTCTAATTTGTAATTGATTTATTCCTCTTTATATTTGGTCTGTTTGTTGTCGAGGCTTAATGGTTTCTAGGCTAATTTGACGAAATATTATGTACTGGTTCAAAATTTCGTTTGGGGGTTAATCCCATGTAAAATGGGGAATGTTTGCTGCATAGTACCTTATCCGGCCATTTTAATGTTATTATGCTGAGACATGACTTATCTTTCAATGAAAATGGTTGGATAAAAAGTTTGTGGTCATGAGTTCACTATTAATTCAACTAACTAATCTTAACCCATGATGTCCCCAATGTCGTTATAATACTTATCTTACTTAACTCGTCTTATATATAAAAATCAATTGCTGTTTGTTTGTCTTGCAAAAACTCAAGAACGACTGGGCCGATTTAGCCGATTTTGGTTTTGTAATGTTTGAATGTTTGATTGTTTGAATGAAGGTTCTGGGAAGGTTTAAACATATATAACTGTTAGGCGGTACGAAGTTAGCCGGGACAGTCAGCTATAAACAAATAAATAAATGTTAGATACTCATATTTCTTATAACGGGTTGCAGGCCGTAGTCCACGTAGTTTAATTATTTATTTATTTATTTTCAGATACCTAATCAGCCATATGATAGAACACTACGGCTGCTTCCCTTGCCCCAACTGCAACAAAAAATTCGTCACGTCCGAACGTCTCAACGAACATTGCAAAACGCACGAACAAACCGAAACTAAATGCACGGACTGCAACCTAGTCTTCACCACCAGACGCAACATGCTCGACCACAGATACCTTAAACATATAAAGAAAAAAAGAAACGTCATCAAATGCACAGAATGTCCGCTGACGTTTCCCACGACCCGACCCATTTTGAGATTCGAACATATGGAAAAAGAACATGGTATTAAGAGACCGATTTACAAATGTCATTTGTGTCAAAAGACGTATCAGACTATACACGGCATGAATCATCATACTAGATCGGTTCATGTGAGGAAAAACGAATTCATGTGTGATATATGTGGTTATGTGACGACTGAGAAAACTGTCATGACTCGACATATAGACCATCATAATGGTGTTAGGAAATATGAGTGTGACATTTGTCATAAGAAGTTTAGAACGAAGGGCACTTTAAGGTTGCACTTACGGGGGCATTTCAATGATAAAAGGTTCGCGTGCAGTTTGTGCGAAGCGAAGTTTATACAGAAGCACTGTTTGAAGAGTCATATTAAGTCGAGGCATCCTGATTCAGGGATAGATGTCAGTGTATTGTAATGCTAGCATTTTGACCGACTTTTCAAATAGAGGAAGGAACTCAATTCGGCTGTATGTTTTGTACTGAGTTTATATTGTTTAAAAAAACGGGTTTTCACGCGTACCTGATTGTTGGAAAGGTCTAAGTATAGTTTCGTTCACCTTCGGTGAACTTTATCAGCGATGAAATGAGTCGTGCGTGTCTTCACCGATGATAACACGTCTCGCACAAAACAATATGAATCGCGTTCTTAAACAAGATGTATCAAACACGCGTTAGTTTTCTAAATATAATACTGAGTTTATGTGTATATTTGTAGCATGTAAGCATGTCGAAAATTTTGTGACCCTCTTATACCCATTTTGAGTGTAAGCTGTCATTGTATTCGTCTTCACCTTCGAATGATCATGAACTCTATAAATGGAATCCCGCGGTTTCACTTGTGTTCTTCTAGTCCGGTTTTTTTGAATTCGCTTCACGTTTTTTAAATGTTTGTTACTTGATATCATAATGGCGGCCGGACCGATTAGAAAAAAAAATATTTTTGCTTGAAAAAGTGTGTCTGGGATGAGGTGACTGCAGCTTGCGCTGGAACAGGTCCCAGTCTGTCCTTGTACTTACCGCCCTTAGCAGTGTAATGGACGTCTGTGACCCGATGGTGATTAAAATTGGTCTGTGCTGGCCATCGAGGTCATAAAGGACCTCGATTGAGATGGGCGCAGCAATGCCCCTGTGTACACAGACGTCCAGTACGTCCGCTCTATGCCTTGGGTTGGTATGGATGTTCGTCGGTGAGTCGGGACCTAGCACCGTGAGGCCGCGATTCTCGGCTTCCTCTAAGAGCGCTGTGCCCTCTCGCCTGATATGGGTGGACCCCCACACTGTGTGCTTGGCGTTCAAGTCCGCTGCCAACAGTGTGGGGGTGTTACCTGAGAAAATCCTTCGTATGTCTCCTGGATTGAATTGACTCTGGTTCAGGGGGTCTGTAGCCCGCGTAGATGTTGGTCTCTCCTGCTTTTGGGGAATAAGGTTACCACCGCAGTTCCAGTATAGGATTTTAGTGAGGCCGTTGTCCATAGTAAAATTCTTGGATGACGGCCATTCCTCGCATCGCTGCTTCTCGGAGGTCTTCTCCTGCAGCGATGGCAGCAAACAGGCCCATCAGTTCCTGCCCAGAAGTGGTTCCCCCTGTTCGTAGGGTAGAGGTGGGTACGGAGGAGGGAGCTGGTGGTAGTGGTGGGGGTGACTGTTTGCCCCTGCTCGGCTGCCTCCAGGACCTGTGCTTCCGTGGCAACCAGTCCTTCTGCAGGGGTGGAGCCGCGGCGCCGGTCTCTCGTCCCCTCCTCGGCCTGCTCCTGCGTTTCCACCTTGGCTAGGTTGCTTGGCTCACCACAGTCCACTGTTGGGCTGGGGCCATCCGCGCCGGAATGGGTGCAAATGACGACGCGAACAGCGGCGCACCCTGCTGATGGGCGAGTGGAGTGGAGGCCGTGGGTCTTCTTCCCGGAGGTGCCCCTCTACCTCTGCCCCTTGATCTTGATCTTCCCCTTCCCCTCTGCTTTCATGCCGTTTCCGTGGGGTGGTTGACGGTGGGCAGAGCGTTGTAGGCAGCTGGGGAGTACCTGTGGGGAGGCTCTGCTAAGGTGGGGTCCTGTCAGCTGGGCTGGTTGTCCCTGTCTCTGCATTCCGCGAGGAGCTGCTGCGAGAAAGGGATGGTACTGACTCATTGAGTGCGGGGGGTGGAGGTGGTGGGGCCCTTGGCCCCTGGTGTTAGGGCGCTGAAGGAGGGGTGGGGGGTGGGTCGCCGGGGTAGGCGGATTTGCCTCCCTTCGGAATATCGGGCATTGGCGTCTATTTGCCGCATGTGCCCCCTTGCAGTTGGCGCATTACAGGGGTGCGTCCTGTGCGTTGGTGCACTCGGAGCCAAAGTGAGGACCCCCGCACTTGACGCGCCGCAGAGGGCGCTGGCAATTAGTTGAGGAGTGGCCAAATGCCTGGCAGCGGTGACACTGCGGCATTGTTGTTTTGCCTCTACAGGCCTCTATTACTATACGGGGCATGTCAAACAGTACCTCAGTGGCGAAGAGCCGCTCCAGCTGGGCCTTGGGCATGGCATCAAACTGCACGTGATAAGTATTTTCTGTGGAACGCTTTTGCGCTTGAGGGCGGCGACTGTACAACCCGGCGCCTTTCTCAGCTTCAGGCCGCGCACTGCTCGAACTACCTCCGCTGGGGATATGAAGTCCTGCCCATCCAGCGGAGGAGGTGGCGCCTGAAGAAACTCCCTCACTTCCTCCTCGACTCGCCGGTGGTGTGCTCTTATCTCTACTGTGGCATCGTCTGGGACAGGGTGCGGTTGGAACTGGTTGGCCAGGTGATCCGCCAGTAGCTCTTCTCTGTAGGTGGCAGCATATTCCCTTCTACCCGCAGCGTCAAGGAGGGGGCAGATAGATTCCTTGGCTAGGCAGCGGTTGAGACTGTAGAGGTTGGTCTTGTTTTCTTCGCACTGGAATATGCGCTCATCCCAGGCGGCTCCTCTCCAGATCTTGACCTTTTCAGACAGTCTCGCAGACACGGTATTCAACTCCCTCTTGGTCCTAGGACATCTGGTTCGGGTCCACAGATGTCTTAGCTCACGCTTGCGCACGCTCAGAGCTTTGAGGTCCGAGGGCAGTTCTTCGCGCCGCGCTGTAACCGGGGCATCGGATGTAGAAGCATCCAGAGCGGTCCTCATCGTTGCAGTTAGAGCTGTCGCACACAGCTCCACCTCTTCACTGGTGGTCAGCTTACCTACTGTCATTGCCTGAATTTCTTTCTGGTATCGATCCCAATTCGTCCTCCTCCTTACTGCTCTCGGCATGGTACAGGACGCCTGGGTACCAATGGTGATCAATATGGGTTGGTGCATTCCGTCTAAGCCGTGGAGTGTTTCTATACTTATTGGTATAGAATTTAGGCGCAGGGTTTTCGTCGGCGGTGAGGATTAATAACACTTTTACATCGAATTTAGCGTTTATTAGCACAAGACATCAATAAGTACATATTCAGATATAAATCATACTAGTCGTATAGGTATGTTAGTAACAAGACCAAAAAGCGAGCCGAGCGCATATCGTTTCGGTGCTCGCACCGCGCGCGTCGCTACCGTATTCCGTGGTGGTCGGCACATCACTGTCGGTGCGGGCACGCGGTCGTTCGGCTGGCGAGTGCCCGGGCGCGCCCCCCCCCCCCCCCCCCTCCCCCCGTACCCCGCTGAACAAAGGCCACGACGCCGACGACGTGGCAGTTGCCATGCGCTACACGCAACCTAGTATTTTGATTGCGTACATATTGGTGCATTTATCCCTTTGTGTAGGCAGACGTCCAGCACGTCGGCTCTATCGTTCGGGTTCGTTGGTATATTGGTAGGGGAATCGGGACCGATCACAGTAAATCCGAGGTTCTTTGCTTCCATTTGTAACGCTTGTCCTTCGGGTCTTATGTGCGTCGACCCCCACACCCTGTGGTGAGATCTCATCGTGCCTGTATATGTGGAAGTTGGGCAGACGGAACTCCACGTTGGGCCGTAGCATCGTCTTACTCAGTAGGACAAAGTGCAGGTCCCGTTCTCTTGCCAACATGGTGATGCTGTTCTTCTTCTGCGGGACGTCTATTCCACAGTTCCAGTACAGTATTCGTATCTGGCCACTATCCATGGAAATAGAATTGTATGGTGGCCAGTCTTCTTACTGCCTCCTGCTGGAGGTCCTCCCCCGCGGCAATGGCAGAGAGCAGACCCATCAGTGCTCCCATTAGTACCATAATGGGGTCCTGGTAAGGGGTGCTGCCCTGAGTTTCCCATACGTGGGGGAAGAAGTGTGTCGTTGCCTGGGCCCCCTGCTGAAACCCAGGTGGTGGGCTGCTGAGGTGCGAAGGATTGTTAAGTACTGTCTCCTGTTCTGGGATGGTGGTTGGGGTCGGTGTCCCTGGTCTTCCGAACCCCCCACTTGGTATTGGAGTGGGGCTCCGTGTACTGCCGTCGTTAGCAGGGTAGGTCTCGCCACCCGTGGCCTTGCCATTGACATGGATGACGTCGTCACTGCTGTTGTTGCAGGTGCTTGCGACACGGGTGTGAATCTCGCACCAGTTCCCGGTCTCTGCCGTTGGGAAGACCCTCGCGTTCGTCCAGGTGCTGGTGCGTGAGAGCCAATTTGATTAGGCGCAGGCTGGGTACCTTCTCTTCTCTCGGTCTCCTCGGTCTGCTCCTGTGTAGGTTGCTGTACTGTTAGAGGGGGTGGCTCTGCAAGTTCCCCCTCCATAGCTGGTCTATCGCTATTTGCTGCTGGTGTGGGAGGAGGGGGCCGCTTAGCTTTTCTCCTCTTACGGGTCCTCCCTCTTCGTCTGCTGGTCGGTGGTACAGATGAGGTCTTTATCCCACTAGGCTCTACCAGCTGGCATTTGGTAAGCTGCGGGCGGGAATGGTATGAACGTTGGTGGTTCTGTGTAAGCTACTGGGGTCAGTGCGGTGAGAGTCGGCCTTCGAGCTGGGTCATTTTACTTCTACCGCGTCTCGCCTGTCGTGTTCCTGTTGCCTCTCTCGGTAAATTTGCTGGTGGGCACAGGGTCGTGGGAGGTTGGGGTGCCATTGAGGTACTAGGAAGCCACCCCCATAATTATGGAGGTGCTTGTGCGGGGGGAGCATTCGCCATGACAGGAGCCAGCCGCAAGGGTGCTGCTGCTCTTCCTCCTGCTTGTGGTACTGGAGATGCTGCTCTCATATCTTGGGTACGTTGCTGTTGCAACATAGGTGGGCGGCCGTCTCCTGGTAGTTGTATTTTGCGTTTCCTCGCTTCGCGTCGGAACACAGGACAGGTTCTGCTATTCGCTGCATGATTTGCGTTGCAGTTGGCGCATGTTGGTGGTGAATCTACGAGGAGGGGGCATTCGGATCCGCTGTGGTTCCCTGTGCATTTCACGCATTTTCTAGGTCTGTGACAGTGCGCCGAGGAGTGTCCGAAGGCCTGGCATCTATGAGACTGTACCACGCTTCTATCACCACTCTCGGCATATTATCAATTCATTGGTGTTGAAGAAGTTCTCCAGCTGGTCCCTTCCCTTGGGCTCCAGCTGGTAGCCCTCGGACGAGTGGGGAGCGCTCTTGCAAATATTGCTGGGAAGCCTAGAGCCTCAATTGCCTCGACTATTACTTCTCCCTCTGTCCCCTGAGGGAGCCCCCAGAGCGCCGCCTTTACGGGCTTTTCGTTCTCTAAGGAATAACAATGCCACGACAAGGAGGGCGTCGTTGATTCCAGGTCAATTAGGTAACGTTGTATGACGCGGAACTCTTCCGCTGTTTTTGGTCGGAATCTATTTCCGCTGTTTAAAGGTCTGGCATTCGGAGCATGGCCCAGCAGGTTTCTGATTTCACCAAGGTGTCTGGGCCATTCGGGTAGGCCAATTATCGGTGGATACGCATTCCCTGTAGCTTGTCTCGCTTGGTTTGGCGCACTGGAACTAGGTGGCGCTGCAGTCGCCTGAGATTGCGTAGAATAAGAATAAGAAATATTTATTGGCCTTTAAATAACATTCGTTACAGGCAAGTCTTCTTACATTTTCATTATTAATTACTTTAAAAAGAAACTTAACTTTAAATACTTTTACAGTTCTACGAACAAATACTTATTATATTATACATTTTTATTGTCATTTATTTCTTTACCTATTACTAACATTTTGTAATTGTTGTTCATCACACAAGAACGATGATTCCACAAGCTGCATTGACATATATTCACTGAGCTTATAAAAAGGATTTCTTTGAAAAAAATATTTTAATTTTTGTTTAAATATTTTAAAATTGAGTTCCATCACGCTATTTGGTAATTTATTGTACATTAATATTTTGGTGTAAAGTCCCTGTTTCTTACTCTTAGATAATCTGTTGACAGGCAGGACTCGTCCTTTTTTATTATTACGTGAAATTCTTTTTTCCGGTATTTCCGTATCCTCGTGTACCTCTAATAAACTACTATAAATATATAGTGATATAACTGCCATTATTTTATCATTTTTAAAGTGTATTCTCGCAGGACTACGTTTTTTCAAACCATTCATTGTTCTTATAGATTGTTTCTGACATTTTAAAACTTGTATGATATCTTTAGCGTTTCCCCAAACAGTTATAGCGAATCTTATTATAGAATGAACGTATGCATAATAGACAGAGATGAGTGACTTTTAATCTAATAATGGCTTGAGTGTAAATAAGGCATAATTACCACTTGCCATTTTGTTGCAAATTTTATCGATGTGAGATTTATGACTATTGTGTTATCAATTGTATAACCTAGAAATATATTTGTTTTACTAATAGAATTCCCAAAAATACCCAACCTTGACTGATACTGCATTGATATGGTTTTATCAGAGTTAAGAATAATACCATTTGCGTCAAACCATTCCTTTAACAATTCCATAACTGCATTAACTTTATCGTCTAAATTAAATTTACATTTGTCTCTGATACCCACATGTGTATCATCTGCAAATAAATTTATGTGAGCCCAACTCGGCAATGCGTTGGTAATATCATTAATATAAATCAAAAACAAGACTGGCCCTAAAATAGAGCCCTGTGGTACACCAATTGACATCGTACCCTCTGTAGAAGTTTCTTCATTTACAGAGACAATTTGACTACGGTTCTGTAAATAAGTTATCATCATATTTAATGCAGGGCCTTGAAATCCGTAATATTTCATTTTTAAAATCAATATATCATGCCTCAAACAATCAAAAGCTTTTGAAAGATCACAAAAGACACTGGCACATTTATTTGACTTATCCAAGGATTCAAGAATATAATATACCACTTTTCTTATAGCCATTTCTGTGGAGCGGCCTTTTCTGAATCCAAACTGTGACATTGTAAATAAATTATTTTTTTCAAAGTATTTGACAATTCTTGATTTAATAATAGATTCTAAAATTTTTGATAAAGCTGGCAAAATGCACACAGGTCTATAGTTACTAATATTATTGGTATCCCCTTTTTTAAAAAGTGGAATGACCTTACCCGGTTTCAATACGTCAGGAAATATTCCGTCCATTAAACATGAATTTACGACAATGAATATTAATTCGAATAAAATAATCGTTGTTTATTATTAGATTTCGTAAATTTTTAGTACTTATATCATAAATATCTAATGTAGGTTTTTGTTTCATGTTACCTTTTTGAGCTCATTATAATCTACTGGTCCAAATGAGATAGATGTCAATGGCTTATTACCGTAATCTAAATACTTTTTGCAATTATCCCCGTTAATTTCTAGACTGTAAGTCAACTTATGAGCTATGTTGCGAAAAAAGTGTTTAAAAATAGTAGCAATTTTTTAGCTTCTGGTACATCTTCTCCGCTTTCGTTTTTCACTGGTTTTATTCTAGTACTTCTATCGCGTCGCTTATTTTGACCTGCCTGTTCATTAATAATAGTCCAAGATTCTTTAATTTTATTCTTTGACTTTTTGATTCTATCTCTATATTGTAATTTCTTTGCTACGACCATAGTTTCATGCAATATTTTCCTGTACCTCTTAATTTTTAATTTTCTCGTTGCGCTTGGGTCAAATTCTTGAAGAATTTCTATTTTAACTAAATTTTTCTTACTATTTTCTATACCTACAGTTGACCATTGTTTTTGAATATTTTTTACTTGTTCACTTATTTTTGGAAAAGCTATGTTGTAATAATATATTAAAGCATCATGTAAAATCCTCGTTCTTGCGTCTGCGTTACTAGTCATTAGTATTTCTGCTTTCATTTTCATTTTAAACAAATGGTTAAAATAATTTAGAGTATTTTTTGAAAAATTTCTAGCTATATAGGGAGTATTTTTACTACTAACATTTTTCGTATTGAACATTTCTAATTTAATGACATTATTGTCGGAAAGTTTATAACTTAAAACTGATCATCTACCACCGCTAAAATTTACAATAAAGTTATCAATGCATGTAGAACTGGTTTGGTTCCTTTTATTTATCTCGGTTCTAGTAGGCTCATTTAACAACTATTTACAATTAAATTTCTTTAATATTCCGTCAAGTTTCTTTATATTTTTGTCTACTTTCGTTTCTAACTTTAAAATCTAAACCATTTTTAACATATATCGCGGTCCCGCCATGATCAAAAAATATTCGGTTAAAACAAGTCGCCAGTGTGTAGTTCTCAACAGTCATCGCCTGCATCTGATGATTTTTTCCCCAGGTCTCTGTCAAGCACAACACATCACAATCTTGCTCATTTGCTAAGCTTTCAATTTCTAAGTACTTTTTGTGTATACTGCGAACATTAGCATGAAGAATAGTAGTCCACTTGCAAAGCGCGCTATGTGCGTCTTTGATAAAAACTCAGTAAACAAAAAAAAAGTTTATTTTAAAAACGAACCTAGTAAGTGTTAAACTGTTTTGTTATTTCGAGACTTGGGGTAAGATTAAACCGAATAACATTATAAATCAAAATCACAGAATTAATATCATGGCTTTATTTCAATTCAAAAATTTAACATAAACAGTTTTGCAGTAGTAATCATAACATAGCTAGTTTTGAAATTGTACAAAAATTAAATAGCAAGTTTTGAAATAAGACAATTTCAAATGGAAGATTTGAAACTATACAAAGCAGTAAAGTAAGCTGGTAAGAAGAAAATTGAATCAAGCAAGTCACAACTTGCTTGATTCAATTTTATTTTCAGCTTGAAAATTTTGCATTTGCATACTATTGACATACCTAGTTTGGTGACTTGTATAGTCAAATACTAACCTTTTATATTAATTCTAACCCTATACTCTAACTTCTATGTCGTCAACCATTGCCGACTCTTCGTTATCTGTCACTTCTTCTTCTACAGTGACATCGACTTGAATTTGCCCAATGCTGTGAGCATAGAATTCCAGAGCTTGGTATGTACGCCAATCTTCGCCAAAATGTTTGGCAAGTAAGTTCTTTACATCCTGCAGTTTGGCGGGTTTTACAGGAACTCCAATATCAATAATGGCTGGTTGTATATTTTGGAATGTTTTCCCTCGTTTGCAAATGTTGCCGTAGTTGACAATTTCTGACACATAATTAGGTTCGCCTTTAATTGCTATCTTACCGGTTTTATCTTTTCTGAGAAACAATCTTTTGGTGGCACTAAATTGGAAATGCCAGGAACCAGGTGCTTTGAGAACCTCTTGTACGGCAGATTCCCAATCATGAAAACTAAAATCTCTGCCAAGTCTTAGAATTGTTCCATGTTTCTCAAAAATATCGTAATATTCTTGAGGCTGCACTATCACCTCTATTGGTCGGATTTCTCTCTCTATATTGCCAAAAATACGATCAGGGGGCAATAATTTATGTCCCACAATAGGGAAAGTCACGGTAAGTTTCGTGATATGATCCGGAGCTTTTGTTCTCAGCCAATATGCATTCCTAAGACTATTCTGTTTTTATTTTGCCCTCCACAACCATCGCAAAATAATCTCACATGTTTTTTGTGCTTTCGAAAATCGTGTTAGTCAGCCGATGATAAACTGCAGAAGCAATTTGATTTGATCCTTTTGCGGCCTCCGTCTCTAACCATGTATATATAAAAGTATTTTTACTATTTTGTTGCGCTCGTGATGTTCCCTGACAAATAGTTAAATTATACGCATACAGTTGACAACTAAAGTATGCACTTTGGTCTGGTACCTTTGGCAGAACTAAATTTTTTTGACAATCAAACGAGAAAGTAATTTCGTCAACATTTTCGCATCTCAAGGCAGTGTAAAACCATTTAGCTCTCAGTTTGTGAATTGGATATTGTCCCATCAAAAGTTGTTTTTTGCTGTGGTCATGTTCTATTTTAATTTTCTTATTCAGCTCTATGCACTCAGAGCATGCGTCTGTTGCCGGCGTTTTAAAACTCAGATTGAAATATTTGTTGAATATTCTTCTGAAAAATTCATATTTAACGTGTACACTGTGTGAGTTTTATGCAATTTTTTAATGCTCAAATCGCTGCTTAAATATTGTACAGTTGATCTGCCTCTAACATAATGCGATTCTACAGACTTGAGTTCTTTTATGAATGACATCACAGATTCTTTTCTTTCTGCGTACTGATTTGTCCTCCTGTCTCCTCCCCTTCGCTCCTTTGGCAGTGACATGGTTGTAAGATGGTTTTTGCAAATTCTTTGTATTCTATCCCTAGATATTCCCAGAACAGTCGTTATTGCTTTTTGGCAAACTTTCTTCAAGATTATACGTTTTCCTTTGCTGCTCATGACATGCATTGGTATAAAATATCGAATAGTTTGTGTTTTCTTTTTACCTGCTTGTTTTGGAGTCTGTGTTGAGCAATATTTCAATAAGAAAGTATCTTGGTCAACTTTACTTGCATTTGCATAAAAATGTCTGTGAAATTTGCTGTAATCCTGCGTAGTTAGTAACCGTGTGATCTTCCATGTTCACATGTGGGGATCACTGGCGGTCTCTTTGCCTTATGTCTGTAAATAAGTAGCAAAAACGAAAGCTTAGCATAAAAACAAAACAAATAAATATTGAAAACAAAATCCCGTGAAATTTGCAGCTCATATTAGCATACACAAACAATAAAATAGTATCCAAATAGTTCAAACTACTAACCGTTCTAATTTCTCTCGTTCTCGCTTCCCTGACGTTTTATCAGCTTCTTTTTTACGACCTTTCCGATCCTGTGCTAAAATAACTTTTTGTTGCGCTATTTCCATGATAAAAACCTTATTATTTTACTTAAATTATGTATCACAAAACAACACGTGCATCAGAGACAATAGCAAAAAGCGTAATGACCGTTAATGACAAACAAGATGGCGGGTTTTGCACACGTTTAGGCGCAACAGAGCGGTGTTTGCAAGTTGATGACAAGATGGCGACTTCTGCAAGTGTCAAAATGAAAAACGTAGCAACTTTTGCAGGAGTAGTCGAACTTTGATGTTGATTTGTACGGAGTGTAGCCAGATTTGGCGCAGTATCGTTAATCTGTTTCAAAGTATTTAAAATTTGCGAACGTTAACTGCCAAAATCAAAAAATCACATATTTTTTGACAAAGCGGTGTTTGAAAATGGACTATTTATAATACACGATAATTTATCGTTTGAGAATCTGTAATTTGAAAATTTGAAGTGCTTGAATTTGTTGTTTCGCAGTGGCATCTAATAAAACGCAGTGATGAAGAGCCCTGGAATTGGCTGACTATGCATGCTATTACATTTTCTGTTACAAAGTTTTTCATGGTATCATAATTTTTTTTATTTTCATGTCGCACATTTGGGTCTATGTATTTGACATTTTCGTGGTTTTTGGCTATATTAGCTATATCACTGTTAATATAGTAAATTTCCTTATCATATGTTTTATTGTAACGCAAGCCAGTAAATATTACATTGAAATTTCTATCGGGGCTGTTAACAATATTATTTAATATTTGTATGTACTTTTTTGGATTATAATATATTATTAATAGATGGCGCCACTTGTTGGGGGGGTGACGGTGTGTGTGACTGAGGCGTAGTGCTGGCTACTGAGGCGTACGTGGTTGGTACTAACCCTGGGAGTGTACCTACTGTTCTCAGTATTGCACCTGTTGCCGTAATTGGTGAGGTCAGAGTGGTGGTCTGTGTAGTGGTCGGCATTCTAGTTGACACTGCTTCTATCTCGAGGGCCGCATACGAGGTTGAGTCAGTGTGTGTAATGCGACTACCTCTCTGTAGTGGTGACATGGACATGTCAGCCATCCGGACTGAATTGTCCTGGGCGGAGGCGAAATCGCCCTGTTCAAACGTCGACGAAGCCGGTAGTAAGTACTGGTCGGTACCTACAGATTCTAGGTACCTTGGTTTGACCTGCTGCTGGATCGTTTCGGAGGGCACTCTCAGTGGGGAGAAGGGCGGCATACTCACTGCCATTTTGGTGTACGGTGTTGTGCGTGTTCCTGCTATGTCGATTTCGCGCGGAGCAGTTTGCATTAACGCATAAGTCCCTTTCTGTGCAGGGGAGGGGCTGGTGGGGGAAGTAATTCTGCTTCGCACAGGAGCTAACTCGGGTTCGTCCGTGTGTGGGGAAGTCGGGCAGGCTATCTACAACTATCGGCGGGTAACTTTTTTTAGCGGGCAGTTGCTGCTGCGTGGTGGATGATTCGATGTTTCGGGTGGGAGGTGAGTGCTCGCTGGGATGATTAGTACCAGCGGCGGCCGATGACTGTCTTGTCATCCTCTCTAGTCTTTTTGACAGCGGTGTACGCTGAAAGCCCTGGTAGTATTTGGAGCTCAAGCTTACCTGTTCTAATTATTCCTCCGCAGATGAGGCGGAAGAAGCGGCGGACGACGGTCGGAGCGGTCGCGCCTTTGCCATACTGGATTTCTGCGCGGTGGTAGTGGCAGCCCCTGGTCAAGTTCTGCCTGGGTTACCCAGTCGGGCAGGGGTGATACAGCTGGTGGTGGGGAACGCGTGCTCAGTCCACTTCCTGACGCGGAGGGGGACGCTGGTGTAGGGTGGGCGTATTTCGCCTTACCCTGAGGCTTCTCGCGCTGAGGTAGCGGCTGGCTGTACTCCGCCTGGTCTAGGCGCGGCTATTGTTTTGAATAGCGGCTTGGGAATTTTAGAATGGCTAGTGGGGGGGAGGGGGGGTGGGGACAGCGGGAGTGCTGGCCGGCTTCTCGCCGACGTGATGCACCAGCAGCACTGGCTGAGAGGTCAGCGAAGCTTACCGCGCGTTGAAAGCGCGACTGGCGACTGTATCTAAGCAACGGTCCCGACGCGGTTCGGGTGTTCTCGGGATTTGTAATGTCTCTTATCACAATAATGTTGTCACGAAGTGACGCAGGTGAGGGAGGAAAATCATCATCGGACGATAAGTCAGTAAGATCAACTGAACAGTTTCACTATGAATTGGTTTTGATAATTATACCTAACAGTATGTACACTGAGTTTATTTTAATGTTTATTTCAAAGCCGTGCGCGTAACGACCAACTGCGCTGAGGGCGATCGACCGGCCGGCCGGGTGGGATGGTCGGCTACTCCGACCAAGGCCCAGCCCTCCGTGATCTGCGACCCCAATACAAATTGGTCGATATATATCACTCAATGTTCTGTTAGCTACACGCTGTCTGTGCCTGTGCCTTCTCCTTCCTTCCCGCAGTAGCAGCAGCAGTAGTGGTATCTTTGCGACTGGTCCGAGTGTAAGTGAGCAGTGCTGCGATGGTTTAATGTTTTGCCGTTTATGTTTAATTGTTGTTGTGTGTTGTTTTGATGATGATGATGATTTGGTTTGATGATTTCCGTGGGGGTTGATTTATGATACGAAACGTCAACGCAAAAGGGGTGGGGGCAACTTGAGGGTAGTTGCCCCCGGGGAAACGCTGTCCGGTGGGGGAGGGGTGGACGCACCCTACGTCCTGCGACCTCTCCCCCTGACGTGGGGAGGACACGGGCCGCCTCCCATAGGGCAGCCACTGCCAGCGTCCTCCAACTGCTGGTGGGCCAGGGTCTTAACCTGGGCTATCTGGAACTGGGGAGGGGTTGTGCGCCCTCCTGAGCTAACACATGCCACCTCCCCGCTGGTGGAATTTCTGAAATCGAATCGCGGGGCGTCTTATGCCCCGTGAGAGGCATAAGGTACGGGGGTCTAGCTCTCGCTGTTTCCCCGGGCTGGACGCTGGGGCCATCAAGCCCCAGGGAGTTTTTGATGGTGGGCGCATTCTGCACCCGGGTCCGCGATTGATTCTACTGTTTCCTCTCTACTAGGTCCGTCTTCTGTTTCCGTCCACGTCTTGTCATCTACAGGGGGGGGGGGGGCGATGTTCGCGCTCTCCGGCAGCCCTCTCCTGGACGTCAGGTTGTGGTCTTCGTGGTTGGGTGGTTGTCTAGTCCGGGATCTTCACAGGGCACCGCGGTATCAGTCGAGCTCAGTCAGCACTGTCGCTCAAGAGGCGGGGACAGGCGAGCGACCTCCGCCGGTGCCGGTGTGGTGTCTGTGGTATGTATGATTACGCCCTCCTCTTCAACTTCGGCTGGGCCAGTCTCGAGGAGATCACGGAGGAGCGCCTTTCAGTTACGCGCGTCAGGGGGACGTGCGTGGTGAAGGGCAATGTTGTTCAAGTGAGGGTGCGGACTGTTGTCGGTGCGGTCATACATGCCCCGCGCTAGCCGCACCACAAACTTTTCTATGGTCTCGTTCCTGTCCCTGGCGATAACGTCATTGCGCACGTACCGTCCAGCTCCGGTGATCATCCTCAGGGCAATGTTTTGGACTGCTTGCAGTCGCTTGCGCAGCGAGCATAGGGCGTACCATGATGGGGCGGCATAGGTTGCCCTCGTCCGGATGTAGGTTTTGTAAATCCCCAATTTGGTCCGGATCGGCAGCTTCGAGTTTAGGACCGGACGTAGCTGTGCGCGCGCGGCCTTGGCCTGGTTGACGGCGCGATCAACGTGCGGGCGCATGCTTAGGGTCCGGTCGATGGTGACGCCAAGGTACTTGTATCTGCTTTCCCACTCGACGTCTTGTCCTCGAAACTGCAGCGAGGGCAGCTTGTTGGTATGCTTAAGGCCGGTCAACAGCGCAGTGGTCTTGCCTACGTTGACAGCCATACGCCATCTGTCGAGCCACTCGGGGAGGACGTCGAGGACTCTCTGGATCCTCCCAATGGCGATGGCTGGTCGAGTTGACAAGGCGAAAAAGGCGCTGTCGTCGGCGAACAGGGCAAGCATGACATCCCGCTCTCCTGGAAGCCGGTTTTCCAGGACTGGGATGTCGTTGGTGTACACGGCGTAAAGAACTGGTGATAGACAGCTCCCTTGCGGGACCCCCGCAGCAATCGGCCGGCGTCCGGAACAGGCTTGTTCGACGGACACGAAGAAGTGCCGATCGGCGAAGAAGGACGCCACGATACTGATTAGCATTGGCGGCGCCGTTGTCTTCACCAGCTTGTGGATCAGGCCCTCGTGCCCTATCGAAGGCCTTTTCGATGTCGAGAAACACGGCGACTGAGAACCGTCCCATGTTCATCTCGTTGGCAAGGTAGTGCAGCACCCGCGTGAGCTGGAGCGTGGTGGAGTGCTGGCTGCGAAACCCGTACTGCTCCTCCCTTAGTGTGGTATAGGGGCGCAGTCTTCGCAGCAGCAGGCGCTCGAACAGCTTCGCGGTGTGCGGCAGTAATGTGATGGGACGGTAACTGGCAGGTGATCTTCGATCCTTTCCTGGTTTGTGCAGGACTATCACCTTGCCAGTCTTCCATATAGAGGGGAAGTGTCCGGTCCGGAGGATGCCGTTGAAGAGCCGGGTTAGACACACCAGCCCTCTGGCGGGCATCTGCTTGAGGGCGGCTACTGGGATCCCGTCGTAACCCAGAGCCTTCTTCAGACTGCGCACTGCTCGAACTACCTCCACTGGGGAAATGAAGTCGTCTCCACCCAGCGGAGGAGGTGGCGTCTGAAGGTACTCCCGGACTTCCTCCTCTACTCGTACGTGGTGTTCTCTCGTCTCATCCGTGGCCTCATCGGGGATAGGGTGCAGCTGGAACTGGCTGGCTAAGTGGTCGGCCAGCAGTTCAGCTCTGTCGGCGGCTGAGTAGCATCTCCTGCCCGCAGCGTCAAGGAGGGGGCATACAGACTCCTTGGTGCGGGTCAGGGTGCGGTTAAGGCTGTACAGATTGGTCTTGTCTTCTTCACACTGCGATATGCACTCATCCCAGATGGCTCCTCTCCAGATCTTGACTTTCTCTGACAGCCTCTCGGTCACTTCGTTCAACTCCCTCTTGGTCCTATGGCATCTGGTTCGGGTCCACAGATGCCTTAGCTCGCGCTTGTGCTTGCGCAAAGCTTTGAGGTCTCGAGGGAGTTCTTCACGCCTTCGTGTGGTCGGCGCGTCTGTTGTGGCGGCTTCTTGGGCGGCTGATATCGCTTCGGTCAGCGCACTTGACGCACTTCTGCGGTCTGTGACAGTTGGCCGACGAGTGCCCGAAGGCCTGGCACCGGTGACATTGTGGGACGGTAGTGCGCCCCTTCCACGCCTCGATCACCACTCGGGGCATGTTCAGGAGCTCAGTCGTCGCGAAGAACTTTTCGGACTGGTCCCTTTCCATCGGCTCTAGTTATATATGGTAGACGTTTTTGGTCGCCCGTGGCCGTGTAGGGAGCGTACGAGCGAAGATAGCCGGGAATAATAGCGTCTTAAGCGCCTCCACAATGGTGGCCCCATCTGTCCCTTGTGGGAGCCCCCACAACGCTGCCTTCACCGGTTTCTCATTTTCCAGGGAGTAGCAGAACCAGGACAGTGAGGGGGTCCTGTTCTGCTCTTCGATAAGATATCTTTGTACCGTCCTGAACTCCTCTGCGGATTTAGGACGGAAACGGACCCCTTTATCCAGGGGTCTCACGTTGGTTGCATGGCCCAGGCGGCCTCTAAGTACTCCCAGGTGCCTGGGCCACTCTGGGAAGTCTTCAACAATAATCGGGGGGTAAGATCCCCCCGTAGTGGCTCTGGTGGTGGCCGGTTGGCTGGCACCGGTCCTCGACCTTGTCGTCTGAGATTGAGGAGGCGACTAGGGAGACCTTCCCGGTGGTGGTGGGGAACGGACAGTTGCCGCGTATGAGCTCGTCGCTGCTATCATCGCTCCAGTGGTGGTCAGCTGTTGGGCAGGCATTGTATGTGGTGCAGATGCTAGTGGCGCCAAGTCTGCCACTACTCCCGACTCAATCGCTGCGTATGATGTTGAGCCGGTGTGCATTTCGCTGTGGCCGCTTCTTCCTTGCCCCAAGGACAGGGACATGTCCGCCAACCCAGCGGAGTCATCTGGGGCGGACAAGTGGGCAGCCTGTGCGGGCACTGCTGCGTGTGGCGACGGTGGCGCCATCGGTCTGATCGATGTTTCAGTCGGCTGCGCCGGGGTAGTCACTAGTACCTGCGCATACACATGCGCAGGTGGTGATGGTGAGGGTGAGGGGCTGGCCGGAGGCGTGTTTCTTCGCCGTATGGGTTCTGCCGCTGATGAAAGCTCAGCTTCAGCTCCCAATAGTGCGGAGGACGGGCGAGAATCCATTGACGAACTGACGGAGGGGCATTTCGTCAGCTGTCCAGGTGTGTGTGGAAGATTGTATAGCACTTGTCTTTTGGGCAGATGATCCTGGCAGATAAGTTTCCGGCAACGACGACATAAACTGTGATAGTGGCCAGGGGATGGGTGAAAGAGCCGGCGGAGGTGAGTGTCGGCTGCTGGTGGTTGGTACGGTGTCCGCTTCCTGCGCGGGTGGGTGTACCGTGGTACGAGTGCGCCTCTCGCGCTGTGGTTGCGGCTCGTCGCCGGGTTTGTGTGCGCCGCGTACAGTAAATTTCGGCTTCGGGATGGATGTTGATGTCTGGGTCTGAGTAGGTGGAGAAGAAGCGGAACTCCTCTTTAGCTTCTTCTCCTTGTGAAAGATGTCTTCCGGGCTTCTCTTCTTCTTCCTCAAGCGCACCGTAAGCGCTCGTGGTCTGGTCGCCTGCGAGTGCTGGCTGAACCCGGCTCGCGAAGCAACTTCGCTCACGCGTAGTCCAGCGGGGCTCGCTGCAGCCTCGACACGGCGGTGCGGCGTCTCAACTTGTGGTGGAGTTGCATGTTGAGGTGGTGGGGGAGGTCCCTCCCCTTCCGATGATGACATCGCTCGCGATCAATCACTGACGCATGTGTAACTGCACACCAACCTTACCCAGTGAGGGGGCGATTCAGTACAAGCCAGGTGAGATCCGCAGTGACCCTGCGGAAGGCCCAGCTAATACGATCAGCGACTCTCATTACTTCTGGTGTGGTTAGTGCCGTTCACACCTTAATGATGCGCAGTGTTCGCTCGATGTGGTTGATGGTGGAGATGTTGAAGGTGGTCCTCGGGTACTACGCACTGAGTTGCTGCTTCATACACGAAGGAGATAACCAGTCGCGCGTTTATCCAAGGTGTGCTGAGTGAGATGTCACGCAATCGACCGGCGCTAAGCACCCGGTGCAGTGACACTAGCACGGCGAAAAGGGGCGTGGTTCGCACCCGAAACGGCCCTCGCGCCAGTAGGCGGAGCCGAAGTTCGATGCGGAACACACGCCCTGAGGCTTGTCAGTGGTGGGGGTGAACTATGCGGATCGACTCTCACGCCAGTGGGCGGAGTCGAAATCCGATCAGGAACACGCTCCCTGAGGCTTGGCGCTGCGTGCTGCGCCTCGATAGGTGACGGGGAGAGGTCACAGCGTAGGCGGTGACGCGACCCAGTCACAAGAGGCGGGGCAACGCAGACTGTAGATCGACGATAGCGGTCGGAAAGTTGTACGGAGGACGTAGGTCGACTCGACGTAGAAACTATGCAGACTGGCTATGGCGATCCAGAATTTCTGCATCATCATCATCATCACGGGGTCGTCTCGTGCCCCCTGTGGGGAGGGCACAAGGTACGGGGCTCGAGCATTACGCTATTTCCCCGGGCTGGACGCTGGGGCCATCAGGCCCCAGGGAATTTATTTTCTAGGGCGCATTCTGCGCCCGGGGTCCGTGATTGATGAAAAAATTCACATAATCCTCTCATCGCTGTGGTCCGTCTTCTCGTAGCGTCTGTGTGGCGGCATCCGCAGTCGGCAGGGTGGTGTGGTGTGGAGGGGAAGCTCCTGAAGTGCCACTATCCATGGAAGTAGTGGATAGCGGCTAGTCCCCTCTGCGCAGCCTGACGCAGGTCTTCTCCTGCCGCGATGGCTGCCAATAGTCCCACCAGGGCGCCCATCAAGGTGGCGATGGGTTCCTGGCCGGGGGCGCCAGCCGCTGGGCCGGAGAAGGGGTAGTGTTGAGCTTGGTGTTGTGGCCGTTGGTTGGAGTGAAGTCCCGGTGGAGGTGGTATTTGATGCAGCAGGGGCTGGCGCTGGTGCTGCCTTCGCCCCTGCGTATGGTGTGACGGGAGGTGCCCCTGGTGGTAGTGAAGAGGGGCACTATGCGTCACCGTCGTTTGCGTGTTTGCTCGGGTCCCTGGTGTCTGCCTGATTGCTGCTGTTGACACCGTGCTGGTTGCAGTCGTTCGCGTTGTTGGCGCTGACTGCATCTCGGTCATCGGTGTCGCAGGGGGGAGAAATTGCAGTAGTCCCCCCTCAGCTTGGTCCCCTCGTCTGGCTGCACCCTCCTCCCGGGGGGGTGGCCGAAGGGGAGGGAGTGGCTCTGTTGAGGGTCCCTCAGTGGTGGTGGGTGGTTGGAGAAGCTGGGCAGTCCTTCTTCTCCGTCTTGGTCCGCCCCTGCGCTTCCTGCGCCTGGGGGCGGTGGTGGTGTTTTCAGTCGGGGCTGGTGGGACGCTCATCATCCCGTTGGGGCCCCCCGGTCTCTGGTAGGCCGGTGTCGGGAGGATGGCGACCGTCGGCACCGTGGAGGGCCGTGGTGCAGGGACTATGGAGGATCTCCCCCTAGCCGCTCCGCCTCCTCTGCCTCCTCGTTGTCCAGGTCTGGGGCGCTCGCCTGGCATATTTGCAGGCGGGCGCAGTGTGGTGGGCGTCTGTGTTGGTGGTTGCGCCGTGGCTTCGTGTCTGGTGCGGGGGGCCGGTGGTTGGCCCCCTCGGGCAGCTGTGGTGTGTTGTCCTTGGGTAGGTCTTGGTACGCCGGGAAGCTGAATTTTCCTCTTCCTCGCTTCCCGGCGGAGGACGGGGCACGACCTGCTGTTCGCGGCGTGCCGCCCTTGGCAGTTGGCGCAGTGGAGTGGTGCCTCTGCTGCATTGGGGCACTCGGAGCCGGGGTGTGCCCCTGCGCACTTCACACATTTCTGTGCTCGGTGGCAGTGGGCAGATGAGTGCCCGAAGAGCTGGCACCGATGGCACTGCGGGATCGTGGTGCGCCCCTTCCATGCCTCGAAGACCACTCGAGGCATGTTGAGGAGCTCCGTGGTGGCGAAGAGTCTCTCCAGCTGATCCCTCCCCATCGGTTCCAGCTGGAGATGGTAGACATTCTTCGACGCTCCGGGCCTGGTGGGGAGCGCCCGGGCGAAGATGGCAGGAAAACCGAGGGCCTTGAGAGCTTCCACGATGACTGCTCCCTCAGTGCCTCGTGGAATCCCCCACAGCGCCGCCTTCACCGGCTTCTCGCTCTCGAGGGAGTAGCAAAACCAGGACAGAGTGGGCGTCCTGGATTTCTCTTCGGTGAAGTAGCGCTGGATGATGCGGTACTCCTCGGCTGATTTCGGTCTAAATCTGATGCCCCTGTCGAGGGGCTTGGCATTCGGTGGGTAGCCCAGGCGTCTTCTAATCTCCCCCATGTGCCTGGGCCAGTCGGGGAGTTCTTCGACCGTTATCGGGGGGTAAGACCCCCCGGTGGTCTGGCGTGGACTGGTGGCGCCGGCTGGTGCCGCGCTGGTGCCGGGCGTCGCTCTTCTCGCAGCCTGCGACTGAGAAGGCGGCGGCGAGGGCAAGGGTGCGGGGGGCATCGCACCAACAACCGACGCGTAGGTAGTAGGTGGTGGCAGGTGCTGTGATGGTGCTGGGTGGGCCCCTAGCGCTTCGCCAGACTCAAACGCCACATATGACGTCGAGTCCAGCGTAGGGGCACTCTCCTGCTGCTGAAGCGACATCGACATGTCCGCCATCCCGGCGGACTCGTCGTGGGCAGGCGTCGGCGCTGGAGAGGGGATGGGGGGCGGCAGTCTTGAGGAAGTATGTGCACGCCCCTGCGTCCACGTGGGTGAGGGTGGCAGTGGCGCCGAGCGAGGTGTGCTTGCGCTGTAACGGGCCAAAGCGGCTGCTTGTGCCGGCGACTTCAGCGGGACGAAATATTCCTCGCTGCTGTCCCGGCGAGCATGGAAGGCTGTGTGGCCCCCCTTTTGTCGTGGGGAGGGGCTTGCAGGGGGAGTGTCCCTGCGCCTCAGGGTAGGTTGCGCCTCTTCTTCTGACGTCTCTGTTTCGTCGCTGGACGCGGCCGTCGGAGAGAGAGACGAGCGCGTTCCTCCGGACGCACTTGTTCCCGGGAATAGCGGGGTCGTCGTCTTGGGCGGGGGCGGAGCTGTGGTGGACGCTGTTGTCTCAGTGGTGGTGCGGGCTGCTGGCCCGGATATGACCACTTCCGGTAGTGGCGCAATAAGGTCCCCTTGCTGCGATAACGGCCAAGGGATGGGCGACACTACCGGCGGGGGCTCGTAAGCGCGGCCCTGCTGCTGCTGCTGCTGCTGCTGTTGCGGCTGCTGGCTCGAGCGCGCGCTTTTCACGCGTTGGGGTTGCGGCGCGTTTCCAGGTCGGGCCGCTTCGTAGATGTGGGTGGTGGGTTGTGGGGCGGGGCCCGCCTGAGGGGTGGGAGGGGAAGCCGAGCCCAGCTTCGGCTTCTTGTCCTTGTGAAATATATCACCTGGGCTTCTTTTCTTTTTTTTAAACTTCGGTGGTCGCTGCTGGCCAGGTGTGCGTGATGTGTGACCTGACTCCGTCTGCGAGGTGGTTGAGACTTCGCAAGTCCGGAGTCCATCACTGTTCACAGCTGAATCGAAGTGGCGATGCGGCACACTGCACGGTCCCAGGGCGCTTGGTGGAATGATGTCAATGGTCCGACCGAAGAGGTCACGCCGGGCGATGACCTTCTCCGCCGGTCCATAGCGGCCACTGGTCCGTTTGGGATGTTCAGACATTTCGGCTGCTGATGATGATGATGGTGTTGAAGTTGAATGCGACCGTACTACGGGTGCAACTGCGCACCAACCTACACCTAGTGTGAGGGCGATGCAACACCGACCAGGTGAGATCCGTGGTTGCCCCACGGAAGGCCCAGTCAATGCGATCGGCGACACTACACACCAATAGTGCGGCTAGTACCGTTAGCACAATAGCAGGTAGTACGGTCGGGACGAGATGGTGAGTTGTGGTGGCTCGGGTACTGCTCACTGAAGTTGACGCTTCACCACGAAGCGACTATTCAGTCGAGCGTTGGTCCGAGTGTGCTGATGTCGACGTCGCGCACTCGACCGGCACGAAATGCCCGGTGCAGCGACGTAAGCACGGTGAGAAGGGGCGTGGCTCGCACCCGAGATGACCCTCGCGCCAGTAGGCGGAGTCGAAGTTCGGTGCGGAACACACGCCCTGAGGCTTGGCAGTGGTGGGGCTGTCGCGCACGGGTCGACTACAACGCACGCGGGCGGAGTCAAGACCCAATGCGGAACACGCACCCGGAGGCTTGACGCTGCGCGGCTGCGCTCCGTGGGCGTGACGGGGAGGGGTCACTGCGTATGCAGTGGCGCGACCCAGCCAGGCGAAGCGGGGCGGCACAGCTGTAGATCGACGATAGTGGGTTATAGTTAGTACGGAGGACAACGGTCGACTCAACGTAGTAACTATGCGCGCAAACTATGACGATCCAGAATTTCTGCATTTTCTTTGCTAGACAAGTAACTCTGGTACTTTACCTTCCAGAAGACACTTCGCGCTCGTCCTGCTGCTAGGTTCAGATAGCGTTTCAGCCCGGATACGAAAACTTGGCACAATGAATTACGCAAATCCTGGTACAAATCTCAAACTTTTTTACGCGATAATTCTTATTTACATAAATCGAATCGATTTTCAATGTCATAATTTAGAATTCTCTAACAAGATTTGTGTAATTCGAGTAGCAAAGCTTGAAAGGAAATTCAATCATAACTTATTGAGAAACACAACAGATCAGGATTGAATTTCTTTCAAGCCTACCTACTTATATTCCTGGATTATACTATCCAACAAACTGAATATTAAGTGCAATATGCGTGTAAGGTGTAAAAAGAAAGGTGTGACAATACTTAAAGGTGTTAGTCTACCCATCAAAGTGCACCTTGCGTTGAAGAAAATTCGACGTGACAAATTTTTTTATGGGAATCCTAGTATTTTTTTTAAATTTTGCAATTTTATCTTCTACTGTCGTTTCACTTTGATTGGTAGAGTAACACCCTTAAGTGTTGTCATACTTTTCTGTTACACGTAAAGTATTTGTTTAAAAAATCTATAACACATTAACAGTAGGTATTGATAAAGAAATTGATATTTTTGTTTTAAAACTTGATGTATTCCGTAAATTTTGTCTTGTACAAGACTTCCACTAGATCAAAATGAACTGTAAAGGACTTGTTTAATTTTCGGCCCGGACGGTATACGTCTACCAAATGTGCCTAAAGAAGTGGTTAATACTGTGTATTAATGAAAAACGCGTCAGTCGGCTCCTTCATAGTGTACAAAAATATCTAAATTCTGTGAATTGTAGTGAAATTATGGCATCTCTGATTTATGTGTCCTGAATTAACTCCAATGGTCACATTAGTCTATAAATTGTACCGTCACAAATTTCAAAATTGACACAATGAAAACGCGTAAATCATCTTTTTGAGTAAATTACACAGAAATATTTTGATTTGAAATTAATTTTGTACACTGCGATAAGTTAGTTTTGATCAAATTTCAATAACTGTATTTTGACGATATCTTTTGTTTTTGTTATTGATATATCGTTTTTATTTTACTTGTTTATACATATAATAATTGAACAAAGTGTAGAAATAAATCTTCGGTCTAATAAAAGTCCCTTGTAACTGGTTAGGCGAGTTTAGTTACCAACATTTTCATTTCAACTCACTTGAAAGACTTACCTAAACATGTAGAGATTAGTTTTATGTATAGCACCTGTATATTAATTGTTAGATATTTGAAATAAATCTGTTGAAAATTAATCTCGATTTTATTTATATTTATCCTAACTTTAATATTATAAATGCGAAAGTAACTCTGTCTGTTTCGCTTTCACGCCAAAATCACTAAACCGATCTTTCGAAACATGGAATGCGTTGTTTATATATTTGTAGAGGTAGGTAGACAAACCGTCATGTCTTCAGTTTCATCGTATGAGAGTTTCAGCAACTCTAAATCTTTCACAATCTTTTTACATTCTGACGTTTTACAGCCTACGATGGTACATTATCTGTGTTAAAGCAATTCGAATTCCCCGCCTTCCCTTCCTCCGCAACCCGGGATCCCCCCTCACACACCGAGAGTTTCGAGTTCGCCGGCCACAAGAAACATGTGAAGTTTTGTGCGTTACAACCAAATAAACGATTAGCATCATCAAACAGTGAAGTACAGTGAAACGAAACAAGACTATTCACCATTATTATCATCTTCATAAGAAAATCATCACTCGGTACCCACAACAACAAAACAAGTGCGGTGCACGGTGAGTTCTATTCCCTCCTTATCTTTACCTTTGTGCCCATCATCTCAAAATTTAATACAGTCCACTAATTATCGATTTGAACAATTCATAACACTCTGCAAACCTTGTTATAGACGTGGGGATGTGCGTAAATGGGGCTTCTTCGACCTAACAGTGATGAGTACCTAGGCATAGAATTCAATTTCTTATTTATTAACTTAAGTAGCTAACAGAATATAAAAAAACCTAGAAGCCACAACGGTTATAGTTTTCAAATAATAGGTATAAAACTTAAATTAACTAAAATTTACAACTATATAAATTCCATAAAAATAAAGTTTTAACTTCTTCACATCACAATAAGGCAATATTTTTTTAGCGAACATGGCCGGCTTGTCAGCGAATATGTCAACTTATGGTCGAGTGGCACTAAGATTATTAGGATGGTGCTGAGCGCGGCAGATAAGCGGATGTTAGCGCGCAATTATATCAGATATTAAGGGTAGTAACCTTTATATGGCCTTTGTTGATTAAGAAAAAGCCTTCGACAGCGTCGAGCACTGGGCTGTTTTCAACTCTCTCCATCGCTGCTCTATCGATGTTCGTGGTGTGGACGTGCTTCGGGAACTCTATACGTCGGCAACAATGTAGGTAATACTACATTACTCAACTAAACCAATTTCAATCAGTAGGGGGTGAGACAAGAAGACACTATTTCACCCACTTTTTTCACACATTTCACCCACTTTTTACGGCTGCTGTCTTGGGCTAGGGAAGCAAGATGGGTCAACGGCATAAAATATGCCGCCGGTCCAGCATGGACACGATTGGCACAGGACCAAGGAAGATGACATCGTATATGAGAGAGGCGTATACCCAGCAGTGGGATAAGGAAGGCTGTGGATGATGATGATGATGAAGGGTATAATAACTCCTTTATGATAAAAAAAAACCAGAGATCTGGTGCAGTGGTTCTTGGTTACTGACTTTTACTTGATGAGAGATAAATAATGAACAAAACGTGTCACACAAGTGTAATGCAGGTGGTATAATCTGATTTTGGAAAAACAATGCAAGTAAGCGTAGAAATGCGGCTAGCGACTAAGTACTCTACTCTCCGACAGGGGTGGGACACTGCCATGAGATTTTCTGAGGAATTAGTCTGTAAGTAGTCCAATTGCTTACGTACGTGATTGTTATATTTTTATTCTGCACTCGTCTGAAATTAACCTTTTAGTATTTTTTAGCTCAAGCAGCGTTTGGTCAAATCCTAAGTTATCTAATCGGTAACTGAACTGGATGAATTCAAATTGTACGTGTGCCGTGGTTTGCCAAATATTTTTCTGAACGCATCCAATTTTTATTTTATGATGGCACAGTAAACTAAACACGCTATCAAACGAAATGCACAATACCATACTGTACACATTAGGTTTTTTTTATGAATGGAATTAAAATCACGAGTTTTAAATATGGTATAATCAGAGAACTTGTTATTTGTAACGTGAAGGAATTTTGTCTCCGATCATACGATTTTTTAAAAACTAGTAATTTCTGAACTTTTCTTTCCGTTACCCTAATTCTTATGTCAAGTTAGTTGACGTGACATTGAACTTGACAATTGACAAACAACGCATCGAATTTATAATTATTATAACCTAAAAATCGAAATTATCAAAACAAATAGAAAATACGATTTATTTTCAATATGTTGTATATTTATTTGATGACAATACTATCCACAGTCGTGCTTGTAGCATTTGCAATATGTTCTATAGGTAAAGTTAAATTTAAATTGCCTTGTTTTCTTAAAAGTAATTTTATTATATTCTTGCTTAATTATAACAAACTCTTGTTTATAGATGTGAAATTAGTATCGTTACTACTGAGAATTGATATATTTGTTATTTATTAATGTTCTACGCACACACAGTGACCAATATAAAGCATTCTTGATAAGATAATTAACAAATTTGTAAATGCTCTTATTTGTGTACTTACAATGATTTCAGCTTCGGGACTGTACTATTTAGCAGAATTAGTAGAAGAATATAGCGTCATGGCCAAATACGTGATCACTTGGGCGGTTATGGTAAATAACAATGTTAATTTCATACATAATTTAGTAAATTAGACTTAGATACTTATCAAACTCTCTGACTCTTACTTCAATTTTCGTCAGTTTAATACGATGAATGATGAAAACCTGGTAATAAACTTAATTCAAATTAAATTCTATACCTACTCTCATCTAGAAATCAACTTTCAGGCAGGCTGATATTCAAATATTACATTTATGTAGGTGGTGTTTTTAGTTGTAATTGTCTTACATATACATAAGTACACAGAGATGAATACATATAATTACACATTCATAGATTTTATAGTCACTTTTTTTTCTTATGTGGGTAGTATCTCTACTTAAAATTTGTTTGATCTAATATCTTACTTTCCAGATAACTGCCGGCCTACACATAGGCCTGATAATCTTTGAAGACCTTCCATTCTACCTGAACGCCTTGGGCTTGTTCCAACAGCTACTCCACTCCATAATTATGAGAGAGTTCCCAGTGGTACGAGTCACCAGTGTGACATTCTGGGCTGCGGTGATCACATTAGTTGTGCATCATTATTTAGCATTCTCTTACTTTGGGACGGTGTATTATGGGTTTAATGAGGTATGTTACAAGAGTTTTTGAAACAAATTTGACCCAAAAGAAACTTTATAAGTACTATAATTTAAAGCGCATTTTAACAATAATTATATAATGAAATAAAATTATTATTTTTCTCAGATCTGACAAAAAAGATTTTCTGTATTCATCTGAATATTTTTCTAAATATGTCAATGTTGTTTCATAATTTCATATCAAAATAACTATGGGTGCCTTCCAAATAGAAGACGGTTGTCACCATTCTTAACTTGTTTATAAATAATTGTTCTTTTTCATATATAATATTTAGTGATTTGAGAAAAATATTGACATTATAGAAACTTTATATAAATCAACTATCACTTGCAAACTTTGAAAGACAATTTGTGCATTGCATTTGATAATTAATGAATTCAACACAATAATATGATAGAGGCACATCAGCTTGTAGCTGCTCGCCTGTTATCATATAAATATATACAAAAGCGTATTTAATGTTATACATAAAAATGTGTTGATATATACTCTATATAGTTGGCTATCTATATAGACTGGCCGGTGGGGCAGTTGGTAGCAACCCTGCCTTCTGCGCCGCTGGTCCCGGGTTCGATCCCCGCGCAGGTCAAACATTTGTGTGCATGAACATGTCTGTTTGATCTGTGTCTGGGTGTTTATTATATATAAGTATGTATATATATAGATATATATATCGATTGTTTTAAGCGAGCTATCCGCAATATCGACTGTGATTAGGCTCGTTATTATTTAATTATTCATTTTAGTATATTGACTTAATAATTTGATGTTTTTTTTTGATGTTTTTTAATGTATTTTTTTTTTGACGTAAATTAATGAAATTGATTTATTTTGGTATAATTATTATTTCTTGTAATGCAATACAACGTAATTTTAAGTATACATGTAAAAATATATATTTTTAATAAATTTAAAATTTTAGTTAGGTAGTTTAAAAACAAAAAGTACCGCTAGTGCCACACCAGCTCGCTGTCGGTGCCTATAATTGTATTAGCATTCAGCTCTTGTCCGTTCCATGTATTGTTGTGTATGTTTTAATGTATAATATGTTGGCACCCAAATAAATAAATAAATAAATAAATATATATATATACATACTTATATATAATAAATATATAAAAATATAAAAATATATATGTGTGTATATATATATATATATATATGTATTTATATCAGTCATCAGGTTACCATAGCACAGGCTTTGCCTAGTTTGGGACCTGAAGACCTTTGCATGGATATTGTTGTGGTACACTTATGTTAATGAGATGTTGTTGTATTTTTCCAGACGTTATCATATTTCACACTCTGCCTGTGGATAGTTCCATTCTCTCTGTTTGTGTCTCTGTCGGCTAATGACTATGTGCTGCCCACGACGGGGGAGACGCAGCCTTTAATAGGTGAGTCTATAGTTACTATAGTTTTTCTAAAGTTAAAATTAATTTTTCTAACGTTTAACTTAATTTTCCTGAATTTAATATCGCATTATCTTTAACAGGCTTTATAAAAAGAAGGTTATATGTAGAATGTATGTATGTATGTTTGTTACACTTACTCGCAAAAAATGCTGAGCTGATTTGGATGAAATTTCGCTGAAAGCTTAGACCCAGGATTAAAACAGGCTACATTTTATCCTATTGCAAGGCGCAGCTAGTTATGTATAATACCCTGTAGTTTTAAAATCTATCGCCTAACAACAGTGTGTTCCAGTATCCTTTCTTGAAAGTATTCCAGACTAGGTATCCTCCACCTAAAGCTACAGTATCGCTGACTTCCGTGGTCGTGAGAACTTGCCTATCAATGTAGGATAAAAAAAAAATAATGTTCCCAGGTGACAACAACGTCCTCACAGACTATTTATCGCGCAAGTCTAAGAAGTACAGCTTGCTCTCTTTCTTCAGCTTCGCCAAGGACTCCATACTGCCTCAGCGGAGTAAGAAGGCCTTCTAAATTTTATTGTATGTAGAGTTACTTCTAACTTATTGTAACATTATTTTGATTTATAACTGGCTTTAAGATAAAAGAGCAGGTTGTCAATTTGTCTGAATCTTTAGGGTTCCGTACAAGGGACCTATACAGGGTTATCGGTTAGGGGTGTACTAAGCCAAAAGGAGGTCACAATACTCATCCTAAGGAACAACTTTAACTATGGGGCCAACTCCGAATTCCAGAAAAAAAAAACAGATCCATACATTCTGTCGACGACCAATCAACTTTTTGTAAGGAACAGGAATTCTCGAATTCAGAGTTGGATCATATTTAAAGTTGTTCCTTAGGCTTAGTATAGTGACCCCCTATCGGCTTAGTACACCCCTAAAAGGTTTTCCAAATACTCTTTAGGAAAATTGTTTGTACCAAATTGAACATTGACTATTATTAGAGATACTTACTAAAAAAAATATGAACAGAAATATGCATGAATTCAAAATAATTATATGGAAATAAATTCGAATATAATGCTACGGAACCCTACATTATGCGTGTCTCCATACACACTTGACTAACTAATTTATTTAAAGTTATTTTGTGACCTATAACGTAATTCTATACAATAAATGAATACTGTTCGAAAATACCTTTAATGCTCTGTCTCTCTTGCTCAAGAAATAAAAGCAATAAGCCCGCAAGGGACGATGTTATTTAAAGATAATTATTTTTGATAATGCTGTGGCAATCGTTAATTTTAATGTATTTATTTGATAATGTCTAGTCAATAAAAAGACAGTGATTTGTAAATATAAATCAAGGAAAGAAACATGTAAGAACTGTACAAGGATTTGGTTTAGGTTAGATATGTACTACTCGTACTAAGCCGTAAAAATGCATGAATATGAGAAAAAAAAACATTTGTTTCATTTATTTTCTAGCGACTTTAACAATAAGTGAAGGTATTAATATCAATCAATATTCTACTATTTTTTTTTAATAGTACTGGGATTTGGATATTTTTTTAGATACTATGTTTTTTAGATCTCTTGTGTGCTTTTTAATATATTTTTATCGAAATCGGTCCATTAGTCTGGTTTATAAATCGAAATCTATAATTGCATACGCGCCTGACGGATTGAGATCCGTTGTCAGTTATGTTTAAAGAATACTGTGATTAACTTTGTCTATGGGATAACAGTGACCTCCTTTCGGCTTAGTACACTTCTATCCTATTACTCTGTGTATAGACTCCGAGTTTTGCTGTAGCTATATCTTTCGTTCATTAGGTACATAGTAATGTAATTTGTTTTTTATAGAGAAAATAAAAAGGTTATCATTATATACGGCATGATTTTTAATTCAGTGGTTTTATTTTTATTACTGAAAGAAAATTGAAAATAAACGTACCCATGTTTTTTATGTTTAACTCTTTTAGTACAAAAATATTGAGAAAACTTCAATAGACACCTTAGGAGCCCAACAAACTTCACCTGCGTGGCCGATGTCGTTCACCCGTAGCGCCAGCGTTAATACTTATGGCACAGAATAAATAGTACTGTGTACTATAGCGCGCAGGGTGGGCAGGGTATATTTACCGTTTTTTTGTTAACTTAAATGTGAAATAAAAATTGATTTTATTTCACATTAGATATATTTTATTGAAGATACTGATTGCATGTTAAAAATATACGCATTGAAACAAATTTCATCTCGCGTAATAATTTATAAGTATAATTATATTGTGAAATCAGCGGCTATAACTTGTTTAGAGATAACTTAAGTTTATGCCACGAATACTAATTGCTTAAGCAGTTTCTAACAACCAATTTTGTATATCATATAATATTTCGTTGTACCTAGAGACCTATATACAATACAATAATTCATTATTGTCACCACAAAAATAATAAAAATACAAATAACATGACACAAAAGGCGGTCTTGAATAATATTTGAATGATGTTTAAATTTTTGTCCTTGCATAGAAAAGTAATAGTTTTAAACTATGTTTAAAAATACGTTTTCTGGTAAGAGCGAATGGTATCCATACATTAACTAGGTACCGAGTAGGTATTCTCCATAAGTCTACAGAACTTGGCAACTTATACAAACGTTGTAAATAAAATGCTTTTCCTTGCGTGTGATAATAATTTGTGTTAGATACGTTAGGTATTTTGATAAATAAAAGAATAAATCATTGAACATAAAACTGTTTTATTTTATTTATAATTTATATATTTACAATTTAACAGATTTTAAAACAACTTTTTCCTAAATATTTTAGTTGCCTTCGCATTATTTTCAATTTACCATCCCTTCTTTACTACTTGTAATTATTTCCATTCCGTCTCTCTCTTCTCGTCCTTAGGATGATGCACCCTATAATGTAACTTCAAACTAGTCGTCTGTACAAACGCCTTACCACATTCTTTACAAACACATCTCTTATCATTCGTATGTATCCTTCTATGAAACTCTAGAGTTTTTTTCCTTTGAAACGTCTTCTTACAAAACTCACACTCGAACGGCCGCGAATCGTCGTGACTGACCATGTGCAACCTTAAAGCTGGTCTATTAAACGCTCTGTACCCACAAATCTCACAAGCAAAACTCTTCTGTTTTAAATGTACACGCTGTTTATGTTGAACTAACGGCGCTTTAGCGGAGAACGTCACATCACACATATCGCAATTAAACTGATAATTTTTAATATCGTGAACTTTGATTAAATGCCGCTTGTAAAGATACGGCGAGTCTAAAACTTCGGAACAATGTTTGCATTTGCGTTTCATCGCTGAAGATTTGTGCTTGCAATTATTCGGGTCTCTTTTAGAGTTTAGACATCGTTTGCACGGCATGTCTTTTGAATGGACATGCCTCACGTGTGCGGCTACATTTTGTTTAGCTATAAAACCCATGCCGCAAATCTCGCATAAGTAAGGTACATTTTTATTGTGTACGGCGTGAAAATGCTTCAACAAAGTGCTGAAGAACAGAAACTCTTCGCCGCATTCTTCGCAGTTCATCTTCTCCTCTGTCAGTTTGAAAGCGTACAATTCCGATTTGACTATGTGATTGTATTTCAAACTGTGTTCGGATTCTAGATGGTCCAATAATTGGTCGAGTTTTGTGAACTGCTCGTTGCAAATTTTACATTTGATTTCCGATATTTCCAGTTTAATTTTGCTGTTTCGAAGTAAGCTTTTGAATGCTGCACGTATTTTTGTATCGCTGTGTTCGTCTTTGTTATGTTTTTTTAATGTGACGCTGTCGTTGAAAGGGCATCCGCAATAGAAACACATGTATACGTTGCGGTAGAAGCGGAAAGGCATGACGGTAGAGTTTTCAATGATGATTGTGAACAGTCTGACAAGGGCGTCTTTGTATGCGCAGGAGTCACGATCCAAGGGCTTGATGATGGCTGAGGGCTTGATGATGTCTGGAAAGAAAACAGACAAATAGTGAGGGAGAAAACTAAAATATTTTTACCCGCACCCGCCCCGTACTTACATACCCCTTGCACAGGGCGCGCTGGCGCCTTTAATGTACAGGCGATTAGATCGCTAAAAATTTAAAAGGTTCGAAAAGTTGGCTTTGTACGTTACATTCATATAAATAGTTGATTGATTGCAGTCGTAGGCCTCTATCGGTGCGGGTACTGAATAATTTCACTTTTTTTATGGTCAATATCTACATTAATAACAACAATACAAGGTTATAGCTAGAGGTGTTCTAAGCCGAAAAGGAGTCACTATGATCATCCTAACGAACAACTTTCACTAAGCATCCAAAACACAACTTACGAGCACCTAACATCCTAAGGAACGACTTTTACTACAGGACCCAATCTGAATTCTTGAAAAAAAAGGCTCATAAAGCTGTTTCATACATTTTGTCTACGACCGATAAACGTTTCTATGGATTTTTTTTTCCTCGAATTCAGGGTTGGTCCCATAGTCACATTTGGCTTCGAAAAGTAATCACAACAAAAGAAGCTAGCTTTCCAGAAACTTCAAATGTAGAATATAAATATAATAAATACCTAATAAAATAAAGATTTTTGATGACGATTACGAATGTATAATAATTTATTTATTTATATATAAATATACAAATTCGATTTGGAACAATGTAAGGTTATAACTTAATAAAATGGTGTATCTTAAGAATAATAATAATTCCCTGTGTTGCGGTAGCTAGTGCTCGTCAGGGTACAAGTGTGTTTTATTAATTGTTTCAATTAATTAGGGACAATGAAGTCACAATTACAAATAATAAGTCATAAAAATAACAATAACTTTAACAATGTATGAGAGTTAATCATGTTGTATTCAATTTATTATGATGTACATTATCGCAAACAATATATCAGGCTCCGAACGCCCACCACGCCGCGGGCGTGGAACGCTTCCAATCCGTTAGGTACCGCGTCTAACTCTGCGGGGGTCGGGAGGGGGACAAGCTCTCGCTCACAATATTATTATGTCAACACACGCCGACTCTACTCGCGTACCGCGTAATTCGTTTCTCGTGTACCTACCTATACGTGTATTGATTGTGTGAAAATAAAATGTGAACCTAAAGCTAAAGTGCAAAGTTTTCATTTAAATCACGAACCCTTATATACATAGACAATAACATTTATTAAATAGGATTTAAATTAATATTATTATATTTATAATGAGGGAAATACTTAACAATAATTTAGGATTAGTAGATTAATTTTAGTGTATAATGTAACGGATTTGTTTTTAAGTACATTATAGGATTAAGTAAATGCCGTTTTAGTGTTAGTAAAAACTGTGACTAGCGCAATGGTTCTATAGTCATTAGGATTATTATTTGAGCGACAACAGAGGTAAATTCATTGCGTAATAAAAGCTTTGTTATAAGTACATCAGACCTGTCGAACCGAGTTTAGTTGTTTTTTGTGTGTCATATATTGCAATACGCGATGTCCTACTTCTACTTGAATATTCGTATCACCATCAGTTCCTCCGTTTCCCTATAGTTTAGCCCGTTTAAATATGATGTTATTTTTTTTTTTGCAATTGAAACGGGTACCTATTCCGGATCACGTTCAAATCCCTATTAAGGCGGTTGTACAACTGACTACCGCGAAAACCGAAACTTTTGGACCCTATAAGGGTACTCAATGCTATGACTGCCACATTGGTCTCCTGTCAGAACCACCATGAGTATCCAGTGGTGATCTATGAAATCGCAAATTTGCAGCCATTATGTATATCGGCCGAACAGTCAGATGCTTTGTTTTTTTGTACAGTGCTTCAGTTGGGTATCTAAATGTCTTATTGTAGGCTACCTTTAGCACTGCACGCTGAGCTCGTACGACCTTCAGAAGTTTACATATTCCAGCTGATCTCTAAGATACAACGCAGTAATTTAACAAAGATTGGCGCAGCGCGGTGTAGTCTACCACTGAGTACTTCGATTTGCTTCTTCCATGTGAGCAGCTCATCTATGTGTATCCCAAGGTATTTGTAATGATTAACTTGACCTAGTATTGGGCATACACATATGCATATAATTTGCATATCTTTGATTGGAGTTTAGAATAGGAAATATTAAGTTTAAATTAAAATACACAGGTTTAAAGATTTAGCAGTCGGGTTTATTAAAGTTGCTTCTGACTACTTGTTTTTTTGCAATGCTCACTTGTTTTTGCAATGTTCACTTGTTTCTGTGATTTTTATTTGTTTCATCGCTGCTTAATTGTTTATGCGACACTGACTCATGCAAAATAAACAGAATTTAGTAATAGTTATTATTTGTTTGTAGGTATATTCAACATCAATGCTGTCAATTGTACCATTTATGTCCAACAGCGAATTTGTCAAATTAAGAATCTGTCTTATACCGAACAAAGGGAATCTATATATCGCATTGTAAGTAGCTTATTCTAATTTTCTAAAACCCATATCAAATCTTCATCATCAGCGTGCGATATCTGACAGTGTTGCTTTAAACTTTTCTCACATTTAAACTTGGCATTGCAATAATTGCACGGGACGTCTCTTTTATCCTTATGCTTCACCATATGGACCTTCAATCTACTCAAAGAATAAGTCTTATAACCGCAGAAGGAACAAATAACATTTTTCTCCTGTAAATGATACTCTCTAACGTGACGATTCATCGTGCTTGGGAAGTAGAAACGCTTAGGACAATGCGGGCATTTAATCTCGTCCCTAGTGCGATGCACCCTAGTCATATGTTGCTGTTTCTTGTAATGTGTTTTGAAAGTTTCGTCACACATCTTGCATTTGATGTTTCTACCGTGAGCTTTCACCATGTGGGTTCTTATCGCGTAGGCACTGAAGACTTCACCGCACTGAGTACAATTCACGTGTTTACTTCTGTGCTCATTATAAACATGCATTTTGAATTGATGCTTTTTAAACGAACGACCGCATATATCGCAGATGCAATCTGCAGGGGTTGTGTGCTCTTTGGACGCGTGAATTAACAGCTGGCTGAACACTTGAAAGCTCAAATCGCATATGGCGCATATAACTTCATCGTCTTTTAAAATGAATGGCTTAAAACAATGCTTGGTATCTTCATTATACTGCACATCGTGATTTGCTATCAAATGATCTACGAGATCGCTTAAACTTTCTTGTGTCTCATCGCATTTTGTACAGGATATATGGGAGATGTCTACGAAAACGCTGTTGTCCCAAAATTTTTGCATTGCGCGTGTAATTTCTGTGCTGTCGTGGAGAAGATGATGTGCCTTTAATTCTGCCACCGTTTCGTATATATCATAGCAATAAAAGCATCTATAGGAGCTTACTAGCCATCTAAAAGGCATAACTGTTGAATTGAGGACGACTTTGATCACGTTTTCTCTTAATGATACAAGCCTATCAGTATTTTGCTCTTCACTATCATAGTTTTCCTCTTCTGTACTAATGTCCTCGATATCATCTTCGGAATTATCCAATGTAGGTCCTGGAAGTAAAAGGAATCTACTTAATTTGGAGCTTTTGGTAGTCATCACTGCAGGAAATAGGCTCGAGATATGAACTTATAGAGCATATAGTAAAGCTAATGTCGGTCGACCACCAGCAAAACTGGGTTAACGTCATAAAATCTGTCGCGGGTGTACAAGATTTGCACAGGACCGAGGGAGATGCTATAAAATGAGAGGCGTATACCCAACATTGTTAGTATAAAGAAGACATCGCATGATGATGATGGTGTTCAAAGGCTGACTGGAAGAAATAGCCTGGCATCTAAACTTATAAGTAATTGTTTTTTTTTAACGGTCTGTGGAACTCTATTCATTCCTTATAAGAAGGTTCCTTGTGTATGTGTAAAAATGTGGGTAGATTTAAGTAATATCGAAATATGAAGTCGAAGACTCCTAGAAACCTAGTATCAGAGTTTGCGGCAGGTCTCCATAGAAACTCTAGTACATAGTAATCATCTATAAATAATCCAATAGTATAGTAATTACTCTATGTGATTTGACTTCATCTTGACCACGACGACATAATTGTGGTTGCACTCGTAAGTTTTGTTTTAAATTTTGGAGCTTAAGTAAAATTAAAAAAAAAACCCTGCTAATTTATAAGTTAATATAATATCTCGTTTGGTTATAACAATAAGACATGTGACTCGAGGCTGGGCTGGCCGGAAAAATAGCGATGGTCGTTTTCCATGGGAAATCGCGGGGAGGTTCAGGCGGCTGGGAAATAACGCAATTTTAGGGCTCATAGACCCAGGCCGACTGAAAATACCATAGATTTATATGTACTAGATGCGTACTAACCACTTCAATGCATTGCTGCTTCACTCAAGAGCAAGATCGTAACATCAGCTCACTTCAGTTCAGTGCCTGGTGTGACTCCGACAGATCGAAAGCTCGCCAAAATATATTTAGAAAAGGGTGTATTCGTAGTAAAAGTATGTGACTCAAGCACGCAAAAACATAACAAATCAAGCGAGATTACTTTCCACGGGTAAGTTTATTGTTTATGTATGCATATTAAACTAAATAACGCAAAACTCAAAACCAAAAAATATCAATGTAATTCAGTATTTGGTGTTGCCTTTAAAAACATGGGGATGGGTTCCCACAATAATAGGAACATATCAATGTATAAAATAAATTAGTACTTAGTTACATCTGTTTTTCTGTTATAATAAAACATAAAGGGTTATTATTGCAAAAAGTTCTTGGGAATGAATGTTTTCAACGAAATTTAGGATAACCTTCTACAAAGTAATTTGAGAAAAACCTAATTTAGTCCAATAAGTTGAATTTGGCCTACACCTCCTTTGTAGGGAGACCAGTGCCCAGCAGATAGATGTCATGAACTACACACATTAAAATATTTATTTGTTTACAATATAAAGATTCCGGATATACGGACTCGTATAAAATGCTTTTCGACAACTTTAATTGTGTGAACTGCCAGATTGTAGAACTTGCTAACAGTTTATCTATTTCCAGATATCTATAATGTTTGGTCTTTTCAAGTCCAAAATTGAATTGTTTTAAATTGGTTTCTTCTATGCAAGCATACAAACATACTACAGCTACATCGTAGCGTAATACATCTTAGGCCACTTCGTCACTTGACGTCGGGCGAGTTGCAGATAATCATACAAAAATATAAAAAAAAAAGTATTAATACATAATTATCTTTAAGGTAAAATTTTCTATGGTAGGCAACCATACCCACTGCCCATAACCAACCCGCGGCGCATGGTTAGCTGCGCATCACCATAGTGGTTACACTTTTTTCGATGCGCGGGAATGAGGTTTGTTCCTTTATATATATGAAACTCTTTGGAAAATACTATATTTAAGGCAATTGGATGTAATCAATGTCACTTTGACATTTCTAATTATCAGAGCGATGACAAATTTCTATCGAAACAAAAATAACCATTTGTAAAAATCCTAATAAAAACATTAACATTGTAGTAGGACGCTAAATAAAATCACTTCTCAAATGTACTTTTGCATTTATTTTCACAAGTCAAAACTACACATCGAACTCGACTTTTAAGTAAGTATAGTATAGTACGCGGCAAATAACTAGAACCAAGATGGCAGCATCGTCTCTTTCACTCTCACGGGTAGTTTGGTAAGTGCGAAAAGTACAACACGTCTCGCGCAAGGTGCAGTTGTTTGCCGCGCACTATAATCACATGATGTTTAATACTATGATACGAGTAACCACAACTCAACATAAAGGTATATACAGACAGTATAAAAAATGCTAAACTGCTAAATTTTCAAAAATTGTTATTCTACCGGTGAAGGAAAACATTGTGAGGAAACCATGGCATGGCGGTAGAACGTTTCTAACGCTCGCCTGGCTAGCTATTACCCTTATGCCCGGGATACACGAGGCTAGTTTTTCAAGCTAGGACAGCAAGCTAGTGTCAGTAAGCTAGCAAACTAGTACTTCTGGCTTCGTGTAGACAAAACTAGCTTTATTTATAAGCTAGTAAACTAGTAAGCTAGTTGACAAGCCAGGACAGTTTTAAATAGGATGGAGTTCTATTTTTTAGGCTAGTAGCGCCCCCCACCACTGATTTTACTATCCTGGCTTGTGTACTAGCTTCATGTGGCCGGCAAAGCTAGTTGTCAGTTGACTCGTAAGCAGTAATTCAGAGGTTTACGATTATCATTATTTACAACAAATACTTTATAAAAACCTATATTTCCAAAATATATCCTAAATATTATCCTAAGCAAAATAAATAAATACAAATCTATCAGTATCAGATTAAGTTAAATTACTTAATTTGCAAGTGCGGTGTTTTCATTATATTTTTAAGCATGTTAACAAAAAGTAGGACAAGTAGGCATCACGACAAGTTTAGTAGGGTTTGAACTTGCATATTTCCAGGTATCATGCCCTGATGCCTGCCAACTACTGCCCGCAGTGAAATTTACCAACGCCCTTATTAAAATGACAGTTCTAAAGCGACCGGTAGCGCCATCAGTGATCATAGAATTCATCCATACAATCTATACAGATAACAAACTGCAGATGTCAGCGAAACGGACAGTAAATGCAAACTAACTGCTATTATTCTGTTGCCACGGAAATTTCAAAACAATTCAGTTTTTAAAACATCATTGTATAACAATACACAAACCACACTAAGCCACTTCACTATGGTCCATAAATATTTGGATAAGACACCACGGGCTGCTGTGGAGTTTTATGCATCCTCATAAAATGTGCCTTCATTATTTTCTTAGTCGAGAAAGCTTTGCCGCAGGCATCGCATTTGAAATTCTTCTCTCCGCTATGTTTAAACATGTGATTCTTCAGTCTATTGCTGTTGAACGCTCTCCATCCACAAATGCTGCAGACGTGATCTCGCACTTTGAGATGTGTGTCTCTCAAATGCGTCATCATCATACTACGGAATATAAAAGTCTTAGGACACTGGAGACACTTGATAACTTGCCGGTTTTCGTGCTCGGTCGCCATGTGCCTCGAACGCTTATAGTGGCTCTGAAACGTCTGAGGGCAAACCAGGCATTTGTACTTCTTCTCAACAAGATGCTCAGTCTTTTGATGGGATTTCAGCTTGGATTGGGACTCGAATTTGTCCCCGCAATCAGGGCAGAGGAAGCCTGCGCTTTCGTGTACAGATTTCACGTGTAATCGAAGCAGATTTTTGTGTTTAAAGTGCTGTCCACAAAGCTCGCATAGGAGTACGTTAGTGCCTTTATGCGCCTTATTGGTGTGGTAGAGCAAAGGTCCGAAAGTAAAAAACGCTGCCCCACAAATCAAGCAAGATAGGTTGAAATTGTCCAGCTTGAACGCTACCATGCACATGCCTATATCTTTGTTGAAAACGACGTCGTGTTTCGCTATTAAATGGTCTACCATGTCGTATAAGTCTGTAACGATTTCGGGACAAAGTCTGCAAGTCATACTCGATATGTCGAGGTACACGACGGATTCCCAGTAATTGTTCATTGTTTTCTCTATAACTGCATCAGGATCGTGGGTCGGTTGATGAGCCTTGAGATCGGACGCTTCTTGAAAGATTTCGTAGCAGTAAAAGCAACGGTAGGAACTCTTAAGCCATCTGAACGGCATGACAGTCGTTTTCATCAAAACTTGGGTGACGTTTCGTATCATGATGTTGCGTTTTTCTCTGGCTGAGAGCCGTTTGGGGCCTTTCTTTTGTAGTATGCTAACTGGTGGCGCCAGATCTTTGTCTATTGTTTCGGAAGACCTCTTGATTTTTTTTAATACAACGCTTCCTGGCGGAGATAAGTCTATTTTTTCTGATGGTGAGTTTTGAGATTTCTTTACAAAGACGCTAACTGGGAGAGCCAGATCTTTGTCGACAGATTCTGACAAGCTTGGGGCTTTCGAAAGTGCCATGCGTTTTCGTTCAACCTTGGCTTTGGGCTTGACTGGTACGCGTGTGATATTAGAAGAGATGAGATCCTGGCCACCTCTAGGTTCTCCTGCGAATGGAAAACAGGATTTCTTTAGTTTATATTACATGACAGTCGGACTAGAGGTGGCCTGTTTGCATGCAGTGATGATAGTAAGGGATAAGAAGAGCAAAAGTTTGTGAAAATGATCAACAGGACTTCATCGGACTTTAATTATTCTCACAAAACTAGAGTATTTTTTGCTAGTAATAAAAGTGATTTTGTCTAAAATAGTAGCTTAATGTGTAGTATATCTACAAGATCTGTGTATTTTAGTATCTGTACACAACAGAAGCATCAGCGTTTTAGCAAACCATGTCATACACGGTGAGTGTTTCTGGTTCGAGGTATAACATTCTTTAAAGCTACGCTATAAGTGTTACCCAAAAGATCGATTGGCTATTATAATAAGTGTTACATTAAAACCTTTAATTGTACCATATCTGAAGCGAAATAAATTACTTTGAACTTAGAAATGATCGTAATAATGAACCTCCAGTTCATGTTTTTCAATAGACTGCAAATCCGCGAACCCCTTACGACAAACTCTGCAGACCCTACCAACTTTACCCGTATGCACTTTCATATGCGCCCTCAAATTACTAGACCTTGCAAAATTTCTCTCGCAAACACTACACGAATACTCTTTCAATCCAAAATGCTTTCTTTTATGTAGCTTTATCAGCCACTTTATGCCAGCCGTATATTCACAAAGGTCACATTGATATCTGATTTCAGAATGTAGACACTGTACATGCAGCATCATAGCTCCTTTAGTCGTGCAAACCTTAGGGCAATGCTCACATTTGATCATAAATTTCTCAACGTTATGAATTTTCCCCATATGGACTTTGAGCTGGTAACTATTTAAAAACTTTCCACTGCACAAGTTACATTCGTGCAGTTTTACTTGTCCGTGGAACCTTTGCTTGTGTTTATCCAATTTGTGAAAAGCATCAAAGGTTTTCTTACAGTGAGTACATGAGTGGCCTTCGTGGCTGCGTGACATATGTTTCTTCAGCCGCATCTGATCCTTGAAGCTGAGACCACATATCTGACACATATAGGAATGACTTATATGTTGTTTATACATATGGCTTATCATACTGGAGAAATTGTCGTAACTTCTTTCACACATGACGCATTGCAGAGATTTTTTGTTCAAGAGAAACGGGAAGAAGCATTCTCCGGCCGATGTATCATATTCTTCGTGATGATTTTCCGTAATATGTTCGATTAATTTTTCAAAATTGTCACAAGTCGTCGCGCAAACTTTGCACGCAAGATCAGTCACATCGACTTTGATAGGAATGTCCTTAGTTATGATATTTTTTTCGATAAAATCATCGAGGTCTATTGACGTGTGCTTCATGGTGTGTTCTTTGAGTAAATAGGTGTCTTTCGTTGTTTTCCCGCAGTAGAAACACCTGAAGCCTTTCTTGGTGTTCCAGTTGAAAGGTATTACGTTAGAGAAGCGCAGCACGGTGGAAATGTTTCTTCTGATTGTGGAGAGACGATCCAGGTTGTTCCTTTGTATTTTTCTCTTCGTAACGCCTGGAAAGAGAGTATTCGAGTTTACGTACTCCTTATCTGGGTGGTTGATGAGGTTTATGAACTTTGTGATGGAGATATCTTGATTTAAGCCATATTTATAAAAAACCACGATGAGTACATAGATAATTGTGATGCATTCGAGATAATAATATATTTCTGATTTCCTTCATACAAGCTTGCTTAGTGAGGAAGCCGCAGGATACATAGTTTAAATGCTATTTTTTCTATTCTGTACGAAACTGTTTAAATTAGAGTTAACCTTAAGTTAGAGCTATCTTGTTAACTCGCCATGTGTTTGCAGTAATAAATATTTTTTCGTTTTCAGTCAGCGGAGCAGCTTTATCGGCGAAATTATGCTAGCCTCAGTCGGCAGAGGTTACATATTTGGGCCAGTTGGAGTCGAGACTTAAAAACCGTGGGAACTGGAGATTATCATCTTATTTATCAAAACTTATGCGACGCGAGATCAGAATGACATGACACATTCAGAGCTGGAAATGCCACTAAAATACTGACACACTGCACTCAAGTGGTGGGTTTTGAGAAGCTTTTGAATGATCTGTACATATTCAGCGGTCTATAGGCAATCCAACTTCTTGTTAATTGTGGCATAGCTAGGTCAGTTATTTTATATTTCTTACTAGAGGCCCACTAATAGGCTATTAATATTATCATATCCATTTAGGGAACATTTTTTTTTATAGTCGATAGGTTTGCGCTTGACTGCAACTCACCTGATGTAAAGTAACGATGCGGTCTAGGATGTAGCGCGCTTGCCTAGAAGAAACCGATTCACTCACGATTTTAATAGACCGAGATTATAGCTATCGGGAAATAGAGAACTTGGCAGCGAATTCCACAACCTGAGTTCGCACAATAAATGTAGACGCGAAGCGTTTTGTGCGAGTCCGTGGAACCTCTACCATGAACCGGTGGCGCCTTACAGTATCTCTACTTGTCCGACTGTAGAATGGAGATGGAGGAATTAATTCATGCAATTCCAAGGCACACTGTCCGAAATGTATCCGATAAAAGACCGATAGGCTAGCCGCTTCAAGCTGGTATTTTGCTGATCCATCCCAAAGATGCGAGCCGTACTCCATACACGATCGAACTTGTGTTTTATACATAGTGAGCAACTGTTCCGCCGCACCTTTGAGAGTATACCCAGCTTTTTTGCAGCTGAGCTTTGGACTCAATATTCGCACCAAAATTGAGCGTTTCAACAGTCAATTTTGGTGCGTATCTATATTGAGTCAGCGTGACACCTAAGACCTCAAGGTGGTCGGTTAGGGGAACAGATACATCTCGGAAAGTAGGGGCGACCTGGAATGGCCTCTTTTTGGCGTAGAACAGGTACGCCTGCGTCTTAGCAGCATTGAACCTACCCAATACCCAGACTCGTGACCAATTTTCTCTCTGTCTCTTGATCACCATATTAGTATATGAGGAGACCCCTCCCTCCTCAATATTTCACGTAGATAGATCTATTCTTTATTGCAAACATACAAAAAAGAGAACAATTCTTACAAAATAGTGTTATAAGTGGCAGACTTATCGCTGAAAAGCGATCTCTCAGGCAGTAATCCGTAAACACGATTGTCTTTATTTTTTTAGATAACAAAGAGTTATAAATTTACTAAAAAAAATGGAGCTAATATGTGTCAGTGTTGCCACATGTGAGTTTAAAAGCGCTAGACGCTGAGCGTCATGATATGTCACTGTCATAATTACAAGTCAGGGGTAGAATTTAATTTTTACCATGGATCACTAATTATTAGTAATGGCGCGTGGTTTTGCTTGCGCGATAGATACAAAAATACAAAAATCAAAATAGCGTTATAAGCATTCGACGGAATCGAATTCGAATCCGAAGGTTTTCAATAGGAAACGAATCGAATGAAGTAAAATACCCCTGCAGAACACTGAAACGTCTATGATATTTATACCCCGCATCGTTGCGGCTTTCCCTGTGTCCATCACGAAATACAAATAAAACAATATATAATAATTACATGTTTTTATTGCATGTTGTTAATATTGTAAAAACCACATTCGACTTCGATGAGCGAGAGACGAATGAAATACACGAAATAAAATGGCGCTTATTGTCAAAATGCAAAAATTGTTTCGAACTTCTGTGATTTGCTCCCATTTTACTCCGATGATACCAGTGTCGTAAAATATTTTCTGCTAATATTTCTTCATCATTTTATATTTTTGTTAATAATATGAAATAAAATATAATTTATAGCACAAAACCATTGCTACATTCCATTCTATGGATATTTATTAGAAAATAAGCCGTACCTTAAGTTTTTAAAAAATTTGAGTACTCTTCTATTAACTTCTATTTCGAAACATTTTTTTTTTGATATGGTAACACCTTTGTTTACGAAAATTATCTAGGTTTCTGAAATAGAGTATAGGTCATGAAGCGCGAATTTAATTATAGTAAGGATATTGAATACGTGAAAAAACGGAAGCCCCAAATTTTTTTTTTTTTACGAAATAATAAAATATAAAAGCCAAACTTGAAACAATGACGACACATTAGCGCGATACAAAAACGACATCTGTGTGCTATCTGTGTGGAAGGTGGATAAGTCGCGTTTGCCACCTTGGGCCTGAGAAGAACTTGTGATATGCATCACTTGATAGTGACACTTGTGGTAATGGGAAATCAAAGAAAATTACGAATTTGAATTATGTAAACATTTCATTTAATATTAATTGATAGTACATAACTTTGTTGTCTAATTTACCCAATTGGTTTTATTACAAATAACTTGAAAATATACTTAATTTATAAGTTAAGTAACGGGTATACTTAGGAAATATGGAAAAGCGGTTCTCCTACTATTATTATGATAGACAAATCAAACGATCGAATCAAGCTTTAATTCAACTAAGAACAGATTCTTCATACATTTTGTCGATGGTCGATACAACTTGTACATTTTGTAAGAAACAGTTTTTTTCTCTCTTATTTTTAATTGGCTTCATAATGAAAACTGTAATACGCAACAAGAACAAATCACAGACCGTCCTAACCACAAAAAAATACACAACACTCAAAATGTAGGTACTACTAAGGCCTAAGGCTTCATTCACAGCGATGACATCTTATCCTATAGTGCGCGGCAAAAATCTTGAACTAAAACCGACGTGGTGAGGGAATTACTGGGCTTGTACATTTTAGTTTAACGAATCACCGGTCGCTTCTAGTCGAGTACCCTGCCCGCACACTACGACCCGCTAAAGAGACCCAAAATTCGTTATTGCTTAGCCAAGGTCAATGATCCTGGCATATATATACTTGTTTCCCAATAGATACTTATTGAACAATATACTGATCAGTTATAACCCCAGAACTGTCTAAATCATCCTGATGTATAACTTCCATCTGAACTATACAAGCCTCGTCTACCTCGCCCATATTATCGGCAGCTATATCGTCAAGGATATTATACCCAGTCTCGTATTGGTTATGTCTATTCTTGACGTGCACTTTCAAAGTTGTCTGATGGGCGAACGCTTTATCGCAAATGGGACAGAAGAAATTCTTCTCTCGAGTATGCAACACCGAGTGAGCGTTCAAGTTGCTTTTTTTGGCAAATTTCTTGCCGCAAACTGTACAAACGAATTTTTTCTCGCCGTTATGCTTCATCATGTGCAATTTTACGTCGTAGGGACCGAAGAATTTGTCTCCGCACACTTCGCATTCTACATTCTTTTCGCGTAAATGCACACGTCTCATATGGCGGGACATAATACTTTCTTGCGGATAGACTTTTGGGCAATACGGGCATTTGATTTTCAGCTCTTCCACACCGTGAATGTTGGCCATATGAAGCTTTTTTAGATACGGACTTTTGAACGTCTCGGGACAATGCGGACAGGTGGACAGCTTAGCTGCGTGAATATTCTTTTCGTGCAGAAGTTTCTTAGACAGCGTTGTCAAACTGATTCCGCAAAACTCACAAGTATAACCACCCTCCCTGTGGTAGTATCTGTAATGCATTTTCAAGTGGTTTTCTCCTTGGAAGCTCACACCACAAACATCACAAATGTATTGGTGAGAAAGGTGGTTTTTGTTAGCGTGACGGAGTAAGTATTCAAAGAATACGAATTTTTCATCGCAAGTGGCGCACGTGGGCTGATCTTTGTCTAGTTTGAATGGAAGAAGACAGTTAGGGACGCTCACATCGTATTCCGCATCGTGTGCTAGTATAATATGGTGTATAAGTTCTTCCAGGCTGTTAGCACTCTGTGCGCAAAGCTTGCAATTTATGTCAGCAACGTCTATTTTGATCGCTGCATCTTTGTTTCTGTTGTTCTTAGTTCTGTCGTAAACTACCAGTTCTAGGTTGGCGTTTTGATGAACTTCGGCTGTATGTTGCCTCAAAATATCCGGATCTTTCATAGGCTGAGTGCAATAGAAGCATCTGTACCTAGATTTGTGCCACATAAACGGTGTAACGTTGCTGTATTGTAAAATATATTCTATGTTTCGTCGTTTGATCATTAGCTTACGTGCAAGCTCCATTTTCTTATATTTGTCCTCCACTGTATTGATTTTTGCACCTGCAAACAAATTGGCTGCTTTTACTTTGTGGTTGTGGTCTTCTTTACGGTTATCGTATGGGGCCGATGTTTTGAGTTTCTTTTAATACATTTTGTGTTTATAGTCTGTATACACATGACACTATATTTGTTATCCCACTCATCTTACGTGCTATATATTTTGACGGAGGCTAGCATTCGATAATGCGTAAAATCCCCAAGCCACAATTTGGCCGGCTATAGCCTACCTACACTCGAAGACTCATACCCAGCTGAATAACTAACATTGGACATTGGTTGTTTAGATAGAAATCGACATGATTATCAGTTTTAAGGTTTTAGTTCCCTAACAAACGGCGTATTTTAAAAGCGCAGACGGGGCGCTTTTCAGAAACGCGCGAGCTGCGCTGTAGATGTCGATTTTTGCGCTTTAAAGATTCAAACGCGATACAAACGCACAATCGAAATTTGTTTGAAGCGCGTACAAAGGTGTAGAGGCGAGGCACTCGCTCACGCAACCACACCCACCACATTGCGCGTATATGCGCGTTTCACCATTGCCCCGTGTGCTTAGGTTACAAGGTTAGACATGAAACTAAAGTGTTTAGAAACTGATATTGGTAAGTATATATTTCTTCGACATATGTATTTGCGTTGGTTTTTATATGAGTGACTTAAAAACCTCGTAAACACTTATTCGAGCTCAACGTTATCATGTAAAAATTTAATTTTTATCATATATTATCCCTAATTATTAAGTACTAACGCAACATTAATGCCAACCTTTACAGGCTAACTATGATGTTTTCTCTCGCTACAGACTCACGTCCTAAAAAGCATGGGCATTCCCACTATTTGCCTATCTTTCCTGATGACGAATTTTTATGACCAAGTATTCAACGAGTAAAAGCACTACTTTTCAGTCCAACAATTCACATTTATTATGTCTACATGTTTATTTTCATACACTTAAGAAAATGTATAGTTAACAATCATACATAAAGTATGCTAATGCAGAATTACTGCATACAGATATGAAAATTCATAAATGTATTAAACTAATTATGATCATCAAAATTTAAGGTACGAATTTTCAATATAATCATTTTCATTTAACCAACATTGAATCGATAATCATTGTTTAGATAGTCGTTTCAGCAGACGGTCTGATAGCTAAGAGTCTCGACTTAACCAACAACTTGAGAGATTTTCGCTAGATGATTGGATAAAGGGTCGGATACAAAGGGCGGTGATCCTCTATACGGCAAGTATAGCTGGGTTCCTCCCTCTGTAGTCCCTAACACCGGTAGCTTGGGTCCTACAACGCTACTGACACTACTCCAGGTTAAAGTTTTTTTAAATATTTAAATTGTAAAAAAGTTAGGTTTAAGAAATAAAATGAATACCTAAATCGTAATAAATTAATCTTTACTGGATCACTTCTTGCAAAAGCCCTTTTTTATGTGTGTCCATGTGAGATTTTAAATTCTTGGCTCTCAGAAAAGATTTGCCGCAAACATCGCAATTAAACTTCCGCATGCCATCATGTTTTACCATATGCAACTTCATGTGGTAGATATCAAAAAACTTCAGATTGCAAACCGAACATGGGACAGTCCGTTCTTTCAAATGGGTCCTCCTTACGTGGTTCACCATAAAAGAATTCCTGGTGAACATCTTCTCGCAATACGCACACTTATGTCCGACATTATGGGCCTTGATCAAATGATTCTGCTTCTTGTACATGGTCTGGAAAACTTCCGGACATTGTGCACATTTAAAGTCTTTGGCGTCGTGGTATCGAGCCATGTGACGGGCCAGAGCAGACGCGTTGTTGCAATCGGTGTTGCAAACATTGCAAGTACAAGCCCCTGTATGAGAATTGGATATGTGCATCGCTAAGCTAGTCGTCGTACGAAAGCCACGGCCGCAGTACGCACAAATCGCTTTGTGATCGTTATGCTCAGCGCCTAAATGCTTCAGTAATGTCGCGAAATAAGTGAACTGTTCTTGACATTCTGGGCATGGGATGTTACCTTGAGTTATATAAAAAGCTTCGAAGCAAACTCTAAGCGGAACAGACGTGTCGTAGTCTGCTTTGTGCTCAGTGACGATGTGATCTACGAATGTAGGCAGATCTGCCATGGGTTGTTGACATTCTTTGCAAGCAAGACCGTTTACATCCAGTTTTATGCGAGTTTTTTCACCTTTACACGTCTTCATAGCTTTCGATTGCAGATCGCAAACAGGATGGTTCTGTTTGGTATGGACAATCAGGTCGTCGAAATCAGGAAACCATTGTGAGCAATAGAAACAGGTGAACTTTCCTTTAAATTTAAATGGGACAGCGGTGGACATGTTCAAAACACATTGAATATTTCGCCTGATCTGGTTGCAATGGGCGTTTCTATTTGTTATCTTGTCTGGGAGTAAGAAATAGTCCGCGTTGCTTTTTTTAACAATCTTTTGCTTGCATCTAGTTGAATGTACTATCAGAGCCATAGCAGAGGGCATTTTTTTCGAGCAATTTTCGCATTTCAAACTACCGTCATCGGAGTGTTCTTTTTCTATGTGTTTATTTAGCGAACTTTCTAATTTATACTTGGCATCGCACTCCGTGCATCGATAATTTAATTCAACTGGTTGCCGAGGAACTCGTTGCTGCAGACGTTCTTTTTTCATAGCAATAAGTTCACTATACGACATCACCTTTGATGCACTATGGATCTTGATATGTCTCGCTATTTTAGCTGTTGTGGGGAAACACTTTCCACATTCGTTACATTCGAAACGGTTTCTGTAATGAGTTGTACGCACGTGACCAGCAAAAACGCAAAAACTCTCAAACTGCAGATCGCAAGTCAAACATTTAAGGTCGATCAACCTAAACTCTGGGCATGATATCCCTAGATTTTTGTCGTATTCCTTCGAGTGAATTTCGATTAAATGATCGACGATGCTCTCGCGGCTTTTGAATTCTGTTTGGCATAACACGCAAATGACTTCCGACATATCTAACATAATTTTTCGATACATTTTCAGTCGTTTCAGCGTTTTTTTCGGACACGGTCCGTGGGACATCGTGTGCTTTCTGAATTTCGTGTAGTCCGAGTAGGTTTCATCGCAGTAGCAACAGGCGTATTTCGAACTCCACTTGAAAGGTAATATTGTTGTGAAGTTTAACAACATTCTCAAGTTTTCTCGTCTCGTTTCTGCGATGACGGTCTGCGCCGAAGCTTGATCTGAAACGAAATGATTCTCTTTTGTAAATCATCTTTCGTTTCTCTTCTGATAAGAATTATCTTAGGAGTCCTTATTATCTTTCAAGTAGATGTTGGAGACCTTACACAGGGTTAAATTCAGATGATGTTTTTTTTATTAGCCTTATATTAGTGCATATTTATGTCGTGGTATACGGTATTGTGGTATATTAGTGGTATTTTATTTAGATTATCGGTAATGGGTGTACTAACCCAAAAGAAATTTACTATACTCATCAAAACGAACAACTTTCATTACGGAATAAACACAATATTCGCGAAACAAAATCAGCCGTCCTATACACAATAATAATCACTAGTCGATAAAATGAAACAATTGATTTTTCTCAAATTCCGTGTTGATCCCATAATGAACCGTGGGTAAGCTCATTGGAAATACGAGGGCGGCACTAAAAGTATCGGGAATGGAATATTTTCACTGTTCCTGTCATATTAAAATCTTTTTAATTGAAAACTCCTTGGTTTTAAAAATCGAATACCATTTATTTATTTAAAAAAAGATTCTCGGTCTTGTCACAAGGTTTTGTCAAACTTGTTTAGTCGTTGAAAAAATGGAATTGACTCGAGAAAATTCAAGAGCAATGATTTATTATGACTTTCGAAGTGGTTTAACACAAAAACAGTGTATTGACCGGACGATTTCTGCATTTGGTGATGAAGCCCCAACCAAAACCACAATTTATCGCTGGTTTGCTGAATTTCAACGTGGACGTGTCAAGCTCAGTGATGATCCCCGTCAAAATCGTCCAAAAACTGCAGTCACCCAAGAAAACGTTGATGCTGTGCGTAAGCTGATTGAGGAAGATCGACGTGTGACATACCGCGAAATTCAGGCAACTTTAGAACTTTGGCATGAGTCAAATACAAATAATCTTGCATGAACAATTAGGTGTAAAAAAGTTGTTTTCCCGATGGATACCGCATTCGTTCTGTGAAGAGCAAAAAGCGGCTCGCGTTACTTGGTGCGTCAGAACTCTCGAAAGATTCCACGCGGGATCCTCAAATGCTGTATACAACATCGTATCACGTGACGAATCCTGGATATACGCGTACGAACCCGAAACAAAAAACCAGTCACGAGTTTGGGTGTTCGAAAATGAGTTAGAGCCAACAAAAATTGTTCGTTCACGGAGTGTTGCAAAAAAAATGGTGGCCACGGTTAATGCAGAATATGGTATGCTAGCATTTGTTTGTCACAGGTCGTTTCTGAACTCCGTAAAGAGAACTGCAACCGCCGCATCATCCTCCATCACGACAATGCGAGTTCTCACACCGCGCACAGAACAAAATAATTTTTAGAGCAAGAAGACATAGAAATATTAGACCATCCGCCGTACAGCCCCGATCTAAGACCTAATGATTTCTATACTTTCCCTAAAATAAAGAATAAATTGCGTGGTCAGAGATTTTCATCACCTGAAGAAGCTGTGGACACCTACAAAACGGCCATTTTGGAGACCCCAACTTCCAAATGGAATGGTTGCTTCAATGATTGGTTCCATCGTATGGAAAAATGTGTCCAATTTCGCGGAGAATACTTCGAAAAGCAATAAATACATTTTTAAATAGTAATGTTGTGTCACTTCCTTGATTCCCGAAATTTTCAGTGCCGCCCTCGTACTGTAATGCTTATCCAATGGTGAGTAAATAAAGAGTTGTTTCTTAGGATGAGGATAGAGTATATTACTCCCAAAGGGAATAGTTTTGCAACGGCACCATTCAATGGCAGATTTTAATTAATTAAGGCATTAACGTTTTTTTACAAAGTTGCAGAAAATTTACGGGCGTCATGATCTTGTGCTTCCTTCGAGATCAGACAGTTCCGGGTTCGATTCCCGGTCGGAACTGGTGTTTGAATGATGTGCTTGAACAGTTATCTTCGAGTCTGGGTGTCTTTGTGCGTATGTTTGTGAATGTTGCATGGCATCCCCGACACAGGTGGGTAGGAAATCCTAGTGGGGAGTGTGAAACGTTTATTATTACTATATGGTGGTCGCGAGATCGACAGTTCACGGAATCACTAGTTTTATAGGCGATCGTAGTAGGGCTTATATACATTTAATCGGCCTCTGATTTCATTATCATCAAAGTGTGCTCTACTCGACTCTTGCTGCGCTGCTTTGCCGTGCTTCATGCCTCGCTAACATTATCAGTTTCCTCTGAACTAATAAAGCATACTCATACAAAATTTAATAAAGTAATTCTCAGTGAGAATTTCACAAGTTCTTTGTATAATTGCTATGTGACCAGAGCCTAATTAAGAGTATCCCTAAGGCAAACTAGGCAAGTACCTAGGGCGCCAGGTTCCGAAGGCGCGCGCCCAAACTATTTGTAACGAAGTGATGTCCTTTACTCGTTAACATAATAATATAGTCACGAACTAGCAGATATGCGATAAGATGATTTCTCGTTCTTTGTAAGTAGTAAAAAAAAAATGTGATAAAAATAATAATAATATTTCTTATCGCCAGCATGCAGGACGCAATAATTTAAATTATGAAACAAGACTTAAAATATATAATGTCCATTATTGGTTGAAAATTGTTTTGTGTACCTAATAAATAAATAAAATAAATATGGCTCTGTATGTTTTAATAGATTTTGAAGAAGTATGTTAAGCCCGAGTAGATGCGTGAATGCGTAGATAAGCGCAATATTTTATTTGGCAAGTTTAAGTCTAGTGCGGGTACCCAAAATAATTTGCGAGCTTGAGTGCATGTGTGACGTCACCTGCCGGCACCAACGGAAGACCAGAGCTGCTTCCGTAGCGGACAAGTAATTTAGATATCAATTTGAAGTTTCTGTTAGTAAAAGTGGTTTTTTGGTACAAATAAATATTAATAAATTTAAAAAGAAAAGGCATTGCCTAGTTTGTTAGGTTAATATTATATCTATCAGTATTTGTTAAAATTAGTCTAATTACTCATGGAGCTACATTAAGATTCTGCCATTAAACAACTTATTAAGAGCACAGCAGTGCCATCGCCTTTCAAACAAGACAAAAACTAAATAGGTTCAGCCGTTTGCGAGTTACGTTGCCACAGACAGACACACTCGTCAAACTATTAACATCTCGTCGTTTTTGCGTCGGGGGTTAAAACCGCGTCGTCAACTAAAAGGAAATATATTTTGTGTACATTCGTTTATTTTATGAACATTTATCGATATTCGTTATAGGCAAAAATATTATAGTTTAGGAAATTATGGGAGAGCACTGTACGCCGTAACACAGGCGAATAGCCTAGTTCGGCAACAGACGCCCTATCCGTACATATTGATAAATGATAAATTAGCCTAATTTATTATGTTATGTTAATACAATGACAACTGAATAAAGAGATTAAGAAGTCTATAAACTAATGCAAAAAAAAATTGCGAACAATCGTACCACAATTGCTTCGCTTAAATAATTACACTTTGAAGTAACAAAGAATATAACAATAATTATTAGATATACTTGAACAAAAATTACTCAAGTAATAAGTTGTCAAAGACAAGACGCAGAATTTGGAGCATGCGCCTTCGTGTTCGAACTTTCTTCATTTTATTAATATTTAACATTATTTTTGTAATATAAAAGCTTTAGGCTTATTATTGTTTTATTGCGTTTAACAACGAATGCGTTTTCATTAATAGAAATAGAACCTCATTTAGTATTTTGTCTATGTAGGTACATCTTATGTATGAAAACTTTATAGATTGAAATTATATCAATTGAAAAATAAATCTCCAATGTTGTAATGCCCGAAGCAGTTTTTACAAATTTTAATTTAGCGCATTTATATTTTATGAAAATAGCCCAAGCATCGTTACACCAGCACTAACTAATCTAACTATGTCAATTCTTGGTGTTTAGAACTTGTTCATTGCTTTTTCCTGTCTTTTTCTTCCCTAACATCTGAATCATCGTAGTGCATTTTCACGTGTTGGACCAGACCCTTCTTCCACGAAAACGTCTTCTCACAATAATCGCACTTATAGGCTTCATGACCCGTATGCACAGCCATATGCATTTTCAATCTGGCATTGTTATAAAAAGCCTTATCACAGTAACTACACTTCACGTTTTTCTCCATCAAATGTAACCTTTTGATGTGACACATCATCTTGTAGTGGGTTATGAAAGACACGCCGCAACATTTGCATCTGTGACCTCCCCCATGCTTTTTGATCACGTGCCTTCTGCGCAAATACTCGTTTGTAAACATTTCGTCGCAGTTGACGCATTTGAAGACTTTAGACTTATGCGCGCTGCCCTGATGCTTCATCAATAGGCCTTGAGTGTGGAATCCGAGCTGACATTGCGAGCACTTGTAGCGATCCGCTGTCGTATGCTTGCGTGAAGTGTGGAGTTGTAAAGAAGTCATGTTGTGAAACGATTCGCCGCAAAAACCACAAAGATGTCGCTCCGTAGCGTGCTCCTTGTTAAAGTGTATTAGCAAATGGGGAAAATGTGCGAATTCCAAACCGCATTGCGGACACGCGTGCTTTCCATTTATCAGTTTGAAAGGATGGAAATACCCCGAGCAATTGCCGAGCTTAGCTCCGTGTTCAGTTTCCAAATGATCGACTAAAGACTGCAAATCTAAAGATTGGTTGTCGCAAAATTTGCACCGGAGCAGCGAAGAGTCGACTTTGATCCAGAACTTGCGACCGAGGCCTTTCAATTTCATCGATTTCAACTTGACATCGCAAATTTTATGCTCGATATTCGTGTGGTTTCTTAGATCATTGCAACAGCTGTACTCTTCCTCGCAGTAGAAGCATCTGAATCTGTTATGGAAGACCTTGAATGGCAGGAGGGTGGTGTTGTTGAATAAATAGGCAACGGCATTCCTAACGAATTGCTTGGCCTCGCGTTGAGCTATACAGTGAGATGACGTGGAAATTTCCATTTCATCTGCTTCTACAGGTCTTTTGGAACATACTCTGGAGTGACTTAGCAACTCCAATCGAGAGTCTAATTTCTTGTCACAAAAACTACAAGTTCCTCCGTGAGCTGTGTCGTGCTCTGTAAGCAAATGTCGCAACGCGTTTTTTGCCGATCCAAAGGATTTTAAACACAAACTGCAATGGAATACATGATCATTGCTGTTGTGCTTCATGTATTCATGTCTCGTTTGGAAAGTTTTCGAGCAGTTTTGGCAAGCGTAAACATCTTTATGGTAGTTTTTTAGATGTGCTCGCAAAAGTTTCTTTGTTCTCAACCGTTTGCCGCAATGGTCACACTCATAATAATCCACTGAATGTTCTTTATAGGTATGTTTGATTACATCTTGTAATTTTTTATAATCTTGATGGCACAATACACATTTAAAGTCTACAAGTCTGTATTGAGCGAATTTCACTTTTGCATTCGTGTTATAAGGTAATTTGTGTTTGCGGACTAAATGGAACGCCAAGATTTCGATATTTTGGAAGTCTTCTGAACATATTTTGCATTGCATTTCGGAAACGTCAATCATGATTTCGAAGTCTATTCCTTTAAGTTCTTTGAGCGGTTTGTCTTTTGTTGAGCATGGGAGGTGGGTTTGGTTATGAGCTACGAGCTCTAGCCGATCCTTATGCGACTTGCTGCAGAAAAAACACCAACAATGTGTGCGTCTTTTAAAAGGAACTATTGTAGTGTTGTTGAATAATATTTGTAGATTCAGTCTCCTTTGCTGTATAGGTACTACTTGTGCCACTACATTCTGTCCCGGTTTATCATCTGAAAAGAAATAACGAGGGATTTGTTTAGAAAGTAAATATTTCGATGCTCTTTGAAAATTACACTAGAGAAACGATTCTTTAAGCAATGGAGTACTAATACTATTCATTTTCATAAAACAAATCCCTCATTTAAAAATAGATGTATCCTGTATTGTAGAGAGCGCGATTCTAAAACGTGGTTGTTACAAGACCGTATTTAATGCGTGAAGGACTTTAAATTAATCTCATTAAAATGTATACCTATAATTTAAAAGTAGACTGAACTTTACATGTTGATAAATGGTGACATAGACAGAAAAAAGTTTTAGAATGACCATCGTATTATCCTATTTGTTTGACATAAATATATCACTAATTTCATTTGGCTTTTCGATGGTTCTACATTCATACGTCAAGATGACTGTCGGTATAAGCTAGTGCGAAACGCACAAGCGTATCTTCATACATATTTATATAATAAATAAAATAAATACTAACTCGTGGCAACACTTGTAACAGACCGCGCCAACTATGACGTAAGGAACAATATGAGTTGCACATTAATAAAACAAGTAACGTAACTAATGGAGCGCTAGCTCAACTCATGTTGAAATACTCAACGCACATTCATTGTCTATATAAGGATTTCAATTTGTAGAACTTCTGGCTACGACTTTTCTGATACCCAATAGCTACAATGTAGCCCAACTTCGATAGTACGAAAACTAGATGGATTATCTCATTTATAATTATTTTTCTATCGGCCTAGAATGTCGCTTGCCAACGGGAAACAGATTTTTGGTGAAACTGAATTTCGATTTGATAGCTGTCGGGAAATAGAGAAGTCGGCAAAGAAATGCAAATAAAATAGAATTTTGATAAATTAGTAAAGTTTATTTAACAGAAAGATACTTATTACTTACAAAAATATTCTCAAATAAATATTATTACAATATGTTGAAACGTAATTGTGTACCAAACCTTCGTCATTGTTATTGTACGTAATACTAAATAAGTCATTTTAGCACATGCTTCTCAAACCGATAATCTCATTCGAATCTAACGCCTTTGTCGTAAAACGTCCCTTTCGCAAAGTGTGCTGTTTGGAATACGAGTATGTCCCTTTAGCCAAATGTCCAGCGAAAAATGCTTTAAAATGAAATATATCCTAACATTTTGATCGGAGTAGAGAAGAACCTTTTAGAATAATTATATATTGTCACCACAAAAATACTACGTTAAAGGATAAATACAACGGCAAACACAAAGGACGGTCTTATCGCTAGAAAGCGATCGCTTCCAGAAAACTTTTACAGGGAGTAATTACAATATTTTATTGGGAGAAAATATTTTGGTATATAGGGCCGTTTTTCGAAAGAGGCAAGAAACTAGGATATATTGTTTTACAATAGAGCTACATTTTTCTGCATGTTGCGGTTGGGCTTTTAAATTAATTTATAAATATAAGATCATTATTACATATTCTTTGCATACGTTATACGAGTAAACAGTAAGAACTTATCAAGATTTGTTTTGAGTACATATATCAACATAATATAATGACTTTAACTAGATATTCGTATGTATAATTGTATTAAAAGAAGACAGAAACTGAAATATGAATGTTTATAAATACATAAACACTTACATAAGCTGACTGACTTATTGGCCAATTTCAATATCACCCAGTGCTTACACCATAAATCCTATTACTTAAATTACTAATACATATATAGGGTTATCGGCTAGGGGTGCACTGAGCCAAAAGAGTGTCACTGTACTCATCATGGTGAACAACTATCTCTATGGGAACAACCCGATATTCTAGAAAAAAAAGTCAGCTATCTATTAAACAGCTGATTTTATTTTCACGATTTTAGGTTTCGACCAAACCTAGTGAAAGTAGTTGGCCATGTTGAGTACTGTGACCTCCTTTTGGCTTAGTGCACCCCTAGCCGATACTAACATGTTTACAATGACTTAAAAGTATAGAGATCTCTTTTTTTTGAGGGCGAAAATGTTCTGACGTCCCAGCTATGGGTGTGTTATGCATTTCCCGCCGTCACCCTAACCCTACCAGCCGAGCTCCTTAAAATCCCTCAGAGTGACAACGAAAACTTCCTAGAACGACCAATTCCGATAACAACAATTTCCGATAACGTATATTCTAAACATGACCATTTTATTTTACAAATTCCTAAAATGTCATATTTCTAATACGACAAATTACTTAAGTGACAAAAATACATTATAACCTTTGCTCTGTTACTGAACGACTTATAATTAAGTAAAACAACAAAATCTTCGCTTATTTACTATTCTTTAAAGTAACAAATAAAAAATCTGTAAATAAAACATAACATTGGGCTTTTGCTATCGACGACGTTGTCGTCGTTCTTTAATTTAAAAATATAAAAATTAAGGTTTTTTCTATTATTGAAAAAAAACCTTAAAAAAAGAGTCGAGAATAAGCGTTGTCGTTTCAGGAAGATGTCAATTTTGGCGGTTGACAGTTTAGATAGTTGATGATTTGGGATGTTGTCGTTTTCGCAAGTTGTCGTTTTGTAAGTTGTCGTCGTCGCTCTGAAGGCTTGAAATAATAGAGAACAGCTCTGAGTCACCGACACGTATCCACGTATTTATATCCTCACACGCTATTCGATCGAACTATTCGAGATCACATTCCACTACAAAATATTATGAGCCTTCTGCATATGCACTTTGAGATTCTTTTTCCACTGATATTTCTTGCCGCATATATCACACACGTGATTCCTCTCCCTCAAATGCTTCACCATGTGCAAGTTCAGTCTGGTCTTATTAAACAACTCCGCGTGACATATCGGACAGATTTCATTCTTCTCTTGCAAATGTACTTTCCTAACATGCACGTTCTTTTGGGAGGTGCACGTGAAAACTTTGTCGCAGTGAGGGCATTTGAAGGACGATGGGACGTCCTTGGCTTTATGCACGGATATGATATGCTTCTTCCTTTTGTATATAGACGTGAATTCTGCCACGCATTCCGAGCATTTAAACTTTCCTTTGCCGTGCGTGCTAGCCATGTGCTCGCGTAGCAACGACGCGTTGGAACAACGTCTGTCACAATCTGGACAGTTAAACCCCGGACCGTGGACTTGCCAACCGTGTAGATTGTAAGAACTCAAATCCTTAAACGATTTCCCACACAAATCGCACATAAACTTCTTCACTTCATGCATATCGTTCAAATGTGTTACTAATTTAATAAAATAAACGAATTTTTCGCCGCAAATGTGGCAATTTAAATCGTCGTCTTTTAAACGGAACGGTTGTACGATGTCTTTTGCTGATCTATCGTATTCTATATCGTGATCTGATATAAGGTGATCTATGAGTGTTTTTAAATCGTCGAAAGCCGCACGACAGAGTTTGCAACGCAAATCAGCTACATCGAGTTTTAGTGACGTATTTTTATTAACTCTTTTCATAATGTTATCGAGTACGTTAAATTGGTACGTTGAATGCTCGTTACGAAAATGTTGTTGCAACATATCACACGTATGAAATCCTTCGTGACAAACGAAACAATTGAATTTACTTTTGGCGTGAGAAAACGGGATAGCCGTTGAATGATTGAGAATGCACGCTATATTCTTTCTCACTCTAAAGCATTGGAGTAGTTTTTGATTATTTTTGTCATGAATTTTTAAGTTAGTAGTGTCGTCTTGGTCCTCTAATGTGTCAGGTCCGGTTTCGAGTTTAAGTTTTTTTATTGGCCGTGCTTCGCAACGTCGAGATCGCTTTTTTCTGCCTTCTGTTTTGGCGCGATCTGAAACGAGATGCGTTCTTCTGTATGTCTCATTAAATAATTCAATTCAATAATTTAATGGGTTTATATACCGTAATACGGCCCACATATTTAGGGATTGGTTTGAAATCTTCTTGTGAGTGGATATTCCATTTAGAGGTGTCTTCAATGTAACCTCTTCTTCTATTCATTTCTTATGTACCTACATATACGTACTTCAAGGCTAACTATAAAATGCAAGAGTAATAATTTTTATGATAAAGTAGTTTCTGCTATATGCAGAAAAGTAATCGATGGTATTTTATTTGAACAGATAGATTTATAATACTAAAACATTGTTATTTACAAATCATAACCCAAATAATTGAGATGTACCTACGCAATATTAGAAGTAAAAGAATAAAACACACTCAGTTATCGATTTCAAAATCCGAAGTTATCAAATATCGCTTCTATGGAACCAAATCTAAAGTGTGTGTTTAAAAATAAAATTTCCTACATCCTTTACGTTTGGCCTAATGTGCTGGTATTTTTTTCAATTTCTAAAGTTACAAATGTATTGGATCCAAATGCTTAGTATGTCTTGACATGTGCGTACGCAAACTCTTCCGCCAAAAGAATCTTTCTCCACACACGTCACAATGGAAATTCTTCTCCCCACTATGTTTCACCATGTGCCTTCTCAACAGAACATTGTTGAAAAACTTCACGTTACAAACGGAGCACTCCACGTTTTTCTCTTTCAAATGAGTCCTTCTAATATGATCACGCATGAAGGAGTTCCTAGTAAACAGTTTGCCGCAAAACGAGCACTTGTGACCGGAATCGTGAGCGTCTATCAAATGCTTTTGGCGTAAGTACTGGGTGGAGAACGCCTCGGGGCATTTGGGACACTTGGCCGCTTTCACGCCGTGTGATTTCGCCATGTGCATGTACAGGCGGGAGGGTATGTTGCAGTCAGCGCCGCAAATGTTGCACTTGAAACGACCGTCCCTATGATGACGCCATATGTGAACGCGGAGGTTCTGATCGCGTCGGAATGTTTCGCCGCAGTACACGCATATGATGTTATTATTAGTATGATTTTTGTTCACGTGCTTTAGTAATGTGCCGAAGAAACGGAACACTTCCCCGGGACAGTTTGGACAGGCCATGTTGTCTTTGATCAGTTTGTAGGGTTGTAAGCAAGTCGTGATCGATTTGTCATAGTTGGCATCGTGTTTTGCTATCAAATGATCGAGAAGACTGTCCAAATTTGGCATGTTTTCGAAGCATATTTTACAGGATAGACTCGAAACGTCGATTTTTACGCACGCAACCGATTCGCGACACTTTTTTATACATTTCTCTTTGGCATCGCACACCGGGTGTTCTAAAACGGTGTGCTCCTTCATTGAATCCGAATCGGGAAAGTCTTTCGAGCAATAGAAACAGTTGAATTTGTTCTTGTAAAAGTTAAAAGGAATCGCTGTAGACATGTTGATGACTGTGACGATGTTTTCGCGTATTTGTTTGACGCTGGGTCTTTTTGTTGGGTCTTGGTAGTTCAAATCTAAGTCCATGGTACAATCTTCCTTTTTGGATGATAATTGAAACAGATCTCCTTTGCATTTCCTCGCGTGCATTCTGAGACCCTGTTTCGTTCGGAATTCTTTACTGCAAGCGTCGCATTGAAGAGAGCCATCGTCAGGATGTTCTAAATCTATATGTTTCTGCCTCAGAACCGCTGAGGGTAATCTCAATTGGCAGATATGACATCGAGTCATATGCCTATTGATCCGATGCTTTCTGAGTATATTGAGCGAGTTGAAACTCTGCGGACACAACTCACAAGAGTACCCCCCTTCTCTGTGATAATTCTTCATATGAGAAAACAGATCACGTTTCTTGTTAAACTTTTGATCGCATTTTTCACAGACAAGGCACTTCTTCGGATGATTATTGTTCACGTGCGAGACTAAATAACCGAAGTAGGTGAAGTTTTCGTCGCACACAAGACATTTCAAATCGACGAGTCTGTATTCCTCAATCGCCATGTCAACGTTATTGTCGTATTCTAAGCCGTGTTTTGCTTCAAGATGTTTTATTATCTCGTGTAGATTTAAAGCCACTTCTCCGCAAGTGCAAGCCAGATTTGAAACGTCGATTTTGATTTCCATATTAGTGCCACCTTTTAGAGCTTTCAGTGAATGATCTAGAATAGAACATTGACCGTGTTGTTTTGTATGTTTGAGTAACTCATCGTACGCTGTCACGTCTTTGCTGCAATAGAAGCAAAGATATTTTCCACGCCATTTAAATGGAATTACGGTTGTGTTGTTGAACAGAATCTGTAGGTTTCGTCTTCTACGCGTCGATACGGACTCGGTCCCCTTGTATTTCCGCGTTTTTACATCTGAAAAGGAGATTTTTAAACTTTAAATGTACCCGTATCGTACGTACGTCTAGTTTTCTACGGCATTTTAAAGAAATAACGCGTTTTGAAAAGTAAAGGGTACGTTTAAAGTTTATCCTACACGATGATTTTCAAAGACGAAGCTAGATTGTTGTCGGTTATACAAATAGAAAAGAAAAAGTTTATTAGTTCAATTTTATTTCATTAATAATATTTTTAAAGAAGATAATAGTTTGAGTATTCGTTCAGTTGATTATATTTTGTAGGTTGTGTCAAAGTAGCAACGCAAAATTTCAAAGCTAAGAAATCCTTTAAAATGTATGTATTATTATCTAATAACTTATATGATTATAGTGGGAACAATTCTAAAGATCAGACAGCTGGCAGCTCAAATAAATTACAGGAGAAAAGAAATGGCTTTCGTCATTTCGTTTCTCCTGCAATTTATTTGAGATACAATGCGTAATTATTTTACGATTTTGTTCTAAGCAGGTATGGAACCTTCACAATCAGGTCAAATATAGAGTTATCGAACATTAAGGCCAAATTTTAAGTCTTCGCAGACATTGAGCGAAACAAATTCAAAATATGTGTGTAAACGGCGAAATATTTTTTTCGTAACAGTGTTTGATTATATACTTAGTAAAAGTAAGTACCAAAGTTATGCTTCCTAACTCTAATAAGCAATAATGAAAATACAGTCATTTAATATATCATATTTATTCACTTGGAGTGAACGAGTTCCGGAGACCGTGTTTAGGTAAACGCGGTCTCCACCGCGCGGTCACATCTGGGACTAGTGGGAAAATGACTTGCGATGCGCGGCGGACATGAACTGCAGAGTGATTCAGTAAGCGAATCCGCCCGGATTCGAAAACTTAACATCTTTAATTACGCAAAGTTTTTTAAAAGATCCTAAATAATGACATTGAAAATCGATTGTAGATCTATATAAGAAAAATAATCGTATTTAAAAGTTTGGGATTTTCTACCGAGGTTTGTATAATTCGAGGTGCAAAGTTTTCTGCGAGGGCGGAAACGCTTCCTGAATCGTGCTGCTGGATGGAACGAGCTGGAGATCGAGCTCTGTGGCGTTCATTAGGAGAGGCCTATATTCAGCAGTGGACAAATACGGGACGATGATGATGATGATGATGGCGATTTATCCATTTAAGTGCCAATAAAACAAGTTTTTTTTCTGACAAATAGCTAAATATCAGTTTTAAAATTCTCAAATTGTTGAAATCTATTTCAGAAGCGAGACGATTAAAAATGATGTCCACCAAAGAAATGTATGTTGAGCTTTTTGAATCATAGTAACATAAGTAAAAAACAATTTATTTTTATTTATGTTAATTTTAAAGTCCTATCTTCTTTACAATGGGTCCGCATATGATCTCTCAACGTCTGCCTTCTGGCGTACGCTTTCTTACAAATCCCACACTGAAACACCTTCTCCCCCACATGCCTTACCATATGTTTCTGTACTTGAGTTTTAGAAAAAAACTTGCTATCGCACATACTACAAGCGTAATTCTTCTCCTTCAAGTGAACTTCTTTCAAATGTACCGTCATTTTGCTTAAAATTTGAAATATTTTATCGCACTCCGGACATTTGTATTCGGGAATATCGATATTGTGATCCGTTTTGTGGTGTAACTTTCTTTTATTATAGCTGGAAAATACTTGAGCACAATGGAGACATTTCAGCAGTTTCGGTTTATTGTGAACGATTGTATCGTGATGATTTCTTTGTGTTAGAGTATCGAAAGTTTTGTGACAAATGCTACAATAGAACTTAGAGCCGTGGCTTAGAGTATGGCATCTTAGTCTGTCGCTGCTCAGAAAAGATTTACCGCAAAGTTCGCACACGTAACCGCTGAAGTGCGTATTCATATGCTGATTCAATTTGATGAAGTATTGGAAGCTTTCATGGCAAATCGCACATTCATAGTTATCGTTATCTAATAATCTATACGGTATCACTCCGGTTTCACCATCGCTGAAGGCTTTGCTATGATCAGTCTTCATATGTACGACCAAAGCGTTAAGGTCCGTAATCATAATGTTACAAAGCTTACATTTAATAGACGTCACATCAACTTTGACTTTGTCGTCTCTTCGTAAAAAAAGCACAGCTGATTTTACGTTCGGCATTTTGTGTGCTGTGGCAGTATGATGTCTCACTTCCTCCATGGTTATTAGAGGGAGATGGCAATAGAAACAGAGATAGTTCTTTCTGTGCCATTTGAAAGGTAGTATGGTGGAGTTTTCTAGAAGAATTATAGCGTTTTCTTTCATAAGGCGATTCCGTTTTGTGGCTGATAAAGAGGACTTACTCACTGCCTTTTTCGAAGCCATTCCTTCTGGTTTGTCACCTAAAAAGTGAAAATTGTCTTTCAGTATGACGTCTCAGCCAACTTTAATTTCTTGATGGATCTATCAGACAGATTTGCTTTGTGAGTAATAACCGAACCCACCAGAATCGTTAATGATATTCGATGTTGGAAACTGTGTAATTGTAGCCAAATCTCAGCCAAAAATTACAGTAATACCCGCTACAAGAAAATTCGCAAAAAAGACTAGTTTTATCTTAGTTAAGAAGTAATATACTTTAGATACTTTCAAATTGGTCTTTATAAAATTTGTTCAAACTCGGTCCAATCCTAACTTCCTAACTATAATAATATTATAATAAATGCGAAAGTAACTTTGTCTGTCTGTCTCGCTCTCACGCCAAAACCACTGTACCGATCCGAATGAAATTTGGTAACCCAGGAAAGCACATAGGATACTTTATAACTTACTTCAAAAAAAGTAGTTCCCCATTGGATTTTCTCGATAGTAAAATTAGGAACTACGCGGGTGAAACCGCGGAACACAGCTAGTAGGTTTATAAATCAATATAGTTTCAATCTAGTTTCGAAGAACAACATTCGAATACTTCTAATTTAAAAATTGATTGATTGCGCCTACGAGTTAGCGTTGTGACATTTCAGTTCAGCCGTCTTCTATAGGTAAAGACTTATTTTCCGGGGATTACATTTCTTATGTTACAATATAATTAATTTTATTTGCAACAGAAACCATGAGTATAAAACACAACGTAACAAATAAAACTGAACAAAATACTGTTTAATTTACTGTTTGATAAAATAACCGCACACAACTCAACACAATGAATGTTAGGGAGGTCGTATTTTTTTAACGAATCTTGACAAGACTTAGTAAATATATTACAAACATCGCCAGATGTTAGTCGTAAGGAAAGCAGCGGTTGTGCTCGGTTATACTTCCGAATATTTAACACGTTAATAAGAAAAGTAAATTACTCAATCTTTAATAATAATTTCCAATATTGAGATAACGTCTATATAACAAAAATATATTGAAATTGTATTCCTTGGCTTAAGGCGCACGGTATTGCAGTTTTAGCGTGACGTGGATAAGGTATGTAACTGTCAAAATATAAAACTGCAGCAAAACAGTTTGTTATCGCATGTGAAACAGTTATCAAAATAATAGTCTATATTAAATTTAGTTAGTTGATATTAAACATTTTTTTAAATGAGCGTAAAAGAAAAAACATGTTACGAAATTTTAAATTCTTTTATTATCAGTGCCGGTGTATCCTCTAGGTATTTGATATTCATTCACTAAGTTATCAGTAAGTTATAAACTTTTAATATAAGTTTATTTGGTATATATCTAAGTACTAAATACCTCTCTCCTACCTGGAATAAAAATATTGAGATACTATAAATACCTATTTTAGGCGTATAAAGATATACATTATTTATTTACATCTTGTATAAAGATATATATGATTTTGGAATTTCTTGGTTCAAAGGTTGGCCATAGCCATACAGAGCGGTAATGCCGCCAGTGTTATGGGCACCTTTGCTCCGGGACTGAGTCAGAACGGGTAATTTAGTTAACATGCTTACTTATTTATGTAAGTTGTATTTCTATTTATATAAATGAAAATTAATTATTTAATTAGAAAGAAGGCTATTAAAAGATATATATTAAAAAAATACATAAGAAACAGTCTTACAATATATCTAAATATAATATGTATATATATACACAATATATTTAAATATAATAATTTCCAATATTGAGATAACGTCTATATAACAAAAATATATTGAAATTGTATTCCTTGGCTTAAGGCGCACGGTATTGCAGTTTTAGCGTGACGTGGATAAGATAAGATAATCTTACAATATATCTAAATACAATATTATATTTAGATATATTGTAAGACTGTTTCTTATGTATTTTTTTAATGTGTCTGCAATAAAGAATTAATCTACTATCTGCTATAAAATTATTTGGTAGAAATATAACTTTTAAGTGTAACATATGATTTGCTTTGATTTAGACCCGATTTCTGAATTATTCGCTTCATAGTTTATTAAGGCCTAAGTTTCTTTGGCTAGTTAGTTAAGCGCACGTAAGTTGATCAAAATTGGATCACTGTATTCGGTTTTCTATATAGAACATGTAACAGAAAGATGTGACAATACTTAAGGTTTGTATTGGCACACCTTTCTTTTATGTATGTTTTTAGTGTACCCATCAAAGTGAACCCTGCGTAGAAGAAAATTTTGCAAAATTCTTGTAAAGACTTAAGAAGAAGCCGGGTTTAAAAGATATTTAAACCTAAACGTAGAGACCTGCACATTAATGGGCTTTAAGTATTAGTTCAAGAAATAACGACTTCCCAAATAGGAAGTAGTGTTAATTCGACGGTATTTCTTTTTATGTATCGGACTTCTCGGAGGCGGCCAGATAGATTAGAAAAAAAAAAATATTTGAAAGGGCTTCTGAAGTCACATTAAAATTTTAGTGCAATCACTCCAGAGATTTACTTTTTATTCGAAATAACTAAAGAAGTGCTCTTGGCGCCTGCCGTAGTGAAAGTCGGAAATCAATTGTTTTACCCGACTGCGAAAGAAGGAGGATTATGTTTTTCGACTGTATGTACGAGTACTATGACTGTATATTTTATTTCCAACATATTCCACATACACTGTTTTAATCGTCTGTAACAGACGGAAAGGCCGTGTGTGTATGTATATTTCTTGCACTCCCTAGAGCCTAAACGGCTTGTCGTATTTTTGGTGTCAATAGATTCGTCTTAGTCGTGAGAGTGACACTGGGGACATCAAAATTAAAAAAATAATAAGGGTGATACACAGGTTTAATGATTTAACACTCGGGTTCTTTTGAAAATTCTTCTAACCCACTTGTTTAGAGAGTACTTATTATAAGTACATAACATATTGCCCACGGCTGGACAAACTTAATTTCAGAAAATTATTTAAAAAAAAATTCACTTGGTGTATTAAATATTTCATGAACAAATCTTATTAAGTAAACCTGAAAAACATGTGAGACATAATTATCCGAAACAATGAAGTATTTTTTTACCGATTTTCCAACAAAGTGAATTATATTCAAATCAACTGCATTTTAACTGAGAAAAGTATTTTTTTCTAAGTTCGAAGAAAGGTTCCGCTCTGGTCCCATTTAGATGTTATCAAAATCGATGCAGTACGTTGTTTATTTAGAAAAAAAAATGTACCCACACCAAATGTAAGCCGGCAATATTTTTTAAAGCCTTGAGTGTTTTAATTTAGATATTTATTCCCACCTACCGTCAAAACCATACGAAACACACTTAGATCTTAGATCAATTAAAAAGAGCTCTCTGTAAGAATGTTCAAAATATGATTTTAATTTTATTTTTGAAATTTAAATGTTTTCTCAATAAATAACACCATTACAGTTAATTTTTTTACTATAATTTAATCGTTATAAGTTTTTTTTAATTATATATAATAAGTTTGTGCTTGACCGCAACTCGCTTGATCTAAAGCGACGATGCGGCCAAGGATATAGCACACTTGACTAGAAGAAACCGATTCACTCGCGATTTGGAACGATCGAGATTATAGCTATCGGGAAAAAGAGAACTCGGCAGCTAATGCCACAACCTGGCAGTTCGCACAATAAAAGTCGCCATATTAATATCTTGGAACATTATTTCTTATTTTTGATTAATAAACTATTCATAAGAAAATTAAGATCAAATACTCAATCGGTGTGCAGCTGATATTTCATTATGAGTTACTTATATTCGTGACCAACTCTGAATTTGAGAAAATATAAAATCAGCGGTTCCTTTGAAAAAGTTTATCAGTCATGTACAATATGTGTGTATGTTTATCAGTTATGTACAATATGTGTGTATGTTTATCAGTTATGTACAATATGTGTGTATGTTTATCAGTTATGTACAATATGTGTGTATGTTTATCAGTTATGTACAATATGTGTGTATGTTTATCAGTCATGTACAATATGTGTGTATGTTTATCAGTCATGTACAATATGTGTGTATGTTTATCAGTTATGTACAATATGTGTGTATGTTTATCAGTCATGTACAATATGTGTGTATGTTTATCAGTTATGTACAATATGTGTGTATGTTTATCAGTTATGTATGTATGTATGTATGTATGTTTGTTCAATGTATTATTTTAAGGCCTCTCTAATTGTGCATGGTTGGCCTGGAAGAGATCGCTCTAAGCGATAAGGCCGCCATTGAGTAACCTAGTATATATTTGTAAGTTTAATCTGTTATATTTTTTTTATAATTAAGCTGTTTTTTTAATAAAGAGTTGTCTTATCTTATCTTATCTTACAATAATTATGTAACAGTTGATAATGTTTTCTTGAATTTAGAGTTGGTCTCATCGTAAAAGTTGTTCCTTAGGATGTGTATACTAACCCCCCTATTCGGCTTAGTACCTCCCTAACTGATAATCCTGTATAATATTGAGCAGTTTATATAGAATTTTTTTAAATTGATAATTATAATGATTTGCTGTAGAACACAATCGAGTACCTTAGTTAAAATGGTCACTAAATTTTGCAAGCAATTTGGTATTATTATTGGAGAACTTTTAAATATATGCACTTTAAAAAAATATTTCTCAGTAATAAGTAAAATTGACAATTTTATAAAACCCCCGACGACATTTGTTGTGGCAGCCATCTTGGATTTGAAATGATATAGCATATAGTATTTACTAGTCAAGCCCTTTGATTTGATCCCTATATTGAGGAAGTTGTTTAAAAAAAATTGTACTTCGCCATTTTGGACCGATTTTCATCAAATATAGCTAAGAACACTCCAGACTGATGCACTTTTTAAACACAAAATCAAAATCGGTCCATCCATATGAGAGCTATGATGCAACACACACACACATGAAACTTAGAATGTGTGGTGATTAACAATGGTGTATGGTATATGAATAATTTAAATTGCTTGCAGAACTTGTCACTAACACTAACAGATATTGACCTACCTTTGGTCACTTTCTGCTTCTTGACCTTGTCCGGTCGATCTTCCTCTTTCTTAGGCCGACCTCGACTTCTTAGTTCACTGGACGTGGTGGCTGCTGATGTTGATTGATGAGCTTCCGTTTTTATTTCCTCGTCTGCAAAATATTAAATAACGTTTGAGGGTTCCATACACTTAAATGTAAAAATGAGATCCTATTTACTAAGGCTGTCTATTTTTCAGTCTGTCCCAGGCTATATCTCACAGTTAATGAATATACAATAGCTATACAATTGAAATTTTCACAGATGATGTATTTATGATGCCGCTATAGCAACAAATGCTAAAAACAGAACCCCGGCCATATATAACATTTATTGACGCGCAAGTCGCGTCTTTGGCCTCCCTGAAGGTTTCTTTATGATGCGCTATGTGCGTCAAAGGCCAGGAATCGGTTAATAGAGAGCTGAGGATAAATTTTATAATACATACAAAAGGTTTGCGACTAATTAATACGAATCTTACCCGCCCATATTCTGGTTCGGAATCTCAGATTAGGGCTTTTTTCTAAAAACTTCAAGTATTGGCCGTTTGTTGTCAATAAAAATTATAATAAAACAAATCATTAGACAAGATCTCATCACTTTCTGATGTTATTTCGCAAAGTTATTGCAATTTCAAATCCAACCACCCGTGGGCGGTCTCGGCATGACATTCAAAACAAGTTTACCCGCCGGCTCGGCAGTGAATTGGTTAATAACGACAACAGGTAGAGACTTAGAACTAATGAAGAGTTCCATACCATTATCTATACATATAATGTTGTATAGATGGTACAGAACCCTTTGTGCGCTAGTCCAACTCGCACTAGTTACTAGATGAGGCAACATTATCATGCCTCCAATGCTGTCAGGTATGGTTCATTTGTTTTACGGTTTATAATGTTATAATGTCTACTTCTGTTTAATATAGTCATTCATTAATTTATGTTTATGTACTTCTGTCAATTTTGAATTAAATCTTTTGTTGCAAATTATATCATATCAAATAATATAAAGTCAGACATCGGCAAGGCTTTTATTCCCCTTCAGCTTGGCTTCCGGCAAAGGCCTCTTCCTGGGCTTTCCCAATATTCCTGTTTTGTGTCAATTGTATCCTACTTCTCCCTGCTAACTTCTTAATTTCATCTTCCCATCTTATCAACTGCCTACCTTTATTCCTAGATAGATAGTTACTAGATAGATACATAATAATTACCATCAGGTACATAATCCATGTCTTCGAGATACTCAATATCTGCTGCCAGTACATCTTCCGCTGTTTCATCCAATGACTCCTCTTTCATACTACTTTGGGGCTGGTAAAGAAGCACTGGAAATACATACAGGATACAGAGGTTTTTTTTGACCGTTAAAAGGAGTTGTTGTTAAATGGAGAAAAAAAAACAGAATTAAATTTAGACTCCAACTTATTACCCATGGAAATCAACATGACACATGCAGCGTGCAAGCGATTTTAACTTGTAAACAAAAGAATGAATTTATTGGGAACTTCAGTACGTATGATACCTACTGCAGACCTTTTTGTATAACATAGGTATAATTATTTTATATTTTATATAATATATACCATAAATATGATATCTACTCATATTGGTGTTGCTTTGTGTTGTCCTGTGCTCGTGTATAGTGTTGTCCATAGTGTCTTTTTTCCAGATCTCTGATATAAAGGTCAATCAAATGATAAGCTGATCAATCCACGCTTGTTTTACGTACTGCCCACACGTGATATCTACGATATTGTGGGACCACAACATAAACCACCTCACATAATAGTTGAAGTTGACTTGATTTATTTTATACACAGACTTTATTACGAACTAGGATTATGAAGCGACAAAATAATGTAGACAGCTGCGCGGTTTTCATTAATTTTGGACATTATACTGTTAATTATTGTTGCTATTGAAAGTGGGTGTAATGGAATAGAATAATGCTATTTAGAGTGGGTTTACTGCTATATAGAGTATTTTATTGTATGGACGGCAATATAAACCAACAAAAGCCAAGTGATTTCTATGCTTTAGGGAGTTAATTGTTAATTAGAGTGACGTTACACGGTAAATAATTCATTCATTACCTTTAGGCCTGAACTCTCCACGTGCGAGCATGTCAATAAACCTCTTCTCACAGTCCACCACTTGCTTCTTAAAGTTGCATGCATCTCGCAACCGTGTGATGCAAACCTCACAGATGAGTCGCTTAGCACCATTAGGGCCATCATTGTGCTGAGTGATCTGTAGAATCATCTTATTAATAAAAAGGTGTCTATACTTAAACTAACTGGCAAGTGTCTTATTAATAAATAAAAAGTTTGTAGCTGCAATGTATAATGGCATTTGATATTGGCACATGAGCTTGCCTGAAGGAGATCGCTTTCTAGTCTGCAATAAAGAATTGATCTATCTATCTATAATTTATAGAAGGAAAACATCCTTATTCTTTTATATGAACATACATAGATTACTAACCAAAACAAATCAATGTGCAGTTTATTTACTCCCATACCAAAATATAAGGCCTATAAAAATCAGAAGCTTGAGACAACTATCTTCAGATGAATAGATAGTCAAACTCTATCTCATGGACATACAAAGCATAAAATAAAAATGATAGATTTTACAATTAGTGCCTTTTATTACAACTAGAAGTGGTCTTGTCCTAGAAACCTTCAAATAGAGAAAGTTTACAAAAAATTGGTACAGGATTGATGTACTATATAAAGAAAGAAATGTATTGAATAGATATTATGATGGAATGAATGGCAATTTGGTGTACATGCACTGTGCAGCAGTATTTACTGGTAAAATTTACAAGGTTAGCCACATCAGAGTAGAACATAACTTAATTGATGTATCTTACCCTAATAATATATCATTATTATAAAAACATATATTGATTGAAGCTTCTACGTATATATACTGACTAAGCTTCTGAACTGGTGGTCTAGGACAGCATATGATAATACAAAGTAAGGATATACAACATTAACATAAACTAGTTCAATCTAACTCTTATTGAGCGTATAATGTTAGTTATGTAGACTTATGGCAAGACGACGCAGCTTTGATCAAGCAGAGCTTATCATACGGGTGAAGTCTGTTGATTTCTCATAAGGAAACAAGCGAATAGCTCATAAGTTCGAAATAGGAGGTCACAGCAAAAACTCACGCCGATATCGAAGCAATCCAGTAGCATGTCCGCATAAACCTCAGTTTCGTTCATCCATGTATACTCAGCGCCCAAGTCTTTGTAACACCCCTCGGACAAGCAACACCGGCATATCCCGGGGCTTTCTTTCACTACTATCTCGTCGAAATTCATGACTGCGGCACTGAATTAACTGTTATAACATTTTTAAAGCTTCCTTACGATACAAAGTAAGTTATTGATTAATTTTGAATTTACAATTAGAATTCCTAGCAATAACAATTAACAACGCATCTTCAAAGTAGGAAAATCAAAGAAAATACGCCATATTGATTTTTGGAATGTTTTAAGCATAGATAATTAATATAGACAAAAGACAGTACAAGAACTTGAGAGCTGGCACAGTTCACAGAGAGTATTGGCCATTCGAGAAAGGATTAATATTACTATATCATAGAAATAGTATCAGTGAAAAGGACAGTAGACGAAAGCTTATATTCTGTAGGATCCCATATAATAGAATGGCAGTAATAGACATTTTTACTTCACTTTTACAGCCAATATAAAAATATCACATTTTCTCCAAAAAAGAATCAAACGTTACTTTGCGGAAATCTATTTATAGTAAGATGGTATATAAAGAATATTTAGTGTTTTCCCGCCCTGTCTTGATGTCACCAAAAAATATTTTTGTTTTATGGTGTGGTTTACCAAAAAAATTGGTAACTCCTCTAATAAGAAAATCGAACGGTATATTGCATACTGAACCACTAGCCTGCGATGCTTAACGAATGTTGCATGTACTATATAACAAGGTATCTTTCTTATTTAAGAGTCGATGTAGCTGAATGAAAATATTAATAGGCGAACGCTGATACTATTGTTTGGACATGACGTTAGGTTACAGCCATCATTCCTTTCTTCGTGTACATTCGTGCATTGCATTATTGTCTACTAATATTCATCTATCAAGAATGTGTGTATGTCTATGTCAATTGTCAGATGAATTTCATAGGTTTTTTTTGTACAGGTTGTACCTAGTTTTCTTCCCATTTATAGTAGGTACATAAAATATTTATTTTCCTGACATTTTCCAAACAAAAACTTTTAAATAGTATTAAATGGAGGTGACTGGCGCTTGCCGCTGCTGCCTGGCTGAGGGTTTGCACAAGGATTTAAAGTGTCCCTATGTTTATCTGGATAAAAAGGAGGTGTACTCCGATATGTTGCTAGAGTGTTTCAATATCTTCGTAAGTGTTCATAAAAACATGTCTATACCCTGCAATGTTTTTAATATCTTTTGCTTCTGGATTCGCCTGTGTTGTTTGTTTTCTTGGTATAGGGTAGCTTATAGGACTCTCCGGACCTCAAATTATCTCTATTACAAAAATTGAGATGACGCGTCCCTCAGTTTTTGAGAAGAATATGGAAAAACAAACACACTTTCGAACATATAATATTTATAGGGATTAGAAAAGTTAGTCCTTAATATAATTATGTATTATATAGTAGATGTTTTAATGTTGTTCAGTCTCTTGGCAAATTCCCTTGGTACCTAGATATCTATGGGAGCTATAATTGAGTTAAATCTATCAAACGATGGTTTCTACGCGAATTTGGGGTTCAACTTCTGAATACTGAGGAAGCACCTGCAAGAAGTTTTTCTGAACTAGCTGCACTTAGCTGTTTTAATCTGAACGCCCAACGAGCTGCTTATCAAATGTCGAGTAGGTGTCACATAATTTTTTTATTGTTACTAGTCCACTAATTTGAGTTGCTATTGCAATCATTTTGCTTGAAATTCACAAATTATATTACTACATTAAAATTTCTCAATAATAGCAGTTTTATTTCATAAAATATACCTGATACTTAAATTATTTTGTCTACACAATTTCTATATTTATAAAAATTTTTATAAGATTCCAACAAGAAAATTTAGTTCGCCTATGAATAAAACTAGCTTATTCAAATCTTCTTAATTGGCTGCCCTATATAAAATACTTGCTATATAACATGCCCTTTGATAGATTGTATCTGTATAAACAGGGTTGGATGTATAAATATAGTGATAAAAATTTGTGAAAATGTTAGGATTCCAAATAGATCCTTAATTCAATATTTGGCGACTTATTCGCTAAGCGAATAAGCCTTAAATAGATTTAAAAAAAAATAGATCCTGCTCTTACTTGGAAGACGCATATACATGCTACATGCAACAAAATGTCCATTGGAATATATGCTTTAATACAACTTAAACCAATAGCAACAGAATGTTATATCAACGAAGTGTATTGTGCATATGTACATTCCATCAAGTCATATGGTATTATTCTTTGGGGTATTCTAGTATTTAAATGTCAATTTTTTGTACAAAAACAACTTAAAATCAGTGTAGCATACAACCTGGTCACAATATCTGCACTTGAGCTTATGACGTCATATTGGCGGTCTGGGTACAGTGTGCTAACCGTACTGTCGCACCAGGGAGTGCGCGGAGAGGTGATAGGGGAAGCGGGAGACGCGCCGCATTCCAGCGAGGTGCACAGATATTCTGACCGGGTTATAGATTGGTCAGATCTACAAAAAATCCATTTGTTATTGGTCAGAACTTATACAATAAACTCCCAAATTACATTAAAACTTGCTCTACTGATAATATGTTCCACACAAATGTAAAACAACTTCTATTGTCAAAGACTATATACAAAATAGATACATTGTTAAAAAATGATTACAAATTAACAACTGACCAGTTAACTTTTTAGACTAACACATTCATGTTGATTGACACACCTAAATGAACATTCATCCTTGGATTAATTAAAAATGGATATTAACATGAAACAATACTTGACTTGTAATGTTACCGGACTGATACATAACTAAGTATTATGTATATAGTAATCAGACATCAATATTAAATTTAACATTTTATCTGGACACGAGTTTATTTTTTCTAATTTTTCTTTATATTTTAACTTGTTTCGTCATAATATTATAATTCATTATTGTACGTATTGACTTGCCTAGTGTAACAAACGCAGTTTTAAGGCCAATAAATGATTTGACTTCGACTTCGACTTTAAACGTAGCAGCTGCAAAGGGGCTTTGTCAAAGCCCCTTTACAGCTGCTACGTTTACTAGCTGCTAAACTTTAATAATTATTTGGGTATATCATAAGTAAATTTTTTGACTATTTAATTTAATATTAAAGCCCCTATACAGGTCACTTATACCTAAATATAATGAAACATTTGAACAATTTTAATTTTAACCATTGATCTGTTTCTAAATTAGTATTTTTTTTTTGTTTATGATATAGTTGGAATACTGCATTTCTGTAATTTTTGAGGTAGATAAGAAAGTTAATTTAAATCTAGTAGGTAGTTAACTTTCGAGAGCGCGTAATTAACTTTTTAAAAATACAAATTAAAATAAAACTTATAATTAGGTGTGTCGAGTTTGAAGATTTTATTCAGACTGACTTAATACTAGTTTACATTTAAAATGAAGGGATCCTTATCGCTATGTTTATACTAATCGACGTCCGGTGTTAGGTGGCGTGATACGCGTGGGTGTCTAGACGCTAGGTCAGCAGGTAGAGACCCCCCGCGTTGTAGTAACTAAGAAATGTGCATTACAATCAGTATGGTGAGAATATAACGAGGTATACATGCATAATAGACAACTGTTGTTGTTTTGGTATAATATAATGATTGTACTATTTTGTGAAATAAATCATACATTCAAATACTGCGGGTGCAGGAGCAGAATCAGCCGCGTTCAGTAAACACAACAAGTATTCTGCTCTTGAAACAAGCTATGAGTTCATCCTTTTTGCTGTTGAGACAGCAGGTCCGTGGGGCTCTGAAGCGAAAAAGTTTGTTGCGGAACTGTGGGCGTGATCCCCGTTCCGGTCAATTTTTAGCCCAACATATCTCGTTGGCCATTCAGAGGGGGAACGCTGCTAGCCTGATGGGTACGTTTGGGCATGGGGACTCTTTAATGTTAACGTGACCTCATATGGGTCAAAATAATTTGTGACTTGCATTTTGTAAGAATTGTATTTAATTAATAAAAAAATATACTTTTCATATACATTCAAATACTATGATTAACACATATATGTCCCCTATACAGGTAAGCACAACCAGTTACTGAGTTTGGTTTGTGGTTTCTTGGGCACCTAACAGCTGATCCGTAAGCTGGTAGTAAAGGTGTATAATATAGTCACTTAAATTTGTAAATGTATAAAGCTACAATACAAAAGTATTAGCTCTGTTAGCTGGCCCAGAACTCAAATTCTATTGTAGCTAGTTGTGCTCACTCGTACCTGTGTAGGTGACACACATAGCAAAACTTTCAGCTTTTATAAAATAACAAAGGTTGGACCATCGTGGGCTCTAATCTCTATTCTTTATGTTGCGTTTCCACTCCCGAATTATCGCTTCAGCCAAAAAAAAACATAATTTCCGTAAGTTTTGTTTGAACATTTACAGCTAATGCCACTAGAACAATGCAGCAACACAATCTGTGAATCCTGTATCGGCATGCTGCGCTCCTCGTGGCACTTCAAGCAGCAAGTCATGAGAGCCGAGGAAGATTTGCTAAGACGGAAAGTTAATACTGCTTCAGGTAAACATCATATTGGGAAAGTTTTTAATCAACTTTAAACAAGTACCTACCTTTTAATAAAGTGCTATAACAGGGGTGAAGCTGGTTTTTATTCTTTATTTAATATTATGTTTTGCCGTTTGTTTCTGTTCTTGCAATCGGGATTTATGAAGACACTTGTTACAAATAATTACTAAATGTTTTTGTTGGAGAGGTGGCGTGGCTCAGCCAAATGTTTACTGCTAAGTTATCTTGTTAAAATATAATTACACAATTGTGAAAGATTTCTTAATGTTAAATTTTCAGAATGCAAACCTGATTTGGACGTAAAACTGGAACCCAAATATGACAGTGACGACTCAGATGACTACTTTTTAGCAGATGCAGGTAATCGGGGTGTACTAAGCCGAAAGGGGATCACATATCAAAAAACAGCTGTTCCATACGAAAAGTTTGTCGGTAATCGACAAAATGTATGAAACAGCTGATTCTTATTCTCCTGTTCCTTAGGATGAGTAAAGTGATCTCTTTTGACTTAGTTCACCTCTAACTAATATCCCTGTATAGAATTATAAAGAATTATTCTGCTCTATGTCACGCTATTTGTACCCGTGATTTTGCTCGCAATTGCTTATAAAAGATACCCTTAATTGAGACAGCAGTAAATAAAAATTAATAAAAATGTTTAGATATTTGTGATTGTTTTTGAACTGTCTATTTGATAAAACGTTATATATATATGGCTAGCATGCTTGCTTAGATCCGACGGTCCCGGGTTCAATTCCTGGTCGGGCAGGTGTGAGTTTGAATGATGAGTTTGAACATTTGTCTTCGGGTCTGGGTGTCTGTCTTGAAATTCTAATAAATATACTTATTGATGCTCGTACAGAGTAGTTCGCGCAAGCATCTCATATGTTAACATGAGTGGTCAATTTTGTAGAGCTAAAAATTCTGCATAGCATATTTGCTAATTTGATTTTGCGAATCCAGCATTACATTTTGGCCACCATCTTTTAAAAAAAGATTAATTAGTCGAAATCTTCTATCTATATTTTTATGTAGTACGTTCCCCGAGTACTAAGAGATTAGTTTCTTATTAGTCTCATATGCCGAAACCGAAACTGATTTGAATTTTTATCAAATTTGGCCCAGAAGTTTGATTTTAATTCGAAATAATTTAAAAACATATGTCGTCGCCTGCCGCGATAGAAGTACGTAGTCACTTTTTTTACTTATTCTTGAATATTGTCTAATTGTAAGCTCACTCTCTAAGAGAACTGGTGGTTCTAGGTTCGGTTCCTGACCTGAACAGGTTGACCAGTTCGAAGCATTACACTTGATAGTTATTTACTAGAAGTACAATTACGATAGCTATAGACCGCCAACTTAAGTCCATACAATAAGATATAGATACATACCCTTTTATTGTTGTCCGATCAGTCCGTCAGAGATTTTTTTCACAAAGCTAACACATTATTCACTAGGCTTTACCGTTTTATTTTTTTCTGTCTTCTATATCACTTTAAAGTTACAAGCTTCCTAAGCAGTCATATTTTGCGTTGATACGATGCATATTAAAAGACTGTTATGCAGAATTCACTAACTCTTATCTATTCTATGTCGAAACAGCCATTTTGGCACAATCCAATATTCACATAACAGACTTGACCTTAACCTGCCCCAACGTATTTAAGCATTTCCATTCAGCATGATGGCGCTAGCAACTAGGCACGCTGCCTTCTGGTGGTGGGTTGGAGCATTTGGATTATCTGTAGGTCTTTAGTTGTGTATAGTTATTTCATCTGCAATATTTTTTGGTAGTTGTTTACAAACGAACCATATTCTAATATGTAAATATCGTAAAATAAGTATCTTCCACCAGGCCGACATTAAAAACCTGGTGTATATTTGTAAACTTTTATTTTAATAGTATTTTGTTTTGTTTTTTTTTTAATACAGAGTTGTCTTATTATTTGTTATCTTCGTTTGCAGTACGAGAGGCGTCAGTGGATCTCATCAAGGCAGAGACTCTGAAACCAGAACAGAAGAGAGTTAAGAAGAAGAGAGACGACAGCTGGAAAAGCGGTTCCATCAACACCTTGGTCTCCAGGCTGGCTAACTCTATAGGTAAGATACACATACTATATGATAAGACAACACAGGAAATTGTTTTTAGTGCGTATATTTATACCATGCAATCTGCATATTTAATCTTTAATACGAGTAGATCATAATCCGTTAAGAAATAGAAACTGTTTCTTTTACACTTAAGTTCAAAAAATTAGAAATATGGATTAGTATACGCGCGGCAGTACACAGTACTTTTTTTGTCAAAGATCTTTATTTAACGTAAGAATTTTCCATAACACATAAGATTGGACACGGTCTCAATTAATGCAATACATATTTTTTACAATGACTTACAGACTAAAAACGCCTTTAAAAAAATCTTTTAAAAACTATACAGTTCAAATATACTTAGATTTCAATCATAATATTAAGATATCTTCACTTACGCAAGATATTTTTTTTTTCCTTTTAATGTACAATAATAAGCTATTTGTACGTAGCTCATTTTTAACAATATCAATTAATCGACTGTAGGTAAATTTTCGTAATATTTTTTTTTACTAAATTAACACAATCAAAAGTAAAAAACAAATTCGCTACGAAGTTAGCGAATTTGTAATTTCAATAATGTAACTTACTTACATTATAACATAACTACAGAACTATGAATCTAGACAGCATTCACGAAAATACTTTGTTGTTGAACATTATTTACAAACCATTTTATATTTCAAGACTACCCTCAAGTTACGTTAAGAGTCTAAAATTGTTTTGTTCGAGCTGTGACTCGGCATCACTGCATGGCGCGTCATCACGGTCGTCAAGGACGTAGTGTCGCAGCAAGCGGTATCTGCTGTACGTGTCGATGTATGGTAATTCGGATAGTCGAGTTTTTCCTATGAATGATATAAGGCGGTTGCTATTGTTAGCAACAGCTTTATAGAATTTTATTGTTTGTTGTAGAATGAATTCACGAATTGTAGGAAAATTAATGTTTTTATGTAATAGTTTAATATTAGTACGAAATTTTGTTCGGAAAGAAATTTTAAACGCTTTATTTTGTAATACTTGCAATTTTATGTAATTAGATTGACAGGTGCTTCCCCATACCGGCGCAGCATACGTAAAACAAGGCCTTATAAGTATAGAGTAGATCTTAAGTTTAGTTTTTGGACTGAGATTACTATTGCTATTCATGATTGGACACAGGGCACCAAATGCTTTAATGCATTTTAGTCTAATTTGGTCAACATGTGTGGTCCAGTTTAGTTTTGTATCTAGATGAACTCCAAGAAGTATCTCGGAGTTCATCTAGGTGAATGACCTCGGCCGCGCAGCTGAGGTCATTCACGCGCGAACTACTGTGTTGCACAAAATGGCTATGTTGTCGTCACAAACGATCTGGGTTATAACTATGGCTTTATGGCTAAGATCACGACCATGTTGTCTCCACAAAATATATGGGTTAGATTAATTAACAATTAACAATTTCTTTATTGCATACTATTTCTAAAATAGGCACGTTACAATTATTACAGAGGATACAAATTTGTCATAGTAATAATCGCATAACATTCATGCGCTAGTGATATGCAATATCAGTATATAACTATAAAAACACTTAACCATATTGAACACATAACATCACTTCATACTTTTTTTAAAACAACAGATATATCAAATCATAATTAATTCTTTTTTAACCAGTTAATCTCATCATAAATAGTAATTTGAAATTAATAAGGAATTGAACTTGAAAAAATATGACAGCTCTCCCTTTTTTTACTTACAAAGCGAGAACAGAATTAGTGATGCCATATTCAAACTTAAAATTCACCTATACAACGTGAAACATTAACAGAGGAGGAGGTTCGTCCACCTATCAAACTAAACCTAAAGATGGGAGGGTAGATTAGATTTTTTTAAAGACGCGGTTATAGGAGGTCTTACATGCAGGCTTAAAAGGCTTTTTACCTATACGTTTGACGTGTCTGCGTGTGTGTTTCTGTCTGTAACATCGTTTATCCCGAACGGATTAACCGATTGTGATTTCTTCATTTTTGCTTCTGGAGCGTTCTTAGCTATGCTTGATGAAAATCGGTCCAATATGGCGGATGACATAATTTTTTCACAACTTCCTTCCTAGATATGGATATCTAATAAAACGGCTTGATTAGCACAAGCTATACACTATATTCAAATCCAGTCCGCCATCACAAAATGGCGAATCACATATTTTATTAATCGGGGTTACTAAAACTTGAATTTAATCTTGTAAAACCGCATTATTTTTATTTCAGGCCGCGAAATCCCAACTACCCTCAAACAGCACACAAAAAAATCTAAAAAACGCACTATAACAATATCAAAAGACAAACCTCGAATCATCTGGAACAACACAGCCAAACAAGCACACAAACACATGGAGAATCTACAAACCATACTAAAATATTCTAACGTGACTCCGTTCAAGACCAAATCTTTACTTGGATACATCTGCTGTTACTGCGACTCAGCGTACCCTGATCCTTCCAATTTGAGAACCCACACATTACAAGACCACAAAAAGGAACGGTTAAAACTACATGTCAGTGACAAATCGAACTTCTACGTAAACCTAGATATAACAGACTTAACCTGTACGCTGTGCGAAGAAAAGTTTCACGATTTAAACAGTTTAAAAACACATTTAGTCAACGTTCATAAAGAAAATATACACAGCGATGTCAAAGATTTACTATTCCAATTCAAATTGAAGACCGGAGACGTTTATGACTGTGTTAATTGTACATCAACGTATGAGACGTTCAAAATGTTAAAACAGCATATGAATAAGCATTACAATAACTATCAGTGCAATAAGTGTGATTCCGTATTCGCTACTAAACGAAGTTTGTCCTCTCACAAAACTACCCACCAAGAGGGTAGTTATCAATGTGACCGTTGTGAAAAAGTGTTCCCCAGTCTCAGCAAAAAGCATTACCACGTGAAAACTAAACATTTAGGCACGAGGAACATCTCAAATTGTCCGTTCTGCAACGAACCATTCCGCAGTTACTACCAACGTAACCAGCATTTGATAAAAGTTCACAACACCGAAGCTCAGTACAAATGCAACGTTTGCACGAGAAGTTTTTTACTGAAGTCTTTATTAATGAATCATATTAAGAAGAATCATTTGATGGAACGGAACGCTCAGTGTACAGAGTGCGGTTACAGATTTTTCAGCAAGAAAGCGCTTAAAGCACATATGGTTAAGCATACCGGTGAGAGGAATTATGCCTGCGAAGTGTGTCATAAGACTTACGCTAGGAAATACACTCTAAGGGAGCATATGAGAATACATAATAACGATAGAAGATTTAAATGTAACGTATGTGAGATGACGTTTGTTCAGAAATGTAGTTTGAAAAGTCATTTACTGTCGAATCATGGGATTAGTTTAGCGGCTAGTGAGATTAATTGTTCGCAAGAAACCAGTTAAAATTGAAATTTTAAGGTTTACAGATTTAAATATTGCTAGTAAATAGTGTAAAGCTTAATTTATAAAATAAAAAATATTTTATTTGAAATATAATTTTTATTTCTTGATTCTTTTTTTTGTAGTTTTGTAGCTTTGAGAGCCGGGTCAATTCCTGACCTAGGTACATCCTGATACAGGTAGTTTCCGACCGCATTCGAAAACTGCACCACAAATGATGCTAAGATGGGTACGAAATGTCAAATTCATATTCGTTTATTTTTTCTACAGATTTCCTATAAGACTCAATTCGATTGTATGTTTTTTTTAGTATTCGTTAGCTGATTCTGAGATGGCTGGACCGATCTGAAAAATCCATATTTTCTTTAAAAGGGTATATTTCTCGAGTGGTCCCATTGTATTCTTATCAAATTTGGACCAGAAATTTGATTTTAAATCGAAATAATTGAAAAACATCTGTCGTCGCCTGCCGTGATAGAAGTACGTCGTCACTTTGTTTACTTATTCCTTGAATATTGTCTAATTGTAAGCTCACTCTCTACTAGAACCGGCGGTTCTAGGTTCAGTTCCCGATCTAAACAGGTTGATCAGTTCGAAGCATTACACTTGATACTACCGCTCTGGAGCAGTTTATTTCAGTTATTTGCCAGAAGTACAATTAAGACAGCTATAGACCGCCAACTTAAGTCCATACAATAAGATATAGCTCTTTTCTACCTTTTATTGTTGTCCGATTCCAGTGGTTTTTTTTTTCACAAAGCTAACACATTATTCACTAGGCTTTACCGTTTTATTTTTTTCTGTCTTCTATATCACTTTAAAGTTACAAGCTCCCTAAGCAGTCATATATTTGCGTTGATACGATGCATATTAAGACTGTCATGCAGAATTGAATAACGTTTTTCAATATAATAAAACTTGTAGGCCAAATACATCATAGTGAAGCGATTGACACCAAAAACAAAAAATAACATTACAATTTAGGGGGTGAAAAGAGGTATGCCCCGGAACGAAAATTGTATCAGAAACACAAAAATAGTGAAGGATCGGTGATACTCTTAAGCAGACTACGGGACGGGGCCGACTTTTTGTCCGGCACTTGCGCACTGCACATTGGTAGTATAGGATTCACTATGCGCTATCGATCACAATCAAACTGACCGGCCCGGCCTGCCCCACCGTCTGCAAAGCGCCTAATAGTCTGTCTATGTATCTGGGTGTGTTTACGAGTGTTGCGTGGCATCCTCAATACAGTAAAAATCCTAGTGGGAAGCTAAGGGAGTGAAACGATTATCGAGGTAAATTTGCACTTACATTTGAAGAATTATACAAATCCTTAAAAAATGGTCTATATAATATTGTATAAAACTTACACATAAATGTATCCTACTATAATATAATAAACGCGAAAGTTTATAAGAATGTATGGTGAACCGTTCTAGATGAAATTTTGTACGGAGATAGCGTAGACCTTGAATTAACCACACACGGCTACATGGCTACGGCCCATCCTGTATTAAAGCGAGTAACACCGCAGGGCGCAGCTAGTACGGAATAAAACAACACTCTAAAGCAAAAACATGTTTATTCAACTCAGTGAACATTATTTCTACGTAGGTACCTACTTAAATTTTGCTAATTGCACAGGTACGTAATGACTGTAAAATAAATATTTGACAGAAATCATATGAAACTAGCGGACCCGACAGACGTTCTCCTGCAAATACCTAGATACCGCCTACAGCGCCATCTGCCGGGCTGATTTGTGAAATCAACTATCCAGGGTACCACCCAACACCTATATACAAAAAAAATTCTTTCAAATCGACGTTTAGGAGTTCAGTATAATTATATATATTGAGTATGAGAAAAAAACAAAAAAAAAAACAGCAATATATCAAAATAAAAAAAGACGTAAATAACGACACTGACTCTTTGTCATAGAAAAATAGAAATGTGGCTAAACAATTTGAGAAAAACGTTCGATTGAAATCCAGACACGAACATTATTTTAACTACATACCTACATTACAAAGTTAATCTTATTTTCTACAGACTTACAAAAAGCGTAGGTACTCAATTCGACTGTATTTTTTATTTTTGATATTTTGTTTTTTGTTAATAACTCGGAAGACTGTTTGTTAATAACTCGGAAGAAGAGTTAATAACTGGGTATAAAAATCTGGTATTTTTAGTATGAACTCTTCATTACATTATCTCGAAATAGTTTTCGAATTTCCATCACTATGCAAAAATGAGATGTTGTCAAATGGAACAAGTAACATCCATGGCCTGTATTCGTTATGAACATTTTAACAGGTAGTGTCGTGCCGTGGCATGTAACGCGATTGTTTTGCTCATCAGAATAACGTTAAACATGCCACGCGTTTTTAGTCAGGAATCTCGTTGTTCGTTAGAGAATCAGGGTCCTGTTAAGGATATGGTTATTAGGATTAGTTATTGTAACCCATTTAAAGATTGGGATAAGTACCTCACAGTAAAGGATAGATACCCAGCTTTATTTATATTGATACTAGGTTTAGAATTGGATATTGTAACTCATTTAAAGATTGGAATAAGTAACTTCCAGTAAAAAATAGGTTTTTATTTATAACCAGCTTAGGATTGGGTATTGTGATACCAAGATAAAGATTGGGATTAGCAACTTCGCAGTTAAGGATAGGATTATATTACCCAGTTTAGGATTGGCTATTCTAATACCAAGATAAAGATTGGGATTAGCAACTTCGCAGTTAAGGATAGGATTATATTACCCAGTTTAGGTTTGGCTATTCTAATACTAAGATAAAGATTGGGATTAGCAACTCCGCAGTTAAGGATAGGATTATATTACCCAGTTTAGGATTGGCTACTCTAATACCCAGATAAAGATTAGGATTAGCAACTTCTTAGTTAAAGATAGGATTACATTACCCAGTTTGGGATTGGGTATTGTTGACACCCAGAAATATTAGGTAATATTGCACGTAGAAGAGATTCGGCTGTATAGTTCAAGGATTGGGATAGGATATAGGTCTTGGCAGGCTTAAATATTCGGCAACAGTACAACCGACCGTCGCTAATTTCGCAAAGCTAACATTATTAGTCTCACATTGGCCATTTTTATACGCTAGAAAAAACTTAGGAGTATCGCAGTGAATGGGTCGTATGTCTATATATTTCTTGCAAATTTTGAAATGTCGTCCCCATACGGTGAAGGCTTTGCGTATAGAGCGTTCTTTAGCGCCAACGTCCACGTGAAATATGATATGGTTGGCATAAACCTCTACGTCGGATATTAGAATGTTTCTCAGGTGTCGAGTCACCAAACCGCTTGTGAGGCTAAATATAAATGCTACCTGAAACAATACACATGTAATACTTTAAGTGAACTAGTTAGAAGTTAGTTAAAAAGCGAATTCGAAATCTTTAGACCAGTGTATCTTAACAAGTGAGACCGCAAGATGCAACCAGTATAGCGTATGAACATCTGCAGAAAAACACAAATACAATGGAAACTCGCATATCAAGTCGGTATACCAGACTCGGTCGGTCTAGACTTGAAAAATACACTTGAAAAACATTTTTTTGGACAGTCCGGTAAAAAAGTTTACAAAAGGAACACTTCACCTATTCAAACAAAAAAATATATTTTCAAATACGCTTGTTTAAGTGTCGGGGTCTCTGAGAAATATCATTACCTGATTTTTGTCAGAGACTCCGACATACATTAAATAAAAATCTAGGTCCAGGCGTGTCTGAGAAATACACACATGAAAAACATTAACCTTTTTTTCTCAAAATTGGCTCCATCTTAAGGTTGCCTGGAAGAAAACCCTTTTTAGCGATAAGGCCGCCAATTGTAGCAGTATATTTTGTAAGATTTTTGTCTCTAGTATTTAATTATTTTATTGTGTGTCTGCAATAAAGAATTGATTTATCTATCTACCCTCCTTTTGGCCTGCCCAAAAAGAGGGTAGATAGATAAGATCATTTCATAAGGGTAAAAAACCTACCTTCGTCATAAGGAACATGCAATCAGGCGCTTCTTTCAAAAACTTCTGTATCTGTTGGTCCGAAAACTTCAATTTCTTCCTTAACGGTTTCCTCTTCGGTCTCTTCCTTATCCCCAAACCCAATGCTTTGCTCTTCTTATCCAAAAACTCAATCAATTTCGAATAAGTAGGAACATCCACTTTTTTTGTTCTCAACATTAATTTCATAATGGAATATAAAAACTGTAGAGTCGCCGGCGTGTATTCCATTGATAACGTTTGGAAATATTGTAAAATAACTCGATCCGTTATTTTTTCATAGAAATTCGCTTTTATCCAATAGTCAAAGTCATGGAAGACCTTTTTGTACTTCTCTTCCTCTAGGGACCCGACTTCACCTGTTGGTTGCGGATAAAATGTGTATTAGAACATTTTAGACGATAAAACAAGCGAAATTGACATTTAAAAAAACCCACCACGGCGCCACCACGGGTGGCGCCATCTTGGATCGACTTTCACCAAACATAGCTAAGGAAAATCCTGACTACGCCTTACAAACAAAACAAAATAAAAATCGCCTATTAATATATATTTTTTTTAAGTTTATTGTGTTCCGCATGTCTGTATTGAATATTATTGAAATCGGCCAGTAAATAGCGCCGTAGCAAGACCCCTGAGGGAGGCAGTTAGGGAGAAAAAAATCAAATAAAAATCTTTGACTCCTAACGTAATTGTGCCGATGTATGCGCTCTAGGTAGAATGTCTAAGATGGATATTATATATTTTTTTTAAATAGTTCAACTTGACCGTTATTTTTATTTTGCTCAGGGGCTTGGATTCCATCAGAATCAATACAAATTTCGTCTTTTTAAACATATAATTTGATCTTATTTTTTTTTATTTTCGTTAATGGCCCGGATTCCATCAAAACCATTCGATCAATACAAATTTAGTCAAGATTTGTTAGTAACCACGACCTGTACGCTAGTACAATACATCAAGAGACATACAAACATCCTAACTAACAGATTAAAGAATATGAATATAGAAATATAAATTGTTTTCAAGTCATTAGTTGTTACAATTTAAGTTTGTAGTATCGTATGGTTTACAAATCCAATATTAATTAAGCATATAATTAAATAAATCAATCAATTAGAAAATTTGTTTACGACAATACGTTGAACGACTAAGGATAGTCATAATCTAGGTATTTTATAAAAAAATATTGTAAAATAGCTTTTTAAATTATTAATTATAAGTTATAATTGTTGGTATTTGTAATAAATACTAACAGGGTTATGTATAATAAGCATATGAAGTCGCAAAGTAGTGTGAAATTAAGTAGTTTGATATTTTTGTGAGTTCTACCCGCATCTTATATTTAATTGATTTTATGAGAACGTTTATATTATTTCAAACTATTGTTAGCCTAAAGTTTTAAAAGGCGACCTTAGCCTACCAAACATTATTAATATTAAGTTTAATTGTTACTTAGTTTATAACGCTAAGTATAAATTGTACTTTTTTTTTATGTCAATAAAGAATTTATAAAATCAATCAAATCAATTAGAAAATTGGAAGAATAAATAAATCTGGTAATTAGTAAATACTAATTATAATCATTATGACATGTCTAATCATATTACAGTAGTTAATCTTCACGCGAACGATTTTAAACGAAAAATAAAGCGGTTTTTTGAGTCTACCCCAATTTACTCGGTCAAAGAATTTATGAACATGAAGCTGACTGAATCTTCGTTCGTGAGTGAGCAAACATAATTTTATAAGTAGGTGATAGCTAAATTTTTAATAAGACTTATCGTCATTGTTTTTTCTTAATAATAATTTTAATTTAATACTTAACTTACCTATACTTAATTTATATAACATATTGTCAAATCCAACTAAACAATTATAGTCAAAACTCACAAACTAATAATGACATTAAAGTATCTTATTATATAATGACTTTATTAAATTGTACTCACATTAATGTAAACTATTTTAGAAGTATTATTATATCAGTAATATATCTATTAATCTATACTACATAATCTTATTTAAATTTTGTAATTAAGTGAATTGTAAAGTTTTTGACATAGGTACATTTGAAATTTACTAAATTAAGTATTGTGTGAAATATTGTAATGTGACTTGCCTAGTATAACATAAGTGGAAAAGGCCAATAAATAATTTCATTTCATTTCATTTCATATTACTTATATTTATTTCATTCATAAAGGAAGATTACGTCAATGGTAATGTCATAAATTCTTTTAAAAAGTAAAATGGGGACGCCACAGAGAAACACTTTAGTGTCTTTTTTAATTCAATGGCATGTAGCTTACCTTCAGTAATTTGTCCTTTATCGGCGATCGATATTAAGCTAGAGGATCTCTCGTCTTCTATTACAATAATACATTCTGAATCTGTAACGGATAGAAAATTACTTATTTTTATAAGTGTTTAACCACACTCAGGTATTGTTAGGTTTGTGTATGAAGGCATACACAATGACCTCGATTCGGACAGACTTAACTTACTAAACTAACCTAATTTGACAGTTCTAAAATTGTCGCCTCTCTTTTTGTTTCTGAAAGTGTGAAAAGGATGGATATAATTTTAAGAAGTTTTAGTTAGTGTGACTGGCCGAATTGGCTTCATTGTAAGTATGGCCGAGTGTTAGGTTTTATAAATGTGTTATCAATTTTAGAGTAGAATACGAGTATGGTTTATTTGTGACAAAACAACCAAACAACTTTGAACGAAAATATAAATTTTAATTTGCATGAATCGCAATTGACAGCATTTGTAATTTTTGACCCCCATAAAATACATAAAGAATAACGTACTCCTATTTTTTTTTATTCAAAATGTAATAATTGTGTATTTAGAGATTTTTGATGATATAAGAAAGGTTTAGCATAATGTTATTCTAGTCAAAAAGCTCGTAAAAAAATTATGTCATTAATTATCTGTATCTTTGTTAGTATTGGTATGGTTCACAGACGACAGATACAGTAATATATTTTATTGGTGGCATCTGACGGTCTTAACATAAATACGAGAATTTTAGCATATTTTTTTTAAATAACTCTTAAGAAAGTGAATTTAAAAATCTGTTTTTTTTAGTATGTACTCTTCATTATCTCGAAATGGTTTTCAAATTTCCATCACTTTGCAAAAATGAAATGTTGTGAATTGTCTGTCTGTTTGTACGAGCTAATTTGAGAAACGACTTTACGACGTTATCATTATTTATAAGGTGCAGGCATACCTGATATAATACGACGTTTTTCAACACACTTGCGAGTAAAAAAAGTGTAATTAATAAAACAGTAAACGATAAAAGAGTTATGAAATTTCGAGGATATTTTCCCAAGCGAGAATTTTTTTTATACATCAGTCAACAGCACGCAGCACGCAAGCATATTAAAGAAGGCGCGATCGAAAGAGTTCTGTTACCAATCTTAAGAATAAATCAATCCTATGTTTTTGTATTTCTTACTTTAAGTTTAAACCTAATTAGTTAAAATGTGTTAGTGTAGTTTATTAAAAAAACCCAAATTATTTTCTCCAGTATTAACTAAGTGCAATTTATTTCTCAAAAATTTTCAACTTTTTTTATCTGCTCAAAACTCATTAGTGCTAGTTGTAGTTGAAAATCATTCATTTGCAAAAAAAACGATAACTGTGCAATAATGTTAAAGTAAAAAGGCTAGTGTGCGTAATGAGATGCATGACGTCACTAAAATCGATACAACAAGAAGCCTGTTACGAGGAAATGTGTCAAAAAATAAATTATAGAAAAACGGCTAGTGTAAGTAAAGATATTCCCTGTCTTCCGAACTAGTCGAGACTGTATCTCTGAACATAGACAGAGACAATTCAATTAACAGACTTATGTTACTAACCTTCCATCACAATGTCTGTGTCAATCTTGTGCTCGTTAACTCCATCTTTTATTGTATCATCTGTAAATAATAAAAATTATATTAAAAAAACTAACTGACCCAGCGAACTTCGTACCGCCTAACAGTTATGTATGCTTCTCAAAAACATTTCAAAATTAAAAGCAGCTAAATCAGCCCAGCCGTTCTAGAGTTTTAACGAGACAAATGAACAGCAATTGATTTCTATATAGATAGGTAAGTAAATGAAAAAATTAAAAACGGCCCGACATGCCAAATAAGAAAAAATAATACGACATTTTGAGATGGCATCCATCTTGGATTTGAAATTCATCATAAGTGTCGACTTTTAATACATACCTACCTACTGAATAAACTTGACTAGTAATTAACTAAACTATCATTAATCAATCCCTTTCATAACACATTGAGGGAGTTGTGAAAAACTATGTAATCCGCCATTTTGTGGTGGCGGCCATCTTGGACTGATTTTCATGAAACATAACTAAAAACACTCCGACTAATTCACCTTTCAAACAAAAATAAACACACACAGGCAGACACAGACACGTCACAATTATAACACCCGCTAGTAGTTGCGTCGGGGGTTCAAAACGGGGTGCAACTGACCTTCCATTACAACATCAGCGTCACTATTGTGATCCTCTTTGATTCGATCTTGTATTTTATTATCTGCAAATAATAAAAATATGATAATACAAACCATCTTATATATAAAAATCTATTGATGTTCGTTTGTCTCGCAAAAAATCGAGAACGGCTGGACCGATTTAGCTGATTGTGGTCTTGAAATGTTTGTCGTACTCCAGGGAAGGTTTAAATGGGGAGAAACCTGAATAACTGTTGGGCGGCACGAAGTTCACCGGGTCAGCTAGTTTAAAATAAAAATTAAAAAAAAGCAAATATTAAGCAACTACTTTAAAAAAAAAGTAATTACCAACTTCCTGACGGCAGACGCCGATACAACTTACTCGGTTATTTCGTTTTGAACAACAATCAAACCTCGTAACTGAAAATAACACGCACCTGGTAGATGTTTATACATAGGCATGGTCTCGGCACGAACAGTTGCATCCTCGTTGTGTATCAGAGAACCTTCAGTATTCATTTCTTCTTTACATATATTGACTTCATCACATCCTTCGTTACAGGAATCAGTTTCTTCTGAAACACACACAAAAACCTATTAACACATGGACCTATTTTGTGTATTAAGAAATAAACAAATTAAATTTTATTACATAAAAGAGAAAGAAAGAAAGAATTTATTTGTACCAAAAAACTACTAGCAGTGACAGAGTAAAAAAAAAATGTAAGTTTCTTGTCACAAACCGGCTCCAACTCAGCATAATGCTGGTTGTAAACAACCAGCGCTGGTCTTCCGTTGGTGCCGGCAGGTGAAGAGAGATTTATTGTTCAGATTATTATTTTCGGCCGCCGCCGGGGGAAGGAGGGGGGGGGGGCGCTATCGGCTAACTTCTCGCTATCGGTATTGCTTTCAGTATTGCTATTAGTCTTGAAAGCAAGACCCTGGTATTGCTATCAGCAAAGCGATATCAACTTTCTAAGCAATAAGTGAACAAAACATTGCAATGACTCCATATATTTGACAGATTACTGGTAACGGCTAGCGCGATGTAAGTACCTACTACTGCTTTGAATCTAGACAACGCCATCGTCATAGCTTTGAAAGCAATACTAATAGCCGATAGCCTCCCTGGTCTAGTGGCTAGCATGTTTGCTTCGAGATAAATCGTTAATATTTAATTTCTAGATTAATTTTATTTTTTGACTTCTGTATTTCACAACATAAATATCGGAGCCAAGCTACCGGTGGTAGGGACTACAAAGAGAGGAATCTCCTGACAATACGACCCTCTGTATCCGACCCTTGATCCAACGTACTACACTAGTAGTGTGAGTGAATGAATTAATGAATGAATATAGCTCTATTGCACACCTGACAAAAATAAAATATACAGCAAGGCAATCTATATAATGGTAGGCCTTATCGCCTAAAGCAATTTCTTCCAGGCAACGTTTGGATGGAGAGATCTAATATTATAAAAAAAACTTATACCTATATAAAAAAGAGTAACCATACATTAAACAAAACTTTGAAAATAAGCTATAAGATAGTAGTGTATATTAACCATGTTGAGGGCCACGCTTGTCTCGGCAGACAACTTGTAACAGTCTGGCTTCACTCTCTATAATATTGGCTCTAAATGTTTTGACATCTTGTAGAAAATCGACACAAACAGGGCACATGTACCGCGACATTCTATCGTCTTCTGACACCTGAAAATAAAATTTCAATTCATACATATTTTAGACGAGGGACTGATATAGGTTTAGATTTTTGACTATATTATGCCATAGTAACATAATTGTAAGCGTTATCTTAATATATATAAATCTCGTGTCACAATGTTTGTCCTCAATGGACTCCTAAACCACTTAACCGATTATAATAAAATTCGCACACCATGTGCAGTTCGATCCAACTTGAGAGATAGGATAGTTTAAATCTCAAATTATAGTCGCAATTTTAATTTATTGCTAATTATTTGTCTGTTATTATTTGACAGTCACAATTATCTGTTAACTCCAAATGATTCTAACAGATGTCGATACCTTTCGACTGGGTTGAGTAAGTAATCAATAGATGGCGCTGCTATGGTAAATCTACGAACGTGTCATATAAGCTACATTTTAACAGCATAATTACCACGTGTTGTTGACGCTATAAAATAGCCACAGCAACGCGTGGCCGGGTCAGCTAGTTATTATATAATTTTATTTTTGACATGTTTGATTTAATTAATAATGAGATTATTAATACAAAATATATTATACATAGTATATACATACATAGTGAAACTGTTATGTTTTAGTACCTACGTTCGTTGATGCAAATAAATAGATACGCATAACTGTAATTATATTTATATATATATAACTAGCTGTGCCCCGCGGTTTCACCCGCGTAGTTCCCCATTGGATTGTCGAGATAATGGGGGAACTACTTGTTTGAAGTCGGTTAAAAAGTATCCTATGTCCTTTCCTGGGGTCCAATCTACCTGTGCACCAAATTTCATCCAGATCGGTTTAGTGGTTTTGGCATGAAAGCGAAACAGACAGACAGACAGAGTTACTTTCGCATTTATAATATTATTATATTATATAGTTAGGATTAGCTGTGCCCCGCAATGTTACTCGAGGGAATTTGATAATCCCACGGAAACACTGCATTTTTCAGGATGAAAAGTATCCTATGTGTTAATCCAGTGCATAAGCTATCTTGGTGCCAAACTTGATCCAAATACGTTTAGCAGTTCTTGCGTGAAAGATACACACATACATTCTTAGAAACTTTCGCGTTTACAATATTATATATAGATAAATGTATACTCACTATTAAATTCAAATTCTCCTTGATCACTTCAATGTCAATTTCTCTAAAGCCATCATCAGTTTCTGTACACTCAGCCAAGCAGCATCGACAGACTCTACCCAAATCATCTTCGCAATCCTTTTCCAATAACATCCCTTTAGTTAGGGATCTAACTTCTTCACTGCATTTAATTTTGCTATCATTAATTCCCAATTGCTCGTCAGTACCTGCTTTTGTGTCTAGATATGAATGTTCTATGATTTTGTCTGGTATCTCACTATAGTCAGGTAAGTCAGTATGATTTGTAATCACATTTTTCGTTTCTTCAGATAATTGGATTAGGTTTGGAATAATATTTCTTACAGCTAGTAAAGGTTTAGTCTCATCGATGATTTCTTCTTCGAATGAAAGCCTTGAGATGCTACTGTTTTTGTGCTGGTTCTGAAAGCGAAAACAAGACGTAATATATTAAAAAATACGCTTAAATACTATTTTCGCTTATGGATAGAACAATCAAGAGACCTATGTGACCATTGGGATCAACCTAGAATATAAAAATCTTCCAGAGATGCCATAATTCAACTACAATTCACAGTAATTAGATATTGAAGTACTAAGACTCAATGAAGTAGGAAACTGATGCAGGTTTCATGAATACACAATATTATTTACATGTTAAGGTATTTTTGGCAGACATACACCGTCTTGGCCGAAAATAAAACGCCTTTTTGTCTAAGCAGAGAACATATATATACCTTGAAATAAACTGATAACCTTTTCTATTTTAGAAGTCGGCTTAAAGATAAATAAGACAATTAATTACCAGAGTTTTTGGGTAATCCTGGTCAGCAGTCATATCTGTATCTCGAACTATTCGATGGTCTTTTATTGTAGTCATGTTTGTATCCTGAGTCGATTTGTGATCCTGTCTTGCAGTCAGAGCCGTATCATGAGTCAATTGGTGACCCTTCTCTTTAGTCACAGCAGTTTCCTCAATTGAAAGCCGATCTTTGCTTGATGTCATGACTGTCTGCTCAATAATTTCGAACTCCATCATTGTCTGGTCCGTGTTCTTTTTGCTATAAATTTTTACCATTATGTTTGGGTCACAATTTTTCTGATGGCCGTTTTCTGCATTTTCAGTGTACATATTCAAGCTGCCATTTATTCTAACATCTTCTGTTGGATCAATGTCGTCGTATGTAATAGCTATACGTTCCAAACTGGTAAAGTCTGCTGGTAAAGATGAGCCCGCTGAATTTGCCCCATTTAAACAAGCAACTGTAGTTCTTGTACTGGAGCCTTTGATTAAGTTTTGACAATCTGCAATTGTGACTTGCATAGGTTTTAATTTGCATTTTGGTTTTTCCTGGCTTAGAAACTTATGAGGTAACACTCCATTTTTTAGTTTTACTGGGCCACCATGTAAAACATACCTTACATAATTGTCCACATCATCTTCAAGCTGAAAAATAAGAGCTATGATGTATGGAAAGCAACTATCTAAAGATTTATTCAGTTTGATAACAGTAAACAATACAACTTTCAGGACAAAACCAAAAAGACTGGGGGTAATTTGAACGAATATGAAGAGTAATCTCTTCATATTATTACACTTTCAAACTAAACTTATAAAACATGATAAAATGTTAACTAAAACTTACACTATACAATGTTATAATCTATATGTACAAAAGCAATACTCAATAATTAAAACTAACTTAAATCTAAACCACTGCCTGTTGGTAGAGTACCCAAGATGCTGGCCCCAATTGCCTCGTTGAATGGCAATACTAATGCGCTGACCCAGGTAAAGACCAATATTTTGGTCTCGAGTAGCATCAACCAGATGCTTTGTTAGGTTGTTGAAAAATATTATTGCTCCCGGTCCCCAAGACCCAAGAGTTTCAACCCCAAAAGGCTCAAACATATTAGCGCTATATAAATTACTATATTTGCGACTTTTGAGGCCTTCAGCTGACTCTGCCGCCGCACCAGCCTTGTTCCTAGTCACGGGAAGATGAGACGGTGGAAGTGTCGACGCAAGTAGCGACCCACACTAAAGGCCATGCCATCTTCCAATTTTGACTCTTCTAACTAATCACTCGTCAAAAATCCCTGGTCGCTATATAACCTGCCCTGCGAATGCGCTGGACCCTTATTCACTATGAACATTGCAACATCTAAAGCGGCCGCGTTATTTTAAACACGTAGAATTCACGTGGAATGTTATTCACTGAGCTAATGTCAAATTGTATATTGTGCTATTGCAAGGAACACACTCGTTATGCATCATCAGAATAATATATTGCACATTAAACAAGTCACGCGTTTTCAGCAAGGAATCTGGCTGTTTATTACAAAATAAGGGCCCTGGATGCCCAGAAATAACTGTAGAGTTAAAACTATAGTGTTTTCTATTTATATATCTAGAGACAGATTTAGTTTATATGAAACTAGATGATTATTTTCATTTGTAATGTACTATAACCATGGTAGAATTGCTTACATTAAAAGAGCAAACCAAGTCTACTCTTAGCATGTTTAAATCAGAATAAGGCAGCTTAAAGCATAATTGGCCTATGCTCTTTAATGGTGATACTAAGATAATTAATTAACAACATGTAATGTGTGTTTCACAAAAAAAATTGTTACATAAAATGAAAATGTGTGTAAATTAAGTGAATACAATATTAATACTAAAATTATGTCACAATAACGATTTAAGTCAATCTTATTACTTTTACAAAGCATTTCAAGCTTTCCGCCTTTTTTGAAATAAAGATAAGAGGTTAAAATTTTTAAATAACAATTCCGCATTCTTACTTTTAGAGGAAGTTTAAAACCCCGTTTCCTAAATAAATCAATTGGATTTGAGCTATTCTTCCTCTATTGAGTTGGACAGTGTAACTGGAGTTTTTAACTGACATGCCGCAATTATTTAATGATTTCAAAATTAACATTGACGATACTTACATTGAAGTGATCTTCGCAACAGTAAGCTTGTTTTTTCGGGCGCATTTTAGGTATTTTCATAGCAGTAGACCATTTTCTTCTAATTTTTGAAACTAGAGGTACCCAAAAAAATAGCTTTTTGGGTGACTTTGTGTTGTTATTTGAACAATCAGGCACTATACAACGCTTATACTTCATACTCGTTTGTACTAAATTTTGGTTTTACTATATTTCACACAGCAAAATGTTTTTGGGAAATAAAACATATTTTACTTACGATTTACATAGAGAATTCATATTCTTTGATTTACATACATACCACGAATTTGTAAACAAAAATCAATATAAGAAATGACAGTGATAACACAAAAATAATAGTTCAAAATACTTATTTTTAAAAGTTGACGTCATACAATCAATACATTTACCAGCGTTAGATATGCGTTATGCCTTGTTCCTCGCACACTCTACTCTGGATGCAGCTTATATCTGCGTAGGTATTTTTAACATGCGTTCGAGATCGCGGCAATGTCACAACAGTTATATCGCTTTTTTTGTCAAAGTGTTTAGCAGTGTTTACACTTTTAGGATTTTGCTCTTTTTCAGAACGAAACTATATTTCATGTACCTACGACATAATTTTTTCTATTGCAACAGGGATTTTGGAATTTTTAGGGATAAATACTTAATCCCTGTTGGAGTGTAAAAAATAATTTGTTTTCATTTGCACGATAAACTTTTTGATTTGATAAAATATGTATATTAAATCCTAAGATAGCAATCTTGAAAAGCCGTATTTGACCATTATGGGTTATTAGCTGCAAAATGTTACGTGCAAAAAGCTGACAACGAATAGAAAAGTTAGACTCTAATCAATCAATCAAGTATTTATATAAATCTTACAAAAAAAAAATATCCGTGTTATCATGTTCAATTTAGATAGTCTCCGTAATATTTTTAAGGAACATAATTTTTTAATATTAACCTGTTTATACATATATGAATATGCCTCTTTGTAAAAAATAATCGCACTTCTTTAACTCATCAAGCCGAGTTGACATATTGCGACCAAAATATAAAAACAACATTTTAGTTCCTCGAGCAAATAACACTTTATATAGGTAATAAAAACTCATACTATAAAGCAATTAAATTTTTTAATAAATTACCGACTGATCTTAAACAACTTTCTGGTGTCAAGTTTAATAAGCATCTTAAAAAATGGTTTCTCTCTAAATGTTTCTACGACATGAAAAAGTTCTATAACGATGGCAATGATGAGTTGCTTTACATTTTGATAACGTTTATTATTAAGTAGGATATTTACTTGGTAAGGTTTAATAAACAACTGTAGTTAATGTAGTAATAAGTACCTAATTGTTTGTTGCATACGTAAGTCCATTAAATAGTTCTTAATTTTGTAATTAATAATTATTTAGTTGTGGTTTTAAGTCATTAGGTAAGCTTGTAGTTATTATAACTAAGTATAACTTGTACCTATATGTATATAGTTATACTAGCTGACCCGGCCACGCGTTGCTGTGGCTATTTTATAGCGTCAACAACACGTGGTAATTATGCTGTTAAAATGTAGCTTATATGACACGTTCGTAGATTTACCATAGCAGCGCCATCTATTGATTACTTACTCAACCCAGTCGAAAGGTATCGACATCTGTTAGAATCATTTGGAGTTAACAGATAATTGTGACTGTCAAATAATAACAGACAAATAATTAGCAATAAATTAAAATTGCGACTATAATTTGAGATTTAAACTATCCTATCTCTCAAGTTGGATCGAACTGCACATGGTGTGCGAATTTTATTATAATCGGTTAAGTGGTTTAGGAGTCCATTGAGGACAAACATTGTGACACAAGATTTATATATATTAAGATATTGCACACCCGATGTGGGTCGACTGTTGATACTTTTCTTATATTGTGAACATCTTTGTTAACACAGTATGGCAATAAAACAAATTCTGATACTTAAATTTGATACAATATATGGAGCAAAGCCTCTGGTTCCCGCACTAGTCGAAAGCCTGTGTTGCAGAAACCAGCGTCTTCTCACAATATGTGTAATATTTGAACAAATATAGAAATAATAAAGTTTTAGCTAGGTACAAACTTAAATAAACACAAAAGCTTACAATGATTTACTTATAATACAATAAATTAATTGTCTATAAATAAAAAAAAGATTTACTAAATGCTAGGCAAAATACTAATAGAACCAAATTATTTTGGAGTTGACGGTGAATAAGAAATAGGTAATACCAAATAAATAATAATACCAGCTAAACTTTACTGCAACAAGGTGTATTTAATGAACAACGTGGTAACTTTTCATATGAAAACATTGTAGAAGGTAGTGATGTCTCTATCACCCTGTTTAAAGACGGTACCGTCTTTAAACACAAGTAGAATGATTGTTCAGTATCCTGGGTGTGTATTCTGCAAACTTATCTCGATTGAGTGATCGCTAAATTTCCGGTGAGTTCCATACTTCTCAGCGCGGATTCAGTGCTCTCGCAAACGAGATACGGTTACAGAATCGCCCTGTTGAAAATGTTAAAACTGTCTAAAAAAACAGGCTGCATAATGAAACTCTCAACGGAGCACTTCACACTAAGTTAGGAATGTTACCTCACAATTGCTCAGTTTTGGAGCAACTATAGGTAAACCGTTTATCTTAGTCCTCGCCTGCGCGGTACAGAGGCGCGGGGGTATGACGACAAAGGGGACTGAGAGAGGTGCGGGTGGCGGGAGCGAGGATACACACGAGAAGAAATGCGCCAAGATAGTTCCCAAGATATGTGACGTCATAGTGGTTAGCTGTGATGAAATAGTGATTAAATTAAAATTTGATTTGATGAAGATACATTATTTGTATGAACTAACATGTATAAGCTAATAGGTAAGGAAATAAAATATTTAGTAATAAAGTATTATACTATTTATTACATATAAAAATTATAAATCAGTCACTAATGTCCATATCAATATCGGTGGAACTTGATTCTTCACTTCCGGAGCAGCTATCATCGGAATCATCAGAGTCGTCCTGAGTGTTAATAATAAAATCAACAGCATCATCCCAAATTCCATCATGTTTGCAGTACTCGTCATCTATTTTAATTACATGGTTAACACAATGCTCCCACTTCTCTACGGAATATTCAGCAAATAATCCCTGTAATTTACTTTTTTTGGATCAAATTAGAGTCAATACTTTTTTGTGATAATTGTCCCTTAATATCACCCCAAACCAACTCAATAGGGTTCAGGTCTGGATGGAGGCAAACGCAACACTTCATGTCCGTTTCTTTTCAATAACTCGTCAATTTTGTAAATATCTTCAGTTTCTGTCTTTTTAATCAATTTTAATAAGTCGTCCTTTCTAAGCTTATCATCATAAGCCACATCACGTCGTCGCAACCACGATTGCATAACTGCCTTGGTAGAAGCCATTGTCGGCTTTTTTTCTTCTCGAACCGAATGGTAAGCTGCGTTATCCATCACGATGATAGAATTTGGTGGTATATTAGGCATCAGCTTTTCATTTATCCATTTACTGAAATTCACGAAATTCATAGAATCGTGATAATCCCCTGTTTTACATTTGTATTTAAATGTAACAAGTGCTCCGTCTACAAATCCAGTTTGACCTCCACAATGTACGATGATCAAACGTTCCCCTTTACCAATATGAGATACTCGTAGTACGCCACGTACGTGCTTGGATTGGCAGCATTTTGAAACGTTATGAGATGCATTTACATAAGTTTCGTCAAGATACTCGTATAAAATATGTCTTCCTTCTTTACGAAATTTTTTAATAGTCCTTAGGTATTTATTTCCACCTCCACGATGTTATATTTGGCTGTTCAATAAGTAGTTTCCTTTTAGAACCACATTTCTTAAATTTAAAACCAAGGTCATGTAACAACAGCCTTAAATATTCCCTTCCGCAGTGCAATATATTCTCTTCTCTAAGTTCAGCGTTCAAAGTTTTCAGGTATTTTTTTATCAATTGTATAAAACTATGTGACTTTTCTTCTAACCAATTCTTTTTGTAAAATCGTCTACTTTCACTCTTTTTATGCGAAATTGTTTTGATTTTTTCGGTGATTTGAATATTTCGTTGTCATTCAATAATTTCCCTTGTATAATAATTCTAGATAGTCTTTTCCGAAAGTCCAATAACTTCTGCTACGGTTTTGTTTAAATTTATGTCTTGTTGATATTCAATAGAATTTGGGTCCAGTTTCTTTTTTCTAAAATATTCGTATACGTTAAAGGCCATTTGCTTGCACTGACTATTAACTTTATAAAATATCTTTCGATTTATCTTGAGACTGTAATGTCATGTGTTTCTCTCACGAAGCGTCCACAACAATTAACACGTGCGATCGCTGCCCGCGTAGCGATCAAAATGAGATACGTAGTATCTTCTTATTAGTTTGTGAAAATGAGCTATAATAAAAATGCGCCCACCGCCCGCACCTCTCTCAGTCCCCTTTGTCGTCATACCCCCGCGCCTCTATACCGCGCAAGCGAGGACTTAGATAAATGGTTTACCTAATAGAGCTATGTTCAGTGACGCGAAAAGGTACAAAAGAAATGATTCGGCTTCTGACTCTTTTAAATAACGCAGATATATTTGACTTCTGGTATTAAAATATGTAAAAAGTTTTTATAATTATATAGTATTTAATGCGCCAATAATTTAAGGCGCATTAAAAAAAACAACAGGGATTTTTAGGGATAATTTCTAAGGAATTTAGGACAAAACCTAAATCTGAATTGGAAACACTGGTGTTTAGTTTAAGTATACACTCCTAGTACCTGAATTGTTATGAAAATGTAAATAAAATAGTATTTCACATAATCTAAACAGTTGGCCAGGACGGTGGTCCAGAATGGCTTATTTTGAAGTGCTTAAGTAAAATATGTAAAGCTAATGTTTTTCTGCTTATCTCGTTCGTATGGTTTGCCACGGTCCTAACGTGAAATAATATTTGACAAAATGGCGTACGTTAAGGAGTGACCTGGAGAAATAAAATAGGAAATAACTTGTGTAACATGTCAATAGGCATTACATTCAGTCATATAAATTAAATTCTATCACAATTACAACAAAATACAATTAGGTAGGTAGTTAAATTTAGGGAGCACGAAACTTTCTTTTTAAAAACTAAATTAAAATACTTATAGCCGATACTGAGGCTTTAATAATAACTTAAAATACGTTTAGCCGATATGGAGGCTCTAGGACTAATTAAACTACGTGTAGCCGATTTGAAGGCTCTAAAACTAATCATTTACACAAAGGATTATATTCTTAACATTAACTTACATACTACTCGGTGGTCCGATAAGAGACACCTTAGTCAGCTTTCCACAGAAGTGTAAGTACTGCTGAGTAAGCCGTCTCTACATCAGAGCAGAAGGGCGAGGGGGATGCATAACTCCTCCCTCCCTAAGTGAGAAATTATCGGAATGTGCGATTTGAGGACCTTTCCGATAATTTCGTAAAAATGGAATTATTTTAAAATTTAAAACATACATAAAAATTAAAGATAAGCTTAATACTACGAGGCCTAACGCGGAGTAAACTAAAACACTGATGCTAGAGTCTTTTTCTCTTTTAGCAACACTATCAAACTCTTCACTATTTTTTAGCGCAAACGCCAAATACTTCACGTCGTCCAGACTGATCTCGTGCATGTTAAGTGCGCGTGCACTGGATAGGCTCGCGTTCGTATGGAGTGGCGGCAGGATGACCACAGCATGCGGTGTCACGATATCCATCTCCGTGTAGACGTGATGGTGCCGGATCTTGAGATCGTGGATCTCGACGTCACAGGGTTCGTCTAACGTGATGACGTAAGTTCCAAATACTGGATATTTAAACATTTCGTCACCACATCGTTTTGTCAGCATCGTATGAAATCTTGTAAAAAGTATCCAATTTTCATCGTCAATTTTCTGCAGTTTTACGTTTTCTACGTAAACAGGATACTGCTTGCAGCAGGTGAGATTGTTGTCGTATTTGAGAAGTTGTTCCTCGCAGGTTGGCCCGCTGTACAGGGCTCTGTTGTCATCGTTACAGAGGTGATGGTCTCCGGCGGCGATAGAGCGGCACGGCCCTAAGATCGGTAAGTACTTCATTCCTTTCGCCAATAGGTAAGGGTATTTAGGAAAGATGGCCAGGGTTTGGTTTTCAGGTTCAAGGAAAATAGGTAAAGTGTACATTTTTATGTAGTTATAAGTATAATTATCGGTTAGTGGAATTTCCATAATAAACGTAATCTGGTTTCTTTTTATATATGATTTAACAGAAATAGTCTCTTCGATTTTTACTAAATTTAATTCATTAGGTTCGTATACTAAGTTACCAGATTTAGATATTAATTTCAAATGATGTAATAGCTCGGTAGAGTTAACAACAGACTGGTGTAATACTGAGCTTTTACTTAGGGCTAATGCGGTTTCAATTTCACTTAATTTAATAAATATTGTACGGAAATTACTTATGAATAGGCTATACAACCCTAGAATGTAGGCAGATACGGCTACATCGTTTTCTTTACTAATTGTCTCCTTGAGGGACTTTTCGACTTGTTTGAGGCGAGTGTCCATGGTAAGCGAATTTTGATGAATCAGTTCAGTAATATTAACAAAGCTATCCAGCATTTTGGAGATAACGGTAATTTTCTTTGATATGATTACTTGATCGTGAAAAATCTCTGTAGTTAATTTGTCATATTTAAGTGCGTCATCATTGTCTAGATTTCCTGTTACAATTTTTATAATAGAGCCTAATGGGTTGAGAATACCACGTTTATAACGTTGGGGAATTAATTGTCGGTATTTATCTACAGTTATATCGCGCAAATGCCCTGCATGCATTAACATTCCAATAAATTCATGAGGAAACGTTTTATTGTTGGCAATCAATTTCTCGAATTCGGCAAATTGTGAAATTACAAAATTTAAGTCTCCATAAACATTATCCAAATTTATGGTTTTTATAATTGTCCAATTATCTATTTGCATGTATGCTTGGCCTTGTTTTACTGGCCTTGTTTCACTTAAAGGAAACCCAGGAGTCCTGGGTTTCCTTTAAGTGATTGCAGATGAAGAGCAACTGCTGGTGTCGCTAGCGTCAGGACGCACCACCTGTGGAGGGAGTTTTATATTTTTAATTGGGGCCTTTGTATTGCCTTTTTCTGTTTCTGCCTTAATGGGGGCAACATTCCGATCAATTTTACCTACTACTTTTGCTTTCTTATATCTAGGTTTATCCTTACTCTTTCTTTTATTTATATCTTTCACGTAAACTGTATCTCCTTGTTTAACTTTAATGTCGATCTCTCCACCTCGTTTTTCCTTAACTTTTTCTTTGCCTTCGACTAATCTTTTTGCCATATATTTGTATAAAAATTTAGTGCGCTTTGCGTGATCTTTTACTAGTTGCTGTGTAAATGCTTTCTCAAACTCTATTCCAAAAGGGTTGTCTGTATCTGTATGCCCAAAAACAACTTCAAATGGTGAAAGGCCTGTTGCTGTGTGTATGGTATGATTGTATGCCATAACTGAGTAGGTACATCATAATAGATGCGGCATCTGTGCATTTGTGTTCATTTTTTCCTAGTCTATATATCTCGATAATGGTGGAATGGAATCGCTCAATGAGTCCCATAGAATTTGGGTTATTTACTGTACCTATGTGACGTTCGATTTTGTGAAGGCTAAGGAATTCTTTCATTAATTCGTTGTTGAATTCCATGCCGGGGTCAGAACATATTTTTTTTGGAATTCCGTAAAATGAAAAGTATTTCATTAAGGCTCTCACAACTTCCGGTGTTGATTTGTTAGGTATTTCGATGGCCTGTCCTAACTTACTGAATGCATCGATAAGGGTCAAGTAGTATTTGCCTTCAATAGAAAACAAATCAATAAATACTTCTTGAAACGGTGCATCCTGTGTCTATGTTAATTGTAGGTTTAATAGGTTTCCTGTCATATTTCATTTTCCTACATGCTTCACAAGCGTTGATTATTGCTGCTACTGTTTCTTCCATTTTATCCCAACAATAGCTTCTACGCAGTCTGACTAGCGATTCTTTGATACCGCGGTGACATGTCTTTCCTTCATGGTATTTTAAAACTATCGCTTTCTGTTCGTTTTCATCTTGTACATACACTACTCGTTCTGTGCATTCGTGTAGGTTGATCATGTCTTTTTTAAATAGGGCGATAACTATGTTGCTAAATTGTCGGCGATGTTCATGTTCTTCAAAGTATATGAAATATTTAATTTTGGGTCTTATGTACTCTTTGAGGAATGTTTTTACTAGTTCCGTGTTATTTGTTGGTAAGAAAACTTCTAAAATTTTGTGTTTTCCGTGGGAGATGTCTTTAACGTGTAATTCATTTTTTAACCATGAGAACACTAAAATTTGATTAGGCTTGGTATCAATAGCTTCTTGCAGGATTGGTATTCCGGTTGATTCTAAATCTGCTGCTGAATGAATAGTCTGTGACTTACTACTCTCAGATGCTGATAGTATTACTGGTTGTTCTATAGGAAGCATAGGAAACAGTTCAGTAGTATCTGATGAATCTGATATGCTTATAGTTCCGCTTGTGTCTGAAATGGTAATGGTTGATGAATCTTTTCTTTCAGGTTTATTTCCAGATAATTTCATGATATCCTGTACTACTTTGTCCATTTCTCGCTTTAGTTTTCGTTCTTTTCTATTGTGATTTACAGCCATTGAGTTTCCTTCATCATCCGAATTTAAGGCATTTACCTTAATTCTGCTCAAGGCGTCGGCGTTGGTATTTTGTTTACCGTTTTTATATATTATTGTGTAGTCGAAGTCTTGAAGTCGCAGTCTCCAGCGCGTAAGCTTACTATTTGGATCTTTTAAGGAGTCTAACCATGCTAATGGCCGATGGTCAGTATATATAAAGAATTTTCTTCCATATAAGTATGGGCGGAAGTGTTTTGTAGCCCAGATGATAGCGAGTAACTCTCGTTCTATTGTGCTGTACCGAGTCTCTGTTTCGCTCAAGGTACGGCTAGCGTAAGCTACTGGTTTGTCACTACCAACTTGTCCTTGGGAAAGGACTGCTCCTAGAGCTACGTTTGAAGCGTCAGTTGTCAAAATAAATGGTTTGTCATAGTCAGGGTATTGTAGTAATGGTGCATGAGTCAGAAGTTCCTTGCATCTATTAAATGCGTCTATATATTTTCGGTCAATAATAATTTTGTTTCGTTTCTTTAAACAGGCTGTCAGTGGTTGAGTCACTTTAGAAAAGTCAGGTATGAAGCGTCGGTAATAACCAACGAGTCCAAGGAAACTTTTGATTTCCGTCGTAGTCGATTTTGATTTTTGTTGTCCAGTCGCGTCGAATTGGGAAATTAATCACGGCTTTAATTTTGTCATTATTAGGTCTCAGTCCGTCTTTCGTAATCGTGTGGCCAAGGCACAAAACTTCCTTGCGTAAAAATTCAGATTTGTCAAGTTGTACCTTAAGATTTGTCTGTCTAAGTCTGTCAAAAACTAGGCGTAGTTTTTGGATATGTTCTTCGAGGCTCGATGAGTAGATGATGACGTAATCGAGATACACCATACAGTGTAGTCCTTGTAGTCCTCGGAGGACATTGTCCATAGTGCGCTGAAAAGTGGCGGGCGCTGTCTTTAAACCGAACGGCATTCTCAAAAACTCAAAGTGTCCGTTCTGTGTACTAAAAGCGGTCTTCTGTCTGTCTTGTTCTTCTACTTCAATTTGGTGGTATCCGCTAGCTAAGTCAATAGTACTGAAGTAAACGCTTTTACCTAGTTTGTCAAATAAGTCATTTATATTCGGTAGGGGATATTTGTCGTCAATAGTAATGTCGTTAAGTCGTCTGTAGTCAATGACCATTCGAAATTTTTGTTGTCCAGTCGCGTCAATTTTCTTCGGAACTAAATGTACCGGAGCATTCCACGGAGAATGAGATTCTTTAACAATATTGTCATTAAACATTTTTTCTACTTGACGATTTATTTCTTCTGCTTGAGTCGGGGCCTGTCGGTATGGTTTTACGTAAATAGGATCTTCGTTTTTGGTACGTATTTTATGTTTTACCTGATTTGTAAAAGTCAAAGGTAGTTGGTCACAGTGAAAAATGTCTTTATATTCATTGCACAGTTTTGTAATTTTTTCATATTCTTCGGCATTAGTATGGTCTAGTCTCAGTTTTTGTAGGTTTTCATCAAGTATTCTATCTGTCTGTATACTATTCACATTTGTAGAAAAATTAAGGTTGCACTCTAAGTCTAAATGTTTTGATACTTGCATGGGTCGTTTTATCGTCAGAGTCATTTGTGTGTCGGTAGCATTTTGGATAATTGTTGATGCATATCCATTCACACAGTTAACCAATGCACTTGGCATTCGTACGCCAGGGCTAAACTCTTTATAGTCAAGTATAGCTTCACCTGAATGTTGGTCTATCGGAAGCTTTACTCTTTGTTCAGATCGTGGCTGTAGTTCAATTACGTAGTTCAAATTCGTATTTATAATAGGTATGCAAGTCGTCTTTGTTTTCAGAGTCGAATGTTTAAGGTCAATTACGGCGTCGAGTTGTCTTAATAAGTCGTTGCCAATTAGGCCGTCGTATCGTGAGTCTACGTCATACAAATAAAATTTGTGGAAATCGTCACTTTGAAAAGATGGTAAAAGTGGTATAGTTATGGCTTCGCTATGTCTACTAGAAGCATGCGTACTAACTATTTCGAAAGGCTCGTAACGAATATGGTTGTAAAAATATTCGTACGCTTTTCGTGGGCTCAAGAATGATCTTGTGCTGCCAGTATCGATCATCATTTTCGCGTCTATTTCAGGCAAATAAATGTGTGGTAATTTAAGTGTAGGGTCACAATTTAATTCTATGATTTCTTGTCTGTCGGGGCAGCTATACAAAAATTTGGGTCTAATTGCTCTTGCGGTGAGTCAGTATGTTCATACGTCGTTTCGTCATGGTACATGTCAGTTTGGTCGTATTCGTATGTTTCATAGTCTTGGTTTAAGTCTTGTTCGTAATTATAGTCAAAGTAGTCTGGTTCGTCATACAATTCGTTGAGCTTAAATCCTTCGCGAGGCACGGGTCGAGCTGTCCGCATAGTTACGTCGGACTCTTGTAACCGTGGCTCTTGAATTTGGGGTGGTTTATACCCAAACTGTTGGGGTCGCATCCCTACGTTAGGGGATGGTTTAAAGCCTGGATGTTGTGGCTGATTATTTCCTAACTGTGGGCGATATCCTAACTGAGGGCGATATCCTAATTGTGGTTTATATCCGAATTGGGGCGGAGTATATCCGACCTGCGGTGGACGGTACCCAAGCTGAGGGCGAAACCCAAAGTTTTGTCCTTGAGGCTGAGGCATCTTAAATTGTTGAGCGCTGTATATAGGCGTAGTATTTTGTGATGGATTAGGAATTCTGAATCCCGATGGTTGTGGATTCACGCCAAATTTAAAACCATTGCCTAGGTTTTGAGGCAAAATAGGTTTTGGTGCTAGGCTGTTTGATATGCCATACATACGTTTCCGCATATTATATTGTTCGTGATAGTTAACCTCTTCTAAAACGACACTCAGGGCATCCTCTAATGTCGTAGGAGATTTAAGCCTAACAATGCGCAACATTTCCTCTGGTAGGTTATAGAGAAACACGTTTAATGATGTGCTATTATATATAGTTGTTTTGGCACGTTTTAACTCGGCGTCATTTAACATGTTCACTTTAGATAACAAAACCGAACGAACGCTCTGTATCCTATTGCAAAAATCCAAATAATTTTCTCCAGATTTAATTTTCATAGATTCTAATTCAATTCCTACGCATTGCTCACTACGCGGGTCTCCGAAATGCTGTTTAAGGAGTTCTTTTAATTCACTCCAGGTCGAAATGTCCTCACGTTCTGACAATAACGAGGCGGCCTTATCGCTTAAACGGCTCGTCAAAGATTGGAAGACATAAAGGTTTTGCGCTACATTTCCTCGTTGCCTATATCTACTTATTACATACTCGCATTTCCTTATCTAAAAGTTTAATTGGGTCTTGTCCCCACCATATATAGGAACAAGAGTTAAAATTTCGCGAGTGATCAGATTAACCTGCTCTACATTCTCCATTATAATAGAGTTATAAAAATTTAGACAAGTAATATAAAAATAATTTGAATAGCAAAAGGTTTAATCAGAAAAATTGATTTTAAATTTTAAAATAATTAAGAAAAACTTGATCAATAAATCGGTTTGGAATTGTAAAATTAAATTAGACTAAAATTTAGCACAAATAAAAATATAATTAATTTTAAATTTACCTAAATTACACTTAAATCACTTATTACTAACAATTCAAATTGATTTTGAAATTTGAATTGATTAAATTACTTTTAGAAAGTAATTTATTTAATTTGTAGAGCGATTCTACGTTTACTTAACTCTATCTTAGGTTCAAGGTTCTTATCGCTACATAGGTAGTCTAAACAGAGTTCTATTTTTAGATACCCGACGTCATAAACGAGAGAAGTCTTATCGCGATAATAACAAAGTTCGTGGATAGTAAGGATTGGAAAGGATGGCGAAAAGTTTTACTCACCAACCGATCGTTGCCATACTGGGTGTCCCGTTCTAACTTATTTCTTTGGTTCGAGGATTCGCACGCGCACTCGATTCCGCGATTGGGTAAATTTCGATACCCATATACCGACGAAACTATGAAATGCACGACAGCAGCGAATCCTACCGGCTGCGCCAGTTAAATTTAGGGAGCACGAAACTTTCTTTTTAAAAACTATATTAAAATACTTATAGCCGATACTGAGGCTTTAATAATAACTTAAAATACGTTTAGCCGATATGGAGGCTCTAGAACTAATTAAACTACGTGTAGCCGATTTGAAGGCTCTAAAACTAATGAATTACACAAAGGATTATATTCTTAACATTAGCTTACATACTACTCGGTGGTCCGATAAGAGACACCTTAGTCAGCTTTCCACAGAAGTGTACCTAAGTACTGCTGAGTAAGCCGTCTCTACATCAGAGCAGAAGGGCGAGGGGGATGCATAACTAGGTACCTACATTAAGATTAATATAAATAAACACAATTTCAAGACATAAAAATAACGTTTCATTTATAAATCTACATGCAGGATCACTTACACTAACCTCTGTGTGTGACGTGTAAACTACAAGAGTACTACTGATATATTCGCAGTCGAACCTTGCTCCCCCGCACTCGCCGCACCAGCGAAGTGCCTCTCTTGCGCATTATTGTGTAGAAACAGTGTACGCGCGCTTCAGCAAACATTGCGGATGCACTGCAATAGCGAGGGAGCCCCGACAACATTCTAAACGCATTATTGTATTGGACGCGAATGGCACTGAACGATTTTTGCATGTATTCAGTCCACAGCTGCACAGTAATGTTATAATGTTACGCAATCCTAAAAGACCTTCAGATATATGACGAGAAAGAATTATAATAATAGTACTAATTTGCGTCATACTAAAGAATTTTAAATCAGTTGTAGCTCAATACAAGTAAGTAGGTATTTACAGTAACTTCATAAATCAATATTATTAGCATTAGGATGTTTTGACTTTTTATGAAATGCAAGACTATTCTTCTGCACAAAATTTGCGCGACAAAGAGAGCATACATAATCTTTGATATTCAAGTGGATTTTCATATGTACGGAGTACATTACAGCTTGTTACTATATTATTATTTTATTATATGCGACAGTACGCTTTGACGCGCCGCCACAGACACGCGGCTGAGTGAGTGAATCGCCACACATGTTTACTGTGAATTGTGTTAATAAACTTATAACTTTCAACAGCTACTATTTAATTACTAACAACTGTGCGGTCTTAACTGGGACCGTACATTTTTTGGTCCTTCGAGTTTTTTTGAATTAAGTATGTGTTTTGTGACTTAAGCTGCGAAAGCGAATCGGTACCCGGCCTCCCACAAGCGGGTCTCACTAGGATATTGAGAAGGCGCATAAGTTCGTGGCGGTTAGTCGCTGACTGCACTGAATTTATAAAGAACCTTCAAAAGTCAAGTTCTATCGTCGACTTCGGAGAACAATATGCGCTTGAAGTAGAAAGAAGCCCAAGGAAACTACTGCCTGGTCTTCGTGTCCTGAATCAACACCTACTGGAACTTACTTACTCCAACTCAACTCACGCAGTACTCTTGGTCTACTAAAACTATCTAACTTCAATTCCAACCATGGAGACACTTACCAAACAATTAAGTGTTTTTGATAGCATCAAATCTTTGTGCGTCAACTACAAAAAAGCTAGCATATCTCTAAAAACTGTGGAGTACTTAGACTCACGTCTCGCGACACTAGAGAGGCAGTGGGTAGACTTTCACGAGAAACTCAGCTACTTCACTACAAACGTATACGGATAAACTAAAAAAACTTTATGAAGCCACTAAGGAAAACATAATGGAAGTTTTAATCTCTCACCGACAGAAACAAAAGAAAGACGAAGAAGAAAAACTGCTGACTAATTTTGGAATGAAGATCATGAGGAAACTACACCACCTGATGAAAAACTAAAACTACTTATCTGTCAACAAAAATGCAACTTCAAGACTCTAGACAGAGCTATGTCTAAAATTAAACTCGAACTTTTAACTGAAAAATGGAAGATTGAAGATCACCTTTCCACCTTGAAGGGGAAATGGGAGCCTATCGACAAACTCCACTGGCAACTAGATGACGCACTGAAACATTCTAACTTGAAAATAGAGTACTGTACCAAATACGACAATATTGAACTCACATACAACAACTTAAGAAAACAACTTAACAACAAACTATGGTCGAACATTCACTACGAAAAAAAATTAACTCCGCAAATTGAATTACCAGAATTTACAGGCGATCATATCAACTGGATATCGTTCAAGGATCTATTTTTATCAACTATTCATAGCAATCCATCTATTTCCAAATCACAGAAAATGCAACACCTCAAGACGAAACTGAAAGGTGAAGCGGAACGCTTAGTGCAACATTTTACTGTTAGTTCCGAAAACTATGACTCGTACTGGGAGATACTTACCCATCGGTACGACAACCATCGCCTCCAGTTTACATCATACATGAACGCTATGCAACAACTACCCGTCATTCGAAACCCCGATACAGAAAATCTGAAGAAACTACATGACGTCATCACTGAAAGCTTAAACAAACGGACTCAGTAACATGGGAGTCGATATTACTAACTGGGGGCCAATCATCGTACATTATATGTCGCAGTAATTGGACTCTACAGTTTACAAATACTACACTAAAGAAATTCATAACAACAGGGAACTGCCCGACCTTACTGAATTTTTAACATTCCCGGAAAGCAAATTTATGGCTTTAGAAACTATAAAAAATCGGCACAATGACAATAACTACAAGCAGAAACAAATCGTTAACTTAAACTACATGCCGACAAACAAGTATCATAATACATCAAACAACTACAAGAACTACAGCGATAAGCAAAACTTTGCGAAGAAATCAACCTTGTGTCAAGGCAATAGAGACTACTCAAGTTCATTCTACACTACCTTCGGCAAATGCCCTTTTTGTAATGGTGAACATACAATACAATACAATACAATATTTCTTTATTGCACACCAAAAACAAAATAAACAATAAGATACAGGCAAGAACAAAACATCGGAACATGTACTTATGCAAAGTGCTAAATTTGTTGACATGCACATTTCGCTGCGTATTCACGCATTGGCGAAATTGAAACTCTGCAAAAACTGTTTGTACAGTCACGGTCAAGGGAACACAGTTTATAACTCGACAAAAACCACTTGTAACTCAACAAAAACATGCAAAAAATGTAATTTGGGACACCATCTTATAGGAAGTTTCGAGTGCAGGATGGCGAGTAGTTTGGCAAGAGCTCCTTTCACCATCCCAACAACTTGCTTAACGTGCTTTTGGAACGTTAGTCTGCGGTCAATCGTCACAACGAGATATTTAACTTCTGGCTGCCGGGGAATTTCTTGCTCCATCAATTTTAGCGGGTCCGGCAGGTTTGAGCTCCCGGTGATTATGGCTTGGGTTTGTATTGCCATTCTGGCAAAGCGTCCAAGGTGGACTGCAGCTTCTTCGCTGTTAGGGTTGGTCTGATAGAAGAGGCGTAATAGGCTGCATCGTCTGCGTATAGCACCAGCTTTGCCTGCCCAACGACTGGGATGTCATTGGTGTACCAGGCGTAGCATATGGGAGAGATGCAGCAGCCTTGGGGTACTCCAGCCCTCGCAGTTCTTTCGGTGGACAGCACGTCTTCCACTGCCACCACGAATCTTCTATTGTTGAGGAAGCTCATCAGGACGTCTAGGATCTGCTGATCGGGGTGGGTGTTAGCGTGAGCTTGTATAACCGCCCCTCGTGCCATACGCGGTCGAACGCCTACTACATATCCAGCAGGACTGCAACGACATACTCATTCTTGTTGTGGCTGGTGGCCATCTCGTTCACCATCTTCGTGATTTGGAGGCTTGTGGAGTGTTCGGCCCTAAATCCGAAATGTTCCTCCCTCGGTGTCACTTGCGGCATTAAAGCGGTAGAACAGTAGAATTCTTTCGAGTAGTTTCGATACTGTGCAAAGCAGCGTGATTGGCCTGTAGCTGTTAGCCCGGGTTTAGGGAGCATCACCACCTTGAAGTTTCCAGCGATCTGGGAAATGACCACAGCCGAGTATGCCGTTGAAGAGGCGCGTCATGGCTACGACGGTCTTCTGCGGCAGGTTCTTGAGAGCTTCATTTGTTATTCCGTCCATGTCAGGTGCCTTCCTTTGGGGCAGTTTCTGAATCAGTCTTCTGACATGGACGGGGTTGATGAATATCGGCAGCTTTCTCTGGTCGATTTCCTCTTTTTCCGGCGGCGGCTGTTCAGAGAATTACTTCCTCAGATGCTGCTCGACGTTTCTGACGTGTTCTTCGTCTCTGGCTTCGTTTGGTTGAAACTGGAGTTCGAGGTGGTCGGGTAGGATTTCCGCTCGGTCTTTGGCGTCAAATTTCAACTCTCCATCCTTGTCCAGGAGCGGTTGGGTGGGCTTTTGGACCGTCGACAGCTGCTTGCAGAGCTGATGAACTGAGGGGACGTGCTCGTTTATACGGATGTTCTCGATATGTCCCTCCTAGCTCTCGGATGCGTGCTCGTCCAGGGCCTTCTTGACTCTATCCACCAGTCTCGTCTTCAGTCTCGGGCACCTGGTCTCCTGCCACAGCTTCCTTGTCTACCTTTTCTCGCGGATGAAGTCCCTTATCTGCGCCGGCAAGGGGGGAAGTCTCCCCTTAGGCGCGGAGGTGTGCGATGCTGCAGTGAGGGAGGTCTGGATAGCTGTGGTGAGTTTCTCTGTGGCCTTCCTCGACTTCTTCCGCCGTGGTTACTGGCATCGATGTGGTGTTCTGCTGGATCTGCGTCTAGGGGATCGGTATACTACTCTGCTGGGGACGTCTTTGATCGTCAGCAGAACAGGGCGATGGTCTGACGGAAGATCCGTGAGGAAGAAGAGTTCAGGGGCCGCTCTCAGTCCTTTCACTATCGCTAGATCAATAATGGTTGCACTCTATCCACTGGGCTCGTAATGTGTGTAAGTATCTAGTCTCAGGACGTCATATTGATGTTGGACGGAGTCGTTATAGAGGGCGCAGCCGCTGGTATTGATTTTGTCGGAGTTCCATGCTGTGTGTTGTGAATTTAGGTCTCCGGCCAAAATTGTCGCGTTCCCGGCGTGTAGTAGGGGCCGGATCTTATTTACTAGCATCTTCTCTCTCGGCGGCTTGTATATAGCGAACAGTCTCAGTTTCTGGCCAGTAACTTGCAGATTGACTCCTAAGGCCTGTATTGATGTGAATTCTTTTACCAGGATTTCCAGCCCTCGGTAAGCTCTGCCGAGGGGGGAGATCTCGTCTTTTCTTTACACGATGTAATTTGGAATCTTGAATTCCGTGTTCTGGTTCAGATGTGTTTCACAAACCATCATGACATCAATTCTTTGCTCACGGAGAAAGGGTGTCAACTGTTTTCTCTTCCCCGTGAGTGACGAGGCATTCCAGTAGCAGAGCCTAATTTCTCCCCCCATCGCTATTTAGAATTCTCATAAGGCCCATGAGGGTGGCGGTTTCATGTCAGTGAACTTAGCAAATCATTATCCAGCAGATCATTTTTTTGCAGTTCTATTCGCATGCAGCATAGTTCTATAGTTCCTGATAGTTTTCAGAAATAGTACTGGAAATTTTTCTTTGTTATTTTTCTAATAACTGATGTGGGATATATTCGTGTATCAGGTCACTATACAGCAAATCGTAGAAAAATGCGACATATATACGCGTACATTATATATTATAAATACTGGTACTTTTCTAGTATATTTCTGGATTAAATGAATATCCAGAACTTTCAAAAAACACAAATATTTAAAAAAGTTATACGTGTCTCTAGAAAAATTGCCAATGCTAAATATATTACAAGAAGTACTAATAAAAACAAGGCAACCTGGGGGATAATCAAAAGTCATAATTCCCAAACTAATCATATAAAAACTTCGGTAGAAAAAATTAAGATAGGTAAAAAAGAAATAGAAGATCCGATTAAAATCGTTTCAAATTTAAATAAATATTTTATTTAACGTAATATGGTAAACCAGACTCAGAACCCTGCAAGTCATAAACCTATTAAATCTACTTCAACAAGTATATTTCTCAGACCAACCAACTGTGAAGAACTTATAAAAATTGTAAAGACATTGAAAAGTAAGAAGACTGCAGGATTTGATGGCATATCAGTACAGGTTATAAAAGAAAGTATAAATTATATTGTTGAACCATTAGTATATATTATTAACTTGTCAATTGAAACCGGCAAGTTTCCAGATAGTCTTAAATTGGCTCTAATTAAACCTATACACAAAAAAGGTTCCAAATCAAAAATGGCTAGTTACAGACCAATAGCTATATTACCCAGCTTTTCAAAAATTTTTGAAAGGTTTAATTTTTTACAGCAGGATTATTTCTTTTTTAGATGCCAACAATATTCTCAACAACCGCCAGTTTGGGTTTCGTAAGGGTAAAAATACCACCCTTGCCATCTACCAAATGTTAAAAGAAGTATGGGCTGAAATCAATTTCAAAAAGACGGGTATTGCTTTATTCTTGGATCTTTCAATGGCATTTGATTGTGCCCTTCACGAGGCTCTACTTGTAAAACTTGAGGCTATTGACATATGTGGAACGCCCTTAATGCTAATAGAATCTTATCTAAACAATAGATTTCATTCCACAACTATCGACGTCTACAATAGAAACACAAAAACAATAGAAAAGGTACAGTCAGGATATGAAAAAATTCGTTTAGGTGTACCTCAAGGCAGTATTCTTGGTCTTTCGCTCTTTCTTATATATACCAATGAATTACCATTAATTGTGAAACATTCGTGTGTTATGTTTGCCGATGATTCTACAATATCTACCCCAAAAGCAACTTAGTAAAAATGATTTTGAAATACAGGTTAACATGACGCTCGAAAATGTGTCCAATTGTCTAAAATCTTTAAATCTTACAATTAACGTAACTAAAACAAACTTAATGCAATTCACTAACTACAAAAGAGTTCCTCTCAACCTAAACGTAGAAAGCAATGGGATACAGGTTCGCGAAGTCAGTGAAATCAACTTTCTGGGAGTAACTTTAGATATAGAAATAACAAAATATCTAAATATACGTATGGGTTATCAGTTCTCAGTAATATTGCCTCCAAATCAGCAGCAATAACTGCGTATTATGGATATGTTTTCCCTCACTTAAACTATGGGATAATATTCTGGGGAGACTCCGTTGAGGTATAGTCTACTTTTATAATGCAAAACCATTGTTTGCGAAGTATATTTAACCTAAAAAGTATCGAGACGCTTCGAAATGTATTCAAGATCCATAAAATTTTAATTTTGATTTGTATTTACATATTTGAATTGTGCTTATTTGTCAAAAATAATGAAGAAACTTATGTCAGGACTAAATCTAGCCGTGCAGATAGTCTGCGCCCGAAATATAAATATAATAAATATGCGCATCGTCCAAATTAATAATGCTATGTACTATAAAAGTACTTTCATAAGCGGAATAAACGTGTATAATAACTTACCACTTGAACTAAAATCACTGAATAGTTAAAATTTAAATCCAGCCTAAAAAATGGTTAATTTCTAACAGTTTCTATAATATGAACGAATATTTTGGTAAATATTAAATAATATTTAAAGTAGGTATGTTACTCGTATTAGATGTTTGTTAGTAGCCTAAATTAATAAAGAATTATAAGTATTTATTTTATTAGTGATGTATTTTATAAGCTGTATATTTAAAAATAAAAAGTTTAACTGTGTATAAATAAATAAATAGGTATTCTGTTTTAGGATAGCTATCGTCATACTCGTAATCTGTAACATTTAGGTGTATCATCTTGTTTACCTAAAACCTATAGAATATATATATATATATATAAAATTGTAAATATATGAATGTGTAAATTATTGCTTAAGTTATTAGTAATATTTTAAACTATTGTATGTTCTAAAAGAACAAAACTGTTGAAACTTTATACTTTTCTTAAGAACATTGTACACAGTTTGACAATAAATACATTCTTATTCTTAATCAAACAAGTTCCAGCAGATGCAGCAGATCAAATGTCAAAAAACTTTCAGCAGATCATGGTCGAAAGTTGTAAAACTGAAAAACTAGAAAAATAGTTTTTCAAAATTTTTAGTTTTACGCCTTTTGACCATGATCTGCTGAAAGTTTTTTGAATTTTGATCTGCTGCATCTGCTGGAACTTGTTTGAAAGTTCTGGATATTATTTGAATGCAGTTTTGACAGGCTAATGTTGTTCTTTATAACTAAATTAGGTTAATTACATTTATATTTTGTATACAGTACATAAACGAGCAGTCGAGATGTTAGACCTTTCACAAATTACATACGACATTACCAGAAGTTGTGGTTTGTTAGTGTGGTGGGTACTAAACGGATTTTTCAATAAAAATGGTTCTAATTCACGGGAATGTATTTAATTACTAATTAAGTACATAATTAAAGTATTTACAGTTTACTTATGTCTATCCCACAATCTGGATGCCTAGACTTGAGATGACTCTTCAAACTGTTCTTCTGTATAAAAGCCGCATCGCAAAGCGTGCAGGCAAACTTTTTATCGTTCAAATGCGTCTTCATATGCAACTTTAAAGTGTAAGGTTTGCCGAATCTTTTCTTGCAGAATTCACATTCGTAATTTCTTATACCGTTGTGAAAATCCATGTGTTTTTTCATCACAGTGTTATGTACTGTTATATATCCACATATATCACATCTAAGTTCTCTGATTCGTTTGTGCGTGTATCTTTTATGTGCAGCCAGACTACCAGAGTTGCCATACTCTTTGCCGCAAGCGTCACATTTGAATTTAGGCTTTTTAATTCCGTGGACTTCAGCCATGTGGTTCATTCTTTTTATGTACTGTCCGAGAGCGAACGTTTCGGGGCATTTGAGACATTTTATTCGTCGATTCAGATGTTCTTTTCTAATATGGTACACCATGGAGGGTTCAGTTTTGAATACTAAACCGCAGTGCTTGCATTTCGTCTCTTTGTTAGCGTGGGCTTTGAATTCGTGGCATCTATATCGATGTTCGGAAAGAAATTTTTTTCCACAGACGTCACAAACGAACGAACCATAATGTTCGTTCATGTGTATAGATAAATTTTTGAAGTAAGCGAAATCCTGATGACATATGTGACACTTCAATGTGTCAGTACTCAAATCGACTCCCAGTATCCCGTGAGATGGTTTTTTCTCCGTTTCATGGTAGATTTTATTGTGTATTTTGGACAAATGTTCTGTCAAATTGTCTATGGTTTTAAATTCTTCATCACAAATCTTACATTTTAAACAACTTATATCGGCGCTGACCATTATGTTTGATAAGGAACGTACTTTTTTGCATATCGTTATTTCGGATATGTTACTATGTTCTTTTTCTATGTGTTCTTTTAGTTCTTTGAAAGGTATGTACGAATCGTCACAGTAGAAACATTGGAATATTGATTTGAAATTATTTCTGAAAGGTAGTACGGTGGAGTTTTTTAGAATCATTATTATGTTTGATCGTAATTTGCTGTTGTCCACAAATGTATGCTTTCTTGATACTAGTGTTTTTGTTTCGGTTATGTTTTCTGGAATTGTATGAGAAATAAATTATTTGAAAGTAATTATTTTACACTAGCTAGACTCTACGGTGTTAGCCGCGGATCTCTAATTTTTTATAGCCCATGTAACTCCGCGATAATAATAATAGTTCCTCTCTCTGTAGTCCCTATCATCGGTAGCTCGGCTCCTACCCCGTTGCTGACGACACTCTAGGTTTAGGTTTTTTATAATATTTATTGTTTTATATTTATATTGCAAAAAACTTAGATTTAGGAAATAAAATGAATACGAAATAATAATAATATTAGACAACATCCACACAAAGGTCTTCAAGTCTCAAACTAGGCAAAGCCTGTGCTATGGTAACCTGATCACTGATATACATACTTATGATATGCAATAAACACCCAGACACAATGTACTTATCTAACGGCGAAAGATTTTTCGAAATCGGTCCAGTAGTTTCAAAATTCATTAGTTACACCCAAAAATACAAATCTTTCCTTGTTATAATATTAGTTTAGCTACACAAGTGATAGATACCTACTACAAAAACGTAACACTAGATTTTAATTCAACCGACAAATTCGGCTGATTTCTGGTTATTTGGATCAATAAACCCAAGATAATAAAACAATTTTTGATAAAACCACACGTAAAGTTTTAATACAAGAAATTCAACTCTCCTTCAATTCGACGCAACACTCAGTTTCAAAAATATCATCAAGGTATGTGAGTCAAATAAAATTATAAGTTACAAAGACTACCTCCTTTTTGATGTCAGTTAACAAATAAATTCGAAAACGACGAAATCTTACCTGTATTAGTTTTATTTATCAACCGCGTCTTTTTTTCTTTAATTTTAGCTATGGGAGTATCGGACTCAGAATCTTCAGAGGATTGACGATTTTTCTTTGCAGTATCCGTTCTATCATTTTTTGCCTTCCTTTTACTTTTGACTTTTGCCTTTGATATTTTTACTTCACTCTTAATATCGGTGTCAGTATCTGAAAGACATATGTACTATTCATTCAATTTAAATAGTTTCGAGACGAGTCACTTCGGGCCATTGGCGAGCGTGCCTTGGAGGGGGGCCTTTATCAAAATTATTTGGGGGACCCAAAGGTAGGGTAAAGATTTATAACAAAAGAATCAAAAATGCTGATTTTAAAGGACTTCTTTCATATTCGGCCAACACGGTGTACGTCTACCCAAAAATGACTAAAGTTGTGGATATAATATTATGTATTAACAAAACCTGCATCGGTTGCCTACTTCATTGTGTACAAAAATTTCTAATTTCTGTGAATCATAGTGGAGATTTTTGTATCCTCGGTTGTCACATTGTACCACCCGTCAGAAATGTGAAAATTGACGCATCAAAACTATAAAATCTCTTTTTTGCGTAAATAAGGTAAAAATATTCAGAATTGGAATTAATTTTGCACACTGCGATAAGTTACGTTATTTTGAATTTGGTTGATAAATTAAAGATTAATAATCCGTAACGTATTTATGGTATCATGCACACTGTCCTGGCCGGAGCTCCATACATTATTGAAACATCTATTTTGGTTGGCTTCCCGTATCAAGTGAATTGCTTAAACGGGGGAATCCCGTATTAACAGTTGAAGGATGATGCCAACTATTGGGCGCACACTCAACATGGGCAACATGTATTTTATATGTAAAAGTGATAACTGACGACGCGTCAATAAAACTTTTTTAGTTATTTCGAAATAAAAACCAAATCTCTAGACTAATTTTGATAAAATGTAAATAAGACCACGTGAGAAATACACATATACTTTTTTTAAACAAAGAAATAATATTTCAAATAATTTCCATTACCAAGTAATAATGTTTCAAGTAATTTCCATTACTAAGTAATAATATTTCAAGTAACTTCCATTACCAAGTAATAATGTTTCAAGTAATTTCCATTACTAAGTAATAAAATTTAAAGTAATTTCCATTACTAAGTAATAATATTTCAAGTAATTTCCATTACCAAGTAATAATGTTTCAAGTAATTTCCATTACTAAGTAATAATATTTTAAGTAATTTCCATTCCTTAAAATATTATTTTACGGTTTTAAAAGTTAGATCAATTATCTTGAGTGTGGTAACTTAGCTAAGAAAACTCCCTTCCACCAAGCTATGGTTTCCTCACGATGTTTAACAAACCCCCGCCACCGGTAGCGGCTCTTCTTGCATCATTCGTGGGATCGAACCTTGTAATTCTAACACGGCAATCGACCTCACTAACCTAGATCAGAAATAATTAAAATAATAATGTGGCATCCCTAACATAGGGGAAATCCTAGTGGGGAGCTATGAATGTGAAACGTTATTATATCACCTCTATTCTCAAATCCACCGTAGTCGGAGAGTTCTTCAGAATTTGATTCAATTTCTTTTTTTAATTTAACATAATTCTCTTCTCTATGATCTGAAATAGGAAACAAAATATCTTTGATTAATCTTTGAATTAATACAATTATATACATTTTTTACTCAATATAAAACGATGACGCGGCCTAGGATGCTTGCTTAGAAGAAACCGATACAACCGCAACTTGAAAAGACAGATTATATAGCAACTGAGACACAGAGTAATCGTAAAATAAAACTTTACTAGTTGAGCTCCGCGGTGTTACCCGCGGCTCTCTAATTTTGTTTATAGCCAGTGTTACTCCGTGATAAAAATAGCTTTCTAACGGCGAAAGAATTTTTAGAATAAGCTAGTAATAGAGTCATAAAATCAAAGAGTTTATTGACATTATAACGTTGCGTTACACTAGGCAGGTCAAATTACAGAATTTAATATACGTACTTACTCAATAAATTATAATTTACAAACTACAATTATTAAGCTTATATATATGAATTGAATAGCCTTATTGCTTAAGGTTACCTTAAGCAATATCAACCATAACCAGAAAGAACATATCAAATCTTACCTGTATCCTCTTTTTCATTAGTTTCCCCCAATGATACAAGTGATGTATCAATTTTGTCTTCATCTTCTGTTTTTACTATGTCATCATATCCATCATCGGCCAAATCATTTTGTATGTATATCTGAGCTGGACCTAAAACAGGTGAATTTAGATTTGTTGTTATTATTTTAGGATTCTATAGTATAATACTTCATATGCACAATACACCCCAAGATAATGCACAAGATAATGCACAATACACCCGAAGATAATGCACAATACTCCCCAAGATAATGCACAATATACACCATGATAATGCACAATACATCCTAAGATAATGCACAACACGGGGAGTATTGTGAGCTGATACACAATACTCCTCAAGAAAATACACAATATACCCCAAGATAATGCACAATACTCCCGAAAATAATGCAAAAGGACAGTTTCATGTGTGTGGGTGTGTTAGTATGGCAGCTCCCGAACGGCTGAATCAATTTTGATTTTTTCTTTGTTTGAAAGAGTAATTAGTCCAGTGCAGTGGTCTTAGCTATGTTTTATTCAAATTGGTCCAAGTCGCCATCGACAAAATGGTCGATAAAATATATTTTTAACAACTCTCTCATATTATTCTAGTAGTCATTTTTTTAATGAAAACAATAGCCCTAAAGAAAGGCCAACTTTATTGCTTTGTAGTCTTTGTCTTTAAATGGTTCAAGTATTTATCTATACTCATTAATAAAACTGTAACAGGTCAAATTCTGTACATTTAATATATTTTAATAATTTCTTTCGCGGGGAGTGTTATTAACGATACTGACCCCAAATCTATTTTTTTTTGTCTGTCTGTTTCCGGACTTTACATAACTCTGAAACTGCTGGATAGATTCTGATGAAACTTGGTATGCTTAAGGTTCATATCATGAGGTAGGATCCTAACAATTTTTTATCCCGAAAATCCCAAGGGTTTCACGGGGGAGGGGGGATGAAAGTAGTATTTAATTATAACTCAGTAACGCGTGCTTTGATTTGAATGTTTCTTTTTTTGTCGGAAAGGTCAAACTGATATGATGTTATGCCGAAAATAAGTGGGGGTTCCCGTGGGAGGGGAGATGAAAGTCGTATTTAGCTATAACTTGGTAACTAGATTTGCATGATTCTTTTTTGTTAGAAAGGTCTACCTGAATTGATGTTATCGATATATGTTACCTGAATTGAAAATATGTGGAGTTTCCCGTAAGAGACGGGATAAAAGTCGTCTTTTATTGTAGCTCGGTAACGCGTGCTTTAATTTGGATGTTTTTTTTTATTAGAAATGTCGAACTAAAATCAATGTTATCCAAAAATAAGCTGGCATGAATGCTGTACCTATTTGACTATAACTCGGTAACGCCTACTTCGGATCGTTCTTTTCCGTTAGAAGCTAAAATGTACCATAAAGAAACGTCATCGGTTTTGTAGTTCTTTTGTTAAATATTGTTTTGGACGCCTGCATAAAACGTTATAACAAGTTTTTTTTTGTTATGGAAAACAAATAAGGATATAATTATTTTGTTTGAAATTTGTTGTTAGAAATGAGATGTGTTAGAAATGACTAACTGAAATTAATGTAACCCAAATAAAAACATTTAAATCATTTATAATAATTAAAATAATAATATAAATAATTCAAAAATATTGTACGCCTACATAAAACGCAAGGAAGTGATTTACTATTAAAATTTAATTTACATCGTAAGTTATTTATTCGTTAGAAAGGACTTACTGAAATTATTGGACCGCAAAAAAATATGACATTGGTATTGTAGTTCCATTTTATATTGTTTTTTCGATAAAGTATCGACAAGGGTTTTCTAATCAAAATGTATTATACAAATCATACGGGTAACTTTGCAATACTAAACTTATACCGTCACAAAATACTATTTAGAGTTTATAGCTGCGGCATAGATTATAATTATACGACTGTACGTGTATGAACACAGCGTCCACAATTTTTTGCAGCGATGGTGACTAGCTAGGTGAGTAGCTTAGGTAGATTGCCGTGCGAGAGGTACGTGGTTCAATCAAACGTAATACGCAAGAAGAGCTTCAGCTTCCGTTGTACGAAAAACATCGTGGGTAAACAATAGCATGATAGCAGGGCATTATTAACACTTGCCTGGCTGGCTACAGATTTTTCAATTTGAGGGTTAAAATTGAAAAATCTGTCGCCAAGCACCTAACGGTATGTTGCGGCGGCCTTCTTTGAGAGACTATAGACGTATTCCTAAGACTAAGCATGATCCATCTAGGGGCCATAGTGTCGCTGATTTCTGTGATCGTGCGAGCTGGTTGTCAAATGCCTACCTGTCTTGAATAAAAAATAAATGGGCAATCGGTATAAAAACATTAGCAAAAAAAATTACTATGGGTTAATATAAATGCTGAATTTGCAAAATGAAATAGGCGTTAATGCTATGCAGAATCTGTAGTTCTCGAAAAATTCTCTGTCCACTCATGGTGAACATAATTGTGCAAACTTCTGTATTGCTTTCATTAATCAAATGTACAGTTCAAAACACTGCTTTCGTTTTGTATCTTTTACAATGATAAGACTTTCAAAAGCACCACTGATATATTTATGCAAGGTTAGCAACCGTGAACGAAGTCGCGGGTACAGCTAGTATATAATTAACTGGTGTTTTGAGTTTCTTCCGACATCTCAATATTTTTTTGTAAGCGCAGGGATGTGCAAGCCATCCCCCTTTTTCCCAGATTGTGAACTGCTACATTGTAAGGATATTTAACATCTGAGAAATAAAAAAAATACCAAAAAAGTGTAAACGTACTTTGTTCAATAATAACGTAACTGCTTAGTAAAGTATGAGTGTAGTGTCATACTCCTGTCTCAAGAGTTTTCAGTGTTTAGTGTCAAGAGTTATAGGGGCCTCTGATATGGCTTAACAACTGCTATACTATGACTAACAGCCGGGACTTACAATTTAACGTGTTATCCAACCCACCTTGTTGTTAAATGCCACTTTCGAACACCCAGCCAAGACCTGACCGCGATGAATGTTGCTTCGGTAAGTTGTTATCAAAATCAAAAACGAAAACCTTAATATCCTGACAACCACTTGACCAATCCTGCTCATATTTGGCAGACTTTGTGATAATAATGTATTCAATCTACATTCTGATTTTAGATAGATAGATTCTTGGTTTATGGCTTCTGCGACAGGTTGTCACAATTCTGCCAGTGTCCGTTTCATGATAGTGTCATAAACTTGGAGGAGGTGATTCTTACTAATAATATGAACAGTTGATTGTAGAGAGAATCTCACAAATTTTGAAATGAAAAAAAAAAAGAAAACAGTCCCAAGAAGACTAAAACAAAAGAAAAATAAATTGTTAGTAACGTTAGTAATACAGTAGTAAACATAATTATAATATATATACAACACTAACAAATTAGTAATGTTATAATTTTATTTTATTCACAAGTACATATTTACAAAGAATGTTGTACATTACTGGATTGGAGGATAGGGATAAAAGACATTTAAAGGAAGTAGGATGAGGAATAGAAGGAGGGAGAATGTCATACAAAGAGGAACGAAGCAAAGGACAGCTGAAAAAAATGTGGTCCACATTTCCTTCATCCAACCCACATTCACAAATTGAGTGATTCCTTATCCTGAGTTTGGCCAAATGGACAGGTGTGCATGCATGGCCTAAACGTAGTCGACATATGGTAGAGGTGGTAGGTTTATTTGCAGCGCGAAACTTTGAGAACCATGGGATCATAGAGATGTTGGGTTGAATATCAGCATAATATTTACCTTTTATTTTTTTTGAGTCCTCCCAGTACTTCGACCAACGTTCCAACATGAAGGATCTTGGGAGTAAACAAAGATCATGGGAGTATGTACTGAAATGATCTAAGGAACCAATGCGAGCGGCTGATTTTGCACAGGAATCAGCTGTTTCATTGCCAGGAATTCCAGAATGACCTGGGATCCAGGCGAGAACCACATTGATATTCTGTTTGTGACATTCTAAAAGGGATTGCTTTATTTTAAGGATTACCGGAAAGCGGAATGAAGAATGGAAAGGATTTGAGAGAATAGATTGTAGGCAACTTTTGGAATCAGTGAAAATAATTGAATTATTTAAGTTGTGTGATTTGACATAAAGAATAGCTTCTAATATAGCAACCGATTCCCCAGTAAACACAGAAGAGTAGGGTGGACATTTAAAACTCAAGCATATTCTAGCGGATGGTATCCATACAGCTGCTCCTACAATACTGGTTGCTGATAATTTTGATGCATCTGTGAATATGATACGCCAACCAGCATATTTCGATGTAATTTGCTGGTTAAATAACCCTCTGGGGTTGATGGAATCTTTCTCTATGTCAAAATGAAGCAAAATATTGGGTTGAAATATGAGAGATTCATAAGGACTAAGGTACAGGGGATTAGAAGGGAACTGATTGAGTGGAGAAGGAAGTTGGGTAAATTTTATGAAGCTTTGAAGAATGCATGGCTTAAATTCTAATGAGCGAGAAGAAAAGAGGTTTAGAAGAAGATTTAATTTAGGGATGAGAGGGTGGTTAGAGTTTTGAATAAGTTGGAATAAGAATCTATCACAAAGGAATTGTCTACGAATATTCAGAGGAGGCTCACCGCATTCAACCTGCATGGCATTAATAGGTGAGGATTTCATTGCTCCTAAAATGATTCGCAGAGATTTAGATTGAATTTTGCAGATCTTATCTTGGCCTGCCTTGTTGCAAAGGTTCAGTAGGAATGAGCCATAATCAAAGTGGCTTCGGATTATAGCATTATAGAGTAACTTTTGGGAGTATGGGTGAGAACCCCACCATACTCCTGAGAGAGAGCGAAGAATGTTTACATTTCTCTCAGACTTTATAGCTACATGGTCGAAGTGTAAGGTACCCGACATTCTCGAGTCCAGCTTAATACCTAAGAATTTGGTAACATTTACTTGAGGAATAGGTTCATGGCCGATAATTAATTGAACTGGAGGTATGACTTTTTTTTTTGTGAAAACTACAACACGGCTTTTGGAAGCAGACAGGGATAGACCATAACCAAGAAGCCAGTCATTGAGGTACGATAGGGCCGAGTTTAATCTGTCTTCTACCTCTTCAATAGAATGGGATTTAAGATAGAGTGCTATGTCATCTGCATATTGAAGAATTTCACAAAATGAGTCTACAGTAGACTCTAAATCACATGTATACAGACTATAAAGTAGTGGGCTTAAGACTGATCCTTGGGGAAGACCCTTCCAGACCGTAAGAGGACTTAGATAATGTTGATTAGATTTAATGACTACAGAACGTTCCATCAACATATTGCAGATATAACGGACTAGCTTCTCAGGTATACTCAGCTGATTGAGCTTGCTCCTGAGCACTGGAAGCGGGACACTGTCATAAGCTGACGCAACATCAAGGAAAACTCCGACAAGGTATTTCTTTTCCTGGAATGCGATATGGATGTCAGCAGTAAGTATGCTTAAACTGTCCATGGTACTGTACCCTTTTCTAAAGCCAAACTGTGACTTCGGCAGGATAGATTTATTCTCTGCTAACCATTGTAGTCTCTGTTTGATCAGATATTCCATGATTTTGGCTGGTGTGGGAGAAAGTGCAATCGGGCGGCGACTTTTTGGGTCGGAAGGGTCTTTGCCTGGTTTAAGGATGGGTATTATTATCTGAGTTTTCCATTGCTCTGGAACTATGCCATGATCGAAGAAATAATTTAGAATAGAGAGAAATACTTGTCTGGATTTAGTAGATGATTTACTTATAAAAGAATAGGGGATGCCGTCTATTCCCGGAGAGGAGTCTTTGAGTCCATTCAGAACTAAGTTTAATTCTTCCAAGGAGAAGGGTTGATCCATGTCGTCCCGGGAGGGAAGGAAGGTTGGACTAGAAGGAATACAATCAAGAAAGGGAACTGTAGGAGGAGCGAGAATATCTGAGAAGGCTTCTAGCCATGAAGTGGGGTCGTTAGATGAAATATTTTTTACATTATAAGAACCTCTAAATCGCTTTATTTGTTGCCAGATAAGAGATGGCGAGGTTTTAGGGGACATGAGTTCACAAAAACTAATCCAATTACTTTTTTTCTTTTTAGATGCAAGTCTTTTAAAACTAGCTGCGGCTTTTTGATAGGCTATGAAATTTTCTTGAGTCATGCTGGCATTATATTTTCGTTCCGCATCCCGTCTTTTACACACTGCCACGGTACACTCGGCGTCCCACCAAGGAGTAGAGATCCTAAATGCCTTAGCAGTTTTTTTGAGGGGAATGTGACTGTTAGCCGCAGCCATAATACAATCTACAAACATAGTATATGAACCAAGAGGGTCCATTTCTAAAGGGAAAATGGGTGAGGAGTTCAAATTGACTTCTAACGAGGAGGAATATGATGGCCAGTCAGCAGAAGAAAGTCTGTGTTTTAACAATGGAGCTGGATTGATAGAGGGAGTGAATCTATTAGCAATAGACAGTAAAATAGGAAAGTGGTCACTTTCATGACTTGAAGAGAGAGTTTTCCAGGTAATAAGAGGAGAAAGGGTTGGAGAGCAGAGAGTCAAGTCTACAGCACTTCTCGGATCCTGGGAAGGGAGTACTTTATGGGTAGGAGAACCATCATTCATTATACATAGGTAAATTACACTCACTGAATACTTCCAAAAGGGAAAGAGCATACAGCCTATTTTTTCCCTCCCGCACAGGAGACGATCCCCATACAGTGTGGTGGGCATTAAAGTCTCCCATGATCACCATAGGGTGAGGCACCGATGAGAGGAGAAGAAGAATATCTGGTATTAGTGAGGAGTTAGGACGGGGTAAATAAATAGAGATAAAGGAGATGTCAAGGAATCTGACACCAACAATATCGATGCCAGGGGGATGAGATGGGAAAGGAATTTGGGAAAAGGGGAGGGAGCGCTTTACAAATATTGCACTTCCCGCATATCCGTCAGCCCTGTCGGCCCGCAGGCAGGAGTATCCCGACACTCTAAAATGAGAGCCAGGAACCAACCATGTCTCCGAGATGGCAATGACTGACGGATTATATTTGTTTATAAGGTAGATCAGCTCATGTTTTTTAGGCTTCATGCTACGCATGTTCCACTGTAGAATTGTGGTTTGGTCCATGTTGTTGAATAGAAACTAGTTGAGTGAGTTTGTTGGCAACGTTGGACGGTAATGGGAGGGAATTGGTTGAAATTAAGTTGATGACGAGTGATATTAGAGTTTCAATTAAATTTTCATTCTGTACAGCTATTTGAGAATGGCTGCTGCCTAATGCACAGCCATTTGACAGTTGAGACATTGGAGTTTCAATGATATTTAAGTGGGCAGTCTTATCATATGTCTTACCTAGTGGAGCTTTTGGACGCGAGGGAATGAAGGTAGTTTTGGTGTGAGAACGAGTTGGCAGGGATTGGGAAATATTTGCCGGAGCAGAAGGGGATAAAATCTCTTGAGATACTTCCGCATATGATCTCCTGACCTTAGGGAGTTGAGACGAAGCTTCAGAATATGATATGCTGTTCTGAGCCATGATTGCTTTTATAGATTTTTGCCTTTCTATTTCAGGACAGTTTTTATTAGTGGCGAAATGGCGACCCGAACAATGCAGATAGGTGGCATTTAACTCGACGATTTCACATGAGTCACCACTGTGGTCCTTAGAACATCGGAAACATCTAGGCTGGGATCTGCATTGGGTTTTGGTATGCCCAAATCTGCAGCATGCATGACACTGGATTGTTGGATATTGGTACAATTCAACGGGAAGTGACGTATAATAGGAAAATACCCTGGTTGGGAGAACTTGGCCAAGGAAAGTAACAACTACTATCTGGGTTGGGATCCATGTAGGGGTACCATTTTCAATATGTTTTCTGTTAAGGCGCCTCGCCTTAAGGACTTTACCGCAGCCTGGGGGAAGTTCGAGAGACTCAACAAACTCAGACATGGGCATATCCGTGGGAACTTGACGAATAAGACCCATACGGGTAATACTGTAAGTCGGAATCACTGCTGAATACTTACACATGTTAAGAACTGGGAGAGTTAGAAAATTGTTGGCATCATCAGCTGAAGTGAATTCTACTGAGATTTTGTTTCTACCAACTTTCTTCACACCATCGAGACATATATTTTTAACCTTGTGAGTTTTAAGAAATTGGCCAAATTTAATAGGTTTAAGGATAGCTCCAGAAGGCAGATCAGGATCAGTGCGGGAAACATGAACCACAAAAGGACCTTTGTCTACAGAGGTGTATGACAGAGCTCCAATTACCATGGAAGAATCGGTATAAACGGTTTCGATTGAAGGTATAGTTAGTTCAGATGTAGTAATGCTTTTTTTAGCCGGAGGCTGTATTTCTATAACATTGTGACGCCTTTTATTATTAATTTGATCCGGAGGGTCCGGTGGCCGGGGAGGATCGGCCTCCATAATCGGAGTTTGAGGTCCCTTAACCTCAAACTCCGTATATAATTAATATCTATCTATAAACTAATATAATACGTTACCCACAACCAAATAACACTACACTAAATCAAATTGGGCACTGGATTATGGTATAAAACAGGATTTTAAACACAAATCACTCCTTTCCGTTTACTCGCTATGACTTCTCGGAGCAGAAAAAACATTCTGATTTTCATGCAAATCGTAAATAGTGCTGTGATAAACTTCTCCCTTATTCGATGACAAAATAAATCTAAAACATCAAAGAACCTATATATCAAGTTTCCAACATACATACATACATACAAACATTTGGACAGATGAAAGCTAATTCAGCAAGTTAATGCTTAGACGCTTCGCTCGCTCGGTCAATTATCATATACATCAAATACAAAATGGTTAGATATAAATTATGTTAACTTAAACATAAATGTACTATGTATTGGTGGTATCTCGCAGTATGTCTACTAGTCCCATAGTAGAATGAGGATTGGGCGAATTAACAATATACTCCAAGGGTCCGCTAAATCTAAAGGGTTTTGTTTAGGGGTGTACTAAGCCAAAAGGGGCTCACTATATCCTGATTAACAACTTTCACTATGGGACCTTCTCTGAATTCGCAAAAAAAAAACAGTTGTCACATACAAAAAATCAATAAGTCATTATCAAAATGTGTGAAACAGCTGTTTTTTTTTTTCAAACTCCGAGTTGACCCCATAATGAAAGTTGTTCCTTAAGATCAGTATAGCAACTCCCTTTCAGCTTAGTACACCCAAAATCAAAGCCAGTATCTACCATTATGACAGACGGAAGCAAGCAGCTGTTTCTGGGATGACATAACCATCTTTCTAAATCTCTCCACCTCACATATAAAGCTAAGGCAGGCTTCGCACACCATCATTGTTATTCTGGAGTCACTAATCAACTGCAAAAAACAAATATACAGAATTAAAATTTACCAGCTCTCGTATGTAAAAGTAAATAGCTTATCTACACTCTCTGGATATCAAATATATCTGCGCATAATAATAATAAAAAATTATGCACCTCACAGAGCTATCAAATGCAGAGTGACCTACACTGGAAGATATAACAACAGGAACTATAATAACAAATACAACCGTAAAAAATAATTAACTGAAACAAAAACATTAGCACATAAGAATAAAGTTTATTGTCCTTCAGACTGCATGCAAACTATATAACTATTAGCATAAAATAACTCCCTCCTATTATCCTACTAATGTATCATTATTATTTAAATAATACGCGAAATTTTGTAAGAATGTGCGGATGTGCGTTTGTTACTCTTTCACGCAAATACTGTTGAACCGATTTGGATGAAATTTGGTACGGAAATAGCTTAGATCCTGAATACACACATAGAATGGAACACATAGGCTACTTTTTATCCTGTATTAACGCGGGTAATACCCCAACGCGCATCTAGTTATACTATAATAAATTGCTATGACACACTCACAACCAAGTTTAAGCACATTTTTAACATTTCTGGATCATAGTGGTACCGATGAGGGCCTTCTGCAAGACAGCACCGACACTTTTCCTTTCTTACATCGGCCTGCATTCCTCAGAATTACCTATATCTTTTTTATTAGAGTCAAAGATTACTATTAGAGTTGTGATCATATAACACTTTTACCCTGGTTATTTCTTTCTTGCCCTGTTTATTTTTGATTACGATAATTCTTTGTATACTTAATTCAGTTCTGCAGAAATGCGAACACTTCTTTCTTTTCTATTCTTTATTAGCCATCACACTCCGTGTATTGTGCCAGTTCTTAAGTTCTCTCAGGCTATGTTAACGTCCAAACCTGATTTTTTTATAATAATCAGTCCAGTTGTTTTTTTCTTAATCAAAGTAGCTTTAATTAAACTTTCTTTCCCTTAGATAGATGACATTCTGTTTTGTAACTTTGTAAGTTTTACCTGCCATATTGATGAGGGTTTTACGTTTTTCAAAGTATAACTTGTATATATAAAGTGGATATTTTAACAAGTTAAAACATTGAAATGGAAATCAGCGTATTTATATATTGAAGTTCAGTAGAATAACAACAGTGACAGAACTGTCACACCGACTTGAACAAAGTAATAAAAAGAATCTAATATATAACGAAACAAGGAGTCTCCCCCTTTTAACATCTTCTCCCTTTGGCAAGTCTCATACAAATAACAGCTGTCAATCTCTCTCTTCTTTAAAAATTTGTCATTCCTATTTTGCCACTTGAAGTCTTGGCTCAAACAATGGCTTAGTCAAAGCATCTGCTAATTGCAATTCTGAAGACAACTTCAATACTTCCAGCGTAGAGTTGGTCACGGCTTCCCTCACAAAGAAGTGACTCATCTTTATATGTTTAGTTTATCGACTTCTAGTTGAAGAATCTTTCAACATTCATGTATTCACAGAATTGCAATTGTCCATGTTGAAGCTTTCTAATAACTTCTTCGTATATGCAGTTTGGTGTAAGTTCACTGATCCATCTTCACTATCATCAATCTCGAAACCCAAAAAATAACAGGCCGGCTTTGATTTAATTTTGAAGCTCATTTTTATATCATTTAAAAATGATTCCGTACTGTTTGATTGGTTTGACGCAAGCAATCCATCATCTACATAGAGCGCAAGAATAAGTTAGGTACTCTTTTCCTCTCCGCCTTATGAAGAGACACGGGTCAGCTTCACTTTCAATAAAAACAATCTTCAGTAGAAACTCATTTATGCAGCTGTTCCAGCAGCGTGGAGCCTGCTTTAATCCTTATAGGCTTATTTACATACCATCTGGGGATTGCAATTTGTGTAACCTTCGGATTGTTTCATATATTTTTCCTAACTAAGACTTCCATAGAGAAAAGCTAGATGTGGCTATGACATAATCGTGAAGTTTGTTAGGTCTTAATTTTGAACGCTCCCTGAGAGTAATTCTTCCTTGTTGATCTATGTAACGATCTGATAGAAATTCGCTTTTCTCATCATCACCTTCATTGAAAGTGCCTTCTTCATCTTCTTGACCTGATAAGAATTCGTCATTTTGCCGTATCCTAGGTTTTTTATCACACCATAACTCATAAGGAGTCGTATCAACATGAGTCGGTCCAGTGCGATTAAGAATGTAAACCGTAGTGCTTGCAAGTTCTGCCCAAAGCTCTTGAGGCAAATCCTTTGAATGCATAATTTCCCCTAATGGCTTCTACTACCGTTCTATTGTCTCTTTCAACACATCCATTTTGTTCTGGTGTATAAGGCATCGTAAGTCTTCGTCTGATACAAAATTCTTCATGGGTCTCCTCTCTATTATCAAATTCTCTACCACCGTCACTTAAAATCTCCTTTATATTATGGCCCATTGTTTTTGTTTCGGCTAGCCTTTTTTTAGAAGATATAAAAGACGATACTTTGAGAAAACCTCTTTGAACAATAGAAAGTATCTATATATCCTGACACTGACTCCTGAAAGGGCCCACATACATCTGCATGTATTAATTCTCCGACTTGAGTTGCTCTCTTCCTTATACCAAATTTCAAGCTATGTGCATTGCCATAAATGCAACCTTCGCAGAGTTCTCTGTCATCATCTTCCAGCTTGGTCATAAGTTTTCTTTCAACCATTTTTTTACATGTACCTACTTTGTTTTGATGAGCTAATCTTTCGTGATAGAGCTGTAGTAATTTTGTCTTGTCAATACTATTTATACTCTGCACGATTTTTCATATTCTCTAAGTCAAATTTATAGAGACCACCGTTTCTCTGTCTGTTTCCTATGAGCATTGTCTTTCCATTTACTGTCAGTTTACATGATGTGGCTTGTGATTCAAATGTACTACTCTGGAGTCTGTCTTGTGCTGAGAATACCGAAAATAGATTGCACTTTATGCTAGGCACATACCAGACATCATTGAGTGTTATTACTTGCTTGCGGTTTAATAACTTAGCTTGAACTTTCAGTGCTCCCATTCCGATAGCTTGTACAATTGCTCCATTAGATGTTGTCACAATTTTGCATCCATCGAAGTATTCAAACGTCTCATAATACTTATTTGGTTTGTTACGTGACTTGTAGCACCATTATCTTTAAACCAACATCCACATTCAGCTGGATTAGCTATGCCAGCAGTTGACATTATGTTCATACTGACATCTTCTGATCTTTTTGTAGACGTTGACGGCTTTGGTATTCGACAATCAGCAATCTATTTCTCACATTGCCTCAACTTGTGACCAGTTTCTCAACAGTAAAAACATTTCTCTTCTTTTTGACTTTTACTCACATATCTTGGTTTTTGTATAGTTATCTGTTATCTTCTTATTCAAATTTCGCTCATAAGAACACAATTGACAAGTCAAATTCTCAATTGTCCTCTCTGATTTGGACATCAATAACCAGCTCGATTTGAATGTAAAATATTCTTCTGGAAGCATATCCATTATCTTACATATCAGGAATATTTCTGGCAATAGGGACGTTAACCATTTTTCGAAAATGCTTTTATTTTGACGGTTGACCCTAAGTAAACAAGCCTTTTTTACCACATAAAATATAATTTATTTAAAAAAAAATAGTATTTCGGATGAGAAGTTATACAAAAATAGAGTATGTACTAATCTTCTCGCTAAAACACTAACAACTGTAACGTGACTGGCATGACGTCACTAACCGCAAAACATTGGTCGCGATTCTATTTGTGTGAATCAAGTTTATGTGTTTTCTTATTTTTACTTGAATTCAAACAATCAAAATGAACTCCAAAGTAATACAAAACCTGTGTATTGTCCCTCTGTAATAGTACAACAATTACTACATCGGAAAAATTTAATCAAATTTTTTTTTTATCTTTTCAAATGTAGAAAAATATTCCACAAAATTTCGGGCTTGGGTGGATCTATGGATCTGGCTAGAGAATGTCTTAAGGGAAAAACCATTAAAGAAAATTTGTGACAGACATTTTGCCGATAATTGAAAAAACCGAAATAAACGTCTTAATGCTATTGCAATCCCTTCGTTAAACCTATCCAGTGAGTACTTAAATATTTTGTACCACATGTATATTTTTTTGCGTATAGGAATATCACAATATTATTCTTGTTTTCAGCCATTCCAGTGGTATTTAAACAGTATTTCGATAACTTTTCTGAAAATCTTCGTAAAGTTGAGTATAGTGTCTCCCTTTCGGCTTATTACACCACTAACCGATGACCCTGTATATTACTGGAATTTTAAGCAGGAGAGGTGTAAGTGCTTTCGGCGAAAACCCCATGGCTCAAATAAAAAAAAACACTTCACAGTGACATCTTTATCTCTATATATATAAAAATGAATCTCTATATCACTTGGTCATCACGCCTGACCGATCCGGAGTGATATCACTATTTTTTTTATTGTGTTTGTTATTGTCAGGAGAAGGTTCTTATGACAGAAAAGTTTTAAATAAATATATATACTTATATTTAAATGAATCCGTTTGTTTCACTAAAACTCGAGAACGGCTGGGCCGATATAGCTAATTTTAGTCTTTCGTACTCCAGGGAAAGTTTAAAAGTGGAGAAACATACATAACTGTTAGGCAGTACGAAGTTCAGCGGGTCAGCTAGTTTTAAATATAAGAACTTGATGATTAGATTAGATTTTTGGTTTATGGCTTCTGCGACAGGTTGTCACAATTCTGCCAAACTTGATGATTCAACAGGGTATAGCAGGAGTTATCCCGCGCTTACTAAAAATGACGTCTCTGTCTGTGTATTTATTAGAGGTGTTTGTTATATTACATATCCGATTAAATAGCTTATTATTAATAAATAATCAAATAACTTGTTAGTTAAATATATTCGACCAGTCGAGCGCTACAGCCTGGCGCAACTTCCTAAGAAAAAAACGAATGTATACAAATGTATGAAACGTGCTTTCTTTTTAATGGCTACTATAATACGTACAAAACGTAAAGTCAGCTTCATCTCGTATGTACCACTAGAATAATATTCTTTTAAAGTTGGTCGGGTTATATTTGCCGACCATTGCTCTCCATCTCAATAGTGTCACTTGTCAGTTGTCACATCATTAAAATCAGAGTTGTTTTGCAGTGTTTTACAAACGTAAATTTAATATACAGGAGTGCTTTGTTTAAACCAAATAAATGTTATTTTACACGCCCACAGTGCAAAGGTCATTGTACATGTGATAATTTAAAATGAGTGCAAAGAAAACGGCCAAAATTACCTGTGAAATATGCCACATAAAAACATACCGGTCAGGCAATGAAAAAAGATTATTCGTGGCAAAATTTCCCCTAGATAAAGATCGGTAACTATTTATAATGTTATACTGTGATATATTTATATGACATACCTACGTGATAAATAAGGAAATATTAAATTAAATTTTTATAACCTAGTACTTCGTAGGTAAATAATAGTGCTGCCTGCTAATTAGCATAATATTATCGATAACTATCGATAATCCGACATACCAATTTGGAAATTAATATAACTATCACAGATGAGTGGTGATTACTACGCCTTTTATATAAGACTACGCTCCATGCTCGAAATTCGCACAAGGTCGTTATTGCAAAACATTTTTTTTTCTTTCCAGATGTAAAAAATGGCTAGCAGCAACTGGAAATATAGACTTAATTTATGTGCCCATTGAGAAATTACACCAGCTGAAATATGTGTGTGGCAAGCATTTTAGGCCAAAAGACTTCAAGAAAAAGAGGACTCAACTTAGAAAAACAGCTGTGCCTTCTATAGACATTTCCTTAAATCTAATTACTGAAGAAATGATGAAAGACTTTCCATTACATGTTGCCCAGGATAAAACAATATACGTCTCTCTTGGCGACCATAATTATTGTAGTCGGGATATGAAAGGTATGCTACTTACGTAGTATTGGTATATGATGATGTAATACTGCTCGCACGCTCGACTGAAGCTCAATTTCACTTCGCAGTGTAATATTTTATATAGAGTCACGTGCCAAATTGTACTTTAACACGCCGGCTTAAGAACTATAATTGATTATGTCATGTGTTTAGGAATTGATTGAATGTGTTATTTATGTTTTAACACGTTCCAAATTATACTTTAAGACATCGGCCTAAGCACTTAAATCAGTTCGTCCTATAGCTAATCGCTCGGTTTCGTCAATTTCTCTGCGACGATAATCGAAAAGTCGTTCTGCAAATCGAACAAATATAATATTACAGCGTATAAAATAATAGCGAATATATTACAGCATATAAAATAATAGTCCTTTTAAAAGTAGCATACTCGTATGGTTATAGGGTGTTGTCAATATATAGCTGTTGCTAACACTTCTAGTATTAATTGCAAAACTAGTGATTCTGCAGGGTTTAATGTGTCATATTATTTGATTGTTAACCATTATCTTTTTTTTTATGTGCACAAATGTGGGCAAGCGATATAAAGACGGTATAACGTGGTTTTCGTGTTCGCGGAAAATCTCCATGGAAACCCTGGTAAAGCGGTGGTTACTATACTTTTTTGTACATTATGTGATTTTGATTTGACCACGATGACTTATTACTTGATATTTGACTTGATTGATTAATAACTAGAAAATTGATAAATTTGACGCTGGCAAATATACAAATCGTGTGGTGCCACATATCCAAAGAGAAAAAAAAGACCTAGCTTTCAGATGGTCAAGTCTGTTATTTCAATTGTCTCTGAATCACAATTAATTGTACCAAAATGGCCGTTTCGTCATAGATTAGATCAGAGTCATTTATTTATTTATTGAATAAAAGGCGAGCAGCTTCAAACTGATGTGCCTACATATATCATATAGAGTTAGTATTAAAAATTATGTTAAAAAACTAACTGTGGCCTATTCTGCGTCAAAACGGCCATTTTGACACAATCGAATTGTGATTCTGAGGCAATTCAAATAACAAACTTGACCACCAAGCTACTAAAATAAAAAAAAAAAAACAAATTATAGGTCATATTTATTCTACCTCTCCGCTCCGTTCATTGTGTGTCAAAGAGCTAGTAATAGTACGTATGTTTGCGTTTGTTGTGTAAATTCGCCGTTTTGAAGAGATATTTTATAATTTTTCGGCGCATTATCGTCGTTTTAGTTTTCCGTAAATCGCCTAGTACGTTGAGTTAAGCTGAGCGTAAGCTCAGTAATCCTCCTACCTCTAGTATGCTAAATCAACTCAAAGCTACTATTTTGCAAAAGGACGCTCTTGATATGTTGAGATAATGTGACAAAAACTTTGCTTTCTTGTAAATTATTGGTGTGGAGCTGCTGCAATGCCTAGGATATGTTTGTTCGGATGCCGAACTGCAGGTGAGTTACTGATTGGTATTCACAAATAAGATACCAATAGCATTAATAGCAGTAATCTCAAGTAATTTAGATCGCTTTTGTAAAAAGTATATTCAATAAATGCGAACGAAATTATAATGTAAAACTCTTACCAAAAAAATAAATAATGAAAAACTTTAACTATAATCACTTTATAACCTGACTGCGAAAGAAGAAAGGTTATGTTTTTTTGAGTGTATGTATGTATGTACATTTCTTTGGTATACCCTAGAGCCTAAACGGCTTCAATAGATTTGTCTTCACCTGCAGATGTTCATAGGCTATAACTAGCTGCAACCCAAGGCTGCAGCCGTTGTGATTATATGTGTCTAAAGTTCTTGTGGTCAGGTTTTCTGAAGTCACTTTTTTACCACTTGTTTTTATCGCTTAGTGAAATTTCAGGTCTCTATCTGCATGTGTTTCCAAACCCAGATAAGGATCCAAAAAGATTTGAATCATGGGTCAATGTTGCAAAAGCACATCTAAATACACCAAATGATAAAGAGTTCTATCGAAAAAAACGAGTCTGTAACAAGCACTTCACTGAAGATTGCCAAGTCAGGAACAACAGGATAAGTGCTAATGCAATTCCAACTTTAAACATTCACGGTAAGCTTACAAAAAAAATAGTTTTATTTTAAATAACTTGGGGTGGTGTTTTATTGGTGGAACTAAGAATTTTAATTCTTATTATAACTTTTCATTTAATTCTAGGCGACAATGAAGTCAAAACAATATCAGAATTGGATGAATCACTGCCAATATTGCATTATACAGAATGTAAGTTATATTTCCCACTATTTTGTTACTTATTGCAATAGTAATATTCATTTAACAATTTGTGTTTATTGCATACCTGATTGTTGGAAAGGTCCATCTATAATTTGTTCGTTACCTTTGGAAAACTTCAAATCCATACTGTGAAGTAAATTAAAATGGGTTACGCTTTCAAAATTTTTATAAATTTCTTATTAGAAATACTAGTTTTACGATAAAACTAACATTGATGCTTTTATTTTTGCATTGTTATGTTCCTTGTTGACAATTGAAATAACTTTAGGTTTGTTTTTTTTTTGTTAATATAGGTACATATAATATTTTGAGCATTATTTGCGTCGAGGTTATATTATTATGATGTTGTATGTACCTACTTTCCGTAATTTCTTTTTTTTATAGGTTTCAAAAATATTATTCTGTCAGCTGGATTGAGGTATTCGTTCGCTCAAAAATGGCGGCATCGTCTGTATATTTATTGCATACCTTACGGTTCTTTCAGTATTGGTGTGCAATAATGTTGTATTATTAATTAATAATGCCTTGTTTTGCGTGCACACGTGTGGGAAAGATATATAAATGCGGTTTAGTGTTTGCGGGAAATCTATAGAAAAGACGTTACTGTAGACAAGGCAGTATGGCCTCAATGGCTTTAGCCTGCCTTATGGGCAAATAAAATAAAAATCAATAAAAAGTAAAAGTGGTACCGAATGTCGGTGGTTGTGTTGTGTTTTTAAATTTATGGTGTATTTTGATTTGTACTAGTGATATTAATTGTGGGGCTCCCTTTGACATCGAGATGCTTCGCTTTCGCATTGTAGTTCTCCGCTATAGCGTCGAAGCGCTCCGCTATAGTTTACGACAGGGTTTATTATAATTTTTACGAAAAAGACCGTTCGCGAAAGGATGTTCTCTATATTTTTGAGTGTTGTTTGTATTGTGTTTAAGTGAAACATCGAAAGTTGCGCCTTTGGGTGCGAACCTAGTGGTAAGTGATAATGGCCACCTGTGGGCGCTATTTTCCTATAAGAAAGTATAAGTTTTCTTTCTGTTGCTAAGTCTGTAGCAGGGCTGTTGCGGATGCAAAAGAGTTGTTTTAGAAATGTATGGAGCTCCAGCCGGTGTACATAATACCATAAATACGTCAGGGATTATTTTTCTTTATTCTATGCACTAAAATTACTTAACTTGTCACAGTTAACAAAAATAAATTTTAAATCAAAATATTTCAGTTCTGACATTGTGTGACCACAAAGTGATCTTCTTGTTCCAGAGATGCAATATTTCCACAACAATTCACAGGATTTAGGTATTTTTGTACAGAATGAAGTAGGCAACCAATGCAGGTAGTAAAAACACAATATAAACAACATCTTTAGTAGACATACACAGTCCTGTCTGGAAATAAAACAAGTATTATTTTCATATCCCCGAATGTGGTTTACAATATTGGGGTTATTGGTTTTTTAAACATATGTTACTAATATTGTTAAGACAATAATTCTATATTTTTAGTTACTCCTTTTTGTGTACCCATTTAACAGCTGCACAAATTTGTAAGAAATTTGGCAGCAGGTTAGTATATTTACTGGATTAACACTTAGGGTACTTCTTATCTTAGAAAAATACTTTCTTCCCGTAGGTTAATCAGTACATTATAATTTTAACTACTTTCAGATGTTCCAGTACATAGATTACCGAATTATGAAAAATTCCCAGAGAAATTTAAATCTTGGGTTCTTCTCTGTGGAGGGAAATTTGAAAAACAATGTGACTATGAGTTTTATTAGAAAAAAAATGTTTGTGACAGACATTTTACTGATAAAGATCACAATCGTAATAAGCGCCTTCACGCCTTAGTAGTGCCCTCCCTGTATATACCAGGTAAATTAATAATTACTACCAACACTTACACACACACTCCTTGCCTTGTAAGGAACTTTTTATTATTGACAAATTCAATCAATCAATGAAATTTATTTATTCAAGGAAACATAGCCGATTCATACGAGTGACGTTTCACAAAAAATGTTTAAACAAGGTTAGTTTTTCATGATAAAAAGCTACAGTATTTCATCTTAATAATAGATATTGAGAAATAGCTTGTATAGCCCTACGGTGTGCTTAGTTAGATTTTTCTTACTTGCTCAATCGCGTTGTTAACTACACGAAACTAGTCCTAGACAAAAACGGTAAATAATGGAAGGAAGGCAGTGTTCCTCATACTTACAAATATAGAGCATGTTTCATGTTAAACAACTTTAATTGGTAGATACATGTCAACACATTTTAAATTAATGTGAAGTGTTGCCAGTTCTCTCCTTCTTTTAGAACATGTTTCATGTTCAACAACTTTAATTGGTAGATACATGTCACCACATTTTAAATTAATGTGAAGTGTTGCCAGTTCTCTCCTTCTTTTAGAGCATGTTTCATGTTCAACAACTTTAATTGGTAGATACATGTCAACACATTTTAAATTAATGTGAAGTGTTGCCAGTTCTCTCCTTCTTTTACTAGGTATAGCATAGCGGTTTTATGAAATTAGTGTAGTAACTAATGAAAGTTATTCATAATGCTTATCATAATACTCAGTACAAACAACTTTCATCTTTCACAGAAAAAGTTTATCCATAAGTGTTGACAAAATGTACAACTTAGGCCAATAGCCTTGTATATCTTACAACAATTTTACGAAACATTAGCATTAATACTAACCTACTAAATTTACGAATTTTAATTTTAACTTTGCTAATTATTAAGAACTCTTTAGTAGTCGAAGGTGAAGGCTTTCTTTACAAATTTCCACGTGTCTCTTTCATCTGCTGTTTTCATCCATGGTTATACGAAGATAACTACGAGTATTACACTAAATTATTAATTACACTACTATTTCTTTTTGTTTCAGAGTTTTTTCTCTGCCTACAATTTATTTACCGTTTTTGTATGTTGAAGGAAAGTGTTTGGGACGATTGATTACTGCATATTTTTAAGGCAAACATAATTAGTATTGTGAACTTGTAATCATGTTTCGTAAGTGCTGTGTTGCCCGTTGTAACAGTGAACGGGATGACGTTAAATTGCACAGGTTTCCTATTAACCGCGAAGACTGGCAACTGTGGTTAGAATATGTGAAGTGTGAAAAACTTAATATGGACAATGTGATAAATAAAGCTTTTGTGTGTCACAAACATTTTGAACAACGTTTTATTACATCAACGAGTCGCCTGAGATACGGAGCCTATCCGACATTGTATTCTGAGTTGGAAATATCAACTGGAATCCCATCGATAAGCTCCTATAGGCCAAGTATGTACCTGTTTTTGTTTTCTTTTCTACTAACTTGTGTTTGCATATATTTTTATTTATTTCTTAACAGATGAGCAGCTTTAAGCTGATGTGCCAAATTGTGTCGAAATCATTATAAATATCACAAATATTTTAAAGGTTATGGACATTACAACAAATTAAAGTTGTGCGTGTGTTTAGCAGAAAGATGTGCTCAGTAATAATAAAAATTATAGGCACTTAAAAATCGGAACGGCATTTGGAAAGATTATGTAGAAATTGTAAAGCAAGCCGGCCATATGGTACGGAACGAAAATCGAATGCTCTGTTCCTTTCATATCCATTTACATTGCTTATCATCTTTCTTGGTGTGACTAAGATGGCATATACCCAGTGTCTATAACTTTCTCTGTCCTACAGTCCTATCACTATATCTAGATTAAAAAGAAATTTTACTTGATATAATATTTTATTTAATTTTGTAGAATCAAAACTAATCAAATTGAAGCACCATGATCACACTTATTGTGCAACTCCAAAGCTAGCTACATCAAACACATATTTTCGTTCAGGTAAGCATTTTTTAATTAAAGGACTAATTATTACTGTATTATTTCTTTTTTACTGAATTTCCAAAAAAAAAGGTGATATTAAATTCAAATGTCTTTTTTAAAATATTTGCATTATTTGTTGAAGATGGTTGAACCAAAATGCAAAACCTATTTTTGTTTTATAGTTGACCTATTAAGTTATTTTTAAGACGTTAAGTGGTTTAATTTTAAATCAATATAACTTAAAAATTGTATTGGCGCCTGTCGAGTTGAAGTTGGCAGGTGATCACTTATTTTGTACAAATGTCAATTTTCTGTTTTCATCAGTCTTTAGATTTTATACAAAATTATGGACAAATGAAGTAGCAAATGAAATTTAAAAAGTTACGTAGCACTGGTTAGTAACAATATTACTATTATGTTACGATCCAGTGCATTATCGTATAACTACACGGCAGTATAAGTTATATTAGTGTAAAAAAAAAAGAATACACCTCCCGTACAAAAATTACGCTATTGTCCACTAACGCCCGGCGTCGTCGCTGCGCAGCTTTTAATGCGGCAGAAACAGCTTAGGTCGGATATATTCTGTCTCTTCGTATTTGACGTGTACGAGCATTCTAACAAGTGGACTAAGTTTGATCTTGCGCAAAGATGATCTTTTTTAGATAGTTTTTTGGTTCAGCTGTTTAGGTGCTACTAAACACCACATTTCATTTGAAAAATTTACGGAAATTATTATTAAGTTTTTCATTTGCCGCTCCTGCGAGCGAGTGAAATTTTTTTGCTCCAAATAGAAAATAAAAGCAACGTATAATTTGGGAGACGATTGTGCCTAATCCTGGCTACCTCTCGTCTCGTTAAAAATAAAATATGTTACAACTTAGCACTTGAAATATTGGCTGTACATTTTGTATCGGGCAGTATTAGTATGTGACTATAATTATTTGTTTGCCTATTATATTGTACGCCCTGTTAATCGGTGTGCATGGTCTTGATCGATCATGTGTGTTGTTTTTACTAGCCTGCAATTATAGCCGCTTCAAAATCGGTTCAAGTTAATAAAACGCGTACGGATATTGTACAGCTAGGATTGTCCAAGATTAAAATCTAATCGGTTTTTAATTTCAAAATCCGTATACGATACGAAAATGTATTTCAGTCGTGGCACAACACACTGAGTATACCTAGGCCAAGCAAAGAAAAAAAAGACCAATTCAATTTCGCATTGTTTGTTTGGTGAATTCTAACGTTTACGTTAAATAACAAACGTAGTGATAGTTCCTCTATGTTAAATAATGTGTAATTTTACTTTCGTCTTAGATTGTCTTTTTTTTTAAATATAGTGTTAAGTGTACTTGTCTGTTTGTGATCGGTAATAGTAATTGGTAAAGTTTTGTGTAGTTTATTGAGGCTTGAGGCTAAAACAGCAACAGCAACAGAAGTTACTCATATTTAGAGTTTTTTGTGATATTACGCATTTACAATGTCACAAACAACATGTTGTGTGCCTCGGTGTTATACTAGTGTCGATAATTCTAAAGATGGTAAGTGAAATAAATCATTCATGTAAAAAAGAAATCAAATAGGTCTGGCAATCTGAGAAATCGGATCGAACATACATTACAAAAATAATAAAAATTACCCCAGCCTGCAGTATGTTTCATTTCATAAAACTAATTCCACTGATTAAGAATTGGCCTTTGAAGTATGATAAGTTTCAAGTCCATATCATACATCTTAATCTATCAGCTGCTTAAGAAACTCGCATTTATAATGTGTAATATAATCTAAATAATATATTCTACTAATATACTGCAAAATTGGTTTTAAATGATTTTTACACTATGTGATTTTTTATAGTACATAGTCTCTTGTATGCTAACAAGAATAACTAAAAGAAAATTGAGTCCCTGGGGTGCTAGATTAACTATAAAAGCAGGAAAACAAATTATGCAATATTTGTTCTGAAAACTTTAAAGTCTCAATTGACACTGTTTGAGCGTAAATTTTCAAATTTAATTTCTTAATACTATAATAGATTATACATGTAACCTGTATGCTATAATACATGTACCCTGTAATAATGAATACATCTTCTAAATTTAATGTCTCTAGATGCAGTTGTTTAGGTTTTGCATTGATTCCTAGGTAATATCAGTCGTAAGTTAAATTAAAATTATATTTAGTAAGACAAAAATCAGTCATGACTTACTCTTTTTTTTTAAGACATATATAGATCTGATTCACATTTGTTAGCTGTGTGATTTGTTTAATGCTAGTGCCAAGTAAAAACAACTTCTATTTTTAGGCATACGATTACATCATTTTCCAAATCCGAAAACTAACCCTGAACAATTTCAAACATGGGTTATGAAAATTGGTGGTGATTTACTTTCACTGGATTCTAAAAATATATATAAGAACAGAAGAGTTTGTACCCGTCACTTTGAGCCGTGCCATGTGTACTTGAAGAAATTGTGCGCACTTTCTGTACCACTCCTTCATATTCCTGGTGTCTTTGCTGGTATGTATGATTTTAGACGGGTTCTTATGCAAAATTTTGTGGGTTGGAGAATTTGGAATATCTGTAGTTCTTAAATGGTCTATAGGTAATCTTTCTGCTATTATTTTTAGGTAGTTATTTTGTTTATGTCAATAATGGTACTTGCCACATTATTTAGTATAACAAAAGGATTTTACTTACCTACTTGCACATATTTTATGTCCAATAAGGGTAAACTTATCATATGATACTCAATTACTCAGTACAATACACAGAAAACTGTGTATTAACACAGTTTTCTGTGTACATAGATGTTAAATATTAATGTTGACATTAAAGTTGAGTTGACGAAACGCAATAAAGTTTCTTATTCTGATTCTATCAATTATTTGTTTGTTTACTTGCCCCTGCATGTAAAGAAAGGAAACACATTGCTGCTCTGACTTAAATAGACATTAAATAGTTCAATAGTTCGGCCTTCTTATTCTTATTCTGTATGGGGGCGATAAGACCTGCACTGATGTCACGCTTGGGGTGTATTGTGCATTTCCCCCCGCCAGCCTAACCCAACCAGCCAAGCTCCTTAAAATAACGGAGTACAGCTCTGGGTCGCTGGCTCATCAGTTCCACTCCTATTTCGTCGGGTGTAGTAGACTTACCCTCATGATGCGAAACCGATTTGGATGCATAAGAAGGGTCTTGAAAAAATATATATCTTAAAGTATCATATAATTACCCTGGCCGGGTGTAGGAATATTTTGTGAAGGCTGAACTATTGAACTATTTAATGTCTATTTAAGTCAGAGCAGCAATGTGTTTCTTCCTTTACTAAAGTACCTAATACTGATTAATCTGGCTTAAATAATTAAAATGGCTGGATGGATTTCGAGGTCGAGTATCACTGGATTCAACTTATATCGATAGTGATATTACAGTACAACAATTTCTTAACTTATAAACATGGTAAAAGTTTTTATCATTTTTAACCTTTGCTTTGTTAGCTGTTTATTTATGTAGAATTTGCGCTTCGCCGTCCAATACCATAATTTATTTCGGAAATTTCTCTCCATCCTAAGGTTGCCTAGATGAGATCGCTTTTAACGACAAAACCCGCCACTTGTGCTTCACAAGATGTAAGAATTTTCTTTTGTATATTTGATAAGATAAATACGCCACTGCAATTTTGTCAAAAACAAAATAATGATTGCTAACACTCGTTTCTCATCTATTATCGCTAGCTGTTGTAAAATATATTTCTCGAGGGAGCGTAATGATACAAGCAAATGCAAGATATCGACTGCTTTATTCAAATATACCCTACATTATTAAGAATAAGAATAAGAAATATTTATTGGCCTTTAAATAACATTCTTCAAGTCATTACATTACAGGCAAGTCTTCTTACATTTTGATTATTAATTACTTTAAAAATAAACTTAACTTATAAATACTTTTATAGTTCTAAGAACAAATACTTATTCTATTATACATTTACATTGCCATTTATTTCTTTACCTATTACTAACATTTTGTAATTGTTGTTCATCACACAAGAACGATGATTCCACAAGCTGCAATGACATATATTCACTGAGTTTATAAAAAGGATTTCTTTCAAAAAAATATTTTAATTTTTGTTTAAATATTTTAAAATTGAGTTCCATCACGCTATTTGGTAATTTATTGTACATTAATATTTTGGTGTAAAGTCCCTGTTTCTTACACTTAGATAATCTGTTGACAGGCAGGACTCGCCCTTTTTTATTATTACGTGAAATTCTTTTTTCCGGTATTTCCGTATCCTCGTGTACCTCTAATAAACTACTATAAATATAAAGTGATATAACTGTCATTATTTTATCATTTCTAAAGTGTATTCTCGCAGGACTACGTTTTTTCAAACCATTCATTGTTCTTATAGATTGTTTCTGACATTTTAAAACTTTTATGATATCTTTAGCGTTTCTCCAAACAGTTATAGCGTATCTTATTATAGAATGAACGTATGCATAATAGACAGAGATGAGTGACTTTTTATCTAATAATGGCTTGAGTTTAAATAAAGCATAATTACCACTTGCCATTTTGTTGCAAATTTTATCGATGTGAGATTTATGACTAATTGTGTTATCAATTGTATAACCTAGAAATATATTTGTTTTAGTAATAGAATTCCCAAAAATACCCAACCTTGACTGATACTGCATTGATATGGTTTTATCAGAGTTAAGAATAATACCATTTGCGTCAAACCATTCCTTTAACAATTCCATAACTGCATTAACTTTATCGTCTAAATTAAATTTACATTTGTCTCTGATACCCACATGTGTATCATCTGCAAATAAATTTATGTGAGCCCAACTCGGCAATGCGTTGGTAATATCATTAATATAAATCAAAAGTATCACCGACTACCCACATCCTCCTTCTTAAACAATTAAACATAATTAATACATTTTAATCAAGAATAACAATTATATTGAATAAACAATAACAATTAAAATTTAAATACAATTACATTTTCTCACATTCTTCTACATTCCCTTTTTAAACAAAAGAAAAGTATGCATACTATTACTTATAATCAATAGTGTACATTCTTATAATTTTTATTCAATTCATGCTTTAATATGTAATAATTATCAGTATGTAAATAAATTCATTTTTATTATATATTGTTTAAATGTCATTTTTTTTTAATTTACTAATATTTACTTACTCCGAACTGATCTATTTAACTATTATTAATTTATATTATTTCATTAATCATCATTAAGTAACTAATGTTAACAAGTGCTACTTAAACATTTCTAGTTTTAAATCGTAAATAAAAACACCTAGCTCTTAACTATTTATAATAATTAGTTATAACTAGTCGACGCGGACCGTCATCAGGTATAACCCCACCGATCAGGAGCTCTCACCACCCTGCCAGAACGAGTATTAAAACCATTATAAGTGTTTGATTGTGCACTAACGGAGCGGTGTTCTTCGTGTTGTACAATGGAACCGCGCGCGCCGGACATTACGTCATCCAAATCATATGGTCGCAATTCATTATACTTATCCCTGCGTAACTGGCTATCGAGAATGATCTGTTTTCTGTTGCGACGCACCACAGTACCTGTATTGAGTTTAACTAAATATGACCTTGGTCCTTTTATGTCTATTACGTTAGCATCCACCCAATTTCTACCCATGCGTACTTTAACTTTATTACCTATTGATAAGGGTTTAAAATTCTTGCTGCCTCTGTCATAATATTTCTTTTGTATAGCCTGTCTCTGACGTAACTCATCCCGAACTTGTTTAACGTCACAAACTTTGGATTCGAGTAACTGCCATTGTTACTCGAATCGCAAGGCACACTCCGAAGCTTTCTACTATTTAACAATTCTGATGAAGAAGGTAGCTTATCACTTATAGGTGTATTTAAAAACTCTAATAATGCTAGCCTAAACTCAGACTGATTATATTTCGTCTTGCGCAACATTGATTTTACTGTCTGAATTGCTCTTTCGACCTGCCCGTTGGACTGAGAATATCTCGGAGACGACGTTATGTGCTGAAATTTCCATTCCCTGCTGAAACGCTTAAATAATTGAGAAGAATACTCCGGTCCATTATCAGTGAAACAAATCTCTGGAATCCCCTGACGGCTGAACACGCTTTTCATGCTCTCAATTACGCAATCAGAAGTTAAATCTTTCAGCTTCTCGACTTCAATAAATTTACTAAAATAATCCGTAACTAAAAGGTAAACTTTCCCGTTAAATGAAAAATATCAGCTCCCACTTTTACCCAAGGCCTCGCTAGAATTTTATGTGATATTAGAGGCTGTTTGCAATTCTCCTTTCTGTAGGTTAAACAAGCCTGACAATGAGAAATCATGTCTTGTATCTGTGCACCCATATTAGGCCAAACCATTATGTCACGTGCCCTAAGTTTAGTTTTCGCGGCACCTAAATGACCTACATGTATCTTTTTCAACATATCCTTCCGCATGCATCTCGGAATAACGATCCTTGCACCCTTCCATATTAAATCATACGCCTCAGTCAACTCATCTCTATAGTCCCAATACGGTGTTAGTATCTCTCTAACTTCTCGCTTGTGCACTGGCCACCCATCCAAAATAATTTTCCTAAGCTGTTGTAACTCGTCATCCTGCCTCGTGAATTTCTGTAACTCTATGAAATGCGAATCTGTCAAACTGTTGCTGACCGCAATCGTACATACTTGTGCACGTTCCTCCAAGTAATCTCGGGGGTCCTCCCTAGAATTCGGTGCTACCGCGCGCGACAACGCGTCAGCTACATATAAATACTTACCTGGTTTATATACCAGCTTGAATTTGTATGGTTGTAAACGCATTAGCTAGCTGGGGCATTAGCAATTGGTTTGTTTATAATGCTTATCAGTGGACTGTAGTCTGTTTCCATGACCACGTCGGCTTTGCCATAAATATATGCATAAAATTTCTCGCAAGCAAATACACAAGCATACAACTCTTTCTCAATCTGAGCATAGTTTTGTTCCGTTTTAGTTAATGACTTCGATGCAAAACAAACCGGTTTTCCGTCCTGCAATAAACACGCCCCTAGGCCGTTCTTACTCGCGTCCACAGATATTGTCACTGGCTTATCTACGTCATAAAACTGTAACACGGGTGGACTCGTTATGCATTGCTGTAAATCATCACTGGCTTATCTACGTCATAAAACTGTAACACGGGTGGATTCGTTATGCATTGCTGTAAATCACGAAAACATTTATCATGTGTTTCATTCCACTGTTATTCAATATTTTTCTTCTTGTTGTCTAATCCAACATTGTTTTTAATGCTCTTGTGAGGGCAATAAACATACAAAATAAGTAATTTTTCTATAGACGTTTCTATTGATAAACAAATATTTTGAACGCATTCGTAGAATGGAGTCTGTACAATTTTGTATTTAAAATGTTGTTTAATTAATATAGCTACTCCATTGAGGTCATTTTTTGAATTTTTATTGATTAAATTATAAGAATGAAAACTAGGGATATTTTGAGCCAAGTCTCATTCAGTAGGCACACATCGACGTTCTGTTCAGACAAAAATTTAAATGGAAGGATTCTCTTGCTCTGTAAGCTTTGTATATTGAACTGTGCTAAACGTATAGGTATATGAATCTACATAAATAATCAAATGAGATTAGATAACAAAATTTCTTTGATTCTTTTATTTGTAACGGGTTCACTAGTGTTACTGTTACCTACCGAGAGCGATTAGGGATTTAACTAGTGCATTTATTTATTTTCATTATCCAGGATTTGTTAGGTGACAAACGCTTTTCCGATTTTGTTTACATTTTGTCTAATTGGGAATCTTTGGGTTTATACAAAGAGGGAAATGCTTTTGGGTCTGAGGTCATGTTTGGTGGCATACTCACAGCGGTGGCATAAGAACGGCTCTGATTAAGGTGTTTGTTTCTTTTTTCTTCAATTTTCTTTTGTTTCACAGGACAGTCCATATAATACATACTATACCACGTCACATTCTTTGTAAGAGTGCTGACCAGCACATGAAGAGCACATCTGAGTGCCGCGACAGACTTTAGCAGAGTGATTGAATTTGAAACATTTGTAGCATTGAATAACCGGTGCAATGTACGTGTGAACTTGGTAGCGAAACAGGTTTAGGAAAACAGCCTTGGGCAAGGTCTTGGATGAAAATGTGAAGGTTACTGTAATCAATGGAATAAGTTGTTTATTGGCGTCTCTTTTCATAAATCTCTTGACAGATATAACGTCCGTGTCGCAAGTTATATTTTTGTATAATTGTTCATTTGACATATCAGTGGACACGTATGACTGACTCCTACTTTCTCCACTAAATGCGCAGGGATGAAGGCGCGTAACTTGTGCTTATTTAGGAAGCTATCTTGCTTAAGAAAGATGTTAGCAGCCGCAGCTTTTTAAAAAGTTACTCCTATATTATAGGCGTTGATTCTATGGACACCAGTTATACCTTTTATGTTGTCTACGAACAGCTGCGTCAGTTAAATTGGATTTTTGTTTCCAATTTTATATTTACCTTAGACTCGACAGACCGTATAGTCAACAGCACTCGTATTTAAGAATAGCCTGGTGTAGTTCGTCTTAAAGAATATATTGTACTTCTTAAGCAGAATTCACCGTTTTTTCATATCTTCTTTTACGAACAGGACCACAGCCGCCGGGGTCATGTTCTTCCTCGTCTTGCGTCCCCATTTCATAGAATGTGGTGCGCAAAGTGTAATTCAGATGTATTATGTGTTTATTTCAACAAATAAACACGAAAAACTAATATTTTATTTCAATGAAATTGAAAAGCGCGCCCTTTATTTGATTTCCCGCCAAAAAGTCCTCCATTTTCCAAACCTGGAAATGGTTGCCATGTTGTATTAAAAAATAAATATATTGAAAGAATAATTCTTAATAATTTTTATAAGAGGAGGTCACTAAACTCATCCTAAACAAAAACTTACAATAGGACCATCTCTAAATTAAAAGAAACAAAACTGTGGCTCCATACAAAAAGTTTATCATTCGTTAACAAATGTATGAAACAGCTGTTTGTTTTCCTCGAATTCAGAAATAATCCCATAGTAAAAAATTGTTCTTTAGGATGAATATAGTCACCCCTATTACAGCTCAGTACACCCCTAGTTTCTAACCCTGTATACACAAGACGGTATGGCCCCAATAGCTTAAGCCTGCCTCATGAAGTAATAAAAAGAAATTGAATTGTTTTTGTTGATATCTTGCTAAATTTTCCTAGTTATTGCACAGAAAAAGAGGCTGTAACTACATATTTTGGTACATAAAAGTTTAATTCAGGTTATTTATATTTAAAATGCCGCTGATAAAATGTCAAATATGTGGGGTCATCACTGGAAAGCGAAAAAAAGAAAAAAGAATTTTTATGGCTAAGTTCCCCCTTGCTGAAAATCGGTAAGCAGAAATTAGTGTTATATTTGTACTACACATACACATCATCTTATTTATTAGGAATTTTATTCTGGTTATAATAATTGTATGTTTTACATAAATATGATTTGTTTCTCTATAAAGTATAGAGAGAAAGAGTGGAAGCCTTGAAAAAAGCATTCAAATGTATCTCCACAAAGAAGATTTTATTCTTGTAGAAATTAATTAGGCCAGTCTATTGACTTATAACAATTCACACTGTTAACTCAATTACAGATGTAAACAATGGGTTAAATCTATAGGCAACAAACGTTTAGTAAATGTGCCTATAGAAAAATTACACCAGTTAAAATATGTGTGTGGGAAACACTTCAGGGCGAAGGATTTTATGAAGACGCAAAAACAACTTAGAAAAACAGCTGTACCATCATTGGGTCTTAAATGGGAACCATTGAAAGATGAACTGCTGGCGAATTTTCCAATTCATATTGAAATTAATATGAAAGTCAAAAAGCCGTATAATACATATGACGAACACAAATACTGCATACCATGTAAGTGATTTCCTAGACTTATTCTGCAACGCGTCACTTGGCTAGCTTACATCCAGCAAAAAAGCTGGGAGATACTCTCACAGAAGATAGGGACCAGTTGTGAAACAGCATAGTCAGATTCAGTGATCCATGACAGAGCATGGTTTAACAAAGTTGCTGCAAAGAGGGCGAAACATCATGACATTAGTGATTACTGTAACCCCCTTGTCAGTGGTTTGATTGCACTAATTAATTACATTTGCACTAATTCTTGTTGTAAGTTTTTAAAAAGAGCACTATTAAGTTCTGCTTTTAACTCTTTCAAAGAATTCCTTAAAAAGCTAATATATAAATATCTCAATCCGTTGTTAGTTTTAATAATATATTAAATATCTATCTGTGCTCCATGTAATTGTTGTTAAATATTTGTTATGATTATTTACATTGCTGAATGAATGACTATGACTATTTGATCATTGAAAACTCGCGAGACATAACTGAAGCTATAGTGTTTTCTGGGTGTAGATCACCCCCAGGCAAGTGCAAATTTTACTTGAACTTCGTCTGTAAAATTATTGCAAAATTAGTGTTGATGTATAATAATGGTGGATTATTAACCTTTAAAGCATTGTTTACGTGAAAAAGTGTGGGCAAGAAATATAAAAATGGAATAACGTGTTTGTCGTGTTCGCGGTAAATTTTCATAGAAAGAAACCCTACTAATTCTCCACCACTGCACTAGGTTACATGATGTGACTTAACATATTTCGTGTTAAAAATTAATTAAATTATGTATACCTATTCGAATTTCAAAAATTCACATTATATTGACGCTGGAAAATAAAAAGTCGTATGATGCCATATATCGAATGAAAAAAAAAACCTGTTTTATTCGGAGTAGGTACATATAATAAATGTTTATTTCAATTAGCGAACTAGGTAATTTCGATTTAGTGACTTAGGTACCTGGCTATATATTTGATTTACTTTTCTCTTGTTAAACTTCTGGCAATCATTGGACCTGTGATATCGTGGCGTGTGAAAATGCCTCGCTTAAGGTGTTGTGTAAAAAACTGCTTTAAAACTCGTAAGTACCTATTAGTTTTACATTATATCCCAACTTAGATAAAAAAACAAAATTGCTTGTTAAGGTTCTCAAAATTATATCAGCCGTGGTTCTGTGGTCGAGAGGCAATTCTTTATGTAGTGTATAATCCTCTAGTTAGTATCGTTGGAATAAGTTTTCTTAGTTCTAAAATTATATCTAGAAAATATTCAAATTATTTTTACTGGAGCTGGCCCATACAGAAGAATCACATTGAAATTGATTTTTTTTCTAAACTCCAGATTAAATTTGGGAGTTCTTTTACAATAGGTAGGTAAAAATTACTATTAAAAATTGACTGCTTACATTTTATTTTTAAATTTCATCCTTCGGTTTAATTTTAAGAAAATTTAAAGCTACCACTATGTGACTATATGTGTGGACACTGTATTTTCACAGACATGGCTATTCAGGTTTTAAATTTCACTAAATGTGAAATAGAACTGTTTTAAACAAGGTGGGCTATATGCAGTATGTAAATGCACCCGGACAGGTTAAACATTTTGTGCATGAATATGTCTGTTTGATCTGTGTCTGGGTGGTTTACTATATATAAGTGTATATATGTATTTCTAAGTATGTATATCAGTCATCAGGTTACCATAGCACAGGCTTTGCCTAGTTTGGGACCTGAACACCTTTGTGTGGATGTTGTCCCAATATTATTAGGATTATTAGCATGGTGGAGTTATGGCCCACACTCCCTCCAAAGTGAAGACCATATTACATTTGTTTCCGCACCCGCAAAAAGATTCACAACGGTTTAACAAATGGGCAAGAATTATTGGTGGTAACACCTGGATTCTAGATCATAATATTGTATATGAAAGATACAGAGTGAACCATGTTCATTTTGATCAGAAGTATCAAACAAGAAGTAAAAGGCTAAGTTCAAATGCAGTGCCTTCGTTAAACTTATCAGGTATTTAACATATAATTTGAAGTGTAGTAGTTAACATATTTAGTGAACTTCAATAGTAGCATTAATTAGTCCAATATCTCTGCATAGGGCTATCTGCTTAACTACACAAACAGTTTTCTTACATATGCTAATGTAAAGTTCATAACCAGCGAATTCTCCAATATGAAATGGGGATTCTGTGGTTGATGAAAAGAATTAATAGTTACAGTGCATTTTGTGCAAGCAAATAAACTGAAAATGATTTCAGCCAAAAAGTGTTGCATTCCTGGTTGTTTGGAGTCAAGTAAGTTATCCCATTTTTTTGAGAACTACACTGTAAACAGCATTTTACTATACTTAAAATTACTGTGTACAACATTTAGCATCTAATTGTCATATTCAAAAGTAAGACGTGTCTTAAGAAAGGTCATATCATCAAGTTGTTTATGTACGAAAATTTTTGTTTTGTCCCAAATTAGGAAACATATTTTGAGAATCCATCTGATGATGTACCCTAATGTTCTTGTTGCACCTTTGGCTACAGTTGTTAGGGAAAGCAGCTGCAATATTTGTTTCTATTTAACGGACTGAACATTATAATAAAAACATTGAAATATTCAAGTAAAGCTCACAAACATCCATATCACACCTTTTACATTGTTTCTCTGAGCCATATCTTTGCTAACCATAATAATAACTTTTGTAACTTTAAAGACTGATTTTCAGATTCACATCAAACATTGCATGGTTTTCCAAATCCTCTTAAATACAGATGCCTCTTCGATCAATGGCTTCTTTCCATTGGAGGTGATATTATGCATATGAAAATTGAGGATGTGTACAAAAAACGCAGAGTATGCCATGCACATTTTGAAGACAGGTTTCGTTGCCGCTTTAACAGATTAAGTAAAATTGCGGTTCCAACTTTAAAATATGCCAGATGAGTTGTATTTCTTGGCATATTCAATTGTTACTAAGGTTTTTGTGTCATAGTGCTAGTCATAAGTAAAAGGAGGCATATTCTACAGTTGAGATTGCTGGTCAAAATGCGTTTCAGCAATAGAGGTAATTATTTAAACTTAAACAGTCTAGTCAATGTTTAACCAAGATCTCGCCTGATAGGTGATGATGCGGTCAAAGGCGTAGCTTGTTTACCTATTAAAAACCTGTTTACTTTCCACCATTATATTCAAACTATTCTTTTTTTACATACATAATAATTATAGACATAAAATATACAAATCAAACTGGCAAATATACAAATCATATAAGTACTGCCTTAGACAAAAAGAAAAAAATACATTTATAATTAGTAAACGATAAGTTACTCTCGCGTTCATCGAAAAAATGGCGTATTGGTGGACGGAATAAAGTTCGTACTTAAGATGAATTATTAAGTACTTAAGATTTGACTTTTTACTATTATATATTATGATAATTCTATATGATAATTCTAGCTTGCAAATTCAAGGAACTCCGGGAAGTGGCAAAATAATACACAGAGGTGGCCAGTCAAAAAAAAAAAGAAACTCATTTAGATGGCATTAATTAGATACGAGCGATTTTTTAAATTGTTTTATTTATTGTAGAATCAGTGTAACTAGTGACATTATGTTCCGCAAGTGTTGCATCGACGGCTGTAATAACACTATAAAAGACGCAATTATGCACAAATTTCCCACGAAACACAAAGAGAGACTAAATCATTGGCTGGACTGTATAAATTCCGAGACTCTCAGAGGTTATCCTGTACATAAATTTCAAAATATTTTCGTGTGTTGTGTACATTTTGAATGGAGGTTTATTACTGCAAGCTCTCGCTTAAGACATGAAGCATATCCTACGCTATTTACGCCAGATGAAATAGCAAACGGTTTGCCTAGGAAACCTGTAAAAGATATAAGTGAGTTAGATAGATATTTCTAACAAATATTTTTAAGTTGGTTTAAAAAAATACTAAGCATATAGTATATATAGCTTATGGTAGAGTAGAAAATTGCTATATTATAGTTCCATGAAAATTGTATAATCTTCAGATTTAGATTCTCTAATTCTCAACCCGCTATAGATCTGAATGGAAGTTCATCAAATATACATTACTATAACTATTATTTTTATTTCAGTAAAGTATATACCACAGATAAAGCATCATGTGGATCACAGTTATTCAAAGAGAGGTCAGCCAGCAAATGAACATGTGAAACATGGTGGTATGTACCAAATATGGAAAAAATTGCATTGGGTGACATTCTTAAGGATTAAAATTATTATAGTGTAACTAGTAAATATGTTGGAAAATAAGAGACCCCTATTATATTTTCTACTTCCTATTATCTAAACTTCAAAGTTCAATAGGTTTCCACGACATACAACATAGTATACATTTACTGCGCCAACTACTCTGGGCTCCGGAAATACATCATCTATGAAATTATTAAATGTTTAGCTATCACGATTCAAACAGCCTGGTGACAGACAGACAGACGCATGAACAGGCCCACGGAAGGACAAACAGCGAAGTCTCGGTAACCTAGACTACATATTTATTCCCATGGTACACCTGGGTTGTTAGTAAGGAAATATTACGTATCCACCGTCCACCTAGTTCTGAAAACTCTAGATTTATATTTCAAAAACATTTTCACCAGAATTTAGAATTATTTAGCTAGATATGTTTTTGGATCATTTTAATATTTTTAAGTGTCCCACAAGTGCATCATTTGAGTATTTAGAACTAATTTAATTTTTATTTATTAGCTGTTTTCAGTGTTGTCACTTGATTACTCTTACAACCATCTACAATGAATTTTTAAAAACAAGTTTGGTTGCTATATTATGGAACCAATGCAAGAAAGTTTATATAGAAAAATGTAATAAAATTAAGAATGATGTAGATGAAGAAAATTCAATGCAAGTTTTTGAGATGGCTATACAAGATGGTGTTGATTATATAGTTAAGGTTAAGCTGGTACAGTGAAGTAAATAATTAAATATAGGCATTTCAGAGTGTATATGGTATTATTTCTCTATAATAGTTTATTTAATTCTCTTTATTTGTTTTTGTTCGTGTGTATTTTCAATATTAGGAAGTTATGTATAATATAATGTAACAAGTTATTATAGGTAGGTATGTGTTTATTATAAGTTATTCAGTTGTAAATTTTAGTATGTATGTTGCACAGATTTTCTTCTCCTTACAGAGTCCTCTAGTCTGAGGTAGTTTTAGTGTAGATATAAGCATAGGGTAGCTATGAAACTGGTAAGCGCGGTGGTAATGCTTACCCGACGGCATGTAAATAAACTTCAGAGCTGAAAAACTTCATAAGTGGTTTTATTAGTAGATAAGTGATATATATATAACACGTGGACAAAACCAAGTTTAGTTGAGCGTCGATTATCCGAACGTTGATCAACAGGAGGACCGCTTAACCGAACTGCTCGGCTATAACCACTCCTTCATTAAATAAAGGATTCTGATTCCCCTCCCGTGCTTGTTACTTCGGCGAGACAGTAGAGTTACTGTACTGTACTTTATTGGCTTTGAGATTCCCACTGTCTAAAGTCTTTTCTTTCGATATGTTGGCACCTCTAGGCCCTAGAAATCCTGTTTATCAGTGTGTTCTACGGACATCCCGGTGTGTGATTGACGAATCACTGAGGCAGGCTACGGGTGGTGGGGGAATCCTATATAACTCGGTTGTATTTACAGCAGGGTATATTGTGAAGATTTTATCTTCGCTCGTAAACAAACCCTTGAAGCCTTATTAAACCTTGACCTTGGCATATTTAATCCGACCCTGCTCCTAACATATAACTGAATTAATTCAGAAATTTTGTTCACAGTTGAAAGAGACAGCACTACGAGCAAAGGTGGCGCAAACGCTGATTCCGTCTCGAAAGCGGTATTGCCCAAAGGTAATGTGTCTGCTACTTACATTTATAAAAATGATCTTTTTTTCTTAATTTTAAAGTCTTAATACTACTACTACTGCCTTATGCTAGCTACATTACAAGTACTCTTAATGACACCACAATGAGGCAAGTACAATAAAAACTGTTACAAAAGGCAGTCTCATCGCTAAGAAAGATCTGTTCCAGACAACTTGTCAACTTTAGCATAGACAATGGTCTAAGAACATACAGAAAAATAATGAACCATTAATGATATAATACTTATGTTTTTTATTTTATTTAAGAAGAAGGGTTTATGATATTTAAGATTAATAATTAATATATAAAAATACATACTTTTATTTCTACTACTACAGCTTCCACTAGCCCTAAGGAAGAGATCAATGGACCAGTCTTTCCACTAGGGCCCAACTAAAAGTATCAACTGAAACTAACACTATTCGACTTCTTTTTTACCTTTGTTACCTGATTTCTTAAACAGGGCTGTACTGATTTGCAAAAAATGTTTAAAAGGGTATATCTCCCATGTGGTTTGATTTTGAAATCGAAATAGCTGCAAAAGTTCTAACGGTGGTGTCAGGTTTCATCCAATAAATTTGTCATTTGAAAAATTAATTGTTTACTTAATTTCCTCGAGTAATCTGTCAATATTAAACGTCTTTTAATAATTTTTTTTGTTATTTTCTTCAATAGATGTTTCAGCAAAGATGGCGATCAAACACGACACCGGCCAGAGTCAGGCGGAGGGTAGTACGGCAACAGAAGTCGAAAGCAATTCGTCTCAAACACGATCTAAAAGCATGAAGTCTGATATTGCTCAAGAAGCTATCAGTCAAGCTGGATTAGCTCAGGAAGCTAATACACCTCTCAGCCCGGACCCGCTCAGGGTAGACGCGGGTTATGAAGTTGATTTGATGGACACCGACATGATGACAGATGATGAGTCTAACGCTGATGCTTTCCATACCAGTGATGATGAGCTCGATGATGATTTCCGTCCAGAAAGCAGTGATGCCGGCAGTGATAGTGACATTGGTGATAATGCTGTTACTGGAGATTTTGATGGTAAGTTTCCTAGTCTAGCAATTATTGATAGAATTCATGCAAGCTCCTGTTTTACCGACTTCCATAACGGAGGAGGTAGTCAATTCGACTATATTTTTTTGAATGTTGGTTTTTGAGAAAATCTCTTTTTTTCAGTTTGAATGGATCTCCTACCTACCTCGACAGTCTTTTTTTTCAGTATGAATGGGATTTAATCATATCTCCCATGTGGTCCCAAATTTAATTTCCATTCCATTACGGCGTAGGCCGATAGAACTGTTTCAGTTATTTCTATTTAAAAATTAAATCTCAGGACCGATTTCGATAATACATATTTAAATGGGACGACTTGTCGGAAGTTTGTTTGTTAATTAATTGTTAACGAAAAAAGATTATTTCCAATCGGTCTAGCCGTCTTCGAGAACAAACTTAATAAATATAAATAAAAAACTGTCGAATTCACTATCTCATCCTTTTTTGCTAATTCAGGAAACAAATAGGAGGAGAATGTTTTTTGAACGATCTCTTATATTTTTTCGAGAAATAATAAATCCGGCCACAGATTTTTTTTTTGCTACATGGTCATCTTCTCATTTAACAACTAAGCATCGGGCATTTTCTTTACCATGCCAACTAAAAATGTTAAAGAAAGCGTCAAGTCAAGATCAACAGTTAGTTTTATTTGTCCTTCTGACTTATAATATATTGCCAACTAATTTACCAACTCGGCCACGGAATTTGCAACTCATCACCATTTTACGTTTTACAGCTTCAATACAAGCTTCTCAACAATTGTATATTCAAGCTTCAATAGACATCATGTAAAATAATACTACATATTCTTTTATCGTGAAAATAGCCACTGTACTATTTAGCGCGAGTGCGCGACATGACAGCAACCGGCCATTTGCACCAATCAGAGAGCGTTATTCGATTCTTGTACCGACTCGCCCGTGTTTGTTTATTGGGGTACACCCGTTTGCCAGAATTTCATATGCTATACTAGTCAACAGACAATATTGTTTCTCAATTATTAGTTAATTTTACTGTCATACACATTGTTTACTATATTAATCACGTGCTAGAAACTTTGTTTCCCATAAAGTCAATTTGAATAACATCATTTGTTATCATCATTGTAAGCCGTAATTATTATATGCCATAATTATTATATGCCATAACATCATTTGCCATCGAAATTATTTCTAGAATAAATACCTAAAATCGGTTTAAACAGGTTTACGGCTCAAGTGTATTTGAAATTAACCAAGTAATGGCGTTGTTAAATAATATAAGTTATAACATGACTTAAGTTATGACATGGCCGACTTAGTAATTTAGGTGATTTATTTTTTCTGAGGCGAATAATGCTAATAAAAAGAAGCTTGTATAATTACCCTATTTTTTCCAGAATAGGTTTTAATTTTTTTTATAAGGCCATATAAGTTTTATTTTGTTGTTTACAAATTACACCTTTGTTTCTACAGAGATACCCAGTAAAAAGCGCCGCCTCCACACAGACACGACCGCTCTCGAGCAAGACACAACAAAGACCGACGCTCCTACACAAGAAGTGATCATATCTGACTATAGACAAAATGGCTTGTGCAGATGTTGTTTGAAGGAGGATTTGCACAGGGTTGTCAATGTCACAGATGTTTTGGACTGCTTGAACATATTGGTAAGTTTGTTTTTTACTGACTTCCCACAAAAGCAGGAGGTACTAAATTCGATGGGTATGGTTTTTTAAATGTATTTTCACCTGGTCCCTAACAGACGGCTGTTCTGATTTGAAAAAAAAAATGTTTTGTTTGAAAGGTTATAATTTGAGATAATAAGGTGGTAATTTGTTCTATACATTTTGTCAAGGACCAAAAATTTTATTGTATAGAACAGCTGTTTTTCTCGTGTATTCAGGGTTGGTCCCATAAAGAATTATTTGTAATGGTCAATATAGTGACATCCTTTCGGCTAAGTACACCTCTCCTAACCGATAACCCTGTAAATACAGGGTCACTGGTAATGAACTAGCATCCTAATCAGGGTGGCTTCTGATGGTGATAACCAACAACTTTAGTTCTAAATTTTTTGAAAATTTTAAAGTTTTGTCATACAATTTTTTTTTGTATGAAAACAACATTTTTATTGCTAATTCTTAAATGTTCTTGCTTATCAGAAGCCTTGCTTAAGAGGATGCTGGTCGATGGACCAGTGTCCCTATACAAATTAAGTAGCTAAGTTTAATACTTAGCTACTTAATTGTTACAAATAATATCGTGTATACCATCAGCCATCCCGCGAGCCGCGCCTGCAGCCGCTGGTGTGCGACTCTTGCTGGAAGTTCCTAAAGGAAGTCGACCAGTTCCGCACCATGGTGGCCGCCTCGGAGACAACGCTCTTGCGAACTCTATATGGTAATTATTATTATCACACTAACAGACATAGGTTTGTGACAGAAAGCATATGCCTTTTTTAAAGTTGTAACCTGTTGCATATTAATATGTATATTAATTCTAGAATACTATAACCTGTTCATAAATTTCAAATCCAAGATGGCAGGCGCATACAAAATGGCGTTACACATATTCTCCTGTCAGGCTTTTTAAATTTAATATTGTCATCCATGTGATGTTTTTTCAAATCAAATCAAGTAAATTACACTCATAAAAATTGAGAATGTCATAATAAATAAGTCACGCAGTATATATATATACTACATTTTTACGAATCATTATAACTACATACAATAAAATTTACCTAAATGTCAACAACATAAAAGGTCAAAAAGAAAACGCACACAAAAATAATAATATTTTAATAATTAATACACATAAAGAATTTAATTTTCGTTTCAGGTTCTAACGCTCCAATTTCCGAATTGTGTTTTGACACGAGTGACCAAGTAGTGGGTAATGAAGCAACGGACATTAGTGGCTTGATCAAACAAGAAGCCAATATTGCAGAAGGTATATATGATTACCGTTTTTGACAAAGTAATACTTGATTATTGTAACTCCTGACGTAAAAACGTCGGGGGGTTGACGTGCCTGTGTGCAGGGGTGGATCCAGGGGAGGCCCCATGGGCTGGGTTTAGGACCTAGGTAGACCACTAATTATAATTGTTTTTACTTATTATTATTTTTTCCGATATAGATTTTATGTACCTTCAATATTTAATTATTGTATATTGTTTGATGGTAAACGCTTTATTCGGGAACGAAACGAACGAAAATGGGAAAAAACTTTGTGACCCTGTCCCTGGCTCCAAAGCTGGATCCGTCCTTGCTTGTGTGTCTATGTGTGTGCGTGTGTGTGGCATGGTAGCTCTCTATATTTTTTTGTATGTTTGACTAGTAGTTTTCAGTGTTCATGCAATTTTATCGACTTTCCAAAAAAACGGAGTTGGTTCTCAATTCGGTGGTTTTATTTTCTTTATTACCTGACTTCTCAGAGAAGGCTGGATCGAATTGAAAAACTGATTTTTTGTTTGAAGATTACTCCTTAAGTAGTCTGAAGTCGGTGATCACATGTTATTAAAAAGAACTTGTTTAATATTCAAATTATTTGATTACCAGATAACGCGCGTTTCCTCCAGCCTGCTGTCCCCCGCCTGCCCTCCGCCTCCGCCGCTGCTGCGGACGATGATGATGCGCATCTGCAAGACATGGCGTTCAGCGAGATATCAGACGATACCGACTTTGACATTAAATCACTATACAATGGTATGACGATTGTTAACAAACTTTGAGCAGGTTATTAAGATTGTTGTTTGAAACAACAAGTTCACGTAAAAAGTCGAAAGCCGCCTGTCATTCTTTTGTTTTAGGCGAGGAGTTATAGAAAATATACGAATTTTGTCACTTCTAGGCAGGGAGTTGATGAAAATATCAATTTTGTCACTTTTAGGCGGGGAGTTGATGAAAATATATCAATTATGTCACTTTTGGGTAGAGGTAGTTATTGAAAATATATGAATTATGACACTACACTAGACTGCGAAATAAAAAGTGTTATGTTTTTTTAATGTATGTATATTTGTTTGGCGGGCCCTAGAGCCTAAACGGTTTGTCGTATTTTCATGTGAGTGGTGTCAATAGATTCGTCTTTAGGAATGGTCATAGGCTTACACGCGATTTCGCTTGTTTTAAGATACGTGGGTCTAAAGTTCATGCAGTCGGGTTTAAAGTCACTTTTAACCACTTGTTTATTATTCTACTTCCTCCCTCCTGGCGACGCCCTTGGTTATCTATACTTATAATAAAACTGTAACAGCTCAAATTCTGTACATTGAATATATTTCGCGGGGGTGTTCTTAACGATACAGAACCCAAATCTATATTTTTTTTAAATTTTTGTCTGTCAGAAACAGACAGACACTGTTTCTGGACTTTCCATAACTCCGAAACTGTTTGATGGATTCTAGTGAAACTTGGTATGCTTCAGGTAGTTACCATGACGTAGGATCTTATCTACTTTTTATCCCGAAAATCCACAGGGGCTCTCATGAGAGGGGGGATGAAATCTTATTAAAGTATAACTCGATAATGCGTGCTTTGATTTTAATGATTCTTTTTTGTTGGAAAGGACTAACTGAAATTAACGTTACCAAAAAAAATTGTGAGGGTTCCCGTTGGGGATGAAAATCGTATTAAACTATAACTCGATAATGCGTGCTTTGATTTGGATGATTATTTTTTTTGTTGGAAAGGTCTAGCAGAAATGATGTTATCCCGAAAATTTGTGGGGGTTCCCGTGGGATGCATGAAAGTCGTATTTAACTATAACTCTGTAACGCGTGCTTTGATTTGGGTTATTCTTTTTTAGGAAGGTCTACCTCAAATTATATTATCCTGAAAATAAGTGGAGGTGGGAGAGGGCATGAAAGTCATATTTATTTATTTATATTATTATATAACTCGGTAACGGGTGCTTCGATTTGAATGATATTTTTTTTAGAACTAGCTAATTGTTAGCCTAAAAATTTGTGGGGGTACCCGTGAGAGAGGGGATGAAAGTAATTTTTACTATCAGTCAGAACCTGGTTAATTCAGAACCTTTTTGAATATGTTTTTTATTGCAGAAAAAGAAGTAGCGGAGTTCTTGAGCAGACAGCGCGAACGCAAGAATGAACAGTTGAGGCATATACTAGAAAATATTGTAAGCATCCTACAATACTCCACCATCGTGCCTTTCTCGTACAAGACCAAAGAGTTTGAATGCATTTACTCGGACGCTTGTTATGCAGAGTTCAGCGAATTAAAGAAACATATGGCATCTCAGCACAGTAGCCATGACGCTGACGAAGTCCTCGATCATCTCGAAAAGAACCCCCAAAACATACTCCGAGCCGAAACCAGCTGCCTACAATGTAAACTATGCAACGCACAACTGTCAAACATAGAAGTCTTAGTGAAACATTTAGTAAATGTACACAATAAAAAGTTTAACGATACATCTTGTGATCCGCCTCACAACATCGTAGATTTCGACTTCAGTGATAACAAAATGAAGTGTAGTGTTTGTGGAAAAGTGTTTTCAAGCTTCAAAGCTCTGTTGCCTCATATGAATGAACACTATGGTTCGTACCTCTGTCCTCATTGTGGCCGTAAGTTCATAAGTCAAATTGCGTATAGGAATCACACGCTCCTTCATGAGAAGCCGCTGCTCCCCTGCGACATGTGCAGTGAAGGCTTTATTAGTGTATACGAATTGAAAAGACATAAGAAAGCCGCTCATAACTTTCCGATTTTGAGTGCTGTAAAGTTAGAAACGGTGTCTAAGAGTAGCCAGCCTCAATCTGCTTTATCAACACGTATCGAAGATCCTATCGGAGAAGAAAAAGAATGCGAATGTAAACTATGTGATGCACAATTCAACAATACGAGTGCATTATTTGTTCATCGACTACAACATTTGCAGTCGTCTACCGAGAAACCCTACAAGTGTGAAATGTGTGAGTACACTACCGAAGTTAGATATTCATTTATAACACATTTACAGCGTCATTTCGGTATTAAGACGTATGCTTGTAATATTTGTGACAAGAGATTTGTTAGTAGAAAAAGTTGTAATAAACATGCAAAATCACATCAACTCCAGTTGGAATGTCCTCTTTGTGGGACCGGCTTCATGGATGTGACCAAATTTGGTGAACATGTAACTGCAGACCATCCCGGTTATATGATACAAACTGAACAAACGGAAGAGTGAATGTTGGTGAATAAACAATTTTAATTTTATTGCTTTCGTGTCATTTGTCCTTTGTATTTTAAAAAAAGTTATATATTTTTATAGTAAATTAGCTGTGAACTGTGGTGGCTATTCACGTTAATATAGGTTAAAGGTGTTAATCCAGGGTCTAAGTTATCTTCGCACCAAATTCCATCCAATCGATTTCAGCAGTTTTTGCGTGAAAGAGTAACAAACATACATTCTTACAAACTTTCGCGTTTATAATATTATTATAGTAGAACTAGCTGCGCCCTGTGGTAGAAATTAGATCCATCTAAAGGAAACACTGCATTTATCCGGGATCAAAATTAGCAATGTGTTTATCCTGGACATAAGCTATCCTGGTTCTAGATTTCGTCGTTTATTCTCATCTGTTCTGTGGAGTAGTTATGTTGACAGAATTGATGGGATTTTTTTATTCCTGTAAGTTGTCGACCATGCGTGACACTCTTACTTACACTACAAGTGAGCGTCGCAGAAACAAATGAGCATCAAGGAAATAATTCAGCATCACAGAAACAAAACGGTGACGCAAAAACAAATAGAATGAACCAATTAAAAATTTCTTAACTTTCTTGACTTAATTGATAGCGACATGTAAATAATCCACGCGATAAATTAAAGCCTTTAAAAAACAAAAGAGAGTACCTAGCAAAAGTGTACTTTGACGATTGTAATTGGAAAAATCAAGTTTACGCGATTTTCTACCTTAGTCAGATTTGTCGGGAAATCATCATTTTAGAATCAGTAGAGCTCACTAGCCCCAAATATAACGAAATATTTTTGTAAAGTTAGACAATAAGACCTCTGTGAACCTTTAATTAATTGTTACCACCCAACTTTTTTAGTGATTGCACATTTTTTTCCTTTAAACCTTCACTAAACCTAGTATTTCCTAGAGTTCTCACTGCATTCACTTAAAATTGTTTGTGGTTTATACTAACTACTGGTAATTTTACTGGATCCCTCAATTTTCTAGGTGCTTCTCTACTTCTGGAGACATTGGAGCTGTCGAACAATTTGTCGAAAAATTCGACTGCATCAGTTGTGTTTTTCGTAGTTTATAGTCTTACTCATATTTGCCCCATATTTACGTTGATCTGCAATACAAAGTTACACTTTTGGTCATTGACATTGAGACAAGTCCACCAATTACTTTAGGGGTTGTTACTCTGTACTGAAATCACTGATGATTGAAACAGCACTTAAAATTTCGTGATACATTCATACCAAGTTTCGCACCTGCAAGTAAATAAGTGCCAACATATAATGTATACTGACAGACAAAACATTTTTTCTTCAGATTTTACCATAGACACTTCTGCTTACTAGACTGTATCTCACAAATCTCATAAAAATACTGAAACTTGGAGTAGACTTATTATGCTGAGGTGATATAACCCAAGCAATTTGTGATATACATGTATTAACTGTATTATCCAGGTGAACTAAATGGAAGAAACCATATACTCTGAATAAAATTATTTGGAACCATTCTTACTTTCTCAAAAGTATTGCATTCTTAGTAAATTAATAAAATAGGAATACCTTATTTTTCATTTATCTTTCCTTTATCGTTATACAAATGGGGGGTACAAAAATTTGAAATGTTGTCAATTGAGCAGTCCATTATATAATCTTTGCAGCTTTGTTTATATACAGCAAGGCAAAGGATTTTCTCCTCCAAATTGTATCATTTTCCTTTTTTTTTTTCAATTTCTCAATTCTATCAAAATCAGTCTTCAACTAGTTTTTAGTAATGTTTTGTTTCACTCAATTTATATGTAATTTCAATATACCTATATTTTATTATCACTACCAGCTTTGTTAAATTTCATAGTTTTTCATCCATTTATTGTATAATTTTCTCACTTGGGTGTCAGGGATGACACACTTTGTATAAGATGTTGGAAGGTCCAGGTTGATCCATCTAAAATAATAACGTACAAAGTGAGGTGACAAATAAGAGACACTTAGAAAAAAATACACTAATACTGAGGTAATGTCTAATAAATCAATACATAATACTCACATCTTAGGGACACCAAACAGTCATACAGGTACAGGTGTTGCATTCACAAACGCGAGTATTCAACTGACCAACCACACCACAGAAACCCGGGTAACGGGAAGGGCAAGAGCATCTTTAAAAAATATTAACAGCACGAGACGGTTTTTTGCATTGAGGCCATCTGTGAGACACCCACATCACTACTTAAAGATTAAATCACTTAAAAACTTAAATCAGCACTTGCAGAATTGAAATCTGTAATCACTGTTTTAAAGAATAGATTGATACTCGTCTTCTCCTAGCTTACTTACCTCGTTGAATTCCTAGAGTCTTGTTTGAATCTTGTTTCTCTGGGCTACTGGAATCCCTTTGCATATGGTATGTGTGATCCCTTTCTGCTGGAGACTTAAAGTATTTAGTACCTGAAATTAAATGAATGAAATTTTGTTATAATCTTGTTCTGTATATGTTGGTATCAATCATTTCATATTATTAAATAGATCATACTAATTTAAGATAATTAGACAGATCAGATTTGCATCATGATTATTTAACCCACAAGATGGCAGACCTAAGAAAGCAGTTAGATAAAAGATCTGGTTATGCTACTTTCTGCAATCTACTAACCTAGATCCTTCGTGTAAGGTGTTAACGGTATTCCAGAATTGATTTCGTCCTCAGTGATTAAAGTAGGGCAACTATCATAAATCCTTTGCTTTCCTTTCAGGAATACAGGCTCAAAATGTCGGATGCAAATTAACCTCTTCAGTAGTTGCTTTTCGGACAGGGCCAGAATTTGAGGATAGTGCGGAGCAATACGCCTTATCCACTCCTTACGTAAATTATAATTTCGCGGAAATACAAATAATTTATCATCGTGTATGCTAGTTTTACAGACAGGTAAACAACACTGCGAAAACGGCATGATGAACGGCCGACACACCAAACAAGAAAATCCAATCAAATGAGCAAATCCTTGTTTAGTAGTCGGGCTAGGTCAAAGAAGATGCAGAGTCCGAGAAGAAAAGCTAGGGTCGTTGTTATAAAGAAATCCGTGAAAAAGACCATAAGAATCACCCGCCGACAATCACAATGAACAACACAACACACCTTATAGGAGTGCAACACATTCAACAGCAACACCACAGTATATAGATCTACCCTTTTATTTTAATTTTTTTGTAATATGGCATAATACGATTTATATATTTGCCAGCGTAAAGTTTATGAATTCAAGTAACAATCATCAAGTTATATGTAATAATAATAAATATTTATTTGATTTTCAACATGGTACCTATACCGGAAAAAAGAAAATTGTTTTTATCTGAATCGGAAGGGTGAATTCGAACGGCATTGCCATCATAGATGTTATAGCTGATGGTTGCTACGGGAAGAGATCTTATAAAAAAATATTCTTCACTGTCAGGAGCAGCTGCCTAAAAATATGTAACTGTTTACCTTTTATTTCAGTTATTGTTTTTTTAAGTATTTTTCTGTTTTCTTAGAGACGCTAAAATTAGCGAAAAATTCATTCATATGAGTTTGATAAAAATCGGTCAAAATAGTTAGATTTATAAATAAAATTATGCAAAAATTTTTTTTCTTACTATTTTTTGAAGTTAGTGAACCTCGTTGTTGATAAATAATGTCATCAATGATATGAGCTGCCAACTGCTCACGATGGCGGAATTTTGAAGGGTGCAACTCGCACGATATTCAACGAACGAACTCGAACGATACTTTCTACGAAATTTTCTCAATTTTTTTTAATGTTTTTACGAGGTACGAGAAATCATTTTTGTAAAAGTTTAATGAAATCGTGTTATTATTATTCGATAATGAGTAAAGTTATATTTGAATTGAGTAATTACTACATACTTCACCTTCTGTACAATAGTAATCTTTGACCTAACTATCAGAAAAGTACGATACGTTATTTCTCTGAACTTACATTACTCTATGTCAATATCCAAACTGCATAAGACACCATCTATCTATACAGTTGACAAAATTATAGACGGCAGGCCAATGCCCGCTCATCTGTTTCGCCCAGAATCAAACAGATGGCATGGCATAGGTAAGTATGAGTACATACTATTATTTATTCCGTGGCTCAATTCTCAATTGCGTTTGTCTTTATCCGTCGCCTTAATAACTCTGGTCCAAATATCAAATCTATGCAAGTCTTTTTCTGGGTTTGGAAACAAATGAAGTATTACATTGTATGCCCCTGAAAACAAATTACACAGAAAATTATAGTACAACTATGTTTGAGTAATTTCACGTGATTTGTTATTTAATTATCTTATGCCTAAAAAATTTTAGCCATGGCATTGGTGTAGCAAACAAGGCATAATTTATACTACTGCAATTTTCTGAAATGGTTATCACCTGATTTCTCAGCGACGGCTGAATGAATTTGAACACATCTAGGTCTGAAATTTTGTCTCAAGTGTTTCTACTATGTGTAAGGTAATGAAGAAATAATAACGGGTGTTTATTATGAATATAAGTATGTATATCAGTCATCAGGTTACCATAGCACAGGCTTTGCCTAGTTTGGGACCTGAACACCTTGTGTGGATGTTGTCCCATATTTATTATATTATTATATAAAATTATTCTTATATTAACTTACGGCTTTTGTAGCAGTTTTTGACACAACACCTTTTCTGCGGCATAATTTATTCACAAAACAAAAGTCTAAAATGCAATTCCAAAAGTAATTCAAAACAAGCGATGCCGTGAAATGCCGTCGGAGTCCAGTGAAATGCCAGGGTCTGTCGTGTAAGTATGCGTCCTTAAAGTCCGGTATGAAACCAATTCGTTAAAATAAAACAAAAATAGCGAAACATGCGATGAAAATCTAAATCGTACGAGAAACTCGGTGAAACGATTTCTGTAGTCTGTCCTGTCTATAGAGGCACAGATTAGTTAGAGTAGTACAGATAAGACTCTTAGAACATGGGCTATTCAAAGGCTACGAGTATCAAGAATGAGTAAAAAGAAGATTCAATTCAATGTTTATATTATAGCTTCTACAGCGTTGCCGTAAATTTGCCATGGCAAATTTACGCGCCAAATAATTTTGCGAATTTACATCGGTGACGACCAAAGTAAGTATTTCCTTACAGAGTATGTAAGTTATATCCGAGCATTTGATTGTTAGAACGCGTGTACAGAATGCCAGTATTTATCTGGCCCAACACATAAGAATTGCCTTTCAGGATTTTAATGCCGTTAGCATGCTCAGCACGCTAACCTCTGGTTGTTTGTTGTAGCATTTGTATTATCTGTCGATCTTAAGTGGTCTTTAAATAATCCATCTGCTATTTTTTTGTACTGAAGCATTGGTAATAGACTGAATTAGCATATAAATTAATAATCAATGACTGTAGTATGTATTTTTATTTTTCTTGTCCGGTAATTAGCATGTGTGTCACTAATAGTAGTTATATAAATGTGGCGTATGGAACGCGCCCTTAAATGGCACCGCGAACGCGGCCTTAAGTTTTTTGACAGCTCTGCTCTCGGTTCCCGGCATTAAGTTAGAACTTGTCCCTAGCGGTTAGAGATACGATCCACAAACTAATAAGAAGTGATACGATCATCGATCGGTTAAGAATTACATTGTGTATTAAGTAGCCTGATTATTGACTTAACAACTGTGTTCAGTGTTATTAACAACTAATAAATACATTGTATTAACTCGTCGTGGTTTCCTTAGGACACTCCTACATCATTAGGACCACGACAGGGAAGCTTGAAGAGCTGCCCCACAATATGGGATCCAACACCATATAAATATATATAGATAGGCTGTGCCTAAGCCGTGTGCTAAATAGTAGCAAATTTTAAATTCTTTTAGCAAACGTCTTCTGTATTATTTCAAATATGTCCCACGTCTGGGAACCGGTCTCTCTTAAAGTTTAGTCCATATTCTATAAAAAAAGGCTATATTAAATTGGAACTTAACTATTTTCTATTGGTTTCTAACCATTTCCAACAAAGGCTTCATCATAATGTTATTCTTTGCCATTAAATGTATACATTATTAATTTCTATAATATTCCACTATACAATGTCACAAGAATGGGTGTAGTTCGTGGAGTTCCCGTTGACTGGTCAATGGAAGACTTTACTAAAGCCATTGAAATTCCAAACAGCTCATCCTATGTTATCAAAGCTAGGCGTTTAAACAGAAAAGTTCAAAATGACAATTCTGTCAATTGGGAGCCAACGCAAACTGTTGTTCTCACTTTCAGGGTGTCAGTCAACAACTCCCAAACAAAATATACTGCTTTTACTTGGCAATGAATGTGGAAATTTATGAGTTCCCCACTATACAATGTCTGGCTTGCTGCCGATTCGGCCATATTCAAAGCCAATGCAGATCATCCCCCAGATGTTATAGATGTTCCCAATCTCATCCCGGTGACCAGTGCAGGGTCTCTGAAGTGTCAGCGACATGCTTGTACTGCTTAGGCCCCCATTTCTCTACCAATAAAATTTGCCCCGAACAAGCCCGGCAAAAATCCATTAAGGCTGCCATGGCCCGGGAAGGTATGTCATATCAACAGGCGTCCTCCCTGTACAAATCTTCTAGATCATTTAACGAAGTGGCTAGGTCACCCGTGCCCCAACCCATTCCATTTCCTTTGCCCTCCCTTTCTCAAACTTCTCGTTCCAATCCTACACAGTCTCATCCCACTCTTTCATCATACAGGAAGACTGTAACCCGTAACCCTCCTTCAAAACTAATTACTGGTAAATCATATGACAAAGATGCCCATCAATCTATTACTCGCCCAGTCCAATCCTCCTTCCCAAATTGTACATTGCAAATGCTCCAATCAACTCAATCTTCTCCTTCCGAGATTTCCGAAAACGATCTCCTCAACTTCTTTCAATAGGAGGCAGGAGCCTTCGTCAGAAGATCCCTGAACTTATTCGCCTTATCCGTGAATGCGATCCCCATATGGTGGCCGTCTCGGAGACGTGGTTTGTTCCTGGGGCTCGGTATAGAGTCCCGGGATTTTCATGTGTTCGGGACGACCGGCAGGATGGAGCAGATGTGCAATTTTCCTTAAGCGCTACCTATCTCTCCCTGCGAGGTACTTGTATATTATGGTTTAGCGTAGAAAAATTCTTTCGAAATCCTGCCTGTTCTCTGGGTTGACTTGAATCTAGAGTCAGTGTCAGTCGATTAAGCAGTGTTTTGGAGAATATTTTATACAAGTTTGTCATAAGACTAATTGGTCTATAATTTCCAAGATCACTCTGATTTCCTTTTTTATGAATCAATACTATCGCTGAACCTGACCATTCTGTCGGTGTTGACTCTACTTCCATAACTGACTCGAAGAACCTCTGCAGCGGTTTTAGCAATGGGACGCTTAAAGATTTCAAAACTTCATTTGTGATGTTGTCGCCTCCCGGAGCCTTGTCGTTTTTTTGAGACTTAATAGCGAAGTCTATTTCAGACTGTAGTAGACTGCATGGTTATTCTATCGTTGGTATATATCGTATAAAATTCCACTACTAACAAATTAATTAGCATCGGAAAAGTCTAAAAATGAAAACTCCATTTTATTTTTTCCAATTCTTATATATATAGGTAATAACTGAACCATCAATAATATTCTGAACACCGTTTTTCTTTAGAAACTTGCCATAAGAGACTGGATGGATAATAAAATAATTCCATCGTTGGATGGCTTTACTTCACGTTGCACATGGATTTTAACCAAATACAAGGCGATATTACCTCAGTGGCTTTAGCCCACCCTATGGGCAAATAAAAAAAAAACATTGAAAAAAAAAAGGTAAATCAAAACAAACTTTTTATAAATTTTAACTTGTAGAATTCCTTAAATTACTTACCTAGTTAGCCTTATAATTGTCTAGTTATCTAACTTTATACATTCTTTAGTAATTTTCCGATAGCGTTAGTTAGAAATGTTATTAGTGCAATAATGGACAAGAACTTCAAACTATCTACGAATGCGTGGAAGGCGGAACCTGACAACGATTTGTGCAGATGTTGTCATTCCGAAGGCTCATTTAAGAGTATAAACGCAACATACTTCTGGATGGACGTAGAAGAAGTTGTATATTCTAATATGCTAAAGGAATGCTTCGATATTGAGGTAGGTACAAGTAACGGCAGGTTTTTCTTTGTTATATATCTTGTGGGCGATAATATCTGCATTGACGTCTCGCTGGGTGTATTTCGTGAATTTTCCCTTCTCCAGCTACTCTAGGTCCTATCAAAGAAGCCGAAAGCTATAGACTTTTGACACAATTCAGAAAATAATGATAATGAGACAGAAGCTGGCGGATTATGCATGCTTTAAGATATCTATCTACCTAAATCCAAAAAAATCAAATCTAAGAATTAACATAGAGCCTAAACCGCTGAACCTAGAGGCATGAAATTTTGAGGGTGTATAGAAAAGGTTTTTCGGTAATTCAGCCCCTAAAGAGATCAAATTGTGGTTCAAATTTCATTATATATAATTGTATGTCATGGACAACACTGCAAGTGGCAGGTGCAAGTTTATTATTAAGTCTTTTTTCTGATTTTTACAATATATAAAATATACATTATGTTGATGATTATCAATACGTCGGGCGACTCAAAGGTCTTCTAATGGTGCAGGTGGCTTCATCTTCCTGACCTTATCCCACTATGTGGGGTTGGCAGAGCACATCTTCCTCTTCCATTCTACTCTATCAGCCGTCATCTCTTCATTCACTATCGTCATCGCTTTTATATATTGCTCTTCACACAATTCATCCACATATTGTTAGATCACCCGCCTGTGCTAGTTAGTGTCTGTACAAAATTCTTTGCTCGTAACTCAAAACTATAATACACATTGTAGATGATCAGCGTGTCAGAGAGTGCACAGCAAATCCAGATGTTATGTGCTATCTGCTACACTTGTATCCAAAGATTGGAAGATGCAGTCCGATTCAAACGCCAAGTACAGAAATGTGAAAGACGCTTTCAAGATATCTACATTGAATGTGTTACTAAAGGTATGTTTGAGTATCAAGGAGCCTGTTCAATTCAACATGTTATAAGATAAGGTTTATTCACCACATAAATACAGATAACTAATTCTAACTAAATTCTAAGTAGGTAATTAGAATTATAATTAAGTTTGTTTTTTTTTATATTCGATAGGCTTGCGCTTGACCGCAACTCACCTGATGTAAAGTGACGATGCGGTCAATTTATTTATTTGGATAAACACAGTAATAACATTATAACAGTAAAACCAAGGCGATGCTGCACTAAACTATTTTATGGAACATGAACTTTTAAGTATAAAATTTTCACAGAGTCTATTTGCAGCCTCTGTGAATTTTACCAGGTTACAATTGAAAATGTCAATATCCTCCGCTGCATTATGTTCTCCGCCATAAAATGTTCTCAGCTATAAAAAGTTCTCCACTATAAAATGTTCTCCGCTATAAAATGTTCTCCGCTATAAAATGTTCTCCGCTATAAAATGTTCTCCGCTATAAAATGTTCTCCGCTATAAAATGTTCTGCGCTACAAAATGTTCTCCGCTATAAAATAGAACTAACATAGTTTTTTTTTATATGTCAGCCTCAACCGATTTACATAAATAATTAGTATTAAAGAAGGAAAATGATTAATAAATAAATAAAGAGTCATGCGTCATGCTCATTTCTACGACGGTTCTCTTTCCAGGCAGACTAGTAAAATGTATTTACTGTCGAATTCCAGATCATCCTTATGAGGTTGCTGTCAAAGAAGAAATCATGGAACCTGAAGGTTGGTTATACAATGACTGGTTTAACACTTAAAGCCCTTTTTGCCATTGTGAAGAACGGATGGTTATGTTTTTCGAGTGTATGTATGTATATTTCTTTGGCACGTAGAGCCTAAGCATAGAGCCTACACGTCTTGAAGTATTTTACATGAGTAGTGTTAATAGTTTTCACCTGCAGATGGTCATAGGCTACATACTAGCTGCATCCCGCTGTTTTACTTGTTAAGATACGTGCGTATAAATATCTATTCTTTCATATTTTTGACCGAGCGAGCAAAACATCTATACTTCGAGTCTAGTAAAATGTTACTTTGTTTGTCAGTTTGAATGTTTGACCGCAAGAAAATTCGTTCTCGCGTACAATACGAAGATCTTTTTCCCTGATAGTTTTAGTTTAATGTTTGTTACCTAATTTCTCTAGAGACGGGTGGACCGATCAAAACAAAAAAAAACTTATTTTAAACATTTGAATTAAAGTAGAACCTCGTTAAGTCAAAAACCTCCAAATCTCGAAAAAAATGTTTTGTTCCCTTCCCTTCAAACAAAACCTCCATTACTTGAAATCTTGATCCTCTGTTAGTCGAAATAATCACCGAGTCATTCCAAGCCATTTTGGTACATATTTTCACTCTATAACTCGAAAAATTTTACCTCTGTATCTCGAACATAGCAACGTTTTATTTTACAACCTTTACAACTTGATCATTTGGAATTTATTACCTCTATTGTTCGAACAAAAATAAGTTACCGACTTTAAGAACTTGCCGACAATGTGAGTACACTTGTTTCTTAGAAAACATTTTAGGAGTATATGATAATAAATTTATGACTCACGTAAACACGTGTATGCTTGCTTGGTGTCAGGTGTTCTCTGCAAGTTGAATTTTTATTTATTTTACCTCTCTAACTCAAAATTTATAAGAATAAACCTCAAACTCTTTATGTCGAATCAAAATCCGCCTAAGTCGAAATCCTCCATAAGTTGAAAACTCTATAACTCGAATTTTTTGGCGTCTCCCTTGAAGTTCGACTTATAGAGGTTCTACTGTATATCGAAATCGGCCATGAGGTTATAAATCAATCCTCTCAAATCGGAAAAACTGAAACAGTCCTATCGGCGCCTGCCGTAATGGACGTCGGTAGGTAGTCACCTCGTTTAATGATAATTATTTAGAAATCGGTAGCATTAAGAGGAGGTACTCAGTTCAATGTAAGTTTAATTTATATTTTATTATAAAATTAAAATAACATAAAAAATTTCTTTACCTCACTTTGAAAGAAGGATGTATAATATACATACACTTAAAAATCATAACCCTAACGAAAAGAAAAATAAATACGCGCGCACATAATATTATATACTATATACATTGTATACAGGGGTAGGTACTCGAAGTGTTACCAACTTTAAGTTGCTATTGCAACCAAACTGTTTACAATATGGCGCCCATTTTTTCACAGTCGTAAGTCTATTGTATTGTTCCTAAACATACAGAAGCTCATTGTTTTTCGTCGCTGCTAAAAAAAGGTTATCCAGATGGAATTCAAACGCCACAGTGTCATTACTTTGTATTTGGCTGGAAAATCGCAACCAGCCATTGTTAATGCGCTACGACATTTACATCTGAATAAAATGTTTGTGTATCGGACCATCACGCGTTACAATGATACGGGTAGCATCAAGAAACGCCATGGAGGTGGACATCCAACAACAGCAACATCATCAGAAATGGTTCGAAAGGTAAAGGCTAGAATTGAACGAAATCCACGACAAAGCGCAGTTAAATTGGCGAAAAGTCTGCCCGGAGCATAGGACGCATATTAAAAAATAAACTACAACTGAAGCCTTACAAAATACAAAAAGTGCAAGACTTGACACTTGCACAAAAGGCAGTTCGCCTAGAAAGAGCTAAGGAGTTAAAGCAGTTGCACGTTGATAGCAAGCTTGAAAATTTGGTATTTTCCGATGAAAAATTTTTTACGGTTCAGCAATATGTGAACAAACAAAATGATCGCGTATGGTTAAAGTCTAAATCAAACGACAATTTAGACCAACGAATTGCTCTGCGAAAGCAAGCACCAGCATCAGTGATGGTTTGGGCCGCGGTAACTGCTACGGGACGTTCACCTCTCGTTTTCATTGAACAGGGTGCAAAGATAAACCAGCAAATCTACCGTGAAAAGATTTTAAATGATGCTTTGTTACCTTGGGCACGTAAGAAATTCGGTAGAAACCATTGGACGTTTCAGCAAGACTCGGCACCATCCCACAAAGCCCGTGAAACCCAAATTATTTTGCAAGAAAAACTTCCGAGCTTCATTTCTTCGCAACAATGGCCACCATATTCGCCGGACTTAAACCCAATGGATTTTTCCATATGGTCAATTCTAGAGGCCAAAGTGTCAGCAAAAAAATATGAGACAGTCGACGCCTTAAAGATTGCTCTTCGCCGAGAATGGAACAAAATATCAGCAGACCACATTCGTGCAGCGTGTGAAGCCTTCTCGGACAGACTCGATGCTGTTATCCGCGCTAAAGGTGGCCACATCGAACAATATTTTTTTCTTTTTAATTTTAAATGTTTTTTTTTCTATATATTGAAGGTTATAAATAAAAAGAAACAAAATTGTCAAAATTACAGCATTTTGAATTGGTAACACTGCGAGTGCCGACCCCTGTATATGTATATTTCCATGGCACGTCCTAGAGCCTAAACGTCTTGTCGTATTTTTATGTGAGTGGTGTCAATAGATTCGTCTTAGTCGTGAGAGCCACACTGGGCACATCAACATAAAAAAAGAAAATTAAGGATGACACACTGGTTTAACGATTTAGTAGTTGGGTTTTTTCGAACTCGCTTCCAAACACTTGTTTAAATGAACTGTACGTTACTTTATATTAACAGCCTTATTAATAAACGCGTCTTAACTCGTCTTTGATCGTCATTTGTCTTGTTTTGACGCGTGACGTTCTCCATCGGATAAAACAAGAGAAAAGACGTTTAAAGTTAACACGCGTTTATTAATAAGACCGTTATTATTTTAGCAACTGTCTTAATTAGAGTTTAAAACTTGATATTTTATTTCAGAAAAAAATACTACTTATTCCACTGCATCTCAGAATGGAAAGACAAACTTTACCAGTATTGTTAAACCAGCGATAGTTAATGATGATGATGATGATATCTGTCGCCAGGATGACCTGGACTATAAGGTGGAAAGTGAAGGTACAACTCTTTATTTAAGAACCAGTGTAACAATAAATAATTCTAACAAATTAAAGCTTATGAATATATATAATAGGTTTTTTAATAGTGGCCTTATCGCTTAAAACGATCTCTTCCAGGCAACCATTCGCGTAAATGAGTAATATAAAATAGTCTACTAGTATATCGTACTGGCGAAGCGACTTTAACGATTTTTAGGCAGGGATTTCTCCCTCTCCTCTATGAAGGGGGTTTTTTTACGGATTATTTTCTAAATATTCCTATTATTCTAACCTCTATGCGAATTACTACTAAGTACTATATGATATGGACTTAATACTTAACTTTAATTTTTAGAAAACAATCTGTTCATTTTTACTTAGTAAGAATATCATAAAATGGTACTTATCAACTTACGGTATACGTTAGATCGGAACGGATATGTTAGATCTTTTACAAATTACCCACAACGCTACTGGCGAGTAGTGCAGAAGGGAAAAAAATATTTCCTACCACACTACCGGTAGTGTGGTCTAGTAATGTGATGGGTAATAAGCAACTTATTGCATGCATATGTCCATCGTGTCGCGAGCTTTACACTTTTTAACTTAGGTTAGGTTTTGATTCTGATTATTCCTTTTAAGCGATAAATATAAGAGAACAATTCTTACAAAATATAGCCCTATATTTTGTAAGAATTGTTCTCTTATATTTTACTGGCTGCATATAAAAGGTAGCGTATGTGTTAATCCAAGGTATAAGCTATCTGCGTGCCAATTTTCATCTAAATCCGTTAAGCCGTTTAAGCGTGAATGAAAAACAAACAAATACACATACTTTTCACACAATTTTTTCGCATTTAGAATATTAGTGTGAGTGTGATGTTTTGTTTGTCTACAGTAAATAATTAATATATCTATCCATTAATTTTAGTTACAAGCGAATTACGTAACAGTCACTCTAATATAAAATGGAAAATCTTTAACAAGACATTATATTTTACTTTCAGAGGACCTGCCCTTACAGCGAATCAAAACATGTAGAAAACCCAAAAAGACCAAAAAACCTTCAGCCAAAGTGAGAAAGAAGAAAGACCTAGAGTCAAATACTAAACAAGTGAAAACTTCAAAATGTGTCAAGGATGAGAAAATTTTGGAAACTTTAGAAGGTCGGTATCGATTTATTAAACTATTATCTGATATCTAATTGACGTTATACCAAATATTAAGCCCAAAATTGTTTAAATTTTGAAATAACTGAAGTTTTAAAGTATATGAAGTTTTGAAATAACTGAAGTTTTAAAATAACTGAAGTTTTGAAATAACTCAAGTTTTGAAATAACTCAAGTTTTGAAATAACTGAAGTTTTGAAATAACTGAAGTTTTGAAATAACTGAAGTTAAAATAACTGAAGTTTTGTAATAACTGAAGTTTTGAAATAACTGAATTGTTGGATAAATCATCGATCATAATAATGTTAAATTCTCAGATTTATATTTTATTAATTTAGTGAAAAGAGTTCCATTTTTTGTTACCAAAATTACAACTTGGAACTACATTGTTGTAACATTTTAAACTCTAAAAAAAAAAAGTTTTACAGAACAGGTCTCCCAAGTTTTCCATATTCTAACATATGTCTTAATATTCAGTTGACGAATTTACGTATCTTCAAATGCTATTGACTTCCGACAAGCTCGTTTCCTCGCGATCTTTTCCTATATCGTTGTGCATGTGATAACTAATTAAAATCTAAGTAAGGGACGCCTTAACCGGGATTTTAACCTTGTACCGCTTGAAAGATAGGTTGTTGAGTGCGACCTCAAACCGAAAGACTGCGTAAGTAGGCCTCCCACTAAATGAACCGATGACTTAGTAAAAGGCACAAGTAACCAGTGGATGCAATTAGCAGTGTCTCGTTCTAAATGGCATTCCAAAGAGGAGACCTATGTTCAGCAACGAACGACTATTGTCTGATATTGATGGTGATGAACGCTTAAAAACCAATTCGACTTTATTTAACCATACAAAAATTGCTAGATTCAGCATTATCTATACTATATAATCATCATCTTCCTGACCTTATCCCACTACGTGGGGTCGGCACAGCATGTCTCTCGCTTCCATTTTAATTATTTATTCATCTATACTATATAATGATATATCTTGGTTGGCGCAGTTGGTAGCAACCCTGCCTTCTGCACCGCTATATATATATATATATATATATAAGTATGTATATCAGTGATCAGGTTACCATAGCACAGGCTTTGTCTAGTTTGGGACCTGAACACCTTGTGTGGATGTTGTCCCATAATTATTATTATTTAATTAACAATTAATTAATTTCTTTTCAGGTGTAATAAAAGTAGTAAAACGCCTAATAGTCAAACGCGACGTAGATTACAAACAAACAGACAACATATTACAATGTTTAAAATGTCCATACGTATCGAAAGCACCACACGGCATGAGAGACCACATACGTTCAATACACATGAACATACCCAAACACAGTTGTCCAACATGCAACAAAGCATTTTCTACACTCGCGACATTCACAAAACATAAGCTAGAAGAGCACAATATAGATCATAGATTCAAATGCAACGCTTGCGAAAATGCCTTCAATACTAAAGCGCAGTTAAAAAGGCATATAAACACTTATCATATGCTCGGAGTCAAGATTAAATGTAAAGAGTGCGATTACGAAACGTTCAGCGTCGAATCTTTGTACAAGCATAAGTTTAAACATAAAACTGTTAAGGATTATCATTGCAAGTATTGTAGGAAGGCGTTTGTTAGGAAGACGACTTTACAGCTTCATGAGAGGATTCATACCGGGGATAGGAGGAAGGTTTGCTCGGTCTGCGGGCAGGCGTTCGTTCAGAAAGCTAGCTTGAACTATCATATGACGAAATATCATCCGGAAGTCGCGTTTTGATGTTTTTATCTGGCTAATTAGTTAAATTCTGAAATCCTTATTTTTACAAAGATTTAAAATGTGCTTGATTATATCTGTTTTATAATACAAAATATAAAATAAATCACACACATCTAACAAGTGTCCAACAAAATATCCGGAAGACGCGTTTTGATTGAACTATCCGTTAATAGAGTTTAAATTCTGAAATTGCTTTTGTAAAGAAAGTTAAATTGAGCTGATTCTTTTTGTGATATAACATAAAAGAAAACACATATACCTTATAGTTGGAAAGGTTAAAATCATTGAGCATAAGTTTAAACAAAATTGTCAGGGAGTAATCATTTCAAGTATTGTAGGAAAGCGTTTAATTAAAAGATGACACAAAAAGTTGTGTCATCTTTTAATTAAACGCTTAACTGTGACAAAGGTCACAGAAGGAAAGTTTGCTGGATTTCAAGTATTGTAGGAAAGCGTTTAATTAAAAGATGACACAACTTTGTCACAGAAGGAAAGTTTGCTGGTCAGTGCACAGTCGGTCTTCCGAAAAGCAATCTACTGTCCAAGTCTTTTATTTGAATTGTCTCAGAATTACAATTGCATTGTGCCAAAATGGCCGTATTGACATAGACTAGGCTACAGTTAGTATTAAACAAAACATAATTTTTAATACTAACTCTGATCTATTCTATGTCAAAACGGCCTATATATTATATATTATCCAGAGATTGCGTTTAGTCTTCTGAGCAATCATAAACATAGCTCATTTCATATACTTACTTGTACATTCACTGCTCGGCAAAAATCTTGAGCTAAGAGCGACGTGGTGGGGGAAGCTGCGCGTGTGTAACTACTTCTAAATCATATTGTTTAAAGCCCCGTCCATACGCTTGGAGTATGTCACAAACACAAACAAAGTTCTAAACATCGACCACAGGACACTTTTGTCGTATGAGTTTAGCAGATTTTGAATATTAATATAAATTAATATTAAATATATTGCACTGAACGTTTACCAAGCGTATGGAAACAAAGCAAACTGTTTTGCCAAAAAGCCTTTGATCTGTGAATAAAAACCGACACCGACCCCGAACAGTGGCAAACACAGGAAAATATACAAACACCCATCCACATGTAGGTGTTTGCTGTTTTTTTGCCAAGCGTATGGACGGGGCTTTAGAAGACGGGGTTTCACGCGTACCTTTCCAACAAGCAGGTACGTCAGCGACAACCCGTCTTCTTAAACGATATGAATCAAACACGCTTTAGTTTTCTAAATAAAACTACTTCTAACTGTCGGCACAGAGGTCGTGTTTCGACAACCTCTGTATCGACACTAACACACGCAAATAGGTACACCTAAATATCGTCACTGCGCAGCTAAGGTGTTTAATTATTTTGCCGATGATTGTACAGTGCTTTTGTTGAAAGTAGTTCCTCAGACGCGGCGCTGTCAACTCATGACGGTTAGGTTGCCTGCACTGTTTGCCCTATTTATTTCTGGGAAGTTTGCCGCTTTAGTGCGCAGTGGTTAGTTCCGCTGTTTGCCGTAGAATTTATTTCATAAAATGCACTCTACAACCCTTTTGCGATAGCTTGGAAATGTCATGCTATTTTTAACTGCTCTGATTTTGAAATTGTTTTTGTTTTAAAAAAAAGTATAATTTTACCTGTACAAAGTTAATGTTAACAAGAATTTTATATTTCACGTTGATTACCATTAAAAAGTTGGTTCGTCTATTATGTTAATTATTCTTAATGTTATTAAGTAATTCTTAAGTATGTAATAAATGGTGATAAGTACGAACTATGTGATGTTTTAATGACTTATGAATTTCTTCCCATGTACAGGACTACGAGTAGTTTAGGAGTATACGAACCCGATAGTTACTATACTCAACATTTTGATCAAATGTCAGTTTGGGAACTAGGAACTCAAGAAAAAAATAACGACTGTTCTATACATTTGTCGACGACTGCTGTTTATTTTAGAGGACGAGAGTTTTATTTATTGTTAAAATCCGATTATCCCTTTTTGCCTCCCAACTGATTATCATTTACCAACAATGTCTAATCTCTTCTTAAATCGTTTTATCACGCATATTACGCACTGCCATTGTCTATAAGGCAGGCACAATCCCTTTCTATTTTTCGGGACTTGGTATTACTGACATTACTTCACCTAGTACTAATAGGTACAAGTATATTTACAACATTATTAGTTTAACAGGTATACATTCTCATAGCATATTTCTTGTTAGTTAGTTTGTTTGTATAGTTACAAGTTCTATCCATCCAAGGGTTGCCTGGCAGAAATTGCTTTAGGCGATAAGGCCGCCCAATGTACTACCCTTGTATAGATTTGTCTTACTGTATATTTTTGTATTTTTAATTTAAATTTCTCATATCTATTTTGCACTACCGTCTACGCTAAACTTTATTATGTTCCATTCCTATAAAGGTTGTCTGGAAGAGATCGCTTTTTAGCGATAAGACCGCCTTTTGTGCCATGTTATGTTTGTTGTATTCTTTTTGTGTTGTATTTTTGTGGTGACAATAAAGAATTATTGTATTGATTGTATTTTGTTTGGTTTACAATAAAGCTATATTCATTTATTTATCGTAAAGTGTATAACTCAAAATCATTGTTAGGTAGTAGATAATGCGTGAGGACAGAAGAGTTAATGACTCGCAAGCCTGAACTACAAAATTAATATTACTAATAAGTACCTACACAAAATTAATATAAATCAATTGGGTAGTTGCTGAAGCGAAAGATTGTGTTCGCGAGACAGGGATTGGATTTAGCGATGATGGTCGAGTGGTTTCTGTAGCCGTGCAAAAGTTACGAGGTTCGATCCCACGATCACAAAAAGAGCCTGAGCTACCGATGAAGAAATAATCGTGATGAAACCATAGCATGGTGGAAAGGCGTTTCTTATCGCTCGCCTGGCTACCTACCACCCTCAAGTTGTGAAATCTGTAGTCAAGCACCGAACGGTGTGTTCCGGCAGCCTTTCTTGAGAGCCAGTGTATTCCAGACTAGGCATGTTCCATCTAGGGCTACAGAATCGCTATCTTACGTGATCGTGCGAACTTGTGGTCAAATGCCTAGCTATGTAGGTAGGGTAAAAAAAGTGGTGGTGACTACCGTCCCGGCTCGTTCTTGGTGCTTGGTTGGCCAGTCATCCAGCGCGGTAATGGAAGCGTTACGGGCACATTTGCACCGGGAGCGATCAAGGACCAGGTGGTCAAGTCTGTTATTTGAATTGCCTCAGAATTACTATTGCATTATGCCAAAATGGCGGTTTTGACATAGAATAGGTCAGAGTTAGTTTTAAAAATCTTGTTTTGTTTAATACTAACTGTGGTCTATTCTATGTCAAAGCGGCCATTTTGGTACAATCCAATCGTAATTCTGAGGCAATTCAAATAACAGACTTGAGCATCTGTAGTATGTTTGATAACACAATGTTGTGGCTTGATGAATATAGACTTGTTCGGAAAGCGCGTGATGATGTTTTTAAAAGCAATTTAATCGATTTAAATTATTTAACTAAAACATGTGACCTCAATGAAGTCTGAATATAGAGTGAGTAAATGTCCTTAAGGCTAGAGCTAAGTTAACGAGGAGATTTGTCATCTCAGCGTTCCAGTAAGTCCCACCATATGTTATTGCGTGGGCGCGTAGACTAAACATGCTGACAATGTATCTATTACTGAGATATTAACAAGGGTCGAGTGACAGACGCTGGTGGCATGACTATATAAATAACAATATAACTTTATTTGTACTATAAATCATAATTAATGTTGCTTATTTTGTACAGTACAGCTATATTTTTTCCTGAGCGATTATTTAGTAGCTATTTTACTATCAAAAAATCTCTAAAAGGTTACCAAAATTGATAAATGGTCACCAAATTACGTTTTCAAAACGGACCTTGTTGCCGTTTGCTTTTTAACCAGATAAATTTAACCACCAGGGCTAGACTTAGGTAAGAATATGAGGGCGTTAAAAAGAAAATGGCTCACGTGGTTTTGGTATTTTTCCTTACGAACCTACATGGCCACACCTCTAGCCCGAATAGAAGCCGATAAATTAATCAAAGTGTTTGAATTACTAAAGCTTAAAATACAAGTCATGTTCACATCTATATAGCGTCCCTGCTGGGCACAGGTCTCCGCTATAAAGGACGTGTAGGCCGTAGTCCAACACACTGGCCGAACTACGGGTTCTTTCCATCTGCTCTACTGTTTGTTCTACCCATAGAACAAGTAAGAAAAATCAATCACATCTGTTTTACGAATAGAACAAGTAGGAAAATAATCATCGATTGTTCTACCAATACAACAACTTGGGAAAATCAAACTGTTCTACTAATAGAACAATTAGGAAAAATACAAACATAAAACCCCCAAATGACGGGAGAACTTCATTATCATTGAAAGCTACCTACTCCCACAGGCAGGTTCACAAAATAAAACGTAAAAAATATATGTTCAACAACTATTTATTACCTAATTAATTAATGAACACTATCAAATTTTTTTCATTCACAATGTTTTTTTATTTATCTGATGCAAAAACTATAACGCACTTATACAACGTGTAACAGAAAGGGGTGACAATTGTTAAGGGTGTTAGTTTACCAATCAAAGTGAACTCTGCGTAGAACAAAATTTAGCATAATTTAACAAAAAATGTCCTCCATACTCGTAAAAAATCCTCCATAAAATGTCCTCGACTGTCCGGTTGGTGCAGTTGGTAGCAACCCTGCCTTCTGCGCCGCTGTTCCCGGGTTCGATCCCCGCGCAGGTCAACCATTTGTGTTCATGAACATGTCTGTTTGACCGTGTCTGGGTGGTTTACTATACCTATATAAGTGTATATATGTATTTCTAAGTATGTATATCAGTCATCAGGTTACCATAGCACAGGCTTTGCCTAGTTTGGGACCTGAACACCTGAATACGTCCCGTATTTATTATTATTATTATACAACTTGGCCGATCACGTGATCAATTTTTGTATAGAGAAAAGATGGACTTATTTAATTTTATTTTTTCAATGTGTTCACTTTGTTTTGCAAACTAACTAACACCTTTAAGTATTGTCACACGTTTCTGTTACACGTTGTATATGTAGGTACTTATCTTTGTTATCAAAAGTATACTCCTTCTTTACATTGAGACAGAAGCGTAGCTATGTTATAATTATTATTATTTTTGGCCCTGGAACAAGAAATAAAAACTGGAATCTTTTAAAACCTTTAACAGTATAGTTAGGACCTCGATCAGCACCTAGATTCACAATGAGTTTCCGCTCGGATTCGAAAACTTTGCAACAAGAATTATGCGAAGCTAGTTACGTTCTTAAAAAATAAATAATTATTATTTTTTCAGTTTAGTTCTAGAATCGATTTTCTAAGTAATAATTTAGGATCTTCTAGTAAGTTTTGGGTAATTCGTGTTGCAGTTTTCAAATCAGCGCGGAAACTAAATTTGAATGTGGGTGGCAGAAAACCTCATACTTACGAACGGGTAACGGTTTGGTTAATTCGAGAGAGAAAAATGGTGTCCTTCATAAAATATCGATTACTTGATCGATCATTTTGTATGGTTGACACAATTTTTACTTCTATTCAGCAATTCTATTGTTCAAGTGGTTCACATAGGTGTTATATCACACCTTCCTGTTACAAATTGTACTTAAGTACGCGGTTTTCTAGGCAGGGTCTAATTACTCAACGTTGGGCCCCGCCACTGCCTTACGTTAGCTACGACACTGCATTTTGAATACACTATAAAGCATATTTTTTTAATTTCATTCTAATAAATTTACGATAATTAACTTCTGGATGTTCGTTCTTTATATGCGATCTGAAATCACCATTATTCAAGAAGTAGGTATCACAGTAAGGACACTTATACCGTGCAGTATGGGTCAACGCATGGAATCTTAAAGCTTTACTAGTGACATATCCCCTATTGCAGACTCCACAAATAAAGTTCTTTATGCCCCAATGACGTTGTAAATGTTCGCTTAAACATCCTTTTCGGGTAGTGATATAACCGCACAATTCGCAAGTGTGCACTTCTTCTTTAGATGCCCGTAAGTGTTGCATTCTGTGCACGAACAACTCGTCTACGGTTTTAAAATCTTTGCTACAAAGTTTGCATATGGGCAGTTCTTCAGGCAATGCGAGTACGCTCTTGAATTGTGTTGCATCTAGACTCGTTACATCTCGTTTGATCTCTTTTTTGACGTGTAGCGTTTTTTTGTGCAAATTTAATTCGCGTTTGTTCTTCAAAATTTCTCCGCAAGCGTCGCAAATTACAGTTTTCGGACGTTGCGGTCTTTTGACTTTATGGAAGAATAGGTGCTTTTTGTACGCGTAGCCGTACATGAACTTCGTACCGCATTCCTCGCAGAGATGCGTACCGAAGTGCTGATTCATATGTACCAGTAAAGTTTTCAATGCGGCGAATTCTTTCTCGCAGACCGTACACCGCATGGGTTTCGATGAAAAATCAAATTCTAAGATACTATGCGGCGGTTCGCAAGCAACTTTGTTATAACTCTTATTGTGCTCTCCTACCAAATGCTCAACTAACTGATCAATATTTTCCACTTGTTCATCGCACAGTTTACATTTTAAAAAGCTCGTATCGGCTCTTAAGATGGATTCTTGTAATTTTTTTAGGAAAACCCGTAAATATTCCTTGTTATGTTTCGCGTGTTTCTTCTCCATATGGTTTCTGAGATCGTCGAATTCTGAATAATTACCGTCGTAGTAAATACATTCGAAGTTATTTGATAATGTTGGGTTTTTATTGTGAGTGAAAGGTATGATGGTGGAATTCTCAATGAGGGTTTGTAGATTTTCGCAAATTTTTCTTTTAGTGTTAAATTCTTTATTGATTCCGGCTGGTGATTTGAATATTCGAAACACGTCTGCCGCGGTCAGTGGCTTTCTTATATCTGAAATTTGAACAACAACATTTAATAGCATATCTTTAATAGCGCGAATTTTCAATGATAATTTTCGATAATACAATTCGCAATATACAGGGTTATCGGTTAGGGGTAGTCTAATCCGAGAGGGGTCACTATACCCATCATAAAGATTTTTTATGGGACCAACGCTGAATTCGAGAAAAAAAGACAGCTGTTTCATACATTTTGTCGACGACCCATAAACTTTTCCTATAGAACAGCTGATGGTTTTTTCTCGAATTCAGGATTGGTTCCATAATGAAAGTTGTTTGTAATTATGAGTATAGTGACCCCCTTTCGGCTTAGTACACCCCAAACCGATAACCATGTTTAACATCTTACTGCTGGGCACGGGCCTCCCCTATTAAGGTTGGTGGGCCAGAAATCAAGTGCACCAATTCACACAACATTTCATTTTTGCAAAGTGATTTAAATTCTAAAACTATTTCGAGAGATGCTATAGATTGAAACGCACATACCTTTATAATCAGGCTCCGTTATACCGTAATCTGTATCATTAGACAAATCGTTGAACTGAAAGACCTGGTCAGTATTATCGTCATATTCATCGTCAGCCATGCTAACATCTTCGACCACACATTCGTTCTGCAAGTCTACGCCCGCAGGTGAAATCTCAGTGGGGAGAACGGATGTGTCAGCTGTAGAAGGCAGCGGAGAAGCGTTGTCTAAAAAAGGAAAATAAAGAAAGTTCCAGAACATTATAAGAGTAATACCTGTTAATGTAATTTTAAAAAACCCGTCTTCAATTCGGCATGCAAAAGATATTTTTCAAAAATGTATGGAGCTCCGGCCAGGACAGTGTACATGATACCATAAATACATTAGGGAACATTAATCTTCAATATATCAACCAAATTCAAAATAACGTAGTGTACAAAATTAATTTCGAATAAAAATATTTCCATGTTATTTAGGCAAAAACGTGATTTACGCGTTTTTATTGTATCAATTTTGACATTTGAGACGAGCGGTACAATTTATAGACCAAGGTGACCAGTAGAGGCAACCTAAGATACTTAATTCTTACACAGATGCCATGCCACTACAATTCACAGAATTTATATATTTTTGTACACAATGAAGGAGGCGACTGACGCATTTTTCATTAATACACAATATTAACCAAGACCTTTGTCAGTTATTTGGATTTATTAACTCAACTACTGGACAGATATCGATAATTTTTATGCGGGACCAACAAGAAAGTAAACAAAAGAGATATTCTAAATTGGTCAATCAGTCAGGGGCTTCAAATCTGTTATTTGAATTGGTTTTAGAATTGCAATTGCACTGTCAAAGTGTCAAAATGGCCTTACAATGTATTTAATAGCCAAATGTTTATTAGTATTAAAAATAATATATTATGTTTAATAATAATTCTATGTCACTATGCGTCATATCGCTAACAACTTGGACAAATGGCCTTGGGTGCGCACGGCCAAGGTCATTGGTCCAAGTTAATACGAGTAATAATATGGGACAATATCAGGTTGATGACTGATATACACTTATATACATACATATATGTATATATAGCACAGGCTTTGCCTAGTTTGGGTCCTAAAGACCTTTGTGTGGATGTTGTCCCATATTATTATTACTGTAAGCCACCTACAAATACATGGTGAGGTTCCACAGACTTCTACTAAATGAGTCTACTTTTATTGTGTCAATTGCCAGATTGTGTAACTCGCTATTAGATATCTTTAATCTGAGTCTTTCCAAATTGCAAGTGAATCGGTTTTTTCTATGCAAGCGTATCCTACCTGTCGTCTATAGTCGTGTCATACCTGTTGTATCTTAGGCCACGACCATAACTCATTTAAAGTGAGATAGAGTGCATAGATGTTTGTGCTCAAAAGCTTGTGTTAATGTTGTCCCATATTATTACGCGTATTAACTTGGACCAATGACCTTGGCCGTGCGTACCAAGGCCATTTGTCCAAGTTGTTTGACATGTTCATGCACATAAATGTTTATTCTGTCCGGGGATCGAACCCGGTACCAGCGGCGCAGAAGGCAGGGTTGCTACCAACTGCGCTAACTGGCCAGTCAGTTGTTTGCTGGAGCTTTATAGTATTATCTTACCGTTAATATCTTCAAACATCACAGCTTCCGTATCCTCATCTAAATTATTCTCACTTTCCCTCGTCTTATCTATTTTCTTCCCAAATCCATTTTTCTTGAAATTCTTTATTCTACCAAGAACTATTTCTCCGCTGCTATTGAAGCTTAAGTTCGTTATAGGGACTGTTAGACCTGAAAGAAAGAGTTGTATTTTTAACCGACCTAAGTGGTCCATTCGTCGGATTTTTTTGTATGTGCTCTAATATCTCAGCGTTCGACTGACGTCTGGACAGATATTTTAAACTCGACTGCCTAAATTTAATGTAGGGTAATGTTTTTCGATTGTATTTTTGTATGTATGGGTTATCGGCTAGGGGTGTATCACCGAAGGAGGGTCGCTATACTCGTCGCAAGGAACAACTTTTAATATGGGACCAACTGTACATTCAAGACAAAAAACAGCTGTTCTATGCAAAAAGTTTATCGGTCGTCGATAAAAATTTATGATAGAGACGGTTTTTTACTCGAATTTAGTTGGTTCCATAATGAAAGTTGTTCCTTAGGAAGTGTATAGTGACCCCATTTCGGCTTAATACACTTCTAACCGATAACCCTGTTTATCTAACCCTTTGTAACCCCTTCTTCAGTCTTAGCTGGTAATCTGATTTGCAAATGAGTATGGTCTTAATCTGCAAATGGGTATGGTCTTTATCTGCAAATGGGTATGGTTTTTATCTGCAAATGGGTATGGTCTTTATCTGCAAATGGGTATGGTCTTTATTTACAAATGGGTATGGTTTTTATCTGCTAAATGGTATGGTCTTTATCTGCAAATGGGTATGGTTTTTATCTGCTAAATGGTATGGTCTTTATCTGCAAATGGGTATGGTTTTTATCTGCTAAATGGGTATGGTTTTTATCTGCAAATGGGTATGGTCTTTATCTGCAAATGGGTATGGTCTTTATTTACAAATGGGTATGGTTTTTATCTGCTAAATGGTATGGTCTTTATCTGCGAATGGGTATGGTTTTTATCTGCTAAATGGTATGGTCTTTATCTGCGAATGGGTATGGTTTTTATCTGCTAAATGGTATGGTCTTTATCTGCAAATGGGTATGGTTTTAATCTGCAAATTGGTAAGGTCTTTATCTGCAAATGGATATGGTATTTATCTGCAAATGGGTATGGTTTTTATCTGCTAAATGGTATGGTCTTTATCAGGAAATAGGTATTGTCTTTATCTGCAAATGGGTATGGTTTTAATCTGCAAATGGGTATGGTCTTTATCTAAAAATGGATATGAGTTGCAATTCGCGGTTTCAATCTTTAAAACACAGCAGCATAAATTTTTTGCAGTCGAGTGTTTTGAAGTCACTTTAATCTACATGTCAATGTAGTGTAAGTGACATTGCAGTCGGCGGAGCGAGGCGGTCTTTTGATTATTCAAATGTATTTTTATTTGGTATATGCAGTTTTAGTGAATTTCTTTTCATTTAGCTGTTTTTATTTCATTTATATAGATAGTTGTAGTGCAATGGCCGTCGTGTATATTTTGTTAGTATTTATTGTTACAACAATGACGTGATTTTTCTCATCTAGTCCGTTCCATCCAAAGGTTGCCTGGAAGAAATCGCTTTAGGCGATAAGGCCGCCCAGTATATCGCCAATGTTTTTAAGATGTCTGTATTTTATACAGGCTCGTGTTTAAACACCGCCCAAAAAGTCTTATTTAACTACCAAAAAAATTCTAAACGGTTCTAAACCTAAATCTAAATTCTTAACCAGAACGGAAGTAATCAGAATGTCATAAAAACAAATGACCTGAACCTACTGCAGAACATGTTGCCGAAAGTATTAAGAATGTCATAAAAACAAATGACCTGAACCTACTGCAGAACATGTTGCCGAAAGTATTAAGAATGTCATAAAAACAAATGACCAGGTGGTCAAGTCTGTTATTTGAATTGCCTCAGAATTACTATTGCATTGTGCCAAAATGGCGGTTTTGACATAGAATAGGTCAGAGTTAGTATTAAAAATCTTGTTTTGTTTAATTCTAGCTGTGGTCTATTCTATGTCAAAACGGCCATTTTAGTACAATCCAATCGTAATTCTGAGGCAATTCAAATAACAGACTTGACCACCTGAACCTACTGCGGACCTTGTTGCCGAAAGTATTTGGAGTGTCATAATTTGATGACCATTAAGCCCAACCAGGGAACCAAAAAATATTTTTGGTAAACGTTTAAATTATACCCTTTAATATATATTTATTTTTTTTGGTGTATAATAAAGTTATATTTGAATTAGACATAAGGCACTGGCGACGCGGTATTGTGACCCTTCATGTGCGTTGGTAGTATAGGTTAGAAGGAGTAAAGTCGCGGTCAGTGACCGGCCCGCCCCGCCGCGCCCCGTCAGCTAAACGCCTAATGGTTTCATCACATAAGACTTTTGTTATTTACCTTTAACTTTTCCAGTATCAGATACATATTTGAGCTTCACGGTAGCGTTTCCAAACTCGTTATCTAAAGCGAAAAAAAAAACAATATTTAGATGATTTCTTATAAATATATACATATTGCACATAAGAAATATGACTATTATAATGAATTTTATTAAATATGAATGACCGATGTAGCTGGACCATGGTCCAGAACTTGTTTACTTCTTCCAAGAACTTGCAGCAAGCATTGCAAACCAGCTGCGGTAGACGCGGTTCGATGGGTGACTAAGGGTAATACACTCGATTTATTATACAAATACATACCTTTATCTATTTTATCTCGATGGAGTCTTTCTAACAGCATTCTCTCCGAAGTAGCCACTCTGGTACAGCACCTTGTCCACTTTCTCCAAGACCTTGCAGCAAGTAGTGCAAACTAGCTGCGGTAGACGCGGTTCGATGGGTGACTATGGGTAACACACTCGATTTATTATCCAAACACATACCTTTATCTATTTTATCTCGATGGAGTCTTTCTAACAGCATTCTTTCCGAAGTAGCCACTGTGGTACAGAACTTGTCCACTTCCTCCAAGAACTCGCAGCAAGCAGTGCAAACCAGCTGCGGTAGTTGCGGCTCAATGGGTGACTAAGGGCAACACATTAAATTTGAATTTGACCGACTTCAAAGCGATGAGGTTAATTAATTTTTAGAACCTATTACCTACTCCATTATAGCAGGACTGTTTTGGAAAATTTCGACAGATATTTCTAGAACAAGTTTTTGTTATGGGATGCAAAAATAATGGAACTGATAAAAATCGTATAAGTTGACTTTTTTATGTTGTCGATTGCAACGTTTTTGGTCTATTTCGTTAAATAATTTAATTTATTATTTACCTCAAAAAACTGTATTTTAAAATATCATAAGAGATTTTATGAAAAATTTCACGGCAGGCACAGCCACGAAGAATTTCAGCCCGAACAAGTAGAATTCCAGATGCCTTAATCATTGTGTATTTGTAGACTAATCTATTAGGTATTTTTTTAGTATCATTTTATGTAATGAATTTCTTACATATATAATTCAAAAATAGGCAAAATCCTATAGTTAACAACTATAGTTGGACCTTTCCAACAATCAGGTACGCGTGAAAACCCGTTTTCTTAAACAATATCAAAAATCCTATTGCCGTGTTTTAACAGGCATACCCTTTAATATGTATAGCACTAGAAAATACAATACGATCAATTAAAATCTAGGTTTCAATCTTTAAAAACAGGGCGTAATCATATCGAGACTATCTAAAAAAGAATTCATAAAAACATATTAGCTAGATTTTAAATAGCTGCCTTATCTCTTCCAGGTAAAAGGAGCAAGTTAGAAGAGCAACAATACCACCATATTCAAATTTCTTAAAAAGCTTAGGGCGTTGTCTTATCGAGACATTGAAAAAAGAGCTTATAAAAAAACATAAATGCTAGGTTTTAAATAGCTGCCTTATTACTCAAAGTGGTCTCTTCCAGGTAAAAGAAGCAACAACATACCTATATATTAAATTTTTTTAAAGCTGAGGTCATTGTCTTATCGAGACATAGAAAAAAGAAGTTATAAAAAACTACTACTACTACTACGTGCTGGGTTTTAAATAGCTGCCTTATCACTCAAAGTGATTTCTTCCAGGTAATAAGAGCTATAACATACCTCTATTTTCAAATTTCTTAGCGTCTTTTGTACATTAATAATTTTGTGCTCATCTTCCTTTAGGCAACATCGGCAAGGTCCATACTCTTTTACATTTGGTAATTTTTTTACAGTCAGTTCGTTTGTCTTCGCTATTTTTTGGGAGCTAATCACTGGGAAAAGACACATCATTAAATTATAAAAAAATATGCTGTATAAAATACATACATACTAGAAAAATATTAGATGAATATATTATATCATATTAATATATGATATAATATATTAATATGATATAATATATAAAAATATTAGATTAATATATTATATCTTATAAATAGCATATTTTCAAAAATTTAGTAATCTTTAACCAACAGGCGGAGCTAGCCTTTTAAGGGTTCCGTACCTAAGAGATAAAAACGGGACCCTAGTACTTAGAATTTGCTGTCCGTCTGCCTGTCAGCAGACTGTATCACATGAACCGTGATAATAGACAATTGATGACATCATTTATTACGAGCTTTTGACGAGAATGACATTATGCGTAACTTTTATAGACTTTAAAAAATCATTAATAATATAATTATTACTTTCTGAACAGAATAAAAATAACGTACTCCCATTTTTTATTTATTCAGAAGGTAATCTTATATTTCTAGAGATTTTTTAAAATATAAGTAAGGTTCAGCATAATGTTAATCTCGTCTAAAGCTCGTTAAAAATATGTCCTTAATTATCTGTATTTTGCTTGCCTAGAAAAAAAACAGATTTACTTGCAACTTGGAAAGGCTCAGATTAAAGCTATCTAATAGCGAGTTCCACAATCTGGCAGTTCACACAATAAAAGTTGACT